>OY743215.1:19737953-21098731 GCA_963555745.1 Cardamine flexuosa
CCTCCACTTCATCAACAACAGATGCATGCCTCTGCTCATGCTATCTCAGTGGGGAATGATCAAGAGCTATCATCTACAGAAGAAAATGCAACAATCACTGTGGACAGTGATATTCAAGATGGGGAGGCTGTTTGTCAAGCTGTTGCAGAAATTTCTCAAATTCCTGACCCACTCTCCCAAGTCTGTCAAGCTGTTGCTGAAATTTCTCAAATTTCTGACCCACTCGACCAACCCACTCGAACGAGTGGTCGAGTAGAGCCAAAGACTGAAAAGGAGAAACGAATAGCTGACATGCAAGCAATGATCAAAAGCCCATACCCAGAAAAATTCAAAGCAGAGAAAGAGGAAAGCTATGGGATTTTATTAGAGGAAGAGCTATTGGAGATGGAAGCTGAAATGTCTTGGGACGATGCTGTTAAGGCACTGGCTCCATCCAAAAGTGGTTTAAGAGAAAGAACCTTGAAGAAAATTTTGGAAAAAAGAGAGCTACCTGCAAAGAGCCAGGAATGCAAAGCTATAACTGAGAAAGAGAGTATAGTGCAAGAGAAGCTTGAAGATCCAGGATCATTCAATCTCCCATGCTCTCCGAACCAAACAGTCTTCAGGAATTCTCTATGTGATCTTGGAGCTTCTATGACCATTATGACTATACCTATTGCCAAGAAGCTGGGCTATGTTGATTACAAACCAAGTAAGCTTTCTTCGATGTTAGGTGATAGGACTATCAAACGTCCCCGTGGTCTACTGGAAAATCTCCCTATTAGAGTTGAGCATGTTGAGGTGCCTACTGACTTCGTGGTGTTGAAAATGGATGAGGAGCCAGTAGCTCCTCTAATTCTTGGAAAGCCCTTCTTATCATCTGCTGGTGCTGTGACCGATACAAAGAATGTGAAGTTAGATCTTCATCTGGGGAGTGATCTAGTGCTGAAGTTTGATTTTGATAGTGCTGCCAAAAAGCCAACCATTTATGGGCAGCTTTTCTCTCTTAAAGTAATTGACTATCTCTTTGATGCACCATTCAAGGAGCCTCCTAAGAAGGATCACATTCACATTTCTTTGAATAAAGATGAGGAAGTTGGAGATCCCAACAGTGAGATTTTGAGCCTTGAAGAGGTATTAGACCCAGAAAAAGTAGGTATTGGAACAGAAGTTGCTGAGGATGTAGTTGGGTCAGAAACAGGGGACATTACAGTGAATGAAGAAGGTTCAGAGGTCACTCGACCACCTGACTCGATCCCCATGGTCAAACCAAACCCCCATGTGCCTAAAAATGCCTAGTTTGATGTCTAAGCTCGACGTTTCCATCAACACAGTCAAAACTGCACCTTATGACAACTCGAGCAGGACTATCAAGGCATCAAAACGGGCTGAGAATGAGCTCCCAAGGCAACTGGAAGACATGAAGCTTCAGATACTAGAGCTCAGGCGTAATGCCAATAGTTCCTCTCCAAAGAAAGTCACCAAGGAGTTAAGTGTACCAGGGAAAAGTAGAGCCTACAAAATTGCAACAACAGCTTCCAGCCTCCATTACCCATCTAACCTCTTTCAAATGGAGTTTCCTGTACCTCTCTATGACCCACCACCTGATTAAAATGAGTATGAAGACTCAAGCTATGTGACTTAAAACAAGTTCACTTGGGAGGAAGTCCCATGTCTATCCCTATATATATTGCTTTCAAATTTTATGATTTTGGTATTTTTGATGTGTTTCTAGTGTTTAGAGTCTCAGGAAATAACCAATGGAACACAGAGCCAGGAGCATTCTTCACCAGACTCCACCACTCTTCAGCATCAAGTGGATCAAGGTGAGCATGAAGAGAACATCACTCAACCACCTGGGTTGAGTGCACCACTCGAACCACATCTCGAGTATGCCAAGAGTGCACCGTTCGAGTCCTTTGCTGGATACGCCCAGAGTGCACAGTTCGAGTCCTACACTGTGACGTACCAGACAGTACCACTAGACCAACCTTGGTCGAGCATACCACTAGAGCACCACTACTCAACTGCTGGGTCGAGTAGGTCGTACAAGCCACACCCAGACGCTGATCCAGACCACGTTGACGATCCCCTCACCACCATGGTCCCTTTCCATGATGAGGAGATATAGGCAAGGATTCACACCTTCTATGCTCAACACGATTGAGATACCACCCCTCTTCACTATCACTGTAGATACCACACATGTTTTTATTTCTTTTGTTTAGTCTCTCAAATCTTCTCTTGAATTTATTCTACACAAGGGACTGTGTTGTTTATGTTTAGGGGAGGGTTTGAGAGATGCATTTGAAATGTCTACTCTTTTCTTATTCAAATTTTGCATCGCCTATGTGCATCTAAAAAACCATAAAAATTTGAAAATTTTCAGAAAACCACTTCACAAAAACATAGTGTCCATTAGCTGCATTTACATTTTAGGATTGAGTCTTAGTATATCATTTAGGATTGTATATGCATAGGGGATAATGAGGTAAAACCAACAAAGCTTAATAACCAAACATACAACCTCTATGCCTTAGTTATAAGTTGTTTAATGCATTCACTTAAGTTTGAAACATAAAGCTACACCATGCTTGGAATCCTATTAGCCATTACTGCTAAGTTGAGGTTTGCTGTGACTTGTTAAACTATCCTTATCTATTCGAACCTTAATCTGAAATTCAATTATCATGTATATGCTCTAAAACTTGAACTCGTGGATACCTCAAAATACTTGGGTTTTCTTTAAACTTTTACCACTCTTGCTAACCCAAGTAGCTGTCTCCACCATTGAGACAGTTTCACAAAAACCAAACCCAAAACTTCATTCAGACCAATATATCATTTGTGAGAGAAGTGAGGCCTACTTTCAGATTGAATTAGAGAGAAAGTGTTAGGTTTTGCCGACAGGAGTAGCCTCTCATGCAGTCTCTGGTTCACACTTTTTGAATCAGACTTAGGCTAAGAGTTTGAATAAGTTGAGGTTTGTGTCTAGGAATTAATGAAAAAGGAAAAGAGTTTGCTGAAAATTGTATAAGCCTTTGGAGAGGGTAGGTTCAAAAGTATGTGTCTAGTAAAGGATTTGGAAGAAAAGAATAAGGGTTGGCTCATTTAAAGAAAGAAAAAAAAAATCGCAGAAGTAGTCACTCGACTAGTGGTTCGACCATGTGGTCGAGCCTGAGCTTAGTAAAATTTAGAAATCCCAAATCCGCTAGAATTGAAAAGAAAAGTGTAAAACATCCTCTCCTTAGAAGAAAAACAGAAAAATCAATCCTTGAGTCATGAAAAAGAAAAAGAAGCTTTTAAGTACAAGGGTAGAACTAGGATGAGTTTCTGAGATTTTAGAGTTAGGAGAGTCATTGGTTCTTCATGGGTAGATGGTAGTCTACTCCTGTATGCACCAGTTGGCTCTACCTTTAGCATTCTCTTTAAATTCAATCCATTTCAATGAGAGATCCTGATACTTGCGCTTAAACCAGAGGTAGAAGAGATCACTTTTATCTCTTAAAACCTGTCCCTCAAACCAAATGAGTTCTTGTTATTGCATATCATGATTCACCGGTTCACAATTAATCGATGTTAAAGGGATAGTTTACTTTGAATGTTTGCTGAGGCTGAGTCTTAATGTTTGATCTGTTGTGATGCTCATATGGCTAACGTTTTTAAGTAAAACCTTTGTGCATTGTATTCCAGAACTTTTAACTAAGACGTTGATGTTGGAGGTTTGTTTAGTCTGCTTAGGTTATGAATCCCCACTTTCACACTACTCCTTTCATCTTATCCTTTCTATTTGCTTGAGGGCAAGCAAAGGGGGAGTGTTGAGATCAAGAAGGCAGCACGAGCTACACATCGAGTCAAGCTGCATGTGCAAAGTCCGGGCTTCCAAAAGCATTAGAGAAGACAGTGCAAAGTTCCGGTTCACTAATGCTTACAGAAGCTTATGGAGGATTGTGCAAAATAAGGGCGTGAAAATCTCTGGTCATGTACAAAATGTATGGATGCATACAAACCCAGATATTGCATGCTCCAGGTTCTAAAGGAAAGGCAAGAAAGCATCATCAAAGACTTTGTGCAAAATCCGGGTTTGAGAAATGTCTTGTGCAAAAGTCGTGTTAAAGATTCAGGATGTGCAAAAGCAGGGTCAAATGCTGCTAAGAGCCTTATCCTCAAAGACCTATGATTTGGAGCCAAAAGATGGAGTGAAGGAGCCGATTTCAAAATTCAAATGAGAATAGGACAAAACCTTATCTTCTCCACTCTTATCCTTTTTTGTCATTGTGTAAAGAGAAAATCCTAAGGGTTTCTCTATATATACTTGTGGATCCACCTCCTTTGTGGCTTAAGCCCTTAGGGGCTCCAATCTTATACTAGTTACCAATTCTCTCTAAAACTTCTCTTTATGCTTATACTTGTTCTCTAAACTTATTCTTGTGTTTGTGCTTATACTTTATACTTTACACTTATAATCTTTAAACTTCTTCTCTATACTTCATCTCTATTCTGCTTATAAACTCACATGGTATCAGAGCATCTATTAGATCCTTGTGGCGATGAAGAGAGTAAGTGAGGCGTGGTGAAGAACCACAAGAGAAGAAGAGAAATCTGAGGCCTTAGAGCTCTTAAATGAGTGAATTGAGTGGCACAGATTATTCTCTAAATTTATCTAAGCCTCACTAATCTTCTCTAAGCCACGTTTAGTTTTGATTCAAACTCGAAATCGTATTGGTTTTGCTTTTTAAAACCTTGGATAGATTTCTAAGTTCCATTGGAAGAGAAAAGTGAAATCCATTGTAGTTCTTGCTTAAGTTTTGCAATTTGAGTATTCCAAACAAAGGGAACCATGCTGAATGGTGCTTGATCTATATAGATCTAATTCACCTAGTGTTGTGGCTTATATATGTTCATTTACTTTGGTTTTAAAATGAGCCTTTAAATCGCATTCGTAAAATTTAAAACCTTGAATAGATTCTGATTTCTTTTGAAATGAAGGAACATGAAGTTCATTGGAAGTTTTGTTTTGGATATGCGGTTAAGGTCATTTTAAACAAACCACACACTTAAAAGATGCTTAATTTATATGAATTAGAGCATTAAATGTGGTGGTATAGAACAGCTGAACCAAAAGAGAGAGACCCTTGTTGCATCCATGGCTAGATATCTTTCGTAAAACCTTAAGAGGATATCTTCTTAGTGAACCTAGATGAATCCAATCTCTGTTTGGACCACCGTTTTGACTCAAAAGGAAGTGATCCTTGATGTATCCATGGCTAGATATTTCTGGAAATTAAAATGCTTAAGGAGATATCTAGCTAGACAACTTGGATGAATCCAATATCCGTTTGAGTCTAGGAAAATGAAATGAGAACGATGTCTGCTTTGCTCAAAAGAGTTCTAACCTTTTTGGCTGTGTTGAATCCAAATTTCGTTTGTTACATTTAAGCCTTGGACTATGTTTTTCTTTATGTCGCATATTTTAAGTCTTTGGCTCATGTTTCTTGTAATTATTGGTTTTGATCTCTTTATGACATGTGTGCTTCATTCTTAAAAGTATAAACATTGTTATGATGAATCTGTAAGTGAACCATACTTGTTTTTCAATTAGAAATGAAGCCATGCTTGATCTTTAAGGGAATCACGCTTTTAGTTTGTTCTTGATAAATCTTCTTCTCTAAGTCGTGAGAATGAAGAGAAACGAAATGTGGTTGTGGTGAAATCCCATGAAGAAGAGAAAGAAGATGAGATCATCTCCAGCATATCTTGTGGGTTCCCTATACTTACACCCATGGATAGCATTGATGTCTCACTCTACTTTCTCATTCAATTATAGCCCATTTCCCTTTTCTCTAAGTCACGGTTACTTTAGATTAAATTCAAATATGCATAAGCTTGATATTTCAAAATTAATTGTCATTTCTCTGCTATGTATATCGTTCAAGTCATTTAAGAGAAGATGAACATACCTAAAGATACTTGATTCATATGAATCAAAGATCTAAGGTGTGGTATATCATTTTTAAAAATTACATGGGAAGAGAACCTTGGTAAAGCTAAACTCTTATGAGTAATAGCATAAAGCCATGATGAATCCAAGTATCATTGTGTTGAAAATTTCCAAAGGAATGAGAACCTTTGTCGCTTTTACTCAATAAGAGTTTTAAGCCTTTAGGCCTTGCTGAATCCAAATTTCTCAGGTTATTAAAGCCTTGGACCGCTTCTAAGCATTTAAGTCCTTGGTTGTTTTCAAAAGGTGAACATATTGAGAAAAGGCTTTCCGTGCAGAAGGCCGGGTACTATTCATCCCGATACCCCGAGATTACTATTCATCACGACACCCGAGATTACTATTCATCCCGTGAGTGTTCGTCTTCACGTTCCAGCAATGTCACTATTCATCCCATAAACTGAGTTCCAGCAATGTCACTATTCATCCCGTAAACTGCGTTTCACTATTGCTACAGTATTTTTATTTAGGGCTTCCTCCTTCCGCTATAAAAGGAGGAAACCCCTTTTTTCTTGTAACCTAACCTAATTTTCGTGCCTCTTATGGCTGAGAGAGAGCTGTCTCTAATTCTCTTGTTTTTATTGAATCTATTCTCTAATTCTCTAGTTAATCCGCATAAATCTCATAAATTCTATATGGTATCAGAGCCTTGTTACTGATTCTCTGCTTCTATTCAATCATCTCTACTTATTCTCTTAATCTCCATTCATGCCACAGCTCTCTCTTTATCTCTCATAGAAAGTTCTCAATCTCTGCTTGTGTTTGTTTCTCTTGTCTATGCTTGAAGATCTCAGCAGGTCTCTGTCCCTTCTCAGCAGATTAATCTCCATTGCTGGTTCTATAGATCTTCAGCTCTCTTCTGGTTTTGACAGATTTTCGGAGGTACTGTAGCAACAGTGACACCAACAGAACTTGTGATTTCTCAGCAAAGGTGTAACCTTTCTCTGCTGTATTTGGTAAAATCATCTCTGCTCTACTTCACTTCAGACTCAGTTCATACGATTTCAGTCTTGTTGGTTGCTTGGGAAGTTAAGATCAATCTGGAAATTTGTGGGTGTGTTGGCTGTAAGAAACGCTGAAGCATGGATTCTTCAAAATCTGTTCCTATACCAGTTACTCTCAAAGGTGTGAACTACTTACTCTGGGCTAGAACCACCAAGACAAATCTGTGTGGTCGTGGTCTTTGGAATCACATTGAAACCCAAGATAAGAAAGTAATCACGGATGAAGATGGAAAAGAGATCAGTGGAGTTCCAAGTTCTGAAGATGGCAAATGGTTTCAAGAAGATCAGGGGGTTCTTGGACTACTTCAAAACTCACTTGAAGCCGCTATACTTGAAGCTTATTCTTATTGTGAGACGGCAAAGGAGCTGTGGAACACACTAAAGAATGTCTATGGAAATGTCTCCAATCTTACTCGAGTGTTTGAAGTCAAGAAAGCTATAAACAATCTCAGCCAAGAAGATCTTGACTTCACAAAACACTTTGGAAAATTCAGATCCCTGTGGGCTGAACTCGAGATGCTAAGACCTTTCTCGGTGGATCCAAGTGCTCTCAAGGAAAGGGGTGAACAAGATAAGGTATTTGGTCTGCTGCTCACATTGAACCCGGCTTACAATGATCTCATCAAGCACATCCTTAGAGCGGAGAAGTTACCTAGCTTAGATGAGGTGTGCTCTCAAATCCAACGTGAACAAGGCTCAGTAGGTCTCTTCAGTGGCAAAGGGGAAATGGTCATGGCACACAAAGTCACTTTCAAGTCTGAAGATAGGAAGATTCTTTTGTGTGATCACTGCAAGAAGAGAGGCCATATCAAGGATAAATGTTGGATACTACATCCACATCTTAAGCCAGCAAAGTTCAAGGTTCAAGCGAACTACTCTCAAGAAGCCTCAACTGAGCAAGCTCAGGCCGGACCATCTAGACAAGGAGATGAACTGGCTATGGTTGCCTACTCCAATGATGTTGTTAGGAAGTCGGACCTTGAAGCTCTCATCAAGTCCATTGCAACCCTTACCAATAAAGAATCCGGTATCACTCACTTTGCTTCTTTACCTAAATCACAAAATAAAACATTGATTATTGACTCTGGGGCTTCTCATCATATGATTAGTAACCCTAACCTCATTAATAATGTTAAACCTATTAATGGAAATGTGATAATTGCAAATGGTGATAGGATCCCCATAAGAGGAGTAGGTGATTTAAAACTTTGTGATAAGAACTCTAAAGCGTTCTTCATGCCCGAGTTCACCTCTAATCTTGTCTCAGTAAAAAGAGCTACAAATGATCTTAATTGCTATGCTATATTTGGTCCTAATAGCTTTCATTTTCAGGATATTGAGAGTGGAAAAGTTCTGGGAGAAGGAAACACTAACGGTGACTTATATGTTTTTGAGGATTCTCCAGCAACAAAATCTACTTCTCTTTCTTGTCAATCTTGTTATGCTGTTAGCCTAAATAAACTGTGGCATGATAGACTTGGTCACCCTCATGCTAGGGCTTTAGAGATTATGTTACCCCATGTTGTCTTTAATCATATGAACTGTGAAGCATGTATTCTAGGAAAGCACTGTAAAACTGTTTTTCCTAAGTCTTCAACTTACTATGAAAAATGTTTTGATCTTGTGCATTCAGATGTTTGGACTGCCCCATGTTTATCTAGAGACAATAATAAATACTATGTTACATTTATTGATGAGAAATCAAAATATACATGGGTCACACTGCTTGCATCTAAGGATAAAGTATATGATGCATTTGTTAATTTTCAATCATATGTTACTAACCAGTTTAATGCCAAGATCAAGGTATTCAGGTCTGATAATGGGGGGGAATACACTAGTCACAAGTTCAAAGATCACTTAGCAAGACATGGGATCATACACCAAACTAGCTGCCCATATACACCTCAACAAAATGGTGTAGCTGAGAGGAAGAATCGACATCTTATGGAAGTTGCACGATCCATGATGTTTAAGACCAATGTTCCAAGGAGATTCTGGAGTGATGCTGTCATGGCAGCTTGTTACCTAATAAATAGGACACCAACAAGGATCCTAACTGATTTAGCACCATTTGAGGTATTGAACCGAGCCAAACCTTCTATTGATCACTTACGAGTGTTTGGTTGCGTTTGTTTTGTATTGAGACCAGGTGAACTAAGGGACAAGCTTGAAGCTAAGAGCACAAAATGCATGTTCCTAGGCTACTCTACTACTCAAAAGGGCTACAAGTGCTATGACCTCTCAAAGAACAGAACAATTGTGTCAAGAGATGTCAAGTTCATTGAGCACCAAGGGTATTACGACAAGAAGGATTGGGGGAGTTTGAAAGATTTGACAAGATCACCATCAGATAGAGCCGCTAGTCTCCAACATCTCCTTAGTCATCTTGGGAATCCTCCTCCTCGAAGAGAAGAACATTCTGATAATGTCGAAACCAACCAACAAGGAGTGGAGACTACAGAAGATCAACGCAATACTGACCTTGGGAATACACAGGCTGCTCCAAACCCCATGGAAGAAACTGATACCACTGAGCACACTCAGCCAGAACAAAGCCCACTTGACAGGGAACAAGACCAAGTTCAAGATGAGGATGGTATGACTGAAGATGTGGTTCAAGAGGATCACCATGATGAGGTTGGACATGAAGCAGAAACTCCTCCTCCTCCACCGCCACCTCCTCTTCGGAGAAGCACTAGACAGAGGTTTGGACCTGAACATTGGAAGGTCACTAGAGTCTATTTCAACAACCAAGCTGTGGTGCATCCTATACAAGCTGTGTGTTCGCTTGACCTGTTGCCAACTCCTCATCAAGCCTTCCTTGGGAAAATTGATGCTCAATGGATTCCACAGAGTTATGAAGAAGCCAAAGAGAGTAACGAATGGCTTGGAGCAGTGGATAATGAGGTTGGGGCTATGGAAAGGAATCATACATGGGATGAAGCCGACCTACCATTGGGAAAGAAGGCTGTTAATTCAAGGTGGCTTTTCACTATCAAGTATCTAAGCAATGGAGATATTGAGAGGTACAAAGCCAGACTTGTTGCAAGAGGATTCACACAGACTTATGGAGACGACTACACAGAAACGTTTGCTCCTGTCGCCAAGCTGCATACAGTTAGAGTTGTTCTCTCATTGGCTGCAAATCTGGATTGGGAGTTATGGCAAATGGATGTGAAGAATGCGTTCTTGCAAGGAGAACTTGAAGAAGAAGTGTACATGACTCCACCACCAGGCCTTGAAGACTCCATCGCTCCAGGAAAAGTTCTGCGGCTTAGAAAAGCCATCTATGGACTAAAGCAATCTCCAAGAGCTTGGTACCACAAACTGAGCTGTACTCTCGAAGAGAAAGGGTTCAAGAGATCTGAAGCTGATCACACATTGTTCACAGTCCAAAGTCCACGAGGAATCGTTGTGGTATTGGTCTACGTGGATGACCTTATCATTTCCGGCAATGATAAGGAAGGTATTCTCGAAACTAAAACCTATCTTAAAACTGTGTTTGATATCAAAGATCTTGGAGAACTAAAATATTTCCTAGGGATTGAAGTATGTCGCTCTTCGGAGGGCTTATTTCTATCACAAAGGAAGTATACTCTTGACTTGCTGAATGAGACAGGTAAAATGGGAGCAAAGCAAGCCAAAACTCCTCTTGCAGATGGCTACAAGGTCAAGCGAAAGGGGGAGAAAAAGGGCAAGGAGCTCGAAGAAGAAGATTCATTAGACAAACCATATGCAGATCCTCTCCAATACCGAAGACTAGTGGGTAAGCTTATCTATCTGACTTTAACAAGACCTGACTTATGTTTTGCTGTGAATCAGGTGAGTCAATACATGCAAAAACCCACAGTCTACCATTGGAATATGGTGGAGAGGATACTCAGATATCTAAAAGGGAGTCCGGGACAAGGCATATGGATGGGAAAGAATGAGAATGCCGAGATTGTTGGTTATTGTGATGCAGACTACGCTGGTGACACGAATGATAGGAAGTCAACCACTGGATATTGCACATTCATTGGAGGGAATTTGGTGACATGGAAGTCTAAGAAGCAGAAGGTAGTGTCATGTTCAAGTGCTGAATCCGAGTATAGAGCCATGAGGAAGCTCACAGAAGAACTCATTTGGCTTAAGGCACTACTCAGAGATCTAGGCATTGAAACCACAAGACCCATCACTATGCATTGTGATAATCAAGCTGCTATACACATTGCCAGCAACTCTGTGTTTCACGAGAGGACCAAGCACATAGAAGTTGATTGCCACAAAGTTCGAGAGAAGATCAAAGAAGGAGTCACACTACCATGTTTTACAAGAAGTGAAGATCAACTAGCAGACATCTTCACCAAAGCTGCGAGTCTTAAGGTTTGCAAACACATCTACAGCAAACTGGGGCTTGTGGATCCAACTCACCCTTGATCATATCCCCTACTCGTAGACGTTATGCTCTTTTCCTCATCACAGATTTTTTCCCAAGTGGTTTTTTCTATGATGAGGTTTTTACCGAGGTAACGCCTATGTAGGTCCAAGCTTAGTCTTTGTTCACCGACGACTAAGCTTGAGGGGGAGTATTGAGAAAAGGCTTTCCGTGCAGAAGGCCGGGTACTATTCATCCCGGGTACTATTCATCCCGATACCCCGAGATTACTATTCATCACGACACCCGAGATTACTATTCATCCCGTGAGTGTTCGTCTTCACGTTCCAGCAATGTCACTATTCATCCCATAAACTGAGTTCCAGCAATGTCACTATTCATCCCGTAAACTGCGTTTCACTATTGCTACAGTATTTTTATTTAGGGCTTCCTCCTTCCGCTATAAAAGGAGGAAACCCCTTTTTTCTTGTAACCTAACCTAATTTTCGTGCCTCTTATGGCTGAGAGAGAGCTGTCTCTAATTCTCTTGTTTTTATTGAATCTCTTCTCTAATTCTCTAGTTAATCCGCATAAATCTCATAAATTCTATAGAACATTGATCTGGGAAATTCCGTGTGAAATCCCTCAAAAATCAATAATAGTTCATCCCTTGTTTTCAAAATGAAATGATAAATCCTAGTCTGATTTCCTTCTTATGAATGAGAAACAACTCATGACTTTGATTTATCTAATCTTTGTTAAGGATAATTCTCTTGATCCAAATTCTCTATCTTTATGATATGAGAGTTTCTATGACCATAGTTAAATCTTTCCTCTCAAAAGAGAGTACATTTTCTTTATGGTTATGAACCATAAAGAGGAAAATTTGTTTACTAATCTTTGGTAATGCAGGCATGTCAATAAACAGGGAAACCGCAATATGTTGTTACAAACTATTTTTGACCCTAAGCTTAGCAAAATACCAATGAGGAGGAGTGGTACATGACCTCACAAACCTCATCAGATGATCAACAAAAAGGGAGTATCCTCTAACTGTTTTCCTTAGTTTTAATATCATTGAGCCTTGTGAATTATTACTCTTATTTCTTCAAATTGCAAACCAATGTTTTTAACCTTCTCAATCCCCCACGGCCATTACTTACTGAATTTAAATCCTCTGTGAAGGGTTTAAACAAGGAAAGCCTGGATTATACTTGGAGAGAGAAGCGTTAAAGAAGAAGGGGCACATAAAGAAGAAATGGAGTCAAAAGTTCTTGGAGCATGTATGTTCATGAAATGGAGAATGGATGGTGTTGCTCAAGAAATGTTGATAAGAAGACCCAAAACATTATGAAAAGAAGACCAACTCACCACACCCATTCACCAGATCATAAACACCAAACGCCAACTCTCTAAACTCTTAGTGTTACATGTTTTCGTCTTGATTGTGTTGCATTCATTTCTCATGATTACTATCCATAAATTTGTCATCGTAAACTTCTTAAAACCCCACGGCCATTGCTTTAAAATTTTGCATCTCTTAATGAAGGTACAAAGGAGTAAGTGATGTGACTATACTTCCAAGAAGTTTGGAGACAAAGAAAGAAAGGATAGCATATGAAGAAAGAAGGGAAGAAGCATCGGTTCATCAGAAGTTTGATGTTCGTTGATAGCCTTCCAACGCTTTGTTCTCTACAATATTTGAATACAATGAAGCTACAAGAGTTATTGTTCGTTTGGGATCAATACGAAGTGTTTCTGGGTTATGGTTCGCGAGTTATACTCGGATCAAAGTTTGGAGATCAATAGTCATAGCTAGTGGGATCTATGGAGGATCAGGTCAAAGCCTGGAGATCAAGAGACAAGCAATGTAGGCTGAAACAAGAGTTGGTTCAAGACAAAGAGATCTATGTGAGAGGAGATCACTCGGGGATTATGGGTTCTAAAACATAGTTTCATTCAAGCATTGGGGCTGGGATTCTAGAATCACTCGGAAGTCAGACTTAATAAAGACTTTGGTCCAATCAGATTCTCCCAAGACCAAGTCTAAGTCGGCAATAACCGAGGATGTTTAGCCTAAGCCAAGAAGTGAAGAGAGCAATCCAAAACTAAATCATCTTAGGCATTTAAGCTCGGTTCAAGTTTCCCTCATAGGTGGCACATGAGGGAATTTTCGGTCAAGAGAAGTCAAGTAGTACTCAGCAGGTTTAGAAGATGGTACATGGAGCACCACCAGGAACCGAGGATTTAGTTGAGCACAGACCAGATCAAGTTCCACTCATAGGTTCAGCCTCTACTTGTGCATTCATCAGGAAAATACAATTTTTGGGAAGGTTCTGATGTGGGAAGATCAAGCTATGATGGATCTATCTGTGGAGGATTATTTTTATGTCATCAACAAGGCCAAGAGTCAGTTCGTCAAGTCACCACTTGGAGTTGTCAACAAAATGAAGCAAGGATGAGGAAATTCCAAGTCTTGCTATAGAAGCCACATGAAGATATCATCACCACAACCACATCACAAGAGTATTGATTCTTTCCCAAGTATCATTGAGACTTGAAGCAAAAGCAAGCGGAAGCAAAAGTCAAGACAAGGGGAAGCCTAGAAAGCTGGTAACGCTCAAAGCTATCCTTGAAGATCTGGGTACTTAAGTCTTCACGCCAATTTATCATCATCCTTGACTCGCACCCTCTACACCCATGGACGTTATGCTCTTTTCTTCATCATAGATTATTTTTCCCAAGAGGTTTTCTTCTATGATGAGGTTTTTACCGAGGTAACGCCTATGGGGATCCAAGCATAAGCCTTTGTATCGATGGCTAAGCTTGAGGGGCAGTGTTGAGATCAAGAAGGCAGCACGAGCTACACATCGAGTCAAGCTGCATGTGCAAAGTCCGGGCTTACAAAAGCATTAGAGAAGACCGTGCAAAGTTCCGGTTCACTAATGCTTACAGAAGCTTATGGAGGATTGTGCAAAATAAGGGCGTGCAAATCTCTGGTCATGTACAAAATGTATGGATCCATACAAACCCAGATATTGCATGCTTCCGGTTCTAAAGGAAAGGCAAGAAAGCATCATCAAAGACTTTGTGCAAAATCCGGGTTTGAGAAATGTCTTGTGCAAAAGTCGTGTTAAAGATTCAGGATGTGCAAAAGCAGGGTCAAATGCTGCTAAGAGCCTTATCCACAAAGACCTACGATTTGGAGCCAAAAGATGGAGTGAAGCAGCCGATTTTGATATTCAAATGAGAATAGGACAAAACCTTATCTTCTCCACTCTTATCCTTTTTTTGTCATTGTGTAAAGAGAAAACCCTAAGGGGTTTCTCTATATAAACTTGTGGATCCGCCTCCTTTGTGGCTTAAGCCCTTAGGGGCTCCAATCATATACTAGTTACCAATTCTCTCTAAAAATTCTCTTTATGCTTATACTTGTTCTCTAAACTTATTCTTATGCTTACCCATTCTACTTTACGCTTATAATCTTTAAACTTCTTCTCTATACTTCATCTCTATTCCGCTTACATACTCACATGATAATTGAGGAGAGTACACTTGTAATGCATTTAAAGATTTTGTTGGGAAGGTTGGAATTGTGCATCTAACTTCTTGTGCTTATACTCCACAACAAAATGGAGTAGCTGAAGGCAAGAATAGACAACTCATGGAGGTTGCTAGGGCAATGTTATTTCATAGGAGTGTGCCTAAGCAATATTGGGGAGATGCTGTGATGACAGCTTGTTACCTCATTAACTGGCTACCAACAGTTCATCTTGGAAGTGTGTCTCCTTATGAGGTATTGAACAAAGTTAAACCCCCCCATTGATCATCTTTGTGTCTTTGGTTGTGTTTGCTATGTATTTGTACCAGATGCTCAGAGGAACAAGCTAGAACCAAAGAGTACAAAGTGTATATTCATTGGATACTCTTCTACACAAAAGGGGTATAAATGTTACAATCCCATCACCAAGCGTTTGCATGTCTCAAGGGAGGTTAGATTTGTTGAAGAGAAGGTTTATTTTGATAAAAAGAATTGGAATAACTTGGAAGATTTAGCCTTGCCAGAAGAGAGAGCATCCACGTTAAGGGTTATTCTTGAGGTAATGAGAACCTTCCAATTTTGGCACTTGTGAAGTTGAAACAAGATAGATTGGTGGCTCTGAGCCGTGGTGATGGAAGGATTTTGATGATTGAATGGTTTTAAATAGAGATCCCATCATCAAGCGTCTACATGTATCAATGGAGGTTAGATTTGTTGAAGAGAAGGGTTATTTTGATAAAAAGAATTGGAATAACTTGGAAGATTTAGCCTTGCCAGAAGAGAGAGCATCCACGTTAAGGGTTATTCTTGAGGTAATGAGAGCCTCCCAATTTCGGCACTTGTGAAGTTGAAACAAGATAGATTGGTGGCTGTGAGCCGTGGTGATGGAAGGATTTTGGTGATTGAATGTTTTGAAATAGAGATCTGCGGAAAGGATCTCTAAGAACCAACTTAATCTCTTATGGATATTACACACAAAAGACGCTAACGTTCTGCTGGATATAACATACCAACAAGATCCAAACTCAGAAAATATTTTGATAAAAGATTGGATAAATGAAAAAGATGAAAAGACAGAGTTTAAAAAGAAACAACAAGCAGGCTGCATGAGCAACACCTGTTACATAAATAATTAAGTCTGAATTCAAAATAAATGGGCTGGGCCAAATTTTTCTCTTCATGGGCTGGCCTTGATCAACAAATAGACAATGGTGAAGTAATACACAAGCCTCATTAAAAACCTTATCAAGAAAACCCATTGGGACAAAACTTGACAAGGGAAAAAGAGCACTCATGCATCACCTAATCCATTTGTTGATGCTGTTGAACTTGTATCAAAACCAGAGTGGTTTGGATAACTTTTTCTTCCTCCATGTATAAGCGTATGAGCATTCCTCCAATGGCTTGGTTGAATAGCTTGCTTCTAGCTCGTGTCATTGGTCCTCTTGGTGTAGCAAACACGTCCTCATCTCGAAGTGCATCCTCAGCTACAAGCTTAGCTTCTTTTGGTTCATGCTCCTGTCCATGCTTTGTGTTCTCCATGCTTTCTAGGATCATATCATGAGGGGTTAGCTCCAGGTGGTGATTTGGTTGAACATGTTGAGAATATTGAGGTTGAAAATGAGGAGAGTAACAGTAGTGATCATATAGAGGTTGAGACAGTGGTTGATTCAGAAGGTGATGACAGTGAGATGGAATCACCAAGTATCGATTCTGCTCTAGATCCAGTGGAGACTGCTGTAGTAGAGGAGTCTGACGAGTCAAGTCCTAATGAGGAGATTGTGCCCCAGTTGAGGAGAAGTACAAGGATGAAATTTCCTCCTGAGAATTGGTAGAACACAAGAGTGTATTACAATAATCAGGCGGTAGCTCATCCATTTCAGAATCATTGCACCATGGATCAATTTCCAAAAGAGCACCAAGCGTTTCTCTCCAAGATTGATAAGCACAGAATACCAACCAATTATGAAGAGGCTTGCTTATCTGATGTTTGGGTTCAAGCTATGTTGGAAGAGATAGCGTCTATGGTCAAGAATTATACATGGATTGAGATTGAGAAGCCTAGCAAGAAGAAGCTTGTGGGCTGTAGATGGGTTTACACTATCAAGTATACTAACACTGGAGAAATAGAGAGATACAAAGCAAGATTGGTAGCCAAGGGTTACACACAAATGCATGGAGTGGATTATACTGAAACCTTTGCGCCAGTAGCTAAACTTCATTCGGTATGAGATATGCACTCTATTGCAACTAAACTCTGTTGGAACATATGGCAGATGGATGTGAAAAATGCATTTCTTCAAGGAAAGTTGAAGGAAGAAGTTTATATGGTTCCTCCAGAAGGAGTTAACATAGGGAACAACAAGGTGTGCAAGCTTAAGAAAGCTATATATGGTCTCAAGAAATCACCTAGAGCTTGGTATCACAAGCTTAGTGGATGTCTTCTTGATAATGGATTTCGGAGATCCGAAGCAGACCATACGTTGTTTACAACTCAGGGGGAGAATGGTATTGTTGCGGTGCTGGTTTATGTTGATGATATTATTGTTACTGGAGATGACATTGAGGGAATGGGCTATTTTTGTTCAAGGCTTCATTTGACATCAAAAACTTGGGTGAACTTAAGTATTTCCTTGGGATTGAGGTATGTAAGTTTGAGAATGGGCTATTTTTGTCTCAGAGGAAATACACTCTTAATTTGCTGGAAGAGACAGGGAAGCTTGGTGTAAAACTGGCTAAGACTCCCATTGAGGATAGTTATAAGATATGTCCTGAAGGGGAGCCGCTTATGCAGGTAAAGCAATATCAAAGGCTAGTTGGAAGGTATATTTACTTGACTATCACCCGACCCGACATCTCATTTGCAGTGAAATCAAGTAAGTCAACAAATGCAGGCTCCAAGTAAGCATCATTGGGGAATGGTTGATCGCATCCTGAGAGACTTGAAAGGCACACCTGGCAAGGTATTTGGATGGGGCGCAATAACTCCACATATATTATTGGTTATTGTGATGCTGATTGGGCAGGAGATAAAGGTGATCGGAAATCTACAACTGGGTATTGCACACTTGTTGGTGGGAACTTGGTTACTTGGAGAAGTAAAAATCAGAAGGTGGTTTCAAGATCAAGTGCAGAAGCTGAGTATAGAGCTATGGCAAAGACAACTGGTGAGTTGGTTTGGATTAAGGCTCTTCTCAAAGATTTAGGAATCAAATCATCTGAGCCTATAACCCTTTACTGTGATAATCAAGCTGCTATCCATATTGCTTCTAATTTAGTGTTCCATGCAAGGACAAAGCATATAGAGGTAGATTGTCACTATATAAGGGAGAAAGTTGAATCCAGGATTATTCTACCAACATTTGTGAGAAGTGTTGATGAGTTAGCAGATGTCTTCACCAAAGCAACAACAAATAAGGTGTAACATCCACAATCCAATAATGGGGGTGAAAATGTTGAATTCAAAAGTTAAGGGTTGATTTGATTAAATTCGGAAGTTGCAGTCGGGTTTAATTGATAATTTTGAAAGTTTTGGGGTCAATTGCGAAAGTGGCAGAAATTGGAGGACTGTTCGCTGTAATAAGCAAACTTGATACATATATATGTGTATCAGCGTGTGTATCCCCCTCTTCGTCGACTTCACCGATACCTAGCCATCATAAGGAGTTTAGATCGCGGGGGTGCTTTGTGTGAGAAGCTCGAATCTCTCTCCCATTCACGGTAAGGTCTCTCTCTCCCTCTCTCTCTCTCTCTCTCTCTCTCTCTCACTCTCGTTGGTGTGGTCGAGGTGGTGACATGCGACGGTGGCGGTGTTTGTGGTGATCGTTGCCGTGGTGAGTTGGAGTCATGGATATGGCGATGGTTCCGTGGTGATGTTGTTGACGATGGAGTGATGTGGTCGTGGTGGTGTTACGGTGGGAGACGAGTATCGCGACGGTGATGGTGTGATCACGGCGTCGTGAGGGGCTCGGCTTTGTGGTGGCGTGGCATGAGGGTGGCGGTGTGATCGGAGTCACGTCGGTGTGACGTGACGATCAGTCATGGAGGCTGAACGGTGACCGGTCGTGTGTTTGGTGGCGTCGGAGGAGATTTAGTTTTAGGGTTTAGTTAGTTTTATTATTTTAATATTATAATTAATATTATTTTATTATTTTAGTAGTTTTTAATATTTTTACGCCCCGGGTATTTTTGGTATTTAGGTCTTTAGGATTTTTGAAAGTTTCAGAAGTCGTCAAATCTTACCCCAGGCATATCCCGAAGATTTCGAGGTGAGTGCTTGCGTGTTAGAACCCTAGTTAGTCGGAGGACTACGGGTGGGGGTGTTTATGATATTGATTGTGTGGTTTATTGTGTGATTTATTGCATGGTTTATAGTGTTGATTACTGTATGGACTGCATGGGGTTGCATGTTAAATTGTAGCTAACATGGGGATGTTAGCCGGTAGATTTTGTGCCTCATTCAGTATCCTTTATACTGAGGCATCTCGTTGTGTGATGCAGGTAAAGACTAATTCTTACTGGAGCTCGTGGGACCAAGGCTGTGGAGATGGATGACATGACCAGAGTCGAGGTTGACCTTATGTTGCTTTTATTATTTATTTATTGTTGAGACAGTGTCGTTGATAATTTGCTTCCGCTAAGTTGCTAGATTCTTTTTATTTATTTAATTGGTGGATTTAATAAATAAATTGTCTTAGTTAATAGAAATTTTTAAAATTTGCTCTTTCCAAGTGGTTTCTGAATTAGTAAACCGGTTCCGGTTTAGGATTCCCGGGACGGGTCGTTTCAATTTGGTATCAGAGCGGAGTTGTTTCTAAGACGCTCTAGCTGGTGATAGTGTGCATAGTATTGTTAGCTTGGTGTAGCTATTTGGTGTATAGTGTTGGGTTGCAGGGTCATGTTATCTCTCGGCCGAGAAGTGGTTCCACGGTAAGAGTCGTGTTTGTACTACTTTTTTTTTGTTGTCAAATAGTAATAAGTTGTTTTTTTAGATGGTTGATGCTGATAGAGTTAGGCAAGATCTCAGAAGTCATGGTGGTCGTGGCGGTCGTGGCCGTGGCGGCAGAGTGGGCCGTGGCGGGCCATGGAAGCAGAGGTGGCAGAGCAGCAGTGGATGTGATGCAGAGTGTCACAATGGAGCAGGCGGAGTATGGATATTCTGAGGGGGAGGGTCAGTCTGGGACAGCGGCGGTGCATGGTGCTATAGCGGCGCAGGGGGGTGCTCAGGCGGATGGGGGCCCGAACCAGATGGGGGCGATTTTGGGTATGTTGGCCCAACTTTTGGAGAGGATACCTGGTGTGGTACCGGCTCCAGTGGCGCCACAAGGGGATGCTGCTATGCCAGAGGTTGTTGCTGAGGAAGTTCAAGTGGGGGTTGCTGAGGCCGAGCCAGTGGGTCCGTCATATTTGAGGGTGATGGAGCACATGCAGAGGTTGGGCACCATGTTTTTCAGTGGTGGTGCACGACCGATTGAGTCTGATGAGTGGAGGTCCCGGTTGGAGAGGAACTTCCAGTCGATCATGTGCCCTGTGGAGTTTAGGGTGGACTTGGCGGTGCATTATCTGGAGGGTGATGCATATGATTGGTGGCAGGGTATTGTTGCCAGGAGGGCGGGAGTGGGTTGTCTTGGGACAAGTTCCGGAGGGAGTTCGATCTCAAGTATTTTCCGCAGGAGGCGCGGGACAGGTTGAGAGGGGAGTTCCTCTATTTGACATAGGGGAGTCGTTCGGTCCGGGAGTATGAGACCGAGTTCAACTGTTTGAAGCGGTTTGCTGGTTGGGGTGCAGATACCGATCACGAGTTGTTATGTGCCTTTCTTCGAGGTATGCGGATTGACCTCAAGAATCGCTGCATTGTCCGCCAGTTTGAGTCAGTACCGGAGTTGGTGGAGTCTGCGGCACAGTTGGACGAAAGCATGAAGCTGGAGGCTAGCTTGAGGGTTTTGGGGTCAGAGGCTCCGAGGAGGTCTCAGGGGCAGAGTGCGGCACCGAGCAAGGGTGGCAAGCCCGGTCAGCCGCAGGGGCAGAAGAGGAAGTTTGAGGATACTTCAAGGTCAGTGGGTTCTGGACCACGGTGTTTCAGGTGTGGGGTTCAGGGATACCGAGTTGCTGATTCTCCTCTAGAGGGACATGTATGTTACTTCTGCAAGGAGTCGGGACATATGAAGAAGGATTGTCCAAAGTTGGCTCAGCCAGTTGCGAGGATCGAGGCACCACCTCCGAAGCGGGCTGCAGTGGCACCGAGGGTTTTCACCATAGGCGCGGGATCGGGCGAGGCGAGCGGCAGCAGACCGATTACTGGTTAGTTCTTTAATTATGTTCTTGTTTGATTGTTAATTTTAGTACTAGTTATGTAATTGTTAGTCGCTGTTTGTCTTAAATCCTTTTCGTGCTTAGGAACCCTTAGTGTGGCTGGGGTAGAGTCTCATGTTTTATTCGACTCTGGGGCGTCTCACAATTTTGCGACACCGGGGTGGGTGTCAGGGAGTGGTATCCAAGAGTTGTCTAGAGATCACTCGGGTGTTGTGAGAGTTGCTGGGGGTAGTTTGTTGAGGACTCAGGGCTGTCCGGAGGGTGTCGACATTTTGATCGCCGGAGAGCTGATGCCAGCAGATTTGATAGTGTGTTCGGTGGAGCTCTATGACATCATCTTGGGCATGGATTGGTTGGGGAAGTTTATGGCTCATTTGGATTGTCATCGAGGGCGTGTGGTGTTTGAACGTGCTAGTGGGAGACTGGTTTATCAGGGAGTGAGACCGGTTTCGGGGAGTATCGTTGTTTCTGCGGTTCAGGCGGAACATCTGATTGTGCGGTTGCATGGGGTACCGGTGAGCATACTGTCGGATCGGGATCCGAAGTTCTCCTCGTTGTTCTGGGGCGCTTTCCAGAAGGAGATGGGCACTAAGGTACACATGAGCACGGCGTATCATCCTCAGACCGATGGGCAGTCCGAGAGAACTATACAGACATTGGAGGATCTGTTGAGGATGTGTGTGTTGGATTGGGGTGGTCATTGGGTGGATCACCTGAACTTAGTGGAGTTTGCGTACAATAACAGCTATCAGGCTAGTATTGGCATGACACCATTCGAGGCTTTGTATGGTAGGCCTTGTAGAACCCCGCTATGTTGGACCCAAGTGGGGGAGAGGAGTCTGTTAGGGGCTGACTTCGTCCAGGAGACGACTGAGAAAGTCCGGATTGTGAAGTGTAACATGAAGGAAGCTCAGGATCGTCAGAAAAGCTACGAGGATCGGTGTAGGAAAGAGTTGGAGTTCCCAGTGGGCGATATGGTGTATCTGAAGATGGCCATGTTGAGGGGTCCAAACAGGTCCATTTCCGAGACTAAGTTGAGTCCTAGATATATGGGTCCCGTTAGAGTGTTGGAGTGGGTCGGACCAGTGGCGTATCGGCTGGAGTTACCGGATTCTATGCAAGCATTTTATAAGGTGTTTCACGTGTCGATGCTGAAGAAATGTCTGCATAAGGATGATCAGGTGGTGGCGGGGGTGCCATCGGATTTGACATCGAGTATGGTGGTGGAGGCGAGGCCTCTGAATGTCCTGGATCGCCGAGTGAGAGTGATCAGAAGGAAGATGGTTCTAGAGATGCAGGTTTTGTGGGACTGTAACGGAGCCGAGGAGGTGACTTGGGAACCGGAAGCGAAGATGAAGCGCAAGTTTCCCAAATGGTTCGGCAAACTGGAGGGTTAGCCGGGCTTACCATAGTGTTGTATCCAAGGTGTTGGATTTTTATGGTTTCTGCGTTGTTGTACTCGTTATTTATGATGTTATAAATGATGTACTTTTGAATTTGGTTATTCAATAAAGGCGTTTTAGTGGAAATTTTCGCGTTGTGTTGTTACTAGAAGATTAGTGGATAGGAGACGGATCACTAGTTGTAGTGATTGATAGCGGGGGGTGCGGTTACCACGTGTTCGGTAGCCGCATAAGGCTGGTAATTTTTCCAGATTGGGTTGGCGGATGGGATGGTGGTTCCATATAGCGGCATCGGAGTGCACTGACGAGTCACTGCCGAGTGTACCTGGCTGGTTGGGCTTCTTTGTGATTCCTGACTGGTGTGATAGGTCACTAGAGAGATTGCCGTTATCTGGCTCTCTATGCATTTGGATGGATCGATCCATGGTGTTGGGTCGTGAAGTCATGGACAGATCGATCCATGGTGTTGGGTCGTCAAGTCGTTATACTCCCGGGTGATGGAGTGGTTGGCCAAACCAAGTAGAGGACTAAAGCCTAATAGCGTTGATCGAGAGAGTGTTGTAACGGTGAAAGTATGATAGCGGTGTTAACGTCGGTATTGGAGTGCGGATAGTATGGTTGGCCACGGATTGGCAGTGTGTTAGATTCGGGGACGAATCTATGTTAGTGGGGGAGAATTGTAACATCCACAATCCAATAATGGGGGTGAAAATGTTGAATTCAAAAGTTAAGGGTTGATTTGATTAAATTCGGAAGTTGCAGTCGGGTTTAATTGATAATTTTGAAAGTTTTGGGGTCAATTGCGAAAGAGACAGAAATTAGAGGACTGTTCGCTGTAATAAGCAAACTTGATACATATATATGTGTATCAGCGCGTGTATCCCCCTCTTCGTCGACTTCACCGATACCTAGCCATCATAAGGAGTTTAGATCGCGGGGGTGCTTTGTGTGAGAAGCTCGAATCTCTCTCCCATTCACGGTAAGGTCTCTCTCTCCCTCTCTCCCTCTCTCTCTCTCTCTCTCTCTCTCTCTCTCTCACTCTCGTTGGTGTGGTTGAGGTGGTGACATGCGACGGTGGCGGTGTTTGTGGTGATCGTTGCCGTGGTGAGTTGGAGTCATGGATATGGCGGTGGTTCCGTGGTGATGTTGTTGACGGTGGAGTGATGTGGTCGTGGTGGTGTTACGGTGGGAGACAAGTATCGCGACGGTGATGGTGTGATCACGGCGTCGTGAGGGGCTCGGCTTTGTGGTGGCGTGGCATGAGGGTGGCGGTGTGATCGGAGTCACGTCGGTGTTACGTGACGATCGGTCATGGAGGCTGAACGGTGACCGGTCGTGTTTTTGGTGGCGTCGGAGGAGATTTAGTTTTAGGGTTTAGTTAGTTTTATTATTTTAATATTAATTAATAATATTTTAATATTATAATTAATATTATTTTATTATTTTAGTAGTTTTTAATATTTTTACGCCCCGGGTATTTTTGGTATTTAGGTCTTTAGGATTTTCGAAAGTTTCAGAAGTCGTCAAATCTTACCCCAGACATATCCCGAAGATTTCGAGGTGAGTGCTTGCGTGTTAGAACCCTAGTTAGTCGGAGGACTACGGGTGGGGGTGTTTATGATATTGATTGTGTGGTTTATTGTGTGATTTATTGCATGGTTTATAGTGTTGATTACTGTATGGACTGCATGGGGGTTGCATGTTAAATTGTAGCTAACATGGGGATGTTAGCCGGTAGATTTTGTGCCTCATTCAGTATCCTTTATACTGAGGCATTTCGTTGTGTGATGCAGGTAAAGACTAATTCTTAGTGGAGCTCGTGGGACCAAGGCTGTGGAGATGGATGACATGACCAGAGTCGGGGTTGACCTTATGTTGCTTTTATTATTTATTTATTGTTGAGACAGTGTCGTTGATAATTTGCTTCCGCTAAGTTGCTAGATTCTTTTTATTTATTTAATTGGTGGATTTAATAAATAAATTGTCTAAGTTAATAGAAATTTTTAAAATTTGCTTTTTCCACGTGGTTTCTGAATTAGTAAACCGGTTCCGGTTTAGGATTCCCGGGACGGGTCGTTTCATAAGGTATGTGATGATCTTCATGGCAAGATGGGTTTTTTGGGTCTCCATCAACCAATCTTGAGGGGGAGTGTTGAAACAAATATTAGTGAAGACTAGTCAACTCTGGAGGTGTTGGAAGAAAAGTCAACTTTGGAGAAAAGTCATCTTTGGAGACTTCTCTATTTTCTGTGGTAATAAATTTACACACATGCTTATTTATTTGTAGCCAGACGTTTTTGGCATCCCACTTGTAGATATATGTTCATCACACCTGAAAGGAAATTATCTCCTAAAATATTGTCTCTGGTTCGTTTCTCTTTGCCCTGTTCTTGCAAAATTCATCACAAATCCTTCTCAAATTCTCTAATTTCTACAGAGATATCATTTAGGATCCTTGTAGGTATCCTATTGATGAGATAGCATGCGGCAAGAACAGCATCTCCCCAAAATCTTCAAGGGACATTTGAGTGGAACATCATAGATCATGCCACTTCCATGAGGTGCATATTCTTTCTCTCGGCAACTCCATTTTGTTGTGGCGTGTATGAACAACTTTTTTGGTGAAGAATGCCATGCTTAGCTAAGGGCTCCTTGAATCAAGAGCTCGCGAATGTGGATGTCCTACTCTAGCATGCCACATTACATTATTACTAACAGAGACAAAACATTATTTAGTAGTAACAGGATAAGAACTAGTTGAAGTAGATTTTCAAGAACATATAAATCTCTTTTTGAATCCTCTTCTCCAAGAACCTTCCCGCTATCAATATCCTGAAAATGAAAACTGTTAGGACCGAATATTGCATAGCAATTCAAATCACAAGTTGCCTTTTAACCTAGACAAGATTAGAGGTAAAATGTAGGCATAAAGAATGCTTTAGATTTCCTATCAAATAGTCTTTAATCACCTACTCCTTGTGAGTTTATGAAGTTTTAAATGCGGAAAAGTAGAAAAGAGACAAAGAGGATGATGATTTCATTCATTGCCAAAAACGGCTAAGTCTAGGTAACCTTTACAAAGGCTGCGGCTACTCCTTTTATAGGGACCAAGTGAGGTCATCAAGGAGAAGCCCTAATGATTAGACGCCTGAATAAAGACCACAAGGGTAGACAATAACGGCTAGCTTGACCAAAACATTGACCCACATGTGGATAAGGAGAGGAGGTTTATCCGGAAGAAGGATGTGACCCGAACTTTGCACAACGGCTCTTTTGTTTGACCCGCGATTTGCACAATCCCTTTTCTCCTTCTGATCACATTTCAGGATGATCTTCAGGTTGTACGGAGTGGGTGTACGGATCCGTACCATCTGTACCATGTGTACGGATCCGTACCATCCGTACCATGTGAACGGATCCGTACAATGTGTACGGTCACAAAACCCTATAAGCTTCAGGCTGATCTCTTCCTTCTTTCTGAAACTCTGGATCATGTCTATGATGCTTTCAAGGCATCATCAGTCCAAGAAATGCTCATAGTCTCCCTTGGTCTTGTTTCCTTGTCATGACACTATACTCGTCTAAAAGTTTTGATGAGAAAGGATGAAAGTATGAAGATTGAAATGCAAAGTTTGACGAGAATTAAGTTCTTTGCTCTGATACCATCTGAGTTTAGTTGCGGAAATGTAAACAAAGAACAAGGATGATGATTAAATGATTCATTGCCTAAAATGGCTAAAGTCTTAGGTAGCTCATAAAAGGCTGCGGCCTGTCCTTTTATATGGAACCAATGATTAGGTCATTAAGGAGAGGCCCTAGTGACAAGACAAGTGAACAATGACCATAGGGGCAAATGGCTAGCTTGACCAATACATTGACCCACGTGTGGATAAGGAGATGATTTCTATCCGGAAGAAGGATGTGACTCGAACTTTGCACAACGGCTCCTTTTTTTGACCCGGGATTTGCACAATCCCTTTTCTCCTTCTGATCACATATCAGGATGATCTTCAGGTTGTACAGATTGGGTGTACGGATCCGTACCATCCATACCGTGTGTACGGATTCGTATAATGTGTACGGTCAGTAAACCCTAGAAGCTTTCGGCTGATCTCTTCCTTCTTTCTGACACTCTGGATCATGTCATCATCAGTCCAAGCAATGCTCATATTGTCCCTTGGTCTTGTTTCCTTGTCCTGACTCTATACTCGTCTATGTTCAATACAGGGCTAGATGAATCCAATCTTTTGGATCACCGTTTTGACTCAAAACGAAGAGATCCTTGTTGTATCCATGCCTAGATATTTCTGGAAATTAAATCCTTAAGGAGATATCTAGCTAGAGAACCTTGATGAATCCAATTTCCGTTTGAGTCTAGACAAATGAAATGAGAACCATGGGCCGCTTTGCTCAAAAGAGTTCTAAGTTTTTTGGCTGTGTTGAATCCAAATTTTGTTTGTCACATTTAAGCCTTGGACTATGTTTTCTTTATGTCGCATATATTAGGTCCTTGGCTCATGCTTATGTTACTTATTGGTTTTGATTTCTTTATGACATGTGTGCTTCATTTTTAAACGTATAAACCTTGTTATGATGAATCCGTAAGTGAACCATACTTTTTTTTTGTTTAGAAATGAAGTCATGCTTGATCCTTAAGGAAATCACGCTTTTAATTAGTTCTTGGTAAATCTTCTTCTCTTAGTGGTGACAATGAAGAGAAACGAAATATGGTTGTGGTGAAATACCATGAAGAAGAGAAAGAAGATGAGATAATCTCCAGCATATCTTGTGGGTTTCCTATATGATATGATCCTAGATAACATGGAGAACAAAGAGCATGAACCAGAGCATGAGCCAGAGGAAGCTAAGCTCGTAGCTGAGGATGCACTTGGAGATGAGGACGTGTTTGCTACACCAAGAGGACCAATGACACGAGCTAGAAGCAAGTTCAACCAAGCCATTGGAGGAATTCTCAGACGCTTAAACATGGAGGAAGAAGAAGTTATCCAAACCACTCTGGTTTTGATACAAGTTCAACAGCATCAACAAATGGATTAAGTGATGCATGAGTGCTCTTTTTCCCTTGTCAAATTTTGTCCCAATGGGTTTTCTTTATAAGGTTTTTAATGAGGCTTGTGTATTATTTCACCATTATCCATTTGTTGATCAAGGTCAGCCCATGAAGAGAAGATTTTCGCCCAGCCCTTTTAATTTGAAATCAGACTTAATTATTTATGTAACAGGTGTTGCTCATGCAGCCTGCTTGTTGTTTCTTTTTAAACTCTGTCTTTTCACATTTTTCAGTTATCCAATCTTTTATCAAAAAAATACTTTCTGAGTTTGGATCTTGTTGGTGTGTTATATCCAGCAGAACCTTAGTGTCTTTTGGTGTGTAATATCCAGAAGAGATTAAGTTGGTTCTTAGAGATCCTTTCCGCAGATCTCTATTTCAAACCATTCAATCATCAAACTCCTTCCATCACCATGGCTCACAGCCACCAATCTATCTTGTTTCAACTTCACAAGTGCCAAAATTGGGAGGTTCTCATTACTATACTTACACCCATGGATAGCATTGATGTCTCATTCTACTTTCTCATTCTATTAAAGCCCATTTCCTTTTCTCTAAGTCACGATTACTTTTAGATCAAACTCAAATATACATAAGCTTGAGATTTCAAACTTAATTGTCATTTCTCTGCTATGTATATCGTTTAAATCACTTAAAATATGAAGAACACACCTAAAGATGCTTAATTCATATGAATTAAAGATCTATGGTGTGGTATATCATTTTTAAATTAAATGGGAAGAGAACCTTGGTAAAGCTAAACTCTTATGAGTAAGAGCATAAATCCATGATGAATCCAAATCCATTAAACCTTGGACCGTTTTTAAAGCATTCAAGTCCTTGGTTGTTTTGCTCTCTAAGGTGAAAAGATCTGTGTTAAAAATTCAGTTTGAATTCAAAAGACACCTAAGATCGCCTTTCACCCGAGTTAAAAATTATGGCTAGCTTGTTCTAAGCATGTAAGTCCATGATTGTTTTCAAAAAGATGAACATTGATCTGGGAAAATTCTGTGGGAAGTCTTTCCAAACCAATCATAGTTCATCCATTGTTTTTCAAAATAATAGGATAAATCTTAGTCTAGTTTCCTTCTTATGAATATGACTTTGATTTTTCTAAGCTTAGTTAAGGATAATATTTGGGTCCGAGTTCTCTATCTTTATGATGTGAAAATTCCTAAGACCATTGTTAATTCCTTTCTCTCAAAAGAGAGTACATTATCTTTATGGTGAAGAACCATAAAAGAAGAAATTTGTTTAACTAATCTTTGGTATTGTAGGCATGTCAATAAACAGGGAAATCGCAATATGTTGTTACAAACTATTGTTGACCCTAAGCTTAGCAATACCAACGAGGAGGACTTGTACATGAACTCACAAACCTCTTCAGATCATCAAAAGAAAGGGAGTATCCTCTAACCATTTTCTTTAGTTTGAATATCCTTGAGCCTTATGAATTATTACTCTTATTTCTTCAAATTGCAAACCAATGTTTTTAACCTTCTCAATCCCCCACGGCCATTACTTACTGAATTTAAATCCTCTATGAAGGGTTTAAACAAGGAAAGCCTGGATTATACTTGGTGGGAGAAAAGTTAAAGGAGAAGGGGCACATAAAGAATAAATGGAGTCAAGAAGTTCATGGAGCTTGTATGTTCATGAAATGGAGAATGGAAGGTGTTGCTCAAGAAATGTTGAGAAGAAGACCCACAACATGATGACAAGAAGACAAACTCATCACGCCCATTCACCAGATCATAAACACCAAAGGCACACTCTCTAAACTCTTAGTGTTACATGTTTTTGTCTTGATTGTGTTGCATTCATTTCTCATAATTACTATCCTTAAAATTGGCATCCAAAACTTCTTAAAACCCCACGGCCAACTCATCTCTTAGTGAAGGTACAAAGGAGTACCTTCCAAGAAGTTTGGAGACAAAGAAATGAAGACAAAGACAAAGAAGTTTGGAAGGAGTACCTTCCAAGAAGTTTTGACTATACTTCCAAGAAGTTTGGAGACAAAGAAAGAAAGGATAGCATAAGAAGAAATGAAGGGAAGAAACGTCGGTGCATCAGAAGTTTGATGTTCGTTGATAGCCTCCCAACGCTTTGTTCTTGATGATATTTGGACACAATGAAGCTACAAGAGTTATTGTTCGTTTGGGATCAGTATGAAGTTTTTCTGGGTTATGGTTCGCGAGTTATGCTCGGATTACCAGAGAGAGGTCCGTCTGGCGATAAGTGAGGTTCTATAGAAGAAAGGATGAGCTGAGTTCAATGGTGATACCAAAGAAAGTCTTCACATCAAGTTTGGGGAATCCAAGCTGTGAAGAAAGTTTATGGACAACCTCACACCAAGTTTGTGAAGATAGAAACCGTGAAGACAAGATGCCTTGCGTTTTACGGAAGAAGACGTTAAGGAGAAAGAGGAAGAACTCCTCTGAATTGCAAACTTAAGGGGGAGTCCCGCCACTTAAGCTTGAGGGGGAGAATACAGTATCAGAGACCAAGGCATGTGTGTATGGTTATGTGGTTTTGAAACCTTGTTGAAGCTTGGTGGTTACGAAACTTTGTGTGGTCAAAGATGGCAAGGACAGCTATGAAGATATATATATATAAAGAGTCAAGCAATGGAGGCTGTATCTATGGAGGATCAGGTCAAAGCTTGGAGATTGAGAGTCAAGCAACGGAGGCTGTATTTATGGAGGATCAGGTCAAAGCATGGAGACCAAGAGTCAAGCAATGGAGGCTGAAACAAGAGTTGGTTCAAGACAAAGAGATCTTTGTGCAAGAGATCACTCTAGAATATGGTGTTCCAAAACGCGGGTTCACTCAAGCATTGGGGCTGGGCTTCTGGAATCACTCGGAAGTCAGATATAATGAAGACTTTGGTCTAATCAGATTCTCCCAAGACCAAGACAAACTCGGCAATAACCGAGGATGTTTAGCCTAAGCCGAGAAGTGAAGAGAGTGATCCAAAACTAAATCATCTTAAGCGCTTGATCTCGGGTTGAAGCTTCACTCATAGGTGGCACTTGAGGGAATTTTGGGTCAAGAGAAGTCAAGTAGTACTCAGCTGATTTAGAAGATGGTACATGGAGCATCACCAGAAACCGAGGATTTAGCACAGATCAAGATCAAGTTCTAATGAGAAGATCCCAATTTTGGCACTTGTGAAGTTGAAACAAGATAGATTGGTGGCTGTGAGCCGTGGTGATGGAAGGAGTTTGATGATTGAATGGTTTGAAATAGAGATCTGCGGAAAGGATCTCTAAGAACCAACTTAATAAGACACTAAGGTTCTGCTGGATATAACACACCAACAAGATCCAAACTCCTAAAGTATTTTGATAAAAGACTAGATAAAATGAAAAAGATGAAAAGACAGAGTTTAGAAAGAAACAACAAGCAGGCTGCATAAGCAACACCTGTTACATAAATAATTAAGTCTGAATTTAAATAAAAAGGGCTGGGCCGAAACCTTCTCTTCATGGGCTGGCCTTGATCAACAAATGGACAATGATGAAGTAATACACAAGCCTCATTAAAAACCTTGTCAAGAAAATCCATTGGGACAAAACTTGACAAGGGAAAAAGAGCACTCATGTATCACTTAATCCATATGTTGATGCTCTTGAACTTGTATCAAAATCAGAGTGGTTTGGATAACTTCTTCTTCCTCCATGTTTAAGTGTCTGAGCAATCCTCCAATGGCTCGGTTGAATAGCTTGTTTCTAGCTTGTGTCATTAGTCCTCTTGGTGTAGCAAACACGTCCTCATCTCCAAGTGCATCCTCAGCTACAAGCTTAGCTTCCTTTGGTTCATGCTCGGCTCTATGCTCCATGTTCCTCATGCTATTTAGGATCATATCAGTTTCACTCAAATCTCTCAAGATATCTTCCTCAGTGAATTCTCAAAGGTTCATATAGAACAGTACCAGCCAAATCGGTGGTAATTCCAACAGTTCACTCAAAGAAACAAGATAGATAGAAAACAAAATTTGTGTTTCCCCAACAAACAAGAGATTTGATAGGTAAAAATCTGGAAACAAATTATCGAATAGATCAAGAACAATGGTTTCGTGCTTAGCTTGTGGTACCAGGCTCTTGGAGATTTCTTTAAGCCATAAATGGCTTTTCTGAGTTTGAGAACCTTGTCTTGAGGAATTGAGCTTTCAAGACCTGGTGGAGGCTTCATGTATACTTCTTCTTCAAGCTCTCCTTGGAAGATTGCGTTTTTTACATCCATTTACCATAATTCCCGAGATAGGTTGGTTGCCAATGATAAAATCACTCTAACTGTATGGAGCTTAGGCACTGGTGCAAAGGTGTCTGTATAGTCTTCTCCATAAGTCAAGTAAATCCTCTTGCAACCAAGCGAACTTTATACCTTTCAATTTCTCCATTGCTGTGATACTTGATGGTGAATATCCATCTAGATGTTACAGCCCTTTTTCCCGAAGGTAGGTCATTTACATCCCAAGTGTGATTTCTATCCATTGCTTCTTTCTCAGCATCTACAACATCCACCCAGACCTTGATTTCTTTTGCTTCTTCTTTGGTCATTTGGATGTAATGCTGCTCTATCTTTCCAAGTGAAACAAGTATTTTTACCTAATATGCAGAGAATGACAGTAAAAACTATCAGCCTAGGTACAGAGACACAAAACGCAAGTTTTTCAATCAATTATAATAGAAAATATCGAACCAATGGGTGACTAGAGTTATTCAAAAACGATGTGATCAATAACAAACAATTCAAGCCAAATATAAAAGGGTTGGTTTTACCTAACAGCCTAAATGAAACTATAACCAAACCTTAAGTGACCCTAGAGCGACAAGAAAACTATGCTAAACTAACCACTCGACCTAAGCAGTCGAGTAGGGTGGTTGAGTGCTACAGTAAAAACAGAGAAAAACTACAGTGAACGATTACTAAACAAGATATGAACTATGGGGAAAAACAGGGACTCTAGGGATGGAAATCACAAGATCGCAAACACTCTGTTCTATTGCAGCTTTTATTGGGTTAATCAGGAGCTTTTATTCTAGGTGACAAAAGAGAAATAATACAAATTCCAAGTTTTAAGGGAAAAAGAGAAAACATGCCACTTTACCAGTCAGTCGAGTGGGTGCTGTGGCTGACTCGACCACCCACTCAAGTGGCCTGGTCGAGTAGCTCAGTAGAGAGGCTGACTAGACTACCCACTCGAGTGGGTAGGTCGAGGAGGCCACTCAAAGTGTCTCTGGTGCAGTGTAGGCTTAAGTTCGACATGTCTTCACTCTGATTCTTGTCCCATGTGAATCTTGACTCTTCTAACTTTCCAATGGTATAAAGAAATCCAAATTTGGTCCACGGGAAGGTCTTCAAATGTTGCCCAACTTCTGATGCTTCGAAGTCACTCGAGTGGGCAGGTTGTGCTGAAATTCAATGAGCATGTGATGCTGAGGTCCAGTAGCCTGTCTAGAGTGCTCACTCGAGTGCCTGTCTAGTAGCCCGTCTAGAGTGGTAACTCGAGAGCCTATCTAGAGTGGTCACTCGAGAGCCTGTCTAGAGTGGTCACTCGAGAGCCTGTCTAGAGTGGTCACTCGAGAGCCTGTCTAGAGTGGTCACTCGAGAGCCTGTCTAGAGTGCTCACTCGAGAGCCTGTCTAGAAAGCTCACTCGAGAGCCTGTCTAGAGTGCTCACTCGAGAGCCTGTCTAGTGTGCTCTCTGTCTTCTCTGCAATCTTCACTTTATTAGCCAAAATCCAAGTATGCTCCATAAGTACCTGATAAGACCCTAAATATGCAAAATGCATGCAGTGCCTATACAAAAATATTATACATCCTATATGAAGCATAAATGCACAAAATTGTATAAACAATGGATAAAATCTACTCTAAGGCACGATAAAAAGACTCTTAAAACATGCTAAATACAGTGTTATCAACTCCCCCAAACTTACCCTTTGCTTGCCCTCAAACAAATAGAAAGGATAAGATGAAAGGATTAGTTTGGAAAGTGGGGATCAGAACCTTAGCAGACAAAACAAACCTCTGACCTTAATGTCATAGTTAACAGTTCTAAAATGCAATACACATAAGTCTTACTTAAAAACCTAGCCATGCTCATCACAACATAACTTATCAATCAGACTCAGCCTCAACAAGCATTCAAAGTAAACTATCACTTTAACATTAATTAAGCGCGAACAGTGGATCATGCTATGCATTAAGTAAGAACACATTTGGTTAAAGGACTGGGCTTAAGAGATAAAAATGATCTCTTCTTCCTCTGGTTTATACATTTAGTAACAGGGATCTCTCAGAGAATTGATTGAACATTAAGAGAATGCTAAAGGTAAAAGCCAACTGATGCATACAAGAATAGATTCCCATCTACCCAAGCACACACACACTACTGACTTTCCCTAACTCTATACACAGAATTGATCCTAACTCTAAACCCTCTTCTTTTCACTAAAGGCAGTCATTCTTTTCTCATTCTGGGATCAATAGTTTCTGATTTTCTTCTAAGGAGGGGATTTACATTCATTTTCTTTTACTTCTAGCGGAATTGGGGATTTTCTTTACTGCTAGGCTCTCACTCGACCCCTTTGGTCGAGTAGAGTGATCGAGTGAATTTTCACACACTAATAATAATAATAATATTTTTTTTTTTTTTTTTTTTTTCATAGAGCCTTCTTATATCATATATAATCTACTCAAATCCTTTACTAGACACAAAGGTTTACAATCCTCTCCAAAGAAACGTTTTTAGCACTATCTTGTCTTTTTCTTTCTTTTCTCACTCTCTTTTTTTTTCTTTCCCAGACTCAAACTAACACCTATTTCGAATTCCTTAGCCTATTCTGGTCCAAAAAGCATAGACCAGAGTCTATATAAGAACATATGCTTGTTGGCCTAAACCTAACACTTTCTCTTAAGTTCAATCAGAAATTAGGCCTCCCACACAGAATTGATTATGGTCTGAAAGAAGTGAAGTTTGGTGCTTTGGGAAACAGCTCCTAAGATGGGAGCAGCTATTTGGATCAACAAGAGTGGTAAAAGGGATAAGGAGATCCAAATACGTATATGGTGTCCATGAGTTCATACTATAATTCATAACATGATAATTTTTAATCAGATTATGTTCAAATTATTAGGGATAGCATTACAAATCACAACTAGTTTTAACTAAGGCAGAAAGCTAAGTCTGATTCCAAACAGGGTTCAGCCTTATGTTTCAAACTTAGGTGCAAGCAGTAGAGAACCAGAAACTATGGCACTGAAGCCATATGTTTGGTTATTAAGCTTATTAGGTTTAATCCTCAATGTTTCCTATGTAAATGTACAATCCTAAACGAAATGCCACTAGACTCGATCCTCAAATGCAAATGATGCTACATGACCACTCTGTTTTTAATGAAATAGTTTTCAGAAATTTTTCAAATATCTATGTTTTTTCAATGCACATATATGATGCAAATTTGAATAAGAAAACAAGTAGATATGTCAAATACATCTCTCAGACCCTCCCCCAAACTTAAATTACAGTCCCTTGTGTAATAAAAATTCAAAGAAAGGTTTGAGAGATTGAAAACAAAGCTAAACCAAAATATGCAATTGTATATATGGTGAAGGGTCTTGAGTTGGTACCTTATGGTGGAGTGAAGAGGGTTTCAGCAGCTGTATCCATGATCACTTTGGTCTAGCTTGGCTCTTACGTTCCACTGCTTATTCCCTGAGACTCTAGACTCTAGAAACACATCAAAAATACCAAAAACATAAAATCTTGAAGTAATATATATATAGGGATAAACATGGGACTACCTCCCAAGTGAGCTTGTTTTAAGTCATATAGCTTGACTCTTCACTCTTTTTATTCAGGTGGTGGATCATAGAGAGGTACTGGAGACTCTATTTGAAATAGCTTAGGTGGGTAATGGAGGCTGGAAGCTGTTGTTGCAATGTTGAAAGCTCTAGTCTTCCATGGTACACTTAACTCCTTGGTGACTTTCTTGGGAGAGGAACTATTGACATTACTCTTGAGCTCTAGTATCTGAAGCTTCATCTCTTCCATTTGCCTTGTAAGCTCATTCTCAGCCTGTTTTGATGCCTTGATAATCCTGCTCGAGCAGTCATATAGTGCAGTTTTGACTGCGTTGATGGAAACATTCAGTTTAGACATCAAACTAGGCATTTTTTGGCACATGGGGGTTTGGCTTGACCATGAGCTCGACTCAGGTGGTCTAGTGACCTCTGAACCTTCTTCAATGAGTGGGATATCCTCTGTTTGTGACCCAACTACATCCTCAGAAACTTCTGTTCCGATACCTACTTTATCTGTGTCTAAAACCTCTTCAGGGCTTAAAATCTCACTGTTGGGATCTCCAACTTCCTCTTCTTTAGTCAAAGCAATGTGAACATGATCTTTCATAGGAGGCTCCTTGAATGGTGCATCAAAGAGATGGTCCATTACTTTAAGAGAATTCCTGAAGACTGTTTGGTTCAGAGAGCATGGGAGATTGAATGATCCTGGATCTTCAAGCTTCTCTTGCACTATACTCTCTTTCTCAGTTATAGCTTAGCAGTCCTGGCTCTTTGCAGCTAGCTCTCCTTTTTCCAGAATTTTCTTCAAGGTTCTTTCTCTTAAACCACTTTTGGATGGACCCAGTGCCTTAACAGCATCCTCCCAAGACATTTCAGCTTCCATCTCCCATAGCTCTTCCTCTAATAAAATCCCATAGCTTTCCTCTATCTCTGCTTTGAATTTTTCTGGGTATGGGCTTTTGATCATTGCTTGCATGTCAGCTATTCGTTTCTCCTTCTCAGTCATTGGCTCTACTCAACCACTTAATCGAGTGGGTTGGTCGAGTGGGTCAGAAATTTGAGAAATTTCAGCAACAGCTTGACAGACTTGGGCGAGTGGGTCAGGAATTTGAGAAATTTCTTCAAGAGCTTGACAAACAGCCTCCCCATCTTGAATATCACTGTCCACAGTGATTGTTGCATTTTCTTCTGTAGATGGTAGCTCTTGATCATTCCTCACTGATATAGTATCGGCAGTGGTATGTATCCGTTCTTGATGCATTGTAAGAGGAGTAATGTGGCATTTCTCAGTAGAGTGAAGCCTTTTGCTGGAGGAGAATTTTGCTAGAAAGGCTTTCTGACATTCATCCAAAGATATGGATCCGTGGCGAAGGTTCCTCATCCAGAAGCTGGCCTTGTCTCCTAAAGAGTGAGGAAACAATCTTAACCTGTCCTCATCTTCAGTTGCACCAAACAATTTGGAGATAAAAAAGAGCTCCTCAAAAAACTTCAGATGCCTTACAGGGTCCTCTGTTGGTAGACCAAAGAACTTGTTGTTCCTAATTGTTGCCATGAGCTTAGTCATGACTACAAACACATCATGTGTATCATCAGGAATATCTATGCCGTTCCACCGTATCTAGTTTGTTAACGTATCTTCTGCTCCTATTAGACTTGTCATTGACTCTCTGATATACTCCACCAGGTAACTCGAGCTACAGGGTCGAGTGAACAGTACCTGAGAAAAATAAAAAATTTCCAGAGTCAATACCAGTATAGTAAAGTGAAAGAACTTGATCTTGTAAGTAGTGAAATCCTAATTGTAACTTTAAAACCACCCAAATAGCAACAGCGCCAAATTGAAACAAGTATTTTTTTGCCTATATGCAGAGAAAGACAGTAAAAACTATCAGCCTAGGCACAGAGAGACAAAACACAAGTTTTTCAATCAATTGTAAGTATAGAAAATATCAAACCAATGGGTGACTAGAGTTATGCAAAAAGGATGTGATCAATAACAAACAATTTAAGCCAAATAGAAAAGGGTTGGTTTTATCTAACAGCCTAAATGAAACTATAACCAAACCTTAAGTGACTCTAGAGCTACCAAAGTATGTCACACTTTAGTAAGTCATCAAAAACACAAGAAAACTATGCTAAACTAACCACTCGACCTAAGCAGTCGAGTAGGGTGGTCGAGTGGTACAGTAAACCAGAGAAAAACTACAGTGAACGATTACTAAGCAAGCTGTAAACTATGGGGAAAAACAGGGACTTTAGGGATGGAAATCATAGGATCGCAAGCACTCTATTCTATTGTAGCTATCAACTAGAAATTTCATCACAGGACTACCCTAGACAACAGACTTCATAACCAGCTCAATCCATGGTTCGTGGTAGAGAGCCCCAAGACCTAACCCAATCAGCATAGTGTGAGGAGTCGGATCAGGCATGAAGAATCAGCCTATTCAAGTCGAGAAGAGTTCATAACAAGTGAATAGGTGGAGTCATGACATAAATCAATGTCTGATACATCCACCCTCACGCTATTGTACTCTAACCCCCAGAAAAAGTCTGTCTAATGGCTCAAGGCATGGTTCGTGCTCATGAGACCATCTTGTAAATCTGGGAGATTAATAATAGAGATATCACAAAATCTCTAGAACAAGAGAGAGTTTTTCTTTGCTTTTCTCTTTCTAGAAAATATCTTGTGTTAATTAATAATATTTTTGTCTCTTACATAACTCATATATACTCAGCCTCTAAATACTTGGCTACAAATAATTAACCTATGCAAATTAATTCTAACCACACACATTAAGCCTCTATGTTTGACTTTTCTTTTTGTGGAGACTCCCTTGACTTTGTGATCCTCTCATCACACGTATGCATTGTGTGATGACTCTGCCCATCAGATAGCTCTTGGTCTTCACATTTTATCTTCAGTTCAACACATCTAAAATCATGTTCTCCTTGGTCAGGGGAGAACAAGCATTAAAATTACTCACCCAAGAGGGAGTCGAGACTTAGTGATGATCAAATTATCTAAGCAATAACAAAACAGAGTGAAGATACCCTAATCCACCCACTCGACTGGTCCACTCCACTGACTGGTCGAGTGGCATGTTTACTCTTTTTCCCTTAAAACTTGGAATTTGTATTATTTCTCTTTTGTCACCTAGTATAAAAGCTCCTGATTAACCTATTGCTTAGCAGAGTTTGATCTTCGAGAGAGGGTTCTCCTCTGTGTTGAAGAGATCGCCTTGCTTTTGCTATGCACCTTGCTACCACTGCAGCCGGTTGTGGCTCTGCTAACTTGAGAACAAAATGAGTTTTGAAAGTTTAGTAGTGGAAGGAGGTTCACTCGAGAGGTCCACTGGAGTGGTTTGCTCTAGTGTGCATGAACAATGCCATAAATCTCTACGGTAGCCTCCAACTAACCCTTTTACGAAAAATCATATGGAATGCTAGAACAAAGAGAAAAGTCGGTCATGATGCGTTTTAAATAGCAAAGTTCTAAGGAGCTATCAAAAATTTTGAAATCATAAAGGGTTTGAAAGGAAACCCCTTTTTATAGAGCAACCAAGACTTTGAAATAAATCATAAACTCAAAATCTATAGATATGAAGACAAACTTATAAATTTTTCAAATATGAACCCTAGCTTTTAAAGAACCAAAATTTGATATCATGCACTTACTGAACGAAATGACCCCTTCTAGACATGATTTCCGGATTAGAGATGAGTTTAAATGCAATGAAATTTTTTTGGAAGATTCAAAGATTTTTTTAGCTTGAAAGCGTTTTGCAAGTGATGAAGATAAGAGATGGAATAAAAATGAAGTGGAACAACAATGAGATGGGATAAAGATGATAGATCTTGGAACACTCGAGTACTGTAGGTCGAGTAGGCTGGTAGGTAGGTGCGGATAAGATGAGATAGACGGCTCAGATCTCAATCTCAGATCACATGTGATTTTTCAGCTTATCCTGGCCCACTCGAGTAGGCACTCAACCACCTGGGTCGACTGGTGTGGTGCTTGGGCCGAAAACTCTTGATTTTGCCTAGTTAACCTTCCTGAAACAACATAACTCTAAATAGAAAGGTGAAAACATCAAAACATTAGGAAGAAAAGAATTTAAAATATGTACATTGATAAACATGGAACTTCCTCCCAAGTGAGCTTGTTTAGAGTCTCTTAGCTTGACTTTCATACCTTTGGCTTTATTAGGTTCACCCACATCTATTGAGGTGTCTCCTGGTATACCTTGATCTGCCATGTATAGCTTAACTCTTTGACCATTCACAGTGAATTCTTTACCATTAGTGTCAAGCAAAGTGACTGCTCCATAGGGTAGAAATTTTTTAATTTCGAATGGGCTTGTCCATCTTGACTTCAATTTTCCAGGAAAAATTTTTAGCCTGGAGTTAAACAAGAGGACTTGGTCTCCTGCGGTGAAGATTTTTGGTGTGATCCTTTTGTCATGAAAGGCCTTAGTCCTTTCCTTATACACCTTTGAGCTTTCATATGCATCCAGCCTTATCTCTTCTAACTCATGCAAAGTAATCCTTCTTTTCTCCTAGGCGGGGTTGATGTCAAAATTCAGCAGCTTGGTCGCCCAGAGAGCTTTGTATACTATCTCCACAGGCAGATGGCAGGATTTACCATATAGGAGTTGGAATGGAGTTCTGCGTATAGGCATTTTGTATGCTGTTCTGTATGCCCACAAAGCTTCATCAAGTTTAGTTGCCCAGTATCTCTTGGAAGTTCCCACTACTTTAGCCAAGATGGCTTTAATCTGCTTGTTGGAGACTTCAACTTGACCACTTGTCTGAGGGTGGTAAGGAGTTGCAACTTTATGCTTCACTCCATGCTTTCTTAGTAGGCTCTCAAACTGCTTGTTGATGAAATGAGAACCACCATCCCTTATTACAACCCTTGGCACTCCAAATCTGGGGAAGATGATGGTCTTGAACATTTTCAAAACTACTATGGCATCATTGGTTGGAGATGCTATTGCTTCCACTCATTTGGAGACATAATCAACAGCTACCAAAATATAGTTGTTTCCATGAGATGGTGGGTTGAAAGGTCCCATGAAGTCTATCCCCCAGCAGTCAAAAACATCCACTTCCAAGATTTCGTTTTGTGGCATCTCGTTTTTCCTACTAATGTTGCCCATCCTCTGGCATGCATCACACTGAGCAATGAATTTTTTTGTATTCTTGAACATTGTTGGCTACCATAAATTTGCTTGAAGGATTTTTTGCGTAGTCTTGAAGATAGCGAAATGTCCACCATAGGAAGAACCATGGCAATGTTCAAGCACTCCCTGTACTTCCTCCTCTGTGATGCATATCCTGAATAAACTTTCAGGACCTCTCTTGTAAAGATAGGGCTCGTCCCAGAAATAGTGTCCTGCATCTCTATACAATTTTTTTCTACGGTGAGCATCAAGGTGTAGGGGCTTGTAACTAGTGGCTTTGTAGTTTGCCATGTCTGCATACTAAGGCGTCTCACAGTGCTTTGACTCGACAGCCTTACTCGAGTGAGAGGTCGAGTGGGGCTGTCGAGTGAGAATTCCTATGGACATGAGCTGCTCTTCAGGCAGAGAGTCATCCACTGGTGCTGGGTCGTCTATTCTCATCCTAGACAAGTGATCAGCAACTCCATTTTTTATGCCCTTCTTGTCTACTATTGTCAAATCATATTCTTGTAGTAGGATGATCCACCTCATAAGCCTCGGTTTGGTGTCCTTCTTTGCATAAATAGGCCTAAGTGCGGCATGGTCAGTGGGTCAGTGTACACTATAATCTTCTGATCCACTAAGTATTAATCAAGAAACAAATATCCAACAAGGAATACAAGGATAGAGGCCCAAAAAGAGAAGCCTAGAAATGATGTCCAAATTCAAATCGTCTCCAGCGGCTCTATTTTTATCTCTAACGGCTCTATTACTATTCCCAACGGATAGATGAGAGTCTGGACTCCACGAAACACCTACTTATCTTTGTGTTTATGTTTTCTATAAATATGTAACTCCTTGTAACATTTTAAAGACAATTGAGATAATAAAATCTCTCAATTCTTATTCTTATTCTTACTCTAAGTTCTTATCAATTCTTACTAAGTTCTTATCAGTTCTTACTCATTAATTTTTGAAATCTAACATGGTATCAGAGCATTGATCCATAAATAAGATACAATCTTTTGATTTCATCTTTTTCTTTCTCTTCTATCATTCTCACCATTGTTACTGTTCAAGAAACACCAGAAGTTTCTCTTGAAGAATCTCTCCATTCTTCAGGCCTCTTTTGCATCTTCAAACTCTCCTCCATCATCTTCAAAGCTTCCGCAACAACCATACTCTCAAGAATTCTCCAGATCCAGAAATCAATTTTTGAAATTCAAAATTGCGCAGATTCAACTGTTCATCTTCTTCTCCAAAAGTTCTTTGTTTATTCTGGAAATACATTCTTCTAACTTCCTGAAAAACTCTGAGATTGGCATATATTCATCCTAGACGAGTTTTTGTGAAGTTAGAGTGCTATATTTCTGGAAATATCTCGAAGAACTCTCTCCAAAACCAGTTCTCTTGAAGATCATTATCTTCAATCATGGAGGAGACAAAACCAACTGCAATTAGAGTCATTCTAAGAGGAGATAACTATCTCCTATGGTCACGATCCACAAAATCAAACCTGTATGGTCGTGGCTTGTGGAATCAAGTTGAACCGGCTACAGGGAAAGAGCTTCAAGAAGGAAATGAAGAAGCTCTGGCAAAATGGCTGCAAAAAGATCAAATGGTGCTCAGCATAATCCACAGCTCTCTGAGTGATTCAATATTTGAATCTTACTCATATTGTAAAACAGCTCAAGAATTCTGAAAAATTCTCAAGAAGGTGTATGGAGACATCACCAATCTTTCAAGAGTATTTGAAGTAAAGAAAGCTCTCAACAGCCTCACTCAAGAAGACCAAGATTTTACCAAACACTTTGGTAAATATAGGTCATTACTTGCTGAACTGGATATGCTAAGGCCAAACACAAAAGACCTCAAAATTATGGAGGAAAGAAGAGAGCAAGATAGAGTGTTTGGACTTCTCCAATCTCTCCATCCAAAATTCAATTACCTTATCAAGCACATCTTAAGGGAGGAGAAGCTACCAAGCCTTGAAAATGTCTGCTCTCAAATTCAAAAGGAGCAAGGCTCTATAGACCTCTTCAACAAAGGAGAGCTGCCAACGGCAAACAATGGGTTCTACAAACCCCCATTCAGTTCTAACAAGAAAGGACCAATAAAGCAATGTGAACATTGCAAGAAAATTGGCAAATTCAACCAAGGGAGAGGACACACCAAGGAGGAGTGCTTCATCCTCCATCCTCATCTCAGATCCAACTACAGAGCAAGGCAACAAGAAAATGAAGCAAACACTTCAAATTATGCGCCAACTGCTCAACCAAATGAACCACTCGGTCTGACCATATGATTAAAGATCAAGACCATGCATATTTGCAACGATTCTGGTATCACATTTCTTGCCTCTAAACCTTCAAAAACACTTTTAGTAGATTCAGGAGCTTCTCACCATATTATTAAAGATCCGAATCTACTAAATAATCTTCAAAATACCTCTGGTCATGTTGAAATTGCTAATGGAGTTAGAGTGCCTATTAAAGGCATAGGAAATTTAAACCTCTTTGGAAATGAATCTAGTGCCTTTTATATATTGAGAAAAGGCATTCAGTCCAGAAGGCCGGTTACTATTCATCCCGGGTACTATTCATCCCGAGACCCGAGATTACTATTCATCCCGTGAGCAATCAGGCTGGGAGAGTGTGAAAAACTTGGCTGACTCTACAGCAGATCGAGCAGCCTCTCTTCAACATCTTTTGAGTCACATGGGTCTTCCTCCAATGAATGAAGATCATTCAGCTCCTGTAAACAATGAAAATGATCAGATTCAAGAAGAAGAGATAAATGTTCAGAATGAGCAAGAGAATGAAGAAGTAAATGAACAAGGGGGAGTTAATCAAGAAACTCCACCAGATGCTAATATTCTGGAGAATGAAGATCATGAGGAAGAAGAGGTACCAGCACCAACTTTGGGAAGAAGAACACGTCAAAGATTTGGCCCTGAACATTGGAAACAAACCAGGGTCTATTATAATCATCAAGCTGTGGCTCACCCTATACAAGCTGAGTGTTCACTTTCCCTGTTGCCATCATACCATCAAGCATTCATTGGGAAGATAGAGCAGCGTTACATCCCAAAGACCTATGAAGAAGCAAATGAAATCAAGGTCTGGGTGGATGCTGTAGATGCTGAGAAAGAAGCAATGGATAAAAATCACACTTGAGATGTAAGTGATCTACCTTTGGGAAAAAGGGTTGTAACATCTAGATGGATATTCACCATCAAGTATCACAGCAATGGAGAAATTGAAAGGTATAAAGCTCGCTTAGTTGCAAGAGGATTTACTCAAACTTATGGAGAAAACTATACATACACCTATGCACCAGTGGCTAAGCTACATACAGTTAGAGTGCTTTTATCATTGGCAACCAACCTATCTTGGGAATTATGGCAAATGGATGTCAAAAACGCATTCTATTGAGAAAAGGCATTCCATGCAGAAGGCGGGTACTATTCATCCTGGGTACTATTCATCCCGAGACCCAAGATTACTATTTATCCCGTGAGTCTTTGTCTTCTTGTTCCAGCAATGTCACAATTCTCGCCTCCATAGGCTTAAAGAAGAAAATGGCTGAACCTCTCTTTCTCTCTAGTTCATCTAATCTCTGTCCTTATTTCCGCATCTAATCTCTTTAAAATCTCATGGTATCAGAGCAGGTTACTGATTCTCTGTTTGTATTCAATCAGTTCTAGCTATTCTCTTGATTTCTCCTCAGTTACTATTCTCTTCTCTTCACACCACAGCCATTTTTGTTTTTTTTTCAAGTTGTCAATTCCGAAATTTGTTTGTTCTTCTTGTCAATACTTGAAGATCTCAGCAGATCTCTGTCCTGTCTAGGCAGATTAATCTCCATTGCTGGCTTTATAGATCTTCAGCTTTCTTCTGGTTTTGACAGATTTCGGCTGTACTGTAGCAACAGTGACACCAACAGAACTTGTGATTTCTCAGCAAAGTTAGGATCAGTCTGGGAATTAGTTGGTGCATTGGTTAGAAGAAACACTGAACCATGGATTCTTCAAAATCTGTTCCTATACCAGTTACTCTCAAAGGTGTGAACTACTTACTCTGGGCTAGAACCACCAAGACAAATCTGTGTGGTCGTGGTCTTTGGAATCACATTGAAACCTTAGATAAGAAAGTAATCACAGATGAAGATGGGAAAGAGATCAGTGGAGATCCAAGTTCTAAAGATGGCAAATGGTTTCAAGAAGATTAGGGGGTTCTTGGACTACTTCAAAACTCACTTGAAGCCGCAATACTTTAAGCTTATTCTTATTCTGAGACGGCAAAGGAGCTGTGGGACACACTAAAGAAAGTCTATGGAAATGTCTCCAATCTTACCCGAGTGTTTGAAGTCAAGAAAGCTATCAACAATCTCAGCCAAGAAGATCTTGACTTCACAAAACACTTTGGAAAATTCGGATCACTATGGGCTGAACTCGAGATGCTCAGACCTTTCTCGGTGGATCCAAGTGCTCTCAAGGAAAGGGGTGAACAAGATAGGGTCTTTGGTCTGCTTCTCACATTGAACCCGGCTTACAATGATCTCATCAAGCACATCCTTAGAGCTGAAAAGTTACCAAGCTTAGATGAGGTGTGCTCTCAAATCCAACGTGAACAAGGCTCAGTAGGTCTCTTCAGTGGCAAAGGGGAAATGGTCATGGCACACAAAGTTACTTTCAAGTCTGAAGATAGGAAGATTCTTGTGTGTGATCACTGCAAGAAGAGAGGCCATATCAAGGATAAATGTTGGATACTACATCCACATCTTAAGCCAGCAAAGTTCAAGGTTCAAGCGAACTACTCTCAAGAAGCCTCAACTGAGCAAGCTCAGGCCGGACCATCTAGACAAGGAGATGAACTGGCTATGGTTGCCTACTCCAATGATGTTGTTAGGAAGTCGGACCTTGAAGCTCTTCAAGTCCATTGCTGCCCTTACAAATAAAGAATCCGGTATCACTCACTTTGCTTCTTTACCTAAATCACAAAATAAAACATTGATTATTGATTCTGGGGCTTCTCATCATATGATTAGTAACCCTAACCTCATTAATAATGTTAAAACTATTAATGGAAATGTGATAATTGCAAATGGTGATAGGATCCCCATAAGAGGAGTAGGTGATTTAAAACTTTGTGATAAGAACTCTAAAGCGTTCTTCATGCCCGAGTTCACCTCTAATCTTGTCTCAGTAAAAAGAGCTACAAATGATCTTAATTGCTATGCTATATTTGACCCTAATAGCTTTCATTTTCAGGATATTGAGAGTGGAAAAGTTCTGGGAGAAGGGAACACTAATGGTGACTTATATGTTTTTGAGGATTCTCCAGCAACAAAATCTACTTCTCTTTCTTGTCAATCTTGTTATGCTGTTAGCCCAAATAAACTGTGGCATGATAGACTTGGTCACCCTCATGCTAGGGCTTTGGAGATTATGTTACCCCATATTGTCTTTAATCATATGAAGTGTGAAGCATGTATTCTAGGAAAGCATTGTAAAACTGTTTTTCCTAAGTCCTCAACTTTCTATGAAAAATGTTTTGATCTTGTGCATTCAGATGTTTGGACTGCCCCATGTTTATCTAGAGAATTATAAATATTATGTTACATTTATTGATGAGAAATCAAAATATACATGGGTCACACTGCTTGCATCTAAGGATAGAGTATATGATGCATTTGTTAATTTTCAATCATATGTTACTAACCAATTTAATGCCAAGATCAAGGTATTCAGGTGTGATAATGGGGGGGGGAGGGGAATACACTAGTCACAAGTTCAAAGATCACTTAGCAAGACATGTGATCATACACCAAACTAGCTGCCCTTATACACCTCAATAAAATGGTGTAGGTGAGAGGAATAATCGACATCTTATGGAAGTTGCACGATCCATGATGTTTAACACCAATGTTCCAAGGAGATTCTGGAGTGATGCTGTCATGGCAGCTTGTTACCTGATAAATAGGACACCAACAAGGATCCTAACTGATTTAGCACCATTTGAGGTATTGAACCGAACCAAACCATCTATTGATTACTTACGAGTGTTTGGTTGCGTTTGTTTTGTACTAAGACCAGGTGAACAAAGGGAAAAGCTTGAAGCTAAGAGCAAAAAATGCATATTCCTAGGCTACTCTACTACTCAAAAGGGCTACAAGTGCTATGACCTCTCAAAGAACAGAACAACTGTGTCAAGAGATGTCAAGTTCATTGAGCACCAAGGGTATTACGACAAGAAGGATTGGGGGAGTTTGAAAGATTTGGCAAGATCACCATCAGATAGAGCCGCTAGTCTCCAACATCTCCTTAGTCATCTTGGGAATCCTCCTCCTCGGAGAGAAGAATAATCTGATAATGTCGAAACCAACCAACAAGGAGTGGAGACTACAGAAAATCAACCCAATACTGACCTTGGGAATACAGGCTGCTCCAAACCCCATGGAAGAAGCTGATACCACTGAGCACACTCAGCCGGAACCAAACCCACTTGACAAGGAACAAGACCAAGTTCAAGATGAGGATGGTATGACTGAAGATGTGGTTCAAGAGGATCACCATGATGAGGTTGGACATGAAGCAGAAACTCCTCCTCCTCCACCGCCACCTCCTCTTCGGAGAAGCACTAGACAGAGGTTTGGAGCCGAACATTGGAAGGTCACTAGAGTCTATTTCAACAACCAAGCTGTGGTGCATCCTATACAAGCTGTGTTTTCGCTTGACCTGTTGCCAACTGCTCATCAAGCCTTCCTTGGGAAAATTGATGCTCAATGGGTTCCTCAGAGTTATGAAGAAGCCAAAGGGAGTAACGATTGGCTTGGAGCAGTGGATAATGAGGTTGGGGCTATGGAAAGGAATCATACAAGCCGACCTACCGTTGGGAAAGAAGGCTGTTAGTTCAAGGTGGCTTTTCACTATCAAGTATCTGAGTAATGGAGATGTTGAGAGGTACAAAGCCAGACTTGTTGCAAGAGGATTCACACAGACTTATGGAGACGACTACACAGAAACGTTTGCTCCAGTCGCCAAGCTGCATACAGTTAAAGTTTTTCTCTCATTGGCTACAAATCTGGATTGGGAGATATGGCAAATGGATGTGAAGAATGCGTTCTTGCAAGGAGAACTTGAAGAAGAAGTGTACATGACTCCACCACCAGGACTTGAAGACTCCATTGCTCCAGGAAAAGTTCTGCGGCTTAAAAAAGCCATTTATGGACTACAGCAATCTCCAAGAGCTTGGTACCACAAACAGAGCTGTACTCTCGTAGAGAAAGGGTTCAAGAGATCTGAAGCTGATCACACATTGTTCACAGTCCAAAGTCCACGAGGAATCGTTGTAGTATTGGTCTACGTGGATGACCTTATCATTTCCGGCAATGATAAGGAAGGTATTCTCGAAACTAAAACCTATCTTAAAACTGTGTTTGATATCAAAGATCTTGGAGAACTAAAATATTTCCTAGGAATAAAAGTATGTCGCTCTTCGGAGGGCTTATTTCTATCACAAAGGAAGTATACTCTTGACTTGCTGAATGAGACAGGTAAAATAGGAGCAAAGCCAGCCAAAACTTCTCTTGCAGATGGCTACAAGGTCAAGCGAAAGGGGGAGAAAAAGGGCAAGGAGCTCGAAGAAGAAGATCCATTAGACAAACCATATGCAGATCCACTCCAATACCGAAGACTAGTGGGTAAGCTTATCTATCTAACTTTAACAAGACCTGACTTATGTTTTGCTGTGAATCAGGTGAGTCAATACATGCCGAAACCCACAGTCTACCATTGGAATATGGTGGAGAGGATACTCAGATATCTAAAAGGGAGTCCGGGACAAGGCATATGGATGGGAAAGAATGAGAATGCCGAGATTGTTGGTTAATGTGATGCAGACTACGCTGGTGACACGAATGATAGGAAGTCAACCACTGGATATTGCACATTCATAGGAGGGAATTTGGTGACATGGAAGTCTAAGAAGCAGAAGGTATTGTCATGTTCAAGTGCTGAATCCGAGTATAGAGCAATGAGGAAGCTCACAGAAGAACTCATTTGGCTTAAGGCACTACTCAGAGATCTAGGCATTGAAACCACAAGACCCATCACTATGCATTGTGACAATCAAGCTGCTATACACATTGCCAGAAACTCTCTGTTTCACGAGAGGACCAAGCACATAGCAGTTGACTGCCACAAAGTTCGAGAGAAGATCAAAGAAGGAGTCACACTACCATGCTTTACAAGAAGTGAAGATCAACTAGCAGACATCTTCACCAAAGCTGCGAGTCTTAAGGTTTGCAAACACATCTACAGCAAACTAGGGCTTGTGGATCCAACTCACCCTTGATCATATCCCCTACACGTAGACGTTATGCTCTTTTCCTCATCACAGATTTTTTCCCAAGTGGTTTTTTCTATGATGAGGTTTTTACCGAGGTAACACCTATGTAGGTCCAAGGTTAGTCTTTGTTCACCGATGGCTAAGATTGAGTTGGAGTATTGAGAAAAGGCATTCCTTGCAGAAGGCCGGGTACTATTTATCCCGGATACTATTCATCCCGAGACCCGAGATTACTATTTATCCCGTGAGTATTACTATTCATCCCACGAGTCTTCGTCTTCTTGTTCCAGCAATGTCACTATTCATGCTGTAAACTGCGTTTCACTATTGCTGCATTTTTTGTTTTTCTTTTCATTTAGGGCTTCCTCCTTCTTCTATAAAAGGAGGAAACCCCTTTTTTCCTGTAACCTAACACAATTCTCGCCTCCATAGGCTTCAAGAAGAAAATGGCTGAACCTCTTTTCTCTCTAGTTCATCTAATCTCTGTCCTTATTTCCGCATCTAATCTCTTTAAAATCTCATATTCCTCCAAAAAGAGCTTGAAGAAGAAGTATACATGAAGCCTCCACCAGGTCTTGAAAGCTCAATTCCTCAAGGCAAGGTTCTCAAACTCAGAAAAGCCATTTATGCTTAAAGCAATCTCCAAGAGCCTGGTAGCACAAGCTAAGCTTCACATTAACAGCCAAAGGATTCAAAAGATCACACGCTGATCATTGTTGTCTTGGTATATGTAGATGACTTGATCATTTCCGGCAATGATCAAGCAGGTATTCAAGAAACCCAACTTTTCCTTAAATCTGCATTTGATATAAAAGATCTAGGTGAGCTTAAATATTTTCTAGGAATAGAGATATGTCGTTCCCTGGAAGGCTTGTTTCTATCCCAAAGAAAATATTCACTTCATTTGCTTAAAGAGACAGGAAAAATTGGTTCTAAACCAGCGAAGACACCACTTGAAGATGGCTACAAGGTCAGGAGAAAGGGGGAGAAAGAACAAGAAGATCCACTTGACAAACTATTTAAAGATCCAGATCAATCACAAGACCTGACCTATGTTTTGCTGTGAATCAGGTGAGCCAACACATGAAAGAGGCCTTGGTGTACCACTGGAATATGGTGGAAAGAATTTTAAGATACATCAAAGGATCACCAGGGCAAGGTGTTTGGATGGGAAAGAATGATAGCACTGAAATTGTGGGCTACTGTGATGCGGATTATGCTGGAGATACAATGGATAGAAAATCCACAACCGACTACTGCACATTCATTGGAGGGAACTTAGTGACCTGGAAATCCAAGAAGCAAAAGGTAGTATCATGCTCAAGTGTTGAAAGTGAGTATAGAGCAATGAAGAAGCTCACAAATGAGCTATTATGGCTAAAAGCGTTTCTGAAGGATCTGGGAATTGAGAGCACAAGTCCCATTACCATGCATTGTGACAATCAAGCAGCAATTCACATTGCCACCAACTCAGTCTTCCATGAAAGAACCAAGCACATAGAAGTGGATTGTCACAAAGTCAGAGAAAAGATCATTGAAGGAGTAATCCTTCCATGCTACACAAAAAGTGAAGATCAGCTGGCCGACATATTCACCAAAGCTACAAGTCTCAAGATTTGCAACCACATCTACAGCAAGCTTGGACTAGTAGATCTCACTCATCCTTGATCATGCTTCTCCTTTTCCAGAGACACTACACTCTTTTCCTCACAAGGAGTTTTTTTCCCACTGGGTTTGTACTTGTGAGGTTTTTAATGAGGTAGTTGTGAGGATTTGTTCCTGGAAAATCAAACTTAGTCTCCAAACTCATTCCGGCTAAGTTTGAGGGGGAGTATTAATCAAGCAAGAAATATCCAACAAGGAATACAAGGATAGAGGCCCAAGAAGAGAAGCCCAGAAATGACGCCCAAATTCAAATCGTCTCCAACGGCTCTATTTTTATCTCTAACGGCTCTATTACTATGCCCAACGGATATATGAGAGTCTGGACTCCACGAAACACCTACCTATCTTTGTGTTTAAGTTTTCTATAAATATGTAACTCCTTGTAACATTTTAATGACAACTGAGATAATAAAATCTCTCAATTCTTATTCTTCTTCTTACTCTAAGTTCTTATCAATTCTTACTAAGTTCTTATCTGTTCTTACTCATTAATCTTTGAAATCTAACACTAAGTACTCCTAAATTTCTCTATTGCAAATACCACAGCAAGCATCCCTTTCTCTATTGTAGCGTATCTGCTTTGTGCCTCATCCAAGGTTCTGCTAGCGTAGTGGATGACATGCAGCTTCTTGTCTATCCTCTGACCCAGGAATGCTCCTACTGCATAATCTGAAGCATCACACATTATTTCAAAAGTGTGCTTCCAGTCTGCAGCTCGAACTACTGGAGCTGAAACCAATGCCTCCTTTATCATATGGAAAGCCTTAAGGCATTCTGCATCAAAATTGAATTCGGTTTCTTTTCACAGCAGCCTTGTTAGGGGTCTTGAAAGTTTTGAGAAATCTTTGATAACCTCCTGTAATATCCAGCGTGACCCAAGAAGCTTCTTATATCTTTAACAGTCTTCGGAGGTTGCAGCTGCATCATAACCTCAACTTTCACCCTATCCACCTCTATACCCTTTCCAGATATTTTGTGCCCCAGAACTATACCCTCTGTAACCATGAAATGACACTTTTCCCAGTTAAGGACCAAATTTGTCTCTTCACACCTTGCTAGTACCCTGCTAAGATTAGACAAGCAGGAGAAGAAAGAGGGACCATAGACTGAAAAGTCATCCATGAATACCTCCACTATCCTCTCTATTAAATCCAAAAATATAGAGGTCATACATCTCTGAAATGTTGCAGGGGCATTACATAAACTGAATGACATTCTCCTATATGCAAAAGTGCCATAAGGACAGGTAAAGGTTGTTTTTTCTTGGTCATTAGGGTGCTTTGGTATCTGGAAAAATCGACTATACCCATCAAGGAAACAGTAGTATGGGTGGTTAGCTATTCTTTCAAGCATTTGGTCTATGAATGGTAATGGGAAGTGATCTTTCCTAGATGCAGCATTTATTTTCCTATAGTTAATGCACATGCGGTGACCAATTATAGTTCTAGTTGGGATCAGTTCATCCTTATCGGTTTTAATCACAGTTATTCCTCCTTTCTTAGGAACACAGTGTACGTGGGATACCCATGTACTGTCAGAAATAGGGTAGATTATTCCAGCATCTACAAGCTTCATGATTTATTTTTTCACTACTTCCTTCAAGTTAGGGTTTAATCTCCTCTGTTGCTCTACACTAGTTTGCATTTCATTCTCAAGATGAATTCTATGAGTGCAGGGAGATGGAGAAATTCCCCTAATATCTTCTAGAGAATATCTTATTACCTTTCTAAATTTTCGCAATTCGCTGAGCAATAGTTCAAGTTCATCAGCGTTCAGCTTGTTATTGACTATTACAGGGTGAGTATCTTTACTTCCTAAGAAAGCATACCTTAGCCTTTTGGAAGTGGCTTGAGTTCAACGGTTGGTGCCTTGAGCTCGGACCACTTGAGTGCTACTTCATCAGTGCAGAGCTCGAGTGGTGCTCCATGCTCGTGCTTTGCAGAATTTGCTGACTCGACTGGGTCACTCGAGTACTGTGGTAGAGTGACTTGTTCGAGTGCTGCTATCCCTTCGGGTTTTATCAGACTCTCGAAAACATTTTCAACCCCTGGAAGTTCCTTCGCATTCAAACTCATTTCATAGTCAGAAATCTCAGAGTGAACGTATCCTCCTTCGTCACACTTGATCAGTGGTGTTTTCAGATGATCTTTCTCCACTGCTTCTCTAAAAAATTCCTCTGCTAAGTCATTTATCTCTCCAACCCCAAATATTTGCATCATGGGCTGTTTCATTGAGGACTTGATGTTAAATTGCATGACTTCCTTTCCTAGCTTCAAAGCGATGGTACCATTCTGGACGTCTATGGAGGCTCCTTCATTTGCCAAAAATGGCCTTCCTAGGATCAAAGGATCTTTCAGTTCTTCTTCCATTTCTGGGATGTCAAAATCTGTAGGGATTTCAAGGTGTCCTATCCTAACTGGCAAATCCTCTAACAGGCCGTGTGGTTGCGTAACAAACCTGTCTGCTAAGACTAAGGATATTATGCTAGAGGAGAACTTTGTGAATCCTAGCCGATGTGCTACTGATAGTGGCATGAGACTCACCGAAGCTCCAAAGTCACAGAGGCAATTTTTGAAACTAAGTGGTCCAATAGAGTATGGCAGAGTAAAAGTTCCTGGATCTTGGGGCTTTTCTCTGCATATGACTTTCTGCTGGATGATAGCACTGCATTCATGGGTGAGAAGTACCATACTTTGTTCTTCCTTGGTCTTTTCCATAACCATATCTTTGATATTCTTCTGGGCTGGGGGTATTAGCATCAAAGCATCCAACAGGGGTATACGAAGCTCAACGTCCTTCAGATGTTTCTCGAATAACTTCTTGTACTTAACTGCCTGCTGCTTCATATTCCTTCCTGGGAAAGGCAAAGGAGGTTCATAGGGGGATAATTCAGAAAAAAATTCTCCCCCTTAGGGCTGTACTGAATTTTTTTCTGGGCTTGCAGCCACTTGACCACTTACTCGAATGGTATGGTCGAGTGAGCTCTCTTCTGCAGTTTTTTCGGATTGCAAATCTTCCTGATGGAGATCCTCCCCACCCTGGTCCTCACTGTCCTCAGTGATCTTTGCAGGCTCTCTTGGTGGTAGCTGTCTGCCACTCCTCAAGGTGATAGCATGGGCTTTTTCAGCTGTTGGTTGTGTATGATTGATCTGGCTGTTCTCTAGGTAATAAACTTTAGAGTGGAGGGTGTTGATCTGCTGTGTGATGTCAAGAAGTTTGTCATTGACGTCTAGGGCGTTGGATCACAATTCATTAGTAGTGTGTTCTTGATTACAGATGAGTTACTGTAACAATAAATTGATATCCATATCAGGTGCGGCCTGAGTGTGAATTAACATCATATCAAACTTCTCAGTAAGGATCTTGATTTCAGCTCTGACGCCTTCATGAGACATTCTGGCATCCCTAATACTCTGCTCATGTTCCTCATTTGAAATGCTGTCTGATCTAGCCAAATTCTCTACCAACTCCCATCCATCTTGTGCGGAGGTGTTAAGGAAATTTCTTTTGCTTGCAGTGTCAAGGCATACCCGGACCATTGGGAGTACTCCTCTGTATAGAATGCGTAGCCGGGACTCTTTGGAGAAGTCATGGTGTGGACATTGTCTTGCGTTCTCTGTAAATCTTTCCCAGGCGTCTGATAGTGTTTCCCCTTTCAGCTGGCGAAACAGTGGGATATCTTGGCGAAACTTTGCTGGTTTTTGTCTGAGAAGAACTTGGTAAGGAAAGACCTCTTGCAAGAATCCCAAGATGTTATGGAACCAGGTTGAAGATTTGTTTCCCAGTGAGCAGTTTTTTCTTCTAATGAGAATGGAAAAAGTCTCAATCTGAAACCATCTTCAGTGATTCCTTGAATCTTTTTTAGGCTACATATGCTTTCAAACTTATCAAGATACACTATGGGGTCATCCTCTGGCTTACCAAGGAGTATGTTATCTTGAACCATAGTGATGACACCTCTCTTAATCTCGAAATCATCACTCACAGGTGGTGCAATTATGCCTCCTTTGTGTGTTTGGTGAGTTGGAGTTTCGTGAGCGCCTATTGATCCTGCTATTGGGTATGGTAGTACACTCGAGCAGAGAGCTCGAGTAATACCTGCAAAAAATTTAAGTGTAACAAAGTGAGTATCCAAAATAAAAAATAAAAAGAACTTGATCTCAAAAGCAATGAGATCCTAATTGTGATACTAAAACACCCAAATGGCAATGGCGCCAAATTGAAACAAGTATTTTGCCTATATGCTAAGAATGAAAACAACCAAACAAAGCATGCAATCAGAACACAGGTTTTTCAATCAATCATAGTAAAGATATGAGTCAATCCATTGGGTGAATAACACTAAGCAAAAAGGATGTGTACATTAGCAATTAATTCAAGCCAAATATGAAAGTTGTTTAGTGAAATCTATCAACCTAAATGAATGCAAAATAAAAGATAAAACTAAAGGCTAAGCTCACTAAAGGCTGTCACACTTTAGTAAGTAGCCAAAGACACAAAACACAAAAAACTTAAAGCAGACAAGGCCACTCGACTGGTCCACTCGAGTGGTATGGTCGAGTGGGCAAGTGAGGCAAGCGATATTAAAACTATAGGGATCATAGGGGTGAATTAACTAGCTAGTGAATGCTCTAGAAAGTCTCAGTTGCTAACATGCTCAATCAATAAGGGATACCCTTAACAACAAGTTTCATAGCCAGCTCAATCCATGTTTCGTGGTAGAGAGCCCCAAGACCCAACCAAGACAGCATAGTGTGACGAGTCGGCTCAGGCATGAAGAATCAACCTATTCAAGTCGAGAAGAGTTCATAACAAGTGAATAGGTGGAGTCGTGACATAAATCAATGTCTGATGCATCCACCCTCACGCTATTGTACTCTAAACCTTGAAAAAAGTCTATCTGATGGCTCAAGGCATGGTTCATGCTCATGAGACCACCTAAAATCATGCCCTAACTGGCCAGAAAAGAACAAGCATTAAAATCACACACCCAAGAGAGAAAACAACAAATTTTCAAATGAACATAGACACCCAAGGCGATCAAGAACATTACAAGCCTAATCCACCCCTAATAGCCCTAATCTAACTACTCACACAAATAAATCATGTTAATCAACTCAAACCCAGAAATCTCTAAATTTGACATATGTGATAAATAAGGGGATGATAAACAACTTTGTAGAAGAAATCAAATGCAAATACAAATTATATAAACTGTAATTAAAGGTACAAAGTGACTGAATCTGAGAATAATTAAGAACATAAGATGAACTAGAGAGTGAAAGTCTAAAAACTAGGTTCAGAGGATAAAATGCGGAGTACCCCTGACATTAGGTTAATCAGGAGTTTTTATACAAAGTCTTAAATTCAAATCCGAGTTTTAAGGGAAAAGAGTGAAAATGGCCCACTCGACCTAGCAGTCGAGTGGTGTGGTCGAGTGGTGTCTCAGGAAGGTGTCTCTAGTAGGTGTCTCGAGTTGGTGAGTCGAGTAGTCTGCAAAGAATGGCCACTTCATTAGGCTGGTGGTGCTGAAGTCCAGTGAGCCTGTGATGCTGAGGTCGAGTATCCTGTCTAGAGTGCTCTCTCAAGAGCCTGTCTAGAGTGGCCTCTCGAGAGCCTGTCTAGAGTGGTCACTCGAGAGCTTGTCTAGAGTGCTAAAATTAAGGTACTGAGATCGGATAATGGAGGGTAATACACAAGCAACATTTTCAAAGCTCATTTGGCAAATCATGGCATTCTTCACCAAACAAGTTGTCCTTATACTCCACAACAAAATGGAGTGGCTGAAAGGAAAAATAGGCATTTGATGGAAATAGCTAGATCAATGATGTTTCATAAAAACATGCCAAGAAGTTTCTGGGGAGATGCTGTTATGACTGCATGCTACCTCATAAATAGAACTCCAACAAAAGTCTTAAATGACTCATCACCATTTGAGGTATTAAACAAAACCAAACCAAATATTAATCACTTACGTGTGTTTGGTTGCTTGTGTTTTGTTTTAGTGCCAGGAGATCAAAGAAATAAGCTAGATGCTAAAAGCACTATAAGGGTGTTCATTGGATACTCCACTACTCAAAAAGGGTATAGATGTTATGATCCATGCACCAAACGCATCACGACTTCTAGAGATGTGAAATTCATAGAAGATCAAAGTTATTATGAGCAACAGGCTGGGAGAGTGTGAAAGACTTGGTTGACTCTACAGCAGATCAAGCAGCCTCTCTTCAACATCTTTTGAGTCACATGGGTCTTCCTCCAATGAACGAAGACCAATCAGCTCCTATAAACAATCAAAATGATCAGATTCAAGAAGAAGAGATAAATGTTCAGAATGAGCAAGAGAATGAAGAAGTAAATGAACAAGGGGGAATTAATCAAGAAACTCCACCAGATGCTAATATTCTGGAGAATGAAGATCATGAGGAAGAAGAGGTACCAGCACCAACTTAGAGAAGAAGTACACGTCAAAGATTTGGCCCTGAACATTGGAAACAAACCAGGGTCTATTATAATCATCAAGCTGTGGCTCACCCTATACAGGCTGAGTGTTCACTTGCCTGTTGCCATCAGACCATCAAGCATTCCTTGGAAAGATAGAGAAGCATAACATCCCAAAGACCTATGAAGAAGCAAATGAAATCAAGGTCTGGGTGGATGTTGTAGATGCTGAGAAAGAAGCAATGGATAAAAATCACACTTGGGATGTAAGTGATCTACCTTTGTGAAAAAAGGCTGTAACATCTAGATGGATATTCACCATCAAGTATCACAGCAATGGAGAAATTGAATGGTATCAAGCTCGCTTGGTTGCATGAGGATTTACTCAAACTTATGGAGAAGACTATACACACACCTTTGCACCAGTGGCTAAGCTCCATACAGTTAGAGTGATTTTATCATTGGCAACCAACCTAGCTTGGGAATTATGGCAAATGGATGTCAAAAACGCATTCCTCCAAGGAGAACTTGAAGAAGAAGTATACATGAAGCCTCCACCAGGTCTTGAAAGCTCAATTCCTCAAGACAAGGTTCTTAAACTCAGAAAAGCCATTTAAGGCTTAAAGCAATCTCCAAGAGCTTGGTACCACAAGCTAAGATTCACATTAACAGCCAAAGAATTCAAAAGATCAGAGGCTGATCACACCTTGTTTACTTCTCAAAGTGCTCAAGGAATCATTGTTGTCTTGGTATATAATTAACATCTCTTTTTTTTTACTGACCTCCTTCGTAGATGACTTGATCACTTCCGGCAATGATCAAGCAGGTATTCAAGAAAACAAACTTTTCCTTAAATCTGCATTTGATATAAAAGATCTAGGTGAGCTTAAATATTTTCTAGGAATAGAGATATGTCATTCTCTCGAAGGCTTGTTTCTATCCCAAAGAAAACATTCACTTGATTTGCTTAAAGAGACAGGAAAAATTGGTTCTAAACCAGCCAAGACACCACTTGAAGATGGCTATAAGGTCCACTTGACAAACCATTTAAAGATCCAGCTCAATACCGGCGGCTTGTAGGTAAGTTAATTTACTTAACCATCACAAGACCTGACCTATGTTTTGATGTGAATCAGGTGAGCCAACACATGAAAGGGCCCTTGGTGTATCACTGGAATATGGTGTAAAGAATTTTAAGATACATCAAAGGATCACCAGGGCAAGGTGGTTGGATGGGAAAGAATGATAGCACTGAAATTGTGGGCTATTGTGATGCGGATTATGCGGGAGATACAATGGATAGAAAATCCACAACCGGCTACTGCACATTCATTGAAGGGAACTTAGTGACCTGGAAATCCAAGAAGCAAAAGGAAGTATCATGCTCAAGTGCTGAAAGTGAGTATAGAGCAATGAAGAAGCTCACAAATGAGCTAGTATGGCTAAAATCGCTTTTGAAGGATCTGGGAATTGAGAGCACAAGTCCCATTACCATGCATTGTGACAATCAAGCAGCAATTCACATTGCCACCAACTCAGTCTTCCATGAAAGAACCAAGCACATAGAAGTGGATTGTCACAAAGTCAGCGAAAAGATCATTGAAGGAGTAATCCTTCCATGCTACACAAAATGTGAAGATCAGCTGGCCGACATATTCACCAAAGCTACAAGTCTCAAGATTTGCAACCACATCTACAGCAAGCTTGGACTAGTAGATCTCATTCATCCTTGATCACTCTTTTCCTCACAAGGAGTTTTTCCCACTGGGTTTGTACTTGTGAGGTTTATAATGAGGTAGTTGTGCGGATTTGTTCCTGGAAAATCAAACTTAGTCTCCACACTCATTCCGGCTAAGTTTGAGGGGGAGTATTAATCAAGCAAGAAATATCCAACAATGAATACAAGGATAGAGGCCCAAGAAGAGAAGCCCAGAAATGACGCCCAAATTCAAATCGTCTCCAACGGCTCTATTTTGATCTCTAACGGCTTTAGTACTATTCCCAACGGATAGATGAGAGTCTGAACTCCACGAAACACCTACTTATCTTTGTGTTTAAGTTTTCTATAAATATGTAACTCATTGTAACATTTTCAAGGTTACATAGATAATAAAATCTCTCAATTCTTATTCTTATTCTTATTCTTATTCTTACTCTGAGTTCTTATCAATTCTTACTAAGCTCTTATCAGTTCTTACTCATTAATCTTTGAAAACTAACATAAGGACCCATTGATTAGGTCAGTAAGGAGAAGCCCTAGTGATCTGACAAGTTAACAATGACCATAGGGGCAAATGGCTAGTTGGACTAAGGCATTGACCCATGTGTTCATAAGGAGATGACTTCTATACGGAAGCTAGGGTTTGGCCCAAACTATGCACAAGGATCTTTCATAAACTTCATAAAAGACCCAAACTTTTCACAGACCCAATTCTTCTCCAGATCACATTTCTTCAAGATGTTCTTCAGTTGTACGGATTGGGTGTACGGATCCGTACAATGTGTACGGACACTAAGCCTTTGAAGCTTCCAGCTGATCTCTTCCTTCTTCCAATACTTGGGATCATGTCATTATCAGTCCAAACCATGCTCATAGTCTCCCTTGGTCTTGTTCCTTTGACATGACCATACTCATCTATGTTCAATAGAGAGTAGGCTAAGATTGGAACCCCGTGAGTCATTACCTCATTAAAAACCTTAGCATTGTAAAACCACATGGGAGAAAACTATGCCAACGAAAAGAGTGTAATGATCCACGGATTAGACGACATTGAATCATGGAAGTGTAAGGTCTACAAGTCCAAGTTTGCCGTAAATATGATTGCATACCTTGAGACTTGCAGCCTTAATGAATATATCAGCCAATTGATCTTCACTCCGTGTATAGCATGGAAGAGTTACACCTTCTTCAATCTTTTCTCTAACCTTGTGGTAATCAACTTCAATGTGCTTTGTTCTCTCATGGAAGATTGAATTGGTGGCTATGTGAATGGCGGCTTGGTTGTCGCAATGCATAGTGATAGGATGATCTTGTTCAATCCCAAAGTCTTTAAGTAATGCCTTGAGCCAAGTGAGTTCATTGGTGAGCTTTCGCATGGCTCTATACTCACCTTCCGCGCTTGAACAAGAAACAACCTTTTGCTTCTTGGTCTTCCATGTCACGAGATAGCCTCCAATAAACATGCAGTAGCCAGTGGTAGATCTTCTATCATTCCTATCACCAGCCCAATCAGCATCACAATATCCCACGATCTCAGTACTAGTGTTCTTGCCCATCCAAACCCCTTGCCCCGGGCTTCCTTTTATGTAGCAAAGTATCCTTTCTAGCATGCTCTAATGATACTTAGTGGGATTTGCATATGTTGACTCACCTGATTCACAGCAAAACACATGTCAGGCCGTGTGAGTGTTAAGTATATAAGCTTACCTACTAGCCGGCGATAGCGTTGAACATCTTCAAATGGCTCCTCTTCTTTCTCCCCGTCTTCTAATGGGGTTTTGGCAGCCATAGCTCCTAACTTTCCTGTTTCACTTAAAATATCAAGTGCATATTTCCTTTGAGACAAAAGTAAACCTTCCGGGGACCTACAAACTTCAATTCTTTAGTGGTTTGTATACCTTCTTTGTCATCTCTTGAGATGAATAAATCATCACCATATATGAGAATGTCAACAATACCTTTTTTGCTTTGGATGGTGAACAAGGTGTCATCCCCTTGGGATTTGCAAAAGCCTCTTTCCTTGAGGGTAGTACTCAGCTTATGGTACCAAGCTCTTGGAGACTGTTTGAGACCATAGATGGCCTTTCGAAGCTGTAGAACCTTGCCCGGACCAATAGTATCTTCAAGACCCGGAGGTGGTGTCATATAGACTTCATCCTGTAGTTCTCCTTGAAGAAATGCATTTTGACGTCCATTTGCCATAGGCCCCAAGAGAGATTTGTTGCCATAGACAACACAACACATACCGTTCCAAGCTTTGCAACCAGTGCAAATGTTTCGGTATAATCATCACCATAACTTTGACTAAAGCCACGAGCCACAAGTCTTGCCTTGTGTCTTTCAATGTCCCCACTACTCAAGTACTTGATAGTGAAAATCCATCTTGACCTCACCGACTTCTTCCCAAAAGGTAAATCGGCTTCATCCCAAGTGTGATTCCTTTCCATAGCATCATCCCCAACCACATTCTTCCACACCTCAATGTCCTTGGCTTCCTCATAACTTTGTGGAATTGAATCTTGCTCTATTTTCCCAAGATATGCTTGATGATCCCTAGGCAAAAAGGCGAGAGAACATATGGCTTGTATTGGATGAGCCACGACCTTTCCATTGAAATACACCATTGTGTTTTTCCAATGTTCTTTGGGAAGCGTTGTCTTGTGCTTCTACGAAGTGGAATCTCATCATTGGTTACACCACATGTTTCTTCCCCATTGACTTGTTCTTCATGAGAATCTTCATATGGTTCTCTTTGAATTGTTTCTTCAACAACCTTTTCTTGACTTGGTGTGATCAGCACAGGTTCATCAGCAATTGTTGTAGGTGCATCCAGTTCTTTGGATGCTTCTTCCGGATTATCATTCCTTTGGGACGTCCCATTTCCAAGATGATCAAGAAGAGACTTCAAGCTTGCTGCTCTATCGGTTGTAGAATGAGATAGGTCTCTGAAGCTTTTCCAATTCTTTTTCTTATAATTGTGATTTTATGAAGTGTTAAATGCGGAAAAGTAGAAAAGAGACAAAGAGGATGCTGATTCCTACATTGCCACAAATGGCTAAGTCTAGGTAACATTTACAAAGGCTGCGGCTTCTCCTTTTACAGGGACCAAGTGAGGTCATCAAGGAGAAGCCCTAATGATTAGACACGTGAACAAAGACCACAAGGGTAGACAATAACAGCTAGCTTGACCAAGACATTGACCCACGTGTAGATAAGGAGAGGAGCTTTATCTGGAAGAAGGATGTGACCCAAACTTTGCACAACGGCTCTTTTATTTGACCCGAGATTTGCACAATCCCTTTTCTCCTTCTGATCACATTTCAGGATGATCTTCAGGTTGTACGGATTGGGTGTACGGATCCATACCATCCGTACCATGTGTACGGATCCGTACAATGTGTACGGTCACAAAACCTTATAAGCTTTCGGCTGATCTCTTCCTTCTTTCTGACACTCTGGATCATGTCTATGATGCTTTCAAGTCATCATCAGTCCAAGCAATGCTCATAGTCTCCCTTGGTCTTGTTTCCTTGTCATGACTCTATACTCGTCTATGTTCAATATTAATATCCTTGGTTTTCCACAAACTTCACATCTCTAGAGACATATATGTTGAACTGAAGATCCAATGTGAAGACCAAGAGCTATCTGATGGGAAGAGTCACCACGAAATGAATGCATGGGATGAGAGGATCACCAAGTCAAGGGAGTCTCCATAAGAAGAAAAGTAAAACATGGAGGCTTAATTTCTGTGGTTAGAATTAATTTGCACATGTTAATTATTTGTGGCCAAGTGTTTAGAGGCTAAGCATATATGAGTGTTGTAAAGGGAAAAAATAATTTTTCAATACACAAGATATTTTCTAGAAAAAGAAAAAGAAAAACTCTCTCTCTTGTTCTTGAGATTTCGTGATATCTCATAAATTAATCTCCCAGATTTACATGGTATCAGAGATTGGAAGCTCTTAATCTCTTAATCTTCATCATGGAAAACCTGAAACATTTCAGTCTACCGGTTGTTCTTAACGGGAACAACTATATCCTGTGGTCTAGAACCCCCAAGACTGCTCTGAGGAGCAGGGGAGTTTGGGTTCACTGCCTGAGCTCGGTGGAGATGTCTAAGGACACAGCAGAAGCAAAGATAGTTGAGGAAGGAGAAGAAGTCGCCAGAGCTGAAGTAACAGTGGAGCCAGCGGCTCAAATCTCTTCAAGCCAAGAGGACTCAAAGTGGTCCCAGGAAGACCAGTTTGTCTTAGCTGCTCTTCAGAGCTCTTTGGAGCCTAGTATCCTTTCGTCTTACTCCTATATAGAGACGGCAAAGGAGCTGTGGGATACGCACTTTGGAGTGTATGGAAATGAGTCAAACCTTAGTAGGATCTTTGAAATCAAGAAATCCCTCAACATTCTTCAGCAAGAGTGAAAAGGATTCAAAGAACACTTTGGTGAGTTCAGAGGGTTATGGGCCGAGCTGGACATGCTCAGGCCTCCTATAATAAACATCAAAGAGATGATTGAGAGAAGACAGCAAGACCAAGTGTTTGGTCTGCTTCTTACTCTAGAGGAGTCCTACAGGGGACTGATTCATCATATCTTAAGGTTTGAGAAGTTGCCAACTCTCAATCAAGTCTGTATGATGATCCAAAAGGAGGAAGGCTCCAGGGGTCTCTTCAAAGGGACAAGTGAGGTGGCTCTTGTGAGCCAGGCTAAAGAAGTCAGCGCAATTGCCGAGAAGAAGAATCTATGGTGTGATCATTGTAGAATGAAAGGACACACCAAAGATAAGTGCTGGACTCTCTACCCACATATGAGACCCAAGAACTTTAAAGGGATGGGTCAAACCTCAAAAGGACCAATAAGTGCTGCTTCAGATGATGTGGTAAGGAAGTCAGATTTGGATGCTCTCATCAAGAGCATCACTAAGCTCTCGAAATCCGGTAAGGGTTTCTTTGCCTCAAGGAATCATAAATCGGTTATAGTAGATTTAGGAGCATCACATCACATGATTAGTGATAAGAAGTTGCTGTCTAATGTTGAGCCACATTGTGGGAAGGTTATGATTGCTAATGGACAGGATGTTGAGATTAAAGGAATTGGAAATTTAGAGGTGGTTAAGAGGAAGTTAAAAGCTCTATATTTGCCAGATTTCTCATCTAATCTACTGTGTGTACACAAAATAACTAAGGATCTTGATTGTGTGGCTATGTTTAGTCCTGATGATGTAAAATTTCAGGACACTAAGTTTGGGAAGACCATTGGTGAAGGTTGCTCCAAGGATGGTCTTTATGTTTTGGATGTTTTGGACAGCAAGCAACCTATTGTTAATAATGCGGTTGATAAGGCAGCTCTAAGCTCATTTTGGCACGAGAGGTTGGGTCACCCACAATCAAAAGCACTTCAACTTGCTCTGCCAGATCAGAAGGCACAAGATCATCAAGATTGTGAAGCATGCATTTTAGGAAAACATTGTAGAATTTGTTTTCCAGAATCTACTACTTCATATGGTGAATGTTTTGATCTTGTACACTCTGATGTATGGACAGCTCCGTGTTTAACCCGTGATCAATACATGTATTTTGTTTCGTTTATAGATAAGAAGTCAAAATACACATGGTTACACTTATGCCTTCAAAGAGCCATGTTCTTGATGCTTTCTCCAATTTCTATAATTATGTGCTTACTCAGTTTGGGGCTAAGATTAAGATCCTGAGAAGTGATAATGGAGGAGAGTATATGAGTAGGGCATTCGAAGAATTGTTGGAGAAGCATGGAATTGTGCATCAAATTTCTTGTGCATACACTCCACAACAAAATGGAGTGGCTGAGCGCCAAAATAGGCATTTGATGGAGGTTTCTAGAGCAATGTTATTTGACAGGAATGTATGAAAGCAATATTCTGGTGATGCGGTGAAGACCGCATGTTACCTTATCAATCGACTACCAACCATTCATCTTCTAAAAGTGTCTCCCTATGAGGTATGGAATAAAGCTACACCTCTCATTGACCATCTTCGAGTGTATGGATGTGTTTGTTATGTCTTTGTTCCAGAAGCTCAAAGGCATAAACTAGAACCGAAGAGCATCAAATGTATGTTCATTGGATACTCCTCTACACAAAAGGGGTATAAGTGTTACAATCCAACAACCAGACGGGTGTATGTCTCAAGAGAAGTTAAATTTGTTGAAGAGAAGGGTTATTTCAATAAGAGAAGTTGGGATAGTTTGGAAGATTTAACTTCATCTGTTGATAATGCATCTACGTTAAGGGTTATTCTAGAAGGTTTAACTCCTGGTGGTGGTTTGAGTGTTCATATTGGTGACAGTGATGTTGCAAATGAGAATGATGACAAAAGTGAATCAATGGAAACTGAGGCAGTTGCAGGTTCAGAGGGTGAGATTGAAGAGAAAGGATCACCGAGAATTGAAGTGGCCTCAGACATAGAAGAGACTGGAACAGTAGAGGAGTCAAATGATTCAAGTTCTACCGAAGAGGTTGTGCAACCTTTGAGGAGAAGTACAAGGCTGAGATTTGGGCCTGAAAATTGGAGGAACACGAGAGTGTACTACAATAACCAGGCGGTTGCTCATCCAATTCAGAATCATTGTACCATGGATCAGTTTCCACAAGAACATCAAGCATTCATCTCCATAATTGACAAGCATAAGATACCGAGCAGTTATGAAGAGGCGTGCTTGTATGATGTTTGGGTTCAAGCGATGTTGGAAGAGATAGGATCCATGGTCAAGAATGGTACATGGGAAGAGGTTGACAAACCTAAGAAAAATAAGCCTGTGGGATGCAGGTGGGTCACCGGGGAAATAGAGAGATATAAAGCAAGGTTAGTGGCAAAAGGATATACACAGAAGTATGGAGTGGACTATACTGAAACCTTTGCACCAGTAGCTAAGCTTCACTCGGTAAGAGTTCTTCTCTCTATAGCTACTAATCTCTGTTGGAACATATATCAAATGGATGTGAACAATGCATTCCTTCAAGGAGATTTGAAGGAAGAACTGTATATGGTTCCTCCAGAAAGTGTTAGTATGGATGATAATAAGTTTGCAAGCTTAAGAAAGCAATATATGGTCTCAAGCAATCACCTAGAGCCTGGACCCAGAAGCTTAGTGGGTGTCTTCTTGAGAATGGATTTCGAAGATCTGAATCCGACCATACATTGTTTACAGCTAAGGATGATAATGGTATTATTGCAGTTCTTATCTATGTGGATGCTATTATTGTCACCGGAGATAATTTAGATGGAATCAAGAGAACTAAGAGTCTGCTCAAAGAATCATTCGAAATCAAGGACTTGGGTGAACTTAAGTATTTTTTGGGGATGGAGGAATGTAAGTTTGCTGATGGATTATTTCTCTCTCAAAGGAAATATATACTTCATTTTCTTGAGAGACAGAGAAACTTGGAGTAAGACCAGCTAAGACTCCCATTGAGGAGAGTTATAAAGTATGTCCTGAGGGGGAGCCACTGTTAGATGTTAAGCAATATCAAAGGCTGGTTGGAAAGTTGATTTACTTGACCATTACAAGACCTGATATCTCATTTGCAGTGAATCAAGCAAGTGAACATATGCAAGCTCCAAGTAAGCATCACTAGGGAATGGTTGAAAGAATTCTAAGATACTTGAAAGGCACTCCTAGTCAAGGTATCTGGATGGGGTGTAATAATTCCACCAATATTATTGGCTATTGTGATGCGGATTGGGCAGGTGATAGGATGGATCGGAGGTCAACCACCGGATATTGTACATTTGTTGGTGGGAATTTGTTTACTTGGAAGAGTAAGAAGGATCTCGGAGTGGAATCATCTGAACCTATCTCTCTATATTGTGATAATCAAGCAGCCATCCAAATAGCTTCTAACTCTGTGTTCCATGAGAGAACGAAGCATATCGAGGTGGATTGTCATTATGTAAGGGAGAAGGTTCAAGCTGGAATAATCCTACGAGCATTTGTAAGGAGCATTTACCAGCTAGTAGATGTCTTCACCAAAGCTACAACATCTATTGTTTGTGAAGATCTTCATGGCAAGATGGGATTGCTGGATCTACACCAACCAATCTTGAGGGGGAGTGTTGAACTGAAGATCCAATGTGAAGACCAACAGCTATCTGATGGGAAGAGTCACCACGAAATGAATGCATGGGATGAGAGGATCACCAAGTCAAGGGAGTCTCCACAAGAAGAAAAGTAAAACATGGAGGCTTAATTTGTGTGGTTAGAATTAATTTGCACATGTTAATTATTTGTGGCCAAGTGTTTAGAGGCTAAGCATATATGAGTGTTGTAAAGGGAAAAAATAATTGTTCAATACAAGATATTTTCTAGAAAGGGAAAAAGAAAAACTCTCTCTTGTTCTTGAGATTTCGTGATATCTCTTAAATTAATCTCCCAGATTTACAATATATGCGTCCATGAACCAGATCATAGCACTTGTATCCCTTCTGAGTTGTAGAAGAGCCAATGAACATACATCTAGTGCTCTTCACATCTACCTTGCTCCTTAATTCACCTGGTATTAATCTCCCAGATTTACAATATATGCGTCCATGAACCAGATCATAGCACTTGTATCCCTTCTGAGTTGTAGAAGAGCCAATGAACATACATCTAGTGCTCTTCACATATACCTTGCTCCTTAATTCACCTGGTATTAAGAGAAAACATACACAACCAAAGACCCGTAAGTGATCTAAAGATGGTTTAGTTTCGTTAAGTACCTCAAATGGGGATGTATCTTTCAACACTCTTGTGGGAGTTCTGTTGATAAGATAACATGCCGTAATCACCGCATCTCCCCAATATCTTTTAGTCACATTAGTGTGAAACATCATCGATTGTGCAACCTCCATGAGATGCCGATTCTTCCTTTCGGCCACACCATTTTGCTGTGACGTGTATGGACAACTTGTTTGATGCACAATGCCATGCTTTGCCAAGTGATCTTTAAACTGTGACTTGTGTATTCCCCTCCATTGTCAGATCTCAACACCTTAATTTTAGAGTTAAATTGATTAGTAACATAATTTTGGAAGTTGAAGAATGCATCAAACACACGATCTTTAGGTGGTAATAATGTTATCCAAGTATATTTCGATTTCTCATCAATGAATGACACAAATTACTTGTTATTATCCCTAGATACGCATGGTGAAGTCCAAACATCCGAATGTACTAAATCAAAACAATTCTCATAAATAGTTAAAGATTTCAGAAAGATAGATTTGCAATGTTTTCCAAGAATACAAGCTTCACAAAGCGAATGATCAAAGGAAACGTTAGACAACATTAACTCAAGTGCACGAGCATGAGGATGTCCTAATCTAGCATGCCACATGGGGTTTAAACTACAAGCTTGAAATGAAGTAGAATTAAGATTGATAGGTGTGGTTTTCTCTAGAACATAGAGATCTCCATCCGCATTTCCTTCTCCAAGGACTTTCCCGGTCTTAATATCCTGAAAACAAACACTATTAGGTCCAAATATAGTGTAACAATTCAAATCATTAGTAGCTCTTTTAACCAATAACAGATTTGAGGTAAAGAAAGCTTTTGAATTCTTATCAAATAGTTTTAACTCGCCAATCCCTTTAATAGGTATATTATCACCATTTGCAATTGTAACATTTCCCTTAGCTGGTTCAATATTATTCATCAGATTCGGGTTACTAATCATATGATGAGAAGCTCCTGAATCTATGATAAGAGATTTACTAGGATTAGAGGCAAAATTCATGTTACCGGATTCTTTTAAAGCTAAGGCACGAATGAATGACTCCAAATCCGACTTCTTGACGAAATCCACATGAGAAGCCACATTAGATGCTCCAGCAATTGCCTCTTCTCCACATTTAGTCTCAGCTTCCCGGGAAAGGTTCACCTTGAACTTGTTAGGCTTGAGAAGAGGGTGAAGAATCCAGCACTTGTCGTTGGTGTGTCCTTGCTTCTTGCAATGGTCACAGATCCAAGGCTTCCGGTCTTCAAGCTTGTAACTTCCCTTGTTAGCAATGATGAGCTCGCCATTGCCACTAAACAAGCCGAGAGAGCCTTGTTCTTTTAGGATTTGACACACTATATCAAGGCTTGGAAGCTTGTCAGCTCGGAGAAGATGCTTAATGAGATCGTTAAAACCCGGGTTCAATGTTAATGACAACCCGAAGACCTTATCTTGCTCTCTCCCTTTCATTAAGGATCACCGGATCTATAGTGCTAGGTTTTGGCATCTCTAGCTCAGCCAACAATGAACGAAATATACCAAAATGCTTGGTAAATTCCAAATCTTCTTGACTTAGAACGTTGATAGCCTTCTTGACTTCAAACACACGAGTTAGGTTTGAGATATTCTCATAGACGTTCTTGAGAGTATCCCACAACTCTTTTGCCGTTTATTAATAAGAGTAAGCTTCAAGAATGGGGCCATCAAGAGAGTTTTGGAGAATGGCAAGCATGGTTTGGACTTCTTGGAACCATTTGGCTTCCTTCTCGTCTTCATCTTCTTTGATTGGTTCTTTCCCATCTTCTTTAGCCATCTCCTTTGGAGCTTGAGATGCTTCAATGTGGCTCCAAAGACGGCGACAACCACAGATTTCAGTTTTGGTGGTACTTGACCACAAAAGGTAGTTGATTCCCTTGAGAACAACCAGAGTAACAATCGGTTTCAAGCTTTCCATGGTGAGAAGTGAGGAACGGACTGTTGGACAAAGCTATTATCCGGTGGATAAAACGTTTATAGCTATTATCCGGTGGGTAAAACGTTTATAGCTATTATCCGCTGGATATTCCGATGAAGATCTTGAGAAAACTTGAACTTTGTCGAAGAGAGATGATGAAATAAGAGGAGATTTGGTGAATGTCGATCATGGATCTTTTGAGTAATAAAGGAGAACCAAAGAGATTAATGAAAAAGATTAGAAGAATGGATGTAGAATCCTAACATGCTCTGATACCATGTTAAATTTAGCGGAACATAATTAAAGATTAGGTGAAACTTAAGCAAAGATTAAGAAGAAGGAATGAAGAACTCGAGAAAAATGAGAGAATAACTATGAAGATAATAAGACTTAGATTAGATTGAATCATTTGTGAGTTAAATGTCATATATAGTGCAACAACTAGTATTTTACAACAAGAAACGAGATGATCGTGACATGAGGTAGTATTGAATTAAGTGCTCATTGCTTAAGTCCACACGTGAAGCATCCTTCCTTCTATCTCTGAACGGCTACATTCTCTTTGTCATAGACCGGTTATATTGCTTATTGGGCTTGCTTTCTCTTCTCCATAATGTCGCAGAAATGATTAGGCCCATCATGTTCAATACAATGATCACACACCAATGTCTTCCGAACCTCTCCTTTGAACATGCCTTTGTTAGCCGAACCTAGTTCCTTGACTCCACAAAAGAGACCAAGGGATCCTTGTTCTCTTTGAATCTGGGAACACACTTCATCAAGGCTAGGGAGCTTCTCAGCTCTAAGGATTTGCTTGGTGAGGTCGTTGAAAGCCGGATTGAGAGTGAGAAGAAGTCCAAAGACTCGGAGCTTACGCATTTCTTGAAAAATGGTGGTATCCGTGGCAAATGGTCTAAGCATCCCCAACTCGGCCCAAAGAGATTGGAACTTTCCAAAGTGCTTGATGAACTCAAGATCTTCTTGGCTTAGGTTGTTGATAGCTCTCTTGACTTCAAACACGCGCGTGAGATTGGAGATGTTGTCGTACACGTTCTTGAGAGTATCCCATAGCGCCTTTGCAGTTTCACAATAGGAATACGCTTCAAGAATTGGAGGATCACGAAAGTTCTGAAGAATCTTCTCCAACTTCCTTCACGGTGGAGCTTGGAGCTTGTGAAGTTTCAACATGGCTCCATAACCCTCTTCCACAAAGCGTCGTGCGTGTAGTCCTAGCCAATCTGATCAAACTGTTCTTGATTCCTCTAAGGATAACCGGAATCACAATCGATTTTGGATTATCCATAGATCCGTTGAAGAAAGTGAAATGAGATGAAGAAGTTTAGGTGGAAAAGATAAAGCCTTTAGCGAAATGAAACAAAAGTTTGTATGCGAAAGTAGAAAGTATGAAGATTGAAGTGCAAAGTTTGAGAATGAAGATCTTTGCTCTGATACCATGTGAATTTATGTAAGGATAAATGCGGAAATAAAAGAAGAGACAAAGAGGATGATGATTGAAAACATTGCCGAAAATGGCTAAAAGAAGGTTAGCTCATAAAGGCTCCAGCTTCTCCTTTTATATGGACCCAATGACTAGGTCATTAAGGAGAAACCCTAGTGACAAGAAAAGTGAACAATGACCATACATTGACCCACGTGTGGATAAGGAAATGACTTCTATCTGGAAGCTAGGGTTTAGCCCGAACTTTGCACAAGGGACATTTATAAACTTTCATAAAAGACCCAAAGTTTGCACAATCCATTTTCTTCTTCTAATCACTTTTCTTCAAGATGATCTTCAGGTGTACGGATTAGGATTACGGATCCGTACCGGATGTACGGATCCGTACCATGTGTACGGACACCAAACCTTTGAAGCTTTCGGCTGATCTCGTCCTTCTTCCAACACTGTGGATCATGTCATGATCAGTCCAAGCAATGCTCATAGTCTCCCTTGGTCTTGTTCCTTTGTCATGACCATACTTGATACACGAGCAGATACTCGGATTGGTGGAATGTCTGGTACGGCTGTCGGATGGATGATCGAAATGGTACAAACCTAGATAGGAGTGCAAATGACTCAGCAAACTCCAGACTCGTAAGGATAGTGATGGAGGATGGGGTGAGCTTGAGGATGATTCACTGAAGCTCACAGAAGCAATGGAGATGAGCGATGATGGTACGAACTCGGGGATGATTCAAGCGGAGAACGTGAAAGAGATGGATGGATCGATGGCAACACGCGAGGTATGATAGACTCATGATACGGCTAACTGGTAAGGATTCCTAGCAACGACTCCAAAGAATACTTAGCGGCTGAGGTTCACGAGCTACGACTCAATGAACAAAGAAGAGAGAAATCTCTAAAGGGTAATTTTATTCGCAAAAGTGTAACCGGATACAAGAGGACGTTCAGCCCTTAAATAGGAAATGTTTTAGGGCTGCCTTGAAAACATAAAGACTCAAATACCCTTGGCGGAATACGCTGCACCTCGGGCACTACATGACAAGACTAATGCTATAAACCCAGAAATAAAATAAGACACGGAAAAATAAAGATGCGGGAACCTCGATGACTTGGCTCCCACGATAGGATCACGGTTCCTAAGTACCCTAGTTCGTCATCCCATATTTTCGAGGATGTACTTAGTGGATTTGAACCGTGATGCATTGAATTGGATACCTCATTAAAAACCTACCCGGCAAACCCTACCCTTTGGGATAAATCCGGATAGGGAAAAAGAGTATATCTTCCTCAATGACTTAAGGAGCATCCTTACCAAGAGATGGTAAGGATGCTGAGACTGGTCGAACGGACGTCCTTCGTGGTCACCGGGTGGATGCTTGGGTGTAGTGCTCCCTGCTCCATGACCCGTGTCATGAACATGCTGAGGCTAAGCCAGTAAGCTCTTCCCGGCTTCTTGGTGATCCCGGATGATGGTAGGGTAGGAGCCGTGTCATTTCCCACTTGCTCGGTCTCATCGGCAGCCAGATCGGGACTAGTGCTACTCGTGCCTTCATCATTCCCTCCCCTTTGAGAAGGCTTTGACCTCAAAAGTGAATCATCACCTACATCATAAGGGGCTAAGTCAGCAATGTTAAATGTGGTAGACATATCATACTTACCTGGCAAGGCGAGGCGGTAAGCGTTGTCGCTGATATTCTCAGTGATTACGAATGGCCCGTCTCTCGGGAAGAAAGCTTGTCCTTCTGTTGCTTTGGAAATCTCCCGGGTCGGAAATGTACCACACCCAATTGCCAGCTTCAAATGTCTTCTTCGTCCGGTGCTTGTTGACTTTCTTGGCATATAACTTGGTCCGCCTCCCAATGTTGCTCCGGACCCTCTCGTGAATCTCCTTCACCATCTTGGCTTTTTCTTCGGCCATCGGGGTATCTTTATCTCTGGGAGGCAATGGTAAAAGATCGAGGGGAGTCAAAGGATTGAATCCGTAAACCACCTGGAAAGGGGACATCTTTGTCGCGTAGTGGACTGAATGGTTGTAGGCAAACTCCACATGGGGTAAACATCGTAACCAGTTGTACTTGTTTGCCTCAATGTTGCACCAGATCAATGCACCCAAGGTGCAAATCACAACTTCAGTCTGCCCGTCGGTTTGGGGATGTTGGGCAGTAGAGTATAACCTTTTCCATAAGGTTTTCCAGAAATGACCGAGAAACTTGGGTTCTCGGTCGGATACAATTGTCTGAGGCATCCCGTGTAGTCTCATGATAACACCACTTTTACACATGTTTTTACCATCTTTTTATCATGCCTTAGAGTAGATTTCATCCATTGTTTATACCATTTCGTGTATTTACGCTTCATATAGGATGTTCCATATTTCTCTATAGGCATTGCATGCATTTTGCATATTTGGGGTCTTATCAGGTATATATGGAGCATAGGGAGCACACTTGGATTTTGGCTCATGAACTAAAGACGTGTGGCAAGCCTTGTGAAGTCGAGTGAAGATTGCAGAGAAGATGGATGGCTCACTCGACCAGAGCACTCGAGTGAAGCACTCTCAAAGCCGTTGCAGATGACAGGCTCACTCGACCAGAGGACTCTTAGACAGCACTCTCAGACAGGCTCACTCGACAAGACCAGTCAAGTGAAGCACTCTCAGGCGATCAGTCTCGACCTCAGCATCACCGCTTGCCCACTCGACCAGTCCACTCGAGTGAAGCACTCTCAGACCAGACCACTCGACTACCCCACTCGACTGATGGGTCGAGTGGGCACTCTTTGACTTTTTCTCCTTAAAACTCGCAAAATGTAATAAGCGCCGGAGACTATGTAATAAAGCGTTGTTAGTTTTCAAAGAGTAATGAGTAAGAACTGATAAGAACTTAGTAAGAATTAGAATAAGAATTGAGAGATTTTATTATCTCTGTAACCTTGAAAATGTTACAAGGAGTTACATATTTATAGAAAACTTAAACACAAAGATAAGTAGGTGTTTCGTGGAGTTCAGACTCTCATCTATCCGTTGGGAATAGTATTGAATTTGGGCGTCATTTATGGGCTTCTCTTCTTGGGCCTCTATTCTTGTATTCCTTGTTGGATATTTGTTGCTTGATTAATACTCCCCCTCAAACTTAGCCGGAATGAGTGTGGAGACTAAGTTTGATTTTCCAGAAACAAATCCTCACAACTACCTCATTAAAAACCTCACAAGTACAAACCCAATGGGAAAAACTCCATGTGAGGAAAAGAGTGTAGTGTCTCTGGAAAAAGGAGAAGCTTGATCAAGGATGAGTGAGATCTACTAGTCCAAGCTTGCCGTAGGATTGGTTGCAAATCTTGAGACTTGTAGCTTTGGTGAATATGTCGGCCAGCTGATCTTCACTTTTTGTGTAGCATGGAAGGATTACTCCATCAATGATCTTTTCTCTGACTTTGGGACAATCCACTTCTATGTGCTTGGTTCTTTCATGGAAGACTGAGTTGGTGGGAATGTGAATTGCTGCTTGATTGTCACAATGCATGGTAATGGGACTTGTGCTCTCAATTCCCAGATCCTTCAGAAGCGCTTTTAGCCATACTAGCTCATTTCTGAGCTTCTTCATTGCTCTATACTCACTTTCAGCACTTGAGCATGATACTACCTTTTGCTTCTTGGATTTCCAGGTCACTAAGTTCCCTCCAATGAATGTGCAGTAGTCAGTTGTGGATTTTCTATCTATTGTATCTCCAGCATAATCCGCATCACAATAGCCCACAATTTTAGTGCTATCATTCTTTCCCATCCAACCACCTTGCCCTGGTGATCCTTTGATGTATCTTAAAATTCTTTCCACCATATTCCAGTGGTACACCAAGGGCTCTTTCATGTGTTGGCTCACCTGATTCACAGCAAAACATAGGTCAGGTCTTGTGATGGTTAAGTAAATTAACTTACCTACAAGCCGCCTGTATTGAGCTGGATCTTTAAATGGTTTGTCAAGTGGATCTTCTTGTTCGTTCTCCCCCTTTCTCCTGACCTTGTAGCCATCTTCAAGTGGTGTCTTGGCTGGTTTAGAACCAATTTTTCCTGTCTCTTTAAGCAAATCAGGTGAATATTTTCTTTGGGATAGAAACAAGCCTTCCGGAGAGCGACATATCTCTATTCCTAGAAAATATTTAAGCTCACCTAGATCTTTTATATCAAATGCTGATTTAAGGAAAAGTTTGGTTTCTTGAATACCTGCTTGATCATTGCCGGAAATGATCAAGTCATCTACATATACCAAAACAACAATGATTCCTTGACCACTTTGAGAAGTAAACAAGGTGTGATCAGCCTCTGATCTTTTGAATCCTTTGGCTGTTAATGTGAAGCTTAGCTTGTGGTACCAGGCTCTTGGAGATTGCTTTAAGCCATAAATGGCATTTCTGAGTTTGAGAACCTTGCCTTGAGGAATTGAGCTTTCAAGACCTGGTGGAGGCCTCATGTATACTTCTTCTTCAAGCTCTCTTTGGAGGAATGAATTTTTGACATCCATTTGCCGTAATTCCCAAGATAGGTTGGTTGCCAATGATAAAATCACTCTAACTGTATGGAGCTTTGCCACTGGTGAAAAAGTGTCTATATAGTCTTCTCCATAAGTTTGAGTAAATCCTCTTGCAACCAAGCGAGCTTTATACCTTTCATTTTCTCCATTGCTGTGATACTTGATGGTGAATATCCATCTAGATGTTACAGCCCTTTTTCCCGAAGGTAGATCACTTACATCCCAAGTGTGATTTTTATCCATTGCTTCTTTCTCAGCATCTACAGCATCCACCCAGACCTTGATTTCTTTTGCTTCTTCATAGGTCTTTGGGATGTAATGCTGCTCTATCTTTCCAAGGAATGCTTGATGGTCTGAAGGCAACAGGGCAAGAGAACACTCAGCTTGTCTAGGGCGAGCCACAGCTTGATGATTATAATAGACCCTGGTTTGTTTCCAATGTTCAGGGCCAAATCTTTGACATGTACTTCTTCTCAAAGTTGGTGCTGGTACCTCTTCTTTCTTATGATCTTCATTCTCCAGAATATTAGCATCTGGTGGAGTTTCTTGATTAACTCCCCCTTGTTCATTTACTTCTTCATTTTCTTGCTCATTCTGAACATTTATCTCTTCTTCTTGAATCTGATCATTTTGATTGTTTACAGGAGCTGATTGATCTCATTCATTGGAGGAAGACCCATGTGACTCAAAAGATGTTGAAGAAAGGTTGCTCGATCTGCTGTAGAGTCAGCCAAGTCTTTCACACTCTCCCAGCCTGATTGCTCAAAATAACTTTGATCTTCTAGGAATTTCACATCTCTAGAAGTCGTGATGCGTTAGGTGCATGGATCATAACATCTATACCCTTTTTGAGTAGTGGAGTATCCAATGAACACGCTTCTAGTGCTTTTAGCATCTAGCTTATTTCTTTGATCTCCTGGCACTAAAACAAAACACAAGCAACCAAACACACGTAAGTGATTAATATTTGGTTTGGTTTTGTTTAATACCTCAAATGGTGATGAGTCATTTAAGACTTTTGTTGGAGTTCTATTTATGAGGTAGCATGCAGTCATAACAGCATCTCCCCATAATCTTCTTGGCATGTTTTTATGAAACATCATTGATCTTGCTACTTCCATCAAATGCCTATTTTTCCTTTCAGCCACTCCATTTTGTTGTGGAGTATAAGGACAACTTGTTTGGTGAAGAATGCCATGATTTGCCAAATGAGCTTTGAAAGTGTTGCTTGTGTATTCCCCTCCATTATCCGATCTTAGTACCTTAATTTTAGCATTAAATTGATTAGTCACATATGTTTGAAAATTGACAAATGTGACCCATGTATATTTAGATTTTTCATCAATGAATGTCATAAAGTATTTTAAATTATCTCTAGATAGGCAAGGTGAGGTCCAAACATCTGAATGAACTAAATCAAAACAATTCTCATATATTGATAAGGAGTTTTGGAAAACACTTCTACATTGTTTTCCCAAAATACACGACTCACACTTAGAATTATCAAAGACTACATCAGGCATAATTAATTTTAAAGCTCTAGAATAAGGATGGCCTAATCTAGCATGTCAGACATCAGTTGAACTACTAGCTACATGACAGGAATTAATAAAAGGCAAACTAGTAGAGTTGGAGTCTCTAGAATGTTTCTTGAGATCTTCTAGAGTATACAACTCTCCCTTAGTGTTTCCCTTGCCTAAAACTTCACCGGTTTCAATATCCTGAAAATGAAAGCTGTTAGGTCCAAATATAGCATAATCATTAAGATCAGTGGTGGCTCTTTTTACTGAGACCAAATTATTGCTAAATGTAGGCATATAAAAGAAAAGGCATAGATTCATTTCCAAAGAGGTTTAAATTTCCTATGCCTTTAATTGGCACTCTAACTCCATTAGCAATTTCAACATGACCAGAGGTATTTTGAATATTATTTAGTAGATTTGGATCTTTAATCATATGGTGAGAAGCTCATGAATCTACTAAAAGTGTTTAGAGGCAAGAAATGTGATACCAGACTCCTTGCAAATTTGCATGGTCTTGATCATTGCCTCTAAGTCTGCTCTGCTCATTGTGATCATGCCATTGTTTTCTGAAGTAGAAGCTTGATTAGAATGGCCGTTTGGAGCATTTGGTTGAGCAGTTGGTGCATAATTTGAAGCGTTTGCTTCATTTTCTTGTTGCCTTGGTCTGTAGTTGGCTCTGAGATGAGGATGCAGGATGAAGCACTCCTTCTTGGTGTGTCCTCTCCCTTGGTTGAATTTGCCAAATTTCTTGCAATGTTCACATTGCTTTGTTGTTCCTTTGTTGTTCCTTTCTTGTTGGAACTGAATGGGGGTTTGTAGAACCCTTTGTTTGCCGTTGGCAGCTCTCCTTTGTTGAGGAGGTCTAAAGAGCCTTGCTCCTTTTGAATTTGAGTGCAGACATTTTCAAGGCTTGGTAGCTTCTCCTCCCTTAAGATGTGCTTGATAAGGTCATTGAATTTTGGATGGAGAGATTGGAGATGTCCAAACACTCTATCTTGCTCTCTTCTTTCCTCCTTAATTTTGAGGTCTTCTGTGTTTGGCCTCAGCATATCCAGTTCAGCAAGTAATGACCTATATTTACCAAAGTGTTTGGTAAAATCTTGGTCTTCTTGAATGAGGGTGTTGAGAGCTTTCTTTACTTCAAATACTCTTGAAAGATTGGTGATGTCTCCATACACCTTCTTGAGAGTTTCCCAGAGTTCTTGAGCTGGTTCACAATATGAGTAAGATTCAAATATTGAATCACTCAGAGAGCTGTAGATTATGCTGAGCACCATTTGATCTTTTTGCAGCCATTTTTCCAGAGCTTCTTCATTTCCTTCTTGAAGCTCTTTTCCTTTAGCCGGTTCAACTTGATTCCACAAGCCACGACCATACAGGTTTGATTTTGTGGATCGTGACCATAGGAGATAGTTCTCTCCTCTTAGAATGACTCTAATTGCAGTTGGTTTTGTCTCCTCCATGATTGAAAAAAAAATGATCTTCAAGAGAATTGGTTTTGGAGAGAGTTCTTCGAGATATTTCCAGAAATATACCACTCTAACTTCACAAAAACTCGTCTAGGATGAATATATGTCAATCTCAGAGTTTTTCAGGAAGTTAGAAGAATGTATTTCCAGAATAAACGAAGAAATTTTGGAGAAGAAGATGAACAGTGGAATCTGGGCAATTTTGAATTTCAAAAATTGATTTCTTGATCTGGAGAATTCTTGAGAGTTGTTGCGGAAGAGAAAGAAAAAGATGAAATCAAAAGATTGATCTTATTTATGGATCAATGCTCTGATACCATGTTAGTTTTCAAAGATTAATGAGTAAGAACTGATAAGAACTTAGTGAGAATTAGAATAAGAATTGAGAGATTTTATTATCTCTGTAACCTTGAAAATGTTACAAGGAGTTACATATTTATAGAAAACTTAAACACAAAGATAAGTAGGTGTTTCGTGGAGTTCAGACTCTCATCTATCCGTTGGGAATAGTATTGAATTTGGGCGTCATTTATGGGCTTCTCTTCTTGGGCCTCTATTCTTGTATTCCTTGTTGGATATTTGTTGCTTGATTAATACGTCTCATTAAACCTAATTAGAGAGGATCGAATAGCACTGCTCTGGCTTAGTAATTTTTAGGTTTTCTCTTATTTTTTCTCTCTCTTGTTCTTGGTGTTCTTGATAATTTTCTAATTTTTTGAGCAACTTTGTACTCTGATATCTTTTTATAAAATTAGCATTTTCTTCCGATTTCTTCTCCAACCTTGCTCACTAGATCATTGGCTATAACATATGAAAAGTTCATTCTTTTCTGGGTTTTGGACCCCAGCCATGATAACCATGTGTGAGTAGTAGATTTGGGATTTTTGGGGATGGATTTGGTTAGCTTCTCTCTGTTTTGTTAATGCTTAGATAGTTTGATCATCACTCAGTTTTGGCTCCCTCTTGGGTAAGTGATTTTTAATGCTTGTTTTCCCCTTGAGCCATTGGAACGACTTTTTCCGGGGTTTAGAGTACAATAGCGTGAGGGTGGATGCATCAGACATTGATTTATGTCACGACTCCACCTATTCACTTGTTATGAACTCTCTTCAACTTTAATAGGCTGATTATTCATGCCTGATCCGACTCCTCACACTATGCTGACTGGGTTGGATCTTGGGGCTCTCTACCACGAACCATGGATTGAGCTGGTTATGAAGTCTGTTGTCTAGGGTAGTCCTGTGATGAGATTGCTAGTTGATAGCTGTAATGGAACAGAGTGTTTGCGATCCTGTGATTTCCATCCCTAGAGTCCCTGTTTTTCCCATAGTTTCACAGCTTGCTTAGTATTAGTTCACTGTAGTTTTCCTCTGTTTTTACTGTAGCACTCGACCTCACCACTCGATCAGTGTGGTCGAGTAGTTTTAGTACTGTGACTTTTCCTGCTTAGTTTCATGATGTGCTAAAGTGTGACAGACTTTGGTACCTCTAGCATCAATAAGGGTTTTTAGTAGATTTCTTCTTTAGACTGCTAGTACCACACCCTTTTGATAATCACTTGAATAGCTTGCTTTATTTATCAACTGATTGATGTAGACCACTCTTGATTGGTTCGACATTGTTACTGCACTCAACTTCTACTTACCACTATACTACAATTGATAAACTTAGTATTTTGTCTCTCTAGGCTTTGGTTGATTGCGTTGCTGTCTTTCTTTGCTTAGGGTAGGCAAAATCATTGTTTCAATTTAGCGCCATTGCCAGTTTTGAGTGTTTTTGTCTACACAGTTAGTTGTTTAAGGCTTACTAGATCAAGTCTCTTACTTTCGAGATCTGGGTACTGATTTGGTTTTGAAAATTTGTATGTTTTGCATCAGGTACTGTAGCACTCGACCCCCACTCGACCTTACCACTCGAGTACTTGATCGAGTCACTACTCTCTGAATGCAAAAACGTTCTCAATGCAGCCAAAACCTAATCCAGTATTTGGATCACATTCACCGTATCAACATACACACTCGTCAAGCTACACCTGCACCTGCTACCACCATTCCTGCACAACCAGTTCCAGAGACACATGCAGTCATGGCAGAACAAGTTCCTCAGCCTAGGGTGATTTGAGCAGGAGACGCTCCAAACACTTACTCTCAGAGACAGGGAAATGTAGCCCCTCCAATCAACAACAATAACTTCAAGATCAAGACGGGTTTGATCTCCATGGTCCAGAACCACAAATTCCATGGACTTCCTATGGAAAACCGGCTTGCTCATTTGGACCAATTTGATAGACTATGCGAGCTCACGAAGATCAGTGGCATCTCAGAAGACAGCTTTCAGCTACACCTCTTTCCTTTTTCTCTTGGTGATAAGGCTTCCCACTGGGAACGAGCACTGCCTCAGGGTTCTATAACCACCCGGGATGACTGCAAGAAGGCTTTCCTGCTGAAATTTTTCTCTATGTCAAGGACTGCAAAGTTCAAGAATGAGATCTCCAGCTTCACTCGGCAGACCAATGAGAGTTTCTCTGAAGCATGGGTGAGGTTTAAGGAGTACAAAATGCAGTGTCCTCACCATGGTTTCACCACGGAGTCTTTGCTCAGTACGTTTTACAGAGGGGTAAGCCCGAAGATTCGAATACTATTGGATACAGCTAGCAATGGAAATTTCCTCAATAGAGACGTTGTCACTGGCTGGGAGCTAGTAGAGAACCTTGCAATCTCTGATGGAAACTACAGTGAGGATTTTGACAGATCAGTCAGAGGACCATCTTCGTCTTCTGATAAGACCAAGCAGGAAATCCAGTCTCTTAGTGAGAAGCTTGACAAGTTAATCCTGGCTCAGCAGAAATCTGTGAACTTTGTTGGTGAAGTTTCTGCTACTCAAGCTCAGGAGGGTGATGATGATCAGGTTGAAGAGATCCTGTATATACAGAATCAAGCTGGATTCAACAGAGGGTACATCAACTATATGAACAATCCGAATCTATCCTATAGGAATACCAACGTAGCCAACCCTCAGGATCAAGTCTACCCTACTCAGAACCCAGGCCAAAACAAGCCTTTTGTGCCACAAGCTCCAGCTAATCCACCTGGATTTGCTCCAAGACCACCTCAGCCAGCAGATGGTGACCTTAAGCCTCTACTACTCTAACTTTTTCAAGGCCAGAATACTGCTACTCAAGAGACGTCAAAGAGGTTCACTGAACTCAGAACCCACATCGATTGCTCTTATGATGATTTGAACCATAAGATTGAGGATCTCAACAGCAGACTGAAGTTTGTTGAGTCCAGTGCAGCTTAGCCTCTACTAAGACCACATGCCAACTTCCTGGCAAAGCTGTGCAGAACCCTAAGGAACCTGCAACACTCTATGCAGTGAGCACATCACCAGCTCTCCATCTTTTTCCTTTCAAGAAGAGATTCTCCACCATCACTGAGGACAGTGATACTCAAGTTGGGGGGGAAATATTTCAATCTGCTGATGACAAGTGAGTGGTCGAGTAGGCACTCCCGAGACTGCAAAAGAGAAGCGCATACTGGATTTGCATGCGATGATGACAAGTCCTTTCCCTGAACGGTTCAAGGCTGAGATTGAGAAGGAGTATGCTATTATGCTTGAAGAAGAGCTATTAGAGCTTGAAGCTAAAATGACTTGGGATGAAGCTGTGAAGTCACTTGGACCCTTTGAGAGTGGTTTGAGAAAAAGAGTCTTGAAGAAAATTCAAGATATGAGAGCAGCAGCTGCTAAGGCCTATGAGTACAAGATGATCACTCAGCAGAAAGTGGTAGTGCAAAAAAAGCTGACGGATCCTAGATCTTTCAAGATACCCTGCACCATCTAAAACCAGACTTTCCAGAATTCTCTCTTTGATCTGGGAGCCATTGTCTGTGGCAAGAAAGCTGGGATATCACAAATTTTTGCCTAGCACCAGTTCTCTAATCCTAGCTGACAGGACCATCAGATTTCCCCATGGCTTGCTAGAGAATGTCCCAGTGAGAGTAGGAAACATGGAGATCCCTACTGACTTCATAGTGATGAAGATGGAAAAGGAGCCAATGGATCCCCTCATACTAGGCAGACCATTCTTGGCATCTTCTGGAGCTGTTATAGACACCAAAAATGGTGAAATAGTTCTTCAAACCGGTAATGACTTGGTGATGCGTTTTGACACCTCATCCGGCTTGAAGAACCCTGATTTTGAGAGACAGCTTTTCTACCTAGAAGAAGCTGAGGGCAATGAAAAGACAAACTTTGGAAAATTTGAACAGTACTCTCAGACACCATCAAGACCTCCAGGGTTCACAGTCACGATGGGTAGTCACTCTGACAGAGCAGTGTAGAAGGTTGATACGTTTGTAGCAGAAGGTGACTCTGATGAAGACAGGACAGGATACACTCGACCACTCCACTCGAGTGCTAGGTCGAGTGACCACTCGAGTCACCACCAGACAGCACAGCCGACCCCTACGAAACCACCTCGTTTGATTTGGTACTCGGACCAGGAATATTTTTGTACAGGGAAGAGCAACTCAACATACCCACTCACAACACCAGCATCAGACCAGAGCACTATCCTTGCTCTACAAGGTGTTTTTGTTGAGTTGGCAGAGAAAGTGGATAAGCTTGAGAAGAAAGTTCTGAAGCTCAAAGAAACTCAACCACCCCCACTTGAGATGGGAAGAAGGAGGCCTAAGCCACCAGGACTGAGTGATAGCTTCTATCACGCTATCATGGCATCAACATTCATTGTGGAGAAGCCAAGTCTAGAGGGATCTATTGAGAAAAGGCATTCCGTGCAGAAGGCCGGGTACTATTCATCCCGAGACCCGAGATTACTATTCATCCCATGAGTCTTCGTATTGAGAAAAGGCATTCCGTGCAGAAGGCCGGGTACTATTCATCCCGAGATTACTATTCATCCCGTGAGTCTTAAACTGCGTTTCACTATTGCTGCAGTTTTTTTTATTTAGGGCTTCCTCCTTCTTCTATAAAAGGAGGAAACCCCTTTTTTCTTGTAACCTAACACAATTCTTGCCTCCATAGGCTTAAAAGAAGAAAATGGCTGAACCTCTCTTTCTCTCTAGTTCATCTAATCTCTGTCCTTATTTCCGCATCTAATCTCTTTAAAATCTCATGGTATCAGAGCAGGTTACTGATTCTCTGTTTGTATTCAATCAGTTCTAGCTATTCTCTTGATTTCTCCTCAGTTACTATTCTCTTCTCTTCACACCACAGCCATTTTTGTTTTTTTTTTCAAGTTCTCAATTCCGAAATTTGTTTGTTCTTCTTGTCAATACTTGAAGATCTCAGCAGATCTCTGTCCTGTCTAGGCAGATTAATCTCCATTGCTGGCTCTATAGATCTTCAGCTTTCTTCTGGTTTTGACAGATTTTCGGCTGTACTGTAGCAACAGTGACACCAACAGAACTTGTGATTTCTCAGCAAAGTTAGGATCAGTCTGGGAATTAGTTGGTGCATTGGTTAGAAGAAACAGTGAACCATGGATTCTTCAAAATCTGTTCCTATACCAGTTACTCTCAAAGGTGTGAACTACTTACTCTAGGCTAGAACCACCAAGACAAATCTGTGTGGTCGTGGTCTTTGGAATCACATTGAAACCTTAGATAAGAAAGTAATCACAGATGAAGATGGGAAAGAGATCAGTGGAGATCCAAGTTCTAAAGATGGCAAATGGTTTCAAGAAGATCAGGGGGTTCTTGGACTACTTCAAAACTCACTTGAAGCCGCAATACTTGAAGCTTATTCTTATTGTGAGACGGCGAAGGAGCTGTGGGACACACTAAAGAATGTCTATGGAAATGTCTCCAATCTTACCCGAGTGTTTGAAGTCAAGAAAGCTATCAACAATCTCAGCCAAGAAGATCTTGACTTCACAAAACACTTTGGAAAATTCAGATCACTGTGGGCTGAACTCGAGATGCTAAGACCTTTCTCGGTGGATCCAAGTGCTCTCAAGGAAAGGGGTGAACAAGATAGGGTCTTTGGTATGCTTCTCACATTGAACCCAGCTTACAATGATCTCATCAAGCACATCCTTAGAGCTGAGAAGTTACCAAGCTTAGATGAGGTGTGCTCTCAAATCCAACGTGAACAAGGCTCAGTAGGTCTCTTCGGTGGCAAAGGGGAAATGGTCATGGCACACAAAGTTACTTTCAAGTCTGAAGATAGGAAGATTCTTGTGTGTGATCACTGCAAGAAGAGAGGCCATATCAAGGATAAATGTTGGATACTACATCCACATCTTAAGCCAGCAAAGTTCAAGGTTCAAGCGAACTACTCTCAAGAAGCCTCAACTGAGCAAGCTCAGGCCGAACCATCTAGACAAGAAGATGAACTGGCTATGGTTGCCTACTCCAATGATGTTGTTAGGAAGTCGGACCTTGAAGCTCTCATCAAGTCCATTGCTGCTCTTACCAATAAAGAATCCGGTATCACTCACTTTGCTTCTTTACCTAAATCACAAAATAAAACATTAATTATTGATTTTGGGGCTTCTCATCATATTATTAGTAACCCTAACCTCATTAATAATGTTAAACCTATTAATGGAAATGTGATAATTGCAAATGGTGATAGGATCCCCATAAGAGGAGTAGGTGATTTAAAACTTTGTGATAAGACCTCTAAAGCGTTCTTCATGCCTGAGTTCACCTCTAATCTTGTCTCAGTAAAAAGAGCTACAAATGATCTTAATTGCTATGCTATATTTGGCCTTAATAGCTTTCATTTTCAGGATATTGAGAGTGGAAAAGTTCTGGGAGAAGGGAACACTAACGGTGACTTATATGTTTTTGAGGATTCTCCAGCAACAAAATCTACTTCTCTTTCTTGTCAATCTTGTTATGCTGTTAGCCCAAATAAACTGTGGCATGATAGACTTGGTCACCCTCATGCTAGGGCTTTAGAGATTATGTTACCCCATGTTGTCTTTAATCATATGAATTGTGAAGCATGTATTCTAGGAAAGCATTGTAAAACTGTTTTTCCTAAGTCTTCAACTTTCTATGAAAAATGTTTTGATCTTGTGCATTCAGATGTTTGGACTGCCCCATGTTTATCTAGAGACAATAATAAATACTATGTTACATTTATTGATGAGAAATCGAAATATACATGGGCCACACTGCTTGCATCTAAGGATAGAGTATATGATGCATTTGTTAATTTTCAATCATATATTACTAACCAGTTTAATGCCAAGATCAAGGTATTCAGGTATGATAATGGGGGGGAATACACTAGTCACAAGTTCAAAGATCACTTAGCAAGACATGGGATCATACACCAAACTAGCTGCCCGTATACACCTCAACAAAATGGTGTAGCTGAGAGGAAGAATCGGCATCTTATGGAAGTTGCACGATCCATGATGTTTAAAACCAATGTTCCAAGGAGATTCTGGAGTGATGCTGTCATGGCAGCTTGTTACCTGATAAATAGGACACCAACAAGGATCCTAACTGATTTATCACCATTTGAGGTATTGAACCAAACCAAACCATCTATTGATCACTTACGAGTGTTTGGTTGCGTTTGTTTTGTACCGAGACCAGGTGAACTAAGGGACAAGCTTGAAGCTAAGAGCACAAAATGCATGTTCCTAGGCTACTCTACTACTCAGAAGGGCTACAAGTGCTATGACCTCTCAAAGAACAGAACAATTGTGTCAAGAGATGTCAAGTTCATTGAGCACCAAGGGTATTACGACAAGAAGGATTGGGGGAGTTTGAAAGATTTGGCAAGATCACCATCAGATAGAGCCGCTAGTCTCCAACATCTCCTTAGTCATCTTGGGAATCCTCCTCCTCGGAGAGAAGAACAATCTGATAATGTCGAAACCAACCAACAAGGAGTGGAGAGTACAGAAGATCAACCCAATACTGACCTTGAGAATACACAGGCTGCTCCAAACCCCATGGAAGAAACTGATACCACTGAGCACACTCAGCCGGAACCAAACCCACTTGACAGGGAACAAGACCAAGTTCAAGATGAGGATGGTATGACTGAAGATGTGGTTCAAGAGGATCACCATGATGAGGTTGGAAATGAAACAGAAACTCCTCCTCCTCCACCGCCACCTCCTCTTCGGAGAAGCACTAGACAGAGGTTTGGACCCGAACATTGGAAGGTCACTAGAGTCTATTTCAACAACCAAGCTGTGGCGCATCCTATACAAGCTGTGTGTTCGCTTGACCTGTTGCCAACTGCTCATCAAGCCTTCCTTGGGAAAATTGATGCTCAATGGATTCCACAGAGTTATGAAGAAGCCAAAGGGAGTAACGAATGGCTTGGAGCAGTGGATAATGAGGTTGGGGCTATGGAAAGGAATCATACATGGGATGAAGCCGACCTACCGTTGGGAAAGAAGGCTGTTAGTTCAAGGTGGCTTTTCACTATCAAGTATCTGAGCAATGGAGATGTTGAGAGGTACAAAGCCAGACTTGTTGCAAGAGGATTCACACAGACTTATGGAGACGACTACACAGAAACGTTTGCTCCAGTCGCCAAGCTGCATACGTTAGAGTTGTTCTCTCATTGGCTACAAATCTGGATTGGGAGTTATGGCAAATGGACGTGAAGAATGCACTCTTGCAAGGAGAACTTGAAGAAGAAGTGTACATGACTCCACCACCAGGCCTTGAAGACTCCATTGCTCCAGGAAAAGTTCTGCGGCTTAGAAAAGCCATCTATGGACTAAAGCAATCTCCAAGAGCTTGGTACCACAAACTGAGCTGTACTCTTGAAGAGAAAGGGTTCAAGAGATCTGAAGCTGATCACACATTGTTCACAGTCCACAGTCCACGAGGAATTGTTGTAGTATTGGTCTACGTGGATGACCTTATCATTTCCGGCAATGATAAGGAAGGTATTCTCGAAACTAAAACCTATCTTAAAACTGTGTTTGATATCAAAGATCTTGGAGAACTAAAATATTTCCTAGGGATTGAAGTATGTGGCTCTTTAGAGGGCTTATTTCTATCACAAAGGAAGTATACTCTTGACTTGCTGAATGAGATAGGTAAAATAGGAGCAAAGTCAGCCAAAACTCCTCTTGCAGATGGCTATAAGGTCAAGCGAAAGGGGGAGAAAAAGGGCAAGGAGCTCGAAGAAGAAGATCCATTAGACAAACCATATGCACATCCTCTCCAATACCGAAGACTAGTGGGTAAGCTTATCTATCTGACTTTAACAAGACCTGACTTATGTTTTGCTGTGAATCAGGTGAGTCAATACATGCAGAAACCCACAGTCTACCATTGGAATATGGTGGAGAGGATACTCAGATATCTAAAAGGGAGTCCGGGACAAGGCATATGGATGGGAAAGAATGAGAATGTTGAGATTGTTGGTTATTGTGTTGCAGACTACGCTGGTGACACAAATGATAGGAAGTCAACCACTGGATATTGCACATTCATTGGAGGGAATTTGGTGACATGGAAGTCTAAGAAGCAGAAGGTAGTGTCATGTTCAAGTGCTGAATCCGAGTATAGAGCAATGAGGAAGCTCACGGAAGAACTCATTTGGCTTAAGGCACTACTCAGAGATCTAGGCATTGAAACCACAAGACCCATCACTATGCATTGTGACAATCAAGCTGCTATACACATTGCCAGCAACTCTGTGTTTCACGAGAGGACCAAGCACATAGAAGTTGACTGCCACAAAGTTCGAGAGAAGATCAAAGAAGGACTCACACTACCATGCTTTACAAGAAGTGAAGATCAACTAGCAGACATCTTCACCAAAGCTGCGAGTCTTAAGGTTTGCAAACACATCTACAGCAAACTAGGGCTTGTGGATCCAACTCACCCTTGATCATATCCCCTACTCGTAGACGTTATGCTCTTTTCCTCATCACAGATTTTTTCCCAAGTGGTTTTTTCTATGATGAGGTTTTTTCCGAGGTAACGCCTATGTAGGTCCAAACTTAGTCTTTGTTCACCGACGGCTAAGCTTGAGGGGGAGTATTGAGAAAAGGTATTCCATGCAGAAGGCCGGGTACTATTCATCCCGGGTACTATTCATCCCGAGGCCCAAGATTACTATTCATCCCGTGAGTCTTCGTATTGAGAAAAGGCATTCCGTGCAGAAAGCCGGGTACTATTCATCCCGAGACCCGAGATTACTATTCATCCCGTGACTCTTAAACTGCGTTTCACTATTGCTGCAGTTTTTTTTATTTAGGAGGAAACCCCTTTTTTCTTGTAACCTAACACAATTCTTGCCTCCATAGGCTTAAAGAAGAGAATGGCTGAACCTCTCTTTCTCTCTAGTTCATCTAATCTCTGTCCTTATTTCCGCATCTAATCTCTTTAAAATCTCACAGCCTTAATTTTCAAGCTTAGGCGAATGCATTAGACAACTTATAACTGTGGCATTGAAATTATATGTTTGGTTCTTAAGCTTTTTACTGTTTGACTCATCATCATCCCCTATGCATATGTACAATCCTAAGCGAAATTTTCAACCGAATTTCAATCATGTCTCACTACTCTAGCAATCCTGAAACCAACTTGGAAGTTTTTAAACCCTTTGAACCCGTTTTTGCGAAAATCCGGGTTCAAAATTTTTTGAAAATTTTCAAAATTTTTAGGCTTGCATATAGTTAAAATCGGCTGATTAGAATAGTGTAAGGAATCAGAATGAGTATAAAATGAATTCCTATGGGTGAATTTGCTTGAAATCAAAATTTGGTTCTTAGTAGTGCACTTGAAATTTTCGAAACTTTTTGTAACCTTAGGAGAAATTTCGGGTTATCTATTGATTGTTTGATAATTGGAGAACCCACATTGATCATCATTGTTGAAATTGAACAAGTTTTAGAAATTTTTTTAAATCATGCATATATATAAATCGCTTTGAAACTTGATGATTTTGGAAAAAATTTAAACCTAAGTGTTTAGATCCTTGCTAGGCCAGAAATTGGATGCATATTATTGTTAATTTAGTTTCTCGATCAAAGGATTCGAGTGTGTCAAGTCGGGAAAAATTTTATCTGGAAAAATTTGCCCACTCGATCACACCACTCGAGTGCCTGGGTCGAGTGGTCCAAACTTTTGCTAAATTTTCGATTTTTTTTTTTTTTTCAGGAGGACTGGCACAACAAGGACAAGGGCAACAAGAAGCCACATCGCAGCACGAGCCACTCGACCATCTGGGTCATGGCAAGACAAGGCCAGGGGAAAGAGTGTTCAAGAAGAGGAATCAGGGAGAAAGAACAGTGAGGAAGATGGTTTTGAGAGTTCAGAGGAAATCCAGGCTGGAACCTCTGAGGAAGCTAAGCTAATCTCCATCCTGGAGAGTGTGAAGTTCCTTGGGACTAGGTACCCAGATCGCCCTACCATGCCAGCTCTGGGAATTTGCAGAGAGGTGGGGAAGCTCTATGAATCTGCTGACATAGTGGGACTAACCCACAGCCCTAGAGATTGTTTAAAGACTAAGACTTGCCATTTCTTGGCAACAGGATACACTCGACCACTCCACTCGAGTCACCACCAGAGAGCACAGCCGACCCCTACGAAACCACCTCGTTCGATTGTTTAAATTTTTTCCAAAATCATCAAGTTTCAAAGCGATTTATATATATGCATGATTTAAAAAAATTTCTAAAACTTGTTCAATTTCAACAATGATGATCAATGTGGGTTCTCCAATTATCAAACAATCAATAGATAACCCGAAATTTCTCCTAAGGTTACAAAAAGTTTCGAAAATTTCAAGTGCACTACTAAGAACCAGAATTTTGATTTCAAGCAAATTCACCCAGAGGAATTCATTGCATACTCATTCTGATTCCTTACACTACTCTATCAGCCGATTTTAACTATATGCAAGCCTAAAAATTTTGAAAAATTTCAAAAAATTTTGAACCCGGATTTTCGCAAAAACGGGTTCAAAGGGTTTAAAAACTTCCAAGTTGGTTTCAGGATTGCTAGAGTAGTGAGACATGATTGAAATTCGGTTGAAAATTTCGCTTAGGATTGTACATATGCATAGGGGATGATGATGAGTCAAACAGAAAAAAGCTTAAGAACCAAACATATAATTTCAATGCCACAGTTATAAGTTGTCTAATGCATTCGTCTAAGCTTGAAAATTAAGGCTGTGAGATTTTAAAGAGATTAGATGCGGAAATAAGGACAGAGATTAGATGAACTAGAGAGAAAGAGAGGTTCAGCCATTCTCTTCTTTAAGCGTATGGAGGCAAGAATTGTGTTAGGTTACAAGAAAAAAGGGGTTTCCTCCTTTTATAGAAGAAGGAGGAAGCCCTAAATAAAAAAAACTGCAGCAATAGTGAAACGCAGTTTAAGACTCACGGGATGAATAGTAATCTCGGGTCTCAGGATGAATAGTACCCGGCCTTCTGCACGGAATGCCTTTTCTCAATACGAAGACTCACGGGATGAATAGTAATCTTGGGCCTCGGGATGAATAGTACCCGGGATGAATAGTACCCGGCCTTCTGCATGGAATACCTTTTCTCAATACTCCCCCTCAAGCTTAGCCGTCGGTGAACAAAGACTAAGTTTGGACCTACATAGGCGTTACCTCGGTAAAACCCTCATCATAGAAAAAACCACTTGGGAAAAAATCTGTGATGAGGAAAAGAGCATAACGTCTACGAGTAGGGGATATGATCAAGGGTGAGTTGGATCCACAAGCCCTAGTTTGCTGTAGATGTGTTTCCAAACCTTAAGACTCACAGCTTTGGTGAAGATGTCTGCTAGTTGATCTTCACTTCTTCTAAATCATGGTAGTGTGACTCCTTTGATCTTCTCTCGAACTTTGTGGCAGTCAACTTCTATGTGCTTGGTCCTCTCGTGAAACACAGAGTTGCTGGCAATGTGTATAGCAGCTTGATTGTCACAATGCATAGTGATGGGTCTTGTGGTTTCAATGCCTAGATCTCTGAGTAGTGCCTTAAGCCAAATGAGTTCTTCCGTGAGCTTCCTCATTGCTCTATACTCAGATTCAGCACTTGAACATGACACTACCTTCTGCTTCTTAGACTTTCATGTCACCAAATTCCCTCCAATGAATGTGCAATATCCAGTGGTTGACTTCCTATCATTTGTGTCACCAGCGTAGTCTGCATCACAATAACCAACAATCTCAACATTCTCATTCTTTCCCATTCATATGCCTTGTCCCGGACTCCCTTTTAGATATCTGAGTATCCTATCCACCATATTCCAATGGTAGACTGTGGGTTTCTGCATGTATTGACTCACCTGATTCACAGCAAAACATAAGTCAGGTCTTGTTAAAGTCAGATAGATAAGCTTACCCACTAGTCTTCGGTATTGGAGAGGATCTGCATATGGTTTGTCTAATGGATCTTCTTCTTCGAGCTCCTTGCCCTTTTTCTCCCCCTTTCGCTTGACCTTGTAGCCATCTGCAAGAGGAGTTTTGGCTGACTTTGCTCCTATTTTACCTGTCTCATTCAGCAAGTCAAGAGTATACTTACATTGTGATAGAAATAAGCCCTCCAAAGAGCGACATACTTCAATCCCTAGGAAATATTTTAGTTCTCCAAGATCTTTGATATCAAACACAGTTTTAAGATAGGTTTTAGTTTCGAGAATACTTTCCTTATCATTGCCGGAAATGATAAGGTCATCCACGTAGACCAATACTACAACAATTCCTCGTGGACTGTGGACTGTGAACAATGTGTGATCAGCTTCAGATCTCTTGAACCCTTTCTCTTCAAGAGTACAGCTCAGTTTGTGGTACCAAGCTCCTTGAGCAATGGTGTCTTCAAGGCCTGGTGGTGGAGTCATGTACACTTCTTCTTCAAGTTCTCCTTGCAAGAGCGCATTCTTCACATCCATTTGCCATAACTCCCAATCCAGATTTGTAGCCAATGAGAGAACAACTCTAACTGTATGCAGCTTGGCGACTGGAGCAAACGTTTCTGTGTAGTCGTCTCCATAAGTCTGTGTGAATCCTCTTGCAACAAGTCTGGCTTTGTACCTCTCAACATCTCCATTGCTCAGATACTTGATAGTGAAAAGCCACCTTGAACTAACAGCCTTCTTTCCCAACGGTAGGTCGGCTTCATCCCATGTATGATTCCTTTCCATAGCCCCAACCTCATTATCCACTGCTCCAAGCCATTCGTTACTCCCTTTGGCTTCTTCATAACTCTGTGGAATCCATTGAGCATCAATTTTCCCAAGGAAGGCTTGATGAGCAGTTGGCAACAGGTCAAGCGAACACACAGCTTGTATAGGATGCGCCACAGTTTGGTTGTTGAAATAGACTCTAGTGACCTTCCAATGTTCGAGTCCAAACCTCTGTCTAGTGCTTCTCCGAAGAGGAGGTGGCGGTGGAGGAGGAGGAGTTTCTGTTTCATTTCCAACCTCATCATGGTGATCCTCTTGAACCACATCTTCAGTCATACCATCCTCATCTTGAACTTGGTCTTGTTCCCTGTCAAGTGGGTTTGGTTCCGGCTGAGTGTGCTCAGTGGTATCAGTTTCTTCCATGGGGTTTGGAGCAGCCTGTGTATTCTCAAGGTCAGTATTGGGTTGATCTTCTGTACTCTCCACTCCTTGTTGGTTGGTTTCGACATTATCAGATTGTTCTTCTCTCCGAGGAGGAGGATTCCCAAGATGACTAAGGAGATGTTGGAGACTAGCGGCTCTATCTGATGGTGATCTTGCCAAATCTTTCAAACTCCCCCAATCCTTCTTGTCGTAATACCCTTGGTGCTCAATGAACTTGACATCTCTTGACACAATTGTTCTGTTCTTTGAGAGGTCATAGCACTTGTAGCCCTTTTGAGTAGTAGAGTAGCCTAGGAACATGCATTTTGTGCTCTTAGCTTCAAGCTTGTCCCTTAGTTCACCTGGTCTCAGTACAAAATAAACGCAACCAAACACTCGTAAGTGATCAATATATGGTTTGGTTTGGTTCAATACCTCAAATGGTGATAAATCAGTTAGGATCCTTGTTGGTGTCCTATTTATCAGGTAACAAGCTGCCATGACAGCATCACTCCAGAATCTCCTTGGAACATTGGTGTTAAACATCATGGATCGTGCAATTTCCATAAGATGCCGATTTTTCCTCTCAGCTACACCATTTTGTTGAGGTGTATACGGGCAGCTAGTTTGGTGTATGATCCCATGTCTTGCTAAGTGATCTTTGAACTTGTGACTAGTGTATTCCCCCCCATTATCAGACCTGAATACCTTGATCTTGGCATTAAACTGGTTAGTAACATATGATTGAAAATTAACAAATGCATCATATACTCTATCCTTAGATGCAAGCAGTGTGACCCATGTATATTTCGATTTCTCATCAATAAATGTAACATAGTATTTATTATTGTCTCTAGATAAACATGGGGCAGTCCAAACATCTGAATGCACAAGATCAAAACATTTTTCATAGAAAGTTGAAGACTTAGGAAAAACAGTTTTACAATGTTTTCCTAGAATACATGCTTCACAGTTCATATGATTAAAGACAACCTGGGGTAACATAATCTCTAAAGCCCTAGCATGAGGGTGACCAAGTCTATCATGCCACAGTTTATTTGGGCTAACAGCATAACAAGATTGACAAGAAAGAGAAGTAGATTTTGTTGCTGGAGAATCCTCAAAAACATATAAGTCACCGTTAGTGTTCCCTTCTCCTAGAACTTTTCCACTCTCAATATCCTGAAAATGAAAGCTATTAGGGCCAAATATAGCATAGCAATTAAGATCATTTGTAGCTCTTTTTACTGAGACAAGATTAGAGGTGAACTCAGGCATGAAGAACGCTTTAGAGGTCTTATCACAAAGTTTTAAATCACCTACTCCTCTTATGGGGATCCTATCACCATTTGCAATTATCACATTTCCATGAATAGATTTAACATTATTAATGAGGTTTAGGGTTACTAATCATATGATGAGAAGCCCCAGAATCAATAATCAATGTTTTATTTTGTGATTTAGGTAAAGAAGCAAAGTGAGTGATACCGGATTCTTTATTGGTAAGGGCAGCAATGGACTTGATGAGAGCTTCAAGGTCCGACTTCCTAACAACATCATTGGAGTGGGCAACCATAGCCAGTTCATCTCCTTGTCTAGATGGTCCGGCCTGAGTTTGCTCAGTTGAGGCTTCTTGAGAGTAGTTCGCTTGAACCTTGAACTTTGCTGGCTTAAGATGTGGATGTAGTATCCAACATTTATCCTTGATATGGCCTCTCTTCTTGCAGTGATCACACACAAGAATCTTCCTATCTTCAGACTTGAAAGTAACTTTGTGTGCCATGACCATTTCCCCTTTGCCACTGAAGAGACCTACTGAGCCTTGTTCACGTTGGATTTGAGAGCACACCTCATCTAAGCTTGGTAACTTCTCAGCTCTAAGGATGTGCTTCATGAGATCATTGTAAGCTGGGTTCAATGTGAGAAGCAGACCAAAGACCCTATCTTGTTCACCCCTTTCCTTGAGAGCACTTGGATCCACCGAGAAAGGTCTTAGCATCTCGAGTTCAGCCCACAGTGATCTGAATTTTCCAAAGTGTTTTGTGAAGTCAAGATCTCCTTGGCTGAGATTGTTGATAGCTTTCTTGACTTCAAACACTCGGGTAAGATTGGAGACATTTCCATAGACATTTTTTAGTGTGTCCCACAGCTCCTTTGCCGTCTCACAATAAGAATAAGCTTCAAGTATTGCGGCTTCAAGTGAGTTTTGAAGTAGTCAAAGAACCCCCTGATCTTCTTGAAACCATTTGCCATCTTCAGAACTTGGATCTCCACTGATCTCTTTTCCATCTTCATCTGTGATAACTTTCTTATCTTGGGTTTCAGTGTGATTCCAAAGACCACGACCACACAGATTTGTCTTGGTGGTTCTAGCCCAGAGTAAGTAGTTGACACCTTTGAGAGTAACTGGTATAGGAACAGATTTTGAAGAATCCATGCTTCAGCGTTTCTTCTAACCAACGCACCAACAAATTCTTAGATTGATCCTAACTTCCCAAGCAACCAACAAGACTAGAATTGTATGAACTAAGTTTAAAGTGAAGTAGAACAGAGATGATTTTACCAAATCGGTTGAAAATTTCGCTTAGGATTGTACATATGCATAGGGGATGATGAAGAGTCAAACAGTAAAAAGCTTAAGAACCAAACATATAATTTCAATGCCACAGTTATAAGTTGTCTAATGCATTCGCCTAAGCTTGAAAATTAAGGCTGTGAGATTTTAAAGAGATTAGATGCGGAAATAAGGACAGAGATTAGATGAACTAGAGAGAAAGAGAGGTTCAGCCATTCTCTTCTTTAAGCCTATGGAGGCAAGAATTGTGTTAGGTTACAAGAAAAAAGGGGTTTCCTCCTTTTATAGAAGAAGGAGGAAGCCCTAAATAAAAAAACTGCAGCAATAGTGAAACGCAGTTTAAGACTCACGGGATGAATAGTAATCTCGGGTCTCGGGATGAATAGTACCCGGCTTTCTGCACGGAATGCCTTTTCTCAATACGAAGACTCACGGGATGAATAGTAATCTTGGGCCTCGGGATGAATAGTAATCTCGGGTCTCGGGATGAATAGTACCCGGGATGAATAGTACCCGGCCTTCTGGACGGAATGCCTTTTCTCAATAGGCTGCACCTTGCTTGGAATTTAGATTTAGCACTCTCACTTGGTTGAAGCTTACTGTGATTTGTCAAACTATCCTTATCAATTAGAACCTAATTTGAAAAAATTAATTATCATGATATGCTCTAAAACTTTAACTCATTGATACCTCAAAATACTTGGATTCTCTTTCACCTTTTACCACTCTTGCTAATCCAAATAGCTGTCTCCACCATTGAGACAGTTTCACAAAACCAAACTTAAAACTTCATTTCGGACCATACATTATTCTTGAGTGAACTGAGGCCTATTTCCGAATTGAATTAGAGAGAAAGTGTTAGGTGTTGCCGACAGGAGTAGCCTCTAATGTAGTCTCTGGTTCACAATTTTTAAACCATATTTAGGCTAGGAGTTTGAATAAGTTGAGGTTTGAGTATGGGAAAAGAAAAGAAAAAAGGAAAAAAGTTTGCTTAAAAATCATAAGCCTTTGGAGAGGGTAGGTTCAAAAGAAAAACAAAATAAGTCTAGAAAAGGATTTGGAAGAAAAAGATAAAAGTTGGCTCAGTAAAAGAAACAGAAAAAAATCATATATTAGCCACTCGACCAGGCCACTCGAGTGAGTGGTCGAGTCATAGTTTAGTGAAAAATAAACAAGTCCCAAATCCGCTAGAAGTAAAAAGTAAAGTATCATCTCCTTAGAAGAAAACAGAAAATCAGTCCTTAAGCCAAAAAAATGAAAAAGAAAAGCTTTTAAGCACAAGTGTAGAACTAGGATGAAGTTTCCTGGATTTTAGAGTTAGGAGAGTCATTTGGTTCTTCATGGGTAGATGATAGTCTGCTCCTGTATGCACCAGTTGGCTCTACCTTTAGCATTCTCTTATAATTCAATCCATTTCGTTGAGAGATCTTGATACATGCGCTTATAACCAGAGGAAGAAGATATCATTTTATTCTCTTAAAACTTGTCCCTCAACCAAATGAGTTACAGTTATTGCATATCATGATTCACCAGTTCGTGCTTAATCAATGATAAAAGGATAGTTTGCTTTGAATGTCTGCTTGTGGCTGAGTCTTAGTGTTGAATTTGATATGATGAGTATGGCTAAAGCTTTTAAGTAGAACTTCTGTGAAATGTATTCTAGAACTAATAACTGTGACATTGACATTAGAGTTTGTTTAGTTTGCTTAGGTTCTGAGTCCCCACTTTTTACACTACTCCTTTCATCTTATCCTTTCTATTTGCTTGAGGGCAAGCAAAGGGTAAGTTTGGGGGAGTTGATAACACCACTTTTATACATGTTTTTACCACCTTTTTATCATGCCTTAGAGTAGATTTCATCTATTGTTTATACCATTTCGTGCATTTACGCTTCATATAGGATGTTTCATATTTCTGTATAGGCATTGCATGCATTTTGCATATTTGGGGTCTTATCAGGTACATATGGAGCATAGGGAGCACACTTGGATTTTGTCTCATGAAGTGAAGACGTGTGGCAAGCCTTGTGAAGTCGAGTGAAGATTGCAAAGAAGATGGATGGCTCACTCGACCAGAGCACTCGAGTGAAGCACTCTCAAAGCCGTTGCAGATGACACGCTCACTTGACCAGAGCACTCGAGTGAAGCACTCTCAGACAGGCTCACTCGACCAGACAACTTGAGTGAAGCACTCTCAGGCGATCAGTCTCGACCTCAGCATCATTGCCTACCCACTCGACCAGTCCACTCGAGTGAAGCACTCTCACACCACACCACTCGACTACCCCACTCGACTGCTGGGTCGAGTAGGCACTCTCCGACTTTTTCTCCTTAAAACTCGCAAAATGTAATAAGCGCTGGAGACTATGTATAAAAGCGCCTCATTAAACCTAATTAGAGAGAGTCGAATAGCGCCGCTATGGCTTAGTAATTTTTAGGTTTTCTCTCATTTCTTCTCTCTCTTGTTCTTGGTGTGCTTGATAATTTTCTCATTTTTCCAGCAACTTTATACTTTGATATCTTTTTATAAAATTAACATTTTCATCCGATTTCTTCTCCAACCTTGCTCACTAGATCATTGGCTATAACATATGAAAAGTTCATTCTTTTCTGGGTTTCGAACCCCAGCCATGATCACCATGTGTGAGTGGTAGATTTGGGATTTTTGGGGATGGATTAGGTTAGCTTCTCTCTGTTTTGTTAATGCTTAGATAGTTTGATCATCACTCAGTTCGACTCCCTCTTGGGTGAGTGATTTTAATGCATGTTTTCCCCTGATCAAGGAAAACATGATCTTAGATGGTCTCATGAGCATGAACCATGCCTTGAGCCATTGGAAAGACTTTTTCCGGGGTTTAGAGTACAATAGCGTGAGGGTGGATGCATCAGACATTAATTTATGTCACGACTCCACCTATTCACTTGTTATGAACTCTCTTCGACTTTAATAGGCTTATTCTTCATGCCTGATCCTACTCCTCACACTATGCTGACTGGGTTGGATCTTGGGGCTCTCTACCACGAACCATGGATTGAGCTGGTTATGAAGTCTGTTGTCTAGGGTAGTCCTGTGATGAGATTGCTAGTTGATAGCTGCAATGCAACAGAGTGTTTGCGATCCTGTTTTTCCCATAGTACTACAATTGATAAACTTTGTATTTTGTCTCTCTAGGCTTAGGTTGATTGTCTTGCTGTCTTTCTTTGCTTAGGGTAGGCAAAATCACTGTTTCATCTCACAACCTCTCGGAAGAAGATATCGGCGGTCTGGGTCGCATCATGTGTTTTGGCACAGGGAATGAAGTGTGCCATCTTGGAGAATCGATCAACCACGACCAAGATGGAGTCCTTAAAACTGACTGTGGGTACTCCCAATACAAAATCCATTGAAAAATCAACCCACGGAAGGGTGGGGATCGGTAAAGGCATGTAAAGACCTTGCGGCTGTCCCTGGGACTTGGCTATTTTGCAGGTAAGGCACCGGTCCACGTATTTCTCGACCATCTTCTTCATCCTAGGCCAATAGAAGTGAGCCATGAGAATGGCCAGGGTTTTGTCGAACCCAAAATGTCCCATGAGCCCTCCCCCATGTGCCTCTTGTATAAGCAACTCACGGATGGACCCTTCCGGAATGCTCAACCGTTTTCCCTTGAACAGAAATCCCTCATGGTTGTAGAACTCTCGGTGTGGACCATTGCCGGGGTCCCGGAAGCTCTCCCCTAATATTGGGTCCGACTCATAGCTTCCTTTCATGCTCTCAAACCCGAGTATCTTGGCTTCTAAGGTCGTTATCAAAGTGTAACGCCTTGACAATGCATCGGCCACAACATTTTCCTTTCCCTTCATATACTTAATCACGTAGGGAAAGGTCTCGATGAACTCCAGCCATCTAGCGTGCCGCTTCTTGAGGTTTGTCTGCCTCGGAGGTGTTGGAGTGTCTCGTGATCGGTGTGTATGACACATTCCCGGGCAAGGAGATAGTGGTGTTAGCTTTCCAAGGGTGGGCCACTCCTCTATGGCTTGGATCTTCTCGGTGTCCACTCTCAGACCTTGGGAACTGACCACGAACCCAAGAAACACGAGCTCGGTCGCTCTGAACACACACTTCTTGCGATTGGCATATAACGCTTCCTGGCGCAAAATCTCAAGGACTGATTCTAGATGCTGGACATGCTCTCCCAAGCTCCGACTGTAGACCAAAATGTCATCAAAGTACACCACAACACACTTATTGATGAGGGTGCGGAAGGAATGGTTCATTAGCCTCGTAAATGTGGACGGCGCATTGGATAACCCGAATGGTATGACCAGCCACTCGTATAGCCCTTGCTTTGTCTTGAAGGCGGTCTTCCACTCGTCAACTTCCTTCATCCGAACCTGGTGGTAACCACTCTTGAGGTCAATCTTTGAAAAGATCACGGACCCGGACAACTCATCGAGCATGTCATCAAGCCTCGGTATAGGGTGCCGGTACTTGATGGTGATGTTGTTGATGGCTCGGCAATCCACGCACATTCTCCATGACCCATCCTTCTTTGGGACCAAAAGAACCGGTACAACAGATGGGCTAAGACTTTCCCGCACATACCCCTTGTCCAAGAGATCTCCCACTTGGGTTTCCAGCTCCCGAGCTTCTTCTGGGTTCACTCAGTAGGCGGGACGGTTTGGTAGTGGTGTCCGGGCATGAAGTCTATCTGGTGTTCGATCCCTCGGAGTGGTAGTAATCCCTCGGATAATTCTTTCGGGAAGACATCCTTGAACCGTTCCAAGACTTCCCTTAGCTCTTCCGGTAATGTCCAGATGTTGGTACCTGCACTCAACAACTCTTTGTACACAAGAGCTCTCCTTCGTCCGGGTACTCGACCTCTCCTCCAGAAGTGGTCTCCTCGGGCTCCTCGGTGGTCTCCTCTTCGTCTTGAGACTCATACTAACCGTCGAGTAGAAGGACCATGACCCGCTGGTTCGGACATTGCCGGGCAAAGTGGTTGTGGCCTTGGCACTTGAAACAAATGATGTCCCGGCTCTGGTTGTCGGGATTGGCTGCTGGCCGGCTGCTTGGGTGCAGATCGGCGTAAGTGTCTGGCTGCCGAGGTTTGAACCTTGATTCGATCACGGCAGGTAAAGGTTTGTCCGCTATCCGGGGCGCTTGCGGACTTGCCTTGGGGTTAGGGGTCCAGCTTGGGCTGGACGGATTTTTGGCTCGGGCGAGGCTGGCTGTCTTCCTCTTCACTTGGCTCTCTATCTGGATGGCAAGGTGGAGAAGCTCTTCAAACCCGGAGTAGGTTTGTTGCTCGACCTTACGAACGATCCGGTCATTTATTCCATCGAGGAATTGGGCCATAAGAGTCTCCTCGGACTCGTCGAGTTGCAGCCGGTGCCGGATAAATCCTTGTTGTATCCATGGCTAGATATCTTTGGGAAAACCTTAAGAAGATATCTAGTTAGTGAACCTAGACGAATTCAATCTCTGTTTGATTCACCATCTTGACTCAAAAGGAAGAGATCTTTGTTGTATCCATGCCTAGATATTTCTGGAAATTAAATCCTTAAGGAGATATCTAGCTAGAGAACCTTGATGAATCCATTATCCGTTTGAGTCTTGAAAAATGAGATGAGAACCATGGTTGCTTTGATTCAAAAGAGTTCTAAGCTTTTAGTCTGTGTTGAATCCAAATTTCATTTGTCACATTAAAGCCTTGGACTATGTTTTCTTTATGTCGCATATTTGAAGTCCTTGGCTCATGTTTGTTTTACTTATTGGTTTTGATTTCTTTATGACATGCGTGCTTCATTCTTAAAAGTATAAATATTGTTATGATGAATCCATAAGTGAACCATACTTGTTTTTCATTTATAAATGAAGTCATGCTGGATCTTTAAGAGAATCGCGCTTATAATTTGTTATTGATAAATCTTCTTCTCTAAGTGGTGACAATGAAGAGAAACGAAATGTGGCTGTGGTGAAATCCCATGAAGAAGAGAAAGAAGATGAGATCATCTCCAGCATATCTTGTGGGTTCCCTATACTTACACCCATGGATAGCATTGATGTATCACTCTACTTTCTCATTCTATTAAAGCCCATTTCCCTTTTCTCTAAGTCACGGTTACTTTTTAATTCAAATATGCATAAGCTTGAGATTTCAAACTTTATTGTCATTTCTCTGCTATGTATATTGTTTAAGTCATTTAAGAGAAGAAGAACACACCTAAAGATACTTGATTCATATGAATTAAAGATCTAAGGTGTGGTATATCATTTTTCAAATTACATGGGAAGAGAACCTTGGTAAAGCTAACTCTTATGAGTAAGAGCATAAAGCCATGATGAATCCAAGTCTCATTGTGTTGAAAATTTCCAAAGGAATGAGAACCTTGGTCGCTTTTACTCAATAAGAGTCTTAAGCCTTTAGGCCTTTTTGAATCCAAATTTCTCTGGTTATTAAAACCTTGGACAGCTTCTAAGCAGTTAAGTCCTTGGTTGTTTTCAAAAGATGAACATTGATCTGGGAAATTTTGTGTGAAATCCCTCCAAAATCAATAATAGTTCATCCCTTGTTTTCAAAACGAAATGATAAATCCTAGTCTGATTTCCTTCTTATGAATGAGAAATAACTCATGAGTTTGCTTTATCTAATCTTTGTTAAGGACAATACTTTTGGTCTGAATTCTCTATCTTTATGATATGAGAGTTTCTAAGACCATAGTTAAATCTATTCTCTCAAAAGAGAGTACACTTTCTTTATGGTGAAGAACCATAAAGAGGAAAATTTGTTTACTAACTTTGGTATTGCAGGCATGTCAATAAACAGGGAAACAGCAATATGTTGTTACAAACTATTGTTGACCCTAAGCTTAGCAAATACCAATGAGGAGGAGTGGTACATGACCTCACAAACCTCTTCAGATCATCAACAAAAAGGGAGTATACTCTAACCGTTTTCCTTAGTTTGAATATCATTGAGCCTTGTGAATTATTACTCTTATTTCTTGAAACTAGTATTTTGCCTACTCTAAGCAAAGAAAGACAGCAATGCAATCAACCTAAGCCTAGAGAGACCAAATACAAAGTTTATCAATTGTAGTAGGTAAAGGGTTTTGAGTTGAGAACAAAGTCGAACCAATCAAGAGTGGTCTACAGCAATTAGTTGATTAATAAGGCTAGCTATTCAAGTAATTATCAAAAGGGTGTGGTACTAGCAGTCTAAATAAGAAATCTACTAAAAACCCTAAATGATACTAGAGGCCCCAAAGTCTGTCACACTTTAGCAGATCATGGAACTAGATAGGAAAAATCACTGTACTAGGACGACTCGACCACACTGATCGAGTGGTGAGGTGGAGTGTTACAGTAAAAACAGAGAAAAACTACAGTGAACGAATACTAAGCAAGCTGTGAAACTATGGGGAAAAACAGGGACTCTAGGGATGGAAATCACGGGATCGCAAACACTCTGTTCTATTGCAGCTATCAACTAGCAATTTCATCACAGGACTACCTTAGACAACAGACTTCATAACCAGCTTAATCCATGGTTTGTGGTAGAGAGTCCCAAGATCCAACCCAGTCAGCATATTGTGAGGAGTCGGATCAGGCATGAAGAATCAGCCTATTCAAGTCGAGAACAGTTTATAACAAGTGAATAGATGGAGTCGTGACATAAATCAATGTCTGATGCATCCACCCTCACGCTATTGTACTCTAAACCCCAGAAAAAGTCTATCAAATGACTCAAGGCATGGTTCGTGCTCATGAGACCATCTAAGATCATGTTCTCCTTGATCAGGGGAGAACAAGAATTAAAATCACTCATCCAAGAGGGAGTCAAAACTGAGTGATGATCAAACTATCTAAGCAATAACAAAACAGAGAAAAGCAACCTAATCCATCCCCAAAAAATCCCAAATTTACTACTCACACATGGTGATCATGGATGGGGTCCGAAACCCAAAAAAGCTTGAGCTTTTCATATGTGATAGCCTATGATATAGTGAGAAAGGTTGGAGAAGAAATCAAATGAAAGTAGTGATTTATTAAAAAGTTATCAAAGTTACAAAGTTGCTGGAAATGAAAAACTGTCAAGAACAGCAAGAACAAGAGAGAGAAAAAACAAGAGCAAAACCTAAAAATTACTAAGCCAGAGCGGCGCTATTCCCTCCTCCTAATTAGGTTTAATGAGGCGCTTTTATACATACTCTCCAGAGCTTATTACATTTTGCAAGTTTTTAGGAGAAAAAGTCAGAGAATGCCTACTCGACCCAGCAATCGAGTAGGATGGTCGAGTGGCCTTTCGAGTAGGCAGGTGATGCTGAAGTTTAGTGAGTCTGTGATGCTGAGGTCGAGAGTGCCTGTCTAGAGTGCTTCACTCGAGTGCCTGGTCGAGAGTGCCTGTCTAGAGTGCTTCACTCGAGTGCCTGGTCGAGAGTGCCTGTCTAGAATGCTTCACTAGAGTGCCTGGTCGAGAGTGCCTGTCTAGAGTGGTTCACTCGAGTGCCTGTCTAGAGTGCTTCAATCGAGTGCCTGGTCAAGTAGCCTGGTCGAGTGAGCCATCCATCTTCTCTGCAATGTTCACTCGACTTCATAGGGCTTGACTCCACATATTCACTTCATGAGCCAAAATCCAAGTATGCTCCATATGCCCCATAAGTACCTGATAAGACCCCAAATATGCAAAATGCATGCAATGCCTATACTGAAATATGAAACATCATATATGAAGGATATTTGCGCGAAATGGTATAAACAATGGATATAATATAATCCAAGGCATGAGAAAAAGGTGGTAAAAATGTGTATAAAAGTGGTGTTATCAACTCCCCCAAACTTATCCTTTGCTTGCCCTCAAGCAAATAGAAAGGATAAGATGAAAGGAGTAGTGTGAAAAGTGGGGACTCAGAACCTAAGCAAACTAAACAAACCTCTAATGTCAATGTCACAGTTATTAGTTCTAGAATGCAATTCACATAAGTTCTACTTAAAAGCTTTAGCCATACTCATCACATAAAATTCAACACTAAGACTTAGCCACAATGAAACATTCAAAGCATACTATCCCTTTAATATTGATTAAGCACAAACTGGTGAATCATGATTTACAATAACTGTAACTCATTTGGTTGAGGGACAAGTTTTTAGAGATAAAAATGATCTCATCTTTCTCTGGTTTTAAGCGCATGTATCAGGATCTCTCAATGAAATGGACTGAATTATAAGAGAATGCTAAAGGTAGAGCCAACTGGTGCATACAGGAGCAGAATATCATCTACCCATGAAGAACCAAATGACTCCCCTAACTCTAAAATCCCAGAAACTTCATCTACCCATTAAAAACTTTTCTTTATCATTTTTTTGGCTTAAGGACTGATTTTCTGTTTTTTTCTAAGGAGAGGATACTTTACTTTTTACTTCTAGCGGATTTGGGATTTTTGATTTTTCACTAAGCTTTGACTCGACCACTCACTCGAGTGCCTGGTCGAGTGGCTACTATACGATTTTTTTCTGTTTCTTTTACTGAGCCAACTTTTATCTTTTTCTTCCAAATCCTTTACTAGACTCATTTTTTTTTTCTTTTAAACCTATCCTCTCCAAAGGCTTATGATTTTTAGCAAAATCTTTTTCTCTTTTCTTTTCTTTTCCCAGACTCAAACATCAACTTATTCAAACTCCTAGCCTAAATCTCGTTCAATAATTGTGAACCAGAGACTACATGAGAGGCTACTCCTGTCAGCAACACCTAACACTTTCTCTCTAATTCAATCCGAAAATAGTCCTCACTTCACTCAAGAATAATGTATGGTCTGAAATGAAGTTTTGGGTTTGGTTTTTGTGAAACTATCTCAATGGTGGAGACAGCTACATGGATTAGCAAGAGTGGTAAAAGGTGAAAGAAAATCCAAGTATTTTAAGGTATCCATGAGTTAAAGTTTTAGAGCATATCATGATAATTAAGTTTTTCAAATTAGGTTCAAATTCATAGGGATAGTTTGACAAATCACAGTAAGCTTCAACCGAGTGAGAGTGCTAAATCTAAATTCCAAGCAAGGTGCAGCCTTAATTTTCAAGCTTAGGCGAATGCATTAGACAACTTATAACTGTGGCATTGAAATTATATGTTTGGTTCTTAAGCTTTTTATGGTTTGACTCATCATCATCCCCTATGCATATTATGCATATGTACAATCCTAGGCAAAATTTCTAAAACTCAGTCCTAAAATGATATTGCAGCTACATGACACTCTTTTTTTGTAAAATTGTTTTCTGAAAATTTTCAATTTTTAAGTTTTTTCAATGCACATAGATGATGCAAATTTGAATAATAAAATATGTCAAATATGTCTCTCAAACCCTCCCCCAAACTTAAATTACATAGTCCCTTGTGTAAAAGGAATTCAAGAGATGATTTGAGAGACTAAAACCAAAGAGAACAAAAAATGCAATGATATAGACAATGATAAGGAAGTGGGGTGGTACCTCAATCTTGTGGAGTAAAGAAGGCATCTGTGTTAGCCTCCATGCTCTCCTGAGTGTAGGCTGGAACTGTGGCGGTGAGAGGATCAGCTCTGGGGTGTGACTCGAGTGGTCCACTAGACCCAGCAGAGTGTGTTAGCCTATTTCTCTACTTCTGCTCAGCCAAAGTTCTTCTAGATGAGCCATCACTCACCTTCCTCTCAGCTGCTGCCAAGCGGCTGGTGATCCCCTTCATTGTGGCATTCATTCCACTCTTGAATTTGCTGAATTGTCTGTCCTGCCACTTGCACCACTTCTAAAGTGTGGAGATCTTATGATTAGCCTCCTTGAGGCTTTTGCACTCTGTCTCCTCAAAATAAAACCTCTCTAGAGGTTGCACACTCCCCATGAAGTCCTGAAATGTCTCATCTTCTTGGAGTCTAACTCCCTCATCAGAGAAGTAGATATCTCGGACTGGTGAAACAAAGGGGACTCTACGGTCACCGTCCTCTGCATAAAGCTTGGCTAGACCTCCATAAGGTAGCAAAATCTTCGCCTTGCTGCTCCTGGGATGTGAGAAGTTATAGATGTACTTCTCCCCAACCTTTGCACCAATAATCTGAGTGTCCTCCATGTGATCCAAGTCCATCGGAGTGTATGGTGTGGGCGCTGATATGAGCTCAACTCCAGCTGCCTCTAAAAATGGGGTAACAATCCCTCCCACTGTGAACTCTGCCTTGTTCAGCATCTTGTCATTCTTGACAGCAGTATCTCTGTAGCTCAAGAGGTGTCTCACCAAAATGATGGAGTTCCCTGTGTAGTCTCTATCTCCTCGCATCTCAATCCCATTGGCCCGGTTCTCCTCTGATGAGTAGATGAGGTAGTCGCAAAGAGCCTTGTCCATCATCTTCAACCCACTCTCATTCACTGGCCCTGTGGCCCTCTTCGCAAACATCATGTTTGCAAGAGTCATGTGGAGGTATCTCACTGCGGGGTGCCTCATCTCACTGCTCTTAGCACTAGCAGACTGATAGTGCTCCCTTCCTCCAAGCGCTAAGCACAACTCATTCAGCTCTTTCTTCTCAAAGTCCTGAGCTTGCCCTGTTCCTCTGCGGAAATCAAACAAGATGTCGACCACACTCAGGAGTAGCTGATAGTCTATCCCTTTGACTCTGAAGCTCACATGCCCCATCTCTGCTGTACCAGCCATGCCTCTCGTCTCATAGCGGTGGAGATCCACTGTTGCCAAGAAATGGTAGGTCTCAATCTTGAAACCATCACGAGGGCTGTGGGTGAGTCCCACGATGTCAGCAGACTCATAGAGCTTCCCCACCTCTCTGCAAATTCTCAAAGCTTGCATGGTGGGGCGATTTGGGTACCTAGTCCCAAGGAACATCACCCTCTCTAGGATGGAGATGAGCTTGGCTTCCTCAGAGGTCACAGCCTCGATGTCCTCGGAACTCTCGAAACCAGTCTCCTCCTTACTGTTCCTTCTCACTGATTCTTCTTCTTGAACCCTCTTGCCCTTAGCCTTGTCTTGCCGTGACCCAGATGGTCGAGTGGCTCTTGCTGCGGTTTGGCTTCTTGTTGCCCTTGTCCTTGTAGTGCCAGTGCTCCAGAAATGAATTCACAAATCAAAAATTTAGCGAACAATTTGGACCACTCGACCCAGCCACTCGAGTGATGTGGTCGAGTGCGCAAAAATTTCCAAATAAAATTTTGCCCAACTTGACCCACTCGAGTGCTTTGATCGAATAACTAAATAAACAATCATATGCATCCAATTTCAAGCCTAGCAAGGATCTAAACAACTTAGGCTCAAAAATTTTCGAAAATCATCAAGTTCCAAAGCGATTTTTTATATATGCATGATTTTAAAAATTTCTAAAACTTGTTCAATTTCAACAATGATGAAAAATGTGGGTTCTCCATTTATCAAACAATCAATAGCTAAATCGAAATTTGTCCTCATGTTACAAATTTTTTTTGAAAATTTTCAAGTGCATTACTAAGAACAAAATTTCGATTTCACGCAATTTCAACCATAGAAATCATTGCATACTCTTTCGGATTCCTTACACTACTATAATCAACCAATTTTAATTACATGCAAGCCAAAAAAATTCAAAAAAATTTTAACCCGGATTTTCGCAAAAACGGGTTCAAAGGGTTTAAAAACTTACAAGTAAGTTTCCCAATTGCTAGAGTGGTGAGACATGATTGAAATTTGGTTGAAAACTATGAAGATTTGAGTGAAAAATTTTAGAGAGAAGTTGGTGAGTTATGCGCTTTCTAGAGAGATAAAAATCGTAAAAATGGGGATGAAGAAGATGGTGGGTCGCGTGGGTATTAAATGATAAAGTGATTTCAAATGAACGGTCTAGATTAAAAGTTGAGATTTTAGACAAAACCTGGCCACTCGACCTGGGGGTCGAGTGACTTTTCGAATTTTTGGCTGACCCTTTTGGAACTCCACTTTGCCTCATACTCAGCTCCTATCCTCTCCTGAAACTCAAAACACTAAGAAAACACATTAAAAATAACAAAATTCAAAAAGACATATGATAAATCATAACTAGTATATACAATGATAAACTTGGGAATTCCTCCCAAGTGAGCTTGTTTAAAGTCACTTAGCTTGACTCTCACTCTTTTAAGGCAGGTGGAAGGTCTTTGGGAGGCTGTGTTAACCCCTTTGGACTCGGCTTCTCCACTATGAAGGTTGATGCCATGATAGCGTGATAGAAGCTATCACTCATTCCTGGTGGCTTAGGCCTCCTCCTTACCATCTCTGGTGGGGGTGGTTGAGCTTCCTTGAGCTTCAGAACTTCCTTCTCAAGCCTGTCCACCTTCTCTGCCAACTCAATAACAACACCATGTAGAGCAAGGATTGTGCTCAGGTCTGATGCTGGTGTAGTGATTAGGTATGTTGAGCTGCCCTTCCCTGTACAAAAATATTCCTAGTCCGAGTACCAAACCGAACCAGGTGGTTTCGTAGGGCTCGGCTGTGCTCTCTGGTGATGACTCGAGTGGTCACTCGACCTGGCAGTCAAGGGGGCTGGTCGAGTGTGCCATGTGCTGTCTTCATCATAGTCACCTTCTGCTACAAATGCATCAAACTTATGCACTGCTCCATCAGAGTGACTACCCATGGAGACTATGAACCCTGGAGCTCTAGATGGTGTATGAGAGTACTGTTCAAACTTTCCAAAATTTGTCTTTTCATAGCGCTCAGCTTCTTCCATGTAGAAAAGCTGTATCTCAGAAGTAGGGTTCTTCAAACCAGAAGAGGTGTCAAAACGCATCACCAAGTCATTACCGGTTCGAAGAACAATTTCACCACTTTTGGAGTCTATAACAGCTCCAGAAGATGCCAAGAATGGTCTACCTAGTATAAGGGGATCCATTGGCTCTTCTTCCATCTTCAGCACTATGAAGTCAGTTGGGATCTCCATGTTCCCTCCTCTCACTGGGACATTCTCTAGCAAGCCATGGGGAAATCTGATGGTTCTGTCAGCTAGGACTAGAGACCTGGTGCTTGGCAGAAATTTGTGATAGCCCAGCTTTCCTGCAACAGAAAATGGCATTATGCTGACTGAAGCACCCAGATCATAGAGAGAATTATGGAAAGTCTGATTTCTGATGGTGCAGGGTATTGTGAAAGATTCAGGATCTGTCAGCTTCTTTTGCACTACCACTTTCTGCTGAGTGATCATCTTACACTCGTAGGCCTTAGTAGCTGCTGCTCTCTTATCTTGAATTTTCATCAAGGCTCTTTTTCTCAAACCACTGCCAAAAGGTCCAAGTGACTTCACAGCTCAATCCCAAGTCATTATAGCTTCAAGCTCTGATAGCTCTTCTTCAAGCATAATAGCATACTCCTTCTCAATCTCAGCTTTGAACGGTTATGGGAAAAGACTTGTCATCATCGCATGCAGATCTAGTATGCGCTTCTTATTTGCAGTCTCGGATGTGCCTGCAGATCTAGTATGCGCTCAGCTTCTTCCATGTAGAATAGCTGTCTCTCGAAAGCAGGGAGCCGGAAGAGGTGTCAAAATGCATCACCAAGTCATTACCGGTTCGAAGAACTATTTCACCACTTTCGGTGTCAATAACAGCTCCAGAGGATGCCAAGAATGGTCTGCCTAGTATGAGGGGGTCCATTGGCTCTTTTTCCATCTTCATCACTATGAAGTCAGTAGGGATCTCCAAGTTTCCTACTCTCACTGGGACATTCTCAAGCAAGCCATGGGGAAATCTGATGGTTCTGTCAGCTAGAACTAGAGACCTGGTGCTTGGCAGAAATTTGTGATAGCCCAGCTTTCCTGCAACAGAAAATGGCATTATGCTGACTGAAGCACCCAGATCACAGAGAGAATTATGGAAAGTCTGATTTCTCATGGTGCAGGGTATTGTGAAAGATTCAGGATCTGTCAGCTTCTTTTGCACTACCACTTTCTGCTGAGTGATCATCTTACACTCGTAGGCCTTAGCAGCTGCTGTTCTCTTATCTTGAATTATCTTCAAGGCTCTTTTTCTCAAACCACTGCCAAAAGGTCCAAGTGACTTCACAGCTCCATCCCAAGTCATTATAGCTTCAAGCTCTGATAGCTCTTCTTCAAGCATAATAGCATACTCCTTCTCAATCTCAACCTTGAACCGTTCTGGGAAAAGACTTGTCATCATCGCATGCAGATCCAGTATGCGCTTCTCCTTTGCAGTCTCGGGAGTGCATGCTCGACCACTCACTCGAGTGGTCTGGTCGAGTGCTACAGTGCTCGAGCGAATTTCAGCAGCAGATCGAAAGGTTGCCCCCCCAACTTGAGTATCACTGTCCCTAGTGATATTGGGGAATCTCTTCTTGAAATGATGAAGATGGAGAGCTGGTGCTGTGCTCACTGCATAGAGAGGTGCAGGTTCCTTAGGGTTCTGCACAGCTTTGCCAGGAAGTTGGCATGTGGTCTTAGTAGAGGCTGATGCAGCACTGGACTCAACAAACTTCAGTCTGCTGTTGAGAACCTCAATGTTATGGTTCAAATCATCATAAGAGCAATCGATGTGGGTTCTGAGGTCAGTGAACCTCTTTGACGTCTCTTGAGTAGCAGTATTCTGGCCTTGAAGAAGTTGGAGTAGAAGAGGCTTAAGGTCACCATCAGCTTGTGGAGGTGGTCTTGGAGCAAATTCAGGTGGATTGGCTGGAGCTTGTGGCACAAAAGGCTTGTTTTGGCTTGGGTTCTGAGTAAGGTAGACTTGATCGTGAGGCTTGGCTACGTTGGGATCCCTATAGGAGAGATTAGGATTGTTCCTATAGTTGATTTACCCTCTGTTGAAGCCAGCTTGATTTTGTATATACAGGATCTCTTCAACCTGATCATCCTCACTTTCCTGAGCCTGTCTAGCAGAAACTTCACCAACAAAGTTCACAGATTTCTCATTAAGAGACTGGATCTCCTGCTTGGTCTTATCAGAAGACGAAGATGGTCCTCTAACTGATCTGTCGAAGTCCTCACTGTAATTTCCATCAGAAAATGCAAGGTTCTCCACTAGCTCCCAGCCAGTGACTACGTCTCTATCAAGGAAATTTTCATTATTGGCTGTATCCAATAGCATTCTTGTTAAAATGAAGATTAAAAGTGAAGACCACGATCAGGATTATTTGGTAGACTTGCAAAATCAGGATGGAGAATAGTCAACTTAAGAGGCTTGTAATTAATGGATAAAATTAATTAACACATGTTGTTTATTTTTGGGCCACATGTTTGGGCTTTGTCTTTGATATGTTGTTTTATTTTTAGCCACATGTTTGGGCTATGTCTTTGATATATATTGTGTAAAGAACACAACTGATTCACGAAACCAAGAAAGAAAAAAAACTATCTCATCTCTTTGTCTTCTTTGTTCTTCATGTGAAGAAGAGAAGAGAATTGTGAGGTTTAATTCATCTTTTTTTCTTCTCAATTTCTACATGGTATCAGAGCAATAAGATCCAAGAGGACTGATTGCTATCAAGTTTGCTTTCATGGAAGGTCAAAATCAAGTGCTTCTACCAGTTGTTCTTAAAGGGAGCAACTACTACTTGTGGTCTAGAACTACAAAGACAGTTTTGAGAAGTTTTGGGCTATGGGTTTATTGTCTAAGCTCTCAGGATATGCCTCAGGGCATAGGAAAAGTTGGCGATGAGGATGGGGAAACTGAGTCTCACATCCAACTCAGATCCGGCTTAGAGGATTCCAAGTGGATCGAGGAAGATCAGCTTGCGTTGGCTACTCTTCAAAGCTCGTTGGAGCAGACTAGCCTTGTGTCTAACTCTTATGTAGAGACAGCAAAGGAGTTGTGGGATTCACTCAAGGAAGTGTATGGAAATGAATCAAATATATGTAGGATATTTGAGATTCAGAGAGCTCTTAACACTCTTTATCAAGGAGGAAAGGAGTTCAAGGACCACTTTGGCGAATTCAGGAGATTATGGGGAGAGTTGGAGATGGTTAGACCTCAGACTCTTGACAACAAAGAGATGATGCAGAGGAGAGAGCAAGACCAAGTGTTTGGATTGCTTCTTGCTCTAGATGAGTCCTATGTTGGACTAATTCATTATATATTGTGATTTGAGAAGTTGCCGACTCTCAATCAAGTTTGTATGATGATTCAGAGGGAGGAAGGCTCCATGAGTCTTTTTAAAGGGACAAAAGAAGTGGCTCAGATGAGCAAAAGTGAAGAAGTCGGATTGAGAGTTAACAAGAAAATTTGTTGGTGTGATCATTGTAAAATGGAGGAGCACGCCAAGGACAAATGTTGGACTCTTTATCCGTATTTGAGACCCAAGAACTTAAGAGGGAAGGGTCAGCCATCAAGGGGAGCGGCTGGAGTTGCTAGAAACTCCTCTGATGATATGGTGAAAACGGCAGACCTTGATGATTGCATCAAGAGTATTGCCAAGCTTGTTGAATCTGGTAAAGGTATGTTTGCTTCTAGAGCTCCTAAACCGGTAGTTGTAGACTCGGGTGCATCACATCACATGATTAGTGATAGTTAATTGTTATCCAATGTTAAGCCTCACCGTGGAAAGGTTACAATAGCTAATGGGAAAGATGTTGAGATTAGAGGAATTGGGAATTTATAGCTGTTTAGAAAAGAAGTGAAAGCTCTATATTTGCCGGAATTCTCAGCTAATTTGTTGTCAGTTCAGAAAGCTACTAAGGACTTTGAGTGTGTGGCTGTGTTTAGTCCGGAGGATGTGAATTTTCAGAACAATAAGTCGGGAAAGACCATTGGGGAAGGTAGCTCCAAAGATGGTCTTTATGTTTTGAATGGTCTGGATAGCAAGAAATCAGTTGTTGATGCGGCTGCAAATCATTCTGCTTTGAGTTCTTTGTGGCATGCCAGGTTGGGTCATCCTCACAAGAGAACTCTTCAGCTTGTTGTACCTAATCAGGAGGCAAAAGATCACCAACAATGTGAAGCATGTATTCTAGGGAAACACTGTAGGAATGTGTTCCCAGAATCTTCTACGGTGTATGAGGGATGTTTTGATCTTTTACACTCTGATGTTTGGACAGCTCCATGTGTGACTCGTGATCAGTACAAGTATTTTGTCACATTCATTGATGAGAAGTCAAAATACTCATGGGTTACTCTCATGCCATCGAAGAGTCATGTCCTAGATGCTTTCTCCAAGTTCTATAACTATGTGTTGACTCAGTTTGGAACAAAGATTAAGATCTTAAGGAGTGATAATGGAGGAGAGTACACGAGTAATGCTTTCAAGGAGTTTGTTGGGAAGCATGGAATTGTCCATCAAACATCATGTGCCTCTACTCCTCAACAGAATGGAGTGGCAGAGCGGAAGAACAAACACTTGATGGAGGTTGCTAGGGCAATGATGTTTGATAGAAGTGTTCCAAAGACTTACTGGGGTGATGCTGTGATGACAGCAGCTCATTTGAGCAACACGCTTCCTACAAGAAATCTTGGAGATAGTTCTCCTTATGAGGTATTGTATAATACTAAGCCCAGCATTGATCATTTGAGAGTTTTTGGATCTGTTTGTTATGTGTTTGTTCCAGAAGCGCAGAGGAACAAACTAGAACCGAAGAGCATCAAGTGTATGTTCATTGGGTACTCCTCTACGCAGAAGGGGTATAAGTGTTATAATCCTAATACCAAGCGAGTACATATCTCGAGGGATGTCAGATTTGTCGAAGAGAAGGGCTATTTTGATAAATAGAATTGGGATAGCTTGGAAGATCTAGCCTTGTCGGTTGATAGTGCATCGACTTTACAGATTATTCTTGAGGGTTTTGCTCAAAGTGGTGTTTCAGTTGAACATGTTGACAGCAACGAGGCTGAGAATGAGGAGAGTGGTAGTAGTGATTCTAATGAAGCTGAGGCTGATGTTGATTTAGAAGTTGATATCGAAGAGGAGGAATCACCGAGTATCAACTCTCCGTTAGATCCAGTGGAGACTGCTGTCGTAGAAGAGTCTGAGGAGTCAGATCATGAAGAAGAGATTGTGCCTCCATTGAGAAGAAGTACAAGGGTGAGGTTTCCTCCTGAACATTGGAAAAACACAAGAGTATAATACAATAATCAGGCTGTGGCACATCCTTTTCAGGATCATTGTACGATGGATCAGTTTCCAAAAGAACACCAAGCTTTCCTCTCTGAGATTGACAAGCATAAGATACCTAGCAGTTATGAAGAGGCTTGCTTGTATGATGTTTGGGTTCAGGCGATGTTGGAAGAGATAGACTTTATGGTAAAGAATGAGACATGGGATGAGATTGATAAGCTTAGCAAGAAGAAGCTTGTAGGCTGTAGGTGGGTGTATACCATCAAGTACACTAGTACTGGAGAAATAGAGAGATAAAAAGCAAGGTTGGTGGCCAAGGGTTACACACAAAAACATGGGGTGGATTATACAGAAACCTTTGCACCAGTGGCCAAACTTCATTCGGTACGAATTCTTCTCTCCATTGCTACTAACTTGTATTGGAACATATGGCAGATGGATGTGAAGAATGCATTTCTTCAAGGAGAGTTGAAGGAAGAAGTGTATATGGTTCCTCCAGAGGGAGTTAATATAGGAGACAACAAGGTCTGCAAACTTAAGAAAGCTATCTATGGTCTCAAGCAATCTCCTAGAGGTTTGTATCACAAGCTGAGTGGGTGTCTTCTTGATAATGGATTTCGGAGATCCGAAGCAGATCATACCTTGTTTACAACTCAGGGGGAGAATGGGATTGTCGCGGTGCTGGTTTATGTGGATGATATTATTATCACTGGAGATGATGTTGAGGGAATCAAGAGAACTAAAGGTTTACTCAAGACGTCATTCGACATCAAAGACTTGGGTGAACTGAAGTATTTTCTTGGGATTGAGGTAAGCAAGTTTGATAATGGACTATTTCTGTCCCAAAGAAAATACACTCTTGAAGAGACAGGGAATCTAGGTGTAAAACCAGCTAAGACTCCTATTGAAGATGGTTACAAGACATGCCCTGAGGGGGAGCCGCTAATGCAAGTGAAGCAATATCAACGACTTGTTGGGAGGTTGATCTACTTGACTATCACCAGACCTGATATCTCGTTTGCTGTGAATCAAGTAAGTCAGCATATGCAGGCTCCAAGTAAACATCATAGGGGAATGGTGGATCGCATCCTGTGATACTTGAAGGGCAGACCAGGCAATGGTATTTGGATGGGTAGCAATAACTCCACTCATATTGTAGGGTATTGTGATGCTGATTGGGCAGGAGATAAGGTTGATCGGAAGTCAACAACCGGTTATTGCACATTTGTTGGTGGAAACCTGGTTACTTGGAGGAGTAAGAAGCAAAAGGTGATTTCTAGATCAAGTGCGGAGGCTGAGTATCGAGCAATGGCAAACACAACCGGTGAGTTGGTTTGGATAAAGGCTCTTCTCACGGATCTAGGAATTGAATCTTCAGAGCCCATTTCCCTCCATTGTGACAGCCAAGCAGCTATCCATATTGCTTCAAACTCAATGTTCCATGAGAGAACGAAGCATATAGAGGTGGATTGTCACTATGTGAGTGAGAAGATTGAAGCCAGGATTATTCTTCCAACATTTGTGAGAAGCATGGATCAGTTAGCTGATGTCTTCACCAAAGCGACATCATCTACGGTATGTAATGATCTTCATGGCAAGATGGGTTTGATGGATCTCCACCAACCAATCTTGAGGGGGAGTGTTAAAATGAAGATTAAAAGTGAAGAGCACGATCAGGATTATTTGGTAGACTTGCAAAATCAGGATGGAGAATAGTCAACTTAAGAGGCTTGTAATTAATGGATAAAATTAATTAACACATGTTGTTTATTTTTCGGCCACATGTTTGGGCTTTGGCTTTGATATGTTGTTTTATTTTTAGCCACATGTTTGGGCTATGTCTTTGATATATATTGTGTAAAGAACACAATTGATTCACGAAACCAAGAAAGAAAAAAATTTATCTCATCTCTTTGTCTTCTTTGTTCTTCACGTGAAGAAGAGAAGAGAATTGTGAGGTTTAATTTATCTTTTTTTCTTCTCAATTTCCACAATTCTGATCTTCGGGTTTTCCCATCTGAAGAGCGTACAGGGCAAAGACTCCTGGGTGAAACCATGGTGAGGACACTGCGTTGTGTACTCTTTAAACCTCTCCCATGCTTCAGAGAAACTCTTATTGGTTCGCTGAGTGAAGCTGGATATTTCGTTCTTGATATTGGCAGTCCTTGACATAGAGAAGAATTTTAGAAGGAAAGACTTCTTGCAGTCATCCCAGGTGGTTATAGAACCCTGAGGCAGTGCTCGTTCCCAGTGGGAAGCCTTATCACTGAGAGAAAATGGAAAGAGGCGTAGCTTGAAGCTGTCCTCTGAGATTCCATTGATGTTGGTGAGCTCGCACAGTCTATCAAACTGGTCCAAATGAGCAAACAGGTTTTCCATAGGAAGTCCATGAAACTTGTGGTTCTAGACCATGGAAATCAAACCCGTCTTGATCTCGAAGTTATTGTTGTTCACTGGAGGGGCTACAATTCCTTGCCTCTGAGAGTGAGTGTTTGGAGCGTCCCCTGCTCCAATCACCCTAGGCTGAGTAACTTGTTCTGCCATGATTGCAGGTGTCTCTGGAACTGGTTGTGCAGGAATGGGGGTAGCAGGTGCAGATGTAGCTTGACGAGTGCGCATGTTGATACGATGAATGTGATCCAAATACTGGATTAGGTTTTGGCTGCCTTGAGAACGTGTTTGCATTCAGAGAGTAGTAACTCGATTAAGTACTCGAGTGGTAAGGTCGAGTGGTGGTCGAGTGCGACAGTACCTGATGCAAAACAGACATATTTTCAAAACGAAATCAGTACCCAGATCTCGAAAGTAACAGACTTGATCTAGTAAGCCTTAAACAACTAACTGTGTAAACAAAAACACTCAAAACTGGCAACGGTGCCAAATTGAAACTAATATTTTGCCTACTCTAAGCAAAGGAAGACAGCAATGCAATCAACCTAAGCCTCGAGAGACCAAATACAAAGTTTATCAATTGTAATATAGTGGTAAAGGGTTTTGAGTTGAGAACAAAGTCGAACCAATGAAGAGTGGTCTACAGCAATTAGTTGATTAATAAGGCTAGCTATTCAAGTAATTATCAAAAGGGTGTGGTACTAGTAGTCTAAATAAGAAATCTACTAAAAACTCTAAATGAAACTAGAGGTACCAAAGTCTGTCACATTTTAGCACATCATGGAACTAAACAGGAAAAATCACAGTACTAGGACGACTCGACCACACTGATCGAGTGGTGAGGTCGAGTGCTACAGTAAAAACAGAGAAAAGGTACAGTGAACAAATACTAAGCAAGCTGTGAAACTATGGGGAAAAACAGGGACTCTAGGGATGGAAATCACGGGATCGTAAACACTCTGTTCTATTGCAGCTATCAACCAGCAATTTCATCACAGGACTACCCTAGACAACAGACTTCATAACCAGCTCAATCCATGGTTCGTGGTAGAGAGCCCCTGAAATCATGAGAAACAAATCGAGTCAAAGTAATACTTACCTGAATAAGGTCCTTTGTGTATTCTGTGAACATGCTCTTCACGGTAAGTTGAAATGGTGTTGGATCTGGGGGCTCTTCTTGGATCATGGCGTTGTTGGTGACAAAACTGTCCACTCTAGAGGTTAACTTACACAATGATAGCTCTCCTGGGCGCCATTGATAAATTTGGAATGAACAAAATGTTGAAAAATTCATTTTAGGCTCCACGGGAAACATGTGAAGTGAAGAGATCCAAATCTCGTGTGGTATGGGTCTTGGACAGTCTGCATAGAATCCAGGTTTCCAAATGTGGCTTTGAGATGCATCTAGATGAGTAGAAGTCCTCCAGGATTTTCTTCTGGTAATATGTTCTCATATTCCTGCAAAAGACACATCATCTCACTCGGCAGCACCGGTGTAGGGTTAGTCAATCTCATGGGAATTTTTTTATCAACAAGCAATAATAATGGCTGTTTTGAAAACAAATCTTCCTTTACATCACCAGCCCTCCCAAAGAAATTTGATTGCTTGCATCCTTGTGCTTTAGCCAAAGTTGATCTTGATAAATTTTATAGTTCTCTTTTGATTGATTCTGATTTTGAGCGGCAGTTTCTGTTAAAATGAAGATTAAAAGTGAAGAACACGATCAGGATTATTTGGTAGACTTGCACAATCAGGATGGAGAATAGTCAACTTAAGAGGCTTGTAATTTATGGATAAAATAAATTAACACTTGTTGTTTATTTTTGGGCCACATGTTTGGGCTTTGTCTTTGATATGTTGTTTTATTTTTAGCCACATGTTTGGCCTATGGCTTTGATATATGTTGTGTAAAGAACACAACTGATTCACGAAACCAAGAAAGAAAAAAAACTATCTCATATCTTTGTCTCCTTTGTTCTTCACATGAAGAAGAGAAGAGAATTGTGAGGTTTAATTCATCTTTTTTTCTTCTCAATTTCTACATGGTATCAGAGCAATATGATCCAAGAGGACTGATTGCTATCAAGTTTGCTTTCATGGAAGGTCAAAATCAAGTGCTTCTACCAGTTGTTCTTAAAGGGAGCAACTACTACTTGTGGTCTAGAACTACAAAGAAAGTTTTGAGAAGCTTTGGGCTATGGGTTCATTGTCTAAGCTCTCAGGATATGCCTCAGGGCATAGGAAAAGTTGGCGATGAGGATGGGGGAACTGAGTCTCACACCCAACTCAAATCCGGCTTAGAGGATTCCAAGTGGATCCAGGAAGATCAGCATGTGTTGGTTACTCTTCAGAGCTCGTTGGAGCAGACTATCCTTTTGTCTAACTCTTATGTAGAGACAGCAAAGGAGTTGTGGGATTCACTCAAGGAAATGTATGGAAATGAATCAAATATATGTAGGATATTTGAGATTCAGAGAGCTCTTAACACTCTTCATCAAGGAGGAAAGGAGTTCAAGGACCACTTTGGCGAATTCAGGAGATTATGGGGAGAGTTGGAGATGGTTAGACCTCAGACTCTTGACAACAAAGAGATGATGGAGAGGAGAGAGCAAGACCAAATGTTTGGATTGCTTCTTGCTCTAGATGAGTCCTATGTTGGACTAATTCATTCTATATTGTGATTTGAGAAGTTGCCGACTCTCAATCAAGTTTGTATGATGATTCAGAGGGAGGAAGGCTCCATGAGTCTTTTTAAAGGGACAAATGAAGTGGCACAGATGAGCAAAAGTGAAGAAGTCGGACTGAGAGTTAACAAAATAATTTGTTGGTGTGATCATTGTAAAATGGAGGGGCACGCCAAGGACAAATGTTGGACTCTTTATCCGTATTTGAGACCCAAGAACTTAAGAGGGAAGGGTCAGCCATCAAGGGGAGCGGCTGGAGTTGCTAGAGTCTCCTCTGATGATATGGTAAAAATGGCAGACCTTGATGATTGCATCAAGAGTATTGCCAAGCTTGTTGAATCTGGTAAAGGTATGCTTGCTTTTAGAGCTCCTAAAGTTGTAGTTGTAGACTCGGGTGCATCTCATCACATGCTTAGTGATAGTGAATTCTTAAAAAATGTTAAGCCTCACCGTGGAAAGGTTACAATAGCTAATGGTAAAGATGTTCAGATTAGAGGAATTGGGAATTTAGAGCTGTTTAGAAGAGAAGTGAAAGCTCTATATTCGCCGGAATTCTCATCTAATTTGTTGTCAGTTCAGAAAGCTACTAAGGACCTTGAGGGTGTGGCTGTGTTTAGTCCGGAGGATGTGAAGTTTCAGGACAATAAGTCGGGAAAGACCATTGGGGAAGGTAGCTCCAAAGATGGTCTTTATGTTCTGAATGGTCTGGATAGCAAGAAATCAGTTGTTGATGCGGCTGCAAATCATTCTGCATTGAGTTCTTTGTGGCATGCCAGGTTGGGTCATCCTCACAAGATAACTTTTCAGCTTGTTGTACCTAATCAGGAGGCAAAAGATCACCAACAATGTGAAGCATGTATTCTAGGGAAACACTGTAGGAATGTGTTCCCAGAATCTTCTACGGTGTATGAGGGATGTTTTGATCTTTTACACTCTGATGTTTGGACAGCTCCATGTGTGACTCGTGATCAGTACAAGTATTTTGTCTCGTTCATTGATGAGAAGTCAAAATACTCATGGGTTACTCTCATGCCATCGAAGAGTCATGTCCTAGATGCTTTCTCCAAGTTCAATAACTATGTGTTGACTCAGTTTGGAACAAAGATTAAGATCTTAAGGAGTGATAATGGAGGAGAGTACACGAGTAATGCTTTCAAGGAGTTTGTTGGGAAGCATGGAATTGCCCATCAAACATCAAGTGCCTATACTCCTCAACAGAATGGAGTGGCAGAGCAGAAGAACAAACACTTGATGGAGGTTGCTAGGGCAATGATGTTTGATAGAAGTGTTCCAAAGACTTACTGGGGTGATGCTGTGATGACAGCAGCTCATTTGATCAACAGGCTTCCTACAAGAAATCATGGAGATAGTTCTCCTTATGAGGTATTGTATAATACTAAGCCCAGCATTGATCATTTGAGAGTTTTTGGATCTGTTTGTTATGTGTTTGTTCTAGAAGCGCAGAGGAACAAACTAGAACCGAAGAGCCTCAAGTGTATGTTCATTGGGTACTCCTCTACGCAGAAGGAGTATAAGTGTTATAATCCTAATACCAAGCGAGTACATATCTCGAGGGAGGTCAGATTTGTCGAAGAGAAGGGCTATTTTGATAAAAAGAATTGGGATAGCTTGGAAGATCTAGCCTTGTCGGTTGATAGTGCTTCGACTTTACAGATTATTCTTGAGGGTTTGGCTCCAAGTGGTGATTCAGTTGAACATGTTGACAGCAACGAGGCTGAGAATGAGGAGAGTGGTAGTAGTGATTCTAATGAAGCTGAGGCTGATGTTGATTTAGAAGTTGATATCGAAGAGGAGGAATCACCGTGTATCAACTCTCCGTTAGATCCAGTGGAGACTGCTGTTGTAGAAGAGTCTAAGGAGTCAGATCATGAAGAAGAGATTGTGCCTCCATTGAGAAGAAGTACAAGGGTGAGGTTTCCTCCTGAACATTGGAAAAACACAAGAGTATAATACAATAATCAGGCTGTGGCACATCCTTTTCAGGATCATTGTACCATAGATCAGTTTCCAAAAGAACACCAAGCTTTTCTCTCTGAGATTGACAAGCATAAGATACCTAGCAGTTATGAAGAGGCTTGCTTGTATGATGTTTGGGTTCAGGCGATGTTGGAAGAGATAGAGTCTATGGTAAAGAATGAGACATGGGATGAGATTGATAAGCCTAGCAAGAAGAAGCTTGTAGGCTGTAGGTGGGTGTATACCATCAAGTACACTAGTACTGGAGAAATAGAGAGATAAAAAGCAAGGTTGGTGGCCAAGGGTTACACACAAAAACATGGGGTGGATTATACAGAAACCTTTGCACCAGTGGCCAAACTTCATTCGGTACGAATTCTTCTCTCCATTGCTACTAACTTGTATTGGAACATATGGCAGATGGATGTGAAGAATGCATTTCTTCAAGGAGAGTTGAAGGAAGAAGTGTATATGGTTCCTCTAGAGGGAGTTAATATAGGAGACAACAAGGTATGCAAACTTAAGAAAGCTATCTATGGTCTCAAGCAATCTCCTAGAGCTTGGTATCACAAGCTGAGTGGGTGTCTTCTTGAGAATGGATTTCGGAGATCCGAAGCAGATCATACCTTATTTACAACTCAGGGGGAGAATGGGATTGTCGTGGTGCTGGTTTATGTGGATGATATTATTATCACTGGAGATGATGTTGAGGGAATCAAGAGAACTAAAGGTTTACTCAAGGCGTCATTCGACATTAAAGACTTGGGTGAACTGAAGTATTTTCTTGGGATTGAGGTATGCAAGTTTGATAATGGACTATTTCTGTCCCAAAGAAAATACACTCTTGATTTGCTAGAAGAGACAGGGAAGCTAGGTGTAAAACCAGCTAAGACTCCTATTGAAGATGGTTACAAGACATGCCATGAGGGGGAGCCGCTTATGCAAGTGAAGCAATATCAAAGACTTGTTGGGAGGTTGATCTACTTGACTATCACCAGACCTGATATCTCGTTTGCTGTGAATCAAGTAAGTCAGCAAATGCAGGCTCCAAGTAAGCATCATTGGGGAATGGTGGATCGCATTCTCAGATACTTTAAGGGCACACCAGGAAAAGGTATTTGGATGGGTCGCAATAACTCCACTGGTATTGTAGGGTATTGTGATGCTGATTGGGCAGGAGATAAGGTTGATCGGAAGTCAACAACCGGTTATTGCACATTTGTTGGTGGAAACCTGGTTACTTGGAGGAGTAAGAAGCAGAAGGTGATTTCTAGAGCAAGTGCGGCGGCTGAGTATCGAGCAATGGCAAACACAACCGGTGAGTTGGTTTGGATAAAGGCTCTTCTCAAGGATCTAGAAATTGAATCTTCAGAGCCCATTACCCTCCATTGTGACAAACAAGCATCTATCCATATTGCTTCAAACGCAGTGTTCCATGAGAGAACGAAGCATATAGAGGTGGATTGTCACTATGTAAGGGAGAAGGTTGAAGCCAGGATTATTCTTCCAACATTTGTGAGAAGCATGGATCAGTTAGCTGATGTCTTCACCAAAGCGACATCATCTACGGTATGTAATGATCTTCATGGCAAAATGGGTTTGATGGATCTCCACCAACCAATCTTGAGGGAGAGTGTTAAAATGAAGATTAAAAGTGAAGACCACGATCAGGATTATTTGGTAGACTTGCACAATCAGGATGGAGAATAGTCAACTTAAGAGGCTTGTAATTTATGGATAAAATAAATTAACACATGTTGTTTATTTTTGGGCCACATGTTTGGGCTTTGCCTTTGATATGTTGTTTTATATTTAGCCACATGTTTGCCCTATGTCTTTGATATATATTGTGTAAAGAACACAACTGATTCACGAAACCAAGAAAGAAAAAAAAAATTATCTCATCTCTTTGTCTCCTTTGTTCTTCACATGAAGAAGAGAAGAGAATTGTGAGGTTAAATCATCTTTTTTTCTTCTCAATTTCTACATTTTCTTGATCATTAGTCTTCGTGATTGGCCTCAAAATTGTGAAATCTGCACCAATAGAAAGCAGGTTAGCTTTCATTCGTTTTTGTGAGTCAAAATAGTTACCGCGGGTTTTATTTGGTGGTGGAGCGTCTGGTAGTTTCTTCTTGATAACCATTATATCTCCAACTCTAGGTAACTGACTGCAAACTTGAAGTGCTTCAGCTTTGTCATTCTCCTGCTCCATTGTATGACATTTCTTTGGTTCACTTGCAGGTTGCTCATACTCCTCAACGGAACATATAAGTGAACTGTGTGCTTCTAGATGTTTCTCCTTTTCACTTGTACCTTTTTCAGCTTCATTTGGACAAGACAAGAGTGTTATCACGTCATGAGAACTATTGGAAACAAACTTAGACACCCAAGGCGATCAAGAACATCACAAGCCTAATCCACCCCTAATAACCCTAATCTAACTACTCACACAAATAATTCATGTCGATCCACTCAAACCCAGAAATCTCTAAATTCGACATATGTGATAAATAAAGGTGTGATGAACAACTTTGTAGAAGAAATCAAATCCAAATACAAATTATATAAAAAAAGTTATCCAAGGTACAAAGTGACTAAATCTCAGCAAAATCAAGAACAAAAGATGAACTAGAGAGAGAAAGTCTAAAACTAGGTTAAGAGGATAAAATGCGGCGTATCCCTGATATTAGGTTAATCAGGGGTTTTTATACCTAGTCTTAAATACAAATCCGAGCTTTAAGGGAAAAGAGAGAAAATGGCCCACTCGACCTAGCTGTCGAGTGGTGTGGTCGAGTGATGTCTCGAGTAGGTCTCTCGAGTGGGTTTCTCGAGCAGGCTGGTGGTGATGAAGTCTAGTGCTCCTGTGATGCTGAGGTCGAGACTGCTCGCCCGAGAGTGCTTCACTCGAGTGGTCTGGTCGAGTGAGCCTGTCTGAGAGTGCTTCACTCGAGTGGTCTGGTCGAGTGAGCCTGTCTGAGAGTGCTGTCTGAGAGTGCTTCACTCGAGTGCTCTGGTCGAGTGAGCCTGTCTGAAAGTGCTGTCTGAGATTGCTTCACTCGAGTGCTCTGGTCGAGTGAGCCTGTCATCTGCAACGGCTTTGAGAGTGCTTCACTTGAGTGGTCTGGTCGAGTGAGCCATCCATTTTCTCTGCAATCTTCACTCAACTTCATAGGGCTTGCCACACATCTTCACTTTATGAGCCAAAATCCAAGTATGCTCCATAGGCTCCATAAGTACCTGATAAAACCCCAAATATGCAATATGCATGCAATGCCTATACAGAAATATGAAACATCCTATATGAAGCGTAAATGCACGAAATGATATAAACAATAGATGAAATCTACTCTAAAACATGATAAAAAAAGGTGGTAAAAACGTGTATAAAAGTGGTGTTATCAACTCCCCCAAACTTACCCTTTGCTTGCCCTCAAGCAAATAGAAAGGATAAGATGAAAGGAGTAGTGTGAAAAGTGGGGACTCAGAACCTAAGCAAACTAAACAAACCTCTAATGTCAATGTCACAGTTATTAGTTTTAGAATGCAATTCGGAGAAGTTCTACTTAAAAGCTATAGCCATACTCATCACATCAAATTCAACACTATGACTCAGCCACAAGTAAACATTCAAAGCAAACTATCCTTTTAACATTGATTAAGCACGAAGTGGTGAATCATGATATGCAATAACTGTAACTCATTTGGTTGAGGGACAAGTTTTAAGAGAATAAAATGATCTCTTCTTCCTCTGGTTATAAGCGCATGCATCAAGATCTCTCAACGAAATGGATTGAATTATAAGAGAATGCTAAAGGTAGAGCCAACTGGTGCATACAGGAGCAGACTATCATCTACCCATGAAGAACCAAATGACTCCCCTAACTCTAAAATCCCAGAAACTTCATCCTAGTTCTCCACTTGTGCTTAAAAGCTTTTACTTTTTCATTTTATTTTTTTTATGGCTTAAGGACTGATTTTCTGCTTTCTTCCAAGGAGAGGATACTTTACTTTTTACTTCTAGCGGATTTGGGATTTTTTTTATTATTCACTAAGCTATGACTCGACCACTCACTCGAGTTTGAGTGGCTAATATATGATTCTTTTTTTGTTTCTTTTACTGAGCCAACTTTTATCTTTTTCTTCCAAATACTTTACTAGACTCATTTTGTTTTTCTTTTGAACCTATCCTCTCCAAAGGCTTATGATTTTTTAGCAAACTCTTTTCCTCTTTTCTTTTCTTTTCCCAGACTCAAACCTCAACTTATTCAAACTCCTAGCCTAAATCTGATTCAAAAATTGCAAACCAGAGACTAAATGAGAGGCTACTCCTGTCAGCAACACCTAACACTTTCTCTCTAATTCAATCCAGAAATATGCCTCACTTCACTCAATAATAATGTATGGTCCGAAATGAAGTTTTAGGTTTGGTTTTTGTGAAACTGTCTCAAAAAATGGTGGAGACAGCTACTTGGATTAGAAAGAGTGGTAAAAGGTGAAAGAGAATCCAAGTATTTTGAGGTATCCATGGGTTAAAGTTTTAGAGCATATCATGATAATTAAATTTTTCAAATTAGGTTCTTATTGATAAGGATAGTTTAACAAATCACTGTAAACTTCAACCAAGTGAGAGTGCTAAATCTAAATTCCAAGCAAGGTGCAGCCTTAATTTTCAAGCTTAGGCGAATGCATTAGACAACTTATAACTGTGGCATTGAAATTATATGTTTGGTTCTTAAGCTTTTCACGGTTTGACTCATCATCATCCCCTATGCATATGTACAATCCTAAGCGAAATTCTAAAAACTCAATCCTAAAATGATAATGCAACTACATGACACTCTGTTTTTGTAAAATGGTTTTCTGAAAATTTTCAAATTTTTAAGTTTTTTCAATGCACATAGATGATGCAAATTTGAATAAGAAAATAAGGAAATATGTCAAATACGTCTCTCAAACCCTCCCCCAAACTTAAATTACACAATCCCATGTGTAAAATAAATTCAAGAGATGGTTTGAGAGACTAAAACAAAAGAGAACAAAAATTGCAATGATATAAACAATGATGGTGAATTTGGGGTGTTACCTCATGAGAAGTAAGCACTGAGGTAGTCGTCCACTGACTCTGCCGTGTAAGCAGGTGGGGCTGTGTAGGAGGGATTGCCTGGATATGCTGGCTGGAGTTGTGCTGTCTCGAGTGGTGTGGCTTGCTCGACTGCTTCTCTCGAGTGCTCAGCTCGAGTGAGTTTCCTTGTACTCCTACGCCGGACGAGGCGTCTTTCCTCAGGTTCTTCTTCCGCTTTGTCTGATACCCTACTGTTCACCCTCCCCTGTGTCGACTCGAAAGGCTCACTCGACTGGTGTACTCGAGTGGGCTGGTCGAGTGAGTGTTCCTCTTCATGGATAGGGCTCAGATGTAAGTCCTTCTCCTTCTTCGGTTGTCCTCGACTGATGATTGACGCCTAGGTTGGCTTGGGCGTGTCTGCCTGTGATGCGTGTTGAGGGAGTTGGTCCTTGTTAGACTCTGTGGATCGTGAGTGGGAGCGGAGGGTGAGAAACCACAGTGATTTTTCCTAACATCTTTGACACTGGTTGTCAAGTCCTTCACTACTGTGGTGAGTTCCTTTACCTTCCCTGAGAGCATCTTTATGGTTTTGTCTTGCCACTTAGATCACCGCCTTGCAAGACTCAACTTCTTATTTACCTGCTTCAAGTTTGAGCATTTTTCATCACCGAAGTCATACCTCACTGGCTCAGGTATGGTATCATCTATCTTGGCTTGCAGGGATCTCTTTGAGCCTTAGTGGTGTAGAGCAACTCTGGTGGTGGAACGAAATTTACACTTTCGCCTTGTGTAATCTTTAGCATTCCATGAAGTGGGAGGAGGACTTTGGCTCTCCCAACTAAAGGATGTCCAAAGTTGTAAACATAGTTGTCCCTAACCATGCGGGAACCCAGAATGTTAGAGCTTTGTAAGTGAGGGATGTCCAACCACAATGGTTTAATCACTGGAGTCAAACTCAAATCAACTTCGCATGCAAGCAGGATTGGTGTTATCAATCCTCCAATAGAGATGTCACCTCGGCGGTTATTTTTGTGGAGCGTAAATGCATAAGCCTTGCAGTATGAGAGACTTGCTAGCAAGAGTGCAGTGTTCCCTGCGTTGCCCATGTCACCCTTCATAGTTATCCCTCTGTCCATATCCTCTGGCGAGGCATGTAATTCCTTAAATCTCTACAGTAGCCTCCAACTACCCATTTTCCGAGAAAACATATGAAATGCTAGAATCAAATAGCAAAGGGCTAAGGAGCTATCAAAATTTTGAAATCATCAAGGATGTGAAAGGAAACCAAGACTTCGAACTAAATAATAAACTCAAAATCTATAGCTCTGAACCTTAGCTTTCAAAGAACCAAAAATTCAATATCATGCACTTACTGAACGAAATGACCCCGCCTAGACATGATTTACCATATAGGAGTTGGAATGGAGTTCTGCCTATAGGCGTTTTGTATGCTGTTCTGTAGGCCCACAAAGCTTCATCAAGTTTAGTTACCCAGTCTCTCTTGGAAATTCCCACTAAAAGCCAAGATTGCTTTAATCTGCTTGTTGGAGACTTCAACTTGACCACTTATCTGAGGGTGGTAAGGAGTTTCAATTTTATGCTTCACTCCATGCTTTCTTAGTAGGCTCTCAAACTACTTGTTGATGAAATGGGAACCACCATCAGTTATTACAACCCTTGGCACTCCAAATCTGGGGAAGATGATAGTCTTGAACATATTCAAAACTACTCTGGCATCATTGGTTGGGGATGCTATTGCTTCCACCCATTTGGAGACATAATCAACAGCCATCAAAATATAGCTGTTTCCGTGAGATGGTGGGTTGAAAGGTCCCATGAAGTCTATCCCCCAACAGTCAAAAACTTCCACTTCCAAGATTGGGTTTTGTGGCATCTCGTTTCTCCTACTAATGTTGCCCATCCTCTGGCACGCATCACACTGAGCAATGAAATATTTTGAATCTTTGAACATTGTTGGCCACCATAAACCCGCTTGGAGGATTTTCTGCGTGGTCTTGAAGATAGCAAAATGTCCACCATAAGAAGAACCATGGCAATGTTCAAGCACTCCCTGTACTTCCTCCTCTGCGATGCATCTCCTGAATAAACTGTCTGGACCTCTCTTGTAAAGATAGGGCTCGTCCCAGAAATAGTGTCCTGCATCTCTGTACAGTTTTTTTCTATGGTGAGCATCTAGGTGTAGGGGTTTGTAACCAGTGGCTTTGTAGTTTGCCATGTCTGCGTACCAAGGCGTCTCACAGTGTTTTGACTCGAGAGCCTTACTTGAGTGAGAGACCGAGTGGAGCTGTCGAGTGAGAATTTCAATGGACATGAGCTGTTCCTTAGGCAGAGAATCATCCACTGGTGCCGGGTCGTCTATTCTCATCCTAGACAAGTGATCAGCAACTCCATTTTCTATGTCCTTCTTGTCTACAATTGTCAAATCATATTCCTGCAATAGGATGATCCACCTCATAAGCCTTGGTTTGGTGTCTTTCTTTGCATAAATGTGCCTAAGTGCGGCATGGTCAGTGTACACTATAATCTTCTGATCCACTAAGTAACTCCTGAATTTATCTATTGCAAATACCACAGCAAGCATCTCTTTCTCTGTTGTAGCATATCTGCTTTGTGCTTCATCCAGGGTTCTGCTAGCGTAGTGGATGACATGCAGCTTTCTTGTCTATCCTCTGATCCAGCACTGCTCCTACTGCATAATCTGAAGCATCACACATTATTTCAAAAGGGTGCTTCCAGTCTGGAGCTTGAACTACTAGAGCTGATACCAACGCCTCCTTTATCATATGGAAAGCCTTAAGGCACTCTGCATCAAAATTGAATTTGGTTTCTTTGCATAGCAGCCTTGTCAGGGGTCTTGCAAGTTTTGAAAAATCTTTGATGAACCTCCTGTAAAATCCAGCGTGACCCAAGAAGCTTCTTATGTTTTTAACAGTCTTCGGAGGTTGCAGCTGCATCATAACTTCAACTTTCGCCCTATCTACCTCTATACCCTTTTCAGAGATTTTGTGCCCCAAAACTATACCCTCTGTAACCATGAAATAGCACTTTTCCCAGTTGAGGACTAAATTTGTCTCTTCACATCTTGATAGTACCCTGCTAAGATTAGACAAACAGGAGGAGAAAGAGGGGCCATAGACTGAAAAATCATCCATGAATACCTCCACCATCTTCTCTATTAAATCCGAAAATATAGAGGTCATACATCTCTGAAATGTTGCAGGGGCATTACATAAACTGAATGGCATTGTCTTATATGCAAAGGTGCTATAGGGACAGGTGAAGGTTGTTTTTTCTTGGTCATTAGGGTGTATTGGTATCTGGAAAAATCCACTATACCCATCAAGGAAACAGTAGTATGGGTGATTAGCTAGTCTTTCAAGCATTTGGTCTATGAATGGTAATGGAAAATGATCTTTCCTAGATGCAGCATTTAACTTCCTATAATCAATGCACATGCGATGACCAATTATAGTTCTAGTTGGGATCAGTTCATTTTAATCAGTTTTTCCTCCTTTCTTAGGTACACAATGTACAGGGGACACCCATGTACTATCAGAAATAGGGTAGATTATTCCAGCATCTAGAAGCTTAATGATTTCTGTTTTCACTACTTCTTTCAAGTTAGGGTTTAATCTCCTCTTGTGCTCAACACTAGAGTGCATTTCATTCTCAAGATGAATTCTATGAGTGCAGAGAGATGGGGAAATTCCCCTAATATCTTCTAGGGAATAGCCTATTACTTTTCTAAATTTTCGCAATTCACTGACTAATAGTTCAAGTTCATCAGTGTTCAGATTGTTATTCACTATTACAGGGTAAGTATCTTTACTTCCTAAGAAAGCGTACCTTAGCCCTTCTGGAAGTGGCTTGAGTTCAACGGTTGGTGCCTTGAGCTCGGACCACTCAAGTGGTATTTCCTATGTGCAGAGCTGGAGTGGTGTTCCATGCTTTCTTTTTGCAGAAGTTGCTGACTCGACTGGGTCACTCGAGTGCTGTGGTCGAGTAACTTGGTCGAGTGCTGCTATCCCTTCTGGTTTTATCAGACTTTCAAAAACATTCTCAACCCCTGGAAGTTCTTTCACATTCGAACTTGTTTCATAGTCAGAGGTCTCAGAGTGAACGTATCCTCCTTCGTCACACTTGATAAGCACTGTTTTCAGATGATCTTTCTCCACTGCTTCTCTAAAAAATTCCTCTGCCAAGTCATCTATCTCTCCAACTCCAAATATTTGCATCATGGGCTGTTTCATTGAGGACTTGATGTTAAATTGCATGGTTTCCTTTCCTAGCTTCAAAGCGATTGTACCACTCTGGACGTCTATGGAGGCTCATGTAGTTGCCAAAAATGGTCTTCCTAGGATCAAAGGATCTTTTGGCTCTTCTTCCATTTCTAGGACAACAAAATCTGTAGGGACTTCAAAACGTCCTATCCTAACTGGCAAATCCTCCAACAGGCCGTGTGGTTGCCTAATAGACCTGTCTGCTAAGACTAAAGAGATTCTGCTAGGGGAGAACTTTGTGAATCCTAATCGCTGTGCTACTGATAGTGGCATGAGACTCACCGAAGCTCCTAAGTCACGGAGTCAATTTTTGAGATTGAGTGGTCCAATAGAGCATGGTAGAGTAAAAGTGTCTGGGTCTTGGAGCTTTTCTCTGCATATGACTTTCTGCTGGATGATAGCACTGCATTCATGAGTGAGGAGTACCATACTTTGTGCTTCCTTGGTCTTTTCCATAACCATATCTTTGATATACTTTTGGGCTGGGGGTATTAGCATCAGAGCATCCAACAGAGGTATGTGAAGCTCAACGTCCTTCAGATGTTTCTCGAATAACTTCTTGTACTTAACTGCCTGCTGCTTCTTATTTCTTCCTGGGAAAGGCAAAGGAGGTTCATAGGGGGATGATTCAGAAAATTTGTCTTTCCCTTTAGGTTGTGCTGAATTTTTTATGGGCTTGCAGCCACTTGACCACTCACTCGAGTGGTGTGGTCAAGTAAGCTCTCTTCTGCAGCTTTTTTGGGTTCCAATTCTTCCTGACTGAGATCCTCCCCACCCCTGATCCTCACTATCCTCAGTGATTTTTGCAGGCTCTCTTGGTTGTAGCTGTCTGACACTCCTCAAGGTGATAGCATGGGCTTTTTCGGTTGTTGATTGTGTATGACTAGTCTGGCTGGTCTCTAGGTGATGAACTCTAGAGTGGAGGGTGTTGATCTGCTGTGTGATGTCAAGAAGTGTACCCTTATTGGATCGCAATTCAGTAGTGGTTTGTTCTTGACTTCGGATGAGTTGTTGTAACAATAATTTGATATCCATATCAGGTGCAGCCTGTTCTTGATTTTTCTTTTTGTGAATCAACATCATATCAAACTTCTCAGCAAGTATTTTTATTTCAGCTCTGGCGCCTTCATCAGACATTCTGGAATCCCTAACACTCTGCTCATGTTCCTCATTTGAAATGCTGTCTGACCTAGCCAAATTTTCTACCAACTCCCATCCATCTTGTACAGCGGTATTAAGGAAATTTCCTTTGCTTGCAGTGTCAAGGCATACCCGGACCATTGGGAGTACTCCTCTGTATAGAATTCATAGTAGGGATTCTCTGGAGAAGTCATGGTGTGGACATTGCCTTGTGTAGTCTGTAAATCTTTCCCAAGCGTCTGATAGTGTTTCACTTTTCAGCTGGCGAAACAATGCGATATCTTGATGAAACTTTGCTGTTCTTTTTTATGAGAAGAACTTGGTAAGGAAAAACCTCTTGCAAGAATCCCAGGATGTTATGGAGCCAGGTTGAAGATTCGATTCCCAGTGGGCAGCTTTTTCTCCAAATGAGAATGGAAAAGTCTCAATCTGAAACCATCTTCAGTGATTCCTTGAATCTTTGTGAGGCTACATATCCTTTCAAACTTATCAAGATGCGCGATGGGGTCATCCTCTGGCTTACCAAGGAATATGTTGTCTTGAACCATAGTGATGACTCCTCTCCTAATCTCGAAATCATCACTCACAGGCGGTGCAACTATGCCTCCTCAGTGTGTTTGGTGAGTTGGAGTTTCGTGAGCACCTATTGATCCTGCCATTGGGTATGGTAGTACGCTCGAGTAGAGAGCACTAGTAGTACCTGCGAAAAATTTAAATGTAACAAAGTGAGTATCCAAAATAAAAAGTAAAAATAACTTGATCTCAAAAGCAATGAGATCCTAATTGTAGTACTAAAAACACCCAAACGGCAACGGCGCCAAATTGAAACAAATATTTTGCCTATATGCTAAGAATCAAAACAATCAAACAAAGCATGCAAACAGAACACAGGTTTTTCAATCAATCGTAGTATAGATATGAGTCAATCCATTGGGTGAATAACACTAAGCAAAAAAGATGTGTACATTAGCAAATAATTCAAGCCAAATATGAAAGTTGTTTGGTGAAATCTATCAACCTAAACGAATGCAAAATAAACGATAAAACTAAAGACTTAGCTCACTAAAGGCTGTCACACTTTAGTAAGTAGCCAAAGGGATCATAGGGGTGAATCAACTAGCTAGTGAACGCTCTAGAAAGTCTCAGCGCTAACATGCTCAATCAATAAGGGATCCCCTTAACAACAGACTTCATAGCCAGCTCAACCCATGGTTCGTGGTAGAGAGCCCCAAGACCCAACCTAGTCAGCATAGTGTGAGGAGTCGGATCAGGCATGAAGAATCAGCCTATTAAAGTCGAGAAGAGTTCATAACAACTGAATAGGTGGAGTCGTGACATAAATCAATGTCTGATGCATCCACCCTCACGCTATTGTACGCTAAACCTCGGAAAAAGTCTATCTGATGGCTCAAGGCATGGTTCCTGCTCATAAGGTCACCTAAAATCATGCCCTAACTGGCCAGAAAAGAACAAGCATTAAAATCACTCACCCAAGAGGGAAAACAACAAATTTGCAAACAAACTTAGACACCCAAGGCGATCAAGAACATCACAAGCCTAATCCACCCCTAATAACCCTAATCTAACTACTCACACAAATAATTCATGTCAATCCATTCAAACCCAGAAATCTCTAAATTCGACATATGTGATAAATAAAGGGGTGATAAACAACTTTGTAGAAGAAATCAAATCCAAATACAAATTATATAAAAAGTTATCCAATGTACAAAGTGACTAAATCTCAGAAAAAGGAGGAGAAATGACACTTTTCCCAGTTGAGGACTAAATTTGTCTCTTCACATCTTGATAGTACCCTGCTAAGATTTGACAAAAAGGAGGAGAAAGAGGGGCCATAGACTAAAAAAATTATCCATGAATACCTCCACCATCTTCTCTATTAAATCCGAAAATATAGAGGTCATACATCTTTGAAATGTTGCAGGGGCATTACATAAACCGAATGGCATTCTCCTATATGCAAAGGTGCCATAGTGACATGTGAAGGTTATTTTTTCTTGGTCATTAGGGTGTATTGGTATCTGGAAAAATCCACTATACCCATCAAGGAAACAGTAGTATGGGTGATTAGCTAGTCTTTAAAGCATTTGGTCTATGAATGGTAATGGGAAATGATCTTTCCTAGATGCAGCATTTAACTTCCTATAATCAATGCACATGCGATGACCAATTATAGCTCTAGTTGGGATCAGTTCATTTTTATCAGTTTTAATCACAGTTATTCCTCCTTTCTTAGGTACACAATGTACAGGGGACACCCATGTACTATCAAAAATAGGGTAGATTGTTCCAGCATCTAGAAGCTTACTGTTTTCTTTTTTCACTACTTCATTCAAGTTAGGGTTTAATCTCCTCTGGTGCTCAACACTAGAGTGCATTTCATTCTCCAGATGAATTCTATGAGTGCAGAGAGATGGGGAAATTCCCCTAATATCTTATAGGGAATAGCCTATTACTTTTCTAAATTTTCGCAATTCACTGAGTAATAGTTCAAGTTCATCAGGGTTCAGCTTGTTATTGACTATTACAGGGTAAGTATCTTTACTTCATAAGAAAGCGTACCTTAGCCCTTCTGGAAGTGGCTTGAGTTCAACGGTTCGTGCCTTGAGCTCGCACCACTCGAGTGCTGTGGTTGAGTGACTTGGTCGAGTGCTGCTATCCCTTCTGGTTTTATCAGACTTTCAAAAACATTCTCAACCCCTGGAAGTTCTTTCACATTCGAACTTGTTTCATAGTCAGAGGTCTCAGAGTGAACGTATCCTCCTTCATCACACTTGATTAGCGCTGTTTTCAGATGATCTTTCTCCACTGCTTCTCTAAAAAAATCCTCTGCCAAGTCATCTATCTCTCCAACTCCAAATATTTGCATCATGGGCTGTTCCATTGAGGACTTGATGTTAAATTGCATGGTTTCCTTTCCTAGCTTCAAAGCGATTGTACCACTCTAGACGTCTATGGAGGCTCCTGCAGTTGCCAAAAATGGTCTTCGTAGGATCAAAGGATCTTTTGGCTCTTCTTCCATTTCTAGGACAACAAAATCTGTTCTTGATTCTTCTTAGTGTGAATCAACATCATATCAAACTTCTCAGCAAGTACCTTGATTTCAGCTCTGCGCCTTCATCAGACATTTTGGAATCCCTAAAACTCTGCTCATGTTCCTCATTTGAAATGCTGTCTGACGTAGCCAAATTTTCTACCAACTCCCATCCATCTTGTACAGCGGTATTAAGGAAATTTCCTTTGCTTGCAGTGTCGAGGCATACCCGGACCATTGGGAGTACTCCTCTGTATAGAATGCATAGCAGGGATTCTCTGGAGAAGTCATGGTGTGGAGATTGCCTTGTGTAGTCTGTAAATCTTTCCGAAGCGTCTGATAGTGTTTCACTTTTCGGCTGGCGAAACAATGTGATATCTTGACGAAACTTTGCTGTTCTTTTGTATGAGAAGAACTCTTGCAAGAATCCCAGGATGTTATGGAGCCAGGTTGAAGATTTGATTCCCAGTATGCAGCTTTTTCTCCTAATGAGAATGGAAAAAGTCTCAATCTGAAACCATCTTCAGTGATTCCTTGAATCTTTGTGAGGCTACATAGCCTTTCAAACTTATCAAGATGCGCGATGGGGTCATCCTCTGGCTTACCAAGGAATATGTTGTCTTGAACCATAGTGATGACTCCTCTCCTAATCTCGAAATCATCACTCACAGGCGGTGCAACTATGCCTCCTCTGTGTGTTTGGTTAGTTGGAGTTTCGTGAGCACCTATTGATCCTGCCATTGGGTATGGTAGTACCCTCGAGTAGAGAGCACTAGTAGTGCCTACGAAAAATTTAAGTGTAACAAAGTGAGTATCCAAAATAAAAAGTAAAAAGAACTTGATCTCAAAAGCAATGAGATCCTAATTGTAGTACTAAAAACACCCAAACGGCAACGGCGCCAAATTGAAACAAGTATTTTGCCTATATGCTAAGAATGAAAATAATCAAACAGAGCATGCAAACAGAACACAGGTTTTTCAATCAATCATAGTATAGATATGAGTCAATCCATTGGGTGAATAGCACTAAGCAAAAAGGATGTGTACATTAGCAATTAATTCAAGCCAAATATGAAAGTTGTTTGGTGAAATCTATCAACCTAAACGAGTGCAAAATAAAAGATGAAACTAAAGACCAAGCTTCACTAAAGGCTGTCACACTTTACTAAGTAGACAGAGACGCAAAAACACACAAAACTTAAAACTTACAAAGCCACTTGACTGGTCCACTCGAGTGGTATGGTCGAGTGGGCAAGAGAAACTACTAGATTACTACTCAAATGATCTAAACTGGTGAGACAAACGATATTAAAACTATAGGGATCATAGGGGTGAATCAACTAGCTAGTGAACGCTCTACAAAATCTCAGGTGCTAACATACTCAATCAATAAGGGATCCCCTTAACAACAGACTTCATAGCCAGCTCAATCCATGGTTCGTGCTAGAGAGCCCCAAAACCCAACCCAGTCAGCATAGTGTGAGGAGTCGGATCAGGCATGAAGAATCAGCCTATTAATGTCGAGAAGAGTTCATAACAAGTGAATAGGTGGAGTCGTTACATAAATCAATGTCTGATGCATCAACCCTCACGCAATTGTACTCTAAACCTCGAAAAAAGTCTATCTGATGGCTCAAGGCATGGTTCGTGCTCATGAGGCCACCTAAAATCATGCCCTAATTGGCCAGAAAAGAACAAGCATTAAAATAACTCACCCAAGAGGGAAACAACAAATTTGCAAACAAACTTAGACACCCAAGGCGATCAAGACCATCACAAGCCTAATCCACCCCTAATAACCCTAATCTAACTACTCACACAAATAATTCATGTTGATCCATTCAAACCCAGAAATCTCTAAATTAGACATATGTGATATATAAAGGGGTGATGAACAACTTTGTAGAAAAGAAATCAAACCCAAATACAAATTATATAAAAAGTTAACCAAGGTACAAAGTGACTAAATCTCAGAAAAATCAAGAACAAAAGATAAACTAGAGAGAGAAAGTCTAAAACTAGGTTAAGAGGATAAAATGCGGCGTACCCCCGATATTAGGTTAATCAGGGGTTTTTATACCTAGCAGTCGAGTGGTGTGGTCGAGTGATGTCTCGAGTAGGTCTCTCGTGTGGGTTTCTCGAGCAGGCTGGTGGTGATGAAGACCAGTGCTCCTGTGATGCTTAAGTCGAGACTGCTCGCCTGAGAGTGCTTCACTCGAGTGTCTGGTCGAGTAAGCCTGTTTGAGAGTGCTGTCTGAGAGTGCTTCACTCGAGTGGTCTAGTCGAGTGAGCCTGTCAAAGAGTGCTGTCTGAGAGTGCTTCACTCGAGTGCTTTGGTCTGAGAGTGATGTGAGAGTGCTTCACTCGAGTACTCTGGTCGTCGAGTGAGCCTGTCATCTGCAACGGCTTTGAGAGTGCTTCACTCGAGTGGTCTGGTCGAGTGAGCCATCCATCATCTCTGCAATCTTCACTCGACTTCATAGGGCTTGCCACACGTCTTCACTTCATGAGCCAAAATCCAAGTATGCTCCATAGGCTCAATAAGTACCTGATAAAACCCCAAATATGCAATATGCATGCAATGCCTATACATAAATATGAAACATCCTATATGAAGCGTAAATGCACGAAATGATATAAACAATGGATGAAATCTACTCTAAAGCATGATAAAAAGGTGGTAAAAACGGGTATAAAAGTGGTGTTATCAAATAGACGCAAAATAAACAAGAAAGAGATTACCAAACTTCTCAAGTGTGCTCTGATACCACTTAATGACATCCTCCCAATTTCGGCACTTGTGAAGTTGAAACAAGATAGAATGGTGGCTATGAGCCGTGGTGGTGGAAGGGATTTGATGATTGAATTGTTTGAAATAGAGATCTGCGGAATGGATCTCTAAGAACCAACTTAATCTCTTCTGGATATTACACACCAAAAGACACTAAGGTTCTGCTGGATATAACACACCAACAAGATCCAAACTCAGAAAGTATTTTGATAAAAGATTGGATAAATGAAAAAGATGAAAAGACAGAGTTTAAAAAGAAACAACAAGCAGGCTGCATGAGCAACACTTGTAACATTAATAATTAAGTCTAAATTTAAATAAAATGGGCTGGGCCGAAATCTTCTCTTCATGGGCTGGCCTTGATCAACAAATGGACAATGTTGAAGTAATACACAAGCCTCATTAAAATCCTTATCAAGAAAACCCATTGGGACAAACATTGACAAGGAAAAAAGAGCACTCATGCATCACTTAATCCATTTGTTGATGTTGTTGAACTTGTATCAAAACCAGAGTGGTTTGGATAACTTCTTCTTCCTCCATGTATAAGCGTCTGAGGATTCCTCCAATGGCCTGGTTGAATAGCTTGTTTCTAGCTCGTGTCATTGGTCCTCTTGGTGTAGCAAACACGTCCTCGTATCCAATTGCATCCTCAGCTACAAGCTTAGCTTTCTCTGGTTCATGCTCTGGTCCATGCTCTTTGTTCTCCATGCAATCTAGGATCATATCAGGAACTCACAGTCTTCTTCCCGGGTAGCAAATCTGACTCATCCCATGTTCGGTTCCGATCCATGGCTCCTATCTCATCATCCACCGCTGCAAGCCATTTCTCATCTTCTTGAGCTTCCTCAAAAGCTTTGGGGAACTTCGTGAGCTTCTATCTTGCTTAGGAAGGCTTGATGATCCTTGGGAAAAAGGGCAAGTGAACAAACCACATGAATCGGATGAGCCACTGCTTGACTATCGTAATAGACTCTACTCTTCTTCCAGTTCTCTAGACCAAATCTTGTCCGTTTGCTTTGTCTAAGGGGTGGGATTTGCACCGTTTCTTGCTCTAAAATCCTGACTTTGGGTTTCCAGATCAACATTCTCGGTAATGACTTCCTCGTCTTGATCTGGTTCTTGTTCTGTGTCAAGAGTATCCATTCCTTGAGATGTTGTCTCGTTTCCCATGTCGGTTGGAGCTTCATTCACATTCCCCATAGGGCTTTCCATACCCCTGGAGCTTCCTGGTTTAGTTTGAGCTTGATTCTTGGAGCTTGTATCCGGTAGAGAAGCTCTTGGTGGTGGATTTCCGAGGTGACTCAAGAGATGTTGGTGGCTGGCAAACAGATCATTTGGTGAGTGTGCCAAGTCCTTTAGACTATCTTAATCTTTCTCCTCATAGTATCCTTGGTGCTCAATGAACTTGACATCCCGGGAGACCATTACCTGGTTTCGCCCAAAGTCATAACACTTGTATCCTCTTTGGGTTGCGGAGTATCTGAGGACATACATCTAGTGCTCTTTGCATCCAGTTTGACCCTTTGTTCACCTGGTTTCAAAACAAAACACACACATCTAAACAAAAGTAAGTGTTCAATGGATGGTTTGGTCTTATTGAGTACCTCAAATGGTGATTGCTCATTATGGACCCTCATAGGGATCTGGTTAATGAGGTAGCATGTGTCCATGACAGCATCACCCCAGAACCTTCTTAGAACATGAGTGTGGAACATCATTGATCTTGCTACCTCCATAAGGTGTCGATTCTTTCTCTCGACAACGCCATTTTGCTGTGGAGTATAAGGGCAACTTGTTTGGTGTAGAATCCCATGCTTTGCTAGGTGCTCCTTAAACCTATGACTTGTGTATTCTACTCCATTATTGGACCGTAGTACCTTAATTTTACCATTGAACTGATTAGTAAGATGGTTTTGAAGATACGAAATGCATCAAATACTCTATCCTTTGATGGTAGCAATGTAACCCATGTATATTTTAGATTTCTCATAAATAAATGTATATTTGTTATTATTTCTAGATGAGCAAGGTGAAGTCCATACATCAGAATAAACCAAATCAAAGCATTTTTCATAGATAGTAGATGATTTTGGAAATACGGTCTTACAATGTTTACCAAGAATACATGCTTCACAACTAGAATGATCATAGGTAACATTAGGCAACATTATTTCTAAAGCACGAGAATGATGGTGGCCTAATCTCGCATGCCACATAGCATTGGTATTAAAAGCAAAACATGAATTAACAGAAAGTAAAGGTGAAGTTTTCGGTGAAGTATCCTCAAGCACATATAAGTCTCCATTAGTGTTTTCTTCTCCGATAACCTTTCCACTCTTAATATCCCAAAAATGAAAACTGTTTTGACCAAAGATAGCAAAAGCATTCAGATCATGAGTAGCCCTTTTAACCGAGAAATGATTCAAAGTAAAAGTAGGCATAAAGAATGCCTTAGATGTTCTATCAAATAGCCTAAGATCTCATATCCCTTTTATGGGAAGTTTGTCACCATTTGCAATCATCACATTACCATTAGCCGGTTTCACATTGTTTAGAAGCACCCGAATCTATAATAAGTGAGCTATTTGGTTTAGAGGCAAATAGAATGATACTGATATCCTTTTGGTTGATTGCAGCAATGGCTTTGATAAGAGCATCCAAGTCTGATTTGCAAACCACATCATTGCCATAATCCACCATACCTAGCTCATCTCCTTGCTTGGACGTTCCTGCTTGAGCTTGCTTGGTTCTGGCTTCCGTTGAGATGTTTGCCTTGAACTTGGTTCGCTTGAGATGAGGATGGAGGATCCAGCACTTATCCTTGATGTGACCTTGCTTCTTGTAATGATCGAAAACTAGCATCTTCCGATCTTTGTTCTTGAACACCACCTTGTTTGCTGTAATGAGCTCCTTCTTTCCACTTCATCAAGGCTTGGTAGCTTCTCGGCATGGAGGAGATGCTTGATCAGGTCGTTGAACGAGGGATTCAAAGTGGGGAGTATTGATCATGATTAGTAAAGTCTCGGTTCTACTTATCTAAGGGCCGAGTCTTCTTTATATGGTATAGATGAAGAAGAGAGAGCCCAAAATGTTTTGGCCCATTATGAAGAAATGGAGCCGTTAGTCTCAAGGTAGCCATTGAAGATATTTTCGGTTAAGAAGTCACATGTTGGTTGAAGCTTCACCGAGGCAAGGTAAGGTGAATATCGTGCCTTTGGATCCGAGCATATCACTTTCATTCATGTCATTATCTCATTTTGAATTGCGCATAGAAATCCTAGGAGGTATTGCTATTTAAAGCTTGTAACACACATTGTGGTTTAACCAATCTAAGTAATACTTTCTCTCTTTCTTTTGTTCTCTTCCGAGTTCATCATTCAAGATATTCATTCTTCACCAAATCTCTTGTTAATCTTCATGAAATCTCTTTTAATCTTCCGTTAAAACCAACAAGAAGAAGACCAAAGACTCGATCTTGCTCACGTCTCTTGGTGAGTATCACCGGATCCACGGAGAATGGCCTTAGCATCTCAGGCTCGGCCCAAAGTGATCTAAACTTCCAAAAATGCTTCGTAAACTCAAGATCCTCTTGGCTTAGGTCGTTGATAGCTCTCTTGACTTCAAACACTTGCGTGAGGTTGGAGATGTTACAAAAACATTCTTGAGAGTAACCAAGTTTGTATGCTATCTCGCAATACGAATAAGCTTCAAGAAGTGAAGCATCAAGGGGGTTTTGGAGCAATCCGAGTACCGTTTGGTCTTCTTGAAACCACTTTGAGACTTCAGAGCTTGACTCTTCCTTGGTGCTTTCCTTTCCATCTTCTTTCACGGTTCTGGTTGGAGCTTGATCCGTTTCAACGTGGCTCCAAATACCGCGGCCACAAAGAGAAATCTTGGTAGTCCTAGCCCATAGCAAGTAATTGATTCCTTTGAGGATCACGGGAATGACGATAGGCTTTGGATTATCCATGATTTGCATAGAGAATGAGAATAGATGAATTACAAATGAAGAGATTTGATTGAAACGATCTATGAACCGGAATGGTTAGAGCCGAGAGGATTGGTTCGTGAAGACACTAGAGATTTAACGAATAAGATGAAGAGAATAAGAAATGATAGATTGATGCTCTGATACCATGTAAGTTTATAAGCGGAAATGATAAAGAGAGACAAAGAGAATGTAGAGAAACTTAGCCATTTTCGACAAAAAGAGATTGTTAAGTTTTACAAAGGCGGTTCCCTCCTTTTATATAGAACCAATCATTAGGTAATCAAGGTAGGGAGCCCTAAAGGAAACTGCATGTACAATAACCAAATGGATATGTCCCTAACGTTCAAGTCTAAGTAATGGCTCCTTTGACAAAGCATTGACCCACGTGTGGATAAGGCCTTGGGAAACTTCTGAGAAGGTCTCAGCTTGACCCAAAGTTTGCACAACGGCTCTTTTGGCCTGAACTTTACACAAACTTCTTTTCTTCTTTCTGTCAAGTCTCGAGGATCTTGAGTTTAGGGTTGTACGGACTTGTACGGATCCGTACCATTTGTATGGTCACCCAAACTTCAACTTCTCCGGTTGCTCCATGGGCCATACTCATCACTTTAGGCCAAGTCTTTGACACTATCGGGTCATCTTCTCATAAGTGGTCGGCCAATACTAAACCCACTTTGAAGGCTTCTCTTGGATCCTTGATAGTTAGTAACTCTTGGATCCTTGATCTCCACTCGAAACTGCCTATGGTCAATACTATGTAATCTCTTTTGAGAGAAAGGATTTAATTATGGTTTTAGAAATTCTCAAATGATAAAGATAGAGAATTCACACCACAGATTTATCCTTAACAAAGCTTAGATAAATCAAAAGTCATTTGTTGTTTCCCATTCATAAGAAGGAAATCAGACTAAGTTTTATCCTTTTATTTTGAAAACAAGGGATGAACTATGATTGATTTGGATAGATTTCACACAGAATTTTCCCAGATCAATGTTCATCTTTTGAAAACAATCATGGACTTACATGCTTACAAGAAGCTAGCCATAATTTTCACTCGGGTGAAAACGATCTTAGGTGTATTTTGAATTCAAACTGAATTTTAACACAGATCTTTTCACCTTAGAGAGCAAGAACCAAGGACTTAAATGCTTAGAAGCGGTCCAAGGTTTTTATAACCAGAGAAATTTGGATTCAGAAAGGACTAAAGGCTTAAGACTATTATTGAGCAAAAGCGACCAAGGTTCTCATTCCTTTGGAAATTTTAAACAAAATGAGACTTGGATTCATCATGGCTTTATACTCATACTCATAAGAGTTTAGCTTTACCAAGGTTCTCTTCCCATATAATTTGAAAAATGATATACCACACGTTAGATCATTAATTCATATGAATCAAGCATCTTTAGGTGTTTTCTTCTTCTCTTAAATGACTTGAACTATATACACAGCAGAGAAATAACAATTAATTTTGGAATCTCAAGCTTATGCATATTTGAGTTTAATCTAAAAGTAAGTGTGACTTAGAGAAAAGGGAAATGGGCTAAAGAGAATGAGACATCAATGCTATCCATGGGTCTGATTATAGGGAATCCATGGAATATGCTGGAGATGATCTCATCTTCTTTCTCTTCTTCATGGGATTTCACCACAACCACATTTTGTTTCTCTTCATTGTCACCACTTTAGAGAAGAAAATTTATCAAGAACAAAAAAATTGAAAGCGTGATTTCCTTAAGGATCTAGCATGACTTCATTTCTAAATGAAAAACAAGTATGGTTCAATTATGGATTCATCATAACAATGTTTATACATTTAAGAATGTAGCACGCATGTCATAAGAATATCAAAACCAAGAAGAACAAGAAACATGAGCCAAAGACTTAAAATATGTGAAGTAAAGAAAACATAGTCCAAGGCTTAAAGATGACAAACGAAATTTGGATTCATCAAGGCCCAAAAGCTTTGAACTCTTTTGAGAATAAAGTGACCATGGTTCTCATTTCATTTGTCAAAACTCAAACAGATAATGGATTCATCAAGGTTCTCTAGCTAGATATCTCCTTAAGGATTTAATTTCCAGAAATATCTTGGCACAGATACAACAAGGTTCTCTTCCTTTTGTGAGTTTAAATGTGGAATATAAGATGAAGTATAGAAGTATAAGCATGATCTAGAAAGCATAAGTATGAAGACCAAGTATAAGCATAAATAAGAGAGAGGTTTAGAGATAATTTGTGTAAGAAGTATAAAGCAGCCCCTAAGGACTTAAGCCACAAAAAAAGGTGCAGCTACAAGAATTTATAGAGAAACCCCTTAGGGTTTTCTCTTTAGAAATTGATTAAATGGGTAAAAGAGAAGAAGATAAGGTTTTGTCCTATTCTCTTTTAAACTCCGAAATAGGCTCCTTCCCTCCATCTTTTGGCTCCAAATCGTAGGTCTTTTTAGATAAGGCTCTTAGCATCATTTGACCCTGCTTTTGCACATCCTGAATCTTTAACACGACTTTTGCACAAGACGTTTCTCAAACCCGAATTTTGCACAAAGTCTTTGATGATGCTTTCTTCCCTTTCCTTTAGAACCGGAAGCGTGCAATATCCGGGTTTGTACGGATCCGTATATTGCACATGCAGCTTAACTCAATGTGAAGCTCAAGCTGCCTTCTTGATCTCAACACTCCCCCTCAAGCTTAGCCGTCGGTACAAAGGCTATGCTTGGATCCCCATAGGCGTTACCTTGGTAAAAACCTCATCATAGAAAAAAACCTCTTGGAAAAAAATAGTCTATGATGAGAAAAAGAGCATAACGTCCATGGGTGTAGAGGATGCGAGTCAAGGATGATAGAGTGGCATGAAGACTTAAGAACCCAGATCTTCAAGGATAAAATTGAGCATTACCAACTTTCTAGGCTTCCTCTTGTCTTTTCTTTTGCTTCTGCTTGCTTTAGACTTCAAGTCTCAATGTCGCTCCTTGGATACATGGGAAAGAATCAATACTCTTGAGATGGTGGTGGTGATGATTTCTCCATATGGCTTATATAACAAGACTTGGCCCTTTCTTCTCCTCCTCTTGCTTTGCTTTGTTGAGAACTCCAAGTGGTGACTTGACTGATTGATGATGTAAGTATAATCCTCCATGGATAGATCCATCATAGCTTGATCTTCCCAAATCAGAACCTTCCCAAGCAATGGTATCTTCCTGATGAATGCACAAGTAGAGGCCGAACGTACGATTGGAACATGATCTAGACCGTGCTTAACTGAATCCTTGGTTCTGGGTCATATACCATCTTCTAACCCAGCTCGGTACTACTTGACTCCTCTTGACCCAAAGTTCTCTCATGTGCCACCTATGAGTGAATATTTGAACCCGAGCTTCAAACACCCAAGATGATTTGGTTTTGGATCGCCCTTTTCACTTCTCACCAATGCTTGAAGCCTAGCCCCAATGCTTGAGTGAAACTGCATTTTGGAACCCATAATCCCCAAGTGATCTCCTTGCACATAGATCTCTTTGTCTTGAACCAACTCTTGTTTCAACCTCCGTTTGCTTGACTCTTGATCCTTCATAGCTATAGCTATTCTTGCCATCTTTGTCCACCAAGTTCAGTACCTACAAAGCTTCATAACCACATAATCATACACACAACGCCTTGCTCTCTGATATTGTATTCTCCCCCTCAAGCTTAACTGGCAGGACTCCCCCTTAAGCTTGCAATTCAGAGGAATCCTTCCTCTTTCTCCTTAACGTCTTCTTACTTGAAACGCAAGGCATCTTCTCTTCACGGTTTGTATCTTCACAAACTTGGTGTGAGGGTTGTCCATAAACCTTCTTCACGGCTTGGATTCCCCAAGCTTGATGTGAAGCCTTTCTTTGGTATCACCATAGAACTCAGCTCATCCTTTCATCTATAGAACCTCACTTATCGCCAGACTGACCTCTCTCCGGTAATCCGAGTATAACTCGCGAACCATAACCCAGAAACACTTCATACTGATCCCAAACGAACAATAACTCTTGTAGCTTCATTGTGTCCAAATATCGTCAAGAACAAACCGTTGGAAGGCTATCAACAAACATCAAACTTCAAATGAACCGATGCTTTTCCCCTCATTTCTTCTTATGCTATCCTTTCTTTCTTTGTCTCCAAACTTCTTGGAAGTATAGTCACAGCACTTACTCCTTTGTACCTTCATTAAGAGATACAGAATTTTAAAGCAATGGCCGTGGGGTTTTAACACAATCAAGACGAAATATGTAACACTAAGAGTTTAGAGAGTTGGCCTTTGGTGTTTATGATCTGGTGAATGGGCGTAATGAGTTGGTCTTCTTGTCATCATGTTGTGGGTCTTCTTCTCAACATTTCTTGAGCAACACCTTCCATTCTCCATTTCTTGAACATACAAGCTCCAAGATCTTCTTGACTCCATTTCTTCTTTATGTGCCCCTTCTCCTTTAACTCTTCTCTCACCAAGTATAATCCAGGCTTTCCTTGTTTAAACCCTTCATAGAGGATTTAAATTCAGTAAGTAATGGCCATGGGGGATTGAGAAGGTTAAAAACATTGGTCTGCAATTTGAAGAAGTAAGAGTAATAATTCATAAGGCTCAATGATATTCAAACTAAAGAAAACGGTTAGAGGATACTCCCTTTTTGTTGATGATCTGAAGAGGTTTGTGAGTTCATGTACCAGTCCTCCTCGTTGGTATTGCTAAGCTTAGGGTCAACAATAGTTTGTAACAACATATTGTGGTGTCCTGTTTATTGACATGCCTACAATACCAAAGATTAGTTAAACAAATTTCATCTTTTATGATTTTTCACCATAAAGAGAATGTACTCTCTTGTGAGAGAAAGGAATTAACAATGGTCTTAGGAATTTTCGCATCATTAAGATAGAGAATTCGGACCCAAATATTATCCTTAACAAAGCTTAGAACAATCAAAGTCATATCAATTTTCACATTCATAAGAAGGAAATTAGACTAAGATTTAACATTTTATTTTGAAAAACAAGGGATGAACTATGATTGGTTTGGAAAGACTTCAGACGTAGTTTTCCCAGATCATTGTTCATCTTTTGAAAACAATCATGGACTTACATGCTTACAACAAGCTAGCCATAATTTTTTACTCGGGTGAAAAACGATCTTAGGTGTATTTTAAATTCATGCTGAATTTTAACACAGATCTTTTCACCTTAGAGAGTAACCAACCAAGGACTTAAGTGCTTAAAAGCGGTCCAAGGTTTAATAACCAGAAAAATTTGGATTCAGCAAGGTCTAAAAGCTAAAGACTCTATTAAGTAAGCGCGACCAAGGTTCTCATTCCTTTGGAAATTTTAAACAAAATGAGATTTGGATTCATCATGGAGTTATGCTTTTACTCATAAGAGTTTAGCTTTACCAAGGTTCTCTTCCCATGTAATTTTAAACATGATAAACCACACCTTAGATCTTTAATTCATATGAATCAAGAATCTGTAGGTGTGTTCTTCTTCTCTTAAATGATTTAAACGATACATAGCAGAGAAATGACAATTAATTTTGAATTCTCAAGCTTATGCATATTTGAGTTTTAATCTAAAAGTAACCGTGACTTAGAGAAAAGGGGAATGTATTGAGAAAAAGCATTCCGTGCAGAAGGCCGGGTACTATTCATCCCGGGTACTATTCATCCCGACACCCGAGATTACTATTCATCCCGACACTCGAGATTACTATTCATCCCGTGAGTGTTCGTCTTCATGTTCCAGCAATGTCACTATTCATCCCGTAAACTGAGTTCCAGCAATGTCACTATTCATCCCGTAAACTGCGTTTCACTATTGCTATAGTATTTTTATTTAGGGCTTCCTCCTTCCGCTATAAAAGGAGGAAACCCCTTTTTTCTTGTAACCTAACCTAATTTTCGTGCCTCTTATGGCTGAGAGAGAGCTGTCTCTAATTCTCTTGTTTTTATTGAATCTCTTCTCTAATTCTCTAGTTAATCCGCATAAATCTCATAAATTCTATATGGTATCAGAGCCTTGTTACTGATTCTCGGCTTCTATTCAATCATCTCTAGTTATTCTCTTAATCTCCATTCATGCCACATCTCTCTCTTTATCTCTCATAGAAAGTTCTCAATCTCTGCTTGTGTTTGTTTCTCTTGTCTATGCTTGAAGATCTCAGCAGGTCTCTGTCCCTTCTCAGCAGATTAATCTCCATTGCTGGTTCTATAGATCTTCAGCTCTCTTCTGGTTTTGACAGATTTTCGGAGGTACTGTAGCAACAGTGACACCAACAGAACTTGTGATTTCTCAGCAAAGGTGTAACCTTTCTCTGCTGTATTTGGTAAAATCATCTCTGCTCTACTTCACTTCAGACTCAGTTCATACGATTTCAGTCTTGTTGGTTGCTTGGGAAGTTAAGATCAATCTGGAAATTTGTGGGTGTGTTGGCTGTAAGAAACGCTGAAGCATGGATTCTTCAAAATCTGTTCCTATACCAGTTACTCTCAAAGGTGTGAACTACTTACTCTGGGCTAGAACCACCAAGACAAATCTGTGTGGTCGTGGTCTTTGGAATCACATTGAAACCCAAGATAAGAAAGTAATCACGGATGAAGATGGAAAAGAGATCAGTGGAGTTCCAAGTTCTGAAGATGGCAAATGGTTTCAAGAAGATCAGGGGTTTCTTGGACTACATCAAAACTCACTTGAAGCCTCAATACTTGAAGCTTATTCTTATTGTGAGACGGCAAAGGAGCTGTGGAACACACTAAAGAATGTCTATGGAAATGTCTCCAATCTTACTCGAGTGTTTGAAGTCAAGAAAGCTATAAACAATCTCAGCCAAGAAGATCTTGACTTCACAAAACACTTTGGAAAATTCAGATCCCTGTGGGCTGAACTCGAGATGCTAAGACCTTTCTCGGTGGATCCAAGTGCTCTCAAGGAAAGGGGTGAACAAGATAAGGTATTTGGTCTGCTGCTCACATTGAACCCGGCTTACAATGATCTCATCAAGCACATCCTTAGAGCAGAGAAGTTACCGAGCTTAGATGAGGTGTGCTCTCAAATCCAACGTGAACAAGGCTCAGTAGGTCTCTTCAGTGGCAAAGGGGAAATGGTCATGGCACACAAAGTCACTTTCAAGTCTGAAGATAGGAAGATTCTTTTGTGTGATCACTGCAAGAAGAGAGGCCATATCAAGGATAAATGTTGGATACTACATCCACATCTTAAGCCAGCAAAGTTCAAGGTTCAAGCGAACTACTCTCAAGAAGCCTCAACTGAGCAAGCTCAGGCCGGACCATCTAGACAAGGAGATGAACTAGCTATGGTTGCCTACTCCAATGATGTTGTTAGGAAGTCGGACCTTGAAGCTCTCATCAAGTCCATTGCTGCCCTTACCAATAAAGAATCCGGTATCACTCACTTTGCTTCTTTACCTAAATCACAAAATAAAACATTGATTATTGATTCTGGGGCTTCTCATCATATGATTAGTAACCCTAACCTCATTAATAATGTTAAACCTATTAATGGAAATGTGATAATTGCAAATGGTGATAGGATCCCCATAAGAGGAGTAGGTGATTTAAAACTTTGTGATAAGAACTCTAAAGCGTTCTTCATGCCCGAGTTCACCTCTAATCTTGTCTCAGTAAAAAGAGCTACAAATGATCTTAATTGCTATGCTATATTTGGTCCTAATAGCTTTCATTTTCAGGATATTGAGAGTGGAAAAGTTCTGGGAGAAGGGAACACTAACGGTGACTTATATGTTTTTGAGGATTCTCCAGCAACAAAATCTACTTCTCTTTCTTGTCAATCTTGTTATGCTGTTAGCCCAAATAAACTGTGGCATGATAGACTTGGTCACCCTCATGCTAAGGCTTTAGAGATTATGTTACCCCATGTTGTCTTTAATCATATGAACTGTGAAGCATGTATTCTAGGAAAGCACTGTAAAACTGTTTTTCCTAAGTCTTCAACTTACTATGAAAAATGTTTTGATCTTGTGCATTCAGATGTTTGGACTGCCCCATGTTTATCTAGAGACAATAATAAATACTATGTTACATTTATTGATGAGAAATCAAAATATACATGGGTCACACTGCTTGCATCTAAGGATAAAGTATATGATGCATTTGTTAATTTTCAATCATATGTTACTAACCAGTTTAATGCCAAGATCAAGGTATTCAGGTCTGATAATGGGGGGGAATACACTAGTCACAAGTTCAAAGATCACTTAGCAAGACATGGGATCATACACCAAACTAGCTGCCCATATACACCTCAACAAAATGGTGTAGCTGAGAGGAAGAATCGACATCTTATGGAAGTTGCACGATCCATGATGTTTAACACCAATGTTCCAAGGAGATTCTGGAGTGATGCTGTCATGGCAGCTTGTTACCTAATAAATAGGACACCAACAAGGATCCTAACTGATTTAGCACCATTTGAGGTATTGAACCGAGCCAAACCTTCTATTGATCACTTACGAGTGTTTGGTTGCGTTTGTTTTGTATTGAGACCAGGTGAACTTCCATAAGATGCCGATTCTTCCTCTCAGCTACACCATTTTATTGAGGTGTATACGGGCAGCTAGTTTTGTGTATGATCCCATGTCTTGCTAAGTGATCTTTGAACTTGTGACTAGTGTATTCCCCCCCATTATCAGACCTGAATACCTTGATTTTGGCATTAAACTGGTTAGTAACATATGATTGAAAATCAACAAATGCATCATATACTCTATCCTTAGATGCAAGCAGTGTGACCCATGTATATTTCGATTTCTCATCAATAAATGTAACATAGTATTTATTATTGTCTCTAGATAAACATGGGGCAGTCCAAACATCTGAATGCACAAGATCAAAACATTTTTCATAGTAAGTTGAAGACTTAGGAAAAACAGTTTTACAGTGCTTTCCTAGAATACATGCTTCACAGTTCATATGATTAAAGACAACATGGGGTAACATAATCTCTAAAGCCCTAGCATGAGGGTGACCAAGTCTATCATGCCACAGTTTATTTGGGCTAACAGCATAACAAGATTGACAAGAAAGAGAAGTAGATTTTGTTGCTGGAGAATCCTCAAAAACATATAAGTCACCGTTAGTGTTCCCTTCTCCCAGAACTTTTCCACTTTCAATATCCTGAAAATGAAAGCTATTAGGGCCAAATATAGCATAGCAATTAAGATCATTTGTAGCTCTTTTTACTGAGACAAGATTAGAGGTGAACTCAGGCATGAAGAACGCTTTAGAGGTCTTATCACAAAGTTTTAAATCACCTACTCCTCTTATGGGGATCCTATCACCATTTGCAATTATCACATTTCCATTAATAGGTTTAACATTATTAATGAGGTTAGGGTTACTAATCATATGATGAGAAGCCCCAGAATCAATAATCAATGTTTTATTTTGTGATTTAGGTAAAGAAGCAAAGTGAGTGATACCGGATTCTTTATTGGTAAGGGCAGCAATGGACTTGATGAGAGCTTCAAGGTCCGACTTCCTACCAACATCATTGGAGTAGGCAACCATAGCCAGTTCATCTCCTTGTCTAGATGGTCCGGCCTGAGCTTGCTCAGTTGAGGCTTCTTGAGAGTAGTTCGCTTGAACCTTGAACTTTGCTGGCTTAAGATGTGGATGTAGTATCCAACATTTATCCTTGATATGGCCTCTCTTCTTGCAGTGATCACACACAAGAATGTTTCTATCTTCAGACTTGAAAGTAACTTTGTGTGCCATGACCATTTCCCCTTTGCCACTGAAGAGACCTACTGAGCCTTGTTCACGTTGGATTTGAGAGCACACCTCATCTAAGCTTGCTAACTTCTCAGCTCTAAGGATGTGCTTGATGAGATCATTGTAAGCTGGGTTCAATGTGAGAAGCAGACCAAAGACCCTATCTTGTTCACCCCTTTCCTTGAGAGCACTTGGATCCACCGAGAAAGGTCTTAGCATCTCGAGTTCAGCCCACAGTGATCTGAATTTTCCAAAGTGTTTTGTGAAGTCAAGATCTTCTTGGCTGAGATTGTTGATAGCTTTCTTGACCTCAAACACTCAGGTAAGATTGGAGTAATTTCCATAGACATTTTTTAGTGTGTCCCACAGCTCCTTTGCCGTCTCACAATAAGAATAAGCTTCAAGTATTGCGGCTTCAAGTGAGTTTTGAAGTAGTCAAAGAACCCCCTGATCTTCTTGAAACCATTTGCCATCTTCAGAACTTGGATCTCCACTGATCTCTTTTCCATCTTCATCTGTGATTACTTTCTTATCTTGGGTTTCAATGTGATTCCAAAGACCACGACCACACAGATTTGTCTTGGTGGTTCTAGCCCAGAGTAAGTAGTTCACACCTTTGAGAGTAACTGGTATAGGAACAGATTTTGAAGAATCCATGCTTCAGCGTTTCTTCTAACCAACGCACCAACAAATTCTCAGATTGATCCTAACTTCCCAAGCAACCAACAAGACTAGAATTGTATGAACTAAGTTTTAAGTGAAGTAGAACAGAGATGATTTTACCAAATAAAGCAGAGAAAGATTACAACTTTGCTGAGAAATCACAAGTTCTGTTGGCGTCACTGTTGCTACAGTACCACCGAAAATCTGTCAAAACCAGAAGAGAGCTGAAGATCTATAGAGCCAGCAATGGAGATTAATCTGCTGAGACAGGACAGAGATCTGCTGAGATCTTCAAGTATTGACAAGAAGAACAAACAAATTTCGGAACTGAGAACTTGAAAAAAAAAACGAAAATGGCTGTGGTGTGTAGAGAAGAGAATAGTAACTGAGGAGAAATCAAGAGATTAGCTAGAAATGATTGAATAAAAACAGAGAATCACTAACCTGCTCTGATACCATGAGATTTTAAAGAGATTAGATGCGGAAATAAGGACAGAGATTAGATGAACTAGAGAGAAAGAGAGGTTCAGCCATTTTCTTCTTTAAGCCTATGGAGGCAAGAATTGTGTTAGGTTACAAGAAAAAAGGGTTCCTCCTTTTATAGAAGAAGGAGGAAGCCCTAAATAAAAAAAACTGCAGCAATAGTGAAACGCAGTTTAAGACTCACGGGATGAATAGTAATCTCGGGTCTCATGATGAATAGTACCCGGCCTTCTGCACGGAATGCCTTTTCTCAATACGAAGACTCACGGCATGAATAGTAACCTCGGGTCTTGGGATGAATAGTACCCGGGATGAATAGTACCCGGTCTTCTGCACGGAATGTCTTTTCTCAATATTTTTTTCCACAGTCTTCAATGAGCTTTTGTAAGCCTTAGTGAACCCAAACTTTGCATGGTCTTCTCTAAGCTTTTGTAAGCCCGGACTTTGCACATGCAGCTTAACTCAATGTGAAGCTCAAGCTGCCTTCTTGATCTCAACACTTTTGAGTCAAAATGGTGATCCAAACAAAGATTGAATTCATCTAGGTTCACTAACTAGATATCTTCTTAATGTTTTCCCAGAGATATCTAGTCATGGATACAACAAGGATTTCCTTCTTTTGATTCAACCATTATATGTTAGAATAATGCGGAATGAGATAATGAAGAATTATAAGAGTTATGAAGATTCATGATAGGTTTGAGAGAGTTTGTAACGAGATCCCAGATCAGGTTCCCCTTGAGGTCGTGACTTCATGGTGTGAAGATCCAAAGAGAAGCTTCACGGTGAAGATGAATGGAGTGAAAAAGGAGATGGTGGATCGATCCTTGGTTCACGGAAGAGATGGAGTGGATTGAGATTCGGCCACACAGCTTGTGGAAGAACTGTGATATGAACAAGATCTAAGAGATCCGAGCCCAGCTCAAGGAAACTCAAAGGAAATGGATCAAGAGCTTCTCACTCAATTGAATCTAAAAGAGACAACTATCAAGGGTTTTACTTCAATAAATGTCTAACCTTATTACAATCATATGTTCAGCCTTTATACAGGCTTACACACAAAGGAAGAGAATAAGGGAAGCCCTAAACACGTGGGCAAGGATGGTGGGTTAAAATAAGCCACCGTAAAAGTAAAACGGTAAAAAGGTGAAAATATTCAAAAGGTAAAAAGTAAGAAAAAAGACTTCTTGAATGGTCTTCTTGGATAGGATCTTCCTCCCTTGATTCCCTAACCTGTCTTAGGGTAGTTCCACGTGAGAGAATCAGGTGGGACAAAGGACGATGCATTAGAAGTCGTAGCCTCGTTAAAACCTCTCAGGTATACTCATTTGGGACAAACCTGAAGTAGCGAAAAGAGTACAACTCCCTCTAATGCCTTAGGGTTGCCTCCCCACTTGGCAATGGTGAAAGCACAAAAGGATTGCTTCCTAAAGCAATGGCGACGTCCAAGAGTCGTCAAGGAACCGGATTGGACCTCTTGGCTTCCCGTGGTCCGTGGAGCTTGGTGATGAAGCTTGGGGTTCCGGCTGATGCTTGGATGTCTACTGATCCTCGGATGTTGTCTGGAAGGTGGGATCAGGGTGGTCCTTTGGGTCGGGCAACCTTGGTCTCGTCCGAATGGTCCTCGACATTGTAGCATGATAGGCGGGGTCGTATCATTCCCTCCCTCTTAAAGAGGTTTTGACCTCATAACCTGTTCAATCCCTGTTCCAAAATGAAACCAATCAACATTATCTAGAGAGAAAACAATAATCTCTTACCAGGATCAAAAGGAAACAGTAGTAGTTTGAGAGAAAAGGATAAAACTTCCCCAGAAAGGTCGAATGGTAAGGTCTTTGGCCCTGGGCTCTGGGCAACGAGTGATGTCAATGCTAAGGCTTCCAGGGGACGTGTGGACTCCATAAGAACGTGACCAAACAAGTAGGAGTAGCAATTTAAATGACCCAAAGGCGTATATGGGTTGGCCCGGCCGTTGTAAGGCAAAATGGGACCTTGTGGACCAACTCTCAAAACAGATCGATCAAGGCTTGATTTTCCTCAATCAAAAACTTCCCCATAAGTGTTCCCAGCAAATACGAAAGCCAATGCCAAACAAACGCATGGGGTGCGGTGCGATCTAGTCATCAACTTCCCTTGGTGTTTGGCTCCGGATGGCGTGTATAGGATATTTCCTTATTGGGATTGATAAGGGCTGGATTTACCTTGATTATTGACCTCCCCATAGGCACTTTGATGATGAATAATGAAGCCCAGACAAATCAAGCGAACCCAAGACTCGAATAACTCCATTCTAGGCTCGGATATGCCCCCGGATTGTGTGTAAGGAGTCTCTCCCAAAAGAACTCTATAAGGGCAAGTTTTCCCTCAATTACTTGCCTTCCCATAGACACTTTTCTGATAGATAAAGAATCCAAGACAAAAAGAGCTAACCCAAGATTTGAATCTCTCCTCTCTTGGCTCGGGAACGGTCCCGGATGGCGTGTATGAAGAATCTCCCAAACAAGCTTGATACATGATAGTTTTTCCTCGATCATTTTCCTTCCTATAGGCAGTTTGCTGATGAATAATGAAGCCCAGGAAAAAAGAACTAACCCAAGATTCGAATCGCTCCTCTCTTGGCTCTAGCATGGCCCCGAATGGCCTGTATGCTGAGTGAACTCGATAATGGCTCGGTTTTCCTCAATCCTTTTTCTTCCCATAAGAACTTTGTTTATGAATAATGAAACCCAAGCAAAAAGAGCTAACACAAGACTCAAATCGCTCATTTCTCTACTCAGAACCGGCCCCGTGTGAAGGCTGGTGTACCAAACCCTCGGGGAACCCTCTTAGACTCGCTCTGACTTGACCCAAATCTACCCAAGGCATGATTTCCTGCTTAATGTTGAAGCCGAGTGGAAAGGGATGAGTAGAAACCTCTCTTTGCAACCGTTCTATCCGTTGCTCGTCAATATGGAGCATACTTTGGTCATCCTCATAAGAAACTCGATGGTCACACATTTTGCTTCGACCCAAGTCTTCACAATGTATGGTTTCTGCGTGAATGTTCAACCCAAAGTCATTCGAACAAAGGAAGCCTTCCAATGGCCACTCACAATGCTTGGGAAAGGGTTCGGGTAGGCAAGTGTGGTCAATAGACGGATTGGCTCGGAGTTCCTGGATAACTCCTGAATCATCACGCTCCTTAGGACAGGTTTGCTGGGGAGTGACCAATCCTATGCCTAGACCACGATCCAAACACAACTTGGGCAATGGTGTTTCACGGTAAACGACAAGCCCAACGTCGTTGCTTCCTCTTGATGATGAAATACTCAACTTGATTTTATCATCAACATGTGGGATGGAATCACTACACCGTGTTGGCAGCTCACGGTGAGATAGCTCAGGAACAAACCTCTCTCTTGACATTTCAGTCTGGGCCGGGTCACAATGTGGTTGGGATACTGATGGTGATACGGAAGAAGGTGGTATGTTCCGGGAAGCTTCCCTGCGGGTCATCCTATCTTCCAGACGCTGGAGCTGTGCTTGGATAGCCAACAAGGTCTTTCCAATGCAAGATGATGTGGATGAAACCGCTATCTTCCTTGAGACTTGGCTTCCAGACCGATCATCATAGGAACATAAGTCATCAGTATCCGAGTCCTCATACATAGCTCGGGGTGAATTGGTTAGGCTTGATGACTGTAAGGTAGGATCCCAAACATGATCGGGTGGATCTGGCTCGGGTATTTCTTCTTCCGGTTCACTCTCATAGTAGTCATCTTCCCCACTATCAAAACATGTATCATCCTCAGAGGCGTCCTCATAGTAACCCGTCTCTAGGTCAAACTCATCCTCACAATCCATAACCTTGGAATTTCCTCGGTCAAATGGTGAATGCTCGGTGAGGCTCAGTCAATCCTCGGTCAAATAGTGAATGCTCAATGACAGCTGATGAAAACCTTGGATACGGAACTAGGCTTGGGAAGAGATGCTCATAAATGGTTCCGAGAAGATGGTACGAACAAGTGTACTGTTGCCGGAAAAGTACACTGGAGTGTATGGCCGAAGGTCACCGAAAGGTCACCGAAAAAGTGGCTGGAGTTGGTCAGAAGTTGGCCGGAAAGTTGACCCGCGTTGGTGGTTGCCCGGAGGTTGTTGACCGGTGGTGATCGGTTACACCTAATCGGAGATCCGACGGTGACTCGATGATCTGGTGATGATTGCTCAGATGCGGACATGGACAAATACTTGGGTCACGGGTCACAGTTGTGGCGTGGAACGAGTTGCGGATCGATGAATTGTTTCACGGAACGTTTCACGTAACGTTTCACTGTCCGACGGAACGCTTCTCAAGACGTCTCGCGTAACGGTGCATGGCCTAACGGGACGCTTCACGGGACAAGTCACAGCACGAGTCACAGACAGTTACCTCAAAAATACAAGACAAAAGAAACAAGTTAAAATTGTAACTAGGTAAAAACCAAAAGTAAATAAAGATGGTGAAAAGTAACTAAGTTAAAAGTCAAAATGGTAAATATAAAATGGTAAAAAGTAACTAAGTTAAAAGTTACTAGGTAAAAGTAATTAGTTCAAAGTAACTCGGTAAAAATAAATGATAAATGGTGAATGGTAACTAGTGAATGGTAAATGGTGAATGGTAACTTAGTGAATGCAAATGGTGAATGGTCAAAATAATTATGCAATGGTTATACACAAGATAAGATGCAATGAAATTCAAAAGCTTTGACCAAAGACTTGAAACAAATGGCACATGCACAATTTTAAGAGTAAAAGACAAGACTCAATGAATCTAGACACCTAAATGCAACAAGGTTATTAAAATCTTTAAGACTTTTAAGACTAAATGACAAAACACACAAAAGATGGATGATTCAAGGTAATAATCAAACGATTGGCTCAGCTTAAATCATGCAAACAAGACAAAACAAATGTCAGATAATACACACGCTTAAACTAAAAACCCCTTTGACCTCAAACGCCTAAGGAGAACAAGGAAAGATGTGTACAGCCCTAAAACAAGGAAACAATGTGAGTTTTGGGACCACAAGGATCAAAGCAGCACACTATCTCATCTCCAGGAAAATCAAACAAGAACCCAAACACAACAATGGTGAGACAAGACAGAACTTAAAACCTAAGTCCAAATTCAATCAATGAACACCAAAATTCATGAAACTTAAAGATAAACACACAGCAAATGCAACCAATAAACAAGAATGCAAAATCTATGAAAACTAAATGTAACCAATAAAGAGAACGTGTAATGCAATGAGTCAATACTACAAGCCACTAATCTGGGACTTAATCACAAGATAAACTCAATCAACAAAACGAAAATGCAATAGAACAAGCTACCAACGGATCTACACAGCCTATGAACAAGAACTACCAAGAACAATAAGAAAATGAAATGCAACAACTCAAAGACTCAAAACAGGTTATTTAGAACCTAAATGCACGAATTAAACATGCAATCAATACACAAAACCAAGAGAATCAATCCTAATGACACGTCAAATGCAATCAAATGACAAGGATGTAAAACCTAGGAAATCTAGATGAGATGAACGTTTTAAGAACTGACCCAAAACCTATCACCGTAAGAACGAATACACAGATCAACAGAGGAAGACAATAGGACAGAACCAAACGCACAGGAAGACTCAAATGAAAGACACAATCAAAGGAGAAACACACGGCAAAACAAACAAGAGAAAAGGTGGAGACTTTTATGGATTTTTTTTATGAAAACTTTGGATGATAAAAACGTGAAGAATCTATCAACATAAGCACAAAGGAATGATTTTTTATGGGTTTTCAAATTTTTATGATGCAAGAGAAAAGACAAAGAAAAGGATGAACACAAGATGAACTTGAAGAACACCAAGAACAACGAAAGAACACCAAAACGAAAATGATGCAAGGACTTTACACAACCTTTTGATGGAGCTTAAGCTCTGATACCAATGACAAGATCCCAGATCAGGCTCCCCTTGAGGTCGTGACTTGATGGTGTTAAGATCCAAAGAGAAGCTTCACGCTGAAGATGAATGGAGTGAAACAAGGAGATGGTGGATCGATCCTTGGTTCACGGAAGAGATGGAGTGGATTGAGATTCGGCCACACAGCTTGTGGAAGAACTGAGATACGAACAACACCTAAGAGATCCGAGCCCAGCTCAAGGAAACTCAAAGGAAATGGAATCAAGAGCTTCTCACTCAATTGAATCCAAAAGAGACAACTATCAAGGGTTTTCCTTCAATAAATGTCTAACCTTATTACAATCATAGGTTCAGCCTTTATATAGGCCCACACACGAAGGAAGGGAATAAGGGAAGTCCTAAACACATGGGCAAGGATGGTGGGTTAAAACAAGCCACCGTAAAAGTAAAACGGCAAAAAGGTGAAAATAGTCAAAAGGTAAAAAGTAAGAAAAGAAGACTTCTTGAATGGTCTTCTTGGATAGGATCTTCCTCCCTTGATTCCCTAACCTGTCTTAGGGTAGTTCCACGTGAGAGAATCAGGTGGGACAAAGGACGATGCATTAGAAGTCGTAGCCTCGTTAAAACCTCTCCGGTAAACCCATTAGGGACAAACCCAAAGTAGGGAAAAGAGTACAACTCCCTCTAATGTCTTTGGGTTGCGTCCACACTTGGAAATGGTGAAGGCACTCAAGTATTGCTTCCAAAGCAATGGCAACGTCCAAGAGTCTTCAAGGAACCGGATTGGAGCTCTCGGCTTCCCGTGGTCTGCGGAGCTTGCTGATGAAGTTTGGGGTTCCAGCTGATGCTTGGATGTCTACTGATCCTTGGATGCTGTTTGGAAGGTAGGATCGGGTTGGTCCTTTGGGTTGGGCAACCTTGGTCTCGTCCGGATGGTCCTCGGCATGGTAGCATGATTGGCGGGGTCTTATCAGTTTGTGTAGCAGAAAGAATAAGGAGAGAATCTTTTCTATTAGATTGTTACAAGCGTAGGTTACAGCCTTTAAATAGAGTGACATAAGGTATACTAGGGTTTTGCAAAAATATCTTGAGTAGATCCAAAGGTGATAGTGACATGACCGAGATTTGAATCCGTAAGTGGAACATATGACTCTTCCTTGTTTCGGAGGTCCAACGGCTCTTTGACTCTTCACGCCTTTCGTATCCTTCTTCTAGAAGATCCTCATGGACTCCAAATACTTATGGGCTTCTCTTCTTTTCCACTTGATGCGCAAATAGGCCTCGGCCTTATGATGATATGTAAGGTTAGGCTGAGGCTTAGATAGTCATGGTCAATACTCCCCCTCAAGCTTAACCATATGTGCAAAGGTTAAGCTTGGAAACCCATGAAACCTCACCTCATTAAAAACCTCAATATAGAAAAACCACTTGGGAGAAAACTATATTGACGGAAAATGAGTGTGAAGTTCCTGGGTTAGGAGACATGAGATCATGGGTGAGTGAGGTCCTCCAAGATCATGGGTATGTGAGTGCAAATTTTGAGGCTGGCAGCCTTAGTGAAGATGTCCATGACTTGATCATCAGTTCTTGTGAAACATGGAAGGGTTGTGCCGTCTTCAATCTTCTCGCGAACCTTATGGCAATCAACTTCTATGTGCTTGGTTCTTTCATGGAAGAACGAGTTTGTTGCGATATGAATAGCGGCTTGGTTATCACAATGCATGGTGATTGGCTCAGTGTGATCAATGCCAAGGTCTTGAAGGAGAGCCTTGAGCCATGTTAACTCATTTGTAAGCTTCCTCATTGCCCGGTATTCTGATTCGGCACTAGAGCATGAAACCACCTTTTGCTTCTTTGATTTCCAAGATACCAAGTTTCCACCAAAAAACGTACTATACCCAGTGGTTGACTTCCTATCCATTGTATCCCCGGCATAATCAGCATCACAATAGCCAACAATTTTGGTGTTAGCATTCTTCCCCATCCAAATGCCTTGGCCCGGAGTTCCCTTGAGATATCTAAGGATGTGTTCCACCATGCTCCAATGATACTTTGTTGGAGCTTGCATATGTTGGCTTACCTGATTCACAGCAAAACCAAGATCAGGACGTGTAGTGGTAAGATATATCAACTTACCTACTAATCTCCGATATTTTTTGAAATCCTCCAATGTTTCATCCATTGGGTCCTTTGGCTGATCCGGAGATGCATCCGTCTTCTTCTCCCCCATACGCTTGACTTTGTAGCCATCTTCAAGAGGAGTCTTTGCGGGCTTGGCACCAAGTTTCCCTGTCTCAGCCAACAACTCAAGAGTTTACTTCCTTTGCGAGAGAAATAAACCATAAGAGGATCGTCATATTTCAATCCCTAAGAAGTACTTTTGTTCCCCAAGGTCTTTAATATCAAACACAGATTTGAGACCACTTTTCTATGTTTCTTTCCCCCACTAGGTATTTTTTTCCTGAAAATGTAAAGAGTTGAGGAAACTGATAATCAGAATTAGGATAAACCTTAGATTTAGGAGTGTGAGAGGTTTTAGGTGGGCTGCGCCAAGTTGATCTCAAAGTGTTGTCTGGTGGCTTGGGATTAATCTCTTGTTCCCTCCTTTGTCTGGCTCTGTTCTTTTCCTCAAAAGCAGCAAAACTTCCATCCAGCATCTTCTGCATTTTTGCTGTTAACATTTCAATGAAGAGCTTGTTGCTGTTCTTGCTGAATACTTATTAAGATCGGCCCCTTCCTAAAAAAAAACAACACAAAACTAACCCAGTAACAAGTTCCTTTGAAAGAAATCGTGATCAAATGAACAAAACACGAAAAAAAACTCTTCAGATGCTGAAGAACCCTATTCGCGACTGCTCAACGAAATAGACCTCGAAAAATTATCAAAACAAATCCAACAATTTTAGAATCAATTTTAACAAATACTAGACTCGACCTAGGTTCAGCTGCAATTGATTTCGCGATTTTATAACGAGCCAATATTTTACGAAAATTCAAACAAAATCAAAGATCGGCAGTTCTAAAATGTCAAAAGACACAAAATCAAAATAATTCGCAGAACACTTAGATCCACAGGAAAAAAACCGATAAACAAGCATAAAACCAATAGATATAAGAGTACTTAGCTTCCAAAGTGGCTCTGATACCACTTAATATGAATCTACTCCAAAATCGTCACTTCAGAAGCAAGTAGAGATGGAATCGATGAGATGGTGTTATAGATCGAATGATTCAAGTAACAGGGGAGTGTATTGGTCACACTAAGGCTGCGGAAATCCTTAGATTCACCAGTGGATCGATGGGTCACACAAAGGGAATGAAACTCCTTTGATTTACCTATTTTGATCTAGTTCGTAGAAGAGTTTGAGAATAAAAAGCTAGATAGATTAAACTTAAGGTTTACAAGGGAATATACAGAGAAAAGAAACAAAGCTGAAACAACATGCATATAGTCTTGGAAATAACAACTAAATAAAACAGAGTTTAAAATAAAAATAACTCATCAGCTCTCTTTGCTGCCTTTGGCCACGAAATTGGGGATTAAAATTGGGCCATGGGCTTCCTTTTTAACAAATGGGCAATGATGAAGTGAAACAGCTGCCTCATTAAAAACCTTGTCAAGAAAGCCCAGTGGGACAAAACTTGACAAGGGAGAAAGAGTACAACTGAGACACTTTTCCCATTTGTTAAAATCACTTAGCTTGAATCAAAACCAAAGTGGTTTGATAAGCATCTATTTCTCCTGCTTGATTCTCTAAGTGTGTAAGTAGAGAATGGATGGTCTCCTAGCACACGTCATTGGTTCACTTGATATAGCTAGAGCATCCTCAGGTTCAAGCTCAGGTACATGCTCAGGTACATGCTCTTTATCCTTGGCCATGCTCATATCACATCTTGTGCTCTTTGCATCTAGCTTGTTTCTTTATTCTCCGTGTACTAATACTAAACAAACACATCCAAACACACGTAATTGGGATATCATTGGTTTAGTCTTGTTGAGTACCTTAAATGGTGAAATGTCATGCAAGACTTTGGTAGGTATCTGGGTTATCAAGTAGCATGAAGCCATAACCGCATCTCCCCAAACTCTCTTTGGTACATTCACATGAAACATCACTGATCTTGCAACTTCCATGAGATGCCTATTCTTCCTTTCTGCCACTCCATTTTGTTGTGGAGTGTAAGGACAGCTTGTTTGATGCATACTGCCATGCTTTGCCAAATGATCTTTGAATCTTAAGCTTGTGTATTTTCCTCCATTATCTGACCTTAGTACCTTAATATGACCATTAAATTGATTAGTTATATATTTTTGGAAGTTTATAAATGCATCAAATACACGATCCTTAGATGGAAGCAATGTGATCCAAGTGTACTTTGATTTTTCATCTATAAATATCACAAAATATTTGTGGTTATCTCCAGATAAGCATGGTGATGTCCATACATGCGAGTGAACTAAATCAAATCAATTTTCACAAATAGTAGAAGACTTAGGGAAAACGGTTCTACAATGTTTGCTGAGAATACATGCTTCACAATTCAAAGATTCAAAAGAAACATTAAGTATCATTAACTCAAGTGCACGAAAATGAAGATGTCCTAATCTAGAATGCACACGGCATTTGAACTTAAAGCATAAATTAAAAGAAAACAAAGTAGAGTTGCTTGGTTGCTTGTTCTCAAGAACATAAATATCTCCTTTTGAATTTCCTTCTCCAAGTAACTTTTCGGTCCCAATATCCTGAAAATGCACACTATTAGGTCCAAAGATAGTATAGCAATTTAAATCAGTAGTTGCCCTTTTTACCGATAACAAGTTTGAGGTGAAGTTAGGCACAAAGAAAGCTTTTGAGTTCTTATCAAATAGTTTCAAATTACCTATGCGTTTTACGGGAATTCTATCACCATTTGCTATTACCACATTGCCATTAGCTGGCTTTATGTGTGAGTTTATGAAGTCTAAATGCGGAAAAGCAAAGAAGAGACAAAGAGGATGATGATTTCATTCATTGCCAAAAATGGCTAAAGTCTAGGTAGATTACAAAAAGGCTGCGGATTCTCCTTTTATAAAGACCCAATTATTAGGTCAGTAAGGAGAAGCCCTAGTGATCTGACAAGGGAACAATTACCATAGGGGCAAACAACTAGTTGGACTAAGGCATTGACCCACGTGTGGATAAGGAGATCTCTATCCGGAAGCTAGGGTTTGGCCCGAACTTTGCACAAGCATCTTTCATGAACATCATAAACGACCCAAACTTTGTACAAACTCAATTCTTCTCCTGATCACATTTCTTCAAGATGTTCTTCAGTTGTACGGATTAGGTGTACGGTCACTAAACCTTTGAAGCTTCCGGCTGATCTATTCCTTCTTCCAACGATTGGGATCATATCATCAACAGTCCAAACTATGCTCATAGTCTCCCTTGCTCTTGTTGCTTTGACATGACCATACTCTTCTATGTTGGATATTATGTTTCTAATGAGACTCGGGTTACTAATCATATGGTGAGAAGCTCCCGAGTCAACAACAAGTGAATTATTTGGTCTATGAGCAAAGAAGGTGGTACCGGATTCCTTTAGAGATGCAATGGAGCGGAGAGCTTCTAGGTCTGATTTCCTCACAACATCTCCATAGGAAGCTGTCATTGCCGCATCCCCTTGTCTTGATGATCCGGCTTGTCCTTTTTCTCCTGTAACTTCATTAGAGTAGTTTTCCTTGAACTTGTTCGGCATGAGATGGGGATGGATGATCCAACACTTTTCCTTTGCCTTTCCTCTCTTCTTGCAATGATCACACGTTATGCTTTTACGGTCCTCATGCTTGAATATTCCCTTGTTTGCCATGGGAAGCTCCTCCTTGTTAGTTGACACCAGCTCCCCTTTGTTTGCCATGAAAAGATCTCCTTTCCCACTAAAGAGTCCTAGAGAGCCTTGTTCCCTTTGAAATTGAGAGAAAACCTATTCAAGACATGGAAGCTTGTCGGCTCTGAGGAGATCATTGAAGGTTGGATTTAGGGTTAGCAAGAGTCCAAAGACTTTGTCTTGTTCCCTTCTCTCATTGAGCACCAATGGGTCAATGGATTTTGGCCGGAGCATCTCTAACTCAGCCCATAAGGACCGGAACTTTCGAAGTGCTTTGTGAACTCCAAGTCTTCTTGCATGAGCATGTTGATGGTTTTCTTCACTTCAAAGACTTGGGTAAGTTTGGTAACATTTCCATAAATGTTTTCGAGAGTATCCCATAGTTCTTTAGAGGTTTCACAATATGAATATGCTTCTAGGATGGGAGCTTCAAGAGAGTTTAGGAGAATAGCAAGGATTGTTTGGTCTTCTTGAAACCATTTCTCTTGCTTCTTCTCTTCGTCTTCTTTGATAGCTTCTTTCCCATCTTCTTTTGTGGCTTCCTTTGGAGCCTGAGACGATTCAACGTGGCTCCAAAAACATCGACGACCACAAAGCGCTGTCTTGGTGGTTCTTGACCATAGCAAGTAGTTGGTTCCCTTAAAGACAACCGGAGTTACAAGCAGGTTTGAGTTTTCTATGGTGGATGGGAAACAGATCGTTGGACAACACTATTATCCAGTGGATAAAGCGTTTGAGGCTATGGACCGCTGGATATGTCGATAAAGATCTTGAGAAATCAAGAATAGAACCGGGAGAAAGATGGTGAAGAACTTGACGATTTGGTGAATGTCGATCAAGGAGCTTTTAGATATCAAAGGAGAATCGAAGAGTTTTGTGAAATAGAGAATAGAAGAGCTTAGATGAGCTTAGAATCGAAAGGATGCTCTGATACCATGTTAGAATAATGTGGAATGAGATAATGAATGATTATGAGAATGATGAAGATACATGATAGGTTTGAGAGAGTTTCTGTAGCAGAAAGAATAAGGAGAGAATCTCTTCTATTAGATTGTTACAAGCGTAGGTTACAGCCTTTAAATAGAGAGACATAAGGTATACTAGGGTTTTGCGAAAATATCTACAGTAGATCCCAAGCTTATAGTGACATGACCAAGATTTGAATCCCTAAGTGGAACATCTGACTCTTCCTTGTTTTGGAGGTCCAACGGCTCTTTGACTTTTCATGCCTTTCGTATCCTTCTTCTAGAAGATCCTCATGGACTCCAAATACTAATGGGCTTCTCTTCTTTTCTACTTGATGCGCAAAGAGGCCTCGGCCTTATGATGATATTTAAGGTTAGGCCAAGGCTTAGATAGTCATGGTCAATATTATATACCACAACTCTTAATGCTTTGATTCATAGATATCAAGCATCTTTTCAAGTGTGGGTCTTTTAAAATGACCTTAACCGCATATTTCAAACAAAAATTACAATGAACTTCATGTTCCTTTATTTCAAGTGAAATCAGAATCCATTGAAGGTTTTAAATAGATAACTAATGCGATTGAAAGGCTGATTTTAAAATCAAAGTAAACAAACATATATACCACGACACTAGGTGCTTTACATCAATAGAAATCAAGCACCATTCTGCCGGGTTCCCTTTATTTTGAAGTACCCAAATCGCAAATCTCAAGTAAAAACTACAATGGATTTCACTTTTCTAGTCCATTCGAACTTAGAAATCAATCCAAGGTTTGAAAACAAACACAAATGCGACTTTGAGTTCTATTCAAAGCTAACTATGACTTAGAGAAGATCAGTGAGGCTTTGGGATGATTAGAAAAGAATCTGGGCCAACCAAACAACTCATCTAAGAGCTTTAAGGCAACAGATTCTCTTCTTCCCTTGTGGTTCTTCACCACGCCTCACATGCTTCTCTTCTTTGTCATACAGGATCAAAGGAAATGTTCTGATACCATGTGAGAATAAATGCGGTATAGATAATGAAGTATGAGTAACAGGAGATTAAGCAAGTAATAAAAGTATGAAAGCTTATGCACGAAATTAACCATGTAATAAGCAATGGAGAATGAGAGTATATGCAATAAATAAAAAGAGATTATAGTGAGAGAATAGATTTTGTATTTAGAGAGAAAATGGAGCCCCAAAAGGCTTAAGCCACAAAGGAGGCGCAGCTACAAGTTTATATAGAGAAACCCCTTAGGGTTTTCTCTTTACAAGAAAACAAAAATAGATAAAGCAACTATGAAGATAAGGTTTTGTCGTATTCCCTTTTTAATTTGAAATAAGCTCTTTCCCTCCTTCTTTTGGTTCCAATTCGTTGGTCATTGTGGATAAGGCTCTGAGAAACATTTAACCCGGCTTTTGCACATTCCAAACTTTAACACGACTTTTGCACAAGCTCGTTTCTTGAATCCGGATTTTGCACATAGTCGTTGATGATGTTTTCTTGCCTCTCCTTTAGAACCTTGAGCGTGCAATATCAGGGTTTGTACGGATCCATACATTCCGTACATGATCCGAGATTTGCACACCCTTATTTTGCACAATCCTCCATAAGCATCTGTAAGCCTTAGTTAACCCAAACTTTGTACGGTCTTCTCTTACATTTTGAAAGCCCAGACTTTGCACATGCAGCTTGACTCGATGTGTAGCTCATGCTGCCTTCTTCCCTGGAAAGGTCAACTAGACTAGTCTTCCCTGGAAAACCAACGGTTAAAATGTCAACTCTTTCCCGATGATGACGGCCCACTACATCAGTTTAATCCTTCAGACTTCTCCGCGTGGCCTCTTTTTCTTTTCTTTCACGATAGTTCAGGCGGTTGTTGGATGTTACCTCTGGAGCGGGGTCCAGAGTCCGGAGCTTCCCACCTCTCATGAGTTCTCCTGACAAATGAATCCATTCGAGAGTGATCGAATTCCAGATAGTGTTTCCTTCAATAACAACAGTGAAATAATCCATGAAACCTTTCCAAGGAGCAGGGCAAGGTTTAGAAACTGCAAACAAATAAAGAAGGTCACGCATAAGAATCAGGCAATTAATCAAGACAATTAAGAGATACTATCATAATTTCTAAAGATCTACCAACGGATAGAGCCCATGAAGAATATAGCATAAGAAATAATCCATTAACTGAAACAGCATCAATTTTAACAAAAAAAACAAGAGTTTCTCCAATGGTCATCCTTGTTGAAACAAATATTAGTGAAGATTAGTCTACTCTGGAGGTAGTGGAAGAAAAGTCAACTTTGGAGACTTCTCTATTTTCTGTGGTTGTAAATTTACACACATGCTTATTTATTTGTAGCCATACGTTTTTGGCATCCGACTTGTAGATATATGTGTATCAGACCTGAAAGGAAATAATAAGAAAAAAAATTATCCCCTAAAATATTCTCTCTGGTTCGTTTCTCTTTCCCCTGTTCTTGAGAAATTCATCACAAATCCTTCATAAATTCTCGAATTTCTACATGGTATCAGAGCAATAAGCTCCTACAGACCTTGTTTCTCTCAAGCGATTGTTATGGAAAACAATAAATTCTTCACTCTACCAGTTGTTCTCAAAGGGCGCAACTACTTATTGTGGTCTAGAACCACAAAGACAGCACTGAGAAGCCGTGGTGTTATGGGTTCACTGTCTAAGCTCTGAGGAGATGCCTCATAATCAAGCTGTAGCTGGTGTGGCTCAGAAAGAAGGTGGCGTTGAAGCTAAAGGAGGAGAACCACTAAAACCGCACTATGTGGTCATCGCGGTCTTTGGAGCCACGTTGAAGCGTCCCAAGCTCCAAAGGAGACGGCTAAAGAGGAGGGAAAAGAACTTGTCAAAGAAGAGGAAGAAGAGAAGGAAGCGAAGTGGTTCCAAGAGGATCAAGCGGTGCTTGCCATTCTCTAAAACTCTCTTAATAGCTCCATTCTTGAAGCTTACTCATATTGCAAAACTGCAAAAGAGTTGTGGGATACTCTCAAGAATGTCTACGGGAATATCTCAAACCTAACCCGAGTATTTGAAGTCAAGAAGGCTACCAATGTTCTTAATCAAGAGGACTTGGAGTTTACCAAGCACTTTGGTATCTTCCGGTCATTGTGGGCTGAGCTAGAGATGCTAAGGCCAAGTACTATTGATCCGGTGATACTCAATGAGAGGCGAGAGCAAGATAAAATCTTTGGGCTCTTGTTAACATTGAATTCGGCGTCCAATGACTTAATCATGCATCTTCTCCGAGCTGATAAGCTCCCAAGCCTTGACGAAGTGTGCCCTTAAATCCAAAAGGAACATGTTGAAACAAATATTAGTGAAGACTAGAGTCTCTGGAGGTGGTGGGAGAAAAGTCAACTTTGGAGACTTCTCTATTTTCTGTGGTTGTAAATTTACACACATGCTTATTTATTTGTAGCCATACGTTTTTGGCATCTCACTTGTAGATATATGTGTATCAGAGCTGAAAGGAAATAATAAGAAAAAAAATTATCCCCTAAAATATTCTCTCTGGTTCGTTTCTCTTTCCCCTGTTCTTGAGAAATTCATCACAAATCCTTCACAAATTCTCTAATTTCTACATGGTATCAGAGCAATAAGCTCCTATAGACCTTGTTTCTCTCAAGCGATCGTTATGGAAAACAATAAATTCTTCACTCTACCAGTTGTTCTCAAAGGGAGCAACTACTTATTGTGGTCTAGAACCACAAAGACGGCACTGAGAAGCCATGGTGTATGGGTTCACTGTCTAAGCTCTAAGGAGATGCCTCAGAATCATGATGTAGCTGGTGTGGCTCAGACAGAAGGTGGCGCTGAAGCTAAAGGAGGAGAAGTAGAGTGTCAAGCCCAAATCAGCTCAAGCCAAGCGGATTCCAAGTGGATCCAAGAAAATCAGTTTGTGCTAGCTGTTCTTCAGAGCTCTTTAGAGCCAAGTATCCTAGCATCTTAATCCTATGTGGAGACTGTGAAGGAGCTGTGGGATACACTCATGGGGGTGTATGGTAATAAATCCAATCTTAGTAGGATTTTTGAGATCAAGAAGGCTCTCAAAAATCTTCAACAAGAAGGGAAAGATTTCAAAGATATCTTTCGTGAGTTTAGGGGGTTATGGGCGGAGCTTGATATGCTCAGGCCTCCTACTATTGATGTCAAGGAGATGATTGAGAGGAGAGAGCAAGATCAAGTATTTGGTTTGCTTCTTACTCTAGATGAGTCCTACATAGGACTAGTTCATCACATTTTGAGGTTTGAGAAGTTGCCTACTCTCAACCAGGTGTGTATGATGATTCAGAAGGAGGAAAGCTCCAAAGGTCTCTTCAAAGGGACAAGTGAAGTTGCTCATGTGAGCAAGGGTAAAGAGGTTGGATTGATAGTCGACAAGAAAAATCTCTGGTGTGATCATTGTAGGATGAAAGGACACACCAAGGAAAGATGTTGGACCCTCTATCCGCATCTAAGGCCCAAGAACTTTAAGGTGGCGGGTCAGACATCAAGGGGAGTGGCTGGCGTTGCTATAGCTCCCCCAGATGATGTTGTAAGAAGGTCGTACTTGGATGCTCTCATCAAAAGCATTTCCAAGCTCACAGAATCTGGTAAGGGTTTCCTTGCATCTAGAATTCGCAAACAAGTTATAGTAGATTCTGGTGCTTCTCATCACATGATTAGTGATAAGGAATTGTTGTCTAATGTTGAGCCACATGGTGGAAAGGTTACAGTTGCTAAAGGACAGGATGTTGAGATTAGAGGAATTGGGAACTTAGAGTTGTTTCAGAAAAAGTTGAAAGCTCTATATATGCCAGAATTCAGAGGGCAACTAAAGAGCTTGATTGTGTGGTTGTATTTAGTCCTGATGATGTGAAATTTCAGGACAATAAGTCAGGAAAGACCATCGGAGAAGGCTGCTCCAAGGGTGGTCTTTATGATTTGGACAACAAGCAGCCTGATGTGAACATGGAAGTTGATCATTCGGCACTAAGCTCTTTTTGGCATGAAAGGTTGGGTCATCCTCATATAAAGGCAGTTCAACTTGTTCTCGCCAATCAGAAGATTCAAGATCATCAAAAGTGTGAAGCATGTATTCTTGGGAAACATTGTAGGACAGTTTTTCTGGATTCTTCAACTTTGTATGATGATTGTTTTGATCTTGTACATTCTGATGTGTGGACAGCTCCATGTGCAACTCGTGATCAATATAAGTATTTGGTTTTATTCATTGATGAGAAGTCTAAGTACACATGGATTACACTTATGCCTTCGAAAAGTCATGTCCTAGATGCTTTCTCCAAGTTCTACAACTATGTATTGACTCACTTTGGAACCAAGATTAAGATCTTAAGGAGTGATAATTGAAGAGAGTACACTAGTAATGCATTTAAAGAGTTTGTTGGGAAGGTTGGAATTGTGCATCAAACTTCTTGTGCTTATACTCCACAACAAAATGGAGTACCTGAACGCAAGAATAGACATCTCATGGAGGTTGCTAGGACAATGTTATTTGATAGGAGTGTGCCTAAGAAATATTGGGGAGATGCTGTGATGACAGCTTGTTACCTCATTAACTGGCTACCAACAATTCATCTTGGAAGTGTGTCTCCTTATGAGGTATTGAAAAAAGTTAAACCCCCCCACTGATCATCTTTGTGTCTTTGGTTGTGTTTGCTATGTATTTGTACCACATGCTCAGAGGAACAAGCTAGAACCAAAGAGTACAAAGTGTATATTCATTGGATACTCTTCTACACAAAAGGGGTATAAATGTTACAATCCCATCACCAAGCGTGTACATGTCTCAAGGGAGGTTAGATTCGTTGAAAAGAAGGGTTATTTTGATAAAAAGAATTGGAATAACTTGGAAGATTTAGCCTTGCCAGAAGAGAGAGCATCCACGTTAAGGGTTATTATTGAGGGGTTAGCTCCAGGTGGTGATTCGGTTGAACATGTTGAGAATATTGAGGTTGAAAATGAGGAGAGTGACAGTGGTGATCATATAGAGGTTGAGACAGTGGTTGATTCAGAAGGTGATGACAGTGAGATGGAATCACCAAGTATCAATTCTGCTCTAGATCCATTGGAGACTGCTGTAGTAGAGGAGTCTGAGGAGTCGAGTCCTAATGAGGAGATTGTGCCCCCATTGAGGAGAAGTACAAGGATGAAATTTCCTCCTGAGAATTGGAAGAACACAAGAGTGTATTACAATGCTCATCCATTTCAGAATCATTGCACCATGGATCAATTTCCAAAAGAGCACCAAGCTTTTCTCTCCATGATTGATAAGCACATAATACCAAGCAGTTATGAAAAGGCTTGCTTATCTGATGTTTGGGTTCAAGCTATGTTGGAAGTGATAGCGTCTATGGTCAAGAATGATACATGGATTGAAATTGAGAAGCCTAGCAAGAAGAAGCTTGTGGGCTGTAGATGGGTTTACACTATCAAGGATACTAGCACTGGAGAAATAGAAAGATACAAAGCAAGATTGGTAGCCAAGGGTTACACACAAAGCAAGTAAATTATACTGAAACCTTTGCGCTAGTAGCTAAACTTCATTCGGTACGAGTTCTGCTCTCTATTGCAACTAATCTCTGTTGGAACATATGGCAGATGGATGTGAAAAATGCATTTCTTCAAGGAGAGCTGAAGGAAGAAGTTTATATGGTTCCTCCAGAAGGAGTTAACATAAGGGACAACAAGGTGTGCAACCTTAAGAAAGCTATATATGGTCTCAAGCAATCACCTAGAGCTTGGTATCACAAGCTTAGTGGATGTCTTCTTGATAATGGATTTCGGAGATCCGAAGCAGACCATACGTTGTTTACAACTCAGGGGGAGAATAGTATTGTTGCGGTGCTGGTTTATGTTGATGATATTATTGTTACTGGAGATGACATTGAGGGAATCAAGAGAGCTAAGAGTTTGCTCAAGGCTTCATTTGACATCAAAGACTTGGGGTGAACTTAAGTATTTCCTTGGGATTGAGGTATGTAAGTTTGAGAATGGGCTATTTTTTTCTCAGAGGAAATACACTCTTGATTTGCTGGAAGAGACAGGGAAGCTTGGTGTAAAACCGGCTAAGACTACCATAGAGGATAGTTATAAGATATGTCCTGAGGGGGAGCCGCTTATGCAGGTAAAGCAATATCAAAGGCTAGTTGGAAGGTTGATTTACTTGACTATCACCCGACCTGACCTGACATCTCATTTGCAATGAATCAAGTAAGTCAACATATGCAGGCTCCAAGTAAGCATCATTGGGGAATGGTTGATCGCATCATGAGATACTTGAAAGGCACACCTGGCAAAGGTATTTGGATGGGTCGCAATAACTCTACAGATATTATTGGTTATTGTGATGCTGATTAGGCAGGAGATAAAGGTGATCGGAAATCTACAACTGGGTATTGCACATTTGTTGGTGAGAACTTGGTTACTTGGAGAAGTAAAAAAGAGAAGGTGGTTTCAAGATCAAGTGCGGAAGCTGAGTATAGAGCTATGGCAAACACAACTGGTGAGTTGGTTTGGATTAAGGCTCTTCTCAAAGATTTAGGAATCGAATCATCTGAGCCTATAACCTTTCACTGTGATAATCAAGCTGCTCTCCATATTGCTTCTAATTCAGTGTTCCATGAGATGACAAAGCATAGAGAGGTAGATTGTCACTATATAAGGGAGAAAGTTGAATCCAGGATTATTCTACCAACATTTGTGAGAAGTGTTGATCAGTTAGCAGATGTCTTCACCAAAGCAACAACAAGTAAGGTATGTGATGATCTTCATGGGAAGATGGGTTTATTGGATCTCCATCAACCAATCTTGAGGGGGAGTGTTGAAACAAATATTAGTGAAGACTAGTCAACTCTGGAGGCAGTGGAAGAAAAGTCAACTTTGGAGACTTCTCTATTTTCTGTGGTTTTAAATTTACTCACATGCTTATTTATTTGTAGCCATACGTTTTTGGCATCCCACTTGTATATGTGTATCAGACCTGAAAGGAAATAAAAAAAAATAATGATCCCCTAAAATATTATGTCTGGCTTGTTTCTCTTTCCCCTGTTCTTGAGAAATTCATCACAAATCCTTCACAAATTCTCTATTTTCTACAATCTTTATCTAGAATTCCGGTAACTAGAGCCCTATCAATGTGTGGGTAAATGGCGTAGTATCCGGAACCACTTCTTCCCAATATTCAAACATTAAATAGTTATAAGAGGTCACTAGCGCTTAAAGCATACCCAGCCTCAGCAGCGATCGTGAGGGTAAGAGGATGGTGCGAAGCATGTTCGGTGTCACCTGCAGAAAAGCAAGTCCTAGGCCATGAAGGAAAAGTAGAAAAACTTCAGGCAAATGAAAGAACAGGCCGCATCCAGTAAGATAGACCGAATAGAGGCACAAATAGGCGGTGCGGCCTGATTCCGGCTATTCATCCGAGGTTAGGAGAGCAAATTCAACTTCTGCTGGAACCTTGCCAAGAGTCTCTAAAACTTGAAGATTTTCTTCTTCCTGGAGAATCAACGGAGGATGAGGGCCTAATTTATCATTAGGTTTCGCAGAAGGACCAGTTGAAGGCGTTTTTGACACACTCGCCATAGTTGGGTAAAGAGAAATCAAAGAATTACGGAGAAGAGAGATATTGTGGAAATTTCTCAGATGAAGAAGGACAGTAGAGAAAGGGAAAGTGAGAGGTCACAAGCAGGTAAAAAGATTAAAAAGGGGGGCGGGGGGTTTACCTTAAACGAACGGATGAGAAACTGCCTCAAGATTGGTGGCGAAAGTGGGGTATTTTTTCTCATTTTTAAATGAAACTCAGAGTAAACAAAAACGTACATTAAGGGGATTCATATCAAGAGAATTGTGAAATCTAAATGGTGTGACAATAAGCAGAAATAGTATGGAGAGGAATAAAGAAATTTGAATTTATTACTTAGGTCTCCCGAGCTGATAATCAACTCGCAAGACTTGGGGGCCAAATGTTGATACCAGATCCCGCGCTGAGGATCTATCACCATTAAGACATGGACACATGTCAATTATACCATCATAATAAAGAGGAAGAGTCTGGATCAGAACAGAACAATCCGCGTCAAGTATAAATACCAGCGAGCTTGCAAGGAGTCCGAGAAATGGACTCAAGGAGTTCGGCTGATAATAGGAGCTCGGAGAATATAAAGTGTTTGCAAGAAGATTCTATTTCACGGAGTCAAAGAAGGAGCTATTTCAAAGTTAAGGCGTTACAACATTTATGACCAAATCAAAACCGATATATTTAAGGAGAATCATATAATTAATTGTAATTCGCTAATGAGCATTTATGATCAAATAGTGTATAAATAGAGAGGAGGAGACTATTGTAAGGGGATCTTATTGGACCCTAATTTGAGAGAAGAAATATACTTGAGCAAATACTATTATTCTGTTACAAATTCTTTTTACTTAATATTATGAGTGTGGATCCTGTATCCATAGTGATCCATGTAACCTTGGCAACATCCATGCAACCGTCGCCATGCTTCTGATAGTAGGTTTTTTCTCTATGTTTCAATACCTCAATACTATCATGTCATTGCAGTATTTGAGGTGTCAATCCAAATGCGTGTGATGCTAGCAATCAGGATGCAATCAGATACAACTAAGTCAAGCCAAATATAGAAAAAGGGTTTTCTAACAACCTAAGTAAACATAATCAAAATGCGGAAAGTAAACTAAAGACAAGGTCACACAGGTCAAGTCAAGAGCAAGAAGAAATAAAATAGAAAGCACTCGACCAGAGTGGTCGGGTCGAGCTAAGCAAAAGTAAACAAAATAGAACAGAACTAAACAAGCAAGCAAGAGAGACAATATGGATCATAGGGATGAATCAATGGACTAAGGGATCACTTTTCATAACCTTGATACTTAACAAACATAATCGATTTTAAGGCTTATCCTTTGATGATAGATGTTTAAACCAGTCAATCCCTCCGTTGTGGTGAATGACCTCGAATCCAATGACTCAGCATACCCGATTTTGCCAGAGTCAAGCCATTGGACAAGCATAAAGAACCAATATACCTTGGCCAGCAAAATTTCCTAACAAGAGCTTTGAATATCATGGATTCGAAAGCCCATTGAAGCATATCCTCCACTCGCTAGTGTAACTAAGTCTCTTGAAAAAGCTGGATCAAACAATCTCAAACACTGTCGTGAAGAAACTATCTAAGATCATATTCAAGTTGGCCAGAAATAAATAAGCATTAACCATTCTCATCCATAAAGGATATAAAACAATTAAGAACTTAAAAAAACCAGATTAATCAAGATCCACCCTAATCTAATCCATCCCTAATAACCCTAAAGCTAACTACTCAGATCCTAAAATCATAACTAATTGTTCAAACCCAGAAAACTCTAAATCTAACATATAAGATAGATCAGACATAGATGAGAAGGTTTGATAAAGAAACTAAATGCGAATAATGATTCAATAAAAAGATAAAGGAATACAAAGTCTAAAAATCAAGAACAATGAAGAACAAGAGAGAGAAAGTTAAAAGAGGCAAAAAACTAAAGCTGAGATAGCATAGGCGTGGGTTTTGACGTACAAGGAGTATTTATAATAAAATGGTCAAAACCCTAAAAGCACAAGAAGTTAAGATAAGTTTCCAGGAAATCCGGAGAGACCAACTTGACCATACTGGTCGAGTTGTGTGGTCGAGCTGGTTCAGGCTCCAGTTTCACATGTCTTCACTCTTCGGGATGCATCTTCTAAACGGCTGAATGTAATGCTTTGATTCTTATTCCATGTGAATCTTGACTCTTCTAGCTTTCCAATGGTATAAAGAAATACCAATTTGGTTCACGGGAAGGTCTTCAAATGTTACCAAACTTATGATGCTCTGAAGATGTCCAACGTTTCCTTATTTCCAAAAGATCCAAAAGGACCTAAAATCAACTCCAAAATGAAAATGCATGCACTGCTTATGCAACTGACCCTAAAACTCTTAAGTGAATGAAATATGCATATAATGGTATAAACAGGGAGTGAATGCAAACTATAATGATGATAAATGCATGCTAAAAACATGTAAAATCCAGTGTTATCAACTCCCCCAAACTTATCCTTTGCTTGCCCTCAAGCAAATAGAAAGACTGAGATGTAAGGAGTAGTGTGAAAATTAGGATACAAAACCTCTAACCTCAATGTTATAGTTAACAGGTCTGAAATGCAATATACATAAATCTTACTTAAAAACCTAGCCATGCTCATTACAACAGAACTTATCAATCATACTCAACCTCAACAAGCATTCAAATTCATCTATCCATCTAACATTAATTAAGCGCGAACAGTGGATCATGCTACACATTAATTAAGAACTCATCTGATTTAAGGACTGGGCTTAAGAGATAAAAATGATCTCTTCTTCCTCTGGTTTATGCGTTTAGTAACACGGATCTCTCACAGAATTGATTGAACTCTAGGGGAATGCTAAAGGTAAAAGCCAACTGATGCATACAAGAATAGATTCCCATCTACCCAAGCACACACAATACTGACTTTCCCTCACTCTATTAACAGAACTGATCCTAGCTCTAAACCCTTTTATTTTCACTGAAGGCACTCATTCTTTTCTCATTCTGGGATCAATATTTTATGATTTTCTTCTAAGGAGAGGATTTACATTCATTTTCTTTTACTTTGGGCGGAAGTGGGGATTTTTCTTTACGGATAGGCTCTGACTTGACCCCTTTGGTCGAGTAAAGTGATCGTGTGAATTTTCACACACTAATTTTTTTTTCTTTTTCTCTTCGCAGAGCCTTCTCATATCATATATAAACTTCCCAAATCCTTTACTATAAACATACTTTTACTATCATCTCCAAAGAAACATTTTTAGCACTCTCGTATCATTTTCTTTCTTTTCTCACTCTTTATTTCTTTCCCAGACTCAAACAATCGCCTATTTCGAATTCCCTAGCCTAGTCTGGTCCAAAAAGCGTGGACCAGAGTCTATATGGGAACCTATGCTTGTCGGCCTAAACCTAACACTTTCTCTTAAGTTCAATCGAAAATTAGGCCTTCCACTCAGAACTGATCAGGGTCTGAAAGAAGTAAGTTTTGGTGCTTTGAAAGGTGGGAGCAGCTATTTGGATCAACAAGAGTGGTAAAAGAAATAAGGAGATCCAAATATGTATAGGGTATCCATGAGTTCATACTGTAATTTATAACATGATAATTTTAATCAGATTAGGTCAAATGATTAGGGATAGCATTACAGATCACAACAAGTTTTAACTAAGTAAGAATGCTAAGTCTGATTCCAAACAGGGTTCAGCCTTATGTTTCAAAATTAGGTGTGATAAATCACATATTTTATGGTTTAATGACATGATATATGCATTGGTTTTTGGAGTCTTTTGTATATATATTGAATCTTATTAGGTACAAACATGGATTGGACCTTGATTAGCACTTTGGAGCTTTTGGAGGCTTGTAGCTGAGCAAAACAACAAGAAAACGGATATTGTTGTCCATGTCGACCGATAGACCACTCCTGTGTCGGCCAACACAACCACGACGTGAATGACGCCTTCGAGTTTTATCAAGTTTTAAGAATTGTAACTTTGCCCCAAAAGTTTCCAAAAGTTTATACTTCATGCCTAATCGTGTTTTTAGGTTAAACTATGTTTTATAAATCCCAGAGACTAAGTTTTGGATTATCCAAGTTATTCAAGTTTTTAGAGAGTTTTGCTGGAGAGAAGAGTCAGAAAACTTTGTAGAGAGTAGAATTCTGAACTCCCTTTGTTTCTTATCTTATTTTATGAGTATTATTCAGACAATGATTTGTGTTATCTCTTCTAGGTCTGAGTAGTCACCTTGTTAGATCTATGGTTTCAAAAGATTTATGATTGTTTGTTGAATTGGGCATAGACATGTTAGGTTATCTATAATGCTCTTCATGTAGATTTGATTATTACACTAGTCTTAAGACTGATCACCTTAATCCTGGTATCATAGGAATTTTGGTAGGCGCGAGAGTGCTATTGATATCCTGACCCAATCTTAGATGAGCCAACAGGCTTTTCGCAGCGAGAGTTGGTTAAGATATTTTGTAAACATATCGTACCTACTAATCATAGAGACTCTATTTATTGGTATTTTGCAAAAAAATTTGGTTTGGTTCTGTTTACAGGATAGATGTCGTCATAGCAAGAGTTGGATGAGGCATCACATTAGGGTTACGAGTTTAAGAACCAAACAAACAATTTAGACTTGACTATAGAACTGCCTAGTTCACTATTCCTGATGATTGTCCATAGGTCTAGCGCTTTTAATAACTTGAATTTAATCCCATTCATCTTGTTTACTTTTATTTGCATTGCTTTATTTACATTCTATTTTACTGATCTAACTTAACTCGAACATGTGCTTCTATTGTGTAAGTTTTCAGAGTCCTTGTGGATTCGACCCCTAAGTACTGCAATTGATCTCTAAATTTAAGAGAGTAGTTCTAGGGTTACCTTTGACCCCTGTCAAGGTGCAAGCATTAGAGAACTAGAAACTATGGCACTGAAGCCATATGTTTGGTTCTTAAGCTTATTAGGTTTAATCGACATTATTTCCTATGCAAATGTACAGTCCTAAACGAAATGCTACTAGACTCAATCCTAAAATTCAAATAATACTTCATTAACACTCTGTTTTTTTTTATGAAATAGTTTTCAGAAATTTTTCAAATTTTTATGGGTTTTAAATGCATACAGATGCTGACTCAAGTATGCAAAATTTGAATAAGAAAACAGAAAACATGGTCAAATGAATCTCTCATATCCTCCCCCAAACTTAAATTACACAGTCTCCTGTGTAATTTAAATTCAAAGAAAGGTTTGAGAGCTTTAAAAACAAAGCTAAACAAGAAGAAATATGCAATGGTATATACAGTGAAAGGTTTGGAGTTGGTACCTTATTGTGGAGTTAAGAAGGAGGCGACTAATTTCACAATTTATTGTGGAGTTAGTACCTTATTGTGGAGTTAAGAAGGAGGCGACTGATTTTGCAATTTACTTCTAGTGATTTCCCTGGAGCTCCTATAGTAAGATCCATGTATCACCAGGACATACTCATCATAGAACCATCACCTGAATTCTTTCATCCTTATCTGCTCAGAGACTATCTTCCTTGGTTAAGCAATGCTCAAATAATTGGTGGTTATACCAAGCTTCTTGTCCAGTATGCTGTCAACAACCATAATACCTTCACAAGGATCTTCTAATGCTTTTCCAATCATGCCTACTCTTTCCCCATTGCTCTTGCTTGAATAACTCAATGTTGTCAAGGGTTCAACCTTTGCTTCATACCTCAGCACAGTATAGATTTTATGAGATTTATAGGGATTAACTATGGAATTAGAGAAGAGATTCAATAAAAACAAGAGAATTAGAGGCAGCTCTCTCTCAGCCATAAGAGGCACGAAAATTAGGTTAGGTTACAAGAAAAGAAGGGGGTTTCCTCCTTTTATAGAAGGAGGAAGCCCTAAATGAAAAACGGCAGCAATAGTGAAACGCAGTTTACAGCATGAATAGTGACATTGCTGGAACGTGAAGACGAAGACTCACGGGATGAATAGTAATCTTGGGTCTCGGGATGAATAGTAATCTCGGGTCTCAGGATGAATAGTAATCTCGGGTCTCAGGATGATTAGTACCCAAGATGAATAGTACCCAGCATTCCGCACGGAATACGTTTTCTCAATACTCCCCCTTAAGCTTAGACGTCGGTAAACAAAGACTAAGCTTGGACCTACATAGGCGTTACCACGGTTAAAACCTCATCATAGAAAAAACCACTTGGGAAAAAAATCTGTGATGAGGAAAAGAGCATAACATCTACGAGTAGGGGATATGATCAAGGGTGAGTTGGATCCACAAGCCCTAGTTTGCTGTAGATGTGTTTGCAAACATTAAGACTCGCAGCTTTGGTGAAGATGTCTGCTAGTTAATCTTCACTTCTTGTAAAGCATGGTAGTGTGACTCCTTCTTTGATCTTCTCTCGAACTTTGTGGCAGTCAACTTCTATGTGCTTGGTCCTCTCGTGAAACACAGAGTTGCTGGCAATGTGTATAGCAGCTTGATTGTCACAATGCATAGTGATGGGTCTTGTGGTTTCAATGCCTAGATCTTTGAGTAGTGCCTTAAGCCAAATGAGTTCTTCCGTGAGCTTCCTCATTGCTCTATACTCGGATTCAGCACTTGAACATGACACTACCTTCTGCTTCTTAGACTTCCATGTCACCAAATTCCCTCCAATGAATGTGCAATATCCAGAGGTTGACTTTCTATCATTTGTGTCACCAGCGTAGTCTGCATCACAATAACCAACAATCTCGGCATTCTCATTCTTTCCCATCCATATGCCTTGTCCCGGACTCCCTTTTAGATATCTGAGTATCCTCTCCACCATATTCCAATGGTAGACTGTGGGTTTCTGCATGTATATTGACTCACATGATTCACAGCAAAACATAAGTCAGATCTTGTTAAAGTCAGATAGATAAGCTTACCCACTAGTCTTCGGTATTGGAGAGGATCTGCATATGGTTTGTCTAATGGATCTTCTTCTTCGAGCTCCTTGCCCTTTTTCTCCCCCTTTCGGTTGACCTTGTAGCCATCTGCAAGAGGAGTTTTGGCTGGCTTTGCTCCTATTTTACCTATCTCATTCAGCAAGTCAAGAGTATACTTCCTTTGTGATAGAAATAAGCCCTCCGAAGAGCAACATACTTCAATCCCTAGGAAATATTTTAGTTCTCCAAGATCTTTGATATCAAACACAGTTTTAAGATAGGTTTTAGTTTCAAGAATACCTTCCTTATCATTGCCGAAAATGATAAGGTCATCCACGTAGACCCATACAACAACGATTCCTTGTGGACTTTGGACTGTGAACAATGTGTGATCAGCTTCAGATCTCTTGAACCCTTTCTCTTCGAGAGTACAGCTCAGTTTGTACCTCTCAACATCTCCATTGCTCAGATACTTGATAGTGAAAAGCCACCTTGAACTAACAGCCTTCTTTCCCAACGGTAGGTCGGCTTCATCCCATGTATGATTCCTTTCCATAGCCCCAACCTCATTATCCACTGCTCCAAGCCATTCGTTACTCCCTTTGGCTTCTTCATAACTCTGTGGAATCCATTGAGCATCAATTTTCCCAAGAAAGTCTTGATGAGCAGTTGGCAACAGGTCAAGCGAACACACAGCTTGTATAGGATGCACCACAGCTTGGTTGTTGAAATAGACTCTAGTGACCTTCCAATGTTCGGGTCCAAACCTGTGTCTAGTGCTTCTCCGAAGAGGAGGTGGCGGTGGAGGAGGAGGAGTTTCTGCTTCATGTCCAACCTCATCATGGTGATCCTCTTGAACCACATCTTCAGCCATACCATCCTCATCTTGAACTTGGTCTTGTTCCCTGTCAAGTGGGTTTGGTTCCGGCTGAGTGTGCTCAGTGGTATCAGTTTCTTCCATGGGGTTTGGAGCAGTCTGTGTATTCCCAAGCTCAGTATTGGGTTGATCTTCTGTAGTCTCCACTCCTTGTTGGTTGGTTTCGACATTATCAGATTGTTCTTCTCTCCGAGGAGGAGGATTCCCAAGATGACGAAGGAGATGTTGGAGACTAGCGGCTCTATTTGATGGTGATCTTGCCAAATCTTTCAAACTCCCCCAATCCTTCTTGTCGTAATACCCTTGGTGCTCAATGAACTTGACATCTCTTGACACAATTGTTCTGTTCTTTGAGAAGTCATAGCACTTGTAGCCCTTTTGAGTAGTAGAGTAGCCTAGGAACATGCATTTTGTGCTCTTAGCTTCAAGCTTGTCCCTCAGTTCACCTGGTCTCAGTACAAAAAAAAACGCAACCAAACACTTGTAAGTGATCAATAGAAGGTTTGGTTCGGTTCAATACCTCAAATGGCGCTAAATCAGTTAGGATCCTTGTTGGTGTTCTATTTATCAGGTAACAAGCTGCCATGACAGCATCACTCCAGAATCTCCTTGGGACATTGGTGTTAAACATCATGGATCATGCAACTTTCATAAGATGTCGATTCTTCCTCTCAGCTACACCATTTTGTTGAGGTGTATATGGGCAGCTAGTTTGGTGTGTTATCCCATGTCTTGCTAAGTGATCTTTGAACTTGTGAGTTGTGTATTCCCCACCATTATCAGACCTGAATACCTTTATCTTGGCATTAAACTGATTAGTAACATATGATTGAAAATTAACAAATGCATCATATACTCTATCCTTAGATCAGGCTTAAAACATTGTGACTAGTGTATTCCCCACAATGTTTTGTTTTGTGATTTAGGTAAAGAAGCAAAGTGAGTGATACCGGATTCTTTATTGGTAAGGGCAGCACTGGACTTGATGAGAGCTTCAAGGTCCGACTTCCTAACAACATCATTAGAGTAGGCAACCATAGCCAATTCATCTCCTTGTCTAGATGGTCCGGCCTGAGCTTGCTCAGTTGAGGCTTCGTGAGAGTAGTTCGCTTGAACCTTGAACTTTGCTGGCTTAAGATGTGGATGTAGTATCCAACATTTATCTTTGATATGGCCTCTCTTCTTGCAGTGATCACACACAAGAATCTTCCTATCTTCAGACTTAAAAGTAACTTTGTGTGCCATGATCATTTCCCCTTTGCCACTGAAGAGGCCTACTGAGCCTTGTTCACGGTGATTTGAGAGCACACCTCATATAAGCTTGGTATCTTCTCCGCTCTAAGGATGTGCTTGATGAGATCATTGTAAGCCGGGTTCAATGTGAGATGCAGACCAAAGACCCTATCTTGTTCACCCCTTTCCTTGAGAGCACTTGGATCCACCGAGAAAGGTGATCTGAATTCAGCCCACAGTGATCTCGAGTTCAGCCCACAGTGATCTGAATTTTCCAAAGTGTTTTGTGAAGTCCAGATCTTCTTGGCTGAGAATGTTTATTCCTTTCTTGACTTCAAACACTCGAGTAAGATTGGAGACATTTCCATAGACATTCTTTAGTGTGTCCCACAGCTCCTTTGCCATCTCACAATAAGAATAAGCTTCAAGTATTGCAGCTTCAAGTGAGTTTTGAAGTAGTCCAAGAACCCCCTGATCTTCTTGAAACCATTTGCCATCTTCAGAACTTGGATCTCCACTGATCTCTTTTCCATCTTCATCCGTGATTACTTTCTTATCTTGGGTTTCAGTGTGATTCCAAAGACCACGACCACACAGATTTGTCTTGGTGGTTCTAGCCCAGAGTAAGTAGTTCACACCTTTGAGAGTAACTGGTATAGGAACAGACTTTGAAGAATCCATGCTTCAGCGTTTCTTACAGCCAACAAGCCCACAAATTTCCAGATTGATCTTAACTTCCCAAGCAACCAACAAGACTGATATCGTATGAACTGAGTCTGAAGTGAAGTAGAACAGAGATGATTTTACCAAATACAGCAGAGAAAGGTTACACCTTTGCTGAGAAATCACAAGTTCTGTTGGTGTCACTGTTGCTACAGTACCTCCGAAAATCTGTCAAAACCAGAAGAGAGCTGAAGATCTATAGAGCCAGCAATGGAGGTTAATCTGCTGAGAAGGGACAGAAACCTGCTGAGATCTTCAAGCATAGACAAGAAAAACAAACACAAGCAGAGATTGAGAACTTTCTGTGAGAGATAAAGAGAGAGCTGTGGCATGAATGGAGATTAAGAAAATAGCTAGAGATGATTGAATAGAAGTAGAGAATCAGTAACAAGGCTCTGATACCATATAGATTTTATGAGATTTATGCGGATTAACTAGAGAATTAGAGAAGAGATTCAATAAAAACAAGAGAATTAGAGGCAGCTCTCTCTCAGCCATATAAGGCACGAAAATTAGGTTAGGTTACAAGAAAAAAAGGGGTTTCCTCCTTTTATAGAAGAAGGAGGAAGCCCTAAATGAAAAACGGCAGCAATAGTGAAACGCAGTTTACAGCATGAATAGTGACATTGCTGGAACGTGAAGACGAAGACTCACGGGATGAATAGTAATCTTGGGTCTCGAGATGAATAGTAATCTCGGGTCTCAGGATGAATTGTACCCAGGATGAATAGTACCCGGCATTCCGCACGGAATACCTTTCCTCAATACACAGGACTTTCATCAACGATGCATTCAAAAGGCAGATAACACTCTTGCACAACTTCTTCAACTTTTGGGAGGTCTTCAGCCGCAATGTAACCACTCTCCTATATCAGCTGTACGTCCTTCTTCCAAACTTCATGGTTGGGGTCTGAGAGGAGTAGATTTGGGTTGGAAAGCTCTGGTTGTTGTACAATAGAGGGCTTGACTCGATCAGTAGGTCGAGTGAAGTGGTCGAGCTCAACCTCCACCTTATGTTTCTCTTCCTTATCCTGAAACTCACAGCTCATTGATAACACTGTATTTAGCACGTTTTTACCATCGTTTTATCATGACTTAGTATAGATTTTAGTAATTGTTCATACCATTTTATGCATTTATCATTCGTATAGGTTGTTTGTGTTTTTACATGAGCATTGCATGCATTTTGCATATTTGGGGTGTTCTCAGGTACTTATGGAGCTCATGGAGTTTTTGGAGCATGAAGTGCTGTGTAGCTGCTGAGCTAGAACAGATGTTCAGAGAAGTTACATGCACTCTTACAGGCACTCTTACAAACACTTTTACAAGCACTCTTACAGGCACTCGAACGACCACTCAGACGACTACTCAAACGATCACTCAAGCGACCACTCGACCAACCACTCGAACGACCACTCAAGCGAGCACTCAGATGCAGGCGTTCGACCCAGGGTACTCAAACGAGCACTCGTACGATCAATCAACCATAACCATTCGAGAGACCACTCGAACGGCTAACCAGACAATACCATTCAAACGAGCACTCGTACGATCAATCTACTATTTTTCCTGAAAACTCAGACTTATATTTTATGTATTTTAACGCCTAGTATAAAAGACTCTGATTAACCTAATGTCAGGGTAGGCTGCATTTTATTAGCTTAACCTAGTTATTAGACTTTTTCTCTCTCTAGTTCATCACTTTTGTTCTTGAAACTTATCAATTTCATGATTTTGTAACTTGCATAACTTTTTATATAATTCGTATTTGCGTTTGATTTCTTCTACAAAGTTGTTCATCAGCTCTTTATCTACACCCATGTCAATCTTAGAGATTTCTGGGTTTGAGCAACTTTTGATGAAATCCGTGTGTGAGTAGTTAGATTAGGGTTATTATGGGTGAATTAGGCTTGTGATGTCTTGATAGGCTTGGGTATCTGAGTTTGTCTGTCAATTTGTTTCGTTCCCTCTTGGATTAGTGAATTTAATGCTTGCTCTTTTTTGGCCAGTTAGGGCATGAGCTTAGACGATTTCATGAGCACGACCCATGCCTTCAATTGTTAGATAGACTTTTTCCAGGGATTAGGGTACAATAGCGTGAGGGTGGATGCATCAAACATTGATTTATGTCAGGACTCCACTTACTCACTTGTTATGAACCCTCTTTGACTTTAATGGACTGAAGCTTTAAGCCTGATCCAATCAACTCACACAATGCTGACAGGGTTGGATCTTTAGGCTCGCTACCACAAAACATGGATTGAGCTGGTTATGTTGTCTGTTGTTAAGGGAATCTCTTATTGTATGGGCATGTTAGTACCTAGGGCTTTCTTGAGCATTCACTAGTCTGTTGATTCACCCCTATGATCCCTATAGTTTTTATATCACTCGTTTCACTTGCTTAGAACGTTTTTGTCACTGTTTGCTTCTTTAGTTATTTCACTCAACCTTGCTACTCGAGCACCAGGTCGAACCACTCATGCACTGTAGTTTTTCTGTAGTTTCTCTGTTTCTCTGATAACTTACCAAAGTGTGACAGCCTTTGGTCGGTTTGGTCTTTTGTTTAACTTTTCATTCACACCACTTAGGTTGACAGATTTCATAAAAACAACCTCCATATTTGGCTTGAATTATTAGTTAATGAAGACATCCTTTTTGCTTAGTACTAGTCACCCAATGGATTAACACTTTCTATACTTACAAATGACTGAAAAACCTGTGTTTTGTTTGCATGCTTGGTTTGATTGCTTGCTGTCTCTCTTTGCGTGTAGGCAAAATACTAGTTTCAATTTGGCGCCGTTGCCGGAGACTCAAACAGACCTGAAAAGAAATATTTTAGCCTATCTCTAAGCAAAGAAAGACAGTAAAGCAATCAACCTAAGCATAGAGGGACAAAATTCAAAGTTTATCAATAGAAGTATAGTGATAAGGTTTTGTAACAATGTTGAACCAATCAAGAGTGTGTCTACAGCAGCTAGTGCATATTGAACATAGACGAGTATGGTCATGTCAAAGGAAGACCAAGGGAGACTATAAGCATGGTTGGACTGGTGATGATATGACCCCAAGTGTTGGAAGAAGGAAGAGACCAGCCGTAAGCTTCAAAGGTTTAGTGCCCGTACACATGGAACAGATCCATACAAACGGTACGGATGGTATGGATCCGTACACCCAATCCGTACAACTGAAGAACATCCTGAAGAAATGTGATCATGAGAAGAATTGGGTTTGTGCAAAGTTTGGGTCTTTTATGAAGTTTATGAAAGATCCTTGTGCAAAGTTCGGGCCAAACCCTAGCTTCCGGATTGAAGTCATCTCCTTATCCACATGTGGGTCAATGCCTTAGTCCAACTAGCTGTTTGCCCCTATGGTCATTGTTCACTTGTCAGATCACTAGGGCTTCTCCTTACTAACCTAATCATTGGGTCCTTCTAAAAGGAGAAGCCGCAGCCTTTTGTAAACTACCTAGACTTAGCCATTTTTGGCAATGAATGAAATCATCATCCTCTTTGTCTCTTCTTTACTTTTCCGCATTTAGACTTCATAAGCTCACATGATATCAGAGCAAAGATCTTGATTCTCTTCAAACTTTGCATTTCAATCTTTATACTTTCATCCTTGTTCATCAAAACTTTTGTTTTTCATTTGCTAAAGACTTCATCTTTTCCTCTAAACTTCTTCATTTCATCATACTCTCTTCAACAGATCTATGGATAATCCAAAACCGATTGTGATTCCGGTTCTTTGTGGAAGAGGGTTATGGAGCCATGTGGAAACTTCGCAAGCTTCAAGCTCCACCATCACAAAGGAAGATGAAGAAGATTCTTGCAAAGGGAAAGTGGAAGACACGGCTCAGGAGAACAAATGGTTCCTATCTGATCAAACCGTCCTTGGTCTTCTTCAAAACTCTCTTGATCCTCCAATTCTGGAAGCATATCCTATTGTGAACTGCAAAGGAGCTGTGGGATACTCTCAAGAACGTGCACGACAACATGCCCAATCTCACACGCGTTTTTGAAGTCAAGAGAGCCATCAACAACCTCAGCCAAGAATATCTTGAGTTCACCAAGCACTTTGGGAAGTTTCGATCTCTTTGGGCCGAGTTGGAGATGCTTAGACCATTCGCTACAGATACCACCATTCTTCAAGAGAGGCGTGAGTAAGACCAAGTCTTTGGACTTCTTCTCACTATCAATCCGGCTTTCAACGACCTCACCAAGCACATCCTTAGAGCTGATAAGCTCCCTAGCCTTGATGAAGTGTGTTCCCAGATTCAAAGAGAACAAGGATCCCTTGGACTCTCTTGTGGAGTTTAGGAACTCGCTACGGCTAACAAAGGGGTGTTCAAAGGAGAGGATTGGAAGACATTGGTGTGTGATCACTGCAAGAAGAGAGGACACATCAAATACAAGTGCTGGATCCTCCATCCTCACCTCAAACGCACCAAGTTCAAGGCCAATCTCTCCTCTACCAAATCCGCAAGCGAACCGGTTCAAGGGAGCTCATGAAAGAGCAGAGAGGAGCAAGGTATGGTGGCCTATGATGATGGATTTGTGAGGAAGTCAGACTTGGATGTTTTCATCAATTCCATTACCGCTTTCAACCTTAAGGGATCCGGTATCACTCTATTAGCCTCCTTAACATAAAAATCACTCATTATTGACTCTGGAGCATCTCATCATATGATTAGTAATCCTAACTTGATAGAGAATGTTAAACCGGCTAATGGTAATGTGATTATTGCTAATGGAGATAGGATTCCCGTAAGAGGAGTAGGTGATTTGAGACTATTTGAAAGGAAATCTAAAGCATTCTTCATGCCTACATTTACCTCTAATCTTGTCCCGGTTAAAAAGGCAACTTGTGATTTGAATTGCTATGCTATATTTGGTCCTAACAGTTTTTATTTTCAGGATATTGATAGCGGGAAGGTTCTTTGAGAAGGGGATTCAACAGGAGATTTATATGTTCTTGAAAATTCTACTTCAACTTGTTCTAATCCTGTTCCTTCTAAATCATGTTTTGTCTCTGTTAGTAATAATGTAATGTGGCATGCTAGACTAGGGCATCCACATTCACGAGCTCTTGAAATAATGTTTCCTAGTATTTCCTTTGATCATTCTAGTTGTGAGGCTTGTATTCTCGGTAAACATTGTAAAACCTTTTTTCCCAAGTCTTCAACTTTATATGAGAATTGTTTTGATCTTGTTCACTCTGATGTATGGACCTCACCTTGTTTATCTAGAGATAACAATAAGTATTATGTCACATTTATAGATGAGAAATCGAAATATACTTGGGTTACATTTCTACCTTCTAAAGATAGAGTAATGGAAGCCTTTATTACGTTTCAAAAACATGTGATTAATCGTTTTAATGGTAACGTCAAGGTACTAAGATCAGACAATGGAGGAGAATACACGAACCATAGATTCATGGAGCACCAATTTGTCCATACATGCCACAACAAAATGGAGTTGCCGAGAGAAAGAATAGGCACCTCATGGAAGTGGCATGATCTATGATGTTCCAAATGTCCCTAGAAGATTCTGGGGAGATGCTGTTCTTGCCGCACGCTATATCATCAATAGGATACCTACATGGATTCTAAATGATATCTTTCCCTTTGAAGTACTTAACCAAACTAAGCCCAATATTAATCACTTATGAGTTTTTGGTTGTGTTTGTTTAGTCTTGGTACCAGGTGAACTAAGAGATAAGCTAGACACCAAGAGCACCAAGTGCATGTTCCTAGGCTACTATACTATCCAAAAGGGCTACAGGTGCTATGACGCCACCCGGAACAGATATCATGTATCAAGGGATGTCAAGTTCATAGTGCACCAAGGGTTTTATGAGAAGAAGGATTGGGAAAGCCTGAAGGACCTTGCAAGATCACCATCAGATAGAGCTGCAAGTCTTCAGCATTTACTCAACCACCTTGGGAACCCTTTGCCAAGAAGTGATCATCTGGCTACCTCTGGAAATGATCATCTGGTTACCTCCGGGAATGAGAGTCCCATGAGTAATGGAAATGGAATGCCAAATGCCCAAGAAGGAGCACAAGCGCCTCACCACACCTCAGGGAACTCACCAGAAGCCTCACCTCATTAATCTCCCACCGAGACTACACAGCCTGAGTGTAACATGCATCAAGAAGATGCAGAGAATGTTACCAATGAGCAGATAGATCCAGAAGATCAAGATGATGTGTCTGGGCATGAAACTGATCCTGATCCAGGCCCTACACTAAGAAGGAGCACTAGACAGAGATTTGGTGCTGACAATTGGAAGAACACAAGAGTATACTACAATTGTCAAGCCGTGGCCCATCCTATTCAAGCTACATGTTCGCTTTCCCGTTTGCCGAGTGATCATCAACTCTACTTTGGAAAAGTTGATTCCCACAGAACTCCACAGAGTTATGAGGAAGCCAAAGAAGACAAGAGGTGGTTAGGAGCTGTGGAAGATGAAGTAGGAGCCATCGATAGGAACCATACATGGGATGAAGCTGATTTACCACCAGGGAAGAGAACTGTTAGTTCTAAGTGGGTCTTCACCATCAAATACCTGAGCAATGGAGACATTGAGAGATACAAACCTCGTCTGGTAGCAAGAGGCTTCACACAAACCTATGGAGATGACTACACGGATACATTTGCTCTGGTGGCCAAACTTCACTCCATTAGACTGATTCTCTCACTGGCAACAAACCTAGACTGGAAACTATAGCAAATGGATGTGAAGAACGCAATTCTCCAAGGAGAACTTGAAGACGAAGTCTACATGACACCTCCACCGTGTCTTGAAAACTCCATTGCTCCCGGAAAGGTTCTTAGGCTCAGTAAAGCTATCTATGGGCTCAAGCAATCTCCTAGAGCGTGGTATCACAAGCTTAGTTCCACTCTCAATGACTGAGGGTTCAAGAGATCGGAAGTTGACCATACATTGTTCACTCTACAAAGCTCTAAGGGGATTGTGGCCGTCTTGGTGTATGTTGATGACCTTATCATTTCCGGCAATGATAAGGAAGGTATACAAGACACTAAAACCTTCCTAAAATCTGTTTTTGACATTAAAGATCTTGGGATACTAAAGTATTTCCTAGGAATTGAGATATGTTGCTCTCTAGAGGGATTATTTCTCTCTCAAAGGAAATACACCTTGGATTAGTTGGATGAAATAGGGAAATTAGGATCAAAGCCGGCAAAAACACCACTTTGTCAGGCAAACGGGGGAGAAAAAGAAGGATGGAGAATCGGAGGATCCACTTGACAAACCTTACTCCAATCAGCTCCAATACCATCGCCTCGTTGGTAAGCTAATACACTTGAACATTTCGCGACCTTACTTATGTTTTGCTGTGAATCAGGTGTCTCAACACATGAAAGACCCAACGGTCTACCATTCGAACATGGTGGAGAGGATTCTTTGCTATCTCAAAGGCAGTCATGGCCAAGGCATTTGGATGGGAAGGAATAGCAACACAAAGATTGTGGGATATTGTGATGCTGACTATGCCGGAGACACCAATGGTAGGAAGTCCACTACCGGCTATCGCACGTTCATTGGTGGGAACTTGGTCACTTGGAAGTCGAAGAAGCAAAAGGTGGTTTCATGTTTTAGTGCCGAATCGGAGTACCGGGCAATGAGGAAACTCACCAATGAGCTTGCATGGCTCAAAGCGCTTCTCAAGGACTTCGGGATCGAGTCAAAGCAACCCATTACTATGCATTGTGAAAATCAAGCCGCGATCCACATAGCAAGCAACTCAGTGTTTCACGAAAGGACAAAACACATCAAGGTAGATTACCACAAGGTCCGAGAGAAGATAGGAGAAGGCGTATAACTACCAAGCTACACCAGAAGCGAGGATCAGTTAGCCGACATCTTCACCAAAGCCACAAGCCTCAAGATCAACCACTACATGTATGGTAAGCTTGGGCTTGTTGACCTTACTCGTCCTTCACCTGCTTCCTAGTTCCCATGGATGATATGCTCTTTTCCCCACATAAGGTTTTGTCCCATGAGGTTTTCCTTATGTTGGGGTTTTTCCCGTGGTATCATCTATAGGAATCCAAGCTTAACCTTCGTTCCTACGGTTAAGCTTGGGGGGGAGTATTGAACATTAACGAGTATGGTCATGTCAAAGGAACAAGACCAAGGGAAACTATGAGCATGGTTGGACTGGTGATGACATGATCCCAAGTGTTGGAAGAAGGAATAGATCAGCCGGAAGCTTCAAAGGTTTAGTGACCGTACACATGGTATGGATCTGTACAAACAGAATGGATGGTACGGATCCGTACACCCAATCCATACAACTGAAGAACATCCTGAAGAAATGTGATCAGGAGAAGAATTGGGTTTGTGCAAAGTTTGGGTCTTTTCTGAAGTGTAATGAAAAATCCTTGTGCAAAGTTCGGGCCAAACCTTAGCTTCCGGATAGAAGTCATCTCCTTATCCACACGTGGGTCAATGCCTTAGTCCAACTAGCCGTTTTTCCATGTAGTCATTGTTCACTTGTCAGATCACTAGGGCTTCTCCTTACTGACCTAATCATTGAGTCCTTATAAAAGAAGAAGCCGCAGCCTTTTTGTAAACTACCTAGACTTAGCCATTTTTGGCAATGAATGAAATCATCATCCTCTTTGTCTCTTCTTTACTTTTTCGCATTTAGACTTCATAAATATATATTTTATGAGATTTATGCGGATTAACTAGAGAATTAGAGAAGCGATTCAATAAAAACAAGAGAATTAGAGGCAGATCTCTCTCAGCCATAAGAGGCACGAAAATTAGGTTAGGTTACAAGAAAAAAGGGGTTTCCTCCTTTTATAGAAGGAGGAAGCCCTAAATGAAAAACGGCAGCAATAGTGAAACGCAGTTTACAGCATGAATAGTGACATTGCTGGAACGTGAAGACGAAGACTCACGGGATGAATTGTAATCTTGGGTCTCGGGATGAATAGTAATCTCGGGTCTCGGGATGAATAGTAATCTCGGGTCTCGGGATGAATAGTAATCTAGGGTCTCAGGATGATTTATACCCAGGATGAATAGTACCCAGCATTCCGCACGGAATACGTTTTCTCAATACTCCCCCTTAAGCTTAGACGTCGGTAAACAAAGACTAAGCTTGGACCTACATAGGCGTTACCACGGTTAAAACCTCATCATAGAAAAAACCACTTGGGAAAAAAATCTGTGATGAGGAAAAGAGCATAACATCTACGAGTAGGGGATATGATCAAGGGTGAGTTGGATCCACAAGCCCTAGTTTGCTGTAGATGTGTTTGCAAACATTAAGACTCGCAGCTTTGGTGAAGATGTCTGCTAGTTGATCTTCACTTCTTGTAAAGCATGGTAGTGTGACTCCTTCTTTGATCTTCTCTCGAACTTTGTGGCAGTCAACTTCTATGTGCTTGGTCCTCTCGTGAAACACAGAGTTGCTGGCAATGTGTATAGCAGCTTGATTGTCACAATGCATAGTGATGGGTCTTGTGGTTTCAATGCCTAGATCTCTCAGTAGTGCCTTAAGCCAAATGAGTTCTTCCGTGAGCTTCCTCATTGCTCTATACTCGGATTCAGCACTTGAACATGACACTACCTTCTGCTTCTTAGACTTCCATGTCACCAAATTCCCTCCAATGAATGTGCAATATCCGGTGGTTGACTTCCTATCATTCGTGTCACCAGCGTAGTCTGCATCACAATAACCAACAATCTCGGCATTCTCATTCTTTCCCATCCATATGCCTTGTCCCGGACTCCCTTTTAGATATCTGAGTATCCTCTCCACCATATTCCAATGGTAGACTGTGGGTTTCTGCATGTATTGACTCACCTGATTCACAGCAAAACATAAGTCAGGTCTTGTTAAAGTCAGATAGATAAGCTTACCCACTAGTCTTCGGTATTGGAGAGGATCTGCATATGGTTTGTCTAATGGATCTTCTTCTTCGAGCTCCTTGCCCTTTTTCTCCCCTTTTCGCTTGACCTTGTAGCCATCTGCAAGAGGAGTTTTGGCTGACTTTGCTCCTATTTTACCTGTCTCATTCAGCAAGTCAAGAGTATACTTCCTTTGTGATAGAAATAAGCCCTCCGAAGAGCGACATACTTCAATCCCTAGGAAATATTTTAGTTCTCCAAGATCTTTGATATCAAACACAGTTTTAAGATAGGTTTTAGTTTCAAGAATACCTTCCTTATCATTGCCGGAAATGATAAGGTCATCCACGTAGACCCATACAACAACGATTCCTTGTGGACTTTGGACTGTGAACAATGTGTGATCAGCTTCAGATCTCTTGAACCCTTTCTCTTCGAGAGTACAGCTCAGTTTGTGGTACTAAGGTCTTGGAGATTGCTTTAGCCCATAGATGGCTTTTCTAAGCCGCAAAACTTTTCCTGGAGCAATGGAGTCTTCAAGGCCTGGTGGTGGAGTCATGTACACTTCTTCTTCAAGTTCTCCTTGCAAGAACGCATTCTTCACATCCATTTGCCATAACTCCCAATCCAGATTTGCAGCCAATGAGAGATCAACTCTAACTGTAAGCAGCTTGGCGACAGGAGCAAACGTTTCAGTGTAGTCGTCTCCATAAGTCTGTGTGAATCCTCTTGCAACAAGTCTGGCTTTGTACCTCTCAATATCTCCATTGCTTAGATACTTGATAGTGAAAAGCCACCTTGAACTAACAGCCTTCTTTCCCAACGGTAGGTCAGCTTCATCCCATGTATGATTCCTTTCCATAGCCCCAACCTCATTATCCACTGCTCCAAGCCATTCGTTACTCCCTTTGGCTTCTTCATAACTCTGTGGAATCCATTGAGCATCAATTTTCCCAAGAAAGTCTTGATGAGCAGTTGGCAACAGGTCAAGCGAACACACAGCTTGTATAGGATGCGCCACAGCTTGGTTGTTGAAATAGACTCTAGTGACCTTCCAATGTTCGGGTCCAAACCTGTGTCTAGTGCTTCTCCGAAGAGGAGGTGGCGGTGGAGGAGGAGGAGTTTCTGCTTCATGTCCAACCTCATCATGGTGATCCTCTTGAACCACATCTTCAGCCATACCATCCTCATCTTGAACTTGGTCTTGTTCCCTGTCAAGTGGGTTTGGTTCCGGCTGAGTGTGCTCAGTGGTATCAGTTTCTTCCATGGGGTTTGGAGCAGTCTGTGTATTCCCAAGCTCAGTATTGGGTTGATCTTCTGTAGTCTCCACTCCTTGTTGGTTGGTTTCGACATTATCAGATTGTTCTTCTCTCCGAGGAGGAGGATTCCCAAGATGACGAAGGAGATGTTGGAGACTAGCGGCTCTATTTGATGGTGATCTTGCCAAATCTTTCAAACTCCCCCAATCCTTCTTGTCGTAATATCCTTGGTGCTCAATGAACTTGACATCTCTTGACACAATTGTTCTGTTCTTTGAGAAGTCATAGCACTTGTAGCCCTTTTGAGTAGTAGAGTAGCCTAGGAACATGCATTTTGTGCTCTTAGCTTCAAGCTTGTCCCTCAGTTCACCTGGTCTCAGTACAAAAAAAAACGCAACCAAACACTTGTAAGTGATCAATAGAAGGTTTGGTTCGGTTCAATACCTCAAATGGCGCTAAATCAGTTAGGATCCTTGTTGGTGTCCTATTTATCAGGTAACAAGCTGCCATGACAGCATCACTCCAGAATCTCCTTGGGACATTGGTGTTAAACATCATGGATCATGCAACTTTCATAAGATGTCGATTCTTCCTCTCAGCTACACCATTTTGTTGAGGTGTATATGGGCAGCTAGTTTGGTGTGTTATCCCATGTCTTGCTAAGTGATCTTTGAACTTGTGAGTTGTGTATTCCCCACCATTATCAGACTTGAATACCTTTATCTTGGCATTAAACTGATTAGTAACATATGATTGAAAATTAACAAATGCATCATATACTCTATCCTTAGATGCAAGCATTGTGACCCATGTATATTTCAATTTCTCATCAATAAATGTAACATAGTATTTATTATTGTCTCTAGATAAACATGGGGCAGTCCAAACATCTGAATGCACAAATATTTATTAGTGTTCCCTTCTCCCAGAACTTTTCCACTCTCAGTATCCTGAAAATGAAAGATATTAAGACCAAATATAGCATAGCAATTAAGATCATTTGTAGCTCTTTTTACGGAGACAAGATTAGAGGTGAACTCGGGCATGAAGAACGCTTTAGAGTTCTTATCACAAAGTTTTAAATCACCTACTCCTCTTATGGGGATCCTATCACCATTTGCAATTATCACATTTCCATTAATAGGTTTAACATTATTAATGAGGTTAGGGTTACTAATCATATGATGAGAAGCCCTAGAATCAATAATCAATGTTTTATTTTGTGATTTAGGTAAAGACGCAAAGTTAGTGATACCGGATTCTTTATTGGTAAGGGCAGCAATGGACTTGATGAGAGCTTCAAGGTCCGACTTCCTAACAACATCATTGGAGTAGGCAACCATAGCCAATTCATCTCCTTGTCTAGATGGTCCGGCCTGAGCTTGCTCAGTTGAGGCTTTGTGAGAGTAGTTCGCTTGAACCTTGAACTTTGTTGGCTTAAGATGTGGATGTAGTATCCAACATTTATCCTTGATATGGCCTCTCTTCTTGCAGTGATCACACACAAGAATCTTCCTATCTTCAGACTTGAAAGTAACTTTGTGTGCCATGATCATTTCCCCTTTGCCACTGAAGACGCCTACTGAGCCTTGTTCACGTTGGATTTGAGAGCACACTTCATCTAAGCTTGGTAACTTCTCCGCTCTAAGGATGTGCTTGATGAGATCATTGTAAGCCGGGTTCAATGTGAGAAGCAGACCAAAGACCCTATCTTGTTCACCCCTTTCCTTGAGAGCACTTGGATCCACCGAGAAAGGTCTTAGCATCTCGAGTTCAGCCCACAGTGATCTGAATTTTCCAAAGTGTTTTGTGAAGTCCAGATCTTCTTGGCTGAGATTGTTTATAGCTTTCTTGACTTCAAACACTCGAGTAAGATTAGAGACATTTCCATAGACATTCTTTAGTGTGTCCCACAGCTCCTTTGCCGTCTCACACTAAGAATAAGCTTCAAGTATTGCAGCTTCAACTGAGTTTTGAAGTAGTCCAAGAACCCCCTGATCTTCTTGAAACCATTTGCCATCTTTAGAACTTGGATCTCCACTGATCTCTTTTCCATCTTCATCCGTGATTACTTTCTTATCTTGGGTTTCAATGTGATTCCAAAGACCAAGACCACACAGATTTGTCTTGGTGGTTCTAGCCCAGAGTAAGTAGTTCACACCTTTGAGAGTAACTGGTATAGGAACAGACTTTGAAGAATCCATGCTTCAGCGTTTCTTACAGCCAACAAACCCACAAATTTCCAGATTGAGCTTAACTTCCCAAGCAACCAACAAGACTGAAATCGTATGAACTGAGTCTGAAGTGAAGTAGAACAGAGATGAGTTTACCAAATACAGCAGAGAAAGATTACAACTTTGCTGAGAAATCACAAGTTCTGTTGGTGTCACTGTTGCTACATTACCTACGAAAATCTGTCAAAACCAGAAGAGAGCTGAAGATCTATAGAGCCAGCAATGGAGATTAATCTGCTGAGACAGGACAGAGATCTGCTGAGATCTTCAAATATTGACAAGAAGAACAAACAAATTTCGGAATTGAGAACTTGAAAAAAAAAAACGAAAATGGCTGTGGTGTGTAGAGAAGAGAATAGTAACTGAGGAGAAATCAAGAGAATAGCTAGAAATGATTGAATACAAACAGAGAATCAGTAACCTGCTCTGATACCATGAGATTTTAAAGAGATTAGATGCGGAAATAAGGACAGAGATTAGATGAACTAGAGAGAAAGAGAGGTTCAGCCATTTTCTTCTTTAAGCCTATGGAGGCAAGAATTGTGTTAGGTTACAAGAAAAAAAGGGGTATCCTCCTTTTATAGAAGAAGGAGGAAGCCCTAAATAAAAAAACTGCAATAGTGAAACGCAGTTTAAGACTCACGGGATGAATAGTAATCTCGGATCTCGGGATGAATAGTAATATCGGGTCTCGGGATGAATAGTACCCGGCCTTCTGCACGGAATGCCTTTTGTCAATAATAAACTCACATTGCATAATTAAAGCTAGCTATCCAAGTGATTATCAAAAGGGTGTGAATTTCTAACAACCAAAATGAGACTTCTACTAAAAACCCTAATTGATACTAGAGATGCCAAACTCTGTCATACTTTAGCAGATCGTGGAACTAAGCAAGCAAAATCACAGAACTTTTGACAGTTCGACAACACTGATCGAGCGCTACAGTAAAAACAGGGAAAAGCACTTCAAATTGGAACAGGTATTTTGCCTACACGCAAAGAGAGACAACAAGCAATTAAACCAAGCATGCAAACAAAACACAGATTTTTCAATCATTTGTAAGTATAGAAAGTGTCAATCCATTGGGTGACTTGCACTAAGCAAAAAGGATGTGTTCATTAACTAATAATTCAAGCCAAGTATCAAGGTTGTTCTGTGAAATCCATCAACCTAAGTGGTGTGATTGAAAAGTTAACCTAAAGACCAAACCTACCAAAGGCTGTCACACTTTGGTAAGTTATCAAAGAAATAGAGAAACTACAGAAAAACTACAGTGCATGAGTGGTTCAACCTGGTGCTCGAGTAGCAAGGTTCGAGTGAAATAATTATAGAAGCAAACAGTGACAAAAACGGTCTAAGCAAGTGAACGAGTGATATAAAAACTATAGTTATCATAGGGGTAAATCAACTGACTAGTGAATGCTCAAGAAAGCCCTAGGTACTAACATGCTCAACAAATAAGGGGTTCCCTTAACAACAGACATAATAACCAGCTCAATCCATGGTTCGTGATAGCGAGCCACAAGATCCAACCCTGTCAGCATAGTGTGAGTTGATCGGATCAGACTTAAAGCATCAGTCTATTAAAGTTAAGAAGGGTTCATAACAAGTGATTAAGTGGAGTTGTGACATAAATCAATGTCTGATGCATCCACTTCACGCTATTGTACCCTAATCCCTGGAAAAGTCTATCTAATGATTCAAGGCGTGGGTCGTGCTCATGAAATTGTATAAGTTTATGCCCTAACTGGCCAGAAAAGAGCAAGCATTAAAGTCACTAACCCAAGAGGGAACGGAACAAATTGACAGAATAAACAACCTATATGAATGATAAATGCATAAATGTTATGAACAATGACTAAAATCTATACTAAGTCATGATAAAACAATGGTAAAAACGTGCTAAATACAGTGTTATCAACTCCCCCAAACTTACCCTTTGCTTGCCCTCAAACAAATAGAAAGAATGAGATGAAAGGAGTAGTGTGAAAGTGGGGATTCATAACCTAAGCAGACTAAAGAAACCTCCAACATCAACGTCTTAGTTAAAAGTTTTGGAATGCAATGCACAAAGTATAGAATTTATGAGATTTATGCGGATTAACTAGAGAATTAGAGAAGAGATTCAATAAAAACAAGAGAATTAGAGACAGCTCTCTCTCAGCCATAAGAGGCACGAAAATTAGGTTAGGTTACAAGAAAAAAGGGGTTTCCTCCTTTTATAGCGGAAGGAGGAAGCCCTAAATAAAAATACTGTAGCAATAGTGAAACGCAGTTTACGGGATGAATAGTGACATTGCTGGAACTCAGTTTACGGGATGAATAGTGACATTGCTGGAACGTGAAGACGAACACTAATGTCACTATTCATCCCGACACCCGAGATTACTATTCATCACAACAAATTCAACACTAAGACTCAGCCACAAGCAAACATTCAAAGCCAACTATCCTTTTAACATTGATTAAGCACAAATTGGTGAATCATGATATGCAATAACTGTAACTCATTTGGTTGAGGGACAAGTTTTAAGAGCATAAAATGATCTTGAAACAGTGATTTTGCCTACCCTAAGCAAAGAAAGACAGCAACGCAATCAACCTAAGCCTAGAGAGACAAAATACAAAGTTTATCAATTGTAGTATAGTGGTAAGTAGAAGTTGAGTGCAGTAACAATGTCGAACCAATCAAGAGTGGTCTACAGCAATCAGTTGATAAATAAAGCAAGCTATTCAAGTGATTATCAAAAGGGTGTGGTACTAGCAGTCTAAATAAGAAATCTACTAAAAACCCTTATTGATGCTAGAGGTACCAAAGTCTATCACACTTTAGCACATCATGAAACTAAGCAGGAAAAGTCACAGTACAAAAACTACTCGACCACACTGATCGACTGGTGAGGTCGAGTGCTACAGTAAAAACAGAGGAAAACTACAGTGAACTAATACTAAGCAAGCTGTGAAACTAAGGGAAAAACAGGGACTCTAGGGATGAAAATCACAGGATCGCAAACACTCTGTTCCATTGCAGCTATCAACTAGCAATCTCATCACAGGACTACCCTAGACAACAGACTTCATAACCAGCTCAATCCATGGTTCGTGGTAGAGAGCCCCAAGATCCAACCCACTCAGCATAGTGTGAGGAGTCGGACCAGGCATGAAGAATCAACCTATTAAAGTCGAAGAGAGTTCATCACAAGTGAATAGGTGTAGTCGTGACATAAATCAATGTCTGATGCATCCACCCTCACGCTATGGTACTCTAAACCCCGGAAAAAGTATTTTGAATAGCTCAAGGCCTGGTTCATGCTCATGAGACCATCTAAGATCATATTTTCCTTGATCAGGGGAAAACAAGCATTAAAATCACTCACCCAAGAGGGAGTCGAAACTGAGTGATGATCAAACTATCTAAGCATTAACAAAACAGAGAGAAGCTAACCTAATCCATCCCCAACAATCCCAAATCTACTACTCACACATGGTGATCATGGCTGGGGTCCGAACCCCAGAAAAGAATGAAGCATTAAGTTTCAAAGTGATTTTTATATATGCATGATTTCAAAAATTATAAAACTTGTTTAATTTCAACAATGATGATCAATGTGGGTTCTCCAATTATCAAACAATCAATAGATAAACCGAAATTTGTCCTAAGGTTACAAAAATTTTCAAAAATTTCAAGTGCGATACCAAGAACCAAATTTCGATTCCTTACACTACTCTAATCAGCGGATTTTAACTACATGCAAGCCAAAAAATTTCAAAAATTTTCAAAAATTTTCGAACCCGGATTTTTGCAAAAACGGGTTCAATGGGTTAAAAATTTTACATGTTGGTTTCGGGATTGCTAGAGTACTGAGACATGATTGAAATTTGGTTGAAAATTTGAAGATTTGAGTGAAAATTTTTTTTTGAGAGAAGTTGGAGAGTTATGCGCTTAGAGAGAAAGAAATTCGCAAAAATGGGGACGAAGAAGATGGTGGGTCACATGGGAATTAAAAGGTGGAGTGATTTCAAATGAACGGCCTAGATTAAAAATTGAGATTTCAGACAAAACCTGGCCACTCGACCTGGGGGTCGAGTGGTGTGGTCGAGTGACTTTTGGGAATATCAGCTCATATCCTCTCCTGAAACTCAAAACAGTAAGGAAACGCATTAAAAATAACAAAATTCAAAAGACATAAGAAAATTAAGCTAGTATATACAATGATAAACATAGGAATTCCTCCCAAGTGAGCTTGTTTAAATTCACTTAGCTTGACTATCACTGTTTTAGGCAGGTGGAAGATCTTTGAGAGACTGTGTTGACCCCTCTGGACTCTCAAAACTTTTCTGGTCTTTGAGAGACTGTGTTGATCCCTCTAGACTTGGCTTTTCCACAATGAAGGTTGATGCCATGATAGCGTGATAGAAGCTATCACTCATTCCTGGTGGCTTAGGCCTCCTTCTTCCCATCTCAGGTGGGGGTGGTTGAGTTTCTTTGAGCTTCAGAACTTCCTTCTCAAGCTTATCCACTTTCTCTGCCAACTCAACAACAACACCTTGTAGAGCAAGGATAGTGCTCTGGTCTGATGCTGGTGTTGTGAGTGGGTATGTTGAGTTGCTCTTCCCTGTACAAAAATATTCCTGGTCCGAGTACCAAATCGAACAAGGTGGTTTCGTAAGGGTCGGTTGTGCTCTCTGGTGGTGACTCGAGTGGTCACTCGACCTAGCACTCGAGTGGAGTGGTCGAGTGTATCCTGTGCTGTCTTCATCAGAGTCACCTTTCTGCTACAAACGTATCAACCTTCTGCACTACTCTGTCGGAGTGACTAGCCATGGTGACTGTGAACCCTGGAGGTCTTGATGGTGTCTGAGAATACTGTTCAAATTTTCCAAAGTTTGTCTTTTCATTGCCCTCATCTTCTTCCATGTAGAAAAGCTGTCTCTCAAAATCAAAGTTTTTCAAACCGGAAGAGGTGTCAATACGCATCACCGGTTTGAAGAACTATTTCACCATTTTTGGTGTCTATAACAGCTCTAGAAGATGCCAAGAATGGTCTGCCTAGTATGAGGGGATCCATTGGCTTTTTTTCCATCTTCATCACTATGAAGTCAGTAGGGATCTCCATGTTTCCTACTCTCACTGGGACATTCTCTAGCAAGCCATGGGGAAATTTGATGGTCCTATCAGCTAGGATTAGAGAGCTGGTGCTAGGCAGAAATTTGTGATATCCCAGCTTTCCTGCCACAGACAATGGCATTATGCTGACTGAAGCTCCCAGATCACAGAGAGAATTCTGGAAAGTCTGGTTTCTGATGGTGCAAGGTATCGTGAAAGATCCAGGATCCGTCAGCTTCTTTTGCACTACCACTTTCTGCTGAGTGATCATCTTGTACTCATAAGCCTTAGCAGCTGCCGCTCTCTTATCTTGAATTTTCTTCAAGCCTCTTTTTCTCAAACCACTCTCAATGGGTCCAAGTGACTTCACAGCTTCATCCCCAGTCATTTTAGCTTCAAGCTCTAATAGCTCTTCTTCAAGCATAATAGCATACTCCTTCTCAATCTCAGCCTTGAACCGTTATGGGAAAGGACTTGTCACCATTGCATGCAAATCCAGTATGCGCTTCTCTTTTGCAGTCTCAGGAGTGCCTACTCAACCACTCACACGAGTGGTGTGGTCGAGTGCTACAGTACTCGAGCCAAATTCAGTAGCAGATCGAAAGGTTGCCCCCCCCCCCCAACTTGAGTATCACTGTCTCTAGTGATGTTAGAGAATCTCTTCTTGAAAGGAAGAAGATGGAGAGCTGATGTTGTGGTCACTGCATAGAGAGTTGCAGGTTCCTTAGGGTTCTGCACAGCTTTGCCAAGAAGTTGGCATGTGGTTTTAGTAGAGGCTGAAGCAGCACTGGACTCAACAAACTTCAGTCTGCTGTTGAGAACCTCAATCTTATGGTTCAAATCATCATAACAGCTATCGATGTGGGTTCTGAGTTTAGTGAACCTCTTTGACGTCTCTTGAGTAGCAGTATTATGGCCTTGAAGAAGTTGGAGAAGCAGAGGCTTAAGGTCACCATCAGCTGGGTGAGGTGGTCTTGGAGCAAATCTAGGTGGATTAGCTGGAGCTTGTGGCACAAAAGGCTTGTTTTGGCCTGGGTTCTGAGTAGGGTAGACTTGATCCTGAGGGTTGGCTACGTTGGTATTCCTATAGGAGAGATTAGGATTGTTCCTATAGTTGATGTACCCTCTGTTGAAGCCAGCTTGATTCTGTATATACATGATCTCTTCAACCTGATCATCATCACCCTCCTGAGCTTGAGTAGCAGAAACTTCACCAACAAAGTTCACAGATTTCTGCTAAGCCAGGATTAACTTGTCAAGCTTCTCACAAAAAGACTGGATTTCCTGCTTGGTCTTATCAGAAGACGAAGATGGGCCTCTGCCTGATCTGTCGAAATCCTCACTGTAGTTTCCATCAGAGATTGGAAGGTTCTCTACTAGCTCCCAGCCAGTGACAACGTCTCTATTGAGGAAATTTCCATTACTAGCGGTATCCATTCTGATCTTCGGGCTTACCCCTCTGTAGAGCGTACTGAGCAAAGACTCCTTGGTGAAACCATGGTGAGGACACTGCGTTGTGTACTCTTTAAACCGCTCCCATGCTTCAGAGAAACTCTCATTTGTCTGCTGAGTGAAGCTGGAGATTTCGTTCTTGAACTTTGCAGTCCTTGACATAGAGAAAAATTTCAGCAGGAAAGCCTTCTTGCAGTCATCCCAGGTGGTTATAGAACCCTGAGGCAGTGCTCGTTCTATTAATCAAGCAACAAATTCCCAATAAGGAATTCAGGCCTAAGAAGAGAAGAAAGGACGCCAAGTTTTTTTCTTCTCTAACGACTCTATTTTTATCTCACACGGATCCGCAACTATTCCCAACGGATAGATGAGCGTCTGAACTACAAGATACGCCTAGTTATTTTTGCGTTTGAGAGTTCTATAAATATGTAACTCATTGTAACACTTTACAACTACTGAGATAATAAAATCTCTCAACTCCCATTCTTATTCTTATTATTTCTGCAAGTCTTATTCTTGTTTCTAGAAGCGTAATCTCTGAATTCTAACATGGTAGCAGAGCGTTGATCCATAAACAAGATCAATCTTTTGATTTCATCATTCTCTTTCTCTACTTTTTCAAAAACACCATTGTTACAGCTCAAGAAAGTTCAGAAACTTTTCTTGAAGAATCACTCCTTCTCCTGGTCTCTTTTGCACCTACAATCTCTCCTCCTTCATATTCAAAGCTTCCACAGCATTCAAACGCTCTATAAAGCTTCAAATCAAGAAATTTTTTTCGAAAATTGAAAAATCTAACCGTTGGAATCACTGTTCAATCATCTTCTCCGAGAAAAAAAAAATAAAAAAAAAAAAAAATTTCTTTGGTTATTTTGGAAATACATCCTTCTAGCTTCCTTAAAAACTCTGAGATTGATATATATATTCATCCTAGATGAGTTTGTGTGAAGTTAGAGTGGTATATTTCTGGAAATTCCTCAAAGAACTTTGGGTTCAAACTATTTCTTTGTTTATTTTGGAAATACATCCTTCTAGCTTCCTTAAAAAACTCTGAGATTGATATATATTCATCCTAGACGAGTTTGTGTGAAGTTAGAGTGGTATATTTCTGGAAATTCCTCAAAGAACTTTCAGTTCAAACTCTGAGATTGAAATATTCATCCTAGACAAAGTTTGTCTGAAGTTGAGCGGTAGATTATCAAGCGGCTAGTCATTACTTTCAATCATGGAGGAGACAAAACCAACCACAATAAGAGTCACCCTAAGAGGAGAAAACTATCTCCTATGGTCACGATCCACAAAATCGAACCTATATGGTCGTGGCTTGTGGAATCAAGTCGAACCAGCCAAAGGAAAAGAGCTTCAAGAAGGAGATAAAGAAGCTCGGGAAAAATGGCTAGAAAAAGACCAAATGGTGCTCAGCATAATCCACAGCTCCTTGAGTGATTCAATATTTGAATCTTACTCATATTGCGAGACAGCTCAAGAACTTTGGGAAACTCTAAAGAAGGTGTATGGAGACATCACCAATCTTTCAAGAGTATTCGAAGTGAAGAAAGATCTCAGCAACCTCACTCAAGAAGATCAAGATTTTACCAAACACTTTGGTAAATATAGGTCATTACTTGCTGAATTGGATATGCTGAGGCCAAGCACAAAAGACCTCAAAATTATAAAGGAAAGAAGAGAGCAAGATCGAGTGTTTGGACTTCTCCAATCTCTCCATCCAAAATTCAATGACCTTATAAAGTACATTTTAAGGGAGGAGAAGCTACCAAGCCTTGAGAACGTCTGCTCTCAAATCCAAAAGGAGCAAGGCTCCATAGATCTCTTCAGCAAAGGAGAGTTGCCAACGGCAAACAAAGGGTTTTACAAACCCCCATTCAGTTCCAACAAGAAAGGAACAACAAAGAAATATGAACATTGCAAGAACATTGGCAAATTCAACCAAGGGAGAGGACACACCAAGGAGGAGTGCTTTATCCTTCATCCTCATCTCAGAGCCAGCTTCAGAGCAAGGCAACAAGTGAATGAAGCAAATGCTTCAAATTATGCTCCAGCCGCTCAACAAACTACATCACTCGGTTTGAACCCAAATGCTCCAAACGGCCATTCTAATCAAGCCTCTACCTTAGAGAACAATGGCATGATCACCATGAGCAGAGCAGACTTAGAGGCAATGATCAAGACAATGCAAATTTGCAAGGAGTCTGGTATCACCTTTCTAGCCTCTAACTCTTCAAAAACTCTTTTAGTAGATTCAGGAGCTTCTCACCATATGATTAAAGATCCCAATCTACTAAATAATATTCAAAACACCTCTGGTCATGTTGAAATTGCTAATGGAGTTAGAGTGCCAATTAAAGGCATAGGAAATTTAAACCTCTTTGGAAATGAATCCAGTGCCTTTTACATGCCTACATTTAGCAATAATTTGGTCTCGGTAAAAAGAGCTACCACCGATCTCAATGCTTATGCTATATTTGGACCTAACAGCTTTCATTTTCAGGATATTAAAACCGGTGAAGTTTTAGGCAAGGGAAACACTAAGGGAGAGTTGTATACTCTAGCAGATCTTAAGAACCATTCTAGATGCTTCAACTCTGCTATTTTTCCGTTTATTAATTCCTGTCATGTAGCTAGTAGTTCAAATGATTTATGGCATGCTAGATTAGGCCATCCTCATTCTAGAGCTTTAAAATTAATTATGCCCAATGTAGTCTTTGATAACTCTGAGTGTGAGTCTTGTATTTTGGGAAAACATTGTAGAAGTGTTTTCCAAAACTCCTTATCAATATATGAGAATTGTTTTGATTTAGTTCACTCTGATGTTTGGACCTCACCTTGCCTATCTAGAGATAACCTAAAATACTTTGTGACATTCATAGATGAAAAATCAAAATATACATGGGTCATATTGTTACCTTCTAAAGATAGAGTATTTGAGGCATTTTTCAACTTTCAAACATATGTGACTAATCATTTCAATGCTAAAATTAAGGTGCTAAGATCGGATAATGGAGGGGAATACACAAGCCACATTTTCAAAGCTCATTTGGCAAATCATGGCATTCTTCACCAAACGAGCTGTCCTTATACTCCACAACAAAATGGAGTGGCCGAAAGGAAGAATAGGCATTTGATGGAAGTAGCAAGATCAATGATGTTCCACAAAAACATGCCAAGGAGATTTTGGGGAGATGCTGTCATGACCGCATGCTACCTCATAAATAGAATTCCAACAAAAGTCTTAGATGACTTATCACCATTTGAGGTATTAAACAGAACCAAACCAAATATTAATCACTTACGTGTGTTTGGTAGTGTTTGTTTTGTCTTAGTGCCAAGGGATCAAAGGAATAAGCTAGATGCTAAAAGCACTAGAAGCGTGTTCATTGGATACTCCACTACTCAAAAAGGGTACAGATGCTATGATCCAAGCACCAAACGCATCATGACGTCTAGAGATGTAAAATTCATAGAAGATCAAAGTTATTTTGAGAAGTCGGGCTGGGAAAGTGTGAAAGACTTGGCTGACTCTACAGCAGATCGAGCAGCCTCTCTTCAACACATTTTAAGTCACATGGATCTTCCTCAAATGAATGAAGATCAAACAGCCCCTGCAAACCATCAAGATGATCAGATTCAAGAAGAAGGGGTAAATGTTCAAAATGAGCAAGAGAATGACGAAGGAGTAAATGAACAAGGGGGAGTTAATCAAGAAACTCCACCAGAAGCTGATAGTCAGGAGAATGAATATCATGAGGAAGAAGAGGCACCAGCACCAACCTTGAGGAGAAGCACACGCCAAAGATTTGGTCCGGACCATTGGAAACAAACCAGGGTCTATTATAATCATCAAGCTGTGGCTCATCCTATACAAGCTCAGTGTTCTCTTGCCCTCTTGCCATCAGACCATCAAGCATTCCTTGGAAAGATAGAGCAGAATTACATTCCAAAGACCTATGAAGAAGCAAAAGAAATCAAGGTCTGGATGGATGCTATAGATGCTGAGATAGAAGCAATGGTTAGAAATCACACTTGGGATGTGAATGATCTACCTTCGGGAAAAAGAGTTGTGACATCTAAATGGGTATTCACCATCAAGTATCGCATCAATGGAGAAACTGAAAGGTACAAAGCTCGCATGATTGCAAGGGGATTTACTCAAACTTATGGAGAAGACTATACGGACACCTTTGCACCAGTGGCTAAGCTCCATACAGTCCGATTGATTCTATCATTGGCAACCAATCTATCTTGGGAATTATGGCAAATGGATGTCAAAAACGCATTCCTACAAGGAGAGCTTGAAGAAGAAGTGTACATGAAGCCTCCACCGGGTCTTGAAAGTTCAATTCCTCATGGCAAAGTTTTCAAACTTAGAAAAGCCATTTACGGGTTAAAGCAATCCCCAAGAGCCTGGTACCACAAGCTGAGCTTCACATTAACAGCCAAAGGATTTAAAACATCGGAGGCTGATCACACCTTGTTCACTTCTCAAAGTGCTCAAGGAATCATTGTGGTCCTGGTATATGTAGATGACTTGATCATTTCCGGCAATGATCAAGCAGGTATTCAAGAAACCAAACTTTTCCTTAAATCTGTATTTGATATAAAAGATCTAGGTGAACTTAAATATTTTCTAGGAATAGAGATATGCCGCTCTCCGGAAGGCTTGTTTCTATCCCAAAGAAAATATTCACTTGATTTGCTTACAGAGACAGGAAAATTAGGTTCTGAACCGGCCAAGACACCACTTGAAGATGGCTACAAGGTCAGGAGAAAGGGGGAGAAAGGACAAGAAGATCCACTTGACAAACCATTTGAAGATCCAGCTCAATACCGGGGGCTTGTAGGTAAGTTAATTTACTTAACCATAACAAGACCTGACCTATGTTTTGCTGTGAATCAGGTGAGCCAACACATGAAAGAGCCCTTGGTACACCACTGGAATATGGTGGAAAGAATTCTGAGATACATCAAAGGATCACCAGGGCAAGGGGTTTGGATGGGAAAGAATGATAGTAATGAAGTTGTGGGCTATTGTGATGCGGATTATGCTGGAGATACGATGGATAGAAAATCCACAACCGGCTATTGCACATTCATTGGAGGGAACTTAGTAACCTGGAAATCAAAGAAGCAAAAGGTCGTCTCATTCTCAAGTGCTGAAAGTGTGTATAGAGCAATGAAGAAGCTCACAAATGAGTTAGTATGGCTAAAGGCGCTTCTAAAGGATCTGGGAATTGAGAGCACAAGTCCCATTACAATGCATTGTGACAATCAAGCAGCAATTCACATTGCTACCAACTCAGTCTTCCATGAACGAACCAAGCACATAGAAGTGGATTGTCACAAAGTTAGAGAAAAGATCATTGAAGGAGTAATCCTCCCATGCTACACAAGAAGCGAAGATCAGCTAGCTGACATATTTACCAAAGCTACAAGTCTCATGATTTGCAACCACATCTACAGCAAGCTTGGACTAGTAGATCTCACTCACCCTTGATCATGCCTCTCCATCTCCAGAGACACTACACTCTTTTCCTCACAAGGAGTTTTTCCCACCGGGTTTGTACTTGTGAGGTTTTTAATGAGGTAGTTGTGAGGATTTGTTTCTGGAAAATCAAACTTAGTCTCCACACTCACTCCGACTAAGTTTGAGGGGGAGTATTAATCAAGCAACAAATTCCCAATAAGGAATTCAGGCCTAAGAAGAGAAGAAAGGACGCCCAAGTTTTTTTCTTCTCTAACGGCTCTATTTTTATCTCACACGGATCCGCAACTATTCCCAACGGATAGATGAGCGTGTGAACTACAAGATACGCCTAGTTATTTTTGCGTTTGAGAGTTCTATAAATATGTAACTCATTGTAACACTTTACAACTACTGAGATAATAAAATCTCTAAGAGATAATAAAATCTCTCAACTCCCATTCTTATTCTTATTATTTTTGCAAGTCTTATTCTTGTTTCTAGAAGCGTAATCTCTGAATTCTAACACGTTCCCAATGGAAAGCCTTATCACCAAGAGAAAAAGGAAAGAGGCGAAGCTTAAAGCTGTCTTCTGAGATGCCATTGATCTTGGTGAGCTCGCACAGTCTATCAAATTGGTCCAAATGAGCAAGCGGGTTTTCCATAGGAAGTCCATGGAATTTGTGGTTCTGGACCATGGAGATCAAACCCGTCTTGATCTCGAAGTTATTGTTGTCGACTGGAGGGGCTACAATTCCCTGTCTCTGAGAGTGAGTGTTTGGAGCGTCTCCTGCTCCAATCACCCTAGGCTGAGGAACTTGTTCTGCCATGACTGCAGGTGTCTCTGGAACTGGTTGTGCGGGAATGGTGGTAGCAAATGCAGGTGTAGGTGGACGAGTGCGTATGTTGATACGGTGAATGTGATCCAAATACTGGATTAGGTTTTGGCTGCCTTGAGAACGTGTTTGCATTCAGAGAGTAGTGACTCGATCAAGTACTCGAGTGGTAAGGTCGAGTGGGGGTCGAGTGCTACAGGACCTGATGCAAAACAGAACAATTTTCAAAACCAAATCAGTACCCAAATCTCGAAAGTAACAGATTTGATCTAGTAAGCCTTCAACAACTAACTGGGTAGACAAAAACACTCAAAACTGGCAGCCGCGCCAAATTGAAACTGTGATTTTGCCTACCCTAAGCAAAGAAAGACAGCAACGCAATCAACCTAAGCCTAGAGAGACAAAATACAAGGTTTATCAATTGTAGAGTAGTGGTAAGTAGAAGTTGAGTGCAATAACAATGTCGAACCAATCAAGAGTGGTCTACAGCAATCAGTTGATAAATAAAGCAAGTTATTCAAGGGATTATCAAAAGGGTGTGGTACTAGCAGTCTAAATAAGAAATCTACTAAAAACCCTTATTGATGCTAGAGGTACCAAAGTCTGTCACACTTTAGCACATCATGAAACTAAGCAGGAAAAGTCACAGTACTAAAACTACTCGACTACACTGATCGAGTGGTGAGGTCGAGTGCTACAGTAAAAACAGAGGAAAACTACAGTGAACTAATACTAAGCAAGCTGTGAAACTATGGGAAAAACATGGACTCTAGGGATGGAAATCACAGGATCGCAAACACTCTGTTCCATTACAGCTATCAACTAGCAATCTCATCACAGGACTACCCTAGACAACAGAATTGATAACCAGCTCAATCCATGGTTCGTGGTAGAGAGCCCCAAGATCCAACCCAGTCAGCATAGTGTGAGTCGGATCAGGCATGAAGAATCAACCTATTAAAGTCAAAGAGAGTTCATAACAAGTGAATAGGTGTAGTCGTGACATAAATCAATGTCTGATGCATCCACCCTCAAGCTATTGTACTCTAAACCCCGGAAAAAGTCTTTCCAATGGCTCAAGACATGGTTCGTGCTCATGAGACCATCTAAGATCATGTTTTCCTTGATCAGGGGAAAACAAGCATTAAAATCACTCACCCAAGAGGGAGTCGAAACTGAGTGATGATCAAACTATCTAAGCATTAACAAAACAGAGAGAAGCTAACCTAATCCATCCCCAACAATCCCAAATCTACTACTCACACATGGTGATCATGGCTGGGGTCCGAAACCCAGAAATGAGTGAAGCATTAAAATCACTAAAATAATAATACAACTACATGACACTCTGTTTTTGTAAAATGGTTTTCTGAAAGTTTTCAAATTTTTAAGTTTTTTCAATGAACATAGATGATGCAAATTTGAATAAGAAAATAAGGAAATATGTCAAATACGTCTCTTAAACCCTCCGCCAAACTTAAATTACACAGTCCCCTGTGTAAAATGAATTCAAGAGATGGTTTGAGAGACTAAAACAAAAGAGAACAAAATTTGCAATGATATAAACAATGATGGTGAATTTGGGGTGGTACCTCATGAGAAGTAAGCAATGAGGTAGTCGTCCACGGACTCTGCTGTGAAAGCAGATGGGGCTGTGTAGGAGGGATCGCTTGGATATGCTGGCTGGAGTTGTGCTGTCTCGAGTGGTGTGGCTTGCTCGACTGCTTCTCATGAGTGCCCAGCTCGAGTGAGTATCCTTGTACTCCTACGCAGGACGAGGTGTCTTTCCTCAGGTTCTTCTTCCGCTTTGTCTGATACCCTACTGTTCACCCTCCCCTGTGTCGACTCGAATGGCTCACTCGACTGGTGTACTCGAGTGCATTGGTCGAGTGAGTGTTCCTCTTCATTTGAGGATAGGGCTCGGATGTAAGTCCTTCTCCTTCTTCGGTTGTCCTCGACTGATGATTGACGCCTAGGTTGGCTTGGGCGTGTCTGCGTGGGTCATGAGTGGGAGCGGAGGGTGAGGAACCACGGTGATTTTTCCTAACATCATTGACACTAGTTGTCAAGTCCTTCATTGCTGTTGTGAGTTCCTTTACTTTCCCTGAGAGCGTCTTTATGGTTTTGTCTTGCCATTTAGGCGATCGCCTTGCAAGATTCAACTTCTTATTTACCTGCTTCAAGTTTGAGCATTTTTCATCACCAAAGTCATACCTCGCTGGCTCAGGTATGGTGTCATCTATCTCTTCTTCTATCTCGGTTTCAGGGCATCTCTTTGAGCCTTAGTGGTGTAGAGCAACTCTGGTGGTGGAACGAAATTTACACTTTCTCCTTGTGTAATCTTTAGCATTCCATAAAGTGGGACGAGGACTTTGGCTCTCCCAACTAAAGGATGTCCAAGGTTGTAAACATACTTGTCCCTAACCACGCAGGAACCCAAAATTTTAGAGCTTTGTAAGTGAGGGATGTCCAACCACAATGGTTCAATCTCTGGAGTCAAACTCAAATCAACTTCGCATGCAAGCAGGATTGGTGTTATCAATCCTCCAATAGAGATGTCACCTTGGCGGTTATTCTTGTGGAGCGTAAATGCATAAGCCTTGCAGTATGAGAGACTTGCTAGCAAGAGTGCAGTGTTCCCTACGTTGCCCATGTCACCCTTCATAGTTATCCCTCTGTCCATATCCTCTGGCGAGGCATACACAAGGAAATCTTTGAGAGCTAAATCTATCATCTGCAGCTCTTGATCATTCACAGGCCCTAGACTCTTCTTTCGCGAATATAGTGCTTGCAACCACTCGGTGAAAATATCTCAAGGCAGGGTGTCTGATGTCAGAACTCTTAGACTGGGAAGTCCTGAAAGTTAATCTTCCTCCTAGAGTCTCCCACAGGCTGATAAGTTCGGCGGTGTCAAAAGTTGGCTTCTGGCCTGAGCCCTCTCTAAAGCCAAACAAAGAGTGCAGGTGCCAAAAGCTCATTGTGTAATCAACACCATCTATCTTGAAATAGATGTATCCCAAACTTCCATCCGAGACCATGGGGTGGTTCTCCACATAGGGGTGAATCTTCATTGTTGCCAAAAATTGGCAAGTTTCATCCTTATAGGTAGGAAATCTTTGCTTCATCAGAACTTGAAGGTTGGCCTCCTCTATCAAAGCTTCCACCTCTTCTCTTATTCCAAGTGCTTCCATTTTTTCACGGTGAGGGTACCTAGTACCTTGGAAATTCATGGTTTTCAAGATTTTGATCAGGTTTTCCTCTGTTTCTTCTGAGGCACGCTGGGTGCCTAGTTCGGTTACTTCATCTGTTTCCATGGGTTGAGGCTCTTCATCGTCACTCTGTATCACGGACTGCGAACTTTGGGCTATTCTTCTCTGAAATATCGGTGTCTCTTCACACATCATGTTGTCTCGCCTAGCGAGAGTTTGATCTTCGAGAGAGGGTTCTCCTCTGTGTTGAAGAGACCGCCTTGCTTTTGCTAGGCGCCTTGCTACCACTGCAGCTGGTTGTGGCTCTGCTAACCTGAGAAAAATTGAGTTTTGAAAATTTAGTAGTGGAGGGAGATTCACTCGAGTGGGTTGCTTTAGTGTGCACATGTAATTCCTTAAATCTCTACAGTAGCCTCCAACTACCCATTTTCCGAGAAAACATATGAAATGCTAGAATCAAAGAGAAAATTTGATTTATTATGCGTTTTAAATAGCAAAGGGCTAAGGAGCTATCAAAATTTTGAAATCATCAAGGATGTGAAAGGAAACCAAGACTTCGAACTAAATAATAAACTCAAAATCTATAGATCTGAATCCTAGCTTTCAAAGAACCAAAAATTCAATATCATGCACTTACTGAACGAAATGACCCCTCCTAGACATGATTTCTGGACTTGATAATGAGTGTAAATGCATTGAAATTTTAGTTTTGAAAGATTCAAAGATTTTTTAGTTGAAACCGTTTTTGCAAGTGATGAAGATAAGATATGGAATAAAAATGAAGTGAAATAGGGAAGAGATGGGATAAAGATGATAGTCCTCGGAACACTCGAGTACTATAGGTCGAGTAGGTTGGTAGGTAGGTGTGGATAAGATGAGATAGACGGCTCAGATCTCAAGCTCAGATCGCCTGTGATTTTTCAGCTTATCCTGGCCCACTCGAGTGGGCATCGACCACCCTGCTCGAGTGGTGTGGTCGAGTGGTGTGGTTTTTGGGCCGAAAATTCTTGATTTTTCCTATATAACCCTCCTGAAATAACATAACTCTTAATAGAAAGGTGAAAGCATAAAAACATTAGGAAGAAAAGAATTTAAAATATGTACATTGATAAACATGGAACTTCCTTCCAAGTGAGCTTGTTTAAAGTCTCTTAGCTTGACTTTCATACCTTAGGATTTATCAGGATCACCCACATCTATTGAGGTGTCTCTTGGTGTACCTTTATCTGCCATGTATGGCTTGACTCTTTGACCATTCACAGTGAATTCTTGATCATCAGTGTCAATCAAAGTGACTGCTCCATAGGGTAGAACTTCTTTGATTTCGAATGGGCCTGTCCATCTTGACTTCAATTATCCAGGAAAAAGTTTTAGCCTGGAGTTAAACAAGAGGACTTGGTCTCCTGCGGTGAAGGTTTTTTGTGTGATTCTTTTGTCATGAAAAGCCTTAGTCCTTTCCTTATACACCTTTGAGCTTTCATATGCATCCAGCCTTATCTCTTCTAACTCATGCAGAGTAATCCTCCTTTTCTCCTGGGCAGAGTTAATGTCAAAATTCAGCAGCTTGGTCGCCCAGAGGGCTTTGTATTCTATCTCCACAGGCAGATGGCAGGATTTACCATATAGGAGTTGGAATGGAGTTCTGCCTATAGGCGTTTTGTATGCTGTTCTGTAGGCCCACAAAGCTTCTTCAAGTTTAGTTGCCTAGTCTGTCTTGGAAATTCCCACTACTTTATCTAAGATTGCTTTAATTTGCTTGTTGGAGACGTCAACTTGACCACTTGTCTAAGGGTGGTAAGGAGTTGCAACTTTATGCTTCACTCCATGCTTTCTTAGTAGGCTCTCAAACTGCTTGTTGTTGAAATGGGAACCACCATCACTTATTACAACCCTTGGCACTCCAAATCTGGGGAAGATGATAGTCTTGAACATTTTCAAAACTACTCTGGCATCATTGGTTGGGGATGCTATTGCTTCCACCCATTTGGAGACATAATCAACAGCCACCAAAATATAGCTGTTTCCATGAGATGGTGGATTGAAAGGTCCCATGAAGTCTATCCCCCAATAGTCAAAAACTTCCACTTCCAAGATTGGGTTTTGTGGCATCTCGTTTCTCCTACTAATGTTGCCCATCCTCTGGCACGCATCACACTGAGCAATGAAATTTTTTGTATCTTTGAACATTGTTGGCCACCATAAACCCACTTGGAGGATTTTCTGCGTGGTCTTGAAGATAGCAAAATGTCCACCATAAGAAGAACCATGGCAATGTTCAAGCACTCCCTGTACGTCCTCCTCTGCGATGCATCTCCTGAATAAACTGTCTGGACCTCTCTTGTAAAGATAGGGCTCGTCCCAGAAATAGTGTTCTGCATCTCTGTACAGTTTTTTTCTATGGTAAGCATCTAGGTGTAGGGGTTTGTAACCAGTGGCTTTGTAGTCTGCCATGTCTGCGTACCAAGGCGTCTCATAGTGTTTTGACTCGAGAGCCTTACTCGAGTGAGAGGCCGAGTGGAGCTGTCGAGTGAGAATTTCAATGGACATGAGCTGTTCCTCAGGCGGAGAATCATCCAGTGGTGTCGGGTCGTCTATTCTCATCCTAGACAAGGGATCAGCAACTCCATTATCTATGCCGTTCTTGTCTACTATTGTCAAATCATATTCCTGCAATAGGATGATCCACCTCATAAGCCTTGGTTGGGTGTCTTTCTTTGCATAAATGTGCCTAAGTGCGGCATGGTCAGTGTACACTATAATCTTCTGATCCACTAAGTAACTCCTGAATTTCTCTATTGCAAATACCACAGCAAGCATCTCTTTCTCTGTTGTAGCATATCTGCTTTGTGCTTCATCCGGGGTTTTGCTAGCGTAGTGGATGACATGTAGCTTCTTGTCTATCCTCTGACCCAGCACTGCTCCTACTGCATAATTTGAAGCATCCCACATTATTTCAAAAGGGTGGTTTCAGTTTTGAGCTTGAACTACTGGAGCTGATACCAACATCTCCTTTATCATATGGAAAGCCTTAAGGCACTCTTCATCAAAATTGAATTCGGTTTCTTTGCACAGCAGCCTTGTCAGGGGTCTTGCAAGTTTTGAAAAATCTTTGATGAACCTCCTGTAAAATCCAGCATGACCCAAGAAGCTTCTTATGTCTTTAACTGCCTTCGGAGGTTGCAGCTGCATCATAAATTCAACTTTCGCCCTATCTACCTCTATACCCTTTTCAGAGATTTTGTGCCCCAAAACTATACCCTCTGTAACCATGAAATAGCACTTTTCCCAGTTGAGGACTAAATTTGTCTCTTCACATCTTGATAGTACCCTGCTAAGATTAGACAAACAGGAGGAGAAAGAGGGGCCATAGACTGAAAAATCATCCATGAATACCTCCACCATCTTCTCTATTAAATCCGAAAATATAGAGGTCATACATCTCTGAAATGTTGCAGGGGCATTACATAAACTGAATGGCATTGTCTTATATGCAAAGGTGCTATAGGGACAGGTGAAGGTTGTTTTTTCTTGGTCATTAGGGTGTATTGGTATCTGGAAAAATCCACTATACCCATCAAGGAAACAGTAGTATGGGTGATTAGCTAGTCTTTCAAGCATTTGGTCTATGAATGGTAATGGAAAATGATCTTTCCTAGATGCAGCATTTAACTTCCTATAATCAATGCACATGCGATGACCAATTATAGTTCTAGTTGGGATCAGTTCATTTTAATCAGTTTTTCCTCCTTTCTTAGGTACACAATGTACAGGGGACACCCATGTACTATCAGAAATAGGGTAGATTATTCCAGCATCTAGAAGCTTAATGATTTCTGTTTTCACTACTTCTTTCAAGTTAGGGTTTAATCTCCTCTTGTGCTCAACACTAGAGTGCATTTCATTCTCAAGATGAATTCTATGAGTGCAGAGAGATGGGGAAATTCCCCTAATATCTTCTAGGGAATAGCCTATTACTTTTCTAAATTTTTGCAATTCACTGACTAATAGTTCAAGTTCATCAGGGTTCAGATTGTTATTCACTATTACAGGGTAAGTATCTTTACTTCCTAAGAAAGCGTACCTTAGCCCTTCTGGAAGTGGCTTGAGTTCAACGGTTGGTGCCTTGAGCTCGGACCACTCAAGTGGTATTTCCTATGTGCAGAGCTGGAGTGGTGTTCCATGCTTTCTTTTTGCAGAAGTTGCTGACTCGACTGGGTCACTCGAGTGCTGTGGTCGAGTAACTTGGTCGAGTGCTGCTATCCCTTCTGGTTTTATCAGACTTTCAAAAACATTCTCAACCCCTGGAAGTTCTTTCACATTCGAACTTGTTTCATAGTCAGAGGTCTCAGAGTGAACGTATCCTCCTTCGTCACACTTGATAAGCACTGTTTTCAGATGATCTTTCTCCACTGCTTCTCTAAAAAATTCCTCTGCCAAGTCATCTATCTCTCCAACTCCAAATATTTGCATCATGGGCTGTTTCATTGAGGACTTGATGTTAAATTGCATGGTTTCCTTTCCTAGCTTCAAAGCGATTGTACCACTCTGGACGTCTATGGAGGCTCATGTAGTTGCCAAAAATGGTCTTCCTAGGATCAAAGGATCTTTTGGCTCTTCTTCCATTTATAGGACAACAAAATCTGTAGGGACTTCAAAACGTCCTATCCTAACTGGCAAATCCTCCAACAGGCCGTGTGGTTGCCTAATAGACCTGTCTGCTAAGACTAAAGAGATTCTGCTAGGGGAGAACTTTGTGAATCCTAATCGCTGTGCTACTGATAGTGGCATGAGACTCACCGAAGCTCCTAAGTCATGGAGTCAATTTTTGAGACTGAGTGGTCCAATAGAGCATGGTAGAGTAAAAGTGTCTGGGTCTTGGAGCTTTTCTCTGCATATGACTTTCTGCTGGATGATAGCACTGCATTCATGAGTGAGGAGTACCATACTTTGTGCTTCCTTGGTCTTTTCCATAACCATATCTTTGATATACTTTTGGGCTGGGGGTATTAGCATCAGAGCATCCAACAGAGGTATGTGAAGCTCAACGTCCTTCAGATGTTTCTCGAATAACTTCTTGTACTTAACTGCCTGCTGCTTCTTATTTCTTCCTGGGAAAGGCAAAGGAGGTTCATAGGGGGATGATTCAGAAAATTTGTCTTTCCCTTTAGGTTGTGCTGAATTTTTTATGGGCTTGCAGCCACTTTTTTCTTCTGCAGCTTTTTTGGGTTCCAATTCTTCCTGACTGAGATCCTCCCCACCCCTGATCCTCACTATCCTCAGTGATTTTTGCAGGCTCTCTTGGTTGTAGCTGTCTGACACTCCTCAAGGTGATAGCATGGGCTTTTTCGGTTGTTGATTGTGTATGACTAGTCTGGCTGGTCTCTAGGTGATGAACTCTAGAGTGGAGGGTGTTGATCTGCTGTGTGATGTCAAGAAGTGTACCCTTATTGGATCGCAATTCAGTAGTGGTTTGTTCTTGACTTCGGATGAGTTGTTGTAACAATAATTTGATATCCATATCAGGTGCAGCCTGTTCTTGATTTTTCTTTTTGTGAATCAACATCATATCAAACTTCTCAGCAAGTATTTTTATTTCAGCTCTGGCGCCTTCATCAGACATTCTGGAATCCCTAACACTCTGCTCATGTTCCTCATTTGAAATGCTGTCTGACCTAGCCAAATTTTCTACCAACTCCCATCCATCTTGTACAGCGGTATTAAGGAAATTTCCTTTGCTTGCAGTGTCAAGGCATACCCGGACCATTGGGAGTACTCCTCTGTATAGAATTCATAGTAGGGATTCTCTGGAGAAGTCATGGTGTGGACATTGCCTTGTGTAGTCTGTAAATCTTTCCCAAGCGTCTGATAGTGTTTCACTTTTCAGCTGGCGAAACAATGCGATATCTTGATGAAACTTTGCTGTTCTTTTTTATGAGAAGAACTTGGTAAGGAAAAACCTCTTGCAAGAATCCCAGGATGTTATGGAGCCAGGTTGAAGATTCGATTCCCAGTGGGCAGCTTTTTCTCCAAATGAGAATGGAAAAGTCTCAATCTGAAACCATCTTCAGTGATTCCTTGAATCTTTGTGAGGCTACATATCCTTTCAAACTTATCAAGATGCGCGATGGGGTCATCCTCTGGCTTACCAAGGAATATGTTGTCTTGAACCATAGTGATGACTCCTCTCCTAATCTCGAAATCATCACTCACAGGCGGTGCAACTATGCCTCCTCAGTGTGTTTGGTGAGTTGGAGTTTCGTGAGCACCTATTGATCCTGCCATTGGGTATGGTAGTACGCTCGAGTAGAGAGCACTAGTAGTACCTGCGAAAAATTTAAATGTAACAAAGTGAGTATCCAAAATAAAAAGTAAAAATAACTTGATCTCAAAAGCAATGAGATCCTAATTGTAGTACTAAAAACACCCAAACGGCAACGGCGCCAAATTGAAACAAATATTTTGCCTATATGCTAAGAATCAAAACAATCAAACAAAGCATGCAAACAGAACACAGGTTTTTCAATCAATCGTAGTATAGATATGAGTCAATCCATTGGGTGAATAACACTAAGCAAAAAAGATGTGTACATTAGCAAATAATTCAAGCCAAATATGAAAGTTGTTTGGTGAAATCTATCAACCTAAACGAATGAAAAATAAACGATAAAACTAAAGACTTAGCTCACTAAAGGCTGTCACACTTTAGTAAGTAGCCAAAGGGATCATAGGGGTGAATCAACTAGCTAGTGAACGCTCTAGAAAGTCTCAGCGCTAACATGCTCAATCAATAAGGGATCCCCTTAACAACAGACTTCATAGCCAGCTCAACCCATGGTTCGTGGTAGAGAGCCCCAAGACCCAACCTAGTCAGCATAGTGTGAGGAGTCGGATCAGGCATGAAGAATCAGCCTATTAAAGTCGAGAAGAGTTCATAACAACTGAATAGGTGGAGTCGTGACATAAATCAATGTCTGATGCATCCACCCTCACGCTATTGTACGCTAAACCTCGGAAAAAGTCTATCTGATGGCTCAAGGCATGGTTCCTGCTCATAAGGTCACCTAAAATCATGCCCTAACTGGCCAGAAAAGAACAAGCATTAAAATCACTCACCCAAGAGGGAAAACAACAAATTTGCAAACAAACTTAGACACCCAAGGCGATCAAGAACATCACAAGCCTAATCCACCCCTAATAACCCTAATCTAACTACTCACACAAATAATTCATGTCAATCCATTCAAACCCAGAAATCTCTAAATTCGACATATGTGATAAATAAAGGGGTGATAAACAACTTTGTAGAAGAAATCAAATCCAAATACAAATTATATAAAAAGTTATCCAATGTACAAAGTGACTAAATCTCAGAAAAATCAAGAACAAAAGATTAACTAGAGAGAGAAAGTCTATAACTAGGTCAAGAGGATAAAATGCGGCGTACCCTCGATATTAGGTTAATCAGGGGTTTTAAGGGGAAAAGAGAGAAAATGGCCCACTCGACCTACCAGTCAAGTGGTGTGGTCGAGTGATGTCTCGAGTAGGTCTCTCGAGTGGGTTTCTCGAGCAGGCTGGTGGTGATGAAGTCCAGTGCTCCTGTGATGCTGAGGTTGAGACTGCTCGCCTGAGAGTGCTTCACTCGAGTGGTTTGGTCGAGTGAACCTGTCTGAAAGTGTTGTCTGAGAGTGCTTCACTCGAGTGGTCTGGTCGAGTGAGCCTGTCTGAGAGTGCTTTCTGAGAGTGTTTCACTCGAGTGCTCTGGTTGAGTGAGCCTCTCTGAGAGTGCTGTCTAAGAGTGCTTCACTCGAGTGCATAGGGCTTGCCACACGTCTTTACTTCATGAGCCAAAATCCAAGTATGATCTATAGGCTCCATGAGTACCTGATAAAACCCTAAATATGCAATATGCATGCAATGCCTATACAGAAATATGAAACATCCTATATGAAGCGTAATGCACGAAATGATATAAACAATGGATGAAATCTACTCTAAAACATGATAAAAAGGTGGTAAAAACGTGTATAAAAGTGGTGTTATGAATTCTCAGCCCGTTTTGATGCCTTGATAGTCCTTCTCGAGTAGTCATATGGTGCAGTTTTGACTGTGTTGATGGAAAGGTCGAGCTTAAACATCAAACTAGGCGTTTTTGGACACATGAAGGTTTGATTCGAGTGACCTCTGAATCTTCTTCATTTACTGTAATATCCTCTGTTCGTGACCCAACTGCATTCTCAGCAACTTCTGGTCTGATACCTACTTTATCTGGGTCAAAAATCTTTTCAGAGCTCACAATCTCACTGTTGGGATCTCCAACTTCCTCTTCATTAGTCAAAGCAATATGAACGTGATCTTTCTTAGGAGGCTCCTTGAATGGTGCATCAGTCCACTATTTTAAGAGAGAAAGGCTGCCCATCAAATGTTGGCTTTTTGGCAGCACTATCAAAATAAAACTTCAGCACTAGATCACTTCCCATATGAAGATCTATCTTCACATTCTTTTTATCAATCACAGCACCAGCAGATGCTAAGAAGGGCTTGTTAGTTTATAAGTGGAAATGATAAAAAGAAACAAAGAGAATGGAGAGAAACTTAGCCATTTTTGGCAAAAAGAGATTGTTATATTTTACAAAGGTGGCTCCCTCCTTTTATATGGAACCAATCATTAGGTAATCAAGGAGGGAGCCCTGAGGGAAACCGCGTGTACAATGACCAAAGTAATAAGTCCCTAACGTTCAAATCTAAGTAATGGCTCCTTTGACCAAGCATTGACTCACGTGTGGATAAGGCCTTGGGAAACTTCCGGGAAGGTCTCTTTTGCACAACGGCTCTTTTGACCTTAAATTTTCACAACGGCTCTTTTGACCCGAACATTGCACAACCTTCTTTTCTTCTTTCTGTCAAGTCTGGAGGATCTTCAGTTTAGGGTTGTACGGACTTTTACGGATCCATACCATCCGTACCACTTGTACGGATCCGTACCATTTGTACGGTCACCCAAACTTCAACTTCTCCGGTTGCTCCTCGGGCCATACTCATCACATTAGGCCAAGTCTTGGACACTCTCGGGTCATCTTCTCATAAGTGACCGGCCAATACTTAACTCACTTTGATGGCTTCTCTTGGATCCTTGGTAGTTAGTAACGATCGGATCCTTGATCACCACTCAGACCTGCCTATGGTCAATAATCCCCCTCAAGTTCAACCATAGTGCATGGTTAAACTTGATTCCACCATAGGTATTACCTCGGTAAAAACCTCAGCATGAAGAAAACATCATGGGACAAAACTTCATGCCGAGGAAAAGAGCATAACACCTATGGATTGGGAAAGTAAATCAAGGAAGGGACAAGTCCACGAGTCCAAGCTTACCATAGATATGTTGGTTGATCTTGAGACTTGTGGCTTTGGTAAAGATGTCTGCGAGATGATCTTTGCTTCTTGTAAAGCATGGCAATGTGACCCCTTCTACTATCTTCTCCCAAACCTTGTGACAATCCACTTTGATGTGCTTGGTCCGCTCGTGGAAGACTGAGTTGCTGGCGATGTGTATGGCTGCTTGGTTATCGCAATGCATGGTAATGGGCTTGGATGACTCAATCCCAAAGTCCTTCCAAAGTGCTTTGAGCCATACTAGCTCGTTGGTGAGTTTCCTCATGGCTCGATATTCTGACTCCGCGCTTGAACATGAGACCACCTTCTGCTTCTTGGATCTCCATGTGACCAAGTTTCCTCCAATGAAAGTGCAGTACCTGGTAGGTTATTTCCTGTCATTTGTATCTCTGGCATAGTCCGCATCACAATACCCAACGATCTTGGTGTTAGCGTTCTTCTCCATCCAAACACCTTGGCCAGGGCTTCCCTCGAGGTAATGTTGGATCCTCTCAACCATGTATTGAGACACCTGATTCACAGCATAACACAACTCTGCCCATGTAATGGTTGTAAATGAGCATACCCACTAGGCGACGATATTGGAGTGGATCGGAGAAAGGTTTGTCTAGTGGATCATCCTCTTCTCCGTCTTTCTTCTTCTCCCCCGATTGCTTAACCTTGTAGCCATCTTCAAGTGGTGTTTTCGCCAGCTTCGAACCTAATTTCCCTGTTTCACTTAACAAGTCCAAAGTGTATTTTCTTTGTGAGAGAAATAAACCTTCCGGAGATCGGCAAATTTCAATCCCAAGAAAATACTTTAGTCTACCAAGATCCTAAATATCAAACACAGATTTGAGAAAGGTTTTGGTGTCAATGATACCTTCCTTATCATCCCTGGATATGATAAGATCATCAACATATACTAGTACTGTGGTGATTCTTTTAGGGCTTTTGAGGATGAAGAGAGTATGGTCGGCCTCAGATCTCTTGAAGCCTCGTCTATGAAAGTGAAACTCAGCTTTTGGTACCACGCTCTAGGTGATTGCTTTAAGCCGTAGATAGCCTTCCGAAGCTTCAAAACTTTCCCGGAGGCAATGGTACTCTCAAGTCCTGGTGGAGGAGTCATGTAGACCTCTTCTTCAAGCTCTCCTTGTAGGAAGGCGTTCTTGACGTCCATTTTCCATAGTTCCCAGTCCAAATTTGTTGCCAAGGAGAGAATCACTCGACCCATGTGGAGCTTTGCTACCAGAGCAAATGTATCTGTGTAGTCCTTCACATAGGTTTGGGTGAATCCTTTAGCCACCAGCCTTACCTTGTACCTCTCAATATCCCCATTGCTCAAGTACATGATCGTGAAGACCCATTTGGAACTCACAGTCTTCTTCCCGGGTGGCAAATCTGATTCATCCCATGTTCGGTTCCGATCCAGGGCTCCTATCTCATCATCCACCTCTGCAAGCCATTTCTCATCTTCGTGAGCTTCATCAAAGCTTTGGGGAACTTGGTGAGCTTCTATCTTGCTTAGGAAGGCTTGATGATCCTTGGGCAAAAGGGCATGTGAACAAACCGCTTGAATCGGATGAGTCACGGCTTCGATTATTGTAGTAGACTCTAGTCTTCATCCAGTTCTCCGGACCAAATCTTGTCTGTGTGCTTCGTCTAAGGGGTGGGATTTGCACCGTTTCTTGCTCCAAATCCTGACTTAGGGTTCCCGGATCCACATTCTCGGTAATGACTTCCTCGTCTTGAGCTGGTTCGTGTTCCGTGTAAAGATTGTCCATTCCTTGATGTGTTGTCTCGTTTCCCATGTTGGTTGGAGCTTCATTCAGATTCCCCATAGGGCTCTCCATACCCCCGGAGCTTCCTGGATCAGTTTGAGCTTGATTCTCGGAGCTTGTATCCGGTTGAGGAGCTCTTGGTGGTGGATTTCCGAGGTGAATCAAGAGATGTCGGAGGCTGGCAGAACGATTGTTTGGTGAATGTGCCAAGTCCTTCATGAGATTTTAAAAAGATTAGATGCGGAAATAAGGACAGAGATTAGATGAACTAGAGAGAAAGAGAGGTTCAGCCATTTTCTTCTTTAAGCCTATGGAGGCGAGAATTGTGTTAGGTTACAAGAAGAAAGGGGTTTCCTCCTTTTATAGAAGAAGGAGGAAGCCCTAAATGAAAAGAAAAACAAAAACTGCAGCAATAGTGAAACGTAGTTTACAGCATGAATAGTGACATTGCTGGAACAAGAAGACGAAGACTCACGGGATGAATAGTAATACTCACATGATGAATAGTAATCTTGGGTCTCGGGATGAATAGTACCCGGCCTTCTGCACGAAATGCCTTTTCTCAATACTCCCCCTCAAGCTTAGCCGTCGGTGAACAAAGACTAAGCTTGGACCTACATAGGCGTTACCTCGGTAAAAACCTCATCATAGAAAAAACCACTTGGGAAAAAATCTGTGATGAGGAAAAGAGCATAACGTCTACGAGTAGGGGATATGATCAAGGGTGAGTTGGATCCACAAGCCCTAGTTTGCTGTAGATGTGTTTGCAAACCTTAAGACTCGCAGCTTTGGTGAAGATGTCTGCTAGTTGATCTTCAGTTCTTGTAACGCATGGTAGTGTGACTCCTTCTTTGATCTTCTCTCGAACTTTGTGGCAGTCAACTTCTAAGTGCTTGGTATTCTCGTGAAACATAGAGTTGCTGGCAATGTGTATAGCAGCTTGATTGTCACAATGCATAGTGATGGGTCTTGTGGTTTCAATGCCTAGATCTCTGAGTAGTGCCTTAAGCCAAATGAGTTCTTCTGTGAGCTTCCTCATTGCTCTATACTCGGATTCAGCACTTGAACATGACACTGCCTTCTGCTTCTTAGACTTCCATGTCACCAAATTCCCTCCAATGAATGTGCAATATCCAGTGGTTGACTTCCTATCATTCGTGTCACCAGTGTAGTCTGCATCACAATAACCAAAAATCTCGGCATTCTCATTCTTTCCCAGCCAAATGCCTTGTCCCAGACTCCCTTTTAGATATCTGAGTATCCTCTCCACCATATTCCAATTGTAGACTGTGGGTTTCTGCATGTATTGACTCACCTGATTCACAGCAAAACATAAGTCAGGTCTTGTTAAAGTCAAATAGATAAGCTTACCCACTAGTCTTCGGTATTGGAGAGGATCTGCATATGGTTTGTCTAATGGATCTTCTTCTTCGAGCTCCTTGCCCTTTTTCTCCCCCTTTCGCTTGACCTTGTAGCCATCTGCAAGAGGAGTTTTGGCTGGCTTTGCTCCTATTTTACTTGTCTCATTCAGCAAGTCAAGAGTATACTTCCTTTGTGATAGAAATAAGCCCTCCGAAGAGCGACATACTTCAATTTCTAGGAAATATTTTAGTTCTCCAAGATCTTTGATATCAAACACAGTTTTAAGATAGGTTTTAGTTTCGAGAATAACTTCCTTATTATTGCCGGAAATGATAAGGTCATCCACGTAGACCAATACTACAACGATTCCTCGTGGACTTTGGACTGTGAACAATGTGTGATCACCTTCATATCTCTTGAACCCTTTCTCTTCGAGGTTACAGCTCAGTTTGTGGTACCAAGCTCTTGGAGATTGCTTTAGTCCATAGATGGCTTTTCTAAGCCACAGAACTTTTCTTGGAGCAATGGAGTCTTCAAGGCCTGGTGGTGGAGTCATGTACACTTCTTCTTCAAGTTCTCCTTGCAAGAACGCATTCTTCACATCCATTTGCCATAACTCCTAATCCAGATTTGTAGCCAATGAGAGAACAACTCTAACTGTATGCAGCTTGGTGACTGGAGCAAACGTTTATGTGTAGTCGTCTCCATAAGTCTGTGTGAATCCTCTTGCAACAAGTCTGGCTTTGTACCTCTCAACATCTCCATTGCTCAGATACTTGATAGTGAAAAGCCACCTTGAACTAACAGCCTTCTTTCCCAACGGTAGGTCGGCTTCATCCCATGTATGATTCCTTTCCATAGCCCCAACCTCATTATCCACTGCTCCAAGCCATTCGTTACTCCCTTTGGCTTCTTCATAACTCTGTGGAATCCATTGAGCATCAATTTTCCCAAGGAAGGCTTGATGAGCAGTTGGCAACAGGTCAAGCGAACACACAGCTTGTATAGGATGCACCACAACTTGGTTGTTGAAATAGACTCTAGTGACCTTCCAATGTTCGGGTCCAAACCTCTGTCTAGTGCTTCTCCGAAGAGGAGGTGGCGCTGGAGGAGGAGGAGTTTCTGCTTCATGTCCAACCTCATCATGGTGATCCTCTTGAACCACATCTTCAGTCATACCATCCTCATCTTGAACTTGGTCTGTTCCCTGTCAAGTGTGTTTGGTTCCGGCTGAGGGTGCTCAGTGGTATCAGTTTCTTCCATGAGGTTAGGAGCAGCCTGTGTATTCCCAAGGTCAGTATTGGGTTGATCTTCTGTAGTCTCCACTCTTTGTTGGCTGGTTTTGACATTATCAGATTATTCTTCTCTCCGAGGAGGATGATTCCCAAGATGACTAAGGAGATGTTGGAGACTAGCAGCTCTATCTGATGGTGATCTTGCCAAATCTTTCAAACTCCCCCAATCCTTCTTGTCGTAATACCCTTGGTGCTCAATGAACTTGACATCTCTTGACACAATTGTTCTGTTCTTTGAGAGGTCATAGCACTTGTAGCCCTTTTGAGTAGTAGAGTAGCCTAGGAACATGCATTTTGTGCTCTTAGCTTCAAATTTATCCCTTAGTTCACCTGGTCTCAGTACAAAACAAACGCAACCAAACACTCGTGTGGTTCGGTTCGGTTCAATACCTCAAATGGTGCTATATCAGTTAGGATCCTTGTTGGTGTCCTATTTATCAGGTAACAAGCTGCCATAATAGCATCACTCCAGAATCTCCTTGGAACATTGGTGTTAAACATCATGGATCGTGCAACTTCCATAAGATGTCGATTCTTCCTCTCAGATACACCATTTTGTTGAGGTGTATACGAGCAGCTAGTTTGGTGTATGATCCCATGTCTTGCTAAGTGATCTTTGAACTTGTGACTAGTGTATTCCCCCCCATTATCAGACTTGAATACCTTGATCTTGGCATTAAACTGGTTAGTAACATATGACTGAAAATTAACAAATGCATCATATACTCTATCCTTAGATGCAAGCAGTGTGACCCATGTATATTTTGATTTCTCATCAATAAATGTAACATAATATTTATTATTGTCTCTAGATAAACATGGGGCAGTCCAAACATCTGAATGCACAAGATCAAAACATTTTTCATAGAAAGTTGAGGACTTAGGAAAAACAGTTTTACAATGCTTTCCTAGAATACATGCTTCACAGTTCATATGATTAAAGACAACATGGGGTAACATAATCTCCAAAGCCCTAGCATGAGGGTGACCAAGTCTATCATGCCACAGTTTATTTGGGCTAACAGCATAACAAGATTGACAAGAAAGAGAAGTAGAGTTTGTTGCTGGAGAATCCTCAAAAACATATAAGTCACCATTAGTGTTCTCTTCTCCCAGAACTTTTCCACTCTCAATATCCTGAAAATGAAAGCTATTAGGGCCAAATATAGCATAGCAATTAAGATCATTTGTAGCTCTTTTTACTGAGACAAGATTAGAGGTGAACTTGGGCATTAAGAACGCTTTAGAGTTCTTATCACAAAGTTTTAAATCACCTACTCCTCTTATGGGGATCCTATCACCATTTGCAATTATCACATTTCCATTAATAGGTTTAACATTGTTAATGAGGTTAGGGTTACTAATCATATGATGAGAAGCCCCAGAATCAATAATCAATGTTTTATTTTGTGATTTAGGTAAAGAAGCAAAGTGAGTGATACCGGATTCTTTATTGGTAAGTGCAGCAATGGACTTGATGAGAGCTTCAAGGTCCGACTTCCTAACAACATCATTGGAGTAGGCAACCATAGCCAGTTCATCTCCTTGTCTAGATGGTCCGGCCCGAGCTTGCTCAGTTGAGGCTTCTTGAGAGTAGTTCGCTTGAACCTTGAACTTTGCTGGCTTAAGATGTGGATGTAGTATCCAACATTTATCCTTGATATGGCCTCTCTTCTTGCAGTGATCACACACAAGAATCTTCCTATCTTCAGACTTGAAAGTAACTTTGTGTGCCATGACCATTTCCCCTTTGCCACTGAAGAGACCTACTGAGCCTTGTTCACGTTGGATTTGAAAGCACACCTCATCTAAGCTTGGTAACTTCTCAGCTCTAAGGATGTGCTTGATGAGATCATTGTAAGCCGGGTTCAATGTGAGAAGCAGACCGAAGACCCTATCTTGTTCACCCCTTTCCTTGAGAGCACTTGGATCCACCGAGAAAGGTCTTAGCATCTCGAGTTCAGCCCATAGTGATCTGAATTTTCCAAAGTGTTTTGTGAAGTCAAGATCTTCTTGGCTGAGATTGTTGATAGTTTTCTTGACTTCAAACACTCGGGTAAGATTGGAGACATTTCCATAGACATTCTTTAGTGTGTCCCACAGCTCCTTTGCCGTCTCACAATAAGAATAAGCTTCAAGTATTGCGGCTTCAAGTGAGTTTTGAAGTAGTCCAAGAACCCCCTGATCTTCTTGAAACCATTTGCCATCTTTAGAACTTGGATCTCCACTGATCTCTTTTCCATCTTCATCTGTGATTACTTTCTTATCTAGGGTTTCAATGTAATTCCAAAGACCACGACCACACAGATTTGTCTTGGTGGTTCTAGCCCAGAGTAAGTAGTTCACACCTTTGAGAGTAACTGGTATAGGAACAGATTTTGAAGAATCCATGCTTCAGCGTTTCTTCTAACCAACACACCAACAAATTCCCAGATTGATCCTAACTTTGCTGAGAAATCACAAGTTCTGTTGGTGTCACTGTTGCTACAGTACAGCCGAAAATCTGTCAAAACCAGAAGAGAGCTGAAGATCTATAGAGCCAGCAATGGAGATTAATCTGCCTATACAGGACAGAGATCTGCTGAGATCTTCAAGTATTGACAAGAAGAACAAACAAAAACGAAAATGGTTGTGGTGTGAAGAGAAGAGAATAGTAACTGAGGAGAAATCAAGAGAATAGCTAGAACTGATTGAATACAAACAGAGAATCAGTAACCTGCTCTGATACCATGAGATTTTAAAGAGATTAGATGCGGAAATAAGGACAGAGATTAGATGAACTAGAGAGAAAGAGAGGTTCAGCCATTTTCTTCTTTAAGCCTATGGAGGCGAGAATTGTGTTAGGTTACAAGAAAAAAGGGGTTTCCTCCTTTTATAGAAGGAGGAAGCCCTAAATGAAAAGAAAAACAAAAACTGCAGCAATAGTGAAACGTAGTTTACAGCATGAATAGTGACATTGCTGGAACAAGAAGACGAAGACTCACGGGATGAATAGTAATACTCACGGGATGAATAGTAATCTCGGGTCTCGAGATGAATAGTACCCGGCCTTCTGCACGGAATGCCTTTTCTCAATACTTCAGACTATCCCAATCTTTCTCCTCATAGTATCCTTGGTGCTCAATGAACTTGACATCCCGAGAGATCATTACCCGGTTTCGCTCAAAGTCATAGCACTTGTATCCTCTTTGGGTTGTAGAGTATCCGAGGAATATACATATGGTGCTTTTTGTTGAGATCAAGAAGGCAGAACAAGCTACACATCGAGTCAAGCTCCATGTGCAAAGTCCGGGCTTAAAAAAGCATTAGAGAAGACCATGCAAAGTTCATGTTCACTAAGGCTTACAGAAGCTTATGGAGGATTGTGCAAAATAAGGGCGTGCAAATCTCGGGTCATGTATGGAATGTACGGATCCATACAAACCCGGATATTGCACGCTCCCGGTTCTAAAGGAAAGGGAAGAAAGCATCATAAAAGGCTATGTGCAAAATCCGAGTTTAAGAAACAAGCTTGAGCAAAAGTCGTATTAAAGATCAAGGATGTGCAAAAGCCGGGTTAAATAATTCTAAGAGCCTTATCCACAAAGACCTACGATTTGGAGCCAAAAGATGGAGGCAAGGAGCCTATTTCGGAATTCAGAAGAGAATAGGACAAAACCTTATCTTCTCCACTTTTTGCTCTTTTGTCACTTTGTAAAGAGAAAACCTTAGAGGGTTTCTCTATAAATACTTTGTAGCTGTGCCTCTTTCAAAGGTTAAGCCCTTTGGGGCTCCATTATACTTGTTATTAAATCTTTCTACTAAATCTCTCTAAAATTCTCTTTACTTTGTGCTTATACTTGTTCTTTATACTTATGCTTATGCTTATACTTCTTAAACTTCATCTCTATTCCACATTTCAAACTCACATGGTATCAGAGCATGTATTTAGATCCTTTGAGCAATGAAGAGAGTAAGTGAGGCGTGGTGAAGAACAACAAGGGAAGAAGAGATATCTGGTGCCTTAGAGCTCTTAAATGAGTGATTTGAGTGGCACAGATTATTCTCTAATCTTCTCTAAGCCTCACTAATCTTCTCTCAGCCACGTTTAGTTTTGAATCAAACTCAAAATCGCATTTGTTTTGCTTTTAAATCCTTGGACAGATTTCTAAGTTCCATTGGAGTAGAAAAGTGAAATCCATTGTAGTTTATGCTTGAGTTTTGCGATTTGTGTATTTCAAAACAAGGGAACCACACTGAATGGTGCTTGATTTATATAGATCTAATGCACCTAGTGTCGTGGTATATATGTTCATTTACTTGGTTTTAAAATAAGCCTTTAAATCGCATCCTTAGAGATTTAAAACCTTGAATGGATTCTGATTTCTTTTGAAATGAAAGAACATGAAGTTCATTGGAAGTTTTGTTTTGGATATGCGGTTAAGGTCATTTTAAACAAACCACACTTGAAAAGATGCTTGATTTCTATGAATTAAAGCACCAAAAGTTGTGGTACACGTTGGTTGAATCAAAAGAGATAAATCCTTGTTGTATCCATGGCTAGATATCTTTGGGAAAACCTTAAGAAGATATCTAGTTAGTGAACCTAGACGAATTCAATCTCTGTTTGATTCACCATCTTGACTCAAAAGGAAGAGATCTTTGTTGTATCCATGCCTAGATATTACTGGAAATTAAATCCTTAAGGAGATATCTAGCTAGAGAACCTTGATGAATCCATTATCCGGTTGAGTCCTGACAAATGAGTTGAGAACCATGGTTGCTTTGACTCAAAAGAGTTTTAAGCTTTTAGGCTGTGTTGAATCCAGATTTCGTTTGTCACATTTAAGCCTTGGACTATGTTTTCTTTATGTCGCATATTTTAAGTCCTTGGCTCATGTTTCTTTTACTTATTGGTTTTGATTTCTTAATGACATGCGTGCTTCATTCTTAAAAGTATAAACATTGTTATGATGAATCCATAAGTGAACCATACTTGTTTTTCATTTAGAAATGAAGTCATGCTTGATCTTTAAGGGAATCACGCTTTTAGTTTTTTCTTGATAAACCTTCTTCTCTAAGTGGTGACAATGAAGAGAAACGAAATGTGGTTGTGGTGAAATCCCATGAAGAAGAATAAGAAGATGAGATCATCTCCAGCATATCTTGTGGAGTTAAAGAACTTGAAGTTGTTTGTAACAGATCCATGCAGAACAGGACTGAAAGGGGAGGCGATGGGCTTTACTTAGAGGCTGTGGATTGTCCTCAAGTAAACCAAGGCGAAATCTCTGATATTACACACAGAGAAATCAGTTTCTAATGGATATGACACACCAAAAGAAGATCTAGATTCAAAAGCTTTTTGATAAAAAGAAAATAGATAGATCTGCAAATGAGGGTTTCAAGAGAGTTATAAAGAGTAGACAGAAAAGAAACAACAATAAAATTAGGGTTTGGGCGCCTGGCTTCTTCTTCTTGGGCTTGGTTGAAATTCCTTAATTGGGCCATTAGAAAGTGCTGGGAATACCTCATTAAAAACCTTGTCAAGAAAACCCATTGGGACAAAACTTGACAAGGGGAAAAGAGCATAAACCCAACACTTACCCAATTGTTAAACTAAATGGCTTGAATCTAAACAAAAATATTTTGACAAGCTCTCTTGCTATCTTGAACGTCTGGCTTGCTTGTTTGCTTGATAAGTCCTCCAACCGCTTGGTTGAACATCTTAGTCTTTGATCTAGTCATTGGACCAGTAGGCACGACTAAAGCTTCTTCTCCTCCTAGCTCAGGTTCAAGCTGCTCCTCAGGTTCTAGCTCCGGTTCAAGCTGCTCCTCAGGTTCTAGCTCCGGTTCATGCTGCTCCATAGACTCCTCTCCATGCTCCAAGCTCCAAGACTTGTCCATTATCATATCATATCCTCTAACCGTTTCCCTTAGTTTGAATATCATTGAGCCTTGTGAATTATTACTCTTATTTCTTCAAATTGCAAACCAATGTTTTTAACCTTCTCAATCCCCCACGGCCATTACTTACTGAATTTAAATCCTCTGTGAAGGGTTTAAACAAGGAAAGCCTGGATTATACTTGGTGAGAGTAGCGTTAAAGAAGAAGGGGCACATAAAAAAGAAATGGAGTCAGAAGTTCTTGGAGCATGTATGTTCATGAAATGGAGAATGGAAGATGTTGCTCAAGAAATGTTGATAAGAAGACCCACAACATTATGACAAGAAGACCAATTCACCACACCAATTCACCAGATCATAAACAACAAAGGCCAACTCTCTAAACTCTTAGTGGTACATTTTTCGTCTCAATTATGTTACATTCGTTTCTCATGTTTACTATCCTCTAATTGTCATCCTAAATTTCTTAAACCCCCACGGCCATTGCTTTAAAATTTTGTATCTCTTAATGAAGGTACAAAGGAGTAAGTGCTGTGACTATACTTGATAACACTGTATTTAGCATGTTTTTAGAGTCTTTTTATCATACCTTCGTCTAATTTTAAGCCATTGTTCATATCATTTCTTGCATTTATCTCTCAAATAGAGAATTTAGTGTTTTTGTATAAGCATTGCATGCATTTTGCATATTTGGGGTCTTATCAGGTACTTATGGAGCATATGCAGCATACTTGGATTTTGGGTCATGAAGTGAAGATTGCAGAGAAGACAGAGAGCACTCTAGACAGTCTCTCGAGTGAGCACTCTAGACAGGCTCTCGAGTGAGCACTCTAGACAGGCTATCGAGTGAGCACTCTAGACAGGCTCTTGAGTGACCACTCCAGACAGGCTCTCGAGTGACCACTCTAGACAGGCTCTCGAGTGACCACTCTAGACAAGCTCGAGAGAGAGCACTAGACGGGCTACTAGACATGCACTCGAGTGAGAACTCTAGACAGGCTACTCAACCTCAGCATCACAGGCTCACTGGACTTCAGCACCTCCTGCCTACTCGAGAGACCACTCGACCTGCCTACTCAAGTGAGCATGCTCGACCAGCCACTCGAGTCACTTCGGAGCATCAGAAGTTTAGCAACATTTGAAGACCTTCCCCGTGAGCAAATTTGGATTTCTATATACCATTGGAAAGCTAGAAGAGTCAAGATTCACATGGGATGAGTATCAAAGCAATCCAGTTTGCCATTTGTAAGAGACATTCCGAAGACTGAAGACATGTTGAACTAGAGCCTGCACTGCACCAGAGACACTTTGAGTGGCCTCCGCGACCAACCAACTCGAGTGGGTAGTCTAGTCAGCCTCTCTACTGAGCTACTCAACCAGGCCACTCGAGTGGGTGGTCGAGTCAGCCACAGCACCCAATCGACTGGTCCATTCGACTGACTAGTCGAGTGACACGTTTACTCTTTTTCCCTTAAAACTTGGAATTTGTATTATTTCTCTTTTGTCACCTAGTATAAAAGCTCCTGATTAACATAATGTCAGGTGTGGCCGATTTTATTAGTTTAACCTAGTTTAGCTTAGTTCTCTCTCTAGTTCTTCATCTTGTTCTTCATTTTCCCAAATTTTGTAACTTGCATAACTTTTTATAAAATCAGTATTTGCCTTAGCTTTCTTCTCCACTTTCTCATCGGATCATCAGCTACCACATATGTCTCTTTTAGAGATTTCTGGGTTTCATACCCAAGTGATGAATCTGGTGAGTGAGTAGTAAAATTGGGATTTTTGGGGATGAATTAGGGTAGCTTCAATCTGTTTTAATATTGCTTAGATAGTTTGATCATCACTCAGTCTCGACTCCCTCTTGGGTTAGTGATTTTAAATGCTTGTTCTCCCCTGATCAAGGAGAACATGATTTTAGATGGTCTCATGAGCACGAACCATGCCTTAATCCATTAGACAGACTTTTTCCGGGGTTTAGAGTAGAATAGCGTGAGGGTGGATGCATCAGACATTGATTTATGTCACGACTCCACCTATTCACTTGTTATGAACTCTTCTCGACTTGAATAGGCTGATTCTTCATGCGTGATCCGACTCCTCACACTATGCTGATTGGGTTGGGTCTTGGGGCTCTCTACCACGAACCATGGATTGAGCTGGTTATGAAGTCTGTTGTCTAGGGTAGTCCTGTGATGAAATTGCTAGTTGATAGCTGCAATAGAACATAGTGTTTGCAATCCTGTGATTTCCATGCCTAGAGTCCCTATTTTTCCCCATAGTTTACAGCTTGCTTAGTGATCGTTCACTGTAGTTTTTCTCTGTTTTAACTGTAGCACTCGACCACCCTACTCGACTGCTTAGGTCGAGTGGTTAGTTTAGCATAGTTTTCTTGTGTTTTTGATGACTTACTAAAGTGTGACAGACTTTGGTAGCTCTAGGGTCACTTAAGGTTTGGTTATAGTTTCATTTAGGCTGTTAGATAAAACCAACCCTTTTATATTTGGCTTGAATTGTTTGTTATTGATCACATCCTTTTTGCATAACTCTAGTCATCCATTGGTTTGATATTTTCTATTCTTACAATTGATTGAAAAATTTGTTTTGTCTCTCTGTGCCTAGGCTGATAGTTTTTTTACTGTCTTTCTCTGCATATTAGGCGAAAAATACTTGTTTCAATACTTCCAAGAAGTTGGGAGACAAAGAAAGAAAGGATAGCATAAGAAGAAATAAGGGAAAGAAGCGTCGGTTCATCAGAAGTTTGATGTTCGTTTATAGACTTTCAATGCTTTATTCTTGACGATTTTGGGACACAAGGAAGTTACAAGAGTTAGGGTTCGTTTGGGATTAGTATGAAGTGTTTCTGGGTTACGGTTCACGAGTATGCTCGGATTACCGAAGAGAGGTCCGTCTGACGATAAGTAGGATTCTATAGAAGAAAGGATAAGTTGAGGTCTATGGTGCTACCAAAGAAAGGATTCACATCAAGCTTGGAGAACCCAAGCCGTGAAGGAGGTTTATGGACAACCTCACACCAAGTTTGTGAAGATACAAACCGTGAAGAAAAGATGCCTTGCATTTTACGGAAGAAGACGTTAAGGAGAAAGAGGAAGGATTCCTCTGAATTGCAAGCTTAAGGAGGAGTCCCGCCACTTAAGCTTGAGGGGGAGAATACAATATCAGAGAGCAAGGCGTGTGTGTATGGTTATGTGGTTCCGAAACTTAGTGGTCAAAGATGGCAAGGATAGCTATAGCTATGGAGATCACGAATCAAGCAATGGAGGCAGTATCTATGTAGGATCCAGCCAAAGCTTGGAGATCAAAAGTAAAGAAATGGAGGCTGAAACAAGAGTGGGTTCAAGACAAAGGGATGTGCAAGGAGATCACTTGGGTATATGGGCTCTAAAACGCAGTTTCACTCAAGGATTGGGGCTGGGCTTCTAGAATCACTCAGAAGTCAGACATAATGAAGACTTTGGTCCAATCAGATTTTCCCAAGACTAAGTCTAAGTCGGCAGTAACCAAGGATGTTTAGCCTAAGCCGAGATGTGAAGAGAGCGATCCAAAACAAAATCATCTTAGGCATTTGAGCTCGGGTTCAAGTTTCACTCATAGGTGGCACATGAGGGAATTTTGGGTCAAGTGAAGTCAAGTAGTTCTCAGCTGGTTTAGAAGATGGTACATGGAGCACCACCAAATACCGAGGATTTAGTTAAGCATATATCAGATCAAGTTCCACTCACACGTTCAGCCTCTACTTGTGCATTCATCAGGAAAAGTACCATTGTTTGGGAAGGTTCTGATTTGGGAAGACCAGTCTATGATGGATCTATCTGTTGAGAAGTATACTTATGTCATCAATCCGTCAAGTCACCACCTGGAGTTGTCAAGAAAGCAAAGCAAGAGGAGGAGAGGAAAGGGCCAAGTCTCGCTACATAAGCCATATGAAGAAATCATCACCACCACCATCTCATTTGTATTGATTATTTCCCAAGTATCCGACGAGGGACATTGAGACTTGAAGTCTAAAGCAAGCGGAAGCAAAAGTCAAGACATGAGGAAGCCTAGAAAGCTGGTTATGCTCATAGCTATCCTTGAAGATCTGTGTTCTTAAAGTCTTCACGCCACTTTATCATCCTTGACTCGCATCCTCTACACCCATGGACGTTATGCTCTTTTCCTCATCATAGACTATTTTTTCCCAAGAGGTTTTCTTCTATGATGAGGATTTTACCAAGGTAACGCCTATGGGGATCCAAGCATAAGGCTTTGTACCGACGGCTAAGCTTGAGGGGGAGTGTTGAGATATAGAAGGCAGCACGAGCTACACATCGAGTCAAGCTCGTGTGCAAAGTCCAGGCTTACAAAAGCATTAGAGAAGATCGTGCAAAGTTTGGGTTCACTAAGGCTTACAGAAGCATATGGAGGATTGTGCAAAATAAGGGCATGCAAATCTCGGGTCATGTACAGAATGTACGGATCCGTACAAACCCGGATATTGCACGCCCCCGGTTCTAAAGGAAAGGCAAGAAAGAATCATAAAAGGCTACGTGCAAAATCCGGATTCAAGAAACAAGCTTGCGCAAAAGTCGTGTTAAAGATCAAGGATGTGCAAAAGCCGGATAAAATAATGCTAAGAGCTTTATCCACAAAGACCTACGATTTGGAGCCAAAAGATGGAGGGAAGGACCCTAATTCGGAATTCAAAAGAGAATAGGACAAAACTTTATCTTCTCCACTTTTTGCTCTTTTGTCACTTTGTAAAGAGAAAACCCTAGAGGGTTTCTCTATAAATACTTTGTAGCTGCGCCTCTTTCAAAGGTTAAGCTCTTTGGGGCTTCATTATACTTGTTATTAAATCTTTCTACTAAATCTCTCTAAACTTCTCTTTACTTTGTGCTTATACTTGTTCTTTATACTTATGCTTATGCTTATACTTCTTAAACTTCATCTCTGTTCCGCATTTTAAACTCACACTTTTTGCATCTAGTTTGTGTAGAAATTAGAAAATTTGTAAAGGATTTGTGATGAATTTCTCAAGAACAGGGGAAAGAGAAACAAACCAGAGAGAATATTCTAGGAGATAATTTTTCTTCTTATTATTTCCTTTCAGGTCTGATACACATATATCAACAAGTGAGATGCCAAAAACGTATGGCTACAAATAAATAAGCATGTATGTAAATTTACAACCACTGAAAATAGAGAAGTCTCCAAAGTTGACTTTTCTTCCACCACCTCCAGAGTTGACTAGTCTTCACTAATATTTGTTTCAACACTCCCCCTCAAGATTGGTTGATGGAGATCCAATAAACCTATCTTGCCATGAAGATCATCACATACCTTACTTGTTGTTGCTTTGGTGAAGACATCTGCTAACTGATCAACACTTCTCACAAATGTTGGTAGAATAATCATGGATTCAACTTTCTCCCTTATATAGTGACAATCTACCTCTATATGCTTTGTCTTCTCCTGTAACACTGAATTAGAAGCAATATGGATAGCAGCTTGATTATCACAGTGAAGGGTTATAGACTCAGATGATTCGATCCCTAAATCTTTGAGAAGAGCCTTAATCCAAACTAACTCACTAGTTGTGTTTGCTAGAGCTCTATACTCAGCTTCTGCACTTGATCTTGAAACCACCTTCTGTTTTTTACTTCTCCAAGTAACCAAGTTCCCACCAACAAATGTGCAATACCCAGTTGTAGATTTCCGATCACCTTTATCTCCTGCCCAATCAGCATCACAATAACCAATAATATATGTGGAGTTATTGTGACCCATCCAAATACCTTTGCCAGGTGTGCCTTTCAAGTATCTCAGGATGCGATCAACCATTCCCCAATGATGTTTACTTGGAGCCTGCTTATGCTGACTTACTTGATTCACTGCAAATGAGATGTCGGGTCGGGTGATAGTCAAGTAAATCAACCTTCCGACTAGTCTTTGATATTGCTTTACCTGCATAAGCGGCTCCCCCTCATGACATATCTTATAACTATCCTCGATGGGAGTCTTAACCGGTTTTACACCAAGCTTCCTTGTCTCTTCCAGCAAATCAAGAGTGTATTTCCTCTGAGACAAAAATAGCCCATTCTCAAACGTACATACCTCAATCCCAAGGAAATACTTATGTTCACCCATGTCTTTGATGTCAAATGAAGCCTTGAGCAAACTCTTAGCTCTCTTGATTCCCTCAATGTCATCTCCAGTAACAATAATATCATCAACATAAACCAGCACCGCAACAATACCATTCTCCCCCTGAGTTGTAAACAACGTATGGTCTGCTTTGGATCTCCGAAATCCATTATCAAGAAGACATCCACTAAGCTTGTGATACCAAGCTCTAGGTGATTGCTTGAGACCATATATAGCTTTCTTAAGCTTGCACACCTTGTTGTCCCCTATGTTAACTCCTTCTGGAGGAACCATATAAACTTTTTCCTTTAACTCTCCTTGAAGAAATGCATTTTTCACATCCATCTGCCATATGTTCCAACAGAGATTAGTTGCAACAGAGAGCAGAACTCGGACCGAATGAACTTTAGCTACTGGCGCAAAGGTTTGAGTATAATCCACTCCATGCATTTGTGTGTAACCCTTGGCTACCAATCTTGCTTTGTATCTCTCTATTTCTCCAGTGCTAGTATACTTGATAGTGTAAACCCATCTACAGCCCACAAGCTTCTTCTTGCTAGGCTTCTCAATCTCAATCCATGTATCATTCTTGACCATAGACGCTATCTCTTCCAACATAGCTTCAACCCAAATATCAGATACGCAAGCCTCTTCATAACTGCTTGGTATTCTGTGCTTATCAGTTTGGGAGAGAAACGCTTGGTGCTCTTTTAGAAATTGATCCATGGTATTGAGAAAAGGCATTCCGTGCAAAAGGCCGGGTACTATTCATCCCGGGTACTATTCATCCCGACACCCGAGATTACTATTCATCCCGTGAGTGTTCGTCTTCACGTTCCAGCAATGTCACTATTCATCCCGTAAACTGAGTTCCAGCTATGTCACTATTCATCCCGTAAACTGCGTTTCACTATTGCTACAGTATTTTTATTTAGGGCTTCCTCCTTCCGCTATAAAAGGAGGAAACCCCTTTTTTCTTGTAACCTAACCTAATTTTCGTGCCTCTTGTGGCTGAGAGAGAGCTGTCTCTAATTCTCTTGTTTTTATTGAATCTCTTCTCTAATTCTCTAGTTAATCCGCATAAATCTCATAAATTCTATATGGTATCAGAGCCTTGTTACTGATTCTCTGCTTCTATTCAATCATCTCTAGTTATTCTCTTAATCTCCATTCATGCCACAGCTCTCTCTTTATCTCTCATAGAAAGTTCTCAATCTCTGCTTGTGTTTGTTTCTCTTGTCTATGCTTGAAGATCTCAGCAGGTCTCTGTCCCTTCTCAGCAGATTAATCTCCATTGCTGGTTCTATAGATCTTCAGCTCTCTTCTGGTTTTGACAGATTTTCGGAGGTACTGTAGCAACAGTGACACCAACAGAACTTGTGATTTCTCAGCAAAGGTGTAACCTTTCTCTGCTGTATTTGGTAAAATCATCTCTGCTCTACTTCACTTCAGACTCAGTTCATACGATTTCAGTCTTGTTGGTTGCTTGGGAAGTTAAGATCAATCTGGAAATTGTGGGTGTGTTGGCTGTAAGAAACGCTGAAGCATGGATTCTTCAAAATCTGTTCCTATACCAGTTACTCTGAAAGGTGTGAACTACTTACTCTGGGCTAGAACCACCAAGACAAATCTGTGTGGTTGTGGTCTTTGGAATCACATTGAAACCCAAGATAAGAAAGTAATCACGGATGAAGATGGAAAAGAGATCAGTGGAGTTCCAAGTTCTGAAGATGGCAAATGGTTTCAAGAAGATCAGGGGGTTCTTGGACTACTTCAAAACTCACTTGAAGCCGCAATACTTGAAGCTTATTCTTATTGTGAGACGGCAAAGGAGCTGTGGAACACACTAAAGAATGTCTATGGAAATGTCTCCAATCTTACTCGAGTGTTTGAAGTCAAGAAAGCTATAAACAATCTCAGCCAAGAAGATCTTGACTTCACAAAACACTTTGGAAAATTCAGATCCTTGTGGGCTGAACTCGAGATGCTAAGACCTTTCTCGGTGGATCCAAGTGCTCTCAAGGAAAGGGGTGAACAAGATAAGGTATTTGGTCTGCTGCTCACATTGAACCCGGCTTACAATGATCTCATCAAGCACATCCTTAGAGCGGAGAAGTTACCTAGCTTAGATGAGGTGTGCTCTCAAATCCAACGTGAACAAGGCTCAGTAGGTCTCTTCAGTGGCAAAGGGGAAATGGTCATGGCACACAAAGACACTTTCAAGTCTGAAGATAGGAAGATTCTTTTGTGTGATCACTGCAAGAAGAGAGGCCATATCAAGGATAAATGTTGGATACTACATCCACATCTTAAGCCAGCAAAGTTCAAGGTTCAAGCGAACTACTCTCAAGAAGCCTCAACTGAGCAAGCTCAGGCCGGACCATCTAGACAAGGAGATGAACTGGCTATGGTAGCCTTCTCCAATGATGTTGTTAGGAAGTCGGACCTTGAAGCTCTCATCAAGTCCATTGCTGCCCTTACCAATAAAGAATCCGGTATCACTCACTTTGCTTCTTTACCTAAATCACAAAATAAAACATTGATTATTGATTCTGGGGCTTCTCATCATATGATTAGTAACCCTAACCTCATTAATAATGTTAAACCTATTAATGGAAATGTGATAATTGCAAATGGTGATAGGATCCCCATAAGAGGAGTAGGTGATTTAAAACTTTGTGATAAGAACTCTAAAGCGTTCTTCATGCCCGAGTTCACCTCTAATCTTGTCTCAGTAAAAAGAGCTACAAATGATCTTAATTGCTATGCTATATTTGGTCCTAATAGCTTTCATTTTCAGGATATTGAGAGTGGAAAAGTTCTGGGAGAAGGGAACACTAACGGTGATTTATATGTTTTTGAGGATTCTCCAGCAACAAAATCTACTTCTCTTTCTTGTCAATCTTGTTATGCTGTTAGCCCAAATAAACTGTGGCATGATAGACTTGGTCACCCTCATGCTAGGGCTTTAGAGATTATGTTACCCCATGTTGTCTTTAATCATATGAACTGTGAAGCATGTATTCTAGGAAAACACTGTAAAACTGTTTTTCCTAAGTCTTCAACTTACTATGAAAAATGTTTTGATCTTGTGCATTCAGATGTTTGGACTGCCCCATGTTTATCTAGAGACAATAATAAATACTATGTTACATTTATTGATGAGAAATCAAAATATACATGGGTCACACTGCTTGCATCTAAGGATAAAGTATATGATGCATTTGTTAATTTTCAATCATATGTTACTAACCAGTTTAATGCCAAGATCAAGGTATTCAGGTCTGATAATGGGGGGGAATACACTAGTCACAAGTTCAAAGATCACTTAGCAAGACATGGGATCATACACCAAACTAGCTGCCCATATACACCTCAACAAAATGGTGTAGCTGAGAGGAAGAATCGACATCTTATGGAAGTTGCACGATCCATGATGTTTAACACCAATGTTCCAAGGAGATTCTAGAGTGATGCTGTCATGGCAGCTTGTTACCTAATAAATAGGACACCAACAAGGATCCTAACTGATTTAGCACCATTTGAGGTATTGAACCGAGCCAAACCTTCTATTGATCACTTACGAGTGTTTGGTTGCGTTTGTTTTGTATTGAGACCAGGTGAACTAAGGGACAAGCTTGAAGCTAAGAGCACAAAATGCATGTTCCTAGGCTACTCTACTACTCAAAAGGGCTACAAGTGCTATGACCTCTCAAAGAACAGAACAATTGTGTCAAGAGATGTCAAGTTCATTGAGCACCAAGGGTATTACGACAAGAAGGATTGGGGGAGTTTGAAAGATTTGACAAGATCACCATCAGATAGAGCCGCTAGTCTCCAACATCTCCTTAGTCATCTTGGGAATCCTCCTCCTCGGAGAGAAGAACATTCTGATAATGTCGAAACCAACCAACAAGGAGTGGAGACTACAGAAGATCAACGCAATACTGACCTTGGGAATACACAGGCTGCTCCAAACCCCATGGAAGAAACTGATACCACTGAGCACACTCAGCCAGAACAAAGCCCACTTGACAGGGAACAAGACCAAGTTCAAGATGACGATGGTATGACTGAAGATGTGGTTCAAGAGGATCACCATGATGAGGTTGGACATGAAGCAGAAACTCCTCCTCCTCCACCGCCACCTCCGAAGAAGATTCATTAGACAAACCATATGCAGATCCTCTCCAATACCGAAGACTAGTGGGTAAGCTTATCTATCTGACTTTAACAAGACCTGACTTATGTTTTGCTGTGAATCAGGTGAGTCAATACATGCAAAAACCCACAGTCTACCATTGGAATATGGTGGAGAGGATACTCAGATATCTAAAAGGGAGTCCGGGACAAGGCATATGGATGGGAAAGAATGAGAATGCCGAGATTGTTGGTTATTGTGATGCAGACTACGCTGGTGACACGAATGATAGGAAGTCAACCACTGGATATTGCACATTCATTGGAGGGAATTTGGTGACATGGAAGTCTAAGAAGCAGAAGGTAGTGTCATGTTCAAGTGCTGAATCCGAGTATAGAGCCATGAGGAAGCTCACAGAAGAACTCATTTGGCTTAAGGCACTACTCAGAGATCTAGGCATTGAAACCACAAGACCCATCACTATGCATTGTGATAATCAAGCTGCTATACACATTGCCAGCAACTCTGTGTTTCACGAGAGGACCAAGCACATAGAAGTTGATTGCCACAAACTTCGAGAGAAGATCAAAGAAGGAGTCACACTACCATGTTTTACAAGAAGTGAAGATCAACTAGCAGACATCTTCACCAAAGCTGCGAGTCTTAAGGTTTGCAAACACATCTACAGCAAACTGGGGCTTGTGGATCCAACTCACCCTTGATCATATCCCCTACTCGTAGACGTTATGCTCTTTTCCTCATCACAGATTTTTTCCCAAGTGGTTTTTTCTATGATGAGGTTTTTACCGAGGTAACGCCTATGTAGGTCCAAGCTTAGTCTTTGTTCACCGACGATTAAGCTTGAGGGGGAGTATTGAGAAAAGGCATTCCGTGCAGAAGGCCGGGTACTATTCATCCCGACACCCGAGATTACTATTCATCCCGACACCCGAGATTACTATTCATCCCGTGAGTGTTCGTCTTCACGTTCCAGCAATGTCACTATTCATCCCGTAAACTGAGTTTCAGCAATGTCACTATTCATCCCGTAAACTGTGTTTCACTATTGCTACAGTATTTTTATTTAGGGCTTCCTCCTTCCGCTATAAAAGGAGGAAACCCCTTTTTTCTTGTAACCTAACCTAATTTTCGTGCCTCTTATGGCTGAGAGAGAGCTGTCTCTAATTCTCTTGTTTTTATTGAATCTCTTCTCTAATTCTCTAGTTAATCCGCATAAATCTCATAAATTCTATACATGGTGCAATGATTCTGAAATGGATGAGCTACCGCCTGATTATTGTAATACACTCTTGTGTTCTTCCAATTCTTAGGAGGAAATTTCATCCTTGTACTTCTCCTCAATGGTGGCACAATCTCCTCATTAGGACTCGACTCCTCAGACTCCTCTACTACAGCAGTTTCCACTGGATCTAGAGCAGAATCGATACTTGGTGATCCATCTCACTGTCATCACCTTCTGAATCAACCACTGTCTCAACCTCTATATGATCACTACTGTTACTCTCCTCATTTTCAACCTCAATATTCTCAACATGTTCAACCGAATCACCAGCTGGAGCTAACCCCTCAAGAATAACCCTTAACGTGGATGCTCTCTCTTCTGGCAAGGCTAAATCTTCCAAGATATTCCAATTCTTTTTATCAAAATAACCCTTCTCTTCAACAAATTTAACCTCCCTTGAGACATGCACACGCTTGGTGATGAGATTGTAACATTTATACCCTTTTTGTGTAGAAGAGTATCCAATGAATATACACTTTGTACTCTTTGGTTCTAGCTTGTTCCTCTGAGCATCTGGTACAAATACATAGCAAACACAACCAAAGACACGAAGATGATCAATGGGGGGTTTAACTTTCTTCAATACCTCATAAGGAGACACACTTCCAAGATGAACTGTTGGTAGCCGGTTAAAGAGGTAACAAGCTGTCATCACGGCATCCTCCATGAGATGTCTATTGTGTTCAGCTACTCCATTTTGTTGTGGAGTATAAGCACAAGAAGTTTGATGCACAATTCCAACCTTTCCAACAAACTCTTTAAATGCATTACTAGTGTACTCTCCTCCATTATCACGCCTTAAGATCTTAATCTTGGTTCCAAACTGAGTCAATACATAGTTGTAGAACTTGGAGAAAGCATCTAGGACATGACTTTTCGAAGGCATAAGTGTAATCCATGTGTACTTAGACTTCTCATCAACAAATGAAACAAAATACTTATATTGATCACGAGTTGCACATGGAGCTGTCCACACATCAGAATGTACAAGATCAAAACAATCATCACACAAAGTTGAAGAATCTGGAAAAACTGTCCTACAATGTTTCCCAAGAATACATGCTTCACACTTTTGATGATCTGAACCTTCTGATTGGGGAGAACAAGTTGAAGTGCCTTTATATGAGGATAACCCAACCTTTCATGCCAAAAAGAGCTTAGTGCCGAATGATCAACTTCCATGTTCACATCAGGCTGCTTGTTGTCCAAAACATAAAGACCATCCTCGGAGCAGCCTTCTCCAATGGTCTTTCCTGACTTATTGTCCTGAAATTTCACATCATCAGGACTAAATACAACCACACAATCAAGCTCTTTAGATGCCCTCTGAACAGATAACAGATTGTTAGAGAATTCTGGCATATATAGAGCTTTCAACTTTTTCTGAAAGAACTCTAAGTTCCCAATTCCTCTAATCTCAACATCCTGTCCATTAGCAATTGTAACCTTTCCACCATGTGGCTCAACATTAGACAACAATTCCTTATCACTAATCATGTGATGAGAAGCACCAGAATCTACTATAACTTGTTTGCGAATTCTAGATGCAAGGAAACCCTTACCAGATTTTGAGAACTTGGAAATGCTTTTGATGAGAGCATTCAAGTCTGACCTTCTTACAACATCATCTGGGGGAGCTATAGCAACTCCAGCCACTCCCCTTGATGTCTGACCTGCCACCTTAAAGTTCTTGGGCCTTAGATGCAGATAGAGAGTCCAACATCTTTCCTTGGTGTGTCCTTTCATCCTATAGTGATCACACCATAGATTTTTCTTGTCGACTATCAATCCACCTCTTTACCCTTGCTCACATGAGCAACTTCACTTGTCCCTTGGAACAGAGCTTTGGAGCTTTCCTCCTTCTGAATCATCATACACACCTGGTTGAGAGTAGGCAACTTCTCAAACCTCAAAATGTGATGAACTAGTCCTATGTAGGACTCATCTAGAGTAAGAAGCAAACCAAATACTTGATCTTGCTCTCTCCTCTCAATCATCTCCTTGACATCAATAGTAGGAGGCCTGAGCATATCAAGCTCCGCCCATAACCCCCTAAACTCACCAAAGAGATCTTTGAAATCCTTCCCTTCTTGTTGAAGATTGTTGAGAGCCTTCTTGATCTCAAAAATCCTACTAAGATTGGATTCATTACCATACACCCCCATAAGTGTATCCCACAGCTCCTTTGCCGTCTCCACATAGGAGTAAGATGCTAGGATACTTGGCTCTAAAGAGCTCTGAATGACAGCTAGCACAAAACTGATCTTCTTGGATCCACTTGAATCCGCTTGGCTTGAGCTGATTTGGGCTGGAGACTCTACTTCTCCTCCTTTAGCTTGAGCGCCACCTTCTGTCTGAGCAACACCAGCTACAGCTTGATTCTGAGGCATCTCCTCAGAGCTTAGACAGTGAGCCCATACACCACGGCTTCTCAGTGCCGTCTTTGTGGTTCTAGACCACAATAAGTAGTTGCTCCCTTTGAGAACCACTGGTAGAGTGAAGAATTTATTGTTTTCCATAACAATCGCTTAAGAGAAACAAGGTCTGTAGGAGCTTATTGCCCTGATACCATGTAGAAATTAGAGAATTTGTGAAAGATTTGTGATGAATTTCTCAAGAACAGGGGAAAGAGTAACAAACCAGAGAGAATATTCTAGGAGATAATTTTTCTTCTTATTATTTCTTTTCAGGTATGATACACATATATCAACAAGTGAGATGCCAAAAACGTATGGCTACAAATAAATAAGTATGTATGTAAATTTACAACAACAGAAAATAGAGAAGTCTCCAAAGTTGACTTTTCTCCAAAGTTGACTTTTCTTCCACCACCTCCAAAGTTGACCAGTCTTCACTAATATTTGTTTCAACAGTTTATCTCTTTGTTCACCTGGTTTCAAAACAAAACACACACATCCAAACACACGTAAGTGCTCAATGGATGGTTTGGTCTTATTGAGTACCTCAAATGGTGATTGCTCATTAAGGACCCTCGTAGGGATCCGGTTAATGAGGTAGCATGCGGCCATGACGGCATCACCCCAGAACCTTCTTGGAACATGAGTGTGGAACATCATGGATCTCGCTACCTCCATAAGGTATTGATTCTTCCTCTCGGCCACTCCATTTTGCTGTGGGGTGTAAGGGCAGCTCGTTTGGTGTAGGATCCCATACTTTGCTAGGTGCTCCTTGAACCTATGACTTGTATATTTTCCTCCATTATCAGACCGTAGTACCTTAGTTTTACCATTGAACTGATCAGTAACATGGTTTTGAAAGATAAGAAATGCATTAAATACTCTATCTTTTGATGGGAGCTGTTGAACTGAAGATCAAATGTGAAGACCAAGAGCTATCTGATGGGCAGAGTCATCACACAATGCATACGTGTGATGAGAGGATCACAAAGTCAAGGGAGTCTCCACAAGAAGAAAAGTCAAACATAGAGGCTTAATGTGTGTGGTTAGAATTAATTTGCATATGTTAATTATTTGTAGCCAAGTGTTTAGAGGCTGAGTATATATGAGTTATGTAAGAGACAAAAATATTATTAATTAACACAAGATATTTTCTAGAAAGAGAAAAGCAAAGAAAAACTCTCTCTTGTTCTAGAGATTTCGTGATATCTCTGTTATTAATCTCCCAGATTTACATGGTATCAGAGCTTGGAAGCTCTTAATCTCTTACTCTTCATCATGGAAAACCTGAAGCAATTCATTCTACCTGTTGTTCTTAATGGGAACAACTATATTTTGTGGTCTAGAACCGCCAAGATTGCTCTGAGGAGCAGGGGAGTTTGGTTTCACTGCCTAAGATCGGTGGAGATGTCTAAGGACACAGCAGAAGCAGGGGTAGTTGAGGAAGGAGAAGGAGCCGCCGGAGCTAAAGTAACAGTGGAGCCAGCGGTTCAAATCTCTTCAAGCCAAGAGGACTCTAAGTGGGTCCAGGAAGACCAGTTTGTCTTAGCTGCTCTTCAGAGCTCTTTGGAGTGCAGTATCCTTTCGTCTTATTCCTATGTAGAGACGGCAAAGGAGCTGTTGGATACGCTCTTTGGAGTGTATGGAAATGAGTCAAACCTTAGTAGGATCTTTGAAATCAAGAAATCTCTCAACAGTTTTCAGCAAGAGGGAAAAGGATTCAAAGAACACTTTGGTGAGTTCAAAGGGTTATGGGCGGAGCTTGATATGCTCAGGCCTCCTACTATTGATGTCAAGGAGATGATTGAGAGGAGAGAGCAAGATCAAGTATTTGGTTTGCTTCTTACTCTAGATGAGTCCTACATAGGACTAGTTCATCACATTTTGAGGTTTGAGAAGTTGCCTACTCTCAACCAGGTGTGTATGATGATCCAAAAGGAGGAAGGCTCCAGGGGTCTCTTCAAAGGGACAAGTGAGGTGGCTCATGTGAGTCAGGTTAAAGAAGTTGGCGCAATTGCTGAGAAGAAGAATCTATGGTGTGATCATTGTAGAATGAAGGGACACACCAAAGACAAGTGCTGGACTCTCTACCCACATATGAGACCCAAGAACTTTAAAAGGACGGGTCAAACCTCAAAAGGAGCAATAAGTGCTGCTTCAGATGATGTGGTAAGGAAGTCAGATTTGGATGCTCTCATCAAGAGCATCACTAAGCTCTCGGAATCCGTAAGGGTTTCTTTGCCTCTAGGAATCATAAATCAGTTATAGTGGATTCAGGGGCATCACATCACATGATTAGTGATAAGAAGTTGCTGTCTAATGTTGAGCCACATTGTGGGAAGGTTGTGATTGCTAATGGACAGGATGTTGAGATTAAAGGAATTGGAAATTTAGAGGTGTTTAAGAAGAAGTTAAAATCTCTATATTTGCCTGATTTCTCATCTAATCTATTGTCTGTACATAAAGCAATTAAGGATCTTGATTGTGTGGCTATGTTTAGTCCTGATGATGTAAAGTTTCAGGACACTAAGTCTTGGAAGACCATTGGTGAAGGTTGCTCCAAGGATGGTCTTTATGTTTTGGATGTTTTGGACAGCATGCAACCTATTGTGAATAATGTGGTTGATAAGGCAGCTCTAAACTCTTTTTGGCACGAGAGGTTGGGTCACCCACACTCAAAAGCACTTCAACTTGCTCTGTCAGATCAGAAGGCACAAGATCATCAAGATTGTGAAGCGTGCATTTAAGGAAAACATTGTAGAGTTATTTTTCCAGAATCTACTACTTCATATGGTGAATGTTTTGATCTTGTACAGTCTGATGTATGGACAGCTCCGTGCTTAACTCGTGATCAATATAAGTATTTTGTTTCGTTTATAGATGAGAAGTCAAAATACACATGGGTTACACTTATGCCTTCCAAGACCCATATTCTTGATGCTTTCTCCAATTTCTATAATTATGTGCTTACTCAGTTTGGGGCCAAGATTAAGATCCTGAGAAGTGATAATGGAGGAGAGTACATGAGTAGAGCATTCAAAGAGTTGTTGGAAAAGCATGGAATTGTGCACCAAACTTCTTCTGCATACACTCCACAACAAAATGGAGTGGCTGAATGCAAAAATAGACATTTAATGGAGGTTTCTAGGGCAATGTTATTTGACAGAAATGTGCCAAAACAATATTGGGGTGATGCGGTGATGACAGCATGTTACCTTATCTATTGACTACCAACCATTCATCTTGGTAAAGTTTCTCCATATGAGGTACTGAATAAAGCTAAACCTCTCATTGATCATCTTCGAGTGTTTGGTTGTATGTGTTATGTCTTTGTTCCAGAAGCTCAAAGGCATAAACTAGAACCGAAGAGCATCAAGTGTATGTTTATTGGATACTCCAATACACAAAAGGGGTATAAGTGTTACAATCCAACTACCAGGCGGGTGTATGTCTCAAGCGAAGTTAAATTTGTTGAAGAGAAGAGCTATTTTAATAAAAAGAGTTGGGATAGCTTAGAAGATTTAACTTCATCAGTTGATAATGCATCGACGTTAAGGGTTATTCTAGAAGGTTTAACTCCTGGTGGTGGTTTGAGTGTTCATATTGATGACATTGATGTTGCGAATGAGAATGATGACAAAAGTGAGTCAATGGAAACAGAGGCCGTTGCAGATTCAGAGGGTGATATTGAAGAGGGAGAATCACTGGGAAGTGAATTAGCCTCAGATCCAGAAGAGACTGAAACAGTAGAAGAGTCAAAGGACTCAAGTTCTACTGAAGAGGTTGTGCAACCTTTGAGGAGAAGTACAAGGGTAAAAAATGGGCTTGAAAATTGGAGGAACACGAGAGTGTATTACAATAACCAGGCGGTTGCTCATCCAATTCAGAATCATTGTACTATGGATCAGTTTCCACAAGAACATCAAGCATTCATCTCCATGATTGACAAGCATAAGATACCGAGTAGTTATGAAGAGGCATGTTTGTATGATGTTTGGGTTCAAGCTTTGTTGGAAGAGATAGGATCCATGGTCAAGAATGGTACATGGGAAGAGGTTGACAAACCTAAGAAAAATAACCTTGTGGGATGCAGGTGGGTTTACACCATCAAATACACCAGCACCGGGGAAATAGAGAGATACAAAGCAAGGTTAGTGGCAAAAGATTATACACAAAAGTATGGAGTGGAATATACTGAAACCTTTGCACCAGTAGCTAAGCTTCACTCGGTAAGAGTTCTTCTCTCTATAGCTACTAATCTCTGTTGGAACATATATCAAATGGATGTGAAGAATGTATTCCTTCAAGGAGATTTGAAGGAAGAAGTGTATATGGTTCCTCCAGAAGGTGTTAGTATGGATGATAATAAGGTTTGCGAGCTTAAGAAAGCAATCTATGGTCTCAAGCAATCACCTAGAGCCTGGTACCATAAGCTTAGTGGGTGTCTTCTTAAGAATGGATTTCGAAGATCTGAATCCGACCATACATTGTTTATAGCTCAGGATGAGAATGGTATTATTGCAGTTCTTATCTATGTGGATGATATTGTTGTCACCGGAGATAATGTGGATGGGATCAAGAGAACTAAGAGTCTTCTCAAAGAATCATTCGAAATCAAGGATTTGGGTGAACTTAAATATTTCTTGGGGATTGAGGTATGTAAGTTTGCTGATGGATTATTTCTTTCTCAAAGGAAATATATACTTGATTTGCTTGAGGAGACAGGGAAACTTGGAGTAAGACCAGCTAAAACTCCCATTGAGGAGAGTTATAAAATATGTCTTGAGGGGGAGCCACTGTTAGAAGTTAAGCAGCATCAAAGGCTGGTTGGAAAGTTGATTTACTTGACAGTTACAAGACCTGACATCTCATTTGCAGTGAATCAAGCAAGTCAACATATGCAAGCTAATATACTTCTCCTTTGAATCGCCCAATCTGGAGTTAAAGAACTTGAAGTTGTTTGTAACAGATCCGTGCAGAACAGGACTGAAAGGGGAGGCGATGGGCTTTACTTAGAGGCTGCGGATTGTCCTCAAGTAAACCAAGGCGAAATCTCTGATATTACACACAGAGAAATCAGTTTCTAATGGATATGACACACCAAAAGAAGATCTAGATTCAAAAGCTTTTTGATAAAAAGAAAATAGATAGATCTGCAAATGAGGGTTTCAAGAGAGTTATAAAGAGTAGACAGAAAAGAAACAACAAGAAAATTAGGGTTTGGGCACCTGGCTTCTTTTTCTTGGGCTTGGTTGAAATTCCTTAATGGGCCAGGTCTTCTAATTTAACAATTGGGTCATTAGAAAGTGCTGGGAATACCTCATTAAAAACCTTGTCAAGAAAACCCATTGGGCCAAAACTTGACAAGGGAAAAAGAGCATAAACCCAACACTTACCCAATTGTTAAATTATATGGCTTGAATCAAAACAAAAATATTTTGACAAGCTCTCTTGCTATCTTGAACGTTTGGCTTGCTTGTTTGCTTGATAAGTCCTCCAACCGCTTGGTTGAACATCTTAGTCTTTGATCTAGTCATTGGACCAGTAAGTACAACCAAAGCTTCTTCTCCTCCTAGCTCAGGTTCAAGCTGCTCCTCAGGTTCTAGCTCCGGTTCAAGCTGCTCCATAGACTCCTCTCCATGCTCCAAGCTTTCTTGTGAATCTGTTTTACCAAGTCAGCTTTCTTTTTTCCATCTATGCTAGCTCTTTCTCTCAAAGGTAAAGGCATTAGATCCAAAGGTGATAATGGGTTAAAAGCCATAAACAATCTGAAATGGAGAAAACTTTGAAGCAGAATGCATAGCATGATTATATGCAAATTCAATGTGAGGCAAACAATCTTCCCAAGTTCTCAGATTCTTTTTAATCAAAGCACGCAATAGAGTTCCCAAAGTTCTATTAACAACTTCTGTTTGCCCATCACTTTGGGGATGACAAGTGGTTGAAAATAACAGCTTAGTTCCTAGCTTAGACCACAATGTTTTCCAGAAATAGCTAAGGAACTTGGTATCTCTATCAGAAACAATGGTTCTAGGCATGCCATGTAAACGAATGATTTCTTTAAAGAACAAGTCTGCTACATGAGATGCATCATCTGTTTTATGGCAAGCAATAAAATGTGCCATTTTAGAAAAACTATCAACTACTACGAAAATAGAGTCTTTTCCAGTCCTAGTTCTAGGCAGTCCAAGCACAAAGTCCATAGAGATATCAGTCCAGGGATGGGAAGGAATAGGCAGAGGAGTGTACAAACCGTGAGGCTGAACCTTAGACTTTGCTTGTTTACACATTGCACATCTGCCACAGATTCTTTCCACATCTCTTTTCATGTGAGGCCAATGGAAGTGATCCTGCATCACTTTAAGTGTTTTAGCAATACCAAAGTGCCCCATCAGGCCTCCACCATGGGCTTCCCTTATAAACAAATCTCGAACAGAGCAGTTAGGCACACATAAACGATTATCAAAGAAAAGAAAACCCTCTTGTCTAAAGTAATGCCCTGAAGCAAACTTTTCACAAGACTTGTAAACTTCATGAAAATCAGAATCAGTTGCATATAAGTGTTTAAGCTGTTTGAAACCTAATAGTTTAGCATCAAGAGTAGACAGTAAAACATACCTGCGAGACAATGCATCTGCAACTACATTGTCCTTACCTTGTTTGTACTTGATGACATAGGGAAAGGTTTCGATGAATTCGACCCACCTGGCATGTCTCTTGTTGAGCTTCTGCTGACCTTTGAGATGCTTAAGAGATTCATGATCAGTGTGTATAACAAACTCCTTAGGCCAGAGATAGTGCTGCCACGTCTGCAAAGCCCTCACCAAAGCATACAACTCCTTGTCATAAGTAGGATAGTTTAGCATTGCTCCTCCAAGATTCTCACTGAAAAATGCTATGGGCTTCTTATCCTGCATCAAAATAGCTCCAATGCCTATACTAGAGGCGTTACATTCATTCTCAAAGGTTTTAAGAAAATCAGGCAATGCTAAAACAGGGGCATGACTGAGCTTCTCTTTTAAGGATTGGAATGCTTCTTCATGTGCTTGCTCCCATTTAAAACCCACGTCCTTCTTTATAACCTCAGTGAGGGGAGCAGCAAGAGTGCTAAAATCCTTCACAAACCTCCTGTAAAACCCAGCAAGGCCATGGAAACTCCTCACTTCTCCTACTGTCTTAGGGCTCGGCCAGTCACTTATTGCTTTCACCTTTTCTTCATCCACCTTGACACCATCTGCACTTACAAAAAAACCTAGAAACACAAGGTTATCTGTGCAAAAAGTGCATTTCTTAAGGTTAGCAAAAAGTTTCTTCTACCTAAGCACACTTAAAACGGATTTCAGATGATCAATATGTTCATTTAGGCTTTTGCTGTAAACTAAAATATCATCAAAATAAACAACAACAAACACGCCTATGAATGCTCTAAGCACATGATTCATCAGCCTCATGAAAGTACTAGGTGCATTTGTTAGCCCAAATGGCATAACTAACCATTCATACAGCCCATGCTTAGTTTTAAAGGCTGTTTTCCACTCATCACCTTCTTTCATTCTAATCTGATGGTATCCACTTTTTAAATCAATCTTAGAAAAGATGCAGGAACCATGCAATTCATCAAGCATGTCATCTATTCTAGGTATGGGATGTCGATACTTCACCGTGATATTATTGATGGCTCTGCAATCCACACACATGCGCCAGCTACCATCCTTCTTAGGAACAAGCAGAACAGGTACAACACAGGGACTCATGCTTTCTCTGATATGTCCCTTTTCCATTAGTTCTTATACTTGTTTATGCAGCTCTTTTGTGTCCACAGGATTAGTTCTATATGCTGGATGGTTTGGAAGAGAAGCTCCAGGTACAAAATCGATCTGATGTTCAATGCCTCTTATAGGTGGCAATCCCACTGGATTATCTTCAGGGAACACGTCCTCATAGTCTTGCAAGAGAGAGATCATCTCACTCGGCAGCACCGGTGCAAGATCAGTTAAGCTCATAAGAGCTTCCTTATACACAAATAACAGCATTGGTTTCTTTGCAAATAGAGCTTTCTTAACAACATTTGATTTAACAAAGAAGTTTGAACGTTTTGATACCTGCCCCTCCTTGCGTTTCAGGTGTAACTGATCTGCATAGACTTCATTTGGTGTCATTGGAAGCAGTATAGTCTTCCTGCCATTAAACTCAAAAGAATGACGATTAGTATAACCATCATGAATCACCTTACGATCAGATTGCCAAGGTCTACCAAGCAGAATGTGTCCTGCCTCCATAGGCAAAACATCACATAAGATCTCATCCTCATACTTGCCAATAGCTAAGGGAACCATCACTTGACTGTTTACTTTCATTTCCCCACTGTCATTGAGCCACTGAAGCTTTTATGGCTTAGGATGCTTTCTGATTTTCAACCCTAACTTCTTTACCATCACGTCACTAGCTACATTGGTGCAGCTGCCTCCATCTATGATTAAACTGCAGAGCTTTCCTTGAACAATACAACGTGTATGAAACAGATTTTCCCTCTGGTCTTGCTCCTCTTGACTTGGTTGTAAACTCAGAGATCTTCTGGCTACCAATAGTTCTCCTTTAACTGGCTCCTCTTTATACTCCTCTGAAAGCAAATCATCCTCTGGTTTCTCTTCCTCAGATTCGAACTCTCCATTATCAAGCAGAATCATCACCTTTATGTTTGTGCATTCATTTGCATAATAACCTCTGCCTTGACACTTGAAACACTTGACATCTCTAGCTCTGGAAATAGTAGCTTCAGCCTAGCCCTTGATGTCTTGAACTGCAGTATAAGGCTTTTTTCATGTCTGGAATTCGCAGGTTGCTTGATATCCCTTGAATAGCTTGGATAGCTTGGTTTTTTCTTCTCTGTGAAAGTTTGATCTTGAAGAAACAGCTCCAGTTCCATACGTTGGCTTTGAAGATCCTCTTCTTTTGAGCTGCTGTTCCACCAGAATAGCCTTATGAAGTAACTCCTCTAATTCCACATAATGTTGCATCTCTAATCTGTCTTGAATGTCTCTATTCAGGCCTCCCATGAATCTAGACATGGTTGCTTCTCTGTCTTCAGATATATCAGCACGCAACATTAATGTTTCCATCTCTTGAAAGTAGTCTTCTACACTCCGGCTACCTTGAACAAGTTGTCTCAGCTTCTGATGCAATTCTCTATGGTAATGACTTGGGACAAAACGTTGTCTCATTATAGTCTTCATCTCTGTCCAAGTCTCCACTAGATACTCTTGATTGCGTCTTCTGGAAGTGACTAACTGATCCCACCAGTTGAGAGCATAGTCATAAAACTCAGTAGCAGCTACCTTAACTCTATTAGCTTCAATATAGTGTTGACAGTTAAACACCAACTCAATCTTCTTCTCCCATTCCAAGTAAGCATCTGGATCGTTTCTTCCATGGAATGGTGGTATCCTGAGCTTAAGACCATTGAAGTTGTCTTGTTGATGACCCCTGTCTTCTCTAAACCGTCTCTGTCTTCTCTGGCTGCGATGAGAAGAACCACTGTGCTGACTGTAGTAAGCATCTGTTGCTTCATCTCTAGGTTGTCTGCGTGGATCTCTCTCTCTTTCTGGAGACCTCTCTTGATCTCTCCTGGGTTCAGCACGCCTCTGATCTTGATTTGTATTCTGTCGAAATTCTTCTCTAAGAGTTTCCATTCCAGCAGCCATCATCCTTCTCATTTCGGCAGTAAGAGCTTTAAGAAGCAGTTTATTGTTCTGAGTATTGCTTGTTTCCTCCTCTTCTTCTGTTCCAGGCATGTCTCCTGCAATAGAAACACAAAACACCAGTAAAAAATTCTACAGAAACAATCTCTTAAAGAAAAAAATTCACTAGACTAAACAGATGCATTTGAGACAACTTTCTACAACAAATAACACAAATCTGGTTTTGGAAGATGAACAAACAAATAAACAAACCCAGAAACGCAGGACAATGATCTATAACACTTCAGGATTCGAAAATAATAGGTCTATAGAGTTGAAACGCCCAAATTCAAACCACAAAAATTCGCAGACAACAGATCTACAGTTTTTGGATTCAAATAGAACAGATCTGCGCCTAGGGATACGACCAGACACAAAAACAAAAAAAAAAACAAAAAAATGAAAGACAGAACACTTAACTTGCAGATTGGTTAGCTCTGATACCACTTAATATACTTCTCCTTTGAATCGCCCAATCTAGAGTTAAAGAACTTGAAGTTGTTTGTAACAGATCCGTGCAGAACAGGACTGAAAGGGGAGGGGATGGGCTTTACTTAGAGGCTGCGGATTGTCCTCAAGTAAACCAAGGCGAAATCTCTGATATTACACACAGAGAAATTAGTTTCTAATGGATATGACACACCAAAAGAAGATCTAGATTCAAAAGCTTTTTGATAAAAAGAAAATAGATAGACCTGCAAATGAGGGTTTCAAGAGAGTTATAAAGAGTAGACAGAAAAGAAACAAGAAAATTAGGGTTTGGGTGTCTGGCTTCTTCTTCTTGGGCTTGGTTGAAATTCCGTAATGGGCCAGGTCTTCTAATTTAACAATTGAGCCATTAGAAAGTGCTGGGAATACCTCATTAAAAACCTTGTCAAGAAAACCCATTGGGACAAAACTTGACAAGTGAAAAAGAGCATAAACCCAACACTTACCCAATTGTTAAATTATATGGCTTGAATCAAAACAAAAATATTTTGACAAGCTCTCTTGCTATCTTGAACGTTTGGCTTGCTTGTTTGCTTGATAAGTCCTCCAACCGCTTGGTTGAACATCTTAGTCTTTGATCTAGTCATTGGACCAGTAGGTACGACCAAAGCTTCTTCTCCTCCTAGCTCAGGTTCAAGCTGCTCCTCAGGTTCTAGCTCCGGTTCAAGCTGCTCCATAGACTCCTCTCCATGCTCCAAGCTCCAAGACTTGTCCATTATCATATCACAAGCGCCAAGTAAGCATCACTAGGGAATAGTTGAAAGAATTTTAAGATACTTGAAAGGCACTCCTGGTCAAGGTATCTGGATGGGTTGTAATAATTCCACCAATATTATTGGCTATTGTGATGCGGATTGGGCAGGTGATAGAATGGACCGGAGGTCAACCACCGGATATTGTACATTTGTTGGTGGGAATTTGGTTACATGGAAGAGTAAGAAACAGAAGGTGATTTCGAGATTGAGTGCGGAGGCTGAGCATAGAGCAATGGCAAACACAATCGGTGAGTTGGTTTGGCTTAAGGCTCTATTGAAGGATCTCGGAATAGAATCATTTGAACCTATCCCTCTATATTGTGATAATCAAGCAGCCATCCATATAGCTTCTAACTCTGTATTCGATGAGAGAACAAAGCATATCGAGGTAGACTCTCATTATGTAAGGGAGAAAGTTCAAGCTGGAATAATCCTACCATCATTTGTAAGGAGCATTGATCAGTTAGCGGATGTCTTCACCAAAGCTACAACATCTATTGTTTGTGAAGATCTTCATGGCAAGATGGGATTGCTGGATCTACACCAACCAATCTTCAGGGGGAGTGTTGAACTGAAGATCAAATGTGAAGACCAAGAGCTATCTGATGGGCAGAGTCATCACACAATGCATACGTGTGATGAGAGGATCAAAAAGTCAAGGGAGTCTCCACAAGAAGAAAAGTCAAACATAGAGGCTTAATGTGTGTGGTTAGAATTAATTTGCATATGTTAATTATTTGTAACCAAGTGTTTAGAGGCTGAGTATATATGAGTTATGTAAGAGACAAAAATATTATTAATTAACACAAGATATTTTCTAGAAAGAGAAAAGCAAAGAAAAACTCTCTCTTGTTCTAGAGATTTCGTGATATCTCTATTATTAATCTCCCAGATTTACAGGAGCAATGTAACCCATGTATATTTCGATTTCTCATCTAAAAATTTAACAAAGTATTTGTTATTATCTCTAGACGAGCAAGGTGAAGTCCACACATCAAAATGAACTAAATCAAAGCATTTTTCATAGATAGTTGATAATTTCGGAAATACGGTCTTACAATGTTTACCAAGAATACATACTTCACAACTAGAATGATCATAGGTAACATGTGGTAACATTATTTCTAAAGCATGAGAATGAGGATGGCCTAATCTCGCATGCCGCATGGCGTTGGTACTAAAAGCAAAACATGAATTAACAGAAATCAAAGGTGATGGCCTAATCATCACATTACCATTAGCTGGTTCCACATTTCTAATCAAGTTCGGATTACTAATCATATGGTGAGAAGCACCCAAATCTATAACAAGTGAACTATTTAGCTTAGAGGCAAATAGAGTGATATTGGTATCCTTTTGGTTGATTGCGGCAATGGCTTTGATAAGAGCATCCAAGTCTGTTTTTTGGACCACATTGTTGCTATAAGCCACCATAGCTAGCTCATCTCCTTGCTTGAAAGTTCTGGCTTGAGCTTGCTTGGTTCCGGTTTTCGTGGAGAGGTTTGCCTTGAACTTGGTTGGCTTGAGATGGGGATAGAGGATCCAGGACTTGTCCTTGATGTGACCTCGCTTCTTCCAATGATCGCACACTAGCATCCTCTGATCTTCGTTCTTGAACACCACCTTGTTTGCCGTAATGAGCTCCTTCTTTCCACAAAAGAGTCCAAGGGATCCTTGTTCTCTTTGAACATGGGAGCACACTTCATCAAGACTTGGTAGCTTCTCGGCACGGAGTAGATGCTTGGTCAGGTCATTGAATGAGGGATTCAGAGTGAGAAGAAGACCAAAGGCTCGATCTTGCTCACGTCCCTCGTTGAGTATCACTGGATCCACGGAGAATGGCCATAGCATCTCAAGCTTGGCCCAAAGTGATCAAAACTTCCCAAAATGCTTCGTAAACTCAAGATCCTCTGGGCTCAGGTCGTTGATAGCTCTCTTGACTTCAAAGACTCGCGCAAAGTTGGAGATGTTACCAAACACATTCTTGAGAGTGGAACGAAGTTCGTATGCGGTCTCACAATACGAATAAGCTTCAAGGATTGAAGCATCAAGAGAGTTTTGAAGCAATCCTAGTACCATTTGGTCTTCTTGAAACCATTTCAAAACTTCGGAGCTTAACTCTTCCTTGGTGCTTTCCTTTCCATCTTCTTTCATGGTTCTGGTTGAAGCTTGAGCTGTTTCAACATGACTCCTAATACCGCAGCCGCAAAGAGCAATCTTTGTAGTCCTAGCCCATAGCAAGTAGTTGCTACCATTGAGGATCACAGGAATGACGATAGGCTTTGGATTATCCATGATTTGCAAAGAGAATGAGAATAGAGGAAGAAGAGATGAAGAGATTTGAGTTAAAATGATCTATGAACCGGAATGATTAGAACCGAGACAATAGATCCATAAAGAGAATAGAGATTTTAACGAATAAGGTGAAGAGAATAAGAGATTATAGATCGATGCTCTGATACCATGTTAGTTTATAAGCGGAAATGATAAAAAGAGACAAACATAATGTAGAGAAACTTAGCCATTTTTGGCAAAAAGAGATTGTTATATTTTACAAAGGCCGCTCCCTCCTTTTATATGGAACCATCATTAGGTAATCAAGGAGGGAACCCTAAAGGAAACCGCGTGTACAATGGCCAAAGGGGTAAGTCCCTAACGTTCGAATCTAAGTAATGGCTCCTTTGACCAACCATTGACTCACGTGTGGATAAGGCCTTGGGAAACTTCCAGGAAGGTCTCGGCTTGACCCCAAGTTTGCACAATGGCTCTTTTGATCCGAACTTTGCACAAACTTCTTTTTTTCTTTCAGTCAAGTCTCGAGGATCTTCAGTTTAGGGTTGTACGGAGTTATACGGATCCGTACCATCCGTACCACTTGTACATATCTGTACCATTGGTACAGTCACCCAAACTTCAACTTCTCTGGTTGCTCCTCGGGCCATACTCATCACATTAGGCCAAGTCTTGGACACTCTCGGGTTATCTTCTCATAAGTGCCCGGCCAATACTTAACTCATTTTGATGGCTTCTCTTGGATCCTTGGTAGTTAGTAACGCTCGGATCCTTGATCACCACGCGGAACTGCCTACGGTTAATAGGGCCTTCCCAGAATTAGAGGATCTCTTGGCTCCTCATCCATTTTCAACACCAAGAAGTCAGTAGGCATCTTATCATGCTTAATTCTGCTAGGGAGATTCTCCATGAGGCTATAAGGACAGATCATAGTCCTATCAGCTAACATCAAAGAAAGCTTACTTGGTTTGTAATCATCATAGCCCAACTTTTTTGCTACAGACAGAGGCAAGATGATCACAGTAGCTCCAAGATCACATAGAGTGTTTCTGAAGACTGTTTGGTTCATAGAGCATGGAGGAGTGAATGATTTTGGGTCTTCAAGTTTCTCTTGCACTATAACCTCTTTCTCAGTTATAGCTTTGCATTCATGGCTCTTTGCAGCTAGCTCTCTCTTGTCCATTAGCTCATCTTCCATTATAGCTTCAAATCCTTTGTCTATCTGTTTCTGAAATCTTACTGAGAACGAACATGTGACCATTGCATGTATGTCACAAATTTGATTCCCCTTCTCAGCAGGTGACGTGACTCGACCTCTCAGTCGAACGGCCTGGTCGAGTGGCTCTTCCTCTGAAGATTTCCCAGCAAAAAAAATTTGTTGAGTAAGACCCTCCCCATCTTGAATGTCATTGTCCACAGTGAATGTTGCATTTTCTTCTCTGGGTGGTGACTCTTGATCATTCCTCACTGAGATTGCAGAGGCAAAGACATGCATCTATTGTTGATGAATTGGAAGAGGACTTATATGGCATGTCTCAATAGATTGAACTCTTGTTTGCAGTGACTGTTCTGCTGGTGGTAATTGCTTACCAATCCCCAGTGTGATAGCGTGAGCTTTCTCTGTTGAAGGAGACGAATGATTGATCTGGCTGTTCTCCAGGTAATGAACTTTTGAGGAGAGTGTGTTGATCTGCTGGTTGATATCCAGAGCATGTGATCGAAATTCAATAGTAGCATGTTCCTGACTATGGACGAGTTGCTGTAACAATAGCTTGATGTCAATATCAGGTGCAGCTTGTTCTTGAATTTTCTGAGTGTGAATCAACATCATATCAAACTTCTCAGTAAGAATTTTGATATCAGCTCTGGCGCTCTCACCAGACGTTCTAGCAGCCCTTATACTTCTCTCATGTTCTTCATTGGAAATGCTGTCTGACCTAGCCAAATTTTCCACCAATTCACATCCATCTTGTACAGCAGCATTAAGGAAGTTTCCTTTGCTCGCAGTATCAAGGCATATCTGGACCATTGGGAGGACTCTTCTGTATAGAATGTAGAGCAGGGACTCTTCGGAGAAGTCGTGGTGGGGACATTGCCTTGTGTAACCTGTGAATCTTTCCCAGGCGTCTGATAGTGTTTCACCTCTCTGCTGGTGAAACATGGATATTTCTTGGCCAAACATTGCTGTTCTTTGGAAGGAGAAGAACTTCGGAAGGAAAAAACTTTTGCAGGAAGCCCAGGTTGTTATAGAGCCTCGCTGTAGATTGGCTTCTCAGTGAGTTGCTTTTTCTCCTAATGAGAATGGGAAGAGTCTCAATCTAAATCCATCATCAGTAATTCCTTGAATATTTGTGAGGCTACGGATCCTCTCAAACATGTCAAGATGTGCTATGGGGTCATCTGCTGGCCTACCAAGGAATTTGTTGTCTTGGACCATAGAGATGATACCTCTCCTTATCTCAAAGTCATCGCTCACAGGTGGTGCAACTATGCCTGCTCGGTGTGTTTGGTGAGTTGGAGTTTCATGAGCACCTATTGATCCTGCCATTGGGTATGGTAGTACACTCGAGTAGAGAGCTCGAGTAGGTTGTCAAGCTGATTGGTACCTGCGAGAAACAAAGCGTACCAAAGTTAGTATCTAAAATAAAAATATTAAAGAACTTGATCTCAAAAGCAATGAGATCCTAATTGTAATACTAAATCACCCAAATGGCAACAGCGCCAAATTGAAACAGGAACTTTGCCTACACGCAAAGAGAAACAGCAAGCAAGCAAACCAAGCATGCAAACAAAACACAGGTTTTTCAATCAAACGTGTCAATCAAACAGGAGACTATGAGCATTGCTTGGACTGATGATGACTTGAAAGCATCATAGACATGATCCAGAGTGTCAGAAAGAAGGAAGAGATCAGCCGGAAGCTTATAGGGTTTTGTGACCGTACACATGGTACGGATGGTACGGATCCGTACACCCAATCCGTACAACCTGAAGATCATCCTGAAATGTGATCAGAAGGAGAAAAGGGATTGTGCAAATCTCGGGTCAAATAAAAGAGCCGTTGTGCAAAGTTCGGCTCACATCCTTCTTTCGGATAAAGCTCCTCTCCTTATCCACACGTGGGTCAATGTCTTGGTCAAGCTAGCCGTTATTGTCTACCCTTGTGGTCTTTATTCATGCGTCTAATCATTAGGGCTTCTCCTTGATGACCCCACTTGGTCCCCATAAATGGAGTAGTCGCAGCCTTTGTAAAGGTTACCTAGACTTAGCCATTTTTGGCAATGAATGAAATCATCATCCTTTTTGTCTCTTTTCTACTTTTCCGCATTTAAAACTTCATAAACTCACATGGTATCAGAGCAAAGATCTTGATTCTCTTCAAACTTTGCATTTCAATCTTCATTCTTTCATTCTTGCTCATCAAAACGTTCATTTTCATTCTCTTAAGACTTCATTTTCTCCTCATAACCTTTTCATTTCATCATACTCTCTTCAACGGATCTATGGATAATCCAAAATCGATTGTGATTCCAGTTATCCTTAGGGGAATCAACTATCTTCTATGGGCTAGAACTACATGCACGACGCTTTGTGGAAGAGGGTTATGTAGCCATGTGGAAACTTCGCAAGCTCCAAGCTCCACCATCACAAAGGAAGGTGAAGAAGATTTTTCCAAAGGGAAGGCGGGAGACACGATTGAGGAGAACAAATGGTTCCAATCTGATCAAGCCGTCCTTGGTCTTCTTTAAAACTCTCTTGATCCTCCAATTCTAGAAGCATATTCCTATTGTGAAAGCACAAAGGAGCTGTGGGATACTCTCAAGGACGTGTACGGTAACATCTCCAATCTCACACGCGTCTTTGAGGTCAAGATAGCCATCAACAACCTCAGCCAAGAAGATCTTGAGTTCACCAAACACTTTTGGAAGTTCCGATCTCTTTGGGCCGAGTTGGAGATACTTAGACCATTCGCCACGGATATCACCATCCTTCAAGAGAGGCGTGAGCAAGACCGAATCTTTGGACTTTTTCTCACTCTCAATCCGTCTTTCAACGACCTCACCAAGCACATCCTTAGAGCTGATAAGCTCCCTAGCATTGATGAAGTGTGTTCCCAGATTCAAAGATAACAAGGATCCCTTGGACTCTTTTTTGGAGTTAAGGAACTCACTACGGCTAACAAAGGAGTGTTTAAAGGAGAGGATCGGAAGACATTGGTGTGTGATCACTGCAAGAAGAAAGAACACATCAAAGACAAGTGCTGGATCCTCCATCCTCACCTCAAACCCACCAAGTTCAGGGCCAATCTCTCCTCTACCAAAGCCGCAAGCAAACCGGGTCAAGGGAGCTCATCAAAGAGCGGAGAGGAGCAAGCTATGGTGGCATATGATGATGGATTCGTGAGGAAGTCAGACTTGGATGTTCTCATCAAGTCCATTGCCGCTCTCAATCTTAAGGGATCCAGTATCACTCTATTAGCCTCTTAACAAACAAATCACTCATTATTGATTCCGGAGCATCTCATCATATGATTAGTATCCTAACTTGATTGAGAATGTTAAACTGGCTAATGCTAATGTGATTATTGCAAATGGAGATAGGATTCCCGTAAGAGGAGTAGGTGATTTAAGACTATTTGATAGGAAATCTAAAGCATTCTTCATGCCTACATTTACCTCTAATCTTGTCTCAGTTAAAAAGGCAACTTATGATTTGAATTGATATGCTATATTCGGTCCTAACAGTTTTCATTTTCAAAATATTGATAGCGGGAAGGTTCTTGGAGAAGGGGATTCAAAAGGAGATTTATATGATCTTGAAAACTCTACTTCATCTAGTTCTAATCCTGTTACATCTAAATCACATTTTGTCTCTGTTAGTAATAATGTAATGTGGCATGCTAGATTAGGACATCCACATTTGTGAGCTCTTGAAATAATGTTTCCTAGTATTTCCTTTGATCATTCTAGTTGTGAGGCTTGTATTCTCGGTAAACATTGTAAAACCGTTTTTCCCAAGTCTTCAACTTTATATGACAATTGTTTTGATCTTGTTCACTCTGATGTTTGGACCTCACCTTTAGAGATAACAATAAGTATAATGTCACATTTATCGATGAGAAGTCGAAATATTCTTGGGTTACATTACTACCTTCTAAAGATAGAGTAATGGATGCCTTTATTACATTTCAAAAACATGTGACTAATCGTTTTAATGGTAACATCAAGGTAGTAAGATCAGACAATGGAGGTGAATACTCGAGCCATAGATTCAAGGAGCACTTAGCAAAGCATGGCATTCTTCACCAAATAAGTTGTCGATACACGTCATAACAAAATGGAGTTGCCGAGAGAAAGAATAGGCACCTCATGGAAGTGGCACGATCTATGATGTTCCACTCAAATGTCCCTAGAAGATTCTGGGGAGATTATGTTCTTGCAGCATGTTATCTCATCAATAGGATGCCTACAAGGATCCTAAATGATATCTTTCCCTTTTAAGTACTTAACAAAACTAAGCCCATAATTGATCACTTACGAGTTTTTGGGTGTGTTTGTTTTTTCTTGGTACCAGGTGAACTAAGAGATAAGCTAGACGCCAAGAGCACCAAGTGCATGTTCCTAGGCTACTCTACTACCCAAAAAGGCTACAAGTGCTATGACGCCACCCGAAATAGATATCATGTATCAAGGGACGTCAAGTTCATAGAGCACCAAGGGTTTTATGAGAAGAAGGATTGGGAAAGCCTGACGGACCTTGCAAGATCACCATCAGATAGAGCTGCAAGTATTCAGCATTTACTCAACCACCTTGGGAACCCCTTGCCAAGAAGTGATCCTCCGGCTACCTCCGTAAATGATCATCCGGTTACTCCGGGAATGAGAGTTCCATGAGTAATGATAATGGAATTCCAAATGCCCAAGAAGGAGCACAAGTGCCTCACCACACCTCAGGGAACTCACGAGAAGCCTCACCTCATCAATCTTCCACCAAGACTACACAGCCTGAGAATAACATGCATCAAGAAGATGCGGAGAATGTTACTGAAACTAGTATTTTGCTTACTCTAAGCAAAGAAAAACAGCAATGCAATCAACCTAAGCCTAGAGAGACCAAATACAAAGTTTATCAATTGTAGTATAGTGGTAAAGGGTTTTGAGTTGAGAACAAAGTCGAACCAATCAAGAGTAGTCTACAGCAATTTGTTGATTAATAAGGCTAGCTATTCAAATAATTATCAAAAGGGTGTGGTACTAGCAGTCTAAATAAGAAATCTACTAAAAATCCTAAATGATACTAGAGGTATCAAAGTCTGTCACACTTTAGCACATCATGGAACTAAACAGGAAAAATCACAGTACTAGGACGACTCGACCACACTGATCGAGTGGTGAGGTCAAGTGCTACAGTAAAAACAGAGAAAAGCTACAGTGAACGAATACTAAGGAAGCTGTGAAACTATGGGGAAAAACAGGGACTCTAGGGATGGAAATCACGGGATCGCAAACACTCTGTTCTATTGCAGCTATCAACTAGAAATTTTATCACAGGACTAACCTAGACAACAGAATTCATAACCAGCTCAGTCCATGGTTCGTGGTATAGAGCCCCAAGATCCAACCCAGTCAGCATAGTGTGAGGAGTCGGATCAGGCATGATGAATCAGCTTATTCAAGTCGAGAAGAGTTCATAACAAGTGAATAGGTGGAGTCGTGACATAAAATCATTGATCAGGGGAGAACAAGCATTAAAATCACTCACCCAAGAAGGAGTCGAAACTGAGTAATGATCAAACTATCAAAGCAATAACAAAACAGAGAGAAGCTACCCTAATCCATCCCCAAAAAAATATCAAATTTACTACTAACACATGGTGATCATGGCTGGGGTCCAAAACCCAGAAAAGCTTGAGCTTTTCATATGTGATAGCCTATGATCTAGTGAGCAAGGTTGGAGAAGAAATCAAATGCAAGTACTGATTTATTAAAAAGTTATCAAAGTTACAAAGTTGCTGGAAATGAAAAACTATCAAGAACAACAAGAACAAGAGAGAGACAAAATGAGAGCAAAACCTAAAAATTACTAAGCCAGAGCGGCGCTATTCCCTCCTCCTAATTAGGTTTAATGAGGTGCTTTTAGACATAGTCTCCAGCGCTTATTACATTTGGCGAGTTTTTAAGAGAAAAAGTCGGAGAGTGCCCACTCGACCCAGCAGTCGAGTGGGATGGTCGAGTGGCTTCTCGAGTAGGCAGGCGGTGCTGAAGTCTAGTGAGCCTGTGATGCTGAGGTCGAGAGTGCCTGTCTGGAGTGCTTCACTCGAGTGTCTGGTCGAGAGTGCTTGTCTAGAGTGCTTCACTCGATTGCCTGGTCGAGAGTGTCTGTCTAGAGTGCTTCACTTGAGTGCCTGGTCGAGTGAGCCATCAGTCTTCTCTGCAATCTTCACTCGACTCCATAGGGCTTGACTGCATATCTTTACTTCATGAGCCAAAATCCAACTATGCTCCATATGCCCCATATGTACCTGATAAGACCCCAAATATGCAAAATGCATGCAATGCCTATACAAAAATATGAAACATTTTATATGAAGGATATATACACGAAATGATATAAATAATTGATAAAATATACTCGAAAGCATGATGAAAAGGTGGTAAAAATATGTATAAAAGTGGTGTTATCAACTCCCCCAAACTTACCCTTTATAGAATTTATGAGATTTATGCGGATTAACTAGAGAATTAGAGAAGAGATTCAATAAAAACAAGAGAATTAGAGACAGCTCTCTCTCAGCCATAAGAGGCACGAAAATTAGGTTAGGTTACAAGAAAAAAGGGGTTTCCTCCTTTTATAGCGGAAGGAGGAAGCCCTAAATAAAAATACTGTAGCAATAGTGAAACGCAGTTTACGGGATGAATAGTGACATTGCTGGAACTCAGTTTACGGGATGAATAGTGACATTGCTGGAACGTGAAGACGAACACTCACGGGATGAATAGTAATCTCGGGTGTCGGGATGAATAGTAATCTCGGGTGTCGGGATGAATAGTACCCGGCCTTCTGCACGGAATGCCTTTTCTCAATACTCCCCCTCAAGCTTAGTCGTCGGTGAACAAAGACTAAGCTTCGACCTACATAGGCGTTACCTCGGTAAAAACCTCATCATAGAAAAAACCACTTGGGAAAAAATCTGTGATGAGGAAAAGAGCATAACGTCTACGAGTAGGGGATTTGATCAAGGGTGAGTTGGATCCACAAGCCCCAGTTTGCTGTAGATGTGTTTGCAAACCTTAAGACTCGCAGCTTTGGTGAAGATGTCTGCTAGTTGATCTTCACTTCTTGTAAAACATGGTAGTGTGACTCCTTCTTTGATCTTCTCTTGAACTTTGTGGCCATCAACTTCTATGTGCTTGGTCCTCTCGTGAAACACAGAGTTGCTGGCAATGTGTATAGCAGCTTGATTATCACAATGCATAGTGATGGGTCTTGTGGTTTCAATGCCTAGATCTCTGAGTAGTGCCTTAAGCCAAATGAGTTCTTCTGTGAGCTTCCTCATGGCTCTATACTCGGATTCAGCACTTGAACATGACACTACCTTCTGCTTCTTAGACTTCCATGTCACCAAATTCCCTCCAATGAATGTGTAATATCCAGTGGTTGACTTCCTATCATTCGTGTCACCAGCGTAGTCTGCATCACAATAACCAACAATCTCGGCATTCTCATTCTTTCCCATCCATATGCCTTGTCCCGGACTCCCTTTTAGATATCTGAGTATCCTCTCCACCATATTCCAATGGTAGACTGTGGGTTTTTGTATGTATTGACTCACCTGATTCACAGCAAAACATAAGTCAGGTCTTGTTAAAGTCAGATAGATAAGCTTACCCACTAGTCTTCGGTATTGGAGAGGATCTGCATATGGTTTGTCTAATGAATCTTCTTCTTCGAGCTCCTTGCCCTTTTTCTCCCCCTTTCGCTTGACCTTGTAGCCATCTGCAAGAGGAGTTTTGGCTGGCTTTGCTCCCATTTTACCTGTCTCATTCAGCAAGTCAAGAGTATACTTCCTTTGTGATAGAAATAAGCCCTCCGAAGAGCGACATACTTCAATCCCTAGGAAATATTTTAGTTCTCCAAGATCTTTGATATCAAACACAGTTTTAAGATAGGTTTTAGTTTCGAGAATACCTTCCTTATCATTGCCGGAAATGATAAGGTCATCCACGTAGACCAATACCACAACGATTCCTCGTGGACTTTGGACTGTGAACAATGTGTGATCAGCTTCAGATCTCTTGAACCCTTTTTCTTCGAGAGTACAGCTCAGTTTGTGGTACCAAGCTCTTGGAGATTGCTTTAGTCCATAGATGGCTTTTCTAAGCCGCAGAACTTTTCCTGGAGCAATAGAGTCTTCAAGGCCTGGTGGTGGAGTCATGTACACTTCTTCTTCAAGTTCTCCTTGCAAGAACGCATTCTTCACATCCATTTGCCATAACTCCCGATCCAGATTTGCAGCCAATGAGAGAACAACTCTAACTGTATGCAGCTTGGCGACAGGAGCAAACGTTTCTGTGTAGTCGTCTCCATAAGTCTGTGTGAATCCTCTTGCAACAAGTCTGGCTTTGTACCTCTCAATATCTCCATTGCTTAGATACTTGATAGTGAAAAGCCACCTTGAACTAACAGCCTTCTTTCCCAATGGTAGGTCGGCTTCATCCCATGTATGATTCCTTTCCATAGCCCCAACCTCATTATCCACTGCTCCAAGCCATTCCTTACTCTCTTTGGCTTCTTCATAACTCTGTGGAATCCATTGAGCATCAATTTTCCCAAGGAAGGCTTGATGAGGAGTTGGCAACAGGTCAAGCGAACACACAGCTTGTATAGGATGCACCACAGCTTGGTTGTTGAAATAGACTCTAGTGACCTTCCAATGTTCAGGTCCAAACCTCTGTCTAGTGCTTCTCCGAAGAGGAGGTGGCGGTGGAGGAGGAGGAGTTTCTGTTTCATTTCCAACCTCATCATGGTGATCCTCTTGAACCACATCTTCAGTCATACCATCCTCATCTTGAACTTGGTCTTGTTCCCTGTCAAGTGGGCTTTGTTCTGGCTGAGTGTGCTCAGTGGTATCAGTTTCTTCCATGGGGTTTGGAGCAGCCTGTGTATTCCCAAGGTCAGTATTGCGTTGATCTTCTGTAGTCTCCACTCCTTTTTGGTTGGTTTCGACATTATCAGAATGTTCTTCTCTCCGAGGAGGAGGATTCCCAAGATGACTAAGGAGATGTTGGAGACTAGCGGCTCTATCTGATGGTGATCTTGTCAAATCTTTCAAACTCCCCCAATCCTTCTTGTCGTAATACCCTTGGTGCTCAATGAACTTGACACCTCTTGACACAATTGTTCTGTTCTTTGAGAGGTCATAGCACTTGTAGCCCTTTTGAGTAGTAGAGTAGCCTAGGAACATGCATTTTGTGCTCTTAGCTTCAAGCTTGTCCCTTAGTTCACCTGGTCTCAATACAAAACAAACGCAACCAAACACTCGTAAGTGATCAATAGAAGGTTTGGCTCGGTTCAATACCTCAAATGGTGCTAAATCAGTTAGGATCCTTGTTGGTGTCCTATTTATTAGGTAACAAGCTGCCATGACAGCATCACTCCAGAATCTCCTTGGAACATTGGTGTTAAACATCATGGATCGTGCAACTTCCATAAGATGTCGATTCTTCCTCTCAGCGACACCATTTTGTTGAGGTGTATATGGGCAGCTAGTTTGGTGTATGATCCCATGTCTTGCTAAGTGATCTTTGAACTTGTGACTAGTGTATTCCCCCCCATTATCAGACCTGAATACCTTGATCTTGGCATTAAACTGGTTAGTAACATATGATTGAAAATTAACAAATGCATCATATACTTTATCCTTAGATGCAAGCAGTGTGACCCATGTATATTTTGATTTCTCATCAATAAATGTAACATAGTATTTATTATTGTCTCTAGATAAACATGGGGCAGTCCACACATATGAATGCACAAGATCAAAACATTTTTCATAGTAAGTTGAAGACTTAGGAAAAACAGTTTTACAGTGCTTTCCTAGAATACATGCTTCACAGTTCATATGATTAAAGACAACATGGGGTAACATAATCTCTAAAGCCCTAGCATGAGGGTGACCAAGTCTATCATGCCACAGTTTATTTGGGCTAACAGCATAACAAGATTGACAAGAAAGAGAAGTAGATTTTGTTGCTGGAGAATCCTCAAAAACATATAAGTCACCGTTAGTGTTCCCTTCTCCCAGAACTTTTCCACTCTCAGTATCCTGAAAATGAAAGCTATTAGGACCAAATATAGCATAGCAATTAAGATCATTTGTAGCTCTTTTTACTGAGACAAGATTAGAGGTGAACTCGGGCATGAAGAACGCTTTAGAGTTCTTATCACAAAGTTTTAAATCACCTACTCCTCTTATGGGGATCCTATCACCATTTGCAATTATCACATTTCCATTAATAGGTTTAACATTATTAATGAGGTTAGGGTTACTAATCATATGATGAGAAGCCCCAGAATCAATAATCAATGTTTTATTTTGTGATTTAGGTAAAGAAGCAAAGTGAGTGATACCGGATTCTTTATTGGTAAGGGCAGCAATGGACTTGATGAGAGCTTCAAGGTCCGACTTCCTAACAACATCATTGGAGTATGCAACCATAGCCAGTTCATCTCCTTGTCTAGATGGTCCGGCCTGAGCTTGCTCAGTTGAGGCTTCTTGAGAGTAGTTTGCTTGAACCTTGAACTTTGCTGGCTTAAGATGTGGATGTAGTATCCAACATTTATCCTTGATATGGCCTCTCTTCTTGCAGTGATCACACAAAAGAATCTTCCTATCTTCAGACTTGAAAGTGTCTTTGTGTGCCATGACCATTTCCCCTTTGCCACTGAAGAGACCTACTGAGCCTTGTTCACGTTGGATTTGAGAGCACACCTCATCTAAGCTAGGTAACTTCTCCGCTCTAAGGATGTGCTTGATGAGATCATTGTAAGCCGGGTTCAATGTGAGCACTTGGATCCACCGAGAAAGGTCTTAGCATCTCGAGTTCAGCCCACAGGGATCTGAATTTTCCAAAGTGTTTTGTGAAGTCAAGATCTTCTTGGCTGAGATTGTTTATAGCTTTCTTGACTTCAAACACTCGAGTAAGATTGGAGACATTTCCATCAACATTCTTTAGTGTGTTCCACAGCTCCTTTGCCGTCTCACAATAAGAATAAGCTTAAAGTATTGCGGCTTCAAGTGAGTTTTGAAGTAGTCCAAGAACCCCCTGATCTTTTTGAAACCATTTGCCATCTTCAGAACTTGGAACTCCACTGATCTCTTTTCCATCTTCATCCGTGATTACTTTCTTATCTTGGGTTTCAATGTGATTCCAAAGACCACGACCACACAGATTTGTCTTGGTGGTTCTAGCCCAGAGTAAGTAGTTCACACCTTTGAGAGTAACTGGTATAGGAACAGATTTTGAAGAATCCATGCTTCAGCGTTTCTTACAGCCAACACACCCACAAATTTCCAGATTGATCTTAACTTCCCAAGCAACCAACAAGACTGAAATCGTATGAACCGAGTCTGAAGTGAAGTAGAGCAGAGATGATTTTACCAAATACAGCAGAGAAAGGTTACACCTTTGCTGAGAAATCACAAGTTCTGTTGGTGTCACTGTTGCTACAGTACCTCCGAAAATCTGTCAAAACCAGAAGAGAGCTGAAGATCTATAGAACCAGCAATGGAGATTAATCTGCTGAGAAGGGACAGAGACCTGCTGAGATCTTCAAGCATAGACAAGAGAAACAAACACAAGCAGAGATTGAGAACTTTCTATGAGAGATAAAGAGAGAGCTGTGGCATGAATGGAGATTAAGAGAATAACTAGAGATGATTGAATAGAAGCAGAGAATCAGTAACAAGGCTCTGATACCATATAGAATTTATGAGATTTATGCGGATTAACTAGAGAATTAGAGAAGAGATTCAATAAAAACAAGAGAATTAGAGACAGCTCTCTCTCAGCCATAAGAAGCACGAAAATTAGGTTAGGTTACAAGAAAAAAGGGGTTTCCTCCTTTTATAGCGGAAGGAGGAAGCCCTAAATAAAAATACTGTAGCAATAGTGAAACGCAGTTTACGGGATGAATAGTGACATTGCTGGAACTCAGTTTACGGGATGAATAGTGACATTGCTGGAACGTGAAGACGAACACTCACGGGATGAATAGTAATCTCGGGTGTCGGGATGAATAGTAATCTCGGGTGTCGGGATGAATAGTACCCGGGATGAATAGTACCCGGCCTTCTGCACGGAATGCCTTTTCTCAATACCCTTTGCTTGCCCTCAAGCAAATAGAAAGGATAAGATGAATGGAGTAGTGTGAAAAGTGGGGACTTAGAACCTAAGCAAACTAAACAAACCTGTAATGTCAATGTCACACTTATTAGTTCTAGAATGCAATTCACAGAAGTTGTACTTAAAAGCTTTAGCCATACTCATCACATCAAATTCAACACTAAGACTCAATCACAAGCAAACATTCAAAGCATACTATCCCTTTAACATTGATTAAGCACGAACTGGTGAATCATGATATGCAATAACTGTAACTCATTTGGTTGAGGGACAAGTTTTAAGAGATAAAAATGATCTCTTCTTCCTCTGGTTTTAAGCGCATGTATCAGGATCTCTCAATGAAATGGATTGAATTATAAGAGAATGCTAAAGGTAGATCCAACTGGTGCATACAGGAGCAGACTATCATCTACCCATGAAGAACCAAATGACTCCCCTAACTCTAAAATCCCAAAAACTTCATCCTAGTTCTATCCGTGTGCTTAAAAGCTTTTCTTTATCATTTTTTTGACTCAAGGACTGATTTTCTTGTTAGAATTCAGAGATTACGCTTCTAGAAACGAGAATAAGACTTGCAGAAATAATAAGAATAAGAATGGAGTTGAGAGATTTTATTATCTCTTAGAGATTTTATTATCACAGTAGTTGTAAAGTGTTACAATGTGTTACATATTTATAGAACTCTTAAACGCAAAAATAACTAGGCATATCTTGTAGTTCACACGGTCATCTATCCGTTGGGAATAGTTGCGGATCCGTGTGAGATAAAAATAGAGCCGTTAGAGAAGAAAACAATATGGGCGTCCTTTCTTCTCTTCTTAAGCCTGAATTCCTTATTGGGAATTTGTTGCTTGATTAATACTCCCCCTCAAACTTAGTCGGAGTGAATGTGGAGACTAAGTTTGATTTTCCAGAAACAAATCCTCACAACTACCTCATTAAAAACCTCACAAGTACAAACCCGGTGGGAAAAACTCCTTGTGAGGAAAAGAGTGTAGTGTCTCTGGAGATAGAGAGGCATGATCAAGGGTGAGTGAGATCTAGTCCAAGCTTGCTGTAGATGTGGTTGCAAATCTTGGGACTTGTAGCTTTGGTAAATATGTCAGCCAGCTGATCTTCGCTTCTTGTGTAGCATGGGAGGATTACTCCTTCAATGATCTTTTCTCTAACTTTGTGACAATCCACTTCTATGTGCTTGGTTCGTTCATGGAAGACAGAATTGGTAGCAATGTGAATTGCTGCTTGATTGTCACAATGCATGGTAATGGGACTTGTGCTCTCAATTCCCAGATCCTTCAGAAGCGCTTTTAGCCATACTAGCTCATTTGTGAGCTTCTTCATTGCTCTATACTCACTTTCAGCACTTGAGCATGAGACGACCTTTTGCTTCTTGGATTTCCAGGTCACTAAGTTCCCTTCAATGAATGTGCAATAGCCGGTTGTGGATTTTCTATCCATCGTATCTCCAGCATAATCCGCATCACAATAGCCCACAACTTCAGTACTATCATTCTTTCCCATCCAAACACCTTGCCCTGGTGATCCTTTGATGTATCTCAGAATTCTTTCCACCATATTCCAGTGGTGCACCAAGGGCTTTTTCATGTGTTGGCTCACCTGATTCACAGCAAAACATAGGTCAGGTCTTGTTATGGTTAAGTAAATTAACTTACCTACAAGCCGCCGGTATTGAGCTGGATCTTCAAATGGTTTGTCAAGTGGATCTTCTTGTCCTTTCTCCCCATTTCTCCTGACCTTGTAGCCATCTTCAATTGGTGTCTTGGCCGGTTTAGAACCTAATTTTCCTGTCTCTGTAAGCAAATCAAGTGAATATTTTCTTTGGGATAGAAACAAGCCTTCCGGAGAGCGGCATATCTCTATTCCTAGAAAATATTTAAGTTCACCTAGATCTTTTATATCAAATACAGATTTAAGGAAAAGTTTGGTTTCTTGAATACCTGCTTGATCATTGCCGGAAATGATCAAGTCATTTACATATACCAAGACCACAATGATTCCTTGAGCACTTTGAGAAGTAAACAAGGTGTGATCAGCCTCCGATCTTTTAAATCCTTTGGCTGTTAATGTGAAGCTCAGCTTGTGGTACCAGGCTCTTGGGGATTGCTTTAACCCATAAATGGCTCTTCTAAGTTTGAAAACTTTGCCATGAGGAATTGAACTTTCAAGACCCGGTGGAGGCTTCATGTACACTTCTTCTTCAAGCTCTCCTTGGAGGAATGCGTTTTTGACATCTATTTGCCATAATTCCCAAGATAGGTTGGTTGCCAATGATAGAATCACTCGGACTGTATGGAGCTTAGCCACTGGTGCAAAGGTGTCCGTATAGTCTTCTCCATAAGTTTGAGTAAATCCCCTTGCAACCATGCGAGCTTTTTATACCTTTCAATTTCTCCATTGCTGTGATACTTGATGGTGAATACCCATTTAGATGTCACAGCTCTTTTTCCTGAAGGTAGATCATTCACATCCCAAGTGTGATTTCTAACCATTGCTTCTATCTCAGCATCTATAGCATCCATCCAGACCTTGATTTCTTTTGCTTCTTCATAGGTCTTTGGAATGTAATACTGCTCTATCTTTCCAAGGAATGCTTGATGATCTGATGGCAAGAGGGCAAGAGAACACTGAGCTTGTATAGGATGAGCCACAGCTTGATGATTATAATAGACCCTGGTTTGTTTCCAATGATCCGGACCAAATCATTGGCGTGTGCTTCTCCTCAAGGTTGGTGCTGGTGCCACTTCTTCCTCATGATATTCATTCTCCTGAATATCAGCTTCTGGTGGAGTTTCTTGATTAACTCCCCCTTGTTCATTTACTCCTTCGTCATTCTCTTGCTCATTTTGAACATTTACCCCTTCTTCTTGAATCTGATCATCTTGATTCTGATCATCTTGATTGTTTGCAGGGGCTGTTTGATCTTCATTCATTTGAGGAAGACCCATGTGACTTAAAATGTGTTGAAGAGAGGCTGCTCGATCTGCTGTAGTGTCAGCCAAGTCCTTCACACTTTCCCAGCCCGACTTCTCAAAATAACTTTGATCTTCTAGACGTCATGATGCGTTTGGTGCTTGGATCATAGCATCTGTACCCTTTTTGAGTAGTGGAGTATCCAATGAACACGCTTCTAGTGCTTTTAGCATCTAGCTTATTCCTTTGATCCCTTGGCACTAAGACAAAACAAACACTACCAAACACACGTAAGTGATTAATATTTGGTTTGGTTCTGTTTAATACCTCAAATGGTGATAAGTCATCTAAGACTTTTGTTGGAATTCTATTTATGAGGTAGCATGCGGTCATGATAGCATCTCCCCAAAATCTCCTTGGCATGTTTTTGTGGAACATCATTGATCTTGCTACTTCCATCAAATGCCTATTCTTCCTTTCGGCCACTCCATTTTGTTGTGGAGTATAAGGACAGCTCGTTTGGTGACGAATGCCATGATTTGCCAAATGAGCTTTGAAAATGTGGTTTGTGTATTCCCCTCCATTATCCGATCTTAGCACCTTAATTTTAGCATTGAAATGATTAGTCACATATGTTTGAAAGTTGAAAAATGCCTCAAATACTCTATCTTTAGAAGGTAACAATGTGACCCATGTATATTTCGATTTTTCATCTATGAATGTCAGAAAGTATTTTAGGTTATCTCTAGATAGGCAAAGTGAGGTCCAAACATCAGAGTGAACTAAATCAAATCAATTCTCATATATTGATAAGGAGTTTTGGAAAACACTTCTACAATGTTTTCCCAAAATACAGGACTCACACTCAGAGTTATCAAAGACTACATTGGGCATAATTAATTTTAAAGCTCTAGAATGAGGATGGCCTAATCTATCATGCCATAAATCATTTGAACTACTAGCTACATGACAGGAATTAATAAACGGCAAACTAGCAGAGTTGGAGCATCTAGAATGGTTCTTGAGATCTTCTAGAGTATACAACTCTCCCTTAGTGTTTCCCTTGCCTAAAACTTCACCGGTTTTAATATCCTGAAAATGAAAGCTGTTAGGTCCAAATATAGCATAAGCATTGAGATCGGTGGTAGCTCTTTTTATCGAGACCAAATTATTGCTAAATGTAGGCATGTAAAAGGCACTGGATTCATTTCCAAAGAGGTTTAAATTTCCTAAGCCTTTAATTGGCACTCTAACTCCATTAGCAATTTCAACATGACCAGATGTGTTTTGAATATTATTTAGTAGATTGGGATCTTTAATCATATGGTGAGAAGCTCCTGAATCTACTAAAAGAGTTTTTGATGAGTTAGAGGCTAGAAAGGTGATACCGGACTCCTTGCAAATTTGCATGGTCTTGATCATTGCCTCTAAGTCTGCTCTGCTCATGGTGATCATGCCATTGTTCTCTAAGGTAGAGGCTTGATTAGAATGGCCGTTTGGAGCATTTGGGTTCAGACCGAGTGATGTAGTTGGTTGAGCGGCTGGAGCATAATTTGAAGCATTTGCTTCATTCGCTTGTTGCCTTGCTCTGAAGCTGGCTCTGAGATGAGGATGAAGGATAAAGCACTCCTCCTTGGTGTGTCCTCTCCCTTGGTTGAATTTGCCAATGTTCTTGCAATGTTCACATTGCTTTGTTGATCCTTTCTTGTTGGAACTGAATGGAGGTTTGTAAAACCCTTTGTTTGCCGTTGGCAACTCTCCTTTGCTGAAGAGATCTATGGAGCCTTGCTCCTTTTGGATTTGAGAGCAGACGTTCTCAAGGCTTTGTAGCTTCTCCTCCCTTAAAATGTACTTTATAAGGTCATTGAATTTTGGATGGAGAGATTGGAGAAGTCCAAACACTCGATCTTGCTCTCTTCTTTCCTCTATAATTTTGAGGTCTTTTGTGCTTGGCCTCAGCATGTCCAATTCAGCAAGTAATGACCTATATTTACCAAAGTGTTTGGTAAAATCTTGATCTTCTTGAGTGAGGTTGCTGAGATCTTTCTTCACTTCGAATACTCTTGAAAGATTGGTGATGTCTCGATACACCTATTGAGAAAAGGCATTCCGTGCAGAAGGCCGGCTACTATTCATCCCGGGTACTATTCATCCCGAGACCCGAGATTACTATTCATCCTGTGAGTCTTCGTATTGAGAAAAGGCATTCCGTGCAGAAGGCCGGGTACTATTCATCCCGAGACCCGAGATTACAATTCATCCCGTGAGTCTTAAACTGCGTTTCACTATTGCAGTTTTTTTATTTAGGGCTTCCTCCTTCTTCTATAAAAGGAGGATACCCCTTTTTTTCTTGTAACCTAACACAATTCTTGCCTCCATAGGCTTAAAGAAGAAAATGGCTGAACCTCTCTTTCTCTCTAGTTCATCTAATCTCTGTCCTTATTTCCGCATCTAATCTCTTTAAAATCTCATGGTATCAGAGCAGGTTACTGATTCTCTGTTTGTATTCAATCATTTCTAGCTATTCTCTTGATTTCTCCTCAGTTACTATTCTCTTCTCTACACACCACAGCCATTTTCGTTTTTTTTTTTGAAGTTCTCAATTCCGAAATTTGTTTGTTCTTCTTGTCAATATTTGAAGATCTCAGCAGATCTCTGTCCTGTCTCAGCAGATTAATCTCCATTGCTGGCTCTATAGATCTTCAGCTCTCTTCTGGTTTTGACAGATTTTCGTAGGTAATGTAGCAACAGTGACACCAACAGAACTTGTGATTTCTCAGCAAAGTTGTAATCTTTCTCTGCTTTATTTGGTAAAATCATCTCTGTTCTACTTCACTTAAAACTTAGTTCATACAATTCTAGTCTTGTTGGTTGCTTGGGAAGTTAGGATCAATCTGGGAATTTGTTGGTGCGGTGGTTAGAAGAAACGCTGAAGCATGGATTCTTCAAAATCTGTTCCTATACCAGTTAATCTCAAAGGTGTGAACTACTTACTCTGGGCTAGAACCACCAAGACAAATCTGTGTGGTCGTGGTCTTTGGAATCACATTGAAACCCAAGATAAGAAAGTAATCACAGATGAAGATGGAAAAGAGATCAGTGGAGATCCAAGTTCTGAAGATGGCGAATGGTTTCAAGAAGATCAGGGGGTTCTTGGACTACTTCAAAACTCACTTGAAGCCGCAATACTTGAAGCTTATTCTTATTGTGAGACGGTAAAGGAGCTGTGGGACACACTAAAGAATGTCTATGGAAATGTCTCCAATCTTACCCGAGTGTTTGAAGTGAAGAAAGCTATCAACAATCTCAGCCAAGAAGATCTTGACTTCACAAAACACTTTGGAAAATTCAGATCACTGTGGGCTGAACTCGAGATGCTAAGACCTTTCTCGGTGGATCCAAGTGCTCTCAAGGAAAGGGGTGAACAAGATAGGGTCTTTGGTCTGCTTCTCACAATGAACCCAGCTTACAATGATCTCATCAAGCACATCCTTAGAGCTGAGAAGTTACCAAGCTTAGATGAGGTGTGCTCTCAAATCCAACGTGAACAAGGCTCAGTAGGTCTCTTCAGTGGCAAAGGGGAAATGGTCATGGCACACAAAGTTACTTTCAAGTCTGAAGATAGGAAGATTCTTGTGTGTGATCACTGCAAGAAGAGAGGCCATATCAAGGATAAATGTTGGATACTACATCCACATCTTAAGCCAGCAAAGTTCAAGGTTCAAGCGAACTACTCTCAAGAAGCCTCAACTGAGCAAGCTCAGGCCATACCATCTTGAAAAGGAGATGAACTGGCTATGGTTGCCTACTCCAATGATGTTGTTAGGAAGTCGGACCTTGAAGCTCTCATCAAGTCCATTGCTGCCCTTACCAATAAAGTATCCGGTATCACTCACTTTGCTTCTTTACCTAAATCACAAAATAAAACATTGATTATTGATTTTGGGGCTTCTAATCATATGATTAGTAACCCTAACCTCATTAATAATGTTAAACCTATTAATGGAAATGTGATAATTTCAAATGGTGATAGGATCCCCATAAGAGGACTAGGTGATTTAAAACTTTGTGATAAGACCTCTAAAGCGTTCTTTATGCCTGTGTTCACCTCTAATCTTGTCTCAGTAAAAAGAGCTACAAATGATCTTAATTGCTATGCTATATTTGGCCCTAATAGCTTTCATTTTCAGGATATTGAGAGTGGAAAAGTTCTGGGAGAAGGGAACACTAACGGTGACTTATATGTTTTTGAGGATTCTCCAGCAACAAAATCTACTTCTCTTTCTTGTCAATCTTGTTATGCTGTTAGCCCAAATAAACTGTGGCATGATAGACTTGGTCACCCTCATGCTAGGGCTTTAGAGATTATGTTACCCCATGTTGTCTTTAATCATATGAACTGTGAAGCATGTATTCTAGGAAAGCATTGTAAAACTATTTTTCCTAAGTCTTCAACTTTCTATGAAAAATGTTTTGATCTTGTGCATTCAGATGTTTGGACTGCCCCATGTTTATCTAGAGACAATAATAAATACTATGTTACATTTATTGATGAGAAATCGAAATATACATGGGTCACACTGCTTGCATCTAAGGATAGAATATATAATGCATTTGTTAATTTTCAATCATATGTTACTAACCAGTTTAATGCCAAGATCAAGGTATTCAGGTCTGATAATGGGGGGGGAATACAGTAGTCATAAGTTCAAAGATCACTTGGCAAGACATGGGATCATACACCAAACTAGCTGCCCGTATACACCTCAACAAAATGGTGTAGCTGAGAGGAAGAATCGGCATCTAATGGAAGTTGCACGATCCATGATGTTTAACACCAATGTTCCAAGGAGATTCTGGAGTGATGCTGTCATGACAGCTTGTTACCTGATAAATAGGACACCAACAAGGATCCTAACTGATTTATCACCATTTGAGGTATTGAACCAAACAAAACCATCTATTGATCACTTACGAGTGTTTGGTTGCGTTTGTTTTGTACTGAGACCAGGTGAACTAAGGGACAAGCTTGAAGCTAAGAGCACAAAATGCATGTTCCTAGGCTACTCTACTACTCAAAAGGGCTACAAGTGCTATGACCTCTCAAAGAACAGAACAATTGTGTCAAGAGATGTCAAGTTCATTGAGCACCAAGGGTATTACGACAAGAAGAATTGGGGGAGTTTGAAAGATTTGGCAAGATCACCATCAGATAGAGCCGCTAGTCTCCAACATCTCCTTAGTCATCTTGGGAATCCTCCTCCTCGGAGAGAAGAACAATCTGATAATGTCGAAACCAACCAACAAGGAGTGGAGACTACAGAAGATCAACCCAATACTGACCTTGGGAATACACAGGCTGCTCCAAACCACTGAGCACACTCAGCCGGAACCAAACCCACTTGACAGGGAACAAGACCAAGTTCAAGATGAGGATGGTATGACTGAAGATGTGGTTCAAGAGGATCACCATGATGAGGTTGGAAATGAAACAGAAACTCCTCCTCCTCCACCGCCACCTCCTCTTCGGAGAAGCACTAGACAGAGGTTTGGACCCGAACATTGGAAGGTCACTAGAGTCTATTTCAACAACCAAGCTGTGGTGCATCCTATACAAGCTGTGTGTTCGCTTGACCTGTTGCCAACTGCTCATCAAGCCTTCCTTGGGAAAATTGATGCTCAATGGATTCCACAGAGTTATGAAGAAGCCAAAGGGAGTAACGAATGGCTTGGAGCAGTGGATAATGAGGTTGGGGCTATGGAAAGGAATCATACATGGGATGAAGCCGACCTACCATTGGGAAAGAAGGCTGTTAGTTCAAGGTGGCTTTTCACTATCAAGTATCTGAGCAATGGAGATGTTGAGAGGTACAAAGCCAGACTTGTTGCAAGAGAATTCACACAGACTTATGGAGACGACTACACTGAAACGTTTGCTCCAGTCGCTAAGCTGCATACAGTTAGAGTTGTTCTCTCATTGGCTACAAATCTGGATTGGGAGTTATGGCAAATGGATGTGAAGAATGTGTTCTTGTAAGGAGAACTTGAAGAAGAAGTGTACATGACTCCACCACCAGGCCTTGAAGACTCCATTGCTCCAGGAAAAGTTCTGCGGCTTAGAAAAGCCATCTATGGACTAAAACAATCTCCAAGAGCTTGGTACCACAAACTGAGCTGTACTCTTGAAGAGAAAGGGTTCAAGAGATCTGAAGCTGATCACACATTGTTCACAGTCCATAGTCCACGAGGAATCGTTATAGTATTGGTCTACGTGGATGACTTTATCATTTCCAGCAATGATAAGGAAGGTATTCTCGAAACTAAAACCTATCTTAAAACTGTGTTTGATATCAAAGATCTTGGAGAACTAAAATATTTCCTAGGGATTGAAGTATGTCGCTCTTTGGAGGGCTTATTTCTATCAGAAAGGAAGTATACTCTTGACTTGCTGAATGAGACAGGTAAAATAGGAGCAAAGTCAGCCAAAAATCCTCTTGCAGATGGCTACAAGGTCAAGCAAAAAGGGGAGAAAAAGGGAAGAAGAAGATCCATTAGACAAACCATATGCAGATCCTCTCCAATACCGAAGACTAGTGGGTAAGCTTATCTATCTGACTTTAACAAGACCTGACTTATGTTTTGCTGTGAATCAGGTGAGTCAATATACATGCAGAAACCCACAGTCTACCATTGGAATATGGTGGAGAGGATACTCAGATATCTAAAAGGGAGTCCGGGACAAGGCATATGGATGGGAAAGAATGAGAATGTTGAGATTGTTGGTTATTGTGATGCAGACTACGCTGGTGACACAAATGATAGGAAGTCAACCACTGGATATTGCACATTCATTGGAGGGAATTTGGTGACATGGAAGTCTAAGAAGCAGAAGGTAGTGTCATGTTCAAGTGCTGAATCCGAGTATAGAGCAATGAGGAAGCTCACGGAAGAACTCATTTGGCTTAAGGCACTACTCATAGATCAAGGCATTGAAACCACAAGACCCATCACTATGCATTGTGACAATCAAACTGCTATACACATTGCCAGCAACTCTGTGTTTCACGAGAGGACCAAGCACATAGAAGTTGACTGCCACAAAGTTCGAGAGAAGATCAAAGAAGGAGTCACACTACCATGCTTTACAAGAAGTGAAGATCAACTAGCAGACATCTTCACCAAAGCTGCGAGTCTTGAGGTTTGCAAACACATCTACAGCAAACTAGGGCTTGTGGATCCAACTCACCCTTGATCATATCCCCTACTCGTAGACGTTATGCTCTTTTCCTCATCATAGATTTTTTCCCAAGTGGTTTTTTCTATGATGAGGTTTTTACCGAGGTAACGCCTATGTAGGTCCAAGCTTAGTCTTTGTTCACCAACGGCTAAGCTTGAGGGGGAGTATTGAGAAAAGGCATTCCGTGCAGAAGGCCGGGTACTATTCATCCCGAGAACCAAGATTACTATTCATCTCGTGAGTCTTCGTATTGAGAAAAGGCATTCCGTGCAGAAGGGTGGGTACTATTCATCCCGAGACCCGAGATTACTATTCATCCCGTGAGTCTTAAACTGCATTTCACTATTGCTGCAGTTTTTTTATTTAGGGCTTCCTCCTTCTATAAAAGGAGGAAACCCCTTTTTTCTTGTAACCTAACACAATTCTTGCTTCCATAGGCTTAAAGAAGAAAATGGCTGAACCTCTCTTTCTCTCTAGTTCATCTAATCTCTGTCCTTATTTCCGCATCTAATCTCTTTAAAATCTCACTCAGAACCTAAGTAAACTAAACAAACCTCTATTGTCAATGTCACAGTTATTAGTTCTAGAATGCATTTCACAGAAGTTCTACTTAAAAGCTTTAGCTATACTCATCACATCAAATTCAACATTATCTCTTTAACATTGATTAAGTACGAACTGGTGAATCATGATATGCAATAACTGTAACTCATTTGGTTGAGGGACAAGTTTTAAGAGATAAAAATGATCTCTTCTTCCTCTGGTTTTAAGCGCATATATCAGGATCTCTCAATGAAATGAAGTGAATTATGAGATAATGCTATAGGTAGCCAACTGGTGCATACAGGAGCAGACTATCATCTACCCATGAAAAACGAAATGACTTCTCTAACTCTAAAATCCTAGTTCTATCTTTGTGCTTAACAGCTTTTCTTTATCATTTTTTTGACTCAAGGACTGATTTTCTGCTTTCTTCTAAGAAGATGATACTTTACTTTTTACTTCTAGCAGATTTGAGATTTTTGATTTTTCACTAAGCTTTGACTCGACCACTCACTCGAGTAGCCTGTTCGAGTGGCTACTATACGATTTTTTTCTGTTTCTTTTACTGAGCCAACTTTTATCTTTTTCTTCCAAATCCTTTACTAGACTCATTTTTTTTTCTTTAAAACCTATCCTCTCCAAAGGCTTATGGTTTTTAGCAAAATATTTTTCTCTTTTCTTTTCTTTGTTAGTTTTCAAAGATTAATGAGTAATAACTGATAAGAACTTAGTAAGAATTAGAATAAGAATTGAGAGATTTTATTATCTCTGTAACCTTGAAAATGTTACAAGGAGTTACATATTTATAGAAAACTTAAACACAAAGATAAGTAGATGTTTCGTGGAGTTCAGACTCTCATCTATCCGTTGAGAGTAGTATTAGAGCCGTTAGAGATAAAAATAGAGCCGTTGGAGACGTTTTGAATTTGGGCGTCATTTATGGGCTTCTCTTCTTGGGCCTCTATTCTTGTATTCCTTGTTGGATATTTGTTGCTTGATTAATACTCCCCCTCAAACTTAGCCGGAATGAGTGTGGAGACTAAGTTTGATTTTCTAGAAACAAATCCTCACAACTACTTCATTAAAAACCTCACAAGTACAAACCCATTGGGAAAAACTGCTTGTGAGGAAAAGAGTGTAATGTCTCTGGAAAAAGGAGAAGCTTGATCAAGGATGAGTGAGATCTACTAGTCCAAGCTTGCCGTAGATGTGGTTGCAAATCTTGAGACTTGTAGCTTTGGTGAATTTGTCGGCGAGCTGATCTTCACTTTTTGTGTAGCATGGAAGGATTACTCCTTCAATGATATTTTCTCTGACTTTGTGACAATCCACTTTTATGTGCTTGGTTCTTTCATGGAAGACTGAGTTGGTGGCGATGTGAATTGCTGCTTGATTGTCACAATGCATGGTAATGGGACTTGTGCTCTCAATTCCCAGATCCTTCAGAAGCGCTTTTAGCCATACTAGCTCATTTGGGAGCTTCTTCATTGCTCTATACTCACTTTCAGCACTTGAGCATGATACTACCTTTTGCTTCTTGGATTTCCAAGTCACTAAGTTCCCTCCAATGAATGTGCAGTAGCCGGTTGTGGATTTTCTGTCCATTGTATCTCCAGCATAATCCGCATCACAATAGCCCACAATTTCAGTGCTATCATTCATTCCCATCCAAACACCTTGCCCTGGTGATCCTTTGATGTATCTTAAAATTCTTTCCACCATATTCCAGTGGTACAGCAAGGGCTCTTTCATGTGTTGGCTCACCTGATTCACAGCAAAACATAGGTCAGGTCTTGTGATGGTTAAGTAAATTAACTTACCTACAAGCCGCCTGTATTGAGCTGGATCTTTAAATGGTTTGTCAAGTGGATCTTCTTGTTCGTTCTCCCCCTTTCTCCTGACCTTGTAGCCATCTTCAAGTGGTGTCTTGGCTGGTTTAGAACCAATTTTTCCTGTCTCTTTAAGCAAATCAAGTGAATATTTTCTTTGGGATAGAAACAAGCCTTCCGGAGAGCGACATATCTCTATTCCTAGAAAATATTTAAGCTCACCAAGATCTTTAATATCAAATGCAGATTTAAGGAAAAGTTTGGTTTCTTGAATACCTGCTTAATCATTGCCGGAAATGATCAAGTCATCTACATATACGAAGACAACAATGATTCCTTGAGCACTTTGAGAAGTAAACAAGGTGTGATCAGCCTCTGATCTTTTGAATCCTTTGGCTGTTAATGTGAAGCTTAGCTTGTGGTACCAGGCTCTTGGAGATTGCTTTAAGCCATAAATGGCTTTTCTGAGTTTGAGAACCTTGCCTTGAGGAATTGAGCTTTCAAGACCTGGTGGAGGCCGCATGTATACTTCTTCTTCAATCTCTCCTTGGAGGAATGCGTTTTTGACATTCATTTGCCATAATTCCCAAGAGAGGTTGGTTGCCAATGATAAAATCACTCTAACTGTATGGAGCTTAGCCACTGGTGCAAAAGTGTCTGTATAGTCTTCTCCAAAAGTTTGAGTAAATCCTCTTGCAACCAAGCGAGCTTTATACCTTTCAATTTCTCCATTGCTGTGATACTTGATGGTGAATATCCATCTAGATGTTACAGCCCTTTTTCCCGAAGGTAGATCACTTACATCCCAAGTGTGATTTTTATCCATTGCTTCTTTCTCAGCATCTACAGCATCCACCCAGACCTTGATTTTTTTTGCTTCTTCATAGGTCTTTGGGATGTAATGCTGCTCTATCTTTCCAAGGAATGCTTGATGGTCTGATGGCAACAGGGCAAGAGAACACTCAGCTTGTATAGGGTGAGCCACAGCTTGATGATTATAATAGACCCTGGTTTGTTTCCAGTGTTCAGGGCCAAATCTTTGACGTGTACTTCTTCTCAAAGTTCGTGTTGGTACCTTTTCTTTCTCATGATCTTCATTCTCCAGAATATTAGCATCTGGTGGAGTTTCTTGATTAACTCCCCCTTGTTCATTTACTTCTTCATTCTCTTGCTCATTCTGAACATTTATCTCTTCTTCTTGAATCTGATCATTTTGATTGTTTACAGGAGCTGATTGATCTTCATTCATTGGAGGACGACCCATGTGACTCAAAAGATGTTGAAGAGAGGCTGCTCGATCTGCTGTAGAGTCAGCCAAGTCTTTCACACTCTCCCAGCCTGATTGCTCAAAATATTTTTTATCTTCTAGGAATTTCACATCTCTAGAAGTCGTGATGCGTTTGGTGCATGGATCATAACATCTATACCCTTTTTGAGTAGTGGAGTATCCAATGAACACGCTTCTAGTGCTTTTAGCATCTAGCTTATTTCTCTGATCTCCTGGCACTAAAACAAAACACAAGCAACCAAACACACGTAAGTGATTAATATTGGGTTTGGTTTTGTTTAATACCTCAAATGGTGATGAGTCATTTAAGACTTTTGTTGGAGTTCTATTTATGAGGTAGCATGCAGTCATAACAGCATCTCCCCATAATCTTCTTGGCATGTTTTTATGAAACATCATTGATCTTGCTACTTCCATCAAATGCCTATTTTTCCTTTCAGCCACTCCATTTTGTTGTGGAGTATAAGGACAACTTGTTTGGTGAAGAATGCCATGATTTGCCAAATGAGCTTTGAAAGTGTTGCTTGTGTATTCCCCTCCATTATCCGATCTCAGTACCTTAATTTTAGCATTAAATTGATTAGTCACATATGTTTGAAAATTGACAAATTCTTCAAATACTCTATCTTTAGATGGCAACAATGTGACCCATGTATATTTCGATTTTTCATCAATGAATGTCACAAAGTATTTTAAATTATCTCTAGATAAGCAAGGTGAGGTCCAAACATCTGAATGAACTAAATCAAAACAATTCTCATATATTGATAAGGAGTTTTGGAAAACACTTCTACAATGTTTTCTCAAAATACACGACTCACATTTAGAATTATCAAAGACTACATCAGGCATAATTAATTCTAAAGCTCTAGAATGAGAATGGCCTAATCTAGCATGCCATACATCATTTGAACTACTAGTTACATGACATGAATTAATAAAAGGCAAACTAGTAGAGTTGGAGTCTCTAGAATGTTTCTTGAGATCTTCTAGAGAATACAACCCTCCCTTAGTGTTTCCCTTGCCTAAAACTTCACCGGTTTCAATATGCTGAAAATGAAAGCTGTTAGGTCCAAATATAGCATAAGCATTAAGATCAGTGGTGGCTCTTTTTACTGAGACCAAATTATTGCTAAATGTAGGCATATAAAAGGCACTAGATTCATTTCCAAAGAGGTTTAAATTTCCTATGCCTTTAATTGGCACTCTAACTCCATTAGCAATTTCAACATGACCAGAGGTATTTTGAATATTATTTAGTAGATTCGGATCTTTAATCATATGGTGAGAAGCTCCTGAATCTACTAAAAGTGTTTTTGAAGGTTTAGAGGCAAGAAATGTGATACCAGACTCCTTGCAAATTTGCATGGTCTTGATCATTGCCTCTAAGTCTGCTCTGCTCATGGTGATCATGCCATTGTTTTCTGAAGTAGAAGCTTGATTAGAATGGCCGTTTGGAGCATTTGGTTGAGCAATTGGTGCATAATTTGAAGCGTTTGCTTCATTTTCTTGTTGCCTTGCTCTGTAGTTGGCTCTGAGATGAGGATGGAGGATGAAGCACTCCTCCTTGGTGTGTCCTCTCCCTTGGTTGAATTTTCCAATTTTCTTGCAATGTTCACATTGCTTTGTTGTTCCTTTCTTGTTGGAACTGAATGGGGGTTTGTAGAACCCTTTGTTTGCCGTTGGCAGCTCTCCTTTGTTGAAGAGGTCTAAAGAGCCTTGTTCCTTTTGAATTTGAAAGCAGACATTTTCAAGGCTTGGTAGCTTCTCCTCCCTTAAGATGTGCTTGATAAGGTCATTGAATTTTGGATGGAGAGATTGGAGAAGTCCAAACACTCTATCTTGCTCTCTACTTTCTTCCATAATTTTGAGGTCTTTTGTGTTTGGCCTCAGCATATCCAGTTCAGCAAGTAATGACTTATATTTACCAAAGTGTTTGGTAAAATCTTGGTCTTCTTGAGTGAGGCTGTTGAGAGTTTTCTTTACTTCAAATACTCTTGAAAGATTGGTGATGTCTCCATACACCTTCTTGAGAGTTTCCCAGAGTTCTTGAGCTGATTCACAATATGAGTAAGATTCAAATATTGAATCACTCAGAGAGCTGTGGATTATGCTGAGCACCATTTGATCTTTTTGCAGCCATTTTTCCAGAGCTTCTTCATTTCCTTCTTGAAGCTCTTTTCCTTTAGCCGGTTCAACTTGATTCCACAAGCCACGACCATACAGGTTTGATTTTGTGGATCGTGACCATAGGAGATAGTTCTCTCCTCTTAGAATGACTCTAATTGCAGTTGGTTTTGTCTCCTCCATGATTGAAAAAAATTTGATTTTCAAGAGAATTGGTTTTGGAGAGAGTTCTTCGAGAGATTTCCTGAAATATACCACTCTAACTTCACAAAAACTCGTCTAGGATGAATATATGTCAATCTCAGAGTTATTCAGGAAGTTAGAAGAACGTATTTCTAGAATGAAAGAAGAACTTTTGGAGAAGAAGATGAACAGTGGAATCTGGGCAATTTTGAATTTAAAATATTGAATTTCAAAAATTGATTTCTTAATCTGGAGAATTCTTGAGAGTATGGTTGTTGCCGAAGAGAAAGAAAAAGATGAAATCAAAAGATTGATCTTATTTATGGATCAATGCTCTGATACCATGTTAGTTTTCAAAGATTAATGAGTAAGAACTGATAAGAACTTAGTAAGAATTAGAATAAGAATTGAGAGATTTTATTATCTCTGTAACCTTGAAAATGTTACAAGGAGTTACTGTTAGAATTCAGAGATTACGCTTCTAGAAATAAGAATAGGACTTGCAGAAATAATAAGAATAAGAATGGGAGTTGAGAGATTTTATTATCTCAGTAGTTGTAAAGTGTTACAATGAGTTACATATTTATAGAACTCTTAAAAGCAAAAATAACTAGGCGTATCTTGTAGTTAATACGCTCATCTATCCATTGGGAATAGTTGCGGATCCGTGTGAGATAAAAATAGAGCCGTTAGAGAAGAAAACAATTTGGGCATCCTTTCATCTCTTCTTAGGCCTGAATTCCTTATTGGGAATTTGTTGCTTGATTAATACTCCCCCTCAAACTTAGTTGGACTGAATGTGGAGACTAAGTTTGATTTTCCAGAAACAAATCCTCACAACTACCTCATTAACAACCTCACAAGTACAAACCCGGTGGGAAAAAACTCCTTCTGAGGAAAAGAGTGTAGTGTCTCTGGAGATGGAGAGGCATGATCAAGGGTGAGTGAGATCTACTAGTCCAAGCTTGCTGTAGATGTGGTTGCAAATCTTGAGACTTGTAGCTTTGGTAAATATGTCAGCCAGCTGATCTTCGCTTCTTGTGTAGCATGGGAGGATTACTCCTTCAATGATCTTTTCTCTAACTTTGTGACAATCCACTTCTATGTGCTTGGTTCGTTCATGGAAGACTGAGTTGGTAGCAATGTGAATTGCTGCTTGATTGTCACAATGCATGGTAATGGGACTTGTGCTCTCAATCCCTAGATCCTTTAGAAGCGCCTTTAGCCATACTAGCTCATTTGTGAGCTTCTTCATTGCTATATACTCACTTTCAGCAATTGAGCAAGAGACGACCTTTTGCTTCTTTGATTTCCAGGTTACTAAGTTCCCTCCAATGAATGTGCAATAGCCGGTTGTGGATTTTCTATCCATCGTATCTCCAGCATAATCCGCATCACAATAGCCCACAACTTCAGTACTATCATTCTTTCCCATCCAAACACCTTGCCCTGGTGATCCTTTGATGTATCTCAGAATTCTTTCCACCATATTCCAGTGGTGCAGCAACGGCTCTTTCATGTGTTGGCTCACCTGATTCACAGCAAAACATAGGTCAGGTCTTGTTATGGTTAAGTAAATTAACTTACCTACAAGCCACCGGTATTGAGCTGGATCTTCAAATGGTTTGTCAAGTGGATCTTCTTGTCCTTTCTCCCCATTTCTCCTGACCTTGTAGCCATCTTCAATTGGTGTCTTGGCCGGTTTAGAACCTAATTTTCCTGTCTCTGTAAGCAAATCAAGTGAATATTTTCTTTGGGATAGAAACAAGCCTTCCGGAGAGCGACATATCTCTATTCCTAGAAAATATTTAAGTTCACCTAGATCTTTTATATCAAATACAGATTTAAGGAAAAGTTTGGTTTCTTGAATACCTGCTTGATCATTGCCGGAAATGATCAAGTCATATACATATACCAAGACCACAATGATTCCTTGAGCACTTTGAGAAGTAAACAAGGTGTGATCAGCCTCCGATCTTTTAAATCCTTTGGCTGTTAATGTGAAGCTCAGCTTGTGGTACCAGGCTCTTGGGGATTGCTTTAACCCATAAATGGCTTTTCTAAGTTTGAAAACTTTGCCATGAGGAATTGAACTTTCAAGACCCGGTGGAGGCTTCATGTACACTTCTTCTTCAAGCTCTCCTTGGAGGAATGCGTTTTTGACATCCATTTGCCATAATTCCCAAGATAGGTTGGTTGCCAATGATAGAATCACTCGGACTGTATGGAGCTTAGCCACTGGTGCAAAGGTGTCCGTATAGTCTTTTCCATAAGTTTGAGTAAATCCTCTTGCAACCATGCGAGCTTTATACCTTTCAATTTCTCCATTGCTGTGATACTTGATGGTGAATACCCATTTAGATGTCACAGCTCTTTTTCCTGAAGGTATATCATTCACATCCCAAGTGAGATTTCTAACCATTGCTTCTATCTCAGCATCTATAGCATCCATCCAGACCTTGATTTCTTTTGCTTGTTCATAGGTCTTTGGAATGTAATGCTGCTCTATCTTTCCAAGGAATGCTTGATGATCTGATGGCAAGAGGGCAAGAGAACACTGAGCTTGTATAGGATGAGCCACAGATTGATGATTATAATAGACCCTGGTTTGTTTCCAATGGTCTGGACCAAAGGTTGGTGCTGGTGCCTCTTCTTCCTCATGATATTCATTCTCCTGAATATCAGCTTCTGGTGGAGTTTCTTGATTAACTCCCCCTTGTTCATTTACTCCTTCGTCATTCTCTTGCTCATTCTGAACATTTACCCCTTCTTCTTGAATCTGATCATCTTGATTCTGATCATCTTGATTGTTTGCAGGGGCTGTTTGATCTTCATTCATTTGAGGAAGACCCATGTGACTTAAAATTTGTTGAAGAGAGGCTGCTCGATCAGCTGTAGAGTCAGTCAAGTCTTTCACTCTTTCCCAGCCCGACTTCTCAAAATAACTTTGATCTTCTAGGAATTTTACATCTCTAGACGTCATGATGCGTTTGGTGCTTGGATCATAGCATTTGTACCCTTTATGAGTAGTGGAGTATCCAATGAACACGCTTTTAGTGCTTTTAGCATCTAGCTTATTCCTTTGATCCCTTGGCACTAAGACAAAACAAACACTACCAAACACACGTAAGTGATTAATATTTGGTTTGGTTCTGTTTAATATCTCAAATGGTGATAAGTCATCTAAAATTTTTGTTGGAATTCTATTTATGAGGTAGCATGCGGTCATGACAGCATCTCCCCAAAATCTCCTTGGCATGTTTTTGTGGAACATCATTGATCTTGCTACTTCCATCAAATGCCTATTCTTCCTTTCGGCCACTCCATTTTGTTGTGGAGTATAAAGACAACTTGTTTGGTGAAGAATGCCATGATTTGCCAAATGAGCTTTGAAAATGGGGCTTGTGTATTCCCCTCCATTATCTGATCTTAGCACCTTAATTTTAGCATTGAAATGATTAGTCACATATGTTTGAAAATTGACAAATTCTTCAAATACTCTATCTTTAGATGGCAACAATGTGACCCATGTATATTTCGATTTTTCATCAATGAATGTCACAAAGTATTTTAAATTATCTCTAGATAAGCAAGGTGAGGTCCAAACATCTGAATGAACTAAATCAAAACAATTCTCATATATTGATAAGGAGTTTTGGAAAACACTTCTACAATGTTTTCTCAAAATACACGACTCACATTTAGAATTATCAAAGACTACATCAGGCATAATTAATTTTAAAGCTCTAGAATGAGGATGGCCTAATCTAGCATGCCATACATCATTTGAACTACTAGTTACATGACATGAATTAATAAAAGGCAAACTAGTAGAGTTGGAGTCTCTAGAATGTTTCTTGAGATCTTCTAGAGTATACAACTCTCCCTTAGTGTTTCCCTTGCCTAAAACTTCACCGGTTTTAATATCCTGAAAATGAAAGCTGTTAGGTCCAAATATAGCATAAGCATTGAGATCGGTGGTAGCTCTTTTTATCGAGACCAAATTATTGCTAAATGTAGGCATGTAAAAGGCACTGGATTCATTTCCAAAGAGGTTTAAATTTCCTATGCCTTTAATTGGCACTCTAACTCCATTAGCAATTTCAACATGACCAGATGTGTTTTGAATATTATTTAGTAGATTGGGATATTTAATATGGTGAGAAGTTCCTGAATATACTAAAAGAGTTTTTGAAGAGTTAGAGGCTAGAAAGGTGATACCGGACTCCTTGCAAATTTGCATGGTCTTGATCATTGCCTCTAAGTCTGCTCTGCTCATGGTGATCATGCCATTGTTCTCTAAGGTAGAGGCTTGATTAGAATGGCCGTTTGGAATATTTGGGTTCAGACCGAGTGATGTAGTTGGTTGAGCGGCTGGAGCATAATTTGAAGCATTTGCTTCATTCGCTTGTTGCCTTGCTCTGAAGCTGGCTCTGAGATGAGGATGAAGGATAAAGCACTCCTCCTTGGTGTGTCCTCTCCCTTGGTTGAATTTGCCAATGTTCTTGCAATGTTCACATTGCTTTGTTGTTCCTTTCTTGTTGGAACTGAATGGGGGTTTGTAAAACCCTTTGTTTTCCGTTGGCAACTCTCCTTTGCTGAAGAGATCTATGGAACCTTGCTCCTTTTGGATTTGAGAGCAGACGTTCTCAAGGCTTGGTAGCTTCTCCTCCCTTAAAATGTACTTTATAAGGTCATTGAATTTTGGATGGAGAGATTGGAGAAGTCCAAACACTCGATCTTGCTCTCTTCTTTCCTCTATAATTTTGAGGTCTTTTGTGCTTGGCCTCAGCATGTCCAATTCAGCAAGTAATGACCTATATTTACCAAAGTGTTTGGTAAAATCTTGATCTTCTTGAGTGAGGTTGCTGAGATCTTTCTTCACTTCGAATACTCTTGAAAGATTGGTGATGTCTCGATACACCTTCTTTAGAGTTTCCCAAAGTTCTTGAGCTGTCTCGCAATATGAGTAAGATTCAAATATTGAATCACTCAAGGAGCTGTGGATTATGCTGAGCACCATTTGATCTTTTTGCAGCCATTTTTCCCGAGCTTCTTCATCTCCTTCTTGAAGCTCTTTTCCTTTGGCTGGTTCGACTTGATTCCACAAGCCACGACCATATAGGTTTGATTTTGTGGATCATGACCATAGGAGATAGTTTTCACCTCTTAGGGTGACTCTTATTGCGGTTGGTTTTGTCTCCTCCATGATTAAAAGTAATGACTAGCCGCTTGATAATCTACCGCTCAACTTCACACAAACTTGTCTAGGATGAATATTTCAATCTCAGAGTTTGAACCGAAAGTTCTTTGAGGAACTTCCAGAAATATACCACTCTAACTTCACACAAACTTGTCTAGGATGAATATATATCAATCTCAGAGTTTTTAAGGAAGCTAGAAGGATGTATTTCCAAAATAACCAAAGAATTTTTTTTTTTTTTTTTTTCAGAGAAGAAGATTGAACAGTGATTCCAACGGATAGATTTTTGAATTTTCGAAAAATATATCTTGATTTGGAGCTTTATAGAGCGTGTGAATGCTGCGGAAGCTTTGAATATGAAGGAGGAGAGATTGTAGGTGCAAAAGAGACCAGGAGAAGGAGTGATTCTTCAAGAAAAGTTTCTGAACTTTCTTGAGCTGTAACAATGGCGTTTTTGAAAAAGTAGAGAAAGAGAATGATGAAATAAAAAGATTAATCTTGTTTATGGATCAACGCTCTGATACCATGTTAGAATTCAGAGATTACACTTCTAGAAACGAGAATAAGACTTGCAGAAAGAATAAGAATAAGAATGGGAGTTGAGAGATTTTATTATCTCTTAGAGATTTTATTATCTCTTAGAGATTTTATTATCTCAGTAGTTGTAAAGTGCTACAATGAGTTACATATTTATAGAACTCTTAAACGCAAAAATAACTAGGCGTATCTTGTAGTTCACACGCTCATCTATCCATTGGGAATAGTTGCGGATCCGTGTGAGATAAAAATAGAGCCGTTAGAGAAGAAAACAATTTGGGCGTCCTTTCTTCTCTTCTTAGGCCTGAATTCCTTATTGGGAATTTGTTGCTTGATTAATAGTTACATATTTATAGAAAACTTAAACACAAAGATAAGTAGGTGTTTCTTGGAGTTCAGACTCTTATCTATCCGTTGGGAATAGTATTTGAGCCGTTAAAGAAAAAAATAGAGCCGTTGGAGACGTTTTGAATTTGGGCGTCATTTATGGGCTTCTCTTCTTGGGCCTCTATTCTTGTATTCCTTGTTGGATATTTGTTGCTTGATTAATATTCTTTTCCCAGACTCAAACCTAAACTTATTCAAACTCCTAGCCTAAATCTCGTTCAAAAATTGTGAACCAGAGACTACATGAGAGGCTACTCCTGTCAGCAACACCTAAAACTTTCTGTCTAATTCAATCCGGAAATAGGCCTCACTTCACTCAAGAATAATGTATGGTCTGAAATGAAGTTTTGGGTTAGGTTTTGTGAAACTTTCTCAATGGTGGAGACAGCTACTTGGAATAGCAAGAGTGGTAAAAGGTGAAAGCAAATCCAAGTATTTTGAGGTATCCATGAGTTAAAGTTTTAGAGCATATCATGATAATTAAGTTTTTCAAATTATGTTCAAATTCATAGGGATAGTTTGATAAATCACAGTAAGCTTCAACCGAGTGAGAATGCTAAATCTAAATTCCAAGCAAGGTGCAGCCTTAATTTTCAAGCTTAGGCGAATGCATTAGACAACTTATAACTGTGGCATTGAAATTATATGTTTGGTTCTTAAGATTTTTACGGTTTGACTCATCATCTTCCCCTATGCATATGTACAATCTTAGGCAAAATTTCTAAAACTCAGTCTTAAAATGATATTGCAGCTACATGACACTCTTTTTGTAAAATTGTTTTCTGAAAATTTTCAATTTTTTAAGTTTTTTCAATGCACATAGATGATGTAAATTTGAATAAGAAAATAAGGAAATATGTCAAATACCTCTCTCAAACCCTCCCCCAAACTTAAATTACACAGTCCCTGGTGTAAAATGAATTCAAGAGATGATTTGAGGGACTAAAACAAAAGAGAAAAAAAAATGCAATGATATAAACAATGATAAGGAAGTGGGGTGGTACCTCATTCTTGTGGAGTGAAGAAGGCATCTGTGTTAGCCTCCATGCTCTCCTGAGTGTAGGCTTGAACTGTGGTGGTGAGAGGATCTGCTCCGGGGTGTGACTCGAGTGGTCCACTCGATCCAGCAGTCTGGCATATATCATGCACTCGAACCATCATGGTCGAATGGCTTGCTCTGGTAGTACCCCGGGTAAGGTGGAAGCTATGCGCCCTGATCATAGCATGAGTAAGGGACGACAGGTGCACTTGGGTCGAAACCCTGATAGCACTCGAGTGGCTCACTCGACCTAGGTGGTCAAGTGGCTTTGTCTGGGGATGAATGCTCTAGATCCTCTATGGGGTGATCTGGGCGCCTCTTTATCTCCTTCAGCTCAGCCGAAGTTCTTCTAGATGAGCCAGCACTCAACTTCCTCTTAACTGCTGTCAAGCGGCTGGTGATCCGCTTCATTGTGGCATTCATTCCACTCTTGAATTTGCTGAATTGTCTGTCCTGCCACTTGCACCACTTCTAAAGTGTGGAGATCTTATGATTAGCCTCTTTGAGGCTTTTGCACTCTGTCTCCTCAAAATAAAACCTCTCTGGAGCTTGCACACTCCCCATGAAGTCCTGAAACGTTTCATTTTCTTGGAGTCTAACTCCCTCATCAGAGAAGTAGAGATCTCGGACTGGTGGTACAAAGGGGACACTACGGTCACCGTCCTCTGCATAGAGCTTGGTTAGACCTCCATAAGGTAGCAAAACCTTCGCCTTGCTTCTCCTAGGATGTGAGAAGTTGTAGATGTACTTCTCACCAACCTTCGCACCAATAGTCTGAGTGTCCTTCATGTGATCCAAGTCCATCAGAGTGTATGGTGTGAGCGCTGATATGAGCTCAACTCCAGCAGCCTCTAAAAATGGGGTAACAATCCCTCCCACTGTGAACTCTGCCTTGTTCAACATCTTGTCGTCCTTGACAGCAGTAGCTCTGTAGCTCATCTCCTCGCATCTCAATCCCATTGGCCCAGTTCTCCTCTAATGAGTAGATGAGGCAGTCGCAAAGAGCCTTGTCCATCATCTTCAACTCACTCTCATTCACTGGCCCTGTGGCCTTCTTCGCAAACATCGTGTTTGCAAGAGTCCTGTGGAGGTATCTCACTGCAGGGTGCCTGATCTCACTGCTCTTAGATCTAGCAGACTGATAATGCTCCCTTCCTCCAAGCGCCAACCACAACTTATTCAGGTCTTTCTTCTCAAAGTCCTGAGCTTGCCTTGTTCCTCTGCAGAATCAAACAAGATGTTAACCACACTCAGGGGTAGCTGATAGTCTATCTCTCTGACTCTAAAGCTCACATGCCCCATCTCTGATGTACCAGCCATGCCTCTCGTCTCATTGAAGTGGAGATCCACTGTTGCCAAGAAATGGCATGTCTCAGTCTTGAAACCATCACGAGGGCTGTGGGTGAGTCCCATGATGTCAGCAGACTCATAGAGCTTCCCCACCTCTCTGCAAATTCCCAAAGCTTGCATGGTGGGGCGATCTGGGTACCTAGTCCAAAGGAACTTCACCCTCTCCACAGTGAGATGAGCTTGGCTTCCTCAGAGGTCTCAGCCTGGATGTCCTCGGAACTCTCGAAACCAGTCTCCTCCTCACTGTTCCTTCTCACTGATTCTTCTTCTTGAACCCTTTTGCCCTTAGCATTGTCTTGTTGTGACCCAGATGGTCAAGTGGCTCTTGCTGCGGTTTGGCTTATTGTTGCCCTTGTCTTTGTAGTGCCAGTGCTCCTAAAACAAATTCACAGATCAAAAACTTAGCAAAAATATTTGGACCAATCGACCCAGCCACTCGAGTGATGTGGTCGAGTGGGCAAAAATTTCCAAATAAATTTTTGCCCAACTTGACCCACTCGAGTGCTTTGATCGACTAACAAAGTTAACAATCATATGCATCCAATTTCAAGCCTAGCAAGGATCTAAACAACTTAGGCTCAAAAATTTTCCAAAATCATCAAGTTCCAAATGCACTACTAAGAACAAAATTTCGATTTCAAGCAATTTCAACCATAGAAATCATTGCGTACTCCTTCTGATTCCTTATACTACTCTAATCAACCGACTTTAACTACATGCAAGCCAAAAAGTTTCAAAAAATTTCAAAAAATTTCGAACCCGGATTTTTGCAAAAACGGGTTCAAAGGGTTTAAAAACTTATGAGTTTCGGAATTGCTAGAGTGTCGAGACATGATTAAAATTTGGTTGAAAACTTTGAAGATTTGAGTGAAAAAATTTTAGAGAGAAGTTGGAGAGTTATGCGCTTTCTAGAGAGATAAAAATCGTAAAAATGGGGAAGAAGAAGATGGTGGGTCGCGTGGGTATTAAATGATAGAGTGATTTCAAATGAACGGTCTAGATTAAAAGTTGAGATTTCAGACAAAACCTTGCCACTGACCCTTTTGAAACTCCACTTCGGCTCATACTCAGCTCCTATCCTCTCCTGAAACTCAAAACATTAAGAAAATACATTAAAAATAACAATATTCAAAAAGACATAAGATAAATCAAAACTAGTATATACAATGATAAACATGGGAATTCCTCCCAAGTGAGCTTGTTTAAGTCACTTAGCTTAACTCTCACTATTTTTAGGCAGGTGGAAGGTCTTTGAGGGGCTGTGTTGACCCCTCTGGAATTGGCTTCTCCACTATGAAGGTTGATGCTATGATAGCGTGATAGAAGCTATCACTCATTCCTGGTGGCCTCCTCCTTCCCATCTCTGGTGGGGGTGGTTGAACTTCCTTGAGCTTCAGAACTTCCTTCTCAAGGTTGTCCACCTTCTCTGCCAACTCGACAACAACACCTTGTAGAGCAAGGATTGTGCTCAGGTCCCTGTACAAAAATATTCCTGGTCCGAGTACCAAATTGAAACAGGTGGTTTCGTAGGGGTCGGGTGTGCTCTCTGGTGATGACTCGAGTGGTCACTCGACCTAGCAGTCTAGTGGACTTGTCGAGTGTGCCCTGTGCTGTCTTCATCAGAGTCACCTCCTACTACAAACGCATCAAACTTATGCACTGCTCCATCAGAGTGACTACCCATGGTGACTGTGAACCCTGGAGGTCTAGATGGTGTCTGAGAGTACTGTTCAATTTTCCTAAAGTTTGTCTTTTCATAGCGCTCAGCTTCTTCCATATAGAAGAGCTGTCTCTCGAAAGCAGGGGTTTTCAAGCCGGAAGAGCTGTCAAAATGCATCACCAAATCATTACCGGTTTGAAGAACTATTTCACCACTTTTGGTGTCAATAACAGCTCCAGAGGATGCCAAGAATGGTCTGCCTAGTGTGAGGGGATCCATTGGCTCTTTTCCATCTTCATCACTATGAAGTCAGTAGGGATCTCCATGTTTCCTACTCTCATTGAGACATTCTCTAGCAAGCCATGGGGAAATCTGATGGTTCTGTCAGCTAAGACTAGAGACCTGGTGCTTGGCAGAAATTTGTGATAGCCCAGCTTTCCTGCAACAGACAATGGCATTATGCTGACTGAAGCACCCAGTTCACAGAGAAAATTCTGGAAAGTCTGGTTTCTGATGGTGCAGGGTATTGTGAAAGATCTAAGATCTGTCAGCTTCTTTTGCACTACCACTTTCTGCTGAGTGATCATCTTACACTCGTAGGCCTTAGCAGCTGCTGCTCTCTTATCTTGAATTATCTTCAAGGTTCTTTTTCTCAAACCACTGTCAAAAGGTCCAAGTGACTTCACAGCTTCATCCCAAGTCATTTTAGCTTCAAGCTCTGATAGCTCTTCTTCAAGCATATTAGCATACTCCTACCATATTAGCATACTCCTTCTCAATCTCAGCCTTGAACCGTTCTGGGAAAGGACTTGTCATCATCGCATGCACATCCAGTATGCGCTTCTCCTTTGCAGTCTCGGGAGTGCCTACTCGACCACTCCCTTGAGTGGTGTGCTCCAGTGCTACAGTGCTTGAGCGAATTTCAGCAGCAGATCGAAAGGTTGCCCCCCCAACTTGAGTATCACTGTCCCCAGTGATGTTGGGGAATCTCTTCTTGAAAGGAAGATGATGGAGAGCTAGTGATGTGCTCACTACATAGAGACGTGCAGGTTCCTTAGGATTCTGCACAGCTTTTCCAGGAAGTTGGCATGTGGTCTTAGTAGAGGCTGATGCAGCACTGGACTCAACAAACTTCAGTCTGCTGTTGAGAACCTCAATCTTATGGTTCAAATCATCATAAGAGCAATCGATGTGGGTTTTGAGGTCAGTGAACCTCTTTGGCGTCTCTTGAGTAGCAGTATTCTGGCCTTGAAGAAGTTGGAGTAGAAGAGGCTTAAGGTCACCATCAGCTTGTGGAGGTTGTCCTGGAGCAAATCCAGGTGGATTGGCTGGAGCTTGTTATCTAAGCAATAACAAAACAGAGATAAGCTACCCTAATCCATCCCCCAAAAAATCTCAAATTTACTACTCACACATGGTGATAATGGCTGGGGTCCGAAACCCAGAAAAGCTTGAGCTTTTCATATGTGATAGCTTATGAACCAGTGAGCAAGGTTGGAGAAGAAATTAAATGCAAGTACTGATTTAATAAAAAATTATCAAAGTTACAAAGTTGCTAGAAATGAAGAACTATCAAGAACAGCAAGAACAAGAGAGAGAAAAAACGAGAGCAAAACCTAAAAATTACTAAGGCAGAGCGGCGCTATTCCCTCCTCCTAATTAGGTTTAATGAGGCGCTTTTATACATAATCTCCAGCGCCTATTACATTTTGCGAGTATTTAGAAGAAAAAGTCGGAGAGTGCCCATTCGACCCAGCAGTCGAGTGGGATGGTCGAGTGGTTTCTCGAGTAGGCAGGATATATGAAACATCCTATATGAATGATATATGCACGAAATGGTATAAACAATGGATAAAATATACTTTAAGGCATGATAAAAAGGTCGTAAAAATGTGTATAAAAGTGGTGTTATCAGTTACCAATGAGCAGCTAGATCCGGAAGATCAAGATGATGAGTCTGAGCATGAAACTGATCCTGATCCAGGCCCTACACTAAGAAGGAGCGCTAGACAGAGATTTGGTGCTGACAATTGGAAGAACACAAGAGTATACTACAATTGTCAAGCCGTGGCCCATCCTATTCAAGCTACATGTTTGCTTGCCCTTTTGCCAAGTGATCGTCAAGTCTACTATGATAATGGAAAGCTCTAAGGACCTGGAGTATGGAGCATGGATAGGACATGAAGACATGGACAAGCATGGAGCTAAGGATGCTTTGGAAGTACCTCTCGGAGCCAAGACTCGTTTAAAGACCAAGAAGTTTAACCATGCTATTGGAAGATTGCTTAACTACATAAGGAAACATTTGGATCTCTTGAGAAATAACAGAGAAAATATTATCCAAACCTCATTGGTTTTGATAAATGCTCAAGATGATCAACAAATGGGAATATGTTCCATTTGTATTCTTTTTCCCTTATCTTCGGTTTTGTCCCATTGGGTTTTGCGGATAAAGGTTTTTAATGAGGCAAGTGGATCACATTTCTCATTAGCCCATTTGTTGGTCAAGATCAGGCCCAAGACCCATCAGCATTTCGTGGCCAAGAGGAAGGAAAATGACTTGAAGAGTCAGTTTTGAATTCAAACAGTTTTTATTATTTTTCTCATTTTCGAGTTGTTTAAATTTCTGTCTTGAAACTTGGTTTGTTTGTTTTGAGACTTTCTTCTTCCTTCTCTTTATAATCTCGTGGGAGATCTCATTGTAACTCATCTTTCTTTTATTCTCAAACTTTTTAAGTAAAGATCATTGATCATTTTTCGTGTGTCGAATGTCGATATCTTAAGACTTATCAAAAGGTCTTCCGCAACCTTTTGTGGCGTCTATCAATCCATTTCACCTCTTTCTTTGCTTGTGTGTCGAGCCTAGATTGAGATCGTTGTCCATAACTTCACGGTGTCAAAATTGGGGCGTGATTCCTAACCAGAATCCCATCAAGTGTTATCAGAGCACCACCGAGAAGTTAAGTGTTTTCTGTACGATTTTGTTTTAATTTTCATAATTAATTTATGTGCGCTAAAATCGTGAAATCAACTGCATCTGAACCTAGGACTAGTCTAGTATTTGTTAAAATTTATTCTGGAATTTTTAGATTTGTGTTGATAATTTTTCGAGATCAATTTCGTTGAATAGTCGCGATTAGGGTTCTTCAGCAGTTGAAGAATCATTTTCGTGTTTTGCTCATTTGATTGCGATTTCTTTCAAAGGAACTTGTTCCTGGGTTATTTTTGTGTTGTTTTTCAGGCAGAGATGGCCGATATTGATAAGGATTCAAGCAAGAACCACAACGAGCTCTTCATTGAAATGTTAACAGCAAAAATGCTGGATGGAAGTTTTGCTGCTTTTGAGGAAAAGAACAGAGCCAAACAAAGGAGGGAACAAGAGATTAATCCCAAGCCACCAGACAATCCATCAAGATCAACTCATCGCAGCCCACATAAAACATCTCTTACTCCCAAAGCTAAGTTGAAATTTGAATCTGATTTTCAACATACTAATGAGCTTCGACTCTATAAATTTTCAGGAAAAGGAAACTACTTAGAGTGGGAACTAAACATGGAAGATTGGTTTCACTACAACCGCATTCTTAAAGAGAAGAGGTTCAATGTTGCAATGGACCAACTCGCGGGAGATGCTTATAAATGGTTGTTGGAAGAAGTTTATGATCACTGGTATTACAAGAATTCAAATATTAACTCGTGGAGAAAACTTAAGGAACTACTCAGGGATAAGTATGCACCAAAGGAAGTGTACAAGAATGTTTTAAGTGAGAAAGTGGAGGCTAAGTCAACATCTCTACCAAAGTAGGACACCAAAAAAGTCACATTTCACAAGCAAAGCCTAAATCCATCACTTGAAACAAGCAGTGAACCAAAGCAATGTAAGTCCTCTAATCTTTCAAAATCCAAGGAAGTCACTTGTTATAACTGTCGAAAGAAAGGACATTTTGCTGCAACTTGCCTTGAAGAACACGAGCTAAATATCACTTCATTAGGATCAAAACTGAGCTCACAAAACTCAAGTAGTGAACTAGTTAATCAAGGTTTAGAAACTTCCAGTTCTTGTGTGATGCACTTATTCTTGTCGAAAGATCTTGATTCAGGTCATACTATGGAGCATGAGGATGACAAGCTGAAGGAAACTCAACAGAAAAAAATCAACTTTCAGTGTCAACCACTTCACAAGCTTGCCGAGATAACAAGTATGAGCAAAATGACTATGAGCGTATGGTGACTAAAACTGGTTTGCTTCAAATATCACCATCTTCAAAGATGAAATGTTATCAAACATCTTACAATACTCAGGTAAGTTTAGCTTGCGAGTTTATTCGATATTGGAATAATTTTAGTTTCACTCGTAGCTTCAATCAACTTGTTTTGAATGTTGAAATTTCAAGTATAATGCAAATGATTTTTCCCTTAAGTACCAAGAAAGATACAGGTACCTTACATGTGTGCAACGGCTTAGGAGGAATCACATCCACATGGAGCTTAACAATGGATCGATCAGAGAGAGTAACAAGAACTGAACACATCATTGTGATCAAGGAGAAACCACCAGATGCCTCACCACCAATAAAAACCCGAGATTGTACAATTTTGAGTTTAAAACCTTTTCAAGAAAAGAAGACTACTCTTGTCACCAACCATGTCCTGATCAATGAAGAACCTCCAGATCCAACACCACTCTCATTTACCGTGATACAATGAACACCAAATACTCCAAGGATCAGGTAAGTATCTCTTTGTCTCGATTAGTTTCTCATGATTTAAGGGCTGTGAGTATGAATATATTGTCTCCAGAAATCATTGAGAAAAAGTTAGGTTTATTCAAGGAATATTCGGAATCAAAATCTTGTCTTAGGATGCAAGAAAAATAAGAACTTGATAAGATTAATGCTTTGATAGATTCTGATACATGTTTTCCTGTTTATTGTGATTCCATGACTGTGATAACATGCTTGCTCTTTGCCAAAAGTGTTGACAACTTTGCAGGAATAAAAGAGGAGCCACCGGATTCAAAAATTATCTCATCTAGTTGCTTTGCGAGGACTGGAATTGGAGTCATTTTCTGCATGATAAGAAACCCCTTCCTTACTTCAGAATGATCTTTTGAGGTTGGAGAACAAGTATGGACGCCAAGGATTGCTGGTCCATTTTCCCTAACAAGAAGAATCATCAACAATGCCAATCAACTTGATCTCCGAGGTAAAAATCCCATGATGTTACTCTTTGATGGTTCTAACTTAGTGTTGTTTGTGGCAGGTCAAACAGATTTGAGGACAAATGCTTTTCAACTGGGGGAGGATGATATGATAATGGAAAGCTCTAAGGACCTGGAGTATGGAGCATGGATAGGACATGAAGACATGGACAAGCATGGAGCTAAGGATGCTTTGGAAGTACCTCTTGGAGCCAAGACTCGTTTAAAGACCAAGAAGTTTAACCATGCTATTGGAGGATTGCTTAACTACATAAGGAAACATTTGGATCTCTTGATCAAGAACAGAGAAGATATTATCCAAACCTCATTGGTTTTGATAAATGCTCAAGATGATCAACAAATGGGCATGTGTTCCATTTGTACTCTTTTTCCCTTATCTTCGGTTTTGTCCCATTGGATTTTCCGGAGAAAGGTTTTTAATGAGGCAAGTGGATCACATTTCTCATTAGCCTATTTGTTGGTCAAGATCAGGCCCAAGACCCATCAGCATTTCGTGGCCAAGAGGAATGAAAGTGACTTGAAGAGTCAGTTTTGAATTCAAACAGTTTTTATTATTTTTCTTATTTTCGATTTGTTTTAATTTCTATCTTGAAACTTGGTTTGTTTATTTTGAGACTTTCTTCTTCCTTCTCTTTATAATCTCGTGGGAGATCTCATTGTAACTCATCTTTCTTTTTATTCTCAAACTTTTGAAGTAAAGATCATTGATCCTTTTTCGTGTGTCGAATCTCGATCTCTTAAGACTTATCAAAAGGTGTTCCGCAACCTTTTGTGGCATCTATCAATCCATTTTACCTCTTTCTTTGCTTGTGTGTCGAGCCTAGATTGAGATCGTTGTCCATAACTTCATGGTGTCGAAATTGGGGCGTGATTCCTAACCAGAATCACATCAACATTGAACAAGTTGATTCCCACAGAACTCCACACAGTTATGAGGCAGCCAAAGAAGACAAGAGGTGGTTAGGAGCTGTGGAAGATGAAGTAGGAACTATGGATAGGAACCATACATGGGATGAAGCTGATTTACAACCAGGGAAGAAAGCTGTTAGTTCTAAGTGGGTCTTCACCATCAAATATTTGAGCAATGGAGACATTGAGAGATACAAAGCTCGCCTAGTAGCAAGAGGCTTTACACAAACTTATGGACACGACTATACGGATACATTTGCTCCAGTAGCCAAACTCCATACCATTAGAGTGATTCTCTCCTTGGCAACAAACCTAGACTGGGAATTATGGCAAATGGATGTGAAGAACGCATTTCTACAAGGAGAACTTGAAGAGGAAGTTTACATGACACCTCCACCAGGTCTTGAAAGCTCCATTGCTCCCACAAAGGTTCTTAGGCTGAGGAAAGCAATCTATGGGCTCAAGTAATCTCCTAGATCGAGGTATCACAACCTCAGCTCCACTCTCAAAGACCGAGGGTTCAAGAGATCAGAAGCTGACCGTACATTGTTTACTCTACAACGCTCTAAGGGGATTATTGCCATCTTGGTGTATATGGAAGACCTTATCCTTTCCGGCAATGATAAGGAAGGTATACAAGATACTAAAACCTTCCTAAAATCTGTCTTTGATATTAAGGATCTTGGGATACTAATGTATTTTCTAGGAATTGAGATATGTCGCTCTCCGGAGGGACTATTTCTCTCTCAAAGGAAATACACCTTGGATTTGTTGAATGAGACAGGAAAATTAGGATCAAAGCCGGCAAAGACTCCACTTGAAGATGGCTACAAGGTCAGGCGAATGGGGGAGAAAAAGAAGGATGGAGAAAAGAAGGATCCACTGGACAAACCTTACACCAATCCACTCCAATACCGTCATCTCGTAGGTAAGCTAATATACTTGACCATTTCTAGACCTGACTTATGTTTTGCTGTGAATCAGGTGTCCCAACATATGAAAGACCCAACGGTGTACCATGGGAACATGGTGGAGAGGATTCTTCGTTATCTTAAAGGCAGTTCGAGTCAAGGTATTTGGATGGGAAGGAATCGCAACACAGAGATCGTGGGATATTGTGATGTTGACTATGCCGGAGACACTAATGATAGGAGATCTACTACTGGCTGTTGCACGTTCATTGGTGGGAACTTGGTCACTTGGAAGTCAAAGAAGCATAAGGCGGTGTCATGCTCTAGTGCCGAATCGGAATACCGAGCAATGAGGAAACTCACCAATGAGCTTGTATGGCTCAAAGCGCTTCTCAAGGACTTTCGGATCGAGTCAAAGCACCCCATTACTATGCATTGTGAGAATTAAGCCGCGATCCACATAGCAAGCAACTCAGTGTTTCACGAACGGACCAAGCACATTGAGGTGGATTGCCACAAGGTCCGAGAGAAGATAAAAGAAGGCAAAACACAACCATGCAATACCAGAAGCAAGGATCCGTTAGCTGACGTCTTCACCAAAGCCACAAGCCTCAAGATCAACTACTACTTGTATGGTAAGCGTGGGCTTGTTGACCTTACTCGCCCTTGATCTACTTCCTAGTTCCCGTGGATGATATGCTCTTTTTATAGATTTTATGAGATTTATGCGGATTAACTAGAGAATTAGAGAAGAGATTCAATAAAAACAAGAGAATTAGAGGCAACTCTCTCTCAGCCATAAGAGGCACGAAAATTAGGTTGAGTTACAAGAGAAAAGGGGTTTCCTCCTTTTATAGAAGGAGGAAGCCCTAAATGAAAAACGGCAGGAATAGTGAAACGCAGTTTACAGCATGAATAGTGACATTGCTGGAACGTGAAGACGAACACTCTCGGGATGAATAGTAATCTTGGGTCTCAGGATGAATAGTAATCTTGGGTCTCGGGATGAATAGAAATTTCAGGTCTCGGGATGAATAGTAATCTCGGGTCTCGGGATGAATAGTACCCGGGATGAATAGTACCCGGTCTTCTGCACGAAATGCCTTTTCTCAATACTTTTCCCCGACATAAGGTTTTTCCCATGAGGTTTTCTTTATGTTGGGGTTTTTACAGAGGTATCATCATAGGAATCCAAGCTTAGCCTTCGTCCCTACGGTTAAGCTTGCGGGGGAGTATTGAACATAGACGAGTATAGAGTCATGGTAAGGAAACAAGACCAAGGGAGACTATGAGCATTGCTTGGACTGATGATGACTTGAAAGCATCATAGACATGATCCAGAGTGTCAAAAAGAAGGAAGATATCAGCCGGAAGCTTATAGGGTTTTGTGACCGTAAACATTGTACGGATCGGTACGGATGGTACGGATCCGTACAACCTGAAGATCATCCTGAAATGTGATCAGAAGGAGAAAGGGGATTGTGCAAATTTCGGGTCAAATAAAAGAGTCGTTGTGCAAAGTTCAAGTCACATCCTTCTTCCGGATAAAGCTCCTCTCCTTATCCACACGTCGGGCATTGTCTTGGTCAAGCTAGCCGTTGTTGTCTACCCTTGTGGTCTTTATTCACACGTCTAATCATTAGGGCTTCTCCTTGATGACCTCACTTGGTCCCTTTAAAAAGAGTAGCCGCAGCCTTTGTAAAGGTTACCTAGACTTAGCCATTTTTGGCAATGAATGAAATCATCATCCACTTTGTCTCTTTTCTACTTTTCCGCATTTAATACTTCATAAACTCACAATCCATTGGGTGACTAGCACTAAGCAAAAAGGATGTGTTCATTAACTAATAATTCAAGCCAAGTATCAAGGTTGTTTGTGAATCTATCAACCTAAGTGGTGTGAATGAAAAGTTAAACTAAAGACCAAACCTACCAAAGGCTTTCACTTTGGTAAGTTATCAAAGAAACAGAGAAACTACAGAAAAACTACAGTGCATGAGTGGTTCGACCTGGTGCTCGAGTAGCAAGGTCGAGTGAAATAACTACAGAAGCAAACAGTGACAAAAATGTTCTAAGCAAGTGAAACGAGTGATATAAAAACTATAGGGATCATAGGGCTACATCAACTAACTAGTGAATGCTCAAGAAAGCCCTACGTACTAGCATGCTCAAACAATAAGGGATTCCCTTAACAACATACATCATAACCTGCTTAATCTATGGTTCGGAGAAGCGAGCCTCAAGATCCAACCCTGTCAGCATAGTGTGAGTTGATCGGATCAGGCTTAAAGCATCAGTCTATTAAAGTTAAGAAGGATTCATAACAAGTAAGAAAATGGAGTCGTGACATAAATCAATGTCTGATGCATCCACCCTCACGCTATTTTACCCTAATCCGTGGAAAAGTCTATCTAACGATTCAAGGCATGGGTCGTGCTCATGAAATCGTCTAAGTTCATGCCTTAACTGGCCAGAAAAGAGCAAGCATTAAATTCACTAACCGAAGAGGGAACGAAACAAATTGACAGACAAACTTAGATACCCAAGCCTATCAAGAACATCACAAGCCTAATCCACCCCTAATAACCCTAACTAACTACTCACACACAGATTTCATCATAAGTTAATCAAACCCATAAATCTCTAAGATTGACATAGGGTGTAGATAAAGAGCCAGTGAGCAACTTTGTTGAAGAAATCAAACGCAAATACGCAAATCAAACGAGAACTCGACACAAGCGTTCGACCCAGGGCACTCGAACGAGCACTCGTACAATCAATCAACCATACCACTCAAGAGACCACTTGAACGGCTAACTAGACGACACCGTTTGACAACCCACTCAAGAGGATGCTCGACCAAGCCACTCGACTGCTCGGTCGAGTGGCGTTCCTCTACTATTTTTTCTGAAAACTCGGACTTGTATTTAATCTATTTTAACGCCTAGTAGAAAAGCCCCTGATTAACCTAATGTCAGGGTACGCTGCATTTTATTAGCTTAATCTAGTTTTTAGACTTCCTCTCTCTAGTTCATTACTTTTGTTCTTGAGACTTATCAGATTTCATGATTTTCTAACTTGCATAACGTTTTATATAATTCGTATTTGCGTGTGATTTCTTCTACAAAGTTTTTCATCGGCTCTTTATCTACAAGCTATGTCAATCTTAGAGATTACTGGGTTTGAGCAACTTATGATGAAATCCGTGTGTGAGTAATTAGATTAGGGTTATTAGGGGTGGATTAGGCGTGTGATGTTCTTGTTAGGCTTGGGTATCTGAGTTTGTCTGTCAATTTTTTTCGTTCCCTCTTGGGTTAGTGAATTTAATGCTTGCTCTTTTCTGGCCAGTTAGGGCATGAGCACGACCCATGCCTTGAATCGTTAGATAGACTGTTTCCAGGGATTAGGGTTGGCAATGATGAGCATGGCCAAGGATAAGGAGCATGTACCTGAGCATGTACCTGAGCTTGAACCTGAGGATGCTCTAGCTATATCAAGTGGACCAATGACGCGTGCTAGGACCAGAGAGCTCAAGGAGACCATCCATTCTCTACTTACACACTTAGAGAATCAAGCAGGAGAAAGTGATGCTTGTCAAACCACTTTGGTTTTGATTCAAGGTAAGTGATTTTAACAAATAGGAAAAGTGTCTCAGTTGTACTCTTTTTCGATTGTCAAGTTTTGTCCCACTAGGTTTTCTTGACAAGGTTTTTAATGAGGCAGCTGTTTCACTTCATCATTGCCCATTTGTTGAAAAGGAAGCCCAAGGCCCAATTTTAAACATCTAGGCGTGGCCATAAGGAAGCAAAGGGAGCTAATGAGTTATTTATATTTTAAACTTTGTTTTATTTAGTTTTGTTATTTCCAAGACTAATTGCATGTTGTTTCAGCTTTGTTTCTTTCTCTTTATATTCCCTTGTAAACCTTCAGTTTAATCTATCTAGCTTTTTATTCTCAAACTCTTCTAAGAACTAGATCAAAACAGGTAAATCAAAGGAGTTTCATTCTCTTTGTGTGACCCATCGATCCACTGGTGAATCTAAGGATTTCTGCAGCCTTAGTGTGACCAATACATTCTACTGTTACTTGAGTTTATTCGATCTATCTCACTATCTTATCATTTTCATCTGTACTTGCTTCTGAAGTGACGATATTTGGAGTTGAATTATATTAAGTGGTATCAGAGCCACTTTGGAAGCTAAGTACTCTTAGATCTGTTAGTTTTATGCTTGTTTATCAGTTTGTTCTTGTGGATCTAAGTGTTATAGGAATTTTGTGTCTTTTGACATTCCAGATCTGCAGATCCTATTTCATTTGCATTATGTTCTTATCATAATGTACCAATCTGTAGTGTTACTCGTTTAGAGTGTAAATCGTGCTTATCTGTTGTTGTATGCATCTCTATTTGTCCTGTTGGGTGAAGATTTGAATACTGAAATTTTTTTTAGTATTGAAAACGGATTTATGTGCTTCTCAGTCTGAAACTTTAACTTTTGCTTGAAGAACTTGTAACTGCGTGTTGTGTTAATTTGTTGCAGTTCCTATGGGGAATACAGAAGAGGAAGAAGGGACTAGTAACAACAGAAATGATAAACTTTACCTTGAAGCTCTAACAGCAAGAATGCTGAAGTTGATGGATGAAAGATTTGCTGCTTATGATGAAAGGAACAGAACCATACCTAATACTAGGCAGAATCAAGAACAGGATGACAGGGTTCATGATGCTGTTACAGATCAAAATAGGGTTCATGATGCTGATGCAGATCAGTACTATCAGAGGAGAAGTGATGCTTCACAAGGTAGTCAGAGGAGATACAAGCGTAATAGAACTCAAGATGAGCTTCTGAGGGACAATCTCAAGGGTTTGAAGATCAATATCCCTCCATTTTATGGCAAGACCGATCCTGATGCTTATCTAGAATGGGAAAAGAAGATTGAGTTGGTTTTCAATGTTCAGCAGTACACAGAGCTAAATAGAGTCAAGATCGCTGCAACAGAGTTTCATGATTATGCTTTGAGCTGATGGGATCAGTTAGTCACGACCAGGAGAAGAAAAGGAGAGCTACCTGTTGAGACTTGGACTGAAATGAAAAATCTGATGAGAAAACGGTTTATACCTAGTCACTATCATAGAGAATTGCATCAGAAACTACGAAAACACATTCAAGGATCTCGAACAGTAGAAGAGTATTATCAGGAGATGGAAGTGTTGATGCTGCGAGCTGACATAGCAGAGGATGAAAAAGCTAACATGTCACGGTTTCTAGGAGGTTTGAACCAGGACATTCAAGACAGATTAGAAACTGAGCATTACATGGAGCTTGAAGAGATGTTGCACAAAGCTATTCTGTTTGAACAGCAGATCAAAAGAAAAAGAGCTTCACGTTCTAGCTGTAGTAATAGTTCATCATACACAAGGCCAGGTTACTCTAAAAAAGAGAGGAACTCTTTTACTAAAGACTTTAAACCAGCAGTGTACTCTAAACCCCTTGATGTGACGAAAGTTACTACTCCAGCACCTGCAGACTACAAAGGAAAAGCCAAAAAAGCTGTTGTTCGATCTAGAGATGTCAGCTGCTTCAAATGCCATGGAAAAGGGCATTATGCAAGTGAGTGTTCTAACAAGCGTGTGATGATCCTTTTGGAAAGTGGTGACGTAGAATCTGCAGATGAGTTTAAGACTAAGCATGGTTTATATGAGTGGTTAGTTATGCCTTTTGGATTGATTAATGCTCCTAGTACTTTTATGCGCTTGATGAATCACATGCTTAGAGCTTACATAGGCCTGTTTGTTGTTGTCTATTTCGATGATATTCTTATATACAGCAGAAATCTTGATGAGCATACTGAACATGTTAAGATGGTGCTAGAAACGCTTAGGAAAGAAACATTGTATGCAAATTTTAAGAAATGAACTTTTTGCACAGATAATGTGGTTTTTCTAGGCTTTGTTGTGAGTGCAGATGAAATCAAAGTAGATGAAGAAAAATTGAAAGCAATCAAGGAATGGCCCAGTCCTAGGACAGTAGGAGAAGTCCGAAGCTTTCATGGCCTTGCTGGGTTCTACAGACGTTTTGTGAGAGATTTCAGCACTTTAGCAGCTCCCTTAACCGAAGTCATCAAGAAAGATGTGGGATTCAAATGGGAGGAAGCTTAGGAAACAGCATTTCAATGCCTTAAAGAGAAGCTTATTAATGCTCCTGTTTTATCATTACCTGACTTTGTGAAAACTTTTGAGGTTGAATGCGATGCTTCTGGTGTAGGAATTGGAGCAGTCGTGATGCAAGATAAAAAGCAAATAGCATTCTTCAGTGAGAAGCTTGGAGGAGCAACTCTTAACTATCCAACATATGACAAAGAGCTGTATGCCTTGGTTTGAGCTCTCCAGACGTGGCAACATTACCTCTGGCCAAAGGAATTCGTCATTCACACAGACCATGAGTCTCTTAAACACTTGAAAGGTCAGCAAAAACTCAACAAAAGACATGCTAGGTGGGTTGAGTTCATTGAAACATTCCCATACGTCATCAAATATAAGAAAGGTAAAGATAATGTTGTAGCCGACGCGTTATCCAGGAGGTACACTCTTCTCTCTACTCTTGATGCTAGACTTTTGGGTTTCGAACAGATTAAAGAACTCTATCCTACTGATTCTGATTTTCAAGAAATCTATAAATCTTGTGAAAAATTTGCTTATGATCATTATTTCAGACAAGATGGATTTCGTTTCTATAAAACTAGGCTTTTTATTCCTAAGTAATATGAATGTACTCCAAAATCGTCACTTCAAAAGCAAGTATAGATGAAAATGATGTGGTGAGAAAGATCGAATAGATTCAAGTAACAGGGGAGTGTATTGGTCACACTAAGGCTGCGGAAATCCTTAGATTCACCAGTGGATCGATGGGTCACACAAAGGGAATGAAACTCCTTTGATTTACCTGTTTTGATCTAGTTCTTAGAAGAGTTTGAGAATAAAAAGCTAGATAGATTAAACCTAAGGTTAAGAGGAGTTTAAATAGGGAAACTCAAAGAGAGAAACCCTAAACACGTTTTAAGGCCTAAACACAAATTAAGGCCCAAAACAACAACATAACATAAGCTTAAAATGTCATAGAATAAAATAAAAGAAGCTGCCGATTGACTGAAGCTTCTGGACGATCTCGGTTCAACAAATGGGGTTAGCGAAATGAACAACTACCTCATTAAAAACCTTGACAAGAAAACCCAGTGGGACAAAACTTGTCAAGGGAAAAAGAGTATATTTGTTCACCTTACCCATTTGTTGAAATCATATAGCTTGAATCAAAACCAGGGAGGTTGGATAAGCATCTCTTTCTCCAGCGTGACTCACTAAGTGTGTAAGTAGAGAACTGATAGTCTCCTTGAGCTTCCTGGTCCTAGCACGCGTCATTGGTCCACTTTGTATAGCTAAAGCATCCCCAGGTTCAAGCTCAGGTACATGCTCAGGTACATGCTCCTTATCCTTGGCCATGCTCATATCATCCCCTCCCTCTTGAAAAGGATTTGTCCTCAATCTGCTTCATCTGCAATAAAAGGAGAGAGATCAGACACATTAAAACTAGAGCTCACAGTATACTTACCTTGGAGCTCTACTTGTTAGGCATTGTCATTTATTATTCTTATGATCGTGAATGGACCATCAATCCGAGACATCAGTTTGGATTTTCTTTCTTCTGGAAACCGTTCTTTCCTTAGATGCACCCACACTTGATCACCAACTTCAAAGATCATCTTACGCCTGCCTTTGTTACCTTGCTTTTGATAGAGTTTAGTCTTATCTTCCAAATTCTGTCTAGCCTGCTCATGCATCGGCTTAACCATTTTGGCGTTTTTCTGTCCATCTACACTAGATCTTTCACTCAACGGTAAAGGCATTAAATCCAATAGTACTGAAATCTTTAACAAATCTCCTGTAGAATCCTGCAAGTCCATGAAAGCTCCTCACTTCGCTCACAGTACTTGGACTTGGCCATTCACGGATAGCTCTCACTTTCTCCCCATTAACTTGAACGCCATCTGCACTTATAACAAAGCCTAGAAACACAATGTTATCCAAACAAAATGTGCATTTCTTAAGATTGGCATACAGTTTTTCTTCCCTAAGAACAATCAAAACTGCCTCTAGATGCTTAACATGATCATCTAAATTCTTGTTGTAGATTAAGATATCATCAAATAAACTACAAAAAACAATCCAATGAAATTCCTTAAGACATGGTTCATTAATCTCAAGAAAGTACTAGGTGCATTGGTTAAACCAAAGGGCATAACTAACCACTCATACAAACCATGTTTAGTTTTGAAAGCAGTTTTCCACTCATCTCCTTCTCTCATCCTAATTTGATGACATCCACTCTTAAGATCTATCTTAAAAAAGACACTAGATCCATTCAATTCATCTAACATATCATCTAAACGAGGAATAGGGTGGCGATACTTTACAGTGATGTTATTCATGGCTTGGCAATCACCGCACATCTCCATGTCCCATCCTTCTTAGGTACGAGTAGTACTGGTACATCACAAGGACTCATGCTTTCTCTAATGTATCCTTTGTCCATGAATTCAGACACTTGTTTTTGCAACTCCTTAGTTTCCACTGGATTGGTTCTATAAGCTGGCCTGTTTGGAAGTGAAGCTCCTGGAACAAAATCTATTTAATGCTCAATCCCACGGATAGGTGGCAATCCTTCAGGGTTCTCATCAGGAAACATTTCCTCAAAATCCTGCAAAAGAGAAGTAATCTTACTCGGCAAATCCGGTTTGAGGTTAGTAAGAATTTCCTTGTATACAAACAAAAGAATGGGTTGTTTCGAGAAAAGAACTCTCTTAACCACTTTAGATCTCACCAAGAAGTTTGATTGCCTCACGGGTTTACTCTCACAGGCCTTTTTTTTGGATTTTCTCAAACTCTCTTTTTCTTTTTGTGGTGGAGTGTTTAGGGGTTCACTCACAGTTGCTTTGCTTTGTTGTTTCATTTGGATCTGATCTTGATAAACTTCTTGTGGTGTTAATGGAGCAAGAATTGTTTACCTTCCCTTGAAGTCAAACAAGTATCTGTTGGTGTAACCATCATGCATAGCCTTGCGATCAAACTGCCATGGCCTGCCAAGCAATATGTGACTCGCCTCCATAGGTAATATATAACACAGAATCTCATCTTCATACTTGCCTATGGTAATATGTACCAATACCTGGATACTCACATTCATCTCTTCTACATCATTCAACCATTGAAGATTATAAGGCTTTGGATGCTTTTCCACCTTCAACCCCAACTTTGTCACCATTGTTTCACTTGCTACATTGGTGCAACTTCCTCCATCAATGATAAGACTACAGACCTTTCCTGGCACTAAGCACCTTGTGTGAATCAAATTTTCCCTCTGCTCTTGTTTATTAGCCTTAGCTTGAACACTAAATGATCTTCTTGCCACCAAAAGTCTCCCCATGACTGGCAACTCAACACGCCCCTCTTCTTCCTCCGAAACTGAATCATTTTCTTCCAACTCTTCTTCTGTTTCAATATCTCCATTCTCCATCAACAACATGTTCCTCTTGTTGATGCATTCATTGGCATAGTGCCCTCTACCTTGATATTGAACATAGACGAGTATAGAGACATGACAAGGAAACAAGACCAAGGGAGACTATGAGCATTAATTGGACTGATGATGACTTGAAAGCATCATAGACATGATCCAGAGTGTCAGAAAGAAGGAAGAGATCAGCCGGAAGCTTATAAGGTTGTGTGACCATACACATTGTACGAATCCGTACACATGGTACGGATGGTACGGATCCGTACAACCTGAAGATCATCCTGTTATGTGATCAGAAGGAGAAAAGGGATTGTGAAAATCTCGGGTCAACTAAAAGAGCCGTTGTGCAAAGTTCGGGTCACATCCTTCTTCCGGATAAACCTCCTCTTCTTATCCACACGTGGGTCAATTTCTTGGTCAAGCTAGCCGTTATTTTCTACCCTTGTGGTCTTTATTCACGCGTCAAATGATTATGGCTTGTCCTTGATGACCTCACTTGGTCCCTATAAAAGGAGAAGCCGCAGCCTTTGTAAAGGTTACCTAGACTTAGCCATTTTTGGCAATGAATGAAATCATCATCCTCTTTGTCTCTTTTCTACTTTTACGCATTTAAAACTTCGTAAACTCACATGGTATCAGAGCAAAGATCTTGATTCTCTTCAAACTTTGCATTTCAATCTTCATATTTTCATTCTTGCTCATCAAAACTTTCGTTTTCATTCTCTTAAGACTTCACTATTCCCTCATAACCTTTTTCATTTCATCATACTCTCTTCAATGGATCTATGGATAATCCAAAACCAATTGTGATTTCGGTTATCCTTAGGGGAATCAACTATCTGCTGTGGGCTAGAACTTCACGCACGATGCTTTGTGGAAGAGGGTTATGGAGCCATGTCAAAACTTCACAAGCTCCAAGCTCCACCATCACAAAGGAAGGTGAAGAAGATTCTTCCAAAGGGAAAGGGGAAGACACGGTTGAGGAGAATAAATGGTTCAAATCTTATCAAACCGTCCTTGGTCTTCTTCAAAACTCTATAGATCCTCCAATTCTTGAAGCATATTCCTATTGTGAAACCGCAAATGAGTTGTGGGATACTCTCAAGAACATGTACGGCAACATCTCGAATCTCAAACGCGTCTTTGAGGTCAAGAGAGCCATCAACAACCTTAGCCAAGAAGATCTTGAGTTCACCAACCACTTTGGGATGTTCCGATCTCTTTTGGCCGAATTGGACATGCTTAGACCATTCGCCATGGATATCACCATCCTTCAAGAGAGGCATGAGCAAGACCGAGTCTTTGGACTTCTTCTCACTCTCAATCCGTCTTTCAACGACCTCACCAAGCACATCCTTAGAGCTGATAAGCTCCCTAGCCTTGATGAAGTGTGTTCCCAGATTCAAAGAGAACAAGGATCCCTTGGACTTTTTTGTGGAGTTAAGGAACTCGCTACGGCTAACAAAGGAGTGTTCAAAGGAAAGGATCGGAAGACATTGGTGTGTGATCACTGCCAGAAGAGAGGAAACATCAAAGACAAGTGCTGGATCCTCCATCCTCACGTCAAACTCACCAAGTTCAAGGCCAATCTCTCCTCTACCAAAGCCGCAAGCGAACCGGGTCAAGGGAGCTCATCAGAGAGCGGAGAGGAGCAAGCTATGGTGGCATATGATGATGGATTCGTGAGGAAGTCAGACTTGGATGTTCTCATCAAGTCCATTGCCGCTCTCAATCTTAAGGGATCCCGTATTACTCTATTAGCCTCTTTAACAAATAAATCACTCATTATTGATTCCGGAGCATCTCATCATATGATTAGTAATCCTAACTTGATTGAGAATGTTAAACCGACTAATGGTAATGTGATTATTGCTAATGGAGATAGGATTCCCGTAAGAGGAGTAGGTGATTTAAGACTATTTGATAGGAAATCTAAAGCATTCTTCATGCCTACATTTACCTCTAATCTTGTCTCAGTTAAAAAGGCAACTTGTGATTTGAATTGCTATGCTATATGTGGTCGTAACAGTTTTCATTTTCAGGATATTGATAGCAGGAAGGTTTTTGGAGCAGGGGATTCAAAAGGAGATTTATATGTTCTTGAAAACTCTACTTCAACGAGTTCTAATCCTGTTACTTCTAAATCATATTTTGTCTCTGTTAGTAATAATGTAATGTGGCATGCTAGATTAGGACATCCACATTCGCAAGCTCTTGAAATAATGTTTCCTAGTATTTCCTTTGATCATTCTAGTTGTGAGGCTTGTATTCTCGGCAAACATTGTAAAACCGTTTTTCCCAAGTCTTCAACTTTATATGAAAATTGCTTTGATCTTGTTCACTCTGATGTTTGGACCTCAACTTGTTTATCTAGAGATAACAATAAGTATTATGTCACATTTATATATGAGAAGTTGAAATATACTTGGGTTACATTACTACCTTCTAAAGATAGAGTAATGGATGCCTTTATTACATTTCAAAAAAATGTGACTAATCGTTTTTATGGTAACCTCAAGGTACTAAGATCAGACAATGGAGGAGACTACACGAGCCATAGATTCAAGGATCACTTAGCGAAGCATGGCATTCTTCACCAAACAAGTTGTCCATACACGCCTAAACAAAATGGAGTTGCCGAGAGAAAGAATAGGCACCTCATGGAAGTGGCACGATCTATGATGTTCCACTCAAATGTCCCTAGAAGATTCTGGGGAGATGCTGTTCTTGCCGCATGTTATCTCATCAATAGGATACCTACAAGGATCCTAAATGATATCTCTCTCTTTGAAGTATTTAACAAAACTAAGCCCAATATTGATCACTTACGATTTTTTGGGTGTGTTTGTTTTGTCTTGGTACAAGGTGAACTAAGAGATAAGCTAGACGCCAAGATCACCAAGTGCATGTTCCTACGCTACTCTACTACCCAAAAGGGATACAAGTGCTATGACGCCACCCGGAATAGATATCATGTATCAAGGGACGTCAAGTTCATAGAGCACCAAGGGATTTATGAGAAGAAGGATTGGGAAAGCCTGAAGGACCTTGCAAGATCACCATCAGATAGAGCTGCAAGTCTTCAGCATTTACTCAACCACCTTGGGAACCCCTTGCCAAGAGGTGATCCTCCGGCTACCTCCGGAAATGATAATCCGGTTTCCTCTGGGAATGAGAGTTCCATGAGTAATGGTAATGGAATGCCAAATGCCCAAGAAAGAGCACAAGTGCCTCACCACACCTCAGGGAACTCACCAGAAGCCTCACCTCATCAATCTCACACCGAGACTACACAGCCCGAGAGTAACATGCATCAAGAAGATGCGGAGAATGTTACCAATGAGTAGCTAGATCCGGAAGATCAAGATGATGAGTCTGAGCATGAAACTGATCCTGATCCAGGCCCTACACTAAGAAGGAGCACTAGACAGAGATTTGGTGCTGACAATTAGAAGAACACAAGAGTATACTACAATTGTCAAGCCGTGGCCCATCCTATTCAAGCTACATGTTCGCTTGCCATTTTGCCAAGTGATCATCAAGTCCACTTTGGAAAAGTTGATTCCCACAGAACTCCACAGAGTTATGAGGAAACCAAAGAAGACAAGAGGTGATTAGGAGCTGTGGAAGATGAAGTAGGAGCTATGGATAGGAACCATACATGCGATGAAGCTGATTTACCACCAGGGAACAAAGCTGTTAGTTCTAAGTGGGTCTTCACCATCAAATATTTGAGCAATGAAGACATTGAGAGATATAAAGCTCGCCTGGTAGCAAGAGGCTTTACACAAAATTATGGAGAGGACTATACAGATACATTTGCTCCGGTAGCCAAACTCCATACCATTAGAGTGATTCTCTCCTTGGCAACAAACCTAGACTGGGAATTATGGCAAATGGATGTGAAGAACACATTTCTACAGGGAGAACTTGAAGAGGAAGTTTACATGACACCTCCACCAGGTCTTGAAAGCTCCATTGCTCCCGGAAAGGTTCTTAGGCTGAGGAAAGCAATCTATGGGCTCAAGCAATCTCCTAGAGCGTGGTATCACAAGCTCAGCTCCACTCTCAAAGACCGAGGGTTCAAGAGATCGGAAGCTGACCCCATACATTGTTTACTCTACAAAGCTCTAAGGGGATTATTGCCATCTTGGTGTATGTTGATGACCTTATCATTTCCGGCAATGATAAGGAAGGTATACAAGATACTAAAACCTTCGTAAAATTTGTCTTTGATATTAAGGATCTTAGGATACTAAAGTATTTCCTAGGAATTGAGATATGTCGCTCTCCGGAGGGGCTATTTCTCTCTCAAAGGAAATACACCTTGGATTTGTTGAATGAGATAGGAAATTAGGATCAAAGCCGGCAAAGACTCCACTTGAAGATGGCTACAAGGTCAGGCGAACGGGGGATAAAAAGAAGGATGGAGAAAAAGTGGATCCACTGGACAAACCTTACACTAATCCACTCCAATAGCGTCGTCCCGTAGGTAAGCTAATATACTTGACAATTTCTAGACCTGACTTATGTCTTGATGTGAATCAGGTGTCCTAACATATGAAAGACCCAACGGTGTACCATTGGAACATGGTGGAGAGGATTCTTCCCTATCTCAAAGGCAGTCCGGGTCAAGGTATTTGGCAGGGACGGAATGGCAACAAATAGATCGTGGGATATTGTGATGCTGACTATGCCGGAGACACTAATGATAGGAGATCTACTACCGGCTATTACACGTTCATCGATGGGAACTTGGTCACTTGGAAGTGAAAGAAGCAAAAGGTGGTGTCATGCTCTAGTGCCGAGTCAGAATACCGAGCAATGAGGAAATTCACCAATGCGCTTGTATGGCTCAAAGCGGTTCTCAAAGACTTCGGGATTGAGTCAAAGTACCCCATTACTATGCATTGTGACAATCAAGCCGCGATCCACATAGCAAGCAACTCGGTGTTTCACGAACGGACCAAGCACATTGAGGTGGATTGCCACAAGGTCTGAGAGAAGATAGAAGAAGGCATAACACAACCATGCTATACCAGAAGCGAGGATCAGTTAGCCGACATCTTCACCAAAGCCACAAGCCTCAAGATCAACCACTACTTGTATGGTAAGCTTGGCTTGTTGACCTTACTCGTCCTTGATCTACTTCCTAGTTCCCGTGGATGATATGCTCTTTTCCCCGACATAAGGTTTTTCCCATGAGGTTTTCTTTATGTTGGGGTTTTTACCGAGGAATCATCCATAGGAATACCAAGCTTAGCCTTTGTCCCTACGGTTAAGCTTGTGGGAGAGTATTGAACAAAGATGAGTATTGAGTCATGACAAGGAAACAAGACCAAGGGAAACCATGAGCATTGCTTGGACTGATGATGACTTGAAAGCATCATAGAAATGAGCCAGAGTGTCAGAAAGAAGGAAGAGATCAGCCGGAAGCTTATAGGGTTGTGTGACCGTACACATTGTACGGATCCATACACATGTTACGGATGGTACGGATCCGTACAACCTGAAGATCATCCTGAAATGAGATAAGAAGGAGAAAAGGGATTGTGCAAATCTCGGGTCAAATAAAAGAGCCGTTGTGCAAAGTTCGGGTCACATCCTTCTTCCGGATAAAGCTCCTCTTCTTATCCAGACGTGGGTCAATGTCTTGGTCAAGCCTGCCGTTATTGTGGTCTTTATTCACACGTCTAATCATTAGGGCTTCTCCTTGATGACCTCACTTGGTCCCTATAAAAGGAGAAGCCGCAGCCTTTGTAAAGGTTACCTAGACTTAGCCATTTTTGGCAATGATGAAATCATCATCCTCTTTGTCTCTTTTCTACTTTTCCGCATTTAAAACTTCATATACTCACACTTGACACTTAAAACATCTGACTTCCCAATTCCGAGATGAGTTTGCTACCGCCTTTCCTTTGTTATCTTGAATAGTAGTGATTGGTTTGGACTCTGTGCTGGCCTTGGTATCAATCGTATCCTCTCGGTTGAAGCTCTACTTAGGATAAGTAGCTACTGCTCCACGAAATGGCTTGGAGGTACCTTTCCTCTTGATTTGTTGCTCCACCAAAACAGCTTTATGAAGCATTTCTTCTATGCTATCATTTGTTTGCATCTCCAATCTGTCTTGGATGTCACGAGATAACCCTCCAAGGAACCTTGCCATAGTTGCATCAGCTTCTTCTTCAATGTCTACCTTAATCATTAAAAGTTCCATCTCCTGAAAATAGTCCTCCACACTTTTAGATCCTTGAGACAACCTCCTAAGCTTCTGATGTAACTCTCGGTGAAAATGGCTTGGAACAAATCTTTTCCTCATCAAATTCTTCATTTCCTCCCAAGTTTCAACTTGAGGCTCTCTATGGCACCTTCTATAAGTCACAATTTGATCCCACCAGTTGATAGCATATTCATAAAACTCTGTTGCTGCCACTGGAACCTTCTTGTAATCCGGATAGGTTTGACAATCAAACACAAGCTCTATCTTCTTGTCTCACTCCAAATAAGCATCTGGATCATTCTTTCCATGAAATGGTTGTATCTTCAACTTAAGACTACTGAGATTATTGTCATCTCGTCTCCTTGCTTCTTGATCACGTCTCGGTCTTCTCCGACTTTGAACTGAAGCGTGACTGGCTTGGCTATAATAATCCAGTTCTTCTTCACTTCTTTCTTGACGAGCTCGTGTTCTCCTTTCCCTAACTTCAGGGTTGCGTTGTTGCCTTTGCTGAGTTGCATCTGGTTGTCCTTGTTGTATTGAATTCTCTGTAAATCTGCGAGATTAATAACAGAGATATCACGAAATCTCTAGAACAAGAGAGAGTTTTTCTTTGCTTTTCTCTTTCCAGAAAATATCTTGTGTTAATTAATAATATTTTTGTCTCTTACATAACTCATATATACTCAGCCTCTAAATACTTGGCTACAAATAATTAACATATGCAAATTAATTCTAACCAGACACATTAAGCCTCCATGTTTGACTTTTCTTCTTGTGGAGTCCCCCTTGGCTTTGTGATCCTCTCATCACACTTATGCATTGTGTGATGATTCTGTCCATCAGATAGCTCTTGGTCTTCACATTTGATCTTCAGTTCAGCACTCCCCCTCAAGATTGGTTGGTGTAGATCCAGCAATCCCATCTTGCCATGATGATCTTCACAAACAATAGATGTTGTAGCTTTGGTGAACACATCCCCTAACTGATCAATGCTCCTTACAAATGATGGTAGGATTATTCCAGCTTGAACCTTCTCCCTTACATAATGACAGTCTACCTCAATATGCTTCGTTCTCTCATGGAACACAGAGTTAGAAGCTATATGGATGGCTGCTTGATTATCACAATATAGAGGGATAGGTTCAAATGATTCTATTCCGAGATCCTTCAATAGAGCCTTAAGCCAAACCAACTCACCGGTTGTGTTTGCCATTGCTCTATACTCAGCCTCCACACTCGATCTCGAAATCACCTTCTGTTTCTTACTCTTCCATGTAACCAAATTCCCACCAACAAATGTACAATATCTGGTGGTTTACCTCCGATCCATTCTATCACCTGCCCAATCCGCATCACAATAGCGAAAAATATTGGTGGAATTATTACAACCCATCCAGATACCTTGACCCGGAATGCCTTTCAAGTATCTTAAAATTCTTTCAACCATTCCCCAGTGATGCTTACTTGGAGCTTTCATATGTTGACTTGCTTGATTCACTGCAAATGAGATGTCAGGTCTTGTAATTGTCAAGTAAATCAACTTTCCAACCAGCCTTTGATATTGCTTAACTTCTAACAGTGGCTCCCCCTCAGGACATACTTTATAACTCTCCTCAATGGGAGTCTTAGCTGGTCTTACTCCAAGTTTTCCTGTCTCCTCAAGCAAATCCAGTATATATTTCCTTTGAGAAAGAAATAATCCATCAACAAACTTACATACCTCAATCCCCAAGAAATATTTAAGTTCACCCAAATCCTTGATTTCAAATGATTCTTTGAGAAGACTCTTAGTTCTCTTGATCCCATCCACATTATCTCCAGTGACAATAATATCATCCACATAGATAAGAACTGCAATAATACCATTCTTATCCTGAGCTGTAAACAATGTATGGTCGGATTCAAATCTTCAAAATCCATTTTTAAGTAGACACCCACTAAGCTTATGGTACCAGGCTCTAGGTGATTGCTTGAGACCATAGATTGTTTTCTTAAGCTTGCAAACCTTATTATCATCCATACTAACACCTTCTGGAGGAACAATATACACTTCTTCCTTCAAATCTCCTTGAAGGAATGCATTCCTCACATCCATTTAATATATGTTCCAACAGAGATTAGTAGCTATAGAGAGAATAACTCTTACCGAGTGAAGCTTAGCTACTGGTGCAAAGGTTTCAGTATAGTCCACTCCATACTTTTGTGTATAACCTTTTGCCACTAACCTTGCTTTATATCTCTCTATTTCCCCGGTGCTGGTGTATTTGATGGTGTAAACCCACCTGCATCCCACAAGCTTATTTTTCTTAGGTTTGTCAACCTCTTCCCATGTACCATTCTTGACCATGGATCCTATCTCTTCCAACATAGCTTGAACCCAAACATCATACAAACACGCCTTTTCATAACTACTCGGTATCTTATGCTTGTCAATCATGGAGATGAATGCTTGATGTTCTTGTGGAAACTGATCCATAGTACAATGATTCTAAATTGGATGAGTAACCGCCTGGTTATTGTAGTACACTCTCGTGTTCCTCCAATTTTCAGGCCCATATTTTACCCTTGTACTTCTCCTCAAAGGTTGCACAACCTCTTCAGTAGAACTTGAGTCCTTTGACTCTTCTACTGTTTCAGTCTCTTCTGGATCTGAAGCTAATTCACTTCCCGGTGATTCTCCCTCTTCAATATCACCCTCTGAATCTGCAACTGCCTCAGTTTCCATTGACTCATTTTTCTCATCATTCTCATTCGCAACATCAATGTCATCAATATGAACACTCGAACCCTTAACGTCGATGCATTATCAACTGATGAAGTAAAATCTTCTAAGCTATCCCAACTCTTTTTATTAAAATAGCTCTTCTCTTCAACAAATTTAACTTCTCTTGAGACATACACCCGCCTGGTAGTTGGATTGTAACACTTATACCCCTTTTGTGTAGAGGAGTATCTAATAAACATACACTTGATGCTCTTTGGTTCTAGTTTATGCCTTTGAGCTTCTGGAACAAAGACATAACACACACAACCAAACACTCAAAGATGGTCAATGAGAGGTTTAGCTTTATTCAGTACCTCATATGGAGAAACTTTCCCAAGATGGATGGTTGGTAGTCGATTGATAAGGTAACACGCTGTCATCACCGCATCACCCCAATATTGTTTTGGCACATTTTTGTCAAATAACATTGCCCTAGAAACCTCCATTAAATGTCTATTTTTGCGCTCAGCCACTCCATTTTGTTGTGGAGTGTATGCAGAAGAAGTTTGGTGCACAATTCCATGCTTTTCCAACAATTCTTTGAATGCTCTACTCATGTACTCTCCTCCATTATCAGTTCTCAGGATCTTAATCTTGCCCCCAAACTGAGTAAGCACATAATTATAGAAGTTGGAGAAAGCATCAAGAACATGGGTCTTGGAAGGCATAAGTGTAACCCATGTGTATTTTGACTTCTCATCTATAAGCGAAAGAAAATACTTACATTGATCACGAGTTAAACACGGAGCTGTCCATACATCAGAGTGTACAAGATCAAAACATTCACCATATGAAGTAGTAGATTCTGGAAAAACAAGTCTACAATGTTTTCCTAAAATGCACGCTTCACAATCTTGATGATCTTGTGCCTTATGATCTGGCAGAGCAAGTTGAAGTGCTTTTGAGTGTGGGTGACCTAACCTCTCGTGCCAAAAACAGCTTAGAGCTGCCTTATCAACCGCATTATTCACAATAGGTTGCTTGCTGTCCAAAACATCCAAAACATAAAGACCATCCTTGGAGCAACCTTCACCAATGGTCTTCCCAGACTTAGTGTCCTGAAACTTTACATCATCAGGACTAAACATAGCCACACAATCAATATCCTTAGTTGCTTTATGTACAGACAATAGATTAGATTAGAAATCAGGCAAATATAGAGCTTTTAACATCTTCTTAAACACCTCTAAATTTCCAATTCCTTTAAACTCAACATCATGTCCATTAGCAATCACAACCTTCCCACAATGTGGCTCAACATTAGACAGCAACTTCTTATCACTAATCATGTGATGTGATGCCCCTGAATCCACTATAACTGATTTATGATTCCTAGAGGCAAAGAAACCCTTACCGGATTCCGACAGCTTAGTGATGCTCTTGATGAGAGCATCCAAATCTGACTTCCTTACGACATCATCTGAAGCAGCACTTATTGCTCCTTTTGAGGTTTGACCCGTCCCTTTAAAGTTCTTGGGTCTCATATGTGGGTAGAGAGTCCAGCACTTGTCTTTGGTGTGTCCCTTTATTCTACAATGATCACACCATAGATTCTTCTTCTCGGCAATTGCGCCAACTTCTTTAACCTGACTCACATGAGCCACCTCACTTGTCCCTTTGAAGAGACCCCTGGAGCCTTCCTCCTTTTGGATCATCATACACACCTGGTTGAGAGTAGGCAACTTCTCAAACCTCAAAATGTGATGAACTAGTCCTATGTAGGACTGATCTAGAGTAAGAAGCAAACCAAATACTTGATCTTGCTCTCTCCTCTCAATCATCTCCTTGACATCAATAGTAGGAGGCCTGAGCATATCAAGCTCCGCCCATAACCCTCTGAACTCACCAAAGTGTTCTTTGAATCCTTTTCCCTCTTGCTGAAGACTGTTGAGAGATTTCTTGATTTCAAAGATCCTACTAAGGTTTGACTCATTTCCATACACTCCAAAGAGCATATCCCACAGCTCCTTTGCCGTCTCTACATAGGAATAAGACGAAAGGATACTGGGCTCCAAAGAGCTTTGAAGAGCAGCTAAGACAAACTGGTCTTCCTGGACCCACTTAGAGTCCTCTTGGCTTGAAGAGATTTGAACCGCTGGCTCCACTGTTACTTTAGCTCCGGCAGCTCCTTCTCCTTCCTCAACTACTCCTGCTTCTTCTGTGTCCTTAGACATCTCCACCGAGCTTAAGCAGTGAACCCAAACTCCCCTGCTACTCAGAGCAATCTTGGTGGTTCTAGACCACAAAATATAGTTATTCCCATTAAGAACAACAGGTAGAGTGAATTGCTTCAGGTTTTCCATGATGAAGAGTAAGAGATTAAGAGCTTCCAAGCTCTGATACCATGTAAATCTGGGAGATTAATAACAGAGATATCACGAAATCTCTAGAACAAGAGAGAGTTTTTCTTTGCTTTTCTCTTTCTAGAAAATATCTTGTGTTAATTAATAATATTTTTGTCTCTTACATAACTCATATACACTCAGCCTCTAAATACTTGGCTACAAATAATTAACATATGCAAATTAATTCTAACCACACACATTAAGCCTCCATGTTTGACTTTTCTTCTTGTGGAGACCCCCCCTTGACTTTGTGATCCTCTCATCACATGTATGCATTGTGTGATGACTATGCCCATCAGATAGCTCTTGGTCTTCACATTTGATCTTCAGTTCAACATTCTCCATATTGTCTAACCTTGTATGGACCGGTTCCAACTCCTTCTGTAACAGACGCTTCATATCTCCCAATAAAGCTTGCATCTCTAATTTCTTAGATGCACGTCTCCTCCTGCTTCTATTTCCTGATTGATCTCCATCATGAGATTTATCTTCCTCATGAGACATACTCCCTCCATTTCTTTTTGTTTGTAGTTTTAGATTTTTTCACATATATTAAGAAAACATTTAATTTGTCTGTTTTACCCTCAATTAATGTATAGATAGTTTTATTTCATTGGTCATAACATTAAAATAAGAAGGGTAAAAGTAGAACTTTCACCAAACATATGCATTGGAAACCCAAAACAACAAATAAAATGAAACAAAATTGAAAACCTAAAACTACAAATAAAAAGAAACGAGGGAGTAATGATTTTCCCTGCAAAATAAAGGGTTAGCAATAAAACACAGAAATATTTCTCACAAGTGTTTCTCTCTTTTTAAGTGTTTCTCTCTTGATCTCACTAAGTGTTTCACTCAAATCTCTCAAGATATAACCCTCAGTGAATTCTTAACTGTTCTTATAGAACAGTACCAGCCAAATCAGTGGTAATTCCAACAGTTCACGAAAAGAAACAAGATAGATAGAAAAGAAGATTTGTGTTTCCCCAACAAACAAGAGATTTGATAGATAAAAATCTGGAAACGAAATATAGAATAGATCAATATCAATGGTTTCGTGTTTCTCAAATAAATCAAAGAGAATCGTAATAATTTTTTTTTTTTAAAACTGAAAACGTAACTGACAAGAAACTGATCGGTGTTGAAGTTGATCAGACACCTTTTGATTTTTTTTTTTTTTTTTTTTTGAATGAAGATCGAATGATCTATAGAATGGAAATATAGAGAAGAGATTAAACGGAAAAAGAAAAACGATTTAGATATAGAAACCAACTCGAAAGTGGCTCTGATACCACTTGATAGGATCCTTCCCAAGGATAGCTAACTTTCGAGATGGTAGAACGGATTGATAACTTGATGGATAGATGGATGGATCGAATGGTCACACAGAGATTGTGGATATTCTCTGATATACCGTGTAGCCTCCCAAGATATGACACGCTTGGACGAGACCAATCTTGAATCTTTCGGATATGACACACTGAAACAGAAACAAGAAAATAGACTAGATATTACACACCAATCTAGAAACAAAGAACAGAAGAGATTCACTCTAAAATGTTGAAAAGAAAAGTTGATTGAATAACTCAGAGTTTGGACATGCTTAAATAGCAAAAGAAAAGCAAAATATCTAAGCAATATTAATTGCTGAAATTAAACTAAAAGACTTTTAAACCAAAGGAAAATATCTCTTGCACTTCTTCTCTTCAGCTTCCACAAAATGGTGTCTTTATTTTGGGCCAAGAGATCTTCTTTGGACTTTGATAATTCTCTCATGGACTTAGGTGAATAAGTGACCCAATTGCCTCATTAAAACCTTCCTTTGGAAAACCCAGTGGGACAAAACCAAAGGTTAGGAAAAAGAGTACAAATAGATCACCCTCTTTGTTAGTCCATTTGAGAAGGTGTTGTCATCAGCATATTCTGATATCCAATGTTCTCTGTTTGATCCTTAGATGCTTGATAGTCTTGCACTTGAGCAAGTAGTCCATTGATTGAATTCTGGAACGCCTTAGCTCTTGCTCTTGTCATAGGTCCACTTGGTACAACCAATGTTTCCTCAGCTCCATATATATCTTCTCCAGGTTCAAGCTGCATTTGATTCCCTTCCATGATCACATCATCCCCTCCCTCTGGAAAAGGATTTGTCCTCAAATCTTGTTCATCTGCAACAAATGGGATTAAGTCAGCAACATTGAATCTGGAACTCACATTATACATACCATGTAGATCAAGCTGGTAAGCATTGTCATTGATCCTCTTTGTAACTCTGAATGGACCATCAATTCTTGGTTGCAGTTTGGACTTCCTTTCTGCTGGAAATCTTTATTTCCTGAGATGTATCCACACTTGGTCTCCTTCCTCAAAGATCTTCTTATGCCGGCCCTTGTTAGCATATTTCTCATACAGCTTTATTTTCTCTTCTATGTTCATCCGAGCTTTCTCATGGATCTGTTTAACAAGTTCAGCTTTCTTTTTCCCATCTATGCTTGCTCTTTCACTCAAAGGTAACGGGGTTAGATCCAAAGGAGAAATGGGGTTAAATCCATAAACAATTTCAAATGGAGAGAACTTTGTAGTTGAATGCATTGAGCGATTATATGCAAATTCAACGAAAATTAGGTTAGGTTACAAGAAAAAAGGGGTTTTCTCCTTTTATAGAAGGAGGAAGCCCTAAATGAAAAACGGCAGCAATAGTGAAACGCAGTTTACAGCATGAATAGTGACATTGCTGGAACGTGAAGACGAAGACTCACGGGATGAATTGTAATCTTGGGTCTCGGGATGAATAGTAATCTTGGGTGTCGGGATGAATAGTAATCTCGGGTGTCGGGATGAATAGTACCCGGGATGAATAGTACCCGGCCTTCTGCACGGAATGCCTTTTCTCAATACTCCCCCTCAAGCTTAGTCGTCGGTGAACAAAGACTAAGCTTGGACCTACATAGGCGTTACCTCGGTAATAACCTCATCATAGAAAAAACCACTTGGGAAAAAATCTGTGATGAGGAAAAGAGCATAACGTCTACGAGTAGGGGATATGATCAAGGGTGAGTTGGATCCACAAGCGCCAGTTTGCTGTAGATGTGTTTGCAAACCTTAAGACTCGCAGCTTTGGTGAAGATGTCTGCTAGTTGATCTTCACTTCTTGTAAAACATGGTAGTGTGACTCCTTCTTTGATCTTCTCTCGAACTTTGTGGCAATCAACTTCTATGTGCTTGGTCCTCTCGTGAAACACAGAGTTGCTGGCAATGTGTATAGCAGCTTGATTATCACAATGCATAGTGATGGGTCTTGTGGTTTCAATGCCTAGATCTCTGAGTAGTGCCTTAACCCAAATGAGTTCTTCTGTGAGCTTCCTCATGGCTCTATACTCGGATTCAGCACTTGAACATGACACTACCTTCTGCTTCTTAGACTTCCATGTCACCAAATTCCCTCCAATGAATGTGCAATATCCAGTGGTTGACTTCCTATCATTCGTGTCACCAGCGTAGTCTGCATCACAATAACCAACAATCTCGGCATTCTCATTCTTTCCCATCCATATGCCTTGTCCCGGACTCCCTTTTAGATATCTGAGTATCCTCTCCACCTTATTCCAATGGTAGACTGTGGGTTTTTGCATGTATTGACTCACCTGATTCACAGCAAAACATAAGTCAGGTCTTGTTAAAGTCAGATAGATAAGCTTACCCACTAGTCTTCGGTATTGGAGAGGATCTGCATATGGTTTGTCTAATGAATCTTCTTCTTCGAGCTCCTTGCCCTTTTTCTCCCTCTTTCGCTTGACCTTGTAGCCATCTGCAAGAGGAGTTTTGGCTGGCTTTGCTCCCATTTTACCTGTCTCATTCAGCATGTCAAGAGTATACTTCCTTTGTGATAGAAATAAGCCCTCCGAAGAGCGACATACTTCAATCCCTAGGAAATATTTTAGTTCTCCAAGATCTTTGATATCAAACACAGTTTTAAGATAGGTTTTAGTTTCGAGAATACCTTCCTTATCATTGCCGGAAATGATAAGGTCATCCACGTAGACCAATACCACAACGATTCCTCGTGGACTTTGGACTGTGAACAATGTGTGATCAGCTTCAGATCTCTTGAACCCTTTCTCTTCGAGAGTACAGCTCAGTTTGTGGTACCAAGCTCTTGGAGATTGCTTTAGTCCATAGATGGCTTTTCTATGCCGCAGAACTTTTCCTGGAGCAATAGAGTCTTCAAGGCCTGGTGGTGGAGTCATGTACACTTCTTCTTCAAGTTCTCCTTGCAAGAACGCATTCTTCACATCCATTTGCCATAACTCCCAATCCAGATTTGCAGCCAATGAGAGAACAACTCTAACTGTATGCAGCTTGGCGACAGGAGCAAACGTTTCTGTGTAGTCGTCTCCATAAGTCTGTGTGAATCCTCTTGCAACAAGTCTGGCTTTGTACCTCTCAATATCTCCATTGCTTAGATACTTGATAGTGAAAAGCCACCTTGAACTAACAGCCTTCTTTCCCAATGGTAGGTCGGCTTCATCCCATGTATGATTCCTTTCCATAGCCCCAACCTCATTATCCACTGCTCCAAGCCATTTGTTACTCTCTTTGGCTTCTTCATAACTCTGTGGAATCCATTGAGCATCAATTTTCCCAAGGAAGGCTTGATGAGGAGTTGGCAACAGGTCAAGCGAACACACAACTTGTATAGGATGCACCACAGCTTGGTTGTTGAAATAGACTCTAGTGACCTTCCAATGTTCAGGTCCAAACCTCTGTCTAGTGCTTCTCCGAAGAGGAGGTGGCGGTGGAGGAGGAGGAGTTTCTGTTTCATTTCCAACCTCATCATGGTGATCCTCTTGAACCACATCTTCAGTCATACCATCCTCATCTTGAACTTGGTCTTGTTCCCTGTCAAGTGGGCTTTGTTCTGGCTGAGTGTGCTCAGTGGTATCAGTTTCTTCCATGGGGTTTGGAGCAGCCTGTGTATTCCCAAGGTCAGTATTGCGTTGATCTTCTGTAGTCTCCACTCCTTGTTGGTTGGTTTCGACATTATCAGAATGTTCTTCTCTCCGAGGAGGAGGATTCCCAAGATGACTAAGGAGATGTTGGAGACTAGCGGCTCTATCTGATGGTGATCTTGTCAAATCTTTCAAACTCCCCCAATCCTTCTTGTCGTAATACCCTTGGTGCTCAATGAACTTGACATCTCTTGACACAATTGTTCTGTTCTTTGAGAGGTCATAGCACTTGTAGCCCTTTTGAGTAGTAGAGTAGCCTAGGAACATGCATTTTGTGCTCTTAGCTTCAAGCTTGTCCCTTAGTTCACCTGGTCTCAATACAAAACAAACGCAACCAAACATTCGTAAGTGATCAATAGAAGGTTTGGCTCGGTTCAATACCTCAAATGGTGCTAAATCAGTTAGGATCCTTGTTGGTGTCCTATTTATTAGGTAACAAGCTGCCATGACAGCATCACTCCAGAATCTCCTTGGAACATTGGTGTTAAACATCATGGATCGTGCAACTTCCATAAGATGTCGATTCTTCCTCTCAGCTACACCATTTTGTTGAGGTGTATATGGGCAGCTAGTTTGGTGTATGATCCCATGTCTTGCTAAGTGATCTTTGAACTTGTGACTAGTGTATTCCCCCCCATTATCAGACCAGAATACCTTGATCTTGGCATTAAACTGGTTAGTAACATATGATTGAAAATTAACAAATGCATCATATACTTTATCCTTAGATGCAAGCAGTGTGACCCATGTATATTTTGATTTCTCATCAATAAATGTAACATAGTATTTATTATTGTCTCTAGATAAACATGGGGCAGTCCAAACATCTGAATGCACAAGATCAAAACATTTTTCATAGTAAGTTGAAGACTTAGGAAAAACAGTTTTACAGTGCTTTCCTAGAATACATGCTTCACAGTTCATATGATTAAAGACAACATGGGGTAACATAATCTCTAAAGCCCTAGCATGAGGGTGACCAAGTCTATCATGCCACAGTTTATTTGGGCTAACAGCATAACAAGATTGACAAGAAAGAGAAGTAGATTTTGTTGCTGGAGAATCCTCAAAAACATATAAGTCACCGTTAGTGTTCCCTTCTCCCAGAACTTTTCCACTCTCAATATCCTGAAAATGAAAGCTATTAGGACCAAATATAGCATAGCAATTAAGATCATTTGTAGCTCTTTTTACTGAGACAAGATTAGAGGTGAACTCGGGCATGAAGAACGCTTTAGAGTTCTTATCACAAAGTTTTAAATCACCTACTCCTCTTATGGGGATCCTATCACCATTTGCAATTATCAAATTTCCATTAATAGGTTTAACATTATTAATGAGGTTAGGGTTACTAATCATATGATGAGAAGCCCCAGAATCAATAATCAATGTTTTATTTTGTGATTTAGGTAAAGAAGCAAAGTGAGTGATACCGGATTCTTTATTGGTAAGGGCAGCAATGGACTTGATGAGAGCTTCAAGGTCCGACTTCCTAACAACATCATTGGAGTAGGCAACCATAGCCAGTTCATCTCCTTGTCTAGATGGTCTGGCCTGAGCTTGCTCAGTTGAGGCTTCTTGAGAGTAGTTCGCTTGAACCTTCAACTTTGGTGGCTTAAGATGTGGATGTAGTATCCAACATTTATCCTTGATATGGCCTCTCTTCTTGCAGTGATCACACAAAAGAATCTTCCTATCTTCAGACTTGAAAGTGACTTTGTGTGCCATGACCATTTCCCCTTTGCCACTGAAGAGACCTATTGAGCCTTGTTCACGTTGGATTTGAGAGCACACCTCATCTAAGCTAGGTAACTTCTCCGCTCTAAGGATGTGCTTGATGAGATCATTGTAAGCCGGGTTCAATGTGAGCAGCAGACCAAATACCTTATCTTGTTCACCCCTTTCCTTGAGAGCACTTGGATCCACCGAGAAAGGTCTTAGCATCTCGAGTTCAGCCCACAGGGATCTGAATTTTCCAAAGTGTTTTGTGAAGTCAAGATCATCTTGGCTGAGATTGTTTATAGCTTTCTTGACTTCAAACACTCGAGTAAGATTGGAGACATTTCCATAGACATTCTTTAGTGTGTTCCACAGCTCCTTTGCCGTCTCACAATAAGAATAAGCTTCAAGTATTGCGGCTTTAAGTGAGTTTTGAAGTAGTCCAAGAACCCCCTGATCTTCTTGAAACCATTTGCCATCTTCAGAACTTGGAACTCCACTGATCTCTTTTCCATCTTCATCCGTGATTACTTTCTTATCTTGGGTTTCAATGTGATTCCAAAGACCACGACCACACAGATTTGTCTTGGTGGTTCTAGCCCAGAGTAAGTAGTTCACACCTTTGAGAGTAACTGGTATAGGAACAGATTTTGAAGAATCCATGCTTCAGCGTTTCTTACAGCCAACACACCCACAAATTTCCAGATTGATCTTAACTTCCCAAGCAACCAACAAGACTGAAATCGTATGAACTGAGTCTGAAGTGAAGTAGAGCAGAGATGATTTTACCAAATACAGCAGAGAAAGGTTACACCTTTGCTGAGAAATCACAAGTTCTGTTGGTGTCACTGTTGCTACAGTACCTCCGAAAATCTGTCAAAACCAGAAGAGAGCTGAAGATCTATAGAACCAGCAATGGAGATTAATCTGCTGAGAAGGGACAGAGACCTGCTGAGATCTTCAAGCATAGACAAGAGAAACAAACACAAGCAGAGATTGAGAACTTTCTATGAGAGATAAAGAGAGAGCTGTGGCATGAATGGAGATTAAGAGAATAACTAGAGATGATTGAATAGAAGCAGAGAATCAGTAACAAGGCTCTGATACCATATAGAATTTATGAGATTTATGCGGATTAACTAGAGAATTAGAGAAGAGATTCAATAAAAACAAGAGAATTAGAGACAGCTCTCTCTCAGCCATAAGAGGCACGAAAATTAGGTTAGGTTACAAGAAAAAAGGGGTTTCCTCCTTTTATAGCGGAAGGAGGAAGCCCTAAATAAAAATACTGTAGCAATAGTGAAACGCAGTTTACGGGATGAATAGTGACATTGTTGGAACTCAGTTTACAGGATGAATAGTGACATTGCTGGAACATGAAGACGAACACTCACGGGATGAATAGTAATCTCGGGTGTCGGGATGAATAGTAATCTCGGGTGTCGGGATGAATAGTACCCGGGATGAATAGTACCCAGCCTTCTGCACGGAATGCCTTTTCTCAATAGTTCCTAGTTTAGACCAAAGTGTTTTCCAAAAATAGCTCAAGAACTTAGTATCCCTATCACTAACAATAGTTCTAGGCATGCCTTGAATACGAACTATCTCTTTAAAGAACAAGTTAGCTATATGAGAAGGATCATCGGTTTTATGACAAGCAATGAAATGAGCCATTTTAGAAAACCTATCAACAACAACAAAGATTGAATCCTTTCCAGTCCTAGTTCTAGGCAATCCAAGCACAAAATCCATAGATATATCATTCCACGGCTGAGTAGGAATTGGTAAAGGAGTGTACAAACCTTGGGACTGTACCTTAAACATGGCTTGTTTGCAAGTGACACATCTTCTACATACTCTCTCAACATCTCTCTTCATATGTGGCCAATAGAAGTGATCTTGAAACACCCTGAGAGTCTTAGTAATTCCGAAATGTCCCATTAAACCACCTCCATGCGCTTCCCTGACTAACAAATCTCTCACAGAGCAATTAGGCACACACAAACGATTCTAAAAACCCTTCATGCCTAAAATATTCCCCAAAAGCGAATTTAGCACAAGACTTGTAAATCTCTTGAAACTCAGCATCAGTCTCATAAAAATTTTTAAGTTGCTCAAATCCTAACAGTTTAGCTTCCAAAGTAGTAATCAAAACATACCTTCGAGATAAGGCATCTGCAACCACATTTTGCTTACCTTTTTTGTATTTGATCACATATGGAAAAGTCTCAATAAACTCTACCCGCTTAGCATGTCTCTTGTTGAGCTTCTGCTGACCTTTTAAGTGCTTCAAAGATTCATGATCAGTATGAATGACAAACTCCTTTGGCCACAAGTAGTGCTGCCACGTTTGTAAAATTCTCACTAAAGCATATAACTCCTTGTCATAGGTTGGATAGTTCAGCATGGCTCCCCCAAGTTTCTCGCTGAAAAAGGCAATGGGCTTCCTCTCTAGCATCAAAACCGCTCCAATACCTACACCAGATGCATCACATTCAATCTCAAAAGTTTTCATAAAATCTGGTAAAGATAAGAGTGGTGCATTAGTAAGTTTCTCTTTAAGAGTTTGAAAAGCTCTCTCTTGGGCTGTTTCCCATTTGAATCCCACACTCTTCTTGATCACTTCAGTCAGAGGAGCAGCAACAGTACTGATATCTTTCACAAATCTCCTGTAGAATCCTACAAGTCCATGAAGCTCCTCACTTCGCTCACAGTACTTGGACTTGGCCATTCACGGATAGCTCTCAGTTTCTCCTCATCAACTTGAACGCCATCTCCACTTATAACAAAGCCTAGAAACACAATTTTATCCGAAAAAGTGTGCATTTCTTAAGATTGGCATACAGTTTTTCTTCCCTAAGAACAATCAAAACTGCCTCTAGATGCTTAACATGATCATCTAAATTCTTGCTGTAGATTAAGATATCATCAAAATAGACTACAAAAAACAATCCAATGAAATTCCTTAAGACATGGTTCATTAATCTCATGAAAGTACTAGGTGCATTGGTTAAATCAAAGGGCATAACTAACCACTAATACAAACCATGTTTAGTTTTGAAAGCAGTTTTCCACTCATCTCCTTCTCTCATCCTAATTTGATGATATCCACTATTAAGATCTATCTTAGAAAAGACACTAGATCCATTCAATTCATCTAACATATCATCTAAACGAGGAATAGGGAGGCGATACTTTACAGTGATGTTATTCATGGCTTGGCAATCAACGCACATCCTCCATGTCCCATCCTTCTTAAGTACGAATAGTACTGGTACAACACAAGGACTCTTGCTTTCTCTAATGTATCCTTTGTCCATGAGTTCAAACACTTGTTTTTGCAACTCCTTAGTTTCCACTGGATTGGTTTTATAAGCTGGCCTGTTTGGAAGTGAAGCTCTTGGAACAAAATCTATTTGATGCTCAATCCCACGGATAGGTGGCAATCCTTCAGGGTTCTCATCAGGAAACATTTCCTCAACATCCTGCAAAAGAGAAATAATCTTACTCGGCAAATCCGGTTTGAGGTTAGTAAGAATTTCCTTGTATCCAAACAAAAGAATGGGTTGTTTCGAGAAAAGAACTCTCTAACCACTTTAGATCTCACCAAGAAGTTTGATTGCCTCACGGGTTTACTCTCACAGGCCTTTTTCTTGGTTTTTCTCAAACTCTCTTTTTCTTTTTGTGGTGGGAGTGTTTAGTGTGAGTTTATAAGCAGAATAGAGATGAAGTATAGAGAAGAAGTTTAAAGATTATAAGCGTAAAGTAGAAAGTATAAGCATAAGAAATAAGTTTAGAGAACAAGTATAAGCATAAAGAGAAGTTTTAGAGAGAATTGGTAACTAGTATAAGATTGGAGCCCCTAAGGGCTTAAGCCACAAAGGAGGCGGATCCACAAGTTTATATAGAGAAACCCCTTAGGGTTTTCTCTTTACACAATGACAAAAAAAGGGATAAGAGTGGAGAAGATAAGGTTTTGTCCTATTCTCATTTGAATTCTGAAATAGGCTCCTTCCCTCCATCTTTTGGCTCCAAATCGTAGTTCTTTGTGGATAAGGCTCTTAGCATCATTTGATCCTGCTTTTGCATAACCTGAATCATTAACACGACTTTTGCACAAGACATTTCTCAAACCCGGATTTTGCACAAAGTCTTTGATGATGCTTTCTTGTCTTTCCTTTAGAATCGGGAGCGTGCAATATCCGGGTTTGTACAGATCCGTACATTCCGTACAAGACCCAAGATTTGGACGCCCTTATTTTTCACAATCCTGCATAAGCTTCTGTAAGCATTCGTGAACCCAAACTTTGCACGGTCTTCTCTATGCTTTTGTAAGCCCGGACATTGCACATGCAGCTTGACTCGATGTGTAGCTCGTGCTGCCTTCTTGATCTCAACACTCCCCCTCAAGCTTAGCCGTCAGTACAAAGGCTTATGCTTGGATCCCCATAGGCGTTATCTCGGTAAAAACCTCATCATAGAAGAAAATCTCTTGGGAAAAATAATCTATGATGAGGAAAAGAGCATAACATCCATGGGTGTAGAGGATGCGAGTCAAGGATGATGATAGATTGGCGTGAAGACTTAAGTACCCAGATCTTCAAGGATAGCTTTGAGCGTTACCAGCTTTCTAGGCTTCCCCTTGTCTTGACTTTTGCTTCCGCTTGCTTTTGCTTCAAGTCTCAATGATACTTGGGAAATAATCAATACTCTTGAGATGTGGTTGTGGTGATGATATCTTCATTTGGCTTCTCTAGCAAGACTTGGCATTTCCTCATCCTTGCTTCACTTTGTTGGCAACTCCAAGTGTTGACTTGACGAACTGACTCTTTCCTTGTTGATGACATAAGAATAATCCTCCACAGATAGATCCATCATAGCTTGATTTTCCCACATCAGAACCTTCCCAAAAATGGTATTTTCCTGATGAATGCACAAGTAGAGGCTGAACGTATGAGTGAAACTTGATCTGGTATGTGCTTAATTAAATCCTCGGTTTCTGGTGGTGCTCCATGTACCATCTTCTAAACCAGCTGAGTACTACTTGACTTCTCTTGACCCAAAATTCCGTCATGTGCCACCTATGAGTGAAACTTAAACCGAGCTCAGATGCCTAAGATGATTTAGTTTTGGAATGCTCTCTTCTCTTCTTGGCTTAGGCTAAACATCCTCGGTAATTGCCGACTTAGACTTGGTCATGGGAGAATCTACTTGGACCAAAGTCTTCATTATGTCTGACTTCCGAGTGATTCTAGAAGCCCAGCCCCAATTCTTGAGTGAAACTATGTTTTGGAACCCATAATCCCCGAGTGATCTCCTTGCACATAGATCTCTTTGTCTTGAACCAACTCTTGTTTCAGCCTCCATTGCTTGTCTCTTGATCTCCAGGCTTTGACCTGATCCTCCATAGATCCCACTAGCTATGACTCTTGATCTCCAAACTTTGACCGGATGCTCCATAGATTCAGCCCCAATGCTTGACTCTTTATCTCCATAGCTATCCTTGCCATCATTGACCACCAAGCCTCACACCTACAAAAAGCTTCATAACCACATAATCATACACAAACGCCTTGATCTCTGATATTGTATTCTCCCCCTCAAGCTTAAGTGGCGGGACTCCCCCTTAAGCTTGCAATTCAGAGGAATCTTTCCTCATTCTCCTTAACGTCTTCTTCCGTAAATCGCAAGGCATCTTATCTTCACGGTTTGTATCTTCACAAACTTGGTGTGAGATTGTCCATTAACCTTCTTCACGGCTTGAGTTCTCCAAGCTTGATGTGAAGCCTTTCTTTGGTAGCTACATAGAACTCAACTTATCCTTTCTTCTATAGAACCCCATTTATCGGCAGATGGACCTCTCTTCGGTAATCCGAGCATAACTCGCGAACCATAACCCCAAAACACTTCATACTGATCCCAAACGAACAATAACTCTTGTAACTTCATTGTTTCCAAATATAATCAAGAACAAACAAATTGGAATCATATATCATTAATATTCAAATTTTTCTCTCTTTCTTTCTTTCATCCTTCCATTTATCCGTTGGAAGGCTATCAACGAACATCACACTTCTGATGAACCGACGCTTCTTCCGCTCATTTCTTCTTATGTTATCCTTTCTTTCTTTGTCTCCAAACTTCTTGGAAGTATAGTCACAGCACTTACTCCTTTGTACCTTCATTAAGAGATACAAAATTTTAAAGCAATGGCTGGGGGGTTTTAAGAAGTTTACGATGAAAATTCTAAGGATAGTAATCATGAGAAATGAATGCAACACAATCAAGACAAAAACATGTAACACTAAGAGTTTAGAGAGTTGGCCTTTTGTGTTTATGATCTGGTGAATGGGTGTGGTGAGTTGGTCTTCTTGTCATAATGTTGTGGGTCTTCTTATCAACATTTCTTGAGCAAAACCTTCGATTCTCCATTTCATGAACATACATGCTCCAAAAACTTCTGACTCCATTTCTTCTTTATGTGCCCCTTCTTTAACGCTTCTCTCACCAAGTATAATCCAGGCTTTCCTTGTTTAAACCCTTCACAGAGGATTAAAATTCAGTAAGTAATGGCCGTGGGGGATTGAGAAGGTTAAAAACATTGGTTTGCAATTTGAAGAAATAAGAGTAATAATTCACAAGGCTCAATGACATTAAAACTAAGGAAAACGGTTAGAGGATACTCCCTTTTTGTTGATGATTTGAAGAGGTTTGTGAGGTCATGTACCACTCCTCCTCGTTGGTATTTTTCTAAGCTTAGGGTCAACAATAGTTTGTAACAACATTGCGGTTTCCCTGTTTATTGACATGCCTGCAATACCAAAGATTAGTAAACAAATTTTCTTCTTTATGATTCTTCACCATAAAGAAAGTGTACTCTCTTTTGAGAGGAAAGATTTAACTATGGTCTTAGAAACTCTCATATCATAAAGATAGAGAATTCGGACCAAGAGTATTATCCTTAACAAAGATTAGATAAATCAAAGTCATGAGTTGTTTCTCATTCAAAAGAAGGAAATCAGATTAGGATTTATCATTTCATTTTGAAAACAAGGGATGAACTATTATTGATTTTGGAGGGATTTCACACGGAATTTCCCAGATCAATGTTCATCTTTTGAAAACAACCAAGGACTTAAATGCTTAGAAGCGGTCCAAGGTTTTAATAACCTGAGAAATTTGGATTCAGCAAGGCCCAAAGGCTTAAGACTCTTATTGAGTAAAAGCGACCAAGGTTCTCATTCCTTTGGAAATTTTCAACACAATGAGACTTGGATTCATCATGGCTTTATGCTATTACTCATAAGAGTTTAGCTTTACCAAGGTTCTCTTCCCATGTAATTTTTTAAAATGATATACCACACCTTAGATCTTTAATTCATATGAATCAAGTATCTTTAGGTGTGTTCTTCTTCTCTTAAATGACTTAAACGATATACATAGCAGAGAAATGACAACTAATTTTGAAATATCAAGCTTATGCATATTTGAATTTAATCTAAAGTAACAGTGACTTAGAGAAAAGGGAAATGGGCTTTAATAGAATGAGAAATCAATGCTATCCATGGGTGTAAGTATAGGGAACCCACAAGATATGCTGGAGATGATCTCATCTTCTTTCTCTTCTTCATGGGATTTCACCACAACCACATTTTGTTTCTCTTCATTGTCACCACTTAGAGAAGAAGATTTATCAAGAACAAACTAAAAGCGTGATTCCCTTAAAGATCAAGCATGACTTCATTTCTAAATGAAAAAAAAAGTATGGTTCACTTATGGATTCATCATAACAATGTTTATACTTTTAAGAATGAAGCATGCATGTCATTAAGAGATCAAAACCAATAAGTACAAGAAACATGAGCCAAGGACTTAACATATGCGACATAAAGAAAAACATAGTCCAAGGCTTAAATGTGACAAACGAAATTTGGATACAACACAGCCAAAAAGCTTATAACTCTTTGAGCAAAGCAGCCATGGTTCTCATTTCATTTGCCTAGATCAAACGGATATTGGATTCATCAAGGTTCTCTAGCTAGATATCTCCTTTAGGATTTTAATTTCCAGAAATATCTAGCCATGGATACAACAAGGATCTCTTCCTTTTGAGTCAAAATGGTGGTCCTAACAGAGATTGGATTCATCTAGGTTCACTAACTAGATATCCTCTTAAGCTTTTACCAAAGATATCTAGCCATGGATGCAACAAGGGTCTCTCTCTTTTGGATCAGCTGTTATATACCACCACATTTAATGCTCCAATTCATATAAAATAAGCATCTTTTAAGTGTGTAGTTTGTTTAAAATGACCTTAACCGAATATCCAAAACAAAACTTCCAATGAACTTTATGTTCCTTCATTTCAAAAGAAATCAGAATCCATTCAAGGTTTTAAATCTCTAGGGATGCGATTTAAAGGCTCATTTTAAAACCAAAAGAAATGAACATATACATACCATGACACTAAGTGAATTAGATCTATATAGATCAAGCACCATTCAGCGTGGTTCCCTTTGTTTTGAAATACTCAAATCGCAAAACTTAAGCAAGAACTACAATGGATTTCACTTTTCTGTTCCAATGGAACTTAGAAATATATCCAAGGTTTTAAAAAGCAAAAAAACATACGATTTTGAGTTTGAATCAAAACTAAACGTGGCTTAGAGAAGATTAGTGAGGCTTAGAGAAGATTAGAGAATAATCTGTGCCACTCAAATCACTCATTTAAGAGGTCTAAGGCCTCAGATTTCTCTTCTTCTCTTGTGGTTCTTCACCACGCCTCACTTACTCTCTTCATCGCCACAAGGATCTAATAGATGCTCTGATACCATGTGAGTTTATAAGCGGAATAGAGATGAAGTATAGAGCAGAAGGTTAAAGATTATAAGCGTAAAGTAGAAAGTATAAGCATGAATAAGTTTAGAGAACAAGTATAAGCATAAAGAGAAGTTTTAGAGAGAATTGGTAACTCAAATAAGATTGGATCCCCTAAGGGCTTAAGCCACAAAGGAGGCGGATCCACAAGTTTATATAGAGAAACCTCTTAGGGTTTTCTCTTTAGACAATGACAAAAAAAAAGGATAAGAGTGGAGAAGATAAGATTTTGTCCTATTCTCATTTGAATTCCAAAATAGGCTCCTTCCCTCCATCTTTTGGCTCCAAATCGTAGGTCTTTGTGGATAAGGCTCTTAGCATCATTTGACCCTGCTTTTGCACATCCTGAATCTTTAACAAGACTTTTGCACAAGACATTTCTCAAACCCGGATTTTGCACAGTCTTTGATGATGCTTTCTTGCCTTTCCTTTAGAACCGGGAGCGTGCAATATCCGGGTTTGTACGGATCCGTACATTCCGTACATGACCCGAGATTTGCACGCCCTTATTTTTCACAATCCTCCATAAGCTTCTGTAAGCATTAGTGAACCCGAACTTTGCACGGTCTTCTCTAATGCTTTTGTAAGCCCGGACTTTGCACATGCAGCTTGACTCGATGTGTAGCTCGTGCTGCCTTTTTGATCTCAACATTTAGGGGTTCACTCACAGTTGCTTTGCCTTGTTGTTTCATTTGGATCTGATCTTGATGAACTTCTTGTGGTGTTAATGGAGCAATAATTGTTTTCCTTCCCTTGAAGTCAAACAAGTATCTGTTGGTGTAACCATCATGCATTGCCTTGCGATCAAACTGCCATGGCCTGCCAAGCAATATGTGACTCGCCTCCATAGGTAATATATCACACAGAATCTCATCTTCATACTTACCTGGCTACTCACATTCATCTCTTCTACATCATTTAACCATTGAGGATTATAAGGCTTTGGATGCTTTTCTGTGAGTTTATGAAGTTTTAAATGCGGAAAAGTAGAAAAGAGACAAAGAGGATGATGATTTCATTCATTGCCAAAAATGGCTAAGTCTAGGTAACCTTTACAAAGGCTGCGGCTTCTGCTTTTATAGGCACCAAGTAAGGTCATCAAGGAGAAGCCCTAATGATTAGATGAGTGAATAAAGACAACAAGGGTAGACAATAACGGCTAGCTTGACCAAGAAATTGACCCACGTGTGGATACGAAGAAGAGCTTTATCCAGAAGAAGGATGTGACCCAAACTTTGCACAACGGCTCTTTTATTTGACCCGAGATTTGCACAATCCCTTTTCTCCTTCTGATCACATTTCAGGATGATCTTTAGGTTGTATGGATTGGTTGTACGGATCCGTACCATCCGTACCATGTGTACGGATCTGTACAATGTGTATGGTCACACAACCCTATAAGCTTTCAGTTGATCTCTTCCTTCTTTCTGACACTCTGGATCATGTCTATGATGCTTTCAAGTCATCATCAGTCCAAGCAATGCTCATAGTCTCCCTTGGTCTTGTTTCCTTGTCATGACTCTATACTCGTCTATGTTCAATACTCCCCCGCAAGCTTAACCGTAGGGACGAAGGCTAAGCTTGGATTCCTATGGATGATACCTCGGTAAAAACTCCAACATAAAGAAAACCTCATGGGAAAAACCTTATGTCGGGGAAAAGAGCATATCATCCACGGAACTAGGAAGTAGATCAAGGACGAGTAAGGTCAATGTTCTTGGTCCGTTCGTGAAACACCAAGTTGCTTGCTATGTGGATCGCGGCTTAATTGTCACAATGCATAGTAATGGGGTGCTTTGACTCGATCCCAAAGTCCTTGAGAAGCGCTTTGAGCCATACAAGCTCATTGGTGAGTTTCCTCATTGCTCGGTATTCTGACTCGGCACCACCTTTTGCTTCTTTGACGTCCAAGTGACAAGGTTCCCACCAACGAACGTGCAATAGCCGGTAGTAGATCTCCTATCATTAGTGTCTCCGGCATAGTCAGCATCACAATATCCCACGATCTCTGTGTTGCCATTCCTTCCCATCCAAATACCTTGACCCGGACTGCCTTTGAGATAGCGAAGAATCCTCTTCACCATGTTCCAATGGTACACCGTTGGGTCTTTCATATGTTGGGACACCTGATTTACAGCAAAACATAAGTCAGGTCTAGAAATGGTCAAGTATATTAGCTTACCTAAGAGACGACGGTATTGGAGTGGATTAGTGTAAGGTTTGTCCAGTGGATCCTCCTTTTCTCCATTCTTCTTTTTCTCCCACGTTTGCCTGACCTTGTAGCCATCTTCAAGTGGAGTCTATGCCGGCTTTGATCCTAATTTTCATGTCTCATTCAACAAATCCAAGGTGTATTTCCTTTGAGAGAGAAATAGTCCCTCCGGAGAGCGACATATCTCAATTCCTTAAAGCTTTGTAGAGTAAACAATGTATGGTCAGCTTCCGATCTCTAGAACCCTTGGTCTTTGAGAGTGGAGCTGAGCTTGTTATTCCATGCTCTAGGAGATTGCTTGAGCCCACAGATTGCTTTCCTCAGCCTAAGAACCTTTCTGGGAGCAATGGAGATTCAAGACCTGATGGAGGTGTCATGTAAACTTCCTCTTCAAGTTCCTTGTAGAAATACGTTATTGACATCCATTTGCCATAATTCTCAGTCTAGGTTTGTTGCCAAGGAGAGAATCACTCTATTGGTATGGAGTTTGGCTACCGGAGCAAATGTATCCATATAGTCGTCTCCATAACTTTGTGTAAAGCCTCTTGTTACCAGGCGAGCTTTGTATCTCTCAATGTCTCCATTGCTCAAATATTTGATGGTGAAGACCCACTTAGAACTAACAGCTTTCTTCCCTGGTGGTAAATCAGCTTCAACCCATGTATGGCTCTTATCCATAGCTTCTACTTCATCTTCCACAGCTCCTAACCACCTATTGTCTTCTTTGGCTTCCTTATAACTCTGTGGAGTTCTGTGGAATTCAACTTGTCCAAAGTCGATTTGATGATCACTCGGCAAAAGGGCAAGCAAACATGTAACTTGAATAGGATGGGCCACGGCTTGACAATTGTAGTATACTCTTGTGTTCTTCCAATTGTTAGCACCAAATCTCTGTCTAGTGCTCCTTCTTAGTGTAGGGCTTGGATCAAGATCAGTTTCATGCTCAGACTCATCATCTTGATCTTCTGGATCTAGCTGCTCATTGGTAACATTCTCCGCATCTTCTTGATGCATGTTAGTCTCATGCTGTGTAGTCTCGGTGGGAGATTGATGAAGTGAGGCTTCTGGTGAGTTCCCTGAGGTGTGGTGAGGCACTTGTGCTCCTTCTTGGGCATTTGGCATTCCATTACCATTACTCATGGAACTCTCATTCCCGGAGGTAACCGGATGATCATTTCTAAAGGTAGCCGGAGGATCACTTCTTCGCAAGCGGTTCCCAAGGTGGTTGATAAATGCTGAAGACTTGTAGCTCTATCTGATGGTGATCTTGCAAGGTCCTTTAGGCTTTCCCAATCCTTCTTCTCATAAAACCCTTGGTGCTCTATGAACTTGACGTCCCTTGATACATGATATCTATTTTGGGTGGCGTCATAGCACTTGTAGCCCTTTTGGGTAGTAGAGTAGCCTAGGAACATGCACTTGGTGCTCTTGTCGTCTAGCTTATCTCTTAGTTCACCTGGTACCAAGACAAAACAAACACACCCAAAAACTCATAAGTGATCCATATTGGGCTTAGTTTTGTTAAGTACTTCAAAGGGAGAGATATCGTTTAGGATCCTTGTAGGTATCCTATTGATGAAGAATGCCATGCTTTGATAAGTGATCCTTGAATCTATGTCTCGTGTATTCTCCTCCATTGTCTGATCTTAGTACCTTGATGTTACCATTAAAACGATTAGTCACATGTTTTTGAAATGTAATAAAGGCATCCATTACTCTATCTTTAGAAGGTAGTAATGTAACCCAAGTATATTTCGACTTCTCATCTATAAAAGTGACATAATACTTATTGTTATCTCTAGATAAACAAGGTGAGGTCCAAACATCAGAGTGAACAAGATCAAAGCAATTCTCATATAAAGTTGAAGACTTGGGAAAAATGGTTTTACAATGTTTGCGAAGAATACAAGCCTCACAACTTGAATGATCAAAGGAAATACTAAGAAACATTATTTCAAGAGCTCGCGAATGTGGATGTCCTAATCTAGCATGCCACATTACATTATTACTAACAGAGACAAATCATAATTTAGAAGTAACATGATTAGAACTAGTTGAAGTAGAGTTTTCAAGAACATATAAATCTCCTTTTGAATCCCCTTCTCCAAGAACCTTCCCGCTATCAATATCCTGAAAATGAAAAAAGTTAGGACCGAATATAGCATAGCAATTCAAATCACAAGTTGCCTTTTTAACTGAGACAAGATTAGAGGTAAATATAAGCATGAAGAATGCTTTAGATTTCCTATCAAATAGTCTTAACTCACCTACTCCTCTTACGGGAATCCTATCTCCATTAGCAATAATCAAATTACCATTAGCCGGTTTAACATTCTCAATCAAGTTAGGATTATTAATCATATGATGAGATGCTCCAGAATCAATAATGAGTGATTTATTTGTTAAAGAGGCTAATAGAGTGATACCGGATCCCTTAAGATTGAGAGCGGCAATGGACTTGATGAGAACATCCAAGTCTGACTTCCTCACGAATCCATCATCATATGCCATCATATCTTGCTCCTCTCCACTCTTTGATGAGCTCCCTTGACCCGGTTCGCTTGCGGCTTCGGTAGAGGAGAGATTGGCCTTGAACTTGGTGGGTTTGAGGTGAGGATGGAGGATCCAGCAGTTGTCTTTGATGTGTCCTCTCTTCTTGCAGTGATCACACACCAATGTCTTCCGATCCTCTCCTTTGAATACTCCTTTGTTAGCCGTAGCGAGTTCCTTAACTCCACAAAACAGTCCAAGGGATCCTTGTTCTCTTTGAATCTGGGAACACACTTCATCAAGGCTAGGGAGCTTATCAGCTCTAAGGATGTGATTGGTGAGGTCGTTAAAGACGGATTGGGAGTGAGAAGAAGTCCAAACACTCGGTCTTGCTCACGCCTCTATTGAAGGATGGTGATATCCGTGGCGAATGGTTTAAGCATCTCCAACTCGGCCCAAAGAGATCAGAACTTCCCATAGTGTTTGGTGAACTCAAGATCTTCTTGGCTGAGGTTGTTGATGGCACTCTTGACCTCAAAGACGCGTGTGAGATTGGAGATGTTGCCGTACACGTTCTTGAGAGTATCCCACAGCTCCTTTGCGGTTTCACTATAAGAATATGCTTTAAGAATTGGAGGATCAAGAGAGTTTTGAAGAAGACCAAGGACAGTTTGATCAGATTGGAACTATTTGTTCTCCTCAGCCGTGTCTTCCGCTTTCCCTTTGGATGAAAAATCTTCTTCACCTTCCTTTGTGATGGTGGAGCTTGGAGCTTGCAAAGTTTCCAAATGGCTCCATATCCCTCTTCCACAAAGCGTTGTGCGTGTAGTTCTAGCCCACAGAAGATAGTTGATTCCTCTAAGGATAACCGGAATAACAATTGGTTTTGGATTATCCATAGATCCATTGAAGAGAGTATGATGAAATGAAAAAGGTTATGAGGGAAAAGTGAAGTCTTAAGAGAATGAAAACAAAAGTTTTGATGAGCAAGAATGAAAGTATGAAGATTGAAATGCAAAGTTTGAAGAGAATCAAGTTCTTTGCTCTGATACCATGTGAGTTTATGAAGTTTAAATGCGGAAAAGTAGAAAAGAGACAAAGAGGATGATGATTTCAGTCACTGCCAAAAATGGCTAAGTCTAGGTAACCTTTACAATGGCTGCGGCTTCTCCTTTTATAGGGACCAAGTGAGGTCATCAAGGAGAAGCCCTAATGATTATACGCGTGAATAAAGACCACAAGGGTAGACAATAACAGCTAGCTTGACCAAGACATTGACCCACATGTCGATAAGAAGAGGAGCTTTATCCGGAAGAAGGACTCGAACTTTGCACAACGGCTTTTTTATTTGACCCGAGATTTCAATAATCCCTTTTCTCCTTCTGATCACATTTCAGGATGATCTTCAAGTTGTACGGATTGGGTGTATGGATCCATACCATCCGTACCATGTGTACGGATCCGTACAATGTGTACTGTCACACAACCCTATAAGCTTCCGGCTGATCTCTTCCTTCTTTCTAACACTTTGGATCATGTCTATGATGTTTTCAAGTCATCATCAGTCCAAGCAATGCTCATAGTCTCCCTTGGTCTTGTTTCCTTGTCATGACTCTATACTCGTCTATGTTCAGCAAGTCAAGAGTATACTTCCTTTGTGATAGAAATAAGCCCTCTGAAGAGTGACATACTTCAATTCCTAGGAAATATTTTAGTTCTCCAAGATCTTTGATATCAAACACAGTTTTAAGATAGGTTTTAGTTTCGAGAATACCTTCCTTATCATTGCCGGAAATGATAAGGTCATCCACGTAGACCAATACTACAACAATTCCTCGTGAACTTTGGACTGTGAACAATGTGTGATCAGCTTCAGATCTCTTGAATCCTTTCTCTTTGAGAGTACAGCTCAGTTTGTGGTACCAAGCTCTTGGAGATTGCTTTAGTCCATAGATGGCTTTTCTAAGCCACAGAACTTTTCCTGGAGCAATGGAGTCTTCAAGGCCTGGTGGTGGAGTCATGTACACTTCTTCTTCAAGTTCTCCTTGCAAGAACGCATTCTTCACATCCATTTGCCATAACTCCCAATCCAGATTTGTAGCCAATGAGAGAACAACTCTAAGTGTATGCAGCTTGGCGACATAGTCGTCTCCATAAGTCTATGTGAATCCTCTTGCAACATGTCTGGCTTTGTACCTCTCAACATCTCCATTGCTCAGATACTTGATAGTGAAAAGCCACCTTGAACTAACAGCCTTCTTTCCCAACGGTAGGTCGGCTTCATCCCATGTATGATTCCTTTCCATAGCCCCAACCTCATTATCCACTGCTCTAAGCCATTCGTTACACCCTTTGGCTTCATCATAACTCTGTGGAATCCATTGAGCATCAATTTTCCCAAGGAAGGCTTGATGAGCAGTTGGCAATAGGTCAAGCGAACACACAGCTTGTATAGGTTGTGCCACAGCTTGGTTGTTGAAATAGACTCTAGTGACCTTCCAATGTTCGGGTCCAAACCTCTGTCTAGTGCTTCTCCGAGGAGGAGGTGGCGGTGGAGGAGGAGGAGTTTCTGCTTCATGTCCAACCTCATCATGGTGATCCTCTTGAACCACATCTTCAGTCATACCATCCTCATCTTGAACTTGGTCTTGTTCCCTATCAAGTGGGGTTGATTCCGGCTGAGTGTGCTCAGTGGTATCAGTTTCTTCCATGGGGTTTGGAGCAGCCTGTGTATTCCCAAGGTCAGTATTGGGTTGATCTTCTGTAGTCTCCACTCCTTGTTGGTTGGTTTCGACATTATCAGATTGTTCTTCTCTTCGAGGAGGAGGATTCCCAAGATGACTAAGGAGATGTTGGAGACTAGCGGCTCTATCTGATGGTGATCTTGCCAAATATTTCAAACTCCCCCAATCCTTCTTGTCGTAATACCCTTGGTGCTCAATGAACTTGACATCTCTTGACACAATTGTTCTGTTCTTTGAGAGGTCATAGCACTTGTAGCCCTTTTGAGTAGTAGAGTAGCCTAGGAACATGCATTTTGTGCTCTTAGCTTCAAGCTTGTCCCTTAGTTCACCTGGTCTCAGTACAAAACAAACGCAACCAAACACTCGTAAGTGATCAATAGAAGGTTTGGTTTGGTTCAATACCTCAAATGGTGCTAAATCAGTTAGGATCCTTGTTGGTGTCCTATTTATTAGGTAACAAGCTGCCATGACAGCATCACTCCAGAATCTCCTTGGAACATTGGTGTTAAACATCATGGATCGTGCAACTTCCATAAGATGTCGATTCTTCCTCTCAGCTACACCATTTTGTTGAGGTGTATACGGGCAGCTAGTTTGGTGTATGATCCCATGTCTTACTAAGTGATCTTTGAACTTGTGACTAGTGTATTCCCCCCCCCCCCAATTATCAGACTTGAATACCTTGATCTTGGCATTAAACTGGTTAGTAACATATGATTGAAAATTAACAAATGCATCATATACTCTATCCTTAGATGCAAGCAGTGTGACCCATGTATATTTCGATTTCTCATCAATAAATGTAACATAATATTTATTATTGTCTCTAGATAAACATGGGGCAGTCCAAAATTCTGAATGCACAAGATCGAAACATTTTTCATAGAAAGTTGAGGACTTAGGAAAAACAGTTTTACAATGCTTTTCTAGAATACATGCTTCACAGTTCATATGATTAAAGACAACATGGGGTAACATAATCTCCAAAGCCCTAGCATGAGGGTGACCAAGTCTATCATGCCACAGTTTATTTGGGCTAACAGCATAACAAGATTGACAAGAAAGAGAAGTAGATTTTGTTGCTGGAGAATCCTCAAAAACATATAAGTCACCATTAGTTTTCCTTTCTCCCAGAACTTTTCCACTCTCAATATCCTGAAAATGAAAGCTATTAGGCCAAATATAGCATAGCAATTAAGATCATTTGTAGCTCTTTTTACTGAGAAAAGATTAGAGGTGAACTCGGGCATGAAGAACGCTTTAAGTTCGTATCACAAAGTTTTAAATCAACTACTCCTCTTATGGGGATCCTATCACCATTTGCAATTATCACATTTCCATTAATAGGTTTAACATTATTAATGAGGTTAGGGTTACTAATCAAATGATGAGAAGCCCCAGAATCAATAATCAATGTTTTATTTTGTGATTTAGGTAAAGAAGCAAAGTGAGTGATACCGGATTCTTTATTGTTAAGGGCAAGAATGGATTTGATGAGAGCTTCAAGGTCCAACTTCCTAACAACATCATTGGAGTAGGTAACCATAGCCACTTCATCTCCTTGTCTAGATGGTCCGGCCTGAGCTTGCTCAGTTGAGGCTTCTAGAGAGTAGTTCGCTTGAACCTTGAACTTTGCTGGCTTAAGATGTGGATGTAGTATCCAACATTTATCCTTGATATGGCCTCTCTTCTTGCAGTGATCGCACACAAGAATCTTCCTATCTTCAGACTTGAAAGTAACTTTGTGTGCCATGACCATTTCCCCTTTGCCACTGAAGAGACCTACTGAGCCTTGTTCACGTTGGATTTGAGAGCACACCTCATCTAAGCTTGGTAACTTCTCAGCTCTAAGGATGTGCTTGATGAGATCATTGTAAGCCGGGTTCAATGTGAGAAGCAGACCAAAGACACTATCTTGTTCACCCCTTTCCTTGAGAGCACTTGGATCCACCGAGAAAGGTCTTAGCATCTCGAGTTCAGCCCACAGTGATCTGAATTTTCCAAAGTGTTTTGTGAAGTCAAGATCTTCTTGGCTGAGATTGTTGATAGCTTTCTTGACTTCAAACACTCGGGTAAGATTGGAGACATTTCCATAGACATTGTTTAGTGTGTCCCACAGTAATTTCAGCAGGAAAGCCTTCTTGCAGTCATCCCAAGTGGTTATAGAACCCTGAGGCAGTGCTTGTTCCCCGTGGGAAGCCTTATCACCAAGAGAAAAAGGAAAGAGGCGTAGCTTAAAGCTGTCTTCTGAGATGCCATTGATCTTGGTGAGCTCGCACAATCTATCAAATTGGTCCAAATGAGCAAGCGGGTTTTCCATAGGAAGTCCATGGAATTTGTGGTTCTGGACCATGGAGATCAAACCCGTCTTGATCTTAAAGTTTGGAGCGTCTCCTGCTCCAATCACACTAGGCTGAGGAACTTGTTCTGCCATGACTACAGGTGTCTCTGAAACTGGTTGTGCAGGAATGGTGGTAGCAGGTGCAGGTGTAGCTTGACGAGTGCGTATATTGATATGGTGAATGTGATCCAAATACTGGATTAGGTTTTGGCTGCCTTGAGAACGTGTTTGCATTCAGAGAGTAGTGACTCGATCAAGTACTCGAGTGGTAAGGTCGAGTGGGGGTCGAGTGCTACAGTACCTGATGCAAAATAGACAAATTTTAAAAACCAAATCAGTACCCAGATCTCGAAAGTAACAGACTTGATCTAGTAAGTCTTACAAAATTTTAAAAACCAAACAGTGATTTTGCCTACCCTAAACAAAGAAAGACAGCAACGCAATCAACCTAATCCTAGAGAGACAAAATACAAAGTTTATCAATTGTAATATAGTGGTAAGTAGAAGTTGAGTGCAGTAACAATGTCGAACCAATCAAGAGTGGTCTACAGCAATCGGTTGATAAATAAAGCAAGCTATTCAAGTGATTATCAAAAGGGTGTGGTACTAGCAGTCTACATAAGAAATCTACTAAAAACCCTTATTGATGCTAGAGGTACCAAAGTCTGTCACACTTTAGCACATCATGAAACTAAGCAGGAAAAGTCACAGTACTAAAACTACTCGACCACACTGATCGAGTGGTGAGGTCGAGTGCTACAGTTAAAATAGAGGAAAACTACAATGAACTAATACTAAGCAAGCTGTGAAACTATGGGAAAAACAGGGACTCTAGGAATGGAAATCACAGGATCGCAAACACTCTGTTCCATTGCAGCTATCAACTAGCAATCTCATCACAGGACTACCTAGACAACAGACTTCATAACCAGCTCAATCCATGGTTCGTGGTAGAGAGCCCCAAGATCCAACCCAGTCAGCATAGTGTGAGGAGTCGCATTAGGCATGAAGAATCAGCCTATTAAAGTCGAAGAGAGTTCATAACAAGTGAATAGGTGGAGTCGTGACATAAATCAATGTCTGATGCATCCACCCTCACGCTATTGTACTCTAAACCCCGGAAAAAGTCTTTCCATAGGCTCAAGGCATGGTTCATGCTCATGAGACCATCTAAGATCAAGTATTCCTTGATCAGGGGGAAACAAGCATTAAAATCACTCACCCAAGAGGGAGTCGAAACTGAGTGATGATCAAACTATCTAAGCATTAACAAAACAGAGAGAAGCTAACCTAATCCATCCCCAAAAATCCCAAATCTACTACTCACACATGGTGATCATGGCTGGGGTCCGAAACCCAGAAAATAATGAACTTATCATATGTTATAGCCAATGATCTAGTGAGTAAGGTTGGAGAAGAAATCGGATGAAAATGCTAATTTTATAAAAAGATATCAAAGTACAAAGTTGCTGGAAAAATGAGAAAATTATCAAGAACACCAAGACCAAGAGAGAGAAGAAATGAGAGAAAACCTAAAAATTACTAAGCCAGAGCGGCGCTATTTGATCCTCTCTAATTAGGTTTAATGAGGAGTTTTTATACATAGTCTTCAGCGCTTATTACATTTTGCGAGTTTTAAGGAGAAAAAGTCGGAGAGTGCCCACTCGAGTGGACTGGTCGAGTGGGCAGGCGGTGATGCTGAGGTCGAGACTGATCGCCTGAGACTGCTTTACTCGAGTGGTCTGGTCTAGTGAGCCTGTCTGAGAGTGCTTCACTCGACTGCTTTGGTTGAGTGATCCTCTCATCTGCAACGGCTTTGAGAGTGCTTCACTCGAGTGCTCTGGTCGAGTGAGCCATCCATCTTCTCTGCAATCTTCACTCGACTAAACAACGCTTGCCACACGTCTTCACTTCATGAGCCAAAATCCAAGTGTGCTCCCTATGCTCCATATGTACCTGATAAGACCCCAAATATGCAAAATGAATGCAATGCCTATACAGAAATATGAAACATTCTATATGAAGTGTAAATGCACGAAATGGTATAAACAATGGATGAAATCTACCCTAAGGCATGATAAAAAGGTGGTAAAAACATGTATAAAAGTGATGTTATCATCAACCCAGGGTACTCAAACGAGCAGTCGACACAAGCGTTCAACCCAGGGCACTCGAACGAGCACTCCTACAATCAATCGACCATACCAATCGAGAGACCACTCAAACGGCTAACCAGACGACACCATTCGACCATTCACTCGAGATGATGCTCGACCACTCGACTGCTGGGTTGAGTGGCGTTCCTCTACTATTTTTTCTGAAAACTCGGACTTGTATTTTATCTATTTTAACGCCTAGTATAAAAGCCCTTGATTAACCTAATGTCAGGGTACGCTGCATTTTACTAGCTTAACCTAGTTTTTAGATTTTCTCTCTCTAGTTCATGACTTTTGTTCTTGAGACTTATCAGATTTTGTGATTTTGTAACTTGCATAACTTTTATTATAATTCGTATTTGCGTTTGATTTCTTCTACAAAAATCGGCTATTTATCTACACCCTATGTCAGTCTTAGAGATTTCTGGATTTGAGCAACTTTTGATGAAATCCGTGTGTGAGTAGTTAGATTAGGGTTATTAGGGGTGGATTAGGCTTCTGATGTTCTTGTTAGGCTTGGGTATCAGAGTTTGTCTGTCAATTTGTTTCGTTCCCTCTTGGTTAGTGAATTTAATGCTTGCTCTTTTCTGGCCAGTTAGGGCATGAACTTAGATGATTTCATGAGCATGATCCATGCCTTGAATCGTAAGATAGACTTTTTCCAGGGATTAGGGTACAATAGCGTGAGGGTGGATGCATCAGACATTGATTTATGTCACGACTCCACTTAATCACTTGTTATGAACCCTCTTTGACTTTAATGGACTGATGCTTTAAGCCTGATCCGATCAACTCACACTATGCTGACAGGGTTGGATCTTGAGGCTCTCTACCACGACCCATGGATTTAGCTGGTTATGATGTCTGTTGTTAAGGGAATCTCTTATTTTTTTAGCATGTTAGTACTTAAGGACTTCTTGATCATTCACTAGTCTGTTGATTCACCCGTGTGATCTATATAGTTTTTATATCACTCCTTTTACTTGCTTAGAATGTTTTTGTCACTGTTTGCTTCTGTAGTTATTTCCTCGACCTTGCTACTCGAGCACTAGGTCGAACCACTCATGCACTGTAGTTTTCCTGTGGTTTCTCTGTTTCTTTGATAACTTACCAAAGTGTGACAGCCTTTGGTAGGTTTGGTCTTTAGTTTAACTTTTCATTCACACCACTTAGCTTGATAGATTTCACAAAACAACCTTGATACTTGGCTTGAATTATTAGTTAATGAACACATCCTTTTTGCTTAGTGCTAGTCACCCAGTAGATTGACACTTTCCATACTTACAATTGATTGAAAAACTTGTGTTTTGTCTTCTTGTTGTGTTTGATTGCTTGCTGTCTCTCTTTGCGTGTAGGCAAAATACCTGTTTCAATTTTTAGCACGTTATTTTATTAAAGAGAGACATCAAGCAATCAAACCAAGCAAGCAGACAAAACACAAGTTTTTCAATCAATTGTAAGTATAGAAATTGTCAATCCATTGGGTGACTAGCACTAAGCAAAAAGGATGTGTTCATTAACTAATAATTCAAGCAAAGTATCAAGGTTGTTTTGTGAAATCTATCAACATAAGTGGTGTGAATGAAAAGTTAAACTGAAGACCAAACCTACCAAAGGCTGTCACACTTTGGTAAGTTATCAAAGAAACAGAGAAACCACAGGAAAACTACAGTGCATGAGTGGTTCGACCTAGTGCTCGAGTAGCAAGGTCGAGTGAAATAACTACAGAAGCAAACAGTGACAAAAACGTTCTAACCAAATGAAACGAGTGACATAAAAACTATAGGGATCATAGGGGTAAATCAACTGACTAGTGAATGGTCAAGAAAGCCCTAGGTACTAACATGCTCAAACCATAAGGGGTTCCCTTAACAATATACATCATAACCAGCTCAATCCATGGTTCGTGGTAGCGAGCCTCAAGATCCAACACTTTCAGCATAGTGTGAGTTGATCGGATCAGGCTTAAAGCATCAGTCTATTATAGTCAAAGAGGGTTCATAACAAGTGATTAAGTGGAGTTGTGACATAAATCAATGTCTGATGCATCCACCCTCACTCTATTGTACCCTAATCCCTGGAAAAAGTCTATCTAATGATTCAAGGCATGGGTCATGGTCATGAAATTGTCTAAGTTCATGCCCTAACAGGCCAGAAAAGAGCAAGCATTAAATTCACTTACCCAAGAGGGAACGAAACAAATTGACAGACAAACTTAGATACCCAAGCCTATCAAGAGCATCACAAGCCTAATACACCCCTAATAACCCTAATCTAACTACTTACACACGGATTTCATCAAAAGTTGCTTAAACCCAGAAATCTCTAAGATTGACATAGGGTGTAGATATAGAGCCGATGAACAACTTTGTAGAAGAAATCAAACGCAAATACGAATTATATAAAAAGTTATGCAAGTTACAAAATCATGAAATCTGATAAGTCTCAAGAACAAAAGTGATGAACTAGAGAGAGAAAGTTTAAAAACTAGGTTAAGCTTATAAAATGCAGCATACCCTGACATTAGGTTAATCATGGGCTTTTATACTAGGCGTTAAATAAGATAAAATAAAAGTCTGAGTTTTCAGAAAAAATAGTAGAGGAACGCCACTCGACCCAGTAGTCGAGTTGCTTGGTTGAGCATCCTCTCGAGTGGGTGGTCAAACGGTGTTGTCTGGTTAGTCGTTCGAGTGGTCTCTCGAATGGTATGGTCAATTGATTGTAGGAGTGCTCGTTCGAGTGCCTTGGGTCGAACGCTTGTGTCGACTGCTCATTTGAGTGGTCGTTCGAGTGCCCTGGGTCGAACGCCTGCGTTTGAGTTCTCGTTTGAGTACCCTGGGTCAAACGCCTGTGTTGAGTGCCTGGGACAAGTGCCTGTGAAGAGTGCCTGTGACGAGTGCCTGGGACGAGTACCTGTGTCGTGTGCGTGGGACGAGTGCATGTGAAGAGTGCCTAGAACGAGTGCCTGTGAAGAGTGCTCGTTTGAGTGCTCTGGGTCGAACACTCTGTGTCTTCTGCATGTTCGAGTGCTCTTGGTCGAGCACTCTGTGTCTTTTGCAAGTTTGGGTGCTCTGGGTCTAGCATTCTGTGTCTTCTGCGCATCCACTCTAACTCAGCAGCTTCACTGCATGTCTTCACTGCTGAGGTCGTAACATTGGTCGTACCAGTACTCTCTGCACATCCACTCTAGCTCAGCAGCTTCACTGCATGTCTTCACTGCTGAGGTCGTACCAGTACTCTCTGCACTTCCACTCTAGCTCTGCAGTTTCACTGCACTTCATGCTCCAAAAACTCCTGAGCTCCATAAGTACCTGAGAACACCCCAAATATGCAAAATTTATGCAATGCTCATGCAAAAACACTAAACAACCTATATGAATGATAAATGCATAAAATGGTATGAACAATGACTAAAATCTATACTAAGTCATGATAAAACAATGTTAAAAACGTGCTAAATACAGTGTTATCAACTCCCCCAAACTGATCCTTTGCTTGCCCTCAAGCAAATAGAAAGGATGAGATGAAAGGAGTAGTGTGAAAGTGGGGATTCATAACCTAAGCAGACTAAACAAACCTCCAACATAAACGTCTTAGTTCTAAGTTCTGGAATGCAATGCACAAAGGTTTTACTTAAAAACGTTAGCCATACTCATCACAACAGATCAAACATTAAGACTCAGCCTCAGCAAACATTCAAAGTAAACTATCCCTTTAACATTGATTAAGTGCGAACCGGTGAATCAGTATATGCAATAGCAAGATTATTTGGTTTTAGGGACAGGTTTCAAGATATAAAAGTTATCTATTCTTCCTCTGGTTTAAGCGCAAGTATCATGATCTCTCATTGAAATGGATTGAATTTAAAGTGAATGCTAAAGGAAGTGCCAACTGGTGCATACAGAAGTAGACTACCATGGTCGAACCACTTGTCGAGTGACTACTTCTGCGATTCTTTCCGTTTTCTTGAAATGAGCCAACTCTTATCCCTTTCTTCCAAATCCTTTACTGGACTCATACTTTTGAACCTATCCTCTCCAAAGGTTTATACAATTTTTAGCAAACTCTTTTGCTTTTTCATTCATTCCCAGACACAAACCTCAACTTATTCAACCTCTTAGCCTATGTCTGATTCAAAAAGTGTGAACTAGAGACTACATGAGAGGCTACTCCTGTCGGCAAAACCTAACACTTTCTCTCTAATTCAATCCGAAAGTAGGTCTCACTTCTCTCACAAATGATGTATTGGTATGTGAAACAAGTATTTTACCTAGTATGCAAAGACGGACAGCAAAGCAATTAAATCTAAGCACAGAGAGACAAAACACAGGTTTTTTAATCAATCATAGTATAGAAAGTGTCAATCCATTGGGTGAATAGCACTAAGCAACAATGATGTGTACATTAGAAATTAATTCAAGCCAAATATGAAAGTTGTTTGGTGAAATCTATCAACCTAAACGAATGCAAAATAAAAGATCAAACTAAAGACTAAGCTTACTAAAGGCTATAACACTTTAGTAAGTAGCCAAAGACACAAAAATACAGAAAACTTAAAGCAGACTAGGCCACTCGACTGGTCCACTCGAGTGGTATGGTGGAGTGGGCTACTTAAACGATCTATACTGGTGAGACAAGTGATATTAAAACTATAAGGATCATAGGGGTGAATTGACTAGCTAGTGAATGCTCTAAAAAGTCCTAGGTGCTAACATGCTCAATCAATAAGGGATTCCCTTAACAACAGACTTCATAGCCAGCTCAATCCATGGTTCGTGGTAGAGAGGCTCAAGACCCAACCCAGTCAGCATAATGTGAGGAGTCAGATCAGGCATGAGGATTCAGCCTATTCAAGTCGAGAAGAGTTCATAACAAGTGAATAGGTGGAGTCGTGACATAAAACAATGTTTGATGCATCCACCCTCACGCTATTGTACTATAAACCTCGAAAGAGTCTATCTTATGGCTCAAGGCATGGGTCGTGCTCATGAGACCATCTAAAATCATGCCCCAGAAAAAGTCTATCTAATGGCTCAAGGTATGGGTCGTGCTCATGAGACCATCTAAAATCATGCCCTAATAACCTTAATCTAACTACTCACACATGAAACTCATCACAAAATTCTCAAACCCATAAATCTCTAAAATTAGCATATGTAATAGATAAGAGGATGATAAAAAACTTTGTAGAAGAAATCAAACGCAAATACAAATTATATAAAAAGTTATCAAAGGTACAAAGTCACAGAATCTAATAAGTCTCAAGAACAAAAGATGAACTAGAGAGAGAAAGTCTAAAACTAGGTTAAGATGATAAAATGTAGCGTCCCCTCACATTAGGTCAATCAGGAGCTTTTATATCAACTCTTAGATACAAATCCGAGTTTTAAGGGAAAAGAGAGAAAATGGCCCACTCGACTGCTAGGTCGAGTGGTGTGGTCGAGTGGTGTCGTCAGCTAGTGGAGAGTGGTGTCTTGATTAGGCACTCGAGTGGGTGGGTCGAGTGGGCAGCCTGTCTTCTCTGGAAGCTTCACTCGAGTCCATGAGGCTTCACTGCACAAGTCAAAGACTCAAGTATGCCCCGTAAGCTCCATAAGCACCTGATAAGAACCCAGATATGCAAAATGCATGCAATGTCTATACAAAAACACTAATCATCCTATATGAAGGATAAATACATAAAAGAGTATGAACAATGGATAAAGGTTCATACTAAAACGTGATAAAAGAGTGGTAAAAACATGCATAATGTGGTGTTATCAACTCCCCCAAACATACCCTTTGCTTGCCCTCAAGCAAATAGAAAGGATGAGATGAAATGAGTAGTGTGAAAAGTGGGGACTCAGAACCTAAGCAGACTAAGCAAACCTCTAACGTCAATGTCACAAGTATCCTTAATAACCTAGCCAGTGTGAGTTTAAATGCGGAATAGAAGATGAAGTATAAAAGGATAAGTACAAAATAGAAAACATAAGTATGAAGAACAAGTATCAGCATAAATTAGAGAGAAGTTTAGAGAGATTGTGTAACAAGATTTAGTAACAAGTATAATGGAGCCCCAAAGAGCTTAACCTCTCAAAGGAGGCGCAGCTACAAGTTTATATAGAGAAACCCTTTAGGGTTTTCTCTTTACAAGAAGACAAAATGAATAAAGCAACTAAAGAAGATAAGGATTTGTCCTATTCTCTTTTGAATTTGATATTAGCTCCTTCCCTCATTCTTTTGGCTTGAAATCGTAGGTCTTTGTGGATAAGGCTCTTTAGAAACATTTGACCCGGTTTTTGCACATCCTTGATCTTTAACACGACTTTTGCACAAGCTTGTTTCTTGAACCCGGATTTTGCACATAACCTTTTATGATGCTTTCTTGCCTTTCCTTTAGAACCGGGAGCGTGCAATTTCTGGGCTTGTACGGATCCGTACATTCCGTACTTGACCCGAGATTTGCACGCCCTTATTTCACACAATCCTCCATAAGCTTCTGTAAACCTTAGTGAACCCAAACTTTGGACGGTCTTCTCTAATGCTTTTGTAAGCCCGGACTTTGCACATGCAGCTTGACTCGATGTGTAGCTCGTACTGCCTTCTTGATCTCAACACTCCCCCTCAAGCTTAGTCGTTGGTACAAAGGCTTATGCTTGGATCCCCATAGGCTTTACCTCGGTAAGAACCTCATCATAAAAGAAAACCTCTTGGGAAAAAATAGTCTATGATAAGGAAAAGAGCATAACGTCCATGGGTGTAGAGGATGCGAGTCAAGGATGATAGCGTGGCGTGAAGACTTTAAGCACACAGATCTTCAAGGATAGCTTTGGCATAACCAGCTTTCTAGGCTTCCTCTTGTCTTGACTTTTGCTTCCGCTTGCTTTAGACTTCAAGTCTCAGTGTCCCTCCTCGGATACTTGGGAAAGAATCAATACTCATGAGATGGTGGTGGTGATGATTTCTTCATATGGCTTGTGTAGCAAGACTCGGCCCTTTCTTCTCCTCCTCTTGCTTTGCTTTGTTGACAACTCCAACTCCAAGTGGTGACTTGACAGATTGATAACATTAGTATAATCATCCACAGGTAGATCCATCATAACTTGATCTTCCCAAATCAGAACCAATCAATCGTATTTTCCTGATGAATGCACAAATAGAGGCCGGACGTACGACTGAACCATGATCTAGACCGTACTTAACTAAATCATCGGTTCATGGTAATGCTCCATATACCATCTTATATCCCAGCTTGGTACTACTTGACTTCTCTTGACCCAAAGTTCTCTCATGTGCCACATATGAGTGATTCTTTGAACCCGAGCTTCAAATGCCCAAGATGATTTAGTTTTGGATGGCTCTCTTCACTTCCCGGCTTAGGCTAAACATCCTCGGTTATTGCCGACTTAGACTTGGTCTTGGGAGAATCTGATTGGACCAAAGTCTTCATTATGTCTGACTTCCGAGTGATTCTAGAAGCCTAGCTGATAACACCACTTTTATACACGTTTTTACCACCTTTTTATCATGCCTAAGAGTAGATTTTATCTATTGTTTTGTACCATTTCCTGCATTTTTCCTTCATATAGGATGTTTCATATTTCTGTAAAGGCATTGCATGCATTTTGCATATTTGGGGTCTGATCAGGTACTTATGGGGCATATGGAGCATACTTGGATTTTGGCTCATGAAGTAAAGATGTGCAGTCAAGCCCTATGGAGTCGAGTGAAGATTGCAGAGAACAAAGATGGCTCACTCAACCAGGCTACTCGACCAGGCTCTCGAGTGACCACTCTAGACAGGCTCTCGAGTGACCACTCTAGACAGGCTCTCGAGAGAGCACTCTAGAGAGGCTACTAGACAGGCACTCGAGTGAGCACTCTAGACAGGCTACTCGACCTCAGCATCATAGGCTCACTACAACTTCAGGACCACCTGCCTACTCGAGAGGCCACTCGACCACCCCACTCGACTGTTGGGTCGAGTGGGCACTCTCCGACTTTTTCTCCTAAAAACTCGTAAAATGTAATAAGCGCTTGAGACTATGTATAAAAGCATCTCATTAAACCTAATTAGAAGGATCGAATTGCACCACTTTGGCTTAGTAATTTTTAGGTTTTTCTCTCATTTATTTTCTCTCTCTTGTTCTTGCTGTTCTTGACAGTTTTTCATTTTCCATCAACTTTGTAACTTTGATATCTTTTTATAAAATTAGTACTTTCTTTTTATTTCTTCTCCAACCTTGCTCACTAGATCCTAGGCTATAACATATGAAAAGTTTAAGCTCTTCTGGGTTTTGGAGCCCAGCCATGATCACAGTGTGTGAGTAGTGATTTTGGGATTTTTGGGGATGGATTAGGGTAGGTTCTCTCTGTTTTGCTATTTCTTAGATAGTTTGATTATCACTCAGTTTCGACTCCCTCTTGGGTGAGTGATTTTAAATGCTTGTTCTCCCCTGATTAAGGAGAACATGATCTTAGATGGTCTCATGAGCATGAACCATGCATTGAGCCATTGGATAGACTTTTTCTGGGGTTTAGAGTACAATAGCGTGAGGGTGGATGCATCAGATATTGAATTATGTCACGACTCCACCTATTCACTTGTTATGAACTCTTCTCGACTTGAATAGGCTGATTCTTCATGCCTGATCCAACTCGTCACACTATGCTGACTGGGTTGGGTCTTGGGGCTCTCTACCACGAACCATGGATTGAGCTGGTTATGAAGTCTGTTGTCTAGGGTAGTTCTGTGATGAATTTGCTAGTTGATAGCTGCAATAGAACAGAGTGTTTGCGATCCTATGATTTCCATCCCTAGAGTCCCTGTGTTTTCCCCATAGTTTATAGCTTGCTTAGTAATCATTCACTATAGTTTTTCTCTGTTTTTACTGTAGCACTCGACCTCACCACTAATCAATTGTACTGTGATTTTTCCTGCTTAGTTCTGTGATGTGCTAAAGTGTGACTGACTTTGGTACCTCTAGTATCATTTAGGGTTTTTAGTAGATTTCTCATTTAGATTGCTAGTACTACACCCTTTTGATTATTACTTGAATAGCTTGCCTTAATAATCAACTAGTTGCTGTAGACCACTCTTGATTGGTTCGACATTGTTCTCAAAACTACATACACCACTATACTACAATTGATTAGAAGCTATGGTTTTATCTCTCTAGGCTTAGGTTGATTGCATTGCTGTCTTTCTTTGCTTAGAGTAGGTAAAACACAAGTTTCAATTTGGTGCCATTGCTAGTTTTGAGTGTTTTTGTCTACACAATTAGTTTTTTAAGGCTTACCAGATCAAGTCTGTTAGTTTCGAGATCTGGGTACTGATTTAGTTTTGAAAATTTGTCTGTTTTGCATCATGTACTGTAGCACTCGACCCCCACTCGACCTTACCACTCGAGTACTTGATCGAGTCACTACTCTCTGAATGCAAACATGTTCTCAAGGCAGCCAAAACCTACTCCAGTATTTGGATCACATTCACCGTACTAACATACGCACTCGTCAAGCTACACCTGCACCTACTATCTCCATTCCTGCACAACCAGTTCTAGAGACACCTACAGTCATGGCAGAACAAGATCCTTAGCCTAGGGTGATTGGAGCAGGAGACGCTCCAAACACTCACTCTCAGAGGCAGGGAATTGTAGCTCCTCTAGTAAACAACAATAAATTTGAGATCAAGATGGGTTTGTTTTCCATGGTCCAGAACCACAAATTTCATGGTCTTCCTATGGAAAACCCGCTTGCTCATTTGGACTAGTTTGATAGACTGTGGGAGCTCACCAAGATAAACAGAATCTCAGAGGACAGTTTCAAGCTATGCCTCTTTCCATTTTCTCTAGGTGAAAAGGCTTCCCACTGGGAACGAGCACTGCTTCAGGGTTCTATAACCACCTGGGAAGACTGCAAGAATGCTTTCCTGCTGAAATTCTTCTCTATGTCAAGGATTTCCAAGTTCAAGAACGAAATCTCCTGCTTCACTCAGCGGACCAATGAGAGTTTCTCTGAAGCATGGGAGAGGTTTAAAGAGTACACAACGCAGTGTCCTCACCATGGTTTCACCAAGGAGTCTTTGCTCAGTACGCTATATAGAGGGGCAAGCCCGAAGATCAGAATGCTATTGGATACAGCCAGTAATGAAAATTTCCTCAATAAAGATGTAGTCACTGGCTGGGAGCTAGTGGAGAAACTTGCAATCTCTGATGGAAACTACTGTGAGGACTTTGACAGATCAGTTAGAGGACCATCTTCATCTTCTGATAAGACCAAGCAAGAGATCCAGTCTCTTAGTGAGAAACTTGACAAGCTCATCCTGGCTCAGCAGAAATCTGTGAACTTTGTTGGTGAAGTTTCTGCTACTCAGGCTCAGGAAGGTGAAGATGATCAGGTTGAAGAGATCCTGTATATGCAGAATCAATTATAGGAACAATTCAAATCTCTCCTATAGGAATCCCAACGTAGCCAACCCTCAGGATCAAGTCTACCCTACTCAGAACCCAGACCAAAACAAGCATTTTGTGCCACAAGCTCCAGCCAATCCACCTGGATTTGCTCCAAGACCACCTCAACCAGCTGATGGTGACCTTAAGCCTTTTCTACTCCAACTTCTTCAAGGCCAGAATACTGCAACTCAAGAGACATCAAAGAGGTTCAGTGAACTCAGAACCCACATCGATTGCTCTTATGATGATCTGAACCATAAGATTGAGGTCCTCAATAGCAGACTGAAGTTTGTTGAGTCCAGTGCTGCATCAGCCTCTACTAAGACCATATGCCAACTTCCTGGCAAAGCTATGCAGAACCCTAAGGAACCTGCAACTCTCTATGCAGTGAGCACATCACCAGCTCTCCATCTTCTTCCTTTCAAGAAGAGATTCTCCAACATCACTGGGGACAGTGATACTCAAGTTGGGGGGGGGGGGGCAATCTTTCGATCTGCTACTGAAATTGGCTCGAGCACTGTAGCACTCGACTATACCTCTCGAGTGAGTGGTCGAGTAGGCACTCCCGAGACTGCAAAGGAGAAGCGCATACTGGATTTGCATGCGATGATGATAAGTCCTTTCCCAGAACGGTTCGAGGCTGAGATTGAGAAGGAGTATGCTATTATGCTTGAAGAAGAGCTATCAGAGCTTGAAGCTAAAATGACTTGGGATAAAGTTGTGAAGTCACTCGGACCTTTTGACAGGAGTTTGAGAAAAAGAGGCTTGAAGAAAATTCAAGATAAGAGAGCAGCAGCTGCTAAGGCCTACAAGTGTAAGATGATCACTCAGCGGAAAGTTGTAGTGTAAAAGAAGCTGACAGATCCTGGATCTTTCACAATACCCTGCACCATCAGATTCCTGCCATGCACCAGGTCCTAGCTGACAGAACCATCAGATTTTCCCATGGCTTGCTAGAAAATATCCCAGTGAGAGTAGGAAACATGGAGATCCCTACTGACTTCATAGTGATGAAGATGGAAAAAGAGACAATGGATCCCCTCATACTTGTTAGAATTCAGAGATTACGCTTCTAGAAACGAGAATAAGACTTGCAGAAATAATAAGAATAAGAATGGGAGTTGAGAGATTTTATTATCTCTTACAGATTTTATTATCTCAGTAGTTGTAAAGTGTTACAATGAGTTACATATTTATAGAACTCTTAAACGCAAAAATAACTAGGCGTATCTTGTAGTTGCGGATCCGTGTGAGATAAAAATAGAGCCGTTAGAGAAGAAAACAATTTGGGCGTCCTTTCTTCTCTTCTTAAACCTGTATTAATCAAGCAACAAATTCCCAATAAGGAATTCAGGCCTAAGAAGAGAAGAAAGGACGCCCAAGTTGTTTTCTTCTCTAACGGCTCTATTTTTATCTCACACGGATCCGCAACTATTCCCAACGGATAGATGAGCGTGTGAACTACAAGATACGCCTAGTTATTTTTGCGTTTGAGAGTTCTATAAATATGTAACTCATTGTAACACTTTACAACTACTGAGATAATAAAATCTCTAAGAGATAATAAAATCTCTCAACTCCCATTCTTATTCTTATTATTTCTGCAAGTCTTATTCTTGTTTCTAGAAGCGTAATCTCAGAATTCTAACATGGATCAGAGCGTTGATCCATAAACAAGATCAATCTTTTGATTTCATCATTCTCTTTCTCTACTTTTTCAAAAACACCATTGTTACAGCTCAAGAAAGTTCAGAAACTTTTCTTGAAAGAATCACTCCTTCTCCTGGTCTCTTTTGCACCTACAATCTCTCCTCCTTCATATTCAAAGCTTCCGCAGCATTCAAACACTCTATAAAGCTTCAAATCAAGAAATGTTTTTCGAAAATTCAAAAATCTAACGGTTGGAATCACTGTTCAATCATCTTCTCCGAGAAGAAAAAAAAAAAAAAAAAAAAAAAAAAAAAATTCTTTGGTTATTTTGGAAATACATCCTTCTAGCTTCCTTAAAAACTCTGAGATTGATACATATATTCATCCTAGACGAGTTTGTGTGAAGTTAGAGTGGTATATTTCTGGAAATTCCTCAAAGAACTTTGGGTTCAAACTATTTCTTTGGTTATTTTGGAAATACATCCTTCTAGCTTCCTTAAAAACTCTGAGATTGACATATATTCATCCTAGACGAGTTTGTGTGAAGTTAGAGTGGTATAATTCTGGAAATTCCTCAAAGAACTTTCAGTTCAAACTCTGAGATTGAAATATTTATCCTAGACAAAGTTTGTCTGAAGTTGAGCGGTAGATTATCAAGCGGCTAGTCATTACTTTCAATCATGGAGGAGACAAAACCAACCACAATAAGAGTCACCCTAAGAGGAGAAAACTATCTCCTATGGTCACGATCCACAAAATCGAACCTATATGGACGTGGCTTGTGGAATCAAGTCGAACCAGCCAAAGGAAAAGAGCTTCAAGAAGGAGATGAAGAAGCTCGGGAAAAATGGCTACAAAAAGACTAAATGGTGCTCAGCATAATCCACAGCTCCTTGAGTGATTCAATATTTGAATCTTACTCATATTGCGAGACAGCTCAAGAACTTTGGGAAACTCTAAAGAAGGTGTATGGAGACATCACCAATCTTTCAAGAGTATTCGAAGTGAAGAAAGATCTCAGCAACCTCACTCAAGAAGATCAAGATTTTACCAAACACTTTGGTAAATATAGGTCATTACTTGCTGAATTGGATATGCTGAGGCCAAGCACAAAAGACCTCAAAATTATAGAGGAAAGAAGAGAGCAAGATCGAGTGTTTGGACTTCTCCAATCTCTCCATCCAAAATTCAATGACCTTATAAAGTACATTTTAAGGGAGGAGAAGCTACCAAGCCTTGAGAACGTCTGCTCTCAAATCCAAAAGGAGCAAGGCTCCATAGATCTCTTCAGCAAAGGAGAGTTGCCAACGGCAAACAAAGGGTTTTACAAACCCCCATTCAGTTCCAACAAGAAAGGAACAACAAAGCAATGTGAACATTGCAAGAACATTGGCAAATTCAACCAAGGGAGAGGACACACCAAGGAGGAGTGCTTTATCCTTCATCCTCATCTCAGAGCCAGCTTCAGAGCAAGGCAACAAGGGAATGAAGCAAATGCTTCAAATTATGCTCCAGCCGCTCAACAAACTACATCACTCGGTTTGAACCCAAATGCTCCAAACGGCCATTCTAATCAAGCCTCTACCTTAGAGAACAATGGCATGATCACCATGAGCAGAGCAGACTTAGAGGCAATGATCAAGACAATGCAAATTTGCAAGGAGTCTGGTATCACCTTTCTAGCCTCTAACTCTTCAAAAACTCTTTTAGTAGATTCAGGAGCTTCTCACCATATGATTAAAGATCCCAATCTACTAAATAATATTCAAAACACCTCTGGTCATGTTGAAATTGCTAATGGAGTTAGAGTGCCAATTAAAGGCATAGGAAATTTAAACCTCTTTGGAAATGAATCCAGTGCCTTTTACATGCCTACATTTAGCAATAATTTGGTCTCGATAAAAAGAGCTACCACCGATCTCAATTCTTATGCTATATTTGGACCTAACAGCTTTCATTTTCAGGATATTAAAACCGGTGAAGTTTTAGGCAAGGGAAACACTAAGGGAGAGTTGTATACTCTAGCAGATCTCAAGAACCATTCTAGATGCTCCAACTCTGCTAGTTTGCCGTTTATTAATTCCTGTCATGTAGCTAGTAGTTCAAATGATTTATGGCATGCTAGATTAGGCCATCCTCATTCTAGAGCTTTAAAATTAATTATGCCCAATGTAGTCTTTGATAACTCTGAGTGTGAGTCTTGTATTTTGGGAAAACATTGTAGAAGTGTTTTCCAAAACTCCTTATCAATATATGAGAATTGTTTTGATTTAGTTCACTCTGATGTTTGGATCTCACCTTGCCTATCTAGAGACAACCTAAAATACTTTGTGACATTCATAGATGAAAAATCAAAATATACATGGGTCACATTGTTACCTTCTAAAGATAGAGTATTTGAGGCATTTTTCAACTTTCAAACATATGTGACTAATCATTTCAATGCTAAAATTAAGGTGCTAAGATCGGATAATGGAGGGGAATACACAAGCCACATTTTCAAAGCTCATTTGGCAAATCATGGCATTCTTCACCAAACGAGCTGTCCTTATACTCCACAACAAAATGGAGTGGCCGAAAGGAAGAATAGGCATTTGATGGAAGTAGCAAGATCAATGATGTTCCACAAAAACATGCCAAGGAGATTTTGGGGAGATGCTGTCATGACCGCATGCTACCTCATAAATAGAATTCCAACAAAAGTCTTAGATGACTTATCACCATTTGAGGTATTAAACAGAACCAAACCAAATATTAATCACTTACGTGTGTTTGGTAGTGTTTGTTTTGTCTTAGTGCCAAGGGATCAAAGGAATAAGCTAGATGCTAAAAGCACTAGAAGCGTGTTCATTGGATACTCCACTACTCAAAAAGGGTACAGATGCTATGATCCAAGCACCAAACGCATCATGACGTCTAGAGATGTAAAATTCATAGAAGATCAAAGTTATTTTGAGAAGTCGGGCTGGGAAAGTGTGAAAGACTTGGCTGACTCTACAGCAGATCGAGCAGCCTCTCTTCAACACATTTTAAGTCACATGGATCTTCCTCAAATGAATGAAGATCAAACAGCCCCTGCAAACCATCAAGATGATCAGATTCAAGAAGAAGGGGTAAATGTTCAAAATGAGCAAGAGAATGACGAAGGAGTAAATGAACAAGGGGGAGTTAATCAAGAAACTCCACCAGAAGCTGATAGTCAGGAGAATGAATATCATGAGGAAGAAGAGGCACCAGCACCAACCTTGAGGAGAAGCATATGCCAAAGATTGGTCCGGACCATTGGAAACAAACCAGGGTCTATTATAATCATCAAGCTGTGGCTCATCCTATACAAGCTCAGTGTTCTCTTGCCCTCTTGCCATCAGACCATCAAGCATTCCTTGGAAAGATAGAGCAGCATTACATTCCAAAGACCTATGAAGAAGCAAAAGAAATCAAGGTCTGGATGGATGCTATAGATGCTGAGATAGAAGCAATGGTTAGAAATCACACTTGGGATGTGAATGATCTACCTTCGGGAAAAAGACCTGTGACATCTAAATGGGTATTCACCATCAAGTATCACATCAATGGAGAAATTGAAAGGTATAAAGCTCGCATGGTTGCAAGGGGATTTACTCAAACTTATGGAGAAGACTATACGGACACCTTTGCACCAGTGGCTAAGCTCCATACAGTCCGATTGATTCTATCATTGGCAACCAATCTATCTTGGGAATTATGGCAAATGGATGTCAAAAATGCATTCCTACAAGGAGAGCTTGAAGAAGAAGTGTACATGAAGCCTCCACCGGGTCTTGAAAGTTCAATTCCTCATGGCAAAGTTTTCAAACTTAGAAAAGCCATTTACGGGTTAAAACAATCCCCAAGAGCCTGGTACCACAAGCTGAGCTTCACATTAACAGCCAAAGGATTTAAAAGATCGTAGGCTGATCACACCTTGTTCACTTCTCAAAGTGCTCAAGGAATCATTGTGGTCCTGGTATATGTAGATGACTTGATCATTTCCGGCAATGATCAAGCAGGTACTCAAGAAACCAAACTTTTCCTTAAATCTGTATTTGATATAAAAGATCTAGGTGAACTTAAATATTTTCTAGGAATAGAGATATGCCGCTCTCCGGAAGGCTTGTTTCTATCCCAAAGAAAATATTCACTTGATTTGCTTACAGAGACAGGAAAATTAGGTTCTAAACCGGCCAAGACACCACTTGAAGATGGCTATAAGGTCAGGAGAAAGGGGGAGAAAGGACAAGAAGATCCACTTGACAAACCATTTGAAGATCCAGCTCAATACCGGCGGCTTGTAGGTAAGTTAATTTACTTAACCATAACAAGACCTGACCTATGTTTTGCTCTGAATCAGGTAAGCCAACACATGAAAGAGCCCTTGGTGCACCACTGGAATATGGTGGAAAGAATTCTGAGATACATCAAAGGATCACCAAGGCAAGGTGTTTGGATGGGAAAGAATGATAGTACTGAAGTTGTGGGCTATTGTGATGCGGATTATGCTGGAGATACGATGGATAGAAAATCCACAACCGGCTATTGCAAAAGGTCGTTCGAGTGCCTTGGGTTGAACGCCGGCATTTGAGTGCTCGTTTGAGTACACTGGGTCGAACGCCTGGGTTGAGTGCCTGGGACGAGTGCCTGTGAAGAGTGCCTATGACGAGTGCCTGGGACGAGTGCCTGTGACGAGTGCCTGTGAAGAGTGCCTGAGACGAGTGCCTGTGAAGAGTGCTCGTTCGAGTGCTCTAGGTTAAACACTCTGTGTCATCTGCGCGTTCGAGTGCTCTAGGTCGAGCACTCTGTGTCTTCTGCAAGTTCGGGTGCCTTGGGTCGAACGCATGTGAAGAGTGCTTGTAAGAGTGCCTATAAGAGTGCCTATAAGAGTGCCTGTAAGAGTGCATGTAAGAGTATATGTAACTTCTCTGCACATCTGTTCTAGCTCAGCAGCAACACAGCACTTCATATTCCAAGAACTGTATGACCTCCATAAGTACCTGAAATCACTCCAAATATCCAAAATGCATGCAATGCTTATGCATAAACACTAAACAACCTATATGAGAAACAAATGTGCGAAATGGTATAAACAATGGCTTAAAGCTAGACTAAAACATGGTGAATGGATGCTAAAAATCGTGTATTATACAATGTTATCAACTCCCCCAAACTTACCCTTTGCTTGCCCTCAAGCAAATAGAAAGGATGAGATGAAAGGAGTAGTGTGAAAGTGGGGATTCATAACCTAAGCAGACTAAACAAACCTCCAACATCAACAGCTTAGTTAAAAGTTCTGGAATACAATTTTCTTAAAAACGTTAGCCATACTCATCACAACAGATCAAACATTAAGAATCAGCCTCAGCAAACATTGAAAGTAAACTATCCCTTTAACATTAATTAAGTGCGAACCGGTGAATCATGATATGCAATAACAACAACTCATTTGGTTTGAGGGACATGTTTTAAGAGATAAAACTGATCTCTTCTTCCTCTGGTTTAAGCGCAAGTATCAGGATCTCTCATTAAAATGGATTGAATTTAAAGAGAATGCTAAAGGTAGAGCCAACTGGTGCATACAGGAGTAGACTACCATCTAACCATGAAGAACCAATGACTCTCCTAAATCTAACATCTCAGAAACAGATCCTAGTTCCACCCTTGTGCTTAAAAGCTTATTTTTCTTTTTCTTGACTCAAGGATCGATTTTTTTTTCTGTTTTTCTTCTAAGGAGAGGATGTTTACACTTTCTCTTTTCACTTCTAGCGGATTTAGGATTTTCAAATTTTACTAAGCTCAGGTTCGACCACATGGTCGAACCACCATTCGAGTGACTACTCTGCGATTCTTTCCTTTTTCTTTAAATGAGCCAATCTCTTATCCTTTTCATCCAAATCCTTTACAAGACTCATACTTTTTAACATATCATCTCCAAAGGTTTATACAGTTTTTAGCAAACTTTTTTCCTTTTTCATTCATTCCCAGACACAAACCTCAACTTATTCAAACTCTTAGCCTATTCAAAAGTGTGAACCAGAGACTACATGAGAGGCTACTCTTGTCGGAAAAACCTAACACTTTCTCTCTAATTCAATCCGAAAGTAGGCCTCACTTCTCTCACAAATGATGTATTTGTATGAATGAAGTTTTGGGTTTGGTTTTTGTGAAACTGTCTCAATGGTGGAGACAGCTACTTGGGTTAGCAAGAGTGGTAAATGTTTAAAGAAAACCCAAGTACTTTGAGGTATCCATGAGTTCAAGGTTTAGAGCATATACATGATAATTAAATTTCAGATTATGGTTTGAATAGGTAGGGATAGTTTAACAAGTCACAACAAACCTCAGCTTAGCAGTAATGCCTAATAGGATTCTAAGCACGGTTTAGCCTTATGTTTCAAACTTAAGCGAATGCATTATACAACTTATAACTAAGGCATTGAGGTTGTATGTTTGGTTACTACGCTTTGTTGGTTTTAAATCATTATCCCCTATGCATATATACAATCTTAAATGATATACTAAGACTCAATCCTAAAATGTAAATGCTGCTAATTGACACTCTGTTTTTGTGTAGTTTTCTAAAAGATTTCAAATTTTTAGTTTTTCAATGCACATAAATGATGCAAGTTTGAATAAGAAAACAAGGAAACATGTCAAATGCATCTCTCAAACCCTCCCCCAAACTTAAATTACACAGTCCCTTGTGAATAAGAAATTCAAGAGATGATTTGAGAGACTAAAACAAAAGAGATAAAAAACATGCTATGGTATGTACAGTGATTGTGAAGAGGGGTGGTACCTCAATCGTGTTGACCATAGAAGGCGTGAATCCTTGCCTGTATTTCCTCCTCATCGTGAAAAGGAGCCATGGTTATAAGGGGATCATCAATGTGGTTTGGATCAGCATTTGATTGTGGTTCGTACGACCTACTCGACCCAGCAGTCGAGTAGTGGTGCTCGAATGGTATGCTCGACCAAGGTTGGTCGAGTGGTACTGTCTGGTAAGGCAGAAGATAGGACTCGAACCGTGCACTCGGATCGTAGCCAGCGTAGGACTCGAATGGTGCACTCTGGTCGTACTTGGGATATGGTTCGAGTGGTGCACTCGACCCAGGTGGTCGAACGGCCTCTTCTGTTTCCTAGCTTGAACCATCTGAGTCGTGGTGGAGTGTGGTGAAGAATGCTCCTGGCTCTATATGTTCCACTGGTTATTTCGTGAGACTCTAAACACTAGAAATACATCAAAAATACCAAAAACATAAAATCTTAAAGCAATATATATAGGGATAGACATGAGAATTCCTCCCAAGTGAGCTTGTTTTAAGTCACATAGCTTAACTCTTCATACTCCTTTTAATCAGGTGGTGGATCATAGAGAGGTACTGGAGACTCTATTTGAAAGAGCTTAGGTGGATAATGGAGGCTGGAAGCTGTTGTTGCAATGTTGTAAGCTCTACTCTTCCCTGGTACACTTAACTCCTTGGTGCCTTTCTTGGGAGAGGACCTATTGCCATTACGCCTGAGCTCTAGTATTTGAAGCTTCATGTCTTCCCGTTGCCTTGGGAGCTCATTCTCAGCCCGTTTTGATGCCTTGATAGTCCTGCTCGAGTAGTCATATGGTGCAGTTTTGACTGTGCTGATGGAAACATTGAGCTTAGACATCAAACTAGGCGTTTTTGGGCACATTGGGGTTTGGTTCAACCATGGGGTCGAGTCAGGTGGTCGAGTGACCTCTGAATCTTCTTCATTTACTGTAATATCCTCTGTTCGTGACCCAACTGCATTCTCAGCAACTTCGGGTCTGATACCTACTTTATATGGGTCAAAAATCTTTTCAGGGCTCACAATCTCACTGTTGGGATCTCCAAGTTCATCTTCTTTAGGCAAAGAAATATGAACGTGATCTTTCTTAGGAGGCTCCTTGAATGGTGCATCAAAGAGATGGTCCATTACTTTAAGAGAGAAAGGCTGCCCATCAAAGGTTGGCTTTTTGGCTGCACTATCAAAATCAAACTTCAGCACTAGATCACTTCCCAGATGAAGATCTATCTTCACATTCTTTTTATCAATCGCAGCACCAGCAGATGCTAAGAAGGGCTTTCCCAAAATTAGAGGATCTCTTGGCTCCTCATCCATTTTCAACACCAAAAAGTCAGTAGGCATCTTATCATTCCCAATTTTGCTAGGGAGATTCTCCACGAGGCCATAGGGACATTTCATAGTCCTATCAGCTAACATCAAAGAAAGCTTACTTGGTTTGTAATCATGACAGCCCAACTTACTTGCTACAGACAGAGGTAAAATAATCACAGTAGCTCCAAGATCACATAGAGAGTTTCTGAAGACTGTTTGGTTCATAGAGCATGGAGGAGTGAATGATCTTGGGTCTTCAAATTTCTCTTGCACTATAACCTCTTTCTCAGTTATAGCTTTGCATTCATGGCTCTTTGCAACTAGCTCTCTCTTGTCCATTAGCTGATCTTCCATACAGCTTCAAATCCTTTGTCTATATGTTTCTGAAATCTTACTGGGAACGGACATGTGACCATTGTATGTATGTCAGAAATTTGATTCTCCTTCTCAGCAGGTGACGTGACTCGACCTCTCAGTCGAACTGCCTGGTCGAGTGGCTCTTCCTCTGAAGACTTCCCAGCAAAAAAAAATTGTTGAGTAAGACCCTCCCCATCTTGAATGTCACTGTCCACAGTGAATGTTGCATTTTCTTCTCTGGATGGTGACTCTTGATCATTCCTCACTGAGATTGCATAGGCAAAGGCATGCATATGTTGTTGATGAATTGGAAGAAGACTTATATGGCATGTTTCAATCGATTGGACTCTTGTTTGCAGTGACTGTTCTGCTGGTGGTAACTGCTTACCAATCCCTAGTGTGATAGTGTGAACTTTCTCTGTTGAAGGAGACGAATGACTGATCTGGCTGTTCTCCATGTAATGAAATTTTGAGGAGAGTGTGTTGATGTGCTGGTTGACGTCTAGAGAATGTGATCAAAATTCAATGGTAGCTTGTTCCTGACTTTGGATGAGTTGCTGTAACAATACGTTGATGTCCATATCAGGTGCAGCTTGTTCTTGAATTTTCTGAGTATGAATCAACATCATATAAAACTTCTCAGTAAGATTTTCTATGTCTGCTCTGGCGCTCTCATCACACATTCAAGCAGCCCTTATACTCCTCTCATGTTCTTCATTGGAAATGCTGTCTGACCTAGCCAAATTCTCCACCAATTCCCATCCAACTTCCACATTAGTGTTCAGAAATTTTCCTTCACTAGCAGAATCAAGACACATCTTTATCATAGGTTGGACACCTCTATATAGTGTGCAGAGCAAGGATTCTTTCGAGAAATCATGGTGAGGACACTTCATAGTGTAGCTGTTGAGTCTCTCCCAAGCAGCGGATAGTGTCTCACCTTGCTTCTGGTGAAAACTTAAAATTTCATGTCTGAACATTGCTGTTCTTTGGGCAGAAAAGAATTTGGTAAGGAAGGACTTTTTACATGAAGCCTAGGTTGTAATGGAGCCTGGCTGAAGATTTTTTTCTCAGAGAGTGGCTTTGTCTCCTAAAGAGAATGTAAACAGTCTCAACTTGTATCCATCTTCAGTGATGCCTTGTATCTTGAAAAGGCTACAAATGCTCTCAAACGTATCAAGATGAGCTATGGGATCATCTACTGGCCTACCAAGGAATATGTTGTCTTGAACCGTAGAGATGACACCTCTCCTTATCTCGAAGTCATCAGTCACAGGTGGTGGTGCTATGCCGCCTCTGTATGTTTGATGAGTTGGGGTTTCGTGAGCACCTATTGATCCTGCCATTGAGTATGGTAGTACGCTCGAGTGGAGAGGTCGAGTAGGTGGTCAAGCTGATTGGTACTTGCGAGAAACAAAGTGTACCAAAGTCAGTATCCAAAATAAATTTTTTAAGAACTTGATCTCAAAAGCAATGAGATCCTAATTGTAATACTAAATCATCCAAATGGCAAAGGCGCCAAATTGAAACAGGTATTTTGCCTACACGCAAAGAGAGACAACAAGCAATCAAACCAAGCAAGCAGACAAAACACAAGTTTTTTAATCAATTGTAAGAATAGAAAGTGTCAATCCATTGGGTGACTAGCACTAAGCAAAAAAGATGTGTTCATTAACTAATAATTCAGGCCAAGAATCAAGGTTGTTTTGTGAAATCTATCAACCTAAGTGGTGTGAATGAAAAGTTAAACTAAAGACCAAACCAACCAAAGGCTGTCACACTTCAGAAAAACTACAGAAAAACTACATTGCATGAGTGGTTCGACCTGGTGCTCGAGTAGCAAGGTCGAGTGAAATAACTACAGAAGCAAACAGTGACAAAAATGTTCTAAGCAAGTGAAACGAGTAATATAAAAAATATAGGGATCATAGGGGTAAATCAACTGACTAGTGAATGCTCAAGAAAGCCCTAGGTACTAACATGCTCAAACAATAAGGGGTTCCCTTAACAACAGACATCATAACCAGCTCAATCCATGATTCTTGGTAGCGAACCTCAAGATCCAACCCTGTCAGCATAGTGTGAGTTGATCGGATCAGGCTTAAAGCATCAGTCTATTAAAGTTAAGAAGGGTTCATAACAAGTGAGAAAATGGAGTCGTGACTTAAATCAATGTCTGATGCAACCACCCTCACGCTATTGTACCCTAATCCCTGGAAAAAGTCTATCTAACGATTCTAGGCATCGGTCGTGCTCATGAAATCATCTAATTTCATGCCCTAACTGGCCAGAAAAGAGCAAGCATTAAATTCACTAACCCAAGTGGGAATGAAACAAATTGAAAAACAAACTTAGATACCCAAGCCTATCAAGAACATCACAAGCCTAATCCAACCCTAATAATCCTAATCTAACTACTCACACATGGATTTCATCAAAAGTTGCTCAAACCCAGAAATCTCTAAGATTGCCATAGGGTGTAGATAACGAGCCGATGAACAACTTTGTAGAAGAAATCAAATGCAAATACGAATTATATAAAAAGTTATGCAAGTTACAAAATCACGAAATGAGATAAGTCTCAAGAACAAAAGTGATGAGCTAGAGAGAGAAAGTCTAAAAACTAGGTTAAGCTAATAAAATGCGGTGTGCCCTGACATTAGGTTAATCAGGGGCTTTTGTACTAGGCGTTAAAATAGATAAAATACAAGTTTGAGTTTTCAAGAAAAATAGTAAAGGAACGCCAAATGACCCAGCAGTCGAGTGGCTTGGTCGAGCATCCTCTCGAGTGGGTGGTCTAACGGTGTCATCTGGTTAGCCGTTCGGGTGGTCTCTTGAGTGGTATGGTCGATTGATCGTACAAGTGATTGTTCGAGTGCCCTAGGTCGAACACTTGTGTCGAGTGCTCGTTTGCGTGCTCGTTCAAGTGCCCTGGGTCGAACGCCTGCGTTTGAGTGCTTGTTTGAGTACCCCGGGTCAAACGCTTGTGTTGAGTGCCAAGGATGAGTGCCTGTGAAGAGTGCCTGTGACGAGTGCCTGGGACGAGTGCATGTAACGAGTGCCTGGGACGAGTGCATGTGAAGAGTGCCTGGGACGAGTGCATGTGAAGAGTGCTCGTTCGAGTGCCCTAGGTCGATCACTCTGTGTCTTCTGTGTGTTCGAGTGCTCTGGGTCGAACATTGTGTCTTTTGCGCGTTCGAGTGCTCTAGGTCGAGCACTCTGTGTCTTCTGCAAGTTCGGGTGCTCTGGGTCGAGCTCTCTGTGTGTTCTGTGCATCCACTCTAACTCACCAGCTTCATTGCATGTCTTCACTGCTGAGGTCGTAACAGTGGTCGTACCAGTACTCTGCACATCCACTCTAGTTCAGCAGCTTTACTGCACTTCATGCTCCAAAAACTCCATGAGCTCCATAAGTACCTGAGAACATCCCAAATATGCAAAATGCATGCAATGCTCATGCAAAAACACTAAACAACCTATATGAATGATAAATGCATAAAATGATATGAACAATGACTAAAATCTATACTAAATCATGATAAAACGATGGTAAAAACGTGCTAAATACAGTGTTATCATATTTTGCCTACACGCAAAGAGAGACAGCAAGCAATCAAACCAAGCAAGCAGACAAAACACAAGTTTTTCAATCAATTGTAAGTATAGAAAGTGTCAATCCATTGGGTGACTAGCACTAAGCAAATAGAATAAGTTCATTAACTAATAATTCAAGCCAAGTATCAAGCTTGTTTTGTGAAATCTATCAATCTAAGTGGTGTGAATGAAAAGTTAAACTAAAGACCAAACCTACCAAAGGCTGACACACTTCAGTAAGTTATCAAAGAAACAGAGAAACTACAGAAAAACTACAGTGCATGAGTGGTTTGACCTGGTGCTCGAGTAGCAAGGTCGAGTGAAAAAACTATAAAAGCAAACAGTGACAAAAACATTCTAAGCAAGTGAAACGAGTGACATAATAACTACAAGGATCATAGGGGTGAATCAACTGACTAGTCAATACTCAAGAAAGCCCTAGGTACTAACATACTCAAACAATAAGAGATTCCCTTAACAACAGACATCATAACCAGCTCAATCCATGGTTTGTGGTAGCGAGCCTCAAGATCCAACCTATCAGCATAGTGTGAGTTGATCGGATCAGGCTTAAAGCATCAGCCTATTAAAGTTAAAAAGGGTTCATAACAAGTGAGAAAATGGAGTCGTGACATAAATTAATGTCTGATGCATTCACACTCACGCTATTGTACCCTAGTCCCTGGAAAAAGTGTATCTAACGATTCAAGGCATGTTTCGTGCTCATGAAGTCGTCTAAGTTAATGCCCTAACTGGCCAGAAAAGAGCAAGCATTAAATTCACTAACCCAAGAGGGAACAAAACAAATTTACAGAAAAACTCAGATACACAAGCCTATCAAGAACATCTAAAGCCTAATCCACCCCTACTAACCCTAATCTAACTACTCACACACGGATTTCATCAAAAGTTGCTCAAACCCAGAAATCTCTAAGATTGACAAAGGTGGTAGACAAAGAGCCGATGAACAATTTTGTAGAAGAAATCTTATGTAAATACGAATTATATAAAAAGTTATGCAAGTTACAAAATCACAAAATCTGATAAGTCTCAAGAACAAAAGTGATGAACTAGAGAGAGAAAAAGTCTAAAAACTAGGTTAAGCTAATAAAATGTGCTGTCCCCTGACATTAGGTTAATTAGGGGCTTTTACACAACGCATTAAAAAAAAAAAATACAAGTCTGAGTTTTCAGGAAAAATAGCAAAGGAACGCCAGTCGACCCAGCAGTCGAGTGGCTTGGTCGAGCATCCTCTCGAGTGGGTGGTTGAACGGTGTTGTCTGGTTAGTCGTTCGAGTGGCCTCTCGAGTGGTATGGTTAATTGATCGTACAAGTGCTCGTTCGAGTACCCTGGGTCGAACGCTTGTGTCGAGTGCTCATTTGAGTGCTCGTTCGAGTGCCATGGGTCGAACGCCTGCGTTTGAGTGCTTGTTTGAGTACCCTGGGTCAAACGCATGTGTTGAGTGCCTGGGACGAGTGCTTGTGAAGAGTGCCTATGAGGACCAGTGCCTGTGACGAGTGCCTAGGGTGAGTGCCTGTGAAGAGTGTTTGGGATGAGTGCCTATGAAGAGTGCTCGTTCGAGTGCTCTGGGTCGAACACTTTGTGTCTTCTGCGCGTTCGAGTGCTCTGGGTCGAGCACTCTGTGTCTTCTGCAAGTTCAGGTGCTCTGGGTCGAACGCCTGTGAAGAGTGCTTGTAAGAGTGTATGTAAGAGTGCCTATAAAAGTTCCTGTAAGAGTGCATGTAACTTCTCTGCACATCTGTTCTAGCTCAGCAGCTACACAACACTTCATATTCCAAGAACTGTATGACCTCCATAAGTACCTGGAATCTGGCTCGACCTCAGGACTTGAACGGACCAGTCGAGCCAAGCGACCTTGTGAAGCGTAAGCCTCATCAGTCGTTCGATGACCAACTTGAACCAGGCACAGGTGAACCACCCGAGTGGTCTGAACTCAAAGCACCAACAGTTGAACTCAAACCACTTCCAGCAAGGCTATGGTATGCTTTCTTGCGAAAGAACAACACCTACTCTGTAATAGTTAATGATAAGCTGAACCTTGATGAACTCGAACTTTGTTAAAAGAATTAAAAAAAATTAGAAAGGCGATAGGCTATTCTCTAGAAGATATTAGAGGAATTTCTCCATCTCTCTGCACTCATAGAATTCACCTTGAGAACGAATTGCAAACTAGTGTAGAGCATCAGAGGAGATTAAACCCCAACTTGAAAGAAGTAATGAAAAAGAAAATTATTAAACTTCTAGATGGCGGAATAATCTACCCTATCTCTGATAGTACTTGGGTATCCCCTGTGCACTATGTCCCTAAGAAAGGAGAAATCACTATTATTAAAACTGATAAGGACGAGTTGATCCCAACTAAAACTATAATTGGTCATCGCATATGCATTGATTATAGGAAGTTAAATGTTGCATCTAGGAAATATCACTTCCCATTGCCATTCATAGACCAAATGCTTTAAATACTAGCTAACCACCCATACTAATGTTTCCTTGATGGATATAGTGGTTTCTTCCAAATCCCCATACACCCTAATGACCAGGAGAAAACAACTTTCACTTGTCTTTATGGAACTTTTGCTTGTAGACTGATGCCATTTGGACTGTGTAATGCCCCTGCAACGTTTCAAAGATGTATGACATCAATTTTTTCGGATTTGATAGAGGAGATGGTGGAGGTATTCAGGGACCACTTCTCAGTCTATGGGTCCTCTTTCTCCTCATGTTTGTCTAATCTTAGCAGGGTACTAACCAGGTGTGAAGAGACTAACTTGGTTTTGAACTGGGAGAAGTGCCACTTCAAGGTAACAGAAAGGATAGTGTCGGGGCATTAAATTTCAGAGAAGGGTATAGAGGTGGGTATGGCAAAAGTTGAAGTGATGATACACCTACAGCCTCCAAAGACTGTCAAAGACATAAGAAGCTTATTGGGCCACACTGGATTTTACAGGAAATTCATCAAAGATTTCTCAAAACTTGCAAGACCCCTCACAAGGCTCCTGTGCAAAGAGACCAAATTTAATTTTGATGCAGAATGTCTGAAGGCTTTCCATATGATAAAGGAGGCGTTGGTGTCAGCTCCAGAAGTGCAAGCTCCAGACTGGAAGCACCCTTTTGAAATAATGTGTGACGCATCAGACTATGCAGTAGGAGCAGTTCTTGGTCAGAGGATAGACAAGAAGCTGCATGTTATCCCCTACGCTAGCAGGACCCTGGATGAGGCACAAAGCAGATATGCAACAACAGAGAAAGAGATGCTTATTGTGGTGTTTGCAATAGAGAAATTTAGGAGCTACCTAGTGGATCAGAAAGTTATATTATACATTGAACATGCTGCACTAAGACACATTTATGCTAAGAAGGACACCAAACCAAGACTTATGAGGTGGATCATTCTAATGCAAGAGTACGACTTGACAATAGTGGACAAGAAGGGCATAGAGAATGAAGTTGCTGATCACTTATCTAGGATGAGAATTGACGACCCGGCACAAAATGATTCTTTGCCTGAAGAACAACTCATGTCCATAGGGACTCTAGTTCGACTGCCCAGTTCGACCACTGGTACCACTGGTACAACCACTCGTACGAGCAGTGGTACAACCAGTTGTTCAACCACTCACTCGTGCAACACAGTCGAGTCAAGGCAGTATGAATCACCCCGGTATGCAGATATGGCAAACTATAAAGAAACAGGTCACAAACCTCTACACCTTGATGCTCACCATAGAAAAAAATTGTATAGAGATTCAAACCATTATTTTTGGGATGAGCCCTACCTCTACAAAAGAGGTGCTGACATCTTATTCAGAAGATGCATCGCAGAGGAAGAGGTGAAAGGAGTGCTTGAACATTGCCATGGTTCCTCTTATGGCGGCCATTTTGCTATGTTCAAAACAACACAGAAGATCCTTTAGTCAGGTTTATGGTGGCCAACAATGTTCAAAGATACGAAGAACTTCATTGCCCACTGTGATGCTTGCCAGAGAATGGGCAACATCAGTAGAAGAAATAAGATGCCACAAAACCCAATCATAGAGGTAGAAGTTTTTGACTGCTGGGGAATTGACTTCATGGGATCCTTCAACCCACCGTCTAATGGGAATAGCTACATCTTAGTAGCTGTTAACTATGTCTCCTAATGGGTAGAAGTCATATCATCTCCAACCAATGATGCCAAAGTGGTCTTGAAAATGTTCAAAGTGATCATATTCCCCAGATTTTGAGTACCAAGGGTGGTGATAAGTGATGGTGGTTCCCATTTCATCAATAGGCAGTTTGAGAGCCTTCTAGGAAAACATGGACTTAGGCATAATGTTGCAACACCATACCACCCCAGACGAGTGGTCAGGTTGAAGTCTCTAACAAGCAGATTAAGGCCTAGAGTTGTGGGGATTTAAAAATGAGACTGGGCAAGCAAACTTGATAATGCTCTGTGGGCGTATAGGACGGCATACAAGACCCCTATAGGCAGAGCTCCTTTTCAACTCCTCTATGGGAAATCTTGCCATTTTCCTGTAAAAATAGAGTACAAAGCCTTCTGGCTACTAAGCTGTTGAACCTTGACCTCCAATCTGTTCAAGAGAAAAGAAGAATCACACCGCATGAATTGGAAGAAATAAGGCTTGATGCGTATGAAAGTTCAAAGGTGTACAAAGAAAGGACCAAGGCCTTCCATGACAAACGGATCACACCTAAGACTTTCACAACAGGAGATCAAGTTTTCTTGTTCAACTCCAGGCTCAAACTCTTCCCTGGAAAGTTAAAGTCAAGATGGACGGGCCCATTTCACATCAAAGAAGTTCTACCATATGGTGCAATCACTCTACTAGACCCTGAGGGTAAAGAATTCACAGTGAATGGTCAAAGAGTCAAGCCATACATGGCAGACCAAGGTATACTAGGAGACACCTCAATTGATATAGGTGATCCTGACAAGGCCTAAGGTATGAAAGTCAAGCTAAGAGACTTTAAACAAGCTCACTTGGAAGGAAATTCCATGATTATCATCATAAATACTTTTTTTATTTTTTCTTAAATCTTTTTGTATTTTTATGTCTCTATTTAGTTTTTGGCGTTTCAGGAATTTAAGTAGCTCGAACAAGTCTCACTTACACGGCTCGAACAAAGCTCAAACTTGGTTTAATCTCATGCGGCTCGAGCACGCCGTTCGACCACTTGGTCGAGTGGGCCAACCTAACAGAACTAGTGTCCCCAACAAGTGCATTTTACCATGCCTACTCAAGCACTAGTGTCCCCTATGGTGACCCCTACAAGCGTCCCCTATGGTGACCCATATAAGTGTCCCCTACGCCCTTCCCTACAAGTGCCTCCTACCATACCAACTCAAGCTCTATAAAATCCACCATATCCCAACCTTGAACATCACACCTCTCATCTCTTAACCATTTCACTTTTGCGATTTCATATACTCATCAGTAAAGAAAATATATATAATTTTTTGCATTAACACTCATTTAGCGCGAATCATGTCTTGCAGAAGAAGATTTGTTTTGTAAGAGCATCATTTCAAAATCTTGTTTTCACAAAAATTTGGGTTCATCTTCGGTTTTGAAACAAATATATTGAATTTTCATAAAATCTGCAAATAAATCGTTTCAAGCTTTCAAAACCTGAGTTGTTCAATTTTGATGTGCATATGATTTTTCATGAAAGTTTGGGTTCGTGGTTACTGTTGAGATTTCTTGCACTATTCAGTCGTTCAACCTCGCGTTCGACCACTAGATCGAGTGGCTTGGTCAAACACAAAGTATCTCTACTAAAATCTTCAAATCTCTATTTATTCTCTGGAGAAATGAACACTCACCAGCTGCTGTGGTGGTAAGGAACTTATTTACAGCCAGGCGTTCTATACCAAACAGAGAAGATCAGTGACTCTTGATAGACAAGACCACACGCTTCTTCAAGCGACTCAAAGGGGTCAGGGCTCGAGATCAGTGATATGGAATGATTCTGAGGAAGAGGAACAGGTAGAGGTGGAAGCTGAGACAGTGAGAGGTCAAACCAGCACTCAAACGGGTGCTAATGCGTCTGGAGATACTGCAGCTAATTATCTCACCGCCTTGAAAGCCATGCAGTTTCACATCACAAGGTACCCTCACGGAGGCGCAATGGAGGCGCTGGGAATCAGAGAAGAAGTAGAGTGTTTACTTGAGGCAGCCAACCTTCAGTTCCTAATGACCCAACATCATCCTTCTTACATAGATGAGACGTGTCAGTTCCTAGAACTATTAAGGCTTGCTTCTAAAGTGAGCATCCGGATATGGTTTCGGATGGTAGTAGGGAATTCATCTACTTCAAGGTGGATGGGAATGAGTACACGCTGAGCTTCAAGCAGATTGAAGCCTTGTTTGAGTTTAGAGAAGGGGCAGGTCAAGAGCCATCTTTTGATGCAGGAGAACTCATAAAGCTATGGAATACCTTGGGAGGAAGAGCGACTTTCAAGACCTCTAGGGTAAAGGGCTCCGATATTAGGAACCCTGCCCTGCGATATTTTCACCGTGTAATAGCAAGTACCATCTTCGGAAAGAAGAACCTTGGGAACTTAAATGACCAAGAGCTTCAAGTGATTGACTCAGCTCTTAAGGATTTTCTCCTCTACGCCTCACCTAAGGATATGGATGAGGGAATCACAATGAAAGGTGACATGAATGGTGCAGGGAATCCAGCTGTCTTGGTGGCGAGTCAGACCTACATCAAAACCTATGCCTACAGACTCCATAGGTAGAACAAAGAGGGGGACATCTCTATAGGAGGTATGGTCACACCATTTTTGATTGCTTGCGAGATAGACCTAAGTACCAGCAATTGGACTGAGCCTCTCTGGTTGGACATCGCTCACCTGCAAAGTTCTAAAATACTGAAGCAAACCATGGTTGGTGACCAATACATCTATAACTTCCAGCACCCCTTGGTGGAAAGAGCAAAAATTCTCCTACCATTCAATGATCTGCCAAAGATCACTGAGGGCGAAAGTATCAACTTTGTCCCACCACCAAACTTCCTCTTCAGGACCACAGCTTGGAGAGAAAATCAGCAGGTTGAAATTGAGGAGGAAGAGGGAATACCTGAGCCTGAACGATATAATTTTGGTGAGGAGAGCTGTGGAACCCTGATGGAGGTGAGGGAACTGGCCTCAGTTGTTAAGGACTTGACAAGCAGTGATACATCACGGGTAGGGACTCCAAGGATGATAGTCGGTGACGGATAGACGGATCCAGCGATGACTCAACCCGGGTACCAGAAATGGATGGAGGTTCTGCAAAACGAAGGCGATGGCTCGAACCGACGTGACACGGTGAAGAGGATGGATAGTGAATGGAACAAGAATCGGCCACACGATTTATGGAAGTGCTCGTGATACGACTAAGGTGAGAATCCAAGCCCGGCTACGAGGATTCAAGTGATAACGACTTAAGAGAATGAACTCGATTAAGTTGTGTAGAGATACATACAAGGAGAAAATGTATATTATCAGGCTAACCCTTTTACATAGGGGGATCCCGTGTTTATATAGCCGAGCCCTTCTTAGGGTTTGCACATTGGAGAAAGTCAGGCGTGCCCTCGGCGGACCGCGTAATTACAAGACATGAAAGTAAAGAAAAGAGGCTTGGTAAAGCAGCGAACCTCCGTAAAAGATAAATATTACACTCGGTAATTACCCTTGCGTGTCATGGACGTTTCCACAAAGGGTAAATACTGGGGACGAGTGTAATGCACCAAATCCGAATGCCTCGTTAAAAACCCCTTGGTAAACCTCGTAGGGATAAACCCGAGTGGGGAAAAAGAGTGCATCGTCCTTGGCAACTTGGTAAGCGCCTCACCGAGTGATGGTGAGAACGGGTTTAGTGACCGGGTCCCCTTGTGTCATCGGGAAGACTTCCAAGACCTTCTTAGTGAAAGCCTCGAACCTTTGCCTCGGGTGACTCCATGTTGGGGTAAACTTTGTGCTCTAGTCACCCAGGTAACCTCAGCATCTTTGGCTAAGGTTGGGTCTTCGGCAGCTGGGCTCATATCATTCCCTTCCCCTTGCTGAGGTTTTAACCTCAAAACAGGTTCATCCCCTGCATCATAACGAGCTAAGTCAGAAACATTGAAGGTTGTCGACAAATCAACCCACGGTGAGGTTGGTATTGGTAGCGGGAGGTATAATCCTTGAGTCAGGTTAGCGCGGGAATTGGCGTTAAGGCAAGTAATGCACCTGGCACAGAAAGCTTCAACCATTACCCTCATCTTGGGCCAGTAGAAGTAGCACCACAGCATTGCCAAGGTTTTTGTGACTCCGAAATACCCCTTGAGATCGCTGCCGTATGCTTCGCGCACTAAGAGTTCTCGTATCGAGCCGGTGGGAATGCATAGTCGGTGTAGATGATGCACTCTTTAGCTAAGAGGTAGTGCTGCCAGGTTTCCATTGCCCGCACCAATACATACAGCTCTTTATCATAAGTGAGATAAATGAGGGTGGCTCCACTAAGTTTCTCGCTAAAGTAAGCCACGGTGCGACCGGCTTGGGTAAGCACGACACCGATACCAATGCCGGAGGCATCATACTCAATCTCAAACGTCCTTTGGAAGTCGGGTAGGACGAGTAATGGTGCCTGGGTGAGGTGTTTCTTCAACTCTCTAAAGGCCTGCTCTTGCCGGTTTTCCCAAATAAACTCGGTGCTCTTCTTGATCACGGCGAAGCCGAAACCGTGCTAAAATCCTTCACAAACCGACAATAGAAACTGGCTAAACCGTGGAAACTTCTGACCTGGCTGTTGCTCTTAGGGGTAGGCCATTCCTCAATGGCCCAGATCTTCTCTTGGATCAACTTCAAACCCTCGGCGCTAACCACAAAACCCAAAAACACCAGCTCGGGTGCTCCAAACACGCACTTCTTCATGTTGGCGTATAACTCTTCTTCCCGCAAAGTCTGAAGGACGGCTTCTAGATGAGCAACATGGTCGGCCAAGCTCTTGCTATAGATGGGGATGTCATCAAAGTAGACAACCACAAACTTGTTGATGTAGGCTCGGAGCGTGTGGTATATAAGTCTCATGAAGGTGGACGGGGCATTTGATAAACCAAAAGGCATGACGAGTCACTCGTACAACCCCTGCTTGGTCTTGAATGTAGTCTTCCATTCATCCCCTTCCCGCATCCTGACTTGGTGATAACCACTCTTCAGATCCACCTTGGAAAAGATCGATGACCCGTTAAACTCGTCTAACATGTCATCGAGCCGGGGAATCGGATGCCGATACTTCACACTGATGTTGTTGATCGGGCGGCAATCAACACACATCCTCTAACTTCCGTCCTTCTTGGGAAGTAATAGGACGGGTACCGCACATAGGCTCAAGCTCTCACGGACATACCCTTGGGACAAGAGCTCGGTAACTTGCTTCTCGAGCTCCATGGCTTCTTCCAGGTTGACGCGATAGGCTGGGCGGTTGGGCAAGGATGCACCTGAGACAAAGTCAATCTGGTAATCAATCCCTCGTAGTGGTGGTAATCTGGTGCTCAATCCCTCGAATAGCTAAGGAAAGTTACAACCTTTACCAGAGCCGAAGCTCTGATACCAGCTGATATGTCTTGGGTAGCGACTCCGAGGATGATAGTCGGTGACGGATAGACGGATACGGCGATGACTCAAACCGGGTACCGAAAATGGATGGAGGTTATACGAAACTAAGGCGATGGCTCGAACTGACGTGACATGGTGAAGAGGATGGATAGTGAATGGAACAAGAATCGGCCACACGTGTTATGGAAGTGCTCGTGATACGACTAACGGGAGAATCCGAGCCCGGCTACAAGGATTAACATGATAACGACTTAAGAGAATGAACTCGATTAAGTTATGTAGAGAAACGTACAAGGAGAAAATGTTTATTATCAGGCTAACCCTTTTACAGCGGGATCCCGTACTTGTATAGTCGAGCCCTTCTTATGGTTTGCACATTGGAGAAAGTCAGGCGTGCCTTGGCAGACCGCGTTATTACAAGACATGAAAGTAAAGAAAGGAGGCTTGGTAAAGTGGTGAACCTCCGTAAAAGATAAATATTACACTCGATAATTACCCTTGCGTGTCATGGACGTTTCCACGAAGGATAAATACTCGGGACAAGTGTAATGCACCAAATCCGAATGCCTAATTAAAAATCCCTCGGTAAACCTCGTAGGGATAAACCCAAGTGAGGAAAAAGAGTGCATCGTCCTTGGCGACTTGGTAAGCGTCTCACTAAGTGATGGTGAGAACGCTAAGTATCAGATCCTTCGTATCCTCGGTCACCACGGGTTCGGTGACCGGGTCCTCTTGTACCATCAGGTAGACTTCCAAGACTCGCTCAGTGAATGCCTCGAACCTTGCCCAGTAACGTCTCTCCTTGCCTCGGGTGACTCCATCTTGGGGTAAACTTGGTCCTCTAGTCACCCCGGTAACCTCAGCATCTTTGGCTCCGGTATCCTCGGACTCGTCCGGATGATCCTTGGTTGGATCGTCGGCAGCTGGGCTCGTATCAAGCAGTGTCAAGGATATTCAAAGGAACCAGCGAGGTTCACCACCCACCATCCCGCCACAAGACCCACGAAGTTTGGCTAGGACCAACTCCATCACTACACGTCCAAGGCATGCAAGCTCAAGCCAGCCTAGGAGGAAGTCATCCGTGGAAGACACACGCAGCAGAAGAATGACCTATGTCCCAAACCCGACTTCAGAGGAAGATGATTATCCACTCGAGCACACCGTTTGACAGCTTCGTTCGAGCGGACCAGTCGAACGAGCCCAGAGAAGAGCAAACACCCGTGCACCAAATGCTAAAGAAGGAGAGGAAGAATCAGAGGGGAACCGTCTAATTAGACGAAGGCGCACTAGAGAGCTCGTTCGACCAGGGCACTCGAATCAGGCAAACAAGAACGACAACCCTGTTCGACCACATCACTCGAATGAAGCAGTCGAACCAGCCTACATCGCCCCACTTGAGCAGTCGAACCCACCAGTCCAGCCTGCCTACACCGCAGAAACTATTGACAACTACCTCAGCGAATACTTCAGCTGATGCTAGCGCGGTACCACCCCACTCCACCCACTATATAAACCATTGCATTGTTTGTTTTTTATTTTGCTTGAAATCTTTCAAGTCTTCTCTCTTGGGTTTTTATTACACGAGAGACCGTGTAATTCATGTTTGGGGGAGGGCTTGAGAGATTGTATTTAACGTTTCTACTCTTTTCTTAGTCAAATTTTGCATCATCTATGTGCATCTAGAAAACCATAAAAATTTGAAAATTTTCTGAAAACTAGTTCACAAAAACAGACTGTCAATTAGCTGCATTTACATTTTAGGATTAAGTCTTAGTATATCATTTAAGATTGTATATGCATAGGGGATAATGAGTTAAAACCAACAAAGCTTAATAACCAAACATACAACCTCAATGCCTTAGTTATAAGTTGTTTAACTCATTCGCTTAAGTTTAAAACATAAGGCTGCACCATGCTTGAAATCCTATTAGGCATTAATGCTAAGTTGAGGCTTGTTGTGACTTGTTAAACTATCCCTACCTATTCGAACCATAACCTGAAATTTAATTATCATGTATATGCTCTAAAACTTAAACTCATGGATACCTCAAAATACTTGGTTTTTCTTTAAACTTTTACCATTTTTGCTAAGACAAGTAGCTGTTTCCACCATCGAGGCAGTTTCACAAAAACCAAACCCAACACTTCATTCAGACCAATACATCATTTGTGAGAGAAGTGAGGCCTACTTTTGGATTGAATTAGAGAGAAAGAGTTAGGTTTTGCCAACACGAGTAGCCTCTCATGTAGTCTCTGGTTCACACTTTTGGAATCAGACTTAGGCTAAGAGTTTGAATAAGTTGAGGTTTGTGTCTGGGAATGAATGAAGAAAGAAAAGAGTTTGCTAAAAATTTCATAAATCTTTGGAGAGGATAGGTTCAAAAGTATGAGTCTAATGAAGGATTTGGAAGAAAAAGATAAGAGTTGGATCATTTAAAGAAAAAGGAAAGAATCGCAGAAGTAGTCACTCGACTAGTTGTTTGACCATGTGGTCGAGCCTGAGCTTAGTAAAATTTAAAAATCCCAAATCCGTTTGAAGTGAAAAGAAAAAGTGTAAACATCCTCTCCTTAGAAGAAAAACAGAAAAAAAATTTATCCTTGAGTCAAGAAAAAGAAAAAGAAGCTTTTAAGCACAATGGTAGAACTAGGATCAGTTTCAGAGATTTTAGATTTAGGAGAGGCATTGGTTCTTCATGGGTAGATGGTAGTCTACTCCTGTATGCTCTACCTTTGGCATTCTCTTTAAATTCAATCCATTTCAATGAAAGATCCTGATACTTGCGCTTAAACCAGAGGAAGAAGAGATCATTTATATCTCTAAAACATGTCTTTCAAACCACATGAGTTCTTGTTATTGCATATCATGATTCACTGGTTTGCACTTAATCAATGTTAAAGAGATAGTTTACTTTGAATGTTTGCTGAGGCTGAGTCTTAATGTTTGATATGTTGTGATGAGTATGGCTAATGTTTTTAAGTAAAACCTTTGTGCATTGCATTCCAGAACTTTTAACTAAGACGTTGATGTTGGAGGTTTGTTTAGTCTGCTTAAGTTATGAATCCCCACTTTCACACTACTCTTTTCATCTCATCCTTTCTATTTGTTTGAGGGCAAGCAAAGGACAAGTTTGGGGGAATTGATAACTCTGTATTTAGCATGTTTTTACCATCGTTTTATCATGACTTAGTATAGATTTTAATCATTGTTCATACCATTTTATGCATTTATCATTCATATAGGTTGTTTAGTGTTTTTTCATGAGCGTTGCATGCATTTTGCATATTTGGGGTGTTCTCAGGTACTTATGGAGCTCATGGAGTTTTTGGAGCATGAAATGCTGTGTAGCTGCTGAGCTAGAACAGATGTGCAGAGAAGTTACATGCACTCTTACAGGCTTTCTTACAGGCACTCTTACAGGCACTCTTACAAGCACTCGAACGACTACTCGAATGACCACTCGAGCGACCATTCAAGCGACCACTCGAACGACCACTCGAACAACCACTCGAACGACCACTCAAACGAGCACTCAAATGCAGGGGTTCGACCCAGGGTACTCAAATGATCACTCGTACGATCAGTTGACCATAACCACTCGAGAGACCACTCGAACGGCTAACTAGACGACACCATTCGACCACCCACTCGAGAGGATGCTCGACAAAGCCACTAGACTGCTGGGTTGAGTGGCGTTCCTCTACTATTTTTCCTGAAAACTCGGACTTGTATTTTATCTAACACCTAGTATTAAAGCCCCTGATTAACCTAATGTCAGGGTAGGCCGCATTTTATTAGCTTAACCTAGTTTTTAGACTTTCTCTCTCTAGTTCATCACTTTTGTTCTTGAAACTTATTAATTTTGTGATTTTGTAACTTGCATAACTTTTTATATAATTCGTATTTGTGTTTGATTTCTTCTACAAAGTTGTTCATCGGCTCTTTAGCTCTCCAGAAAAAAGATCAAAAAATCACATGGTCCAATCCTCTTCATATTGATGACATAGTATGCATCAAAAATTCCATCTTTTCTCATGGATTTTGAACACTAGAGATGATTGGGCGTGTTGATCTTCGACCCATTAAGTCGGTTCTTGTATCATCCGGAAAGACTGAGGATATAAGATGGATATCCAGAAAGACTGGTGATGGGAATATGTAATATTGTTGTAGAAGTTTACAGCTTAGCAGTGAACAAAAATCATTCAATCAGCTCAAGACCTGGAAAAAAAACTTCTAGGTTTGACGGCTAGGAAGGATCGCTAGACAAGCAGCCAAACCAACAATGAATTTATAATATAATATCACTGACCATAGGGAATGTTGTATTGCTCTCCATAGACCGAATCTTTTTGGTATGTGTCTCAATGCTGTTGTTGAGCTTTGCAAACTGCTTTTCTGAATCCAAAGCAATGTTTTCTTGATCACTTATGATTTGCTGTAGCATGTTTGTGATGTCAAGATCCATTGCATTTGTCACATGAGGTTGCTTAGTAACAAAACCTGTAGATGGCAGTTTCTCATGATCCTGTGGGTATCCTCTATAGTGATGCTGGTGAGGTAGAGAGCTTTGGTGTTGATGGTAAGGGTTGAAAGATTGGTGTTGAGGTTGTTGCTGTTATATGTGATATAACTGATCTTGTGGGACTGCCACATTGTTGCTCCTATAGTCATATTCCATGTTTGAGGATTGCAACCTCTCACCATATTTATACTGGTTTCCTGGAGCATATTCCAATCTTGATGATACTCTCTTGGGATGAACGGCTCATAAGCTCCTTGCTGGCTTGTGGGAGACCAAGCAATACTTTGTTCTTGTGCTTCCAAAATCTGCTTCAACAGAGAATGCACATCAGTATCCATGAGCTTGACTAGATGACTTGACTCGAGCAGTGTTGTCGAGCTAGGTGATCGAGTCAATAGGCACCTGATGCAAACAGATCAAGAAAGAAACACGGAATTAGTAATCAAATTAAATAGAAAAATAACTTGATCTTAAGAGATCTGAAATCCTAAATGTAACAAACAGACACCCAATTGGCAACAGCGCCAAATTGATAGTAGGTTTTTTCTCTATGTTTCAATGTTTGTTCGGTTCTTAAACTAAATCATTGTTTGTTCGGTTCTTAATAACACTAATAAAAAAATAAAGGGAGTTCACAAATCATTGTCTGAATAAGTTGAATAAAGAGAGTAGTTCTAGGGTTATATTTGACCCGTCACTTTATCCCCTAGAGAGAACTTGAAAAATATAAGCATCAGATAATCTTGAGGCACCCCATTAGATTTCCTCACTGAAAATCTCCTTGAATGATTCCACATGTTCTATTGGATGTTCCCACTAAACATGTTATGTTTTACCAATTGGTTAATATGGGGTTTAATCTCGTACTCGTTTCTGGTGGACCAATTTGCATACATATCAACATATAACCTGCTAGGCGTGTTGAACTCCCCCAAAGTCCTTTGTATCACAACTACATCATGTAAACTATTAACTCATAGATTTTTAGGAAGCATACCAATCGATGGAGGAGTTTTACTGTTTGGTGGATGACCATTGGTGATACGTTCCTGATCAGCTCTACAAACACAAGACAAGGAATGGGTGACATCAAGGAAGCAATGGACCTACATGGATCTAAAGGATCATGGAAACTGAATATCAAAGCCAAATAAACATGGAAACTGAATCATGGAGCAAAAGGAGCATGGATTTCGCAAGGAAGCTGATAACACTGGATTTTACATGTTTTTAACATGCATTTATCATCATTATAGTTTGCATTCACTCCCTGTGTATACCATTATATGCATATTTCATTCACTTAGGAGTTTTAAGGTCCTTTGCATAAGCATTGCATGCATATTGCATTCTGGAGTTGATTTTAGGTACTTTTAGAGCTTTTGGAGATAAGGAGACGTTGGACAGCTTCAGAGCATCAGAAGTTTTGCAACACTTGAAGACCTTCCCGCAGACCAAATTTGTATTTCTTTATATCATTGGAAAGCTAGAAGAGTAAAGATTCATATGGGATAAGAATATAAGCAATCCATTCAGCCGTTTGGAAGATGAATCCAGAAGAGTGAAGACATGTCAAACTTGAGCCTGAACCACTCGACCTCTCCACTCGACCATATGGTCGAGTCCATCCAGCTCGACCACACCACTCGACCAGTATGGTCGAGTGGGTCTCTCCAGATTTTCTTGAAACTTATTTTAACTTCTTGTGCTTTTAGGGTTTTCACCATTTTATTATAAATACCCCTTGTAGGTCAAAACCCACGCCTATGATACCTCAGCTTTAGTTTTCTCCCTTTTTTATATTTCTCTCTCTTGTTCTTCATTGTTCTTGATTTTTAGACTTTGTAATCTTCATATCTTTTTATTGAATTAGTATTGGCGTTTAGCTTCTTCTACAAACCTTCTCATCTATGTATGATCTATCGCATATGTCAGGTTTAGAGTTTTCTGGGTTTGAACATTTGTGTGATCTTATGGATTCTGAGTAGTTAACTTTAGGGTTATTAGGGATGGATTATATTAGGGTGGATCTTGATTAATCTGAGTGTTTAAGTTCTTAATTGATTGAAAATCTTTTATGGGTTAGAGTTCTTAATGCTTATTCATTTCTGGCCATTTTGAAAATTATCTTAGATAGTTTCTTCATGATGGTGCTAAAAGATTGTTTGATCCATCTTTTTCCACAGACTTAGTTACACTAGCCAGTGGAGAATATACTTAAATGGGCGATTACTTCATGATATTCAAAGCTCTTGTTAGGAAATTTTGTTGGCTTTAGTAGATTGGTTCTTTGTGCTTGATCAATAGCTTGACTCTGGCAAAATCGGGTATGCTGAGCTATTGGACTCGAGATCATTCATTACGACAGTGGGCTTGATTGGTTTAGTTATCTACTATCAAAGTACTAGTCTTGATATAGGTTATATTTGTTAAATACCCAGGTTATTGAAAGTAATCCCCTAATCCATTGATTCATCCCTATGATCCCTATATCTTCTCTCTGATTGTTTCATTCTGCTCTGTTTTGTTTACTTCTGTTTAGCTCGACCGAACCACTCGACCAGAGTGGTCGAGTACTTTCTTTTACTTTTCTTGTATAGCTCGATATCTTGACTCGACGTGTGTGACAGCGCCTGGTCTTTAGTTTACTTTCTGCATTTTGATTCTGTTTACTTAGGTTGTTAGATAAACCATTTTATATTTGGCTTGACTTATGTTGTATCTGATTGCATCCTGATTTCTAGCATCACACCCATTTGGATTGACACCTCATACTACAACTACATATGAGGAATTGAAACCCTCCATGCATATTTAGAAACTGCAAAAATATTTATTTCAATTTGGGTGTCTTATTGTTACATTTAGGATTTTAGATCTCTTAAGATCAAGTTCTTTTTTCAGTTAACTTTGATTACTAATTATGTGTTTCTTTCTTGATCTGTTTGCATCAGGTACCTATGGATACCGATGTGCATTCTTTGTTGAAGCAGATTCTGGAAGCACAAGCAGAAGAACAAAGTAATGCTTGGTTTCCCCAAAGCCATCAAGGAGCTTATGAGCCGTTCATCCCAAGAGAGTATCATCAAGATTGGAACTATGCTCCAAAAAACCAGTATGGATATGGTGAGAGGTTGCAATCATCAAACATGGAGTATGGCTACAGGAGCAACAGTGTGGCAATCCCACAATATCAGTTCTATGCCATACAACATCAACAGCCTCAACACCATTCTTTCAACCATTATCATCAACAACAAAGCTTTCTCTCTCACCAGCACCAATATAGAGGATACCCACAGGTTCATGAGAAACAACCATCTACAGGTTTTGTTACTCAGCAACCTCAGGTGACAAATGCACCAGATCTTGACATCACAAACATGCTACAGCAACTCATCCGTGGTCAAGAAAACATTGCTTTGGAATCAGAAAATTGGTTTGCAGAGCTCAGCAACACCATTGGGATACAGACCAACAAGATTTGGTCTATGGAAAGCAATGCAGCATTCACTGAGGACATTTATATCCAAGTTGGGGAGAGCTGTGAATTGAGCTGTGAGTTGCAGGAGCAGGCAGAGAAACATAAGGTGGAGGTTGAGCTCGACCATTTCACTTGATCCCCAGTCCGAGTTAAATCCTCTGCTGTCCAACCACCAGTGCTTTCCAACCCAAATCTACTCTTCTCAGACCCCAACCATGAAGTTTTGAAGAAGGATGTACAGCTGATATGGGAGAATGTTTACATTTCAGCTGAAGCCCTCCTAGAAGTTGAAGAAGTTGCGCAAGAGTGTTATCTGCCTTTTGAATGCATTGTTGATGCAAATCCTGTGCTGAGGTATGAAGCAAAGGTTGAACCCTTGAAAACATTGAGTTATTCAATCAAGAGCAATGGGGAAAGAGTAGGCATGGTTGGAAAAGCATCAGAAGATCCCTATGAAAGTTTTATTGTTGTTGAATGCATATTGGACAATCATCTTGGTGTAGCCTCCACCAATGATTTGAGCATTGCTGAGCCAAAGAAGATACTCTCTGAGAAGATAAGGATGAAAGAATTCAGGGGATGATTCTATGATGAGTATGATCCTGGTGATACATGGATCTAACTATAGCAGCACTAGGAAATCACCAGAAGTGAATTGCGAAATCAGTTGCCTCCTTCTTAACTCCACAATAAGGTACCAAGTCCAAACCTTTCATTGTATATACCATTGCACATTTCATCTTGTTTATCTTTGTTTTTTTTAAAATCTTTCAAACCTTTCTTTGAATTTTTATTATACAAAGGACTGTGTAATTTAAGTTTGGGGAGGGTCTGAGAGATTCATTTGACCTTTTTTCTATTTTCTTATTCAAATTTTGCATACTTGAGTCAACATCTAATTGCATTTAAAATCAATAAAAATTTGAAAATTTTCTGAAAATTATTTCACAAAAAACAGTGTTCATGTAGTATCATTTGCATTTTAGGATTGAGTCTAGTAGCATTTCGTTTAGGACTGTACATTTGCATAGGATATAATAAGGATTAAACCTAATAAGCTTAATAACCAAACATATGGCTTCAGTGCCATAATTTCTAGTTCTCTAATGCGTGCACCTAAGTTTGAAACATAAGGCTGAATCCTGTTTGGAATCAGATTTCACATTCTTACTTAGTTAAAACTTGTTGTGATTTGTAATGTAATCCCTAATAATTTGAACCTAATCTGATTAAAAATTATCATGTTATAAATTACAGTATGAACTCATGGATACCCTATACATATTTGGATCTCCTTTTCCCTTTTACCACTCTTGTTGATCCAAATAGCTGCTCCCATCTTTGGAGCAGTTTCCCAAAGCACCAAACATTACTTCTTTCAGACCCTGATCAATTCTGAGTGGAAGGCCTAATTTTTGATTGAACTTAAGAGAAAGTGTTAGGTTTAAGCCGACAAGCATAGGTTCCCATATAGACTCTGGTCCACGCTCTTTGGACCAGACTAGGATAGGGAATTTGAAATAGGCGATAGTTTTAGTCTGGGAAAGAAAACAAAGAGTGAAAAAAGAAAAAAGAAAAAAAAAGATAAGAGAGTGCTAAAACCGTTTCTTTGGAGAGGATAGTAAAAATATGTGTCTAGTAAAGAATTTGAGAAGTTTATATATGATATGAGAAGGCTCTATGAAGAGAAAAAGAAAAAAAAATATGGTGTATGAAAATTCAGTCGACCAAGTGGTCGAGTCAGAGCCTAGCAGTAAAGAAAAAAATCCCAATTCCTTAATGCATAGCATGATCCACTATTCACGCTTAATTAATGTTAAAGGGATATTTTACTTTGAATGCTTGTTGAGGCTAAGTCTGATTGATAAGTTCTGTTGTGATGAGCATGGCTAGGTTTTTAAGCAACACTTATGTGTATTGTATTTTAGACCTGTTAACTATGACATTGAGGTCAGAGGTTTGTTTAGTCTGCTAAGGTTCTTTATCCTCATTTTCGTACTACTCCTTTCATCTCATCCTTTCTATTTTCTTGAGGGCCAGCAAATGATAAGTTTGGGGGAGTTGATAATACTGGATTTTACATGTTTTTAGCATGCATTTATTTTAGGTACTTTGGAGCTTTTGGAGCTTTTGTAGATAAGGAGACGTTGGACAGCTTCAGAGCATCAGAAGTTCGGCAACACTTGAAGACCTTCCCGCAGACCAAATTTGTATTTCTTTATATCATTGGAAAGCTAGAAGAGTCAAGATTCACATAGAATAAGAATAGAAGAATTCCATTCAGCCGTTTGGAAGATGTATCCAGAAGAGTGAAGACATGTCAAACTTGAGTCTGGACCACTCGACCTCACCACTAGACCATATTGTCGAGTCCATCCAGCTCGACAACACCACTCAACCAATATGGTCGAGTGGGTCTCTCCGGAATTTCTAGAAACTTATTTTAACTTCTTGTGCTTTTAAGTTTTTGACCATTTTATTATAAGTACCCCTTGTAGGTCAAAACCCATGCCTATGCTACCTCAGCTTTAGTTTTCTGCCTCTTTATCTTTCTCTCTCTTGTTCTTCATTGTTCTTGATTTTTAGACTTTGTAATCTTCATATCTTTTTATTGAATCAGTATTGGCATTTAGCATCTTCTATACACCTTCTCAGCTCTGTCTGATCTATCATATATGTCAGATTTAGAGTTTTCTAGGTTTGAACATTTGTGTGATCTTATAGATTCTGAGTAGTTAACTTTAGTGTTATTAGAGAAGGATTAGATTAGGGTGGATCTTGATTAATCTGAGTCTTTAAGTTCTTAATTGACTGAAAATCCTTTATGGGTTAGAGTTCTTAATGCTTATTCATTTCTGAGCCAACTTTAAAATGATCTTAGATTGTTTCTTCACGACGGTGCTAAGAGATTGTTTGATCCATCTTTTTCCATAGACTTAGTTACACTAGCCTGTGGAGAATAGACTTAAATGGGCGATTGCTTCATGATATTCATAGCTCTTGTTAGGAAACTTTGTTGGCTTTAGTAGATTGGTTCTTTGTGCTTGTTCAATAGCTTGACTCTAGCAAAATCGGGTATGGTGAGCTATTAGACTCGAGATCATTCATCACGACAGTGGGCTTGATTGGTTTAGATATCTACTGTCAATGGATTAGCCTTGATATAAGTTATGTTTGTTAAATACCCAGGTTATGAAAAGTGATCCCCTAGTTCATTGATTCATCCCTATGATCCCTATATCTTCTCTCTGATTGTTTCATTCTGCTCTGTTTTTTTTACTTCTGTTTAGCTCGACCGAACCACTCGACCAGAGTGGTCGGGTGCTTTCTTTTAATTTTCTTGTTTAGCTCGATATCTTGACTCGACGTGTGTGACAGCGCCTGGTCTTTAGTTTACTTTCTGCATTTTGATTCTTTTTACTTAGGTTGTTAGATAAACCATTTTATATTTGGCTTGACTTAAGTTGTATCTGATTTCATCTTGATTGCTAGCATCACACCCATTTGGATTGACACCTCATATACTACAACTACATATGAGGAATTGAAACTGATACAAACCCAGGGGTCCGGATAACCGACACACGGATAGATGGGCCGAAGAAACAGCGAGAAACTCGAGCCAAATGACCGGGAAGCAATGGGAAACGATGCAGAGCAATGACCGAAGAGAAAATTGATTCGGGACAGGCAAGGTGGATGAATGTGGACTTAGATGCAACACACGAGCTATGGAGAGGCTCGGGATACGGCTCGACAGAACTAAAGAGAAGAGAAAAAGTCTCCAGGTGTTTTGTTTATAAAAATAGCATAACCCTAAAATGGGAGATGTTCAGCACTTTTATAGGCAAAGCTGAAACAAGGAAGCCCTAAACACGCGAGCTAAAATGCGCGTTACATGCGCGGTACAAAGGTCCCGGTAAAAAACACAATATCCGGTAAAGTCAAAGTAAAAAGGTAAAGAGATAAGAAAGACGATGTTTTATTTGTGGGACCTCCTCGGGATAGATCCAAGAAGCAATGCATAGTTTATCTTATCCACGAAAGCTTCTAAGTAAACTATGCATGGAAATTACTCCCCGGGCATTAAAATAGTTACCTTGTTAAAAACCTTATCGAGAAAACCTATTTGGGACAAAACTCAACAAGGGAAAAAGAGTATAACCTCTTGACGTCTTACACGGGTTGTCTTCACCTTTGGGTAATGGTGAAGACAAGCTATTAGAGGCTTTCCCAACCGGTCGTAGTCTTCATGTTGCCTCAGCTCGTTAGCGGACTTGCGGATGCGTCGCCGGGGTCGTGGTCAAGGAACTCTATGGCAGCTTGGGCAAATGTGTTAAACTTGTGCCTGCATGCTCGGGATACGGTCCGACTTCTCGTACTGGTACCTGGATCGATTTGGGGAGCTATCGGGGGAACCTCAAGATTGTTCGAGTCGTTGTCAATATCAGGATTAGGGTCTCGGATGACTCGGGTTCCATTATTCCCTCCCTCTTCAAGAGGTTTTGTCTTCAAAACTGGATCATGGTCTGCCAAAAATGGAACCAAGTCAGACACATTGAAAGTAGTAGAGATGTTGGTCTCACTGGGCAATGCTAGGCGGTAGGCATTGTTGTTGATCCGTTCGATGATTTGGAAGGGTCCATCACCGCAAGAGGATAGCTTGTCCTTGCGCTTGGCTGGGAACCTCTCTTGTCTAAAGTGTAACCACACCCAATCTCCGGGTACGTAGATGACTTCTCGGCGGTACCTATTGGCAAGTACGTTGAAGGTTTCAAATCCATTTCAATTTCAAATTGACTTTTTAGTCCTTTTTTTTTTAAATGCTTTTTCTATTTTTTGTCTTGCCATATTCTCGTTCATCCTCTCGATGTTTCCCCAAAATTTTTTGTCTAACTTCTTCACGAATTCGGCCTTGGATAGGCTGTCTTGGTCCTCTTGCTAGCCGGGTGGTAGGGGAAGAAAGTCCATCGGCGTTAGTGGATCGAAGACGGTGACAACTTCGAACGGAGAGTGCTTAGTGGCTGAATGCACGGCGCGATTGTATGCAAACTCGACCAGCGGTATGCATTCGACCCAATTCCTCGAGTTTTGACCGATGGTGGCTCGGAGTAGAGATCCCAAGGTTCGGTTAACCGCTCCCGTTTGGGGATGTGCGGCGGTGGAGAACAATAATTTCATACCGAGTTTCTTCCACACGGTTTCTAAAAGTGGCATAGGAACTTTGGATCGTGATCCGACACGATGGTGCGCGGGATGCCGTGTAGCCTTACGACCTCCTGGTAGCATCGTGGAACTTGCTACAAGGGATGAAATGGGCCATTTTTGAGAACCGGTCCACAACGACAAAGATCATGTCTTTGTGGGAAATGGTTGGGAGGCCAACGACTTAGTCCACGGATAGATCAACCCATGGGAAAATGGGAACCTGCAGTGGATGATACAACCCTTGAGGTTGAACGCGGGACTTGGCCTGAAGGCAGGTAATGCATTGGCCGTAATGTTTGGCCACCAATATTTTCATCCTTAGCTAGTATAAGTGCTCCCGAAGCATGGCCAATGTCTTGGAAATCCCTTAGTGACCCGCTAAGCCCCCTCCATGGGCTTCCCGTTACAACAATTCGCGCAATGACCCACGGGGAATGCATAAACGTTTCCCTTTGAAGAGGAAACCATCATGGAGATAAAAACTGGCATGTAGCCCCTTCCCATGATCACGGTAGCTGTCACTAAGCTCTGGGTCGTCTTCATATTGGTCCCTCATTCTTTTAAACCCCAAAGCCTTAGCTTCCATGACCGTGATCAACGCATATCGTCAGGACAAGGCATCGGCAACGACATTATCCTTACCTTTCTTGTACTTGATCACGTAAGGAAAGGTCTCTATGAATTCCAACCATTTGGCATGCCGCTTCTGTAGATTTGTCTGCCCCCTTAGATGCTTCAATGTCTCATGGTCAGAATGTATGACACATTACTTTGCCAGCAAATAGTGTTGCCATGTTTCCATGGCCCGAACCAAGGCATACAACTCTTGATCGTAGGTGGGGTAGTTTAGAGCGGCTCCAGTTAACTTCTTGCTGAAATAAGCCACGGGCCTACCTCCTTGAGTGAAGATAGCCCCTATGCCTACTCCCGAGGCATCACACTCCACCTCCAAGGTCTTGGTGAAGTCCGGCAAGACTAGTAGCAGAGCATGAGTAAGCTGGTGCTTGAGGTCGTGGAAGTCTCGGTCTTGTAGTTCTCCCCAATGGAACTCCATGTTTTTCTTGATAACCGCGGTAAGAGGTGCGGCCAACGTGCTAAAATCGTTGACGAACCATGGGTAAAATCTAGCCAAACCGTGAAAACTTTGAACATGGCTGATACTACTCGGGGTTGGCCCCTCCTCTTGAATGGCTTTGATCTTCTCAGTATCCACCCTCAGTCCTTGGGAACTCACAACGAAACCCAAGAATACCAATTCGGAGGCTCTGAATACACACTTCTTCAAATTGGCTTATAGCTTCTCTTCTCGGAGGGTCCGGAGGACTAGTTCAACGTGTTCGACATGGGCGGTGAGGCTGCGGCTGTAGACAAGAATGTCGTCAAAGTAGACAGCCACAAACTTGTTGATGAATGACCGGAGGGTGTGATTCATCAATCTCATGAAGGTGGACAGAGCGTTGGATAACCCGAATGGCATAACGAGTCATTTGTACAAGCCTTGCTTGGTTTTAAACGTGGTCTTCCATTCGTCTCCTTTCCTTATTCTCACTTGGTGGTATTTGCTCTTGAAATCTATATTGGAGAAGATAGCGGACCCACTCAACTAATCTAACATATCATCGAGTCGTGGTATTGGGTGTTGATACTTGATGGTGATGTTGTTCACGGTCTGGCAATCGACACACATGCGCCATGTCCCATCCTTCTTTGGGACGAGCAGAACTGGCACGGCACATGGGCTAAAACTTTCCCGAACATAGCCTTGCCTCATCAGGTCCATGACTTGATGCTCAAATTCCTTGGCTTCTTCCGAATTAGCGCGGTAAGCTGGCCGATTGGGTAGTTGGGCTCTGGGGATTAAATCGATCTGGTGCTCGATGCCTCAGAGAGGTGGCAAACCGGGTGGGAAATCTTCAGGGAAGATGACCGAGTAGGATTCCAGCAGTTGCTTGAGCTCCTGGGGCACGGTCTCGTCCGGGTACCTGAAATCAAAACTTCTCGATACACCATTAGCAACACGCGACAAGTCGAATCACTTAGCGATCTCCTAACTATACTAGCATTGATCAAAAAGTTTGATTTAGTACTAGCATCCTTATTTAATTTAACTTGCAATTCAGCAACTTGTGAGGGTGAGAGTGGCGTGAGACTAATCCGTTTGTTAAGATGAGTAAACATATATTGGTTGGATCGGCCATTGTGAACCGCATCCTTATCAAACTGCCAAGGTCTACCAAGTAAGACGTGGCCAACTTACATAGGGACGACATCACAAAATTCTTGGTCCTTATATGGGCCGACACTAAAGTCAATAATGACTTGTTTCCCTACGTGGAGAACAGTCTTATTGTTTAGCCATCTAAACTTATAAAGATTGGACGTGTGGTGGTGGTGAGTTGTAATTTCTTGACCATATAGGAACTTGCAACAATAGTGCAAGATCCCCCATCTATGATCAGGCCACACACTTTCCCGCTTATCGTACACCGCGTGTGAAAAATGTTGTCATGTTGGTTAGCATCGTCCGAGACGTGGGTGGCACTTAGGATGAGTCGAAGCATGAGCATTTCCCCCACATTGAGTTTGGCAACCGCTTCCTCGAGTACATCCTCCTTCTCGGCTTCTTCCGCCTCATCCTCGTCTTGTGACTCGTATTCCATGGTTGGGATAACAATCATCACTAGTTGGTTCGGGCAGTCCCGAGTGTAGTGACCATGGCCTTGGCACTTGAAGCAAATGATATCCCGAGTCTGGGTAGTGTTGGGAGGCTTTCGTGGGTCTTAGCGAGCGTCTCGGGGTACGTCCGGGGTATGGGGCTTGAATCGGGTGTCGATTACAGTGGCCTTAGGTCGGTCTACATATCGGGGAGCATTAGTCGGAGAGGAATTCGGGAAAGAATTTGGTGACCATGTCGGGGCACCTTGGGCTCGAAGTCAGGGAGCATGGGACGCCTTCGTCTTGATCTGTTGCTCCACTTGGTTAGTGAGATAGAGCATTTCTTTGAAACAATTGTTACTTTGCCTTTCGACCTTCCAGTCCATCGAGAAACTGCGCCATGAGAGCTTCCTTGGTCTCATCAAGTTGGAGCCGGTTCTAGAGGTTTCAAACTCCTCGAAGTACTCTTCCACAGACTTGGAGCCTTGGGTGAGTCGTCGGAAACGCTTTTGAAGATCACGATGGAAAAGGGGTGGAACGTATCATCTACGCATGGCGAACTTCATGGCTCCCAAGAGGGAATGAGATCTTCCCAGTTTCGGATTCGCTCGGCCACGTCATGATCCGACCATGTAAGCGCATATTCCGTGAGTTGGGCAGCCACATACATGACCTTTCGAGGCTCGTTATAAGCGTAACAAGCAAAGATGTGATCTATTCGGCGTTCCTAGTCGAGGTAGCCCTCGGGGTCGACCTTCCTTGTAAACGAAGGAGCCGTGAGTCGGAGGTCCCGTACGGTGGGATGCTGATGGGGATCATCATGACCTTCTCCGGCTTGGCTAGCTTGCATGCAACAGTTCTGAGGCTCTAGAGGTGCCTCGGGGTAGTCTTCATATGGAAGTTCCACCGGTTCGTTATGGACGGGTACGGGAGGGACGGGTCCAGGTGGGACGGGTCCGGGTTATGGAGGTTAATCCTCCATTCGGGTCAATCGCTCCCCTAATTAAGTCATGGACGCTTGAATGGCTGCGAGTACACCTCCCAAGTCAGGTGGGGCAGGTGGGTCATCCATGGTTGGACGGATGGACCGTTGGTACGGACGGTGGTGAGTAAACACTGGTACCGGAGGTCTGATGGTGCTCGGCTGTGCTGCCGTCGACTAAAGGTGGTGGAAGATGGGTTCCCGGTGGTAGGAGTAGACGTCCGGCTAGTAAGGGAGGCGGTTGCCGGCGAGGGCCCCTCTTCCAGGACGAGTCTCCGTGATGTGTCTGAGTACCGAGTGACTCGTTCGGTATCGCGGTAACTTTCAGATCAGGCTTGGTAACTCTTTGGGTAATCACGTGGTAAACCCCGACAATGTTACGTCACATGAGACAAGACGGATAAGCTTTAATCACAATGTTTGGATTTGACCAAAAGAGGACAACGGTACTATTAAAAGCGTGTGGGTTACGAGCGGATGCAAAAGAAATTTCAAATATGTTCGGTAACAAGACAAAACATAAAAAGTAACTCAATCCAACACCGTTCGATTCTAAAGCAATAAACGTCAACCACAAGATTAAACGCATGAATGCAAAGGACTCGTCTTCAACCTAAGCTAAGATAAACCCTAACAGTGGCGATGATGAATCTATCAACATGAACAAGCACAAAAACTCAAGCAAATGACACTAAAATGAACAAAAAAACAAACGTGAATGCAAGACTAAACATTTAGCAGTTCATTTTCAGTTTGTGGATGCAAAAGAGATGAAGCTAGAGATCTAGATGCAAGGAGATGATTTTTATGGGTTTTTACGGTTAAATAAAAACGTAAAGGATAGAAAGACACAACCTTGTAGGAAGTTGTGCTCTGATACCAGCTGATACGAACCCAGGGGTCTGGATAACCGATACACTGAAAGATGACCAAAGACACGGCAAGAAACTCAAGCCGAATAATCGGGAAGCGATGGGAAACGATGCGGAGCCGTGACCGAAGAGAAACTTGATTCGGGACAGGCGAGGTGGATGAATGTGGACTGAGATGCGACACACAAGCTATGGAGAGGCTCGGGATACGGTTGAACCAACAAGAATCAAGCCCGGCTCAAGAGTCTTGAAAGAAACCTAGATCTAGAGATGACGGCTCGATAGAACTAAGGAGAAGAGAAAAAGTCTCTAAGTGTTTTGTTTATAAAAATAGCGTAACCCTAAAATGGGAGATGTTCAGCCCATTTATAGGCAAAGTTGAAACAAGGAAGCCCTAAACACGCGAGCTAAAATGCGCGTTACATGCGCGGTACAAAGGTCCTGGTAAAAACATTCGGTAAAGTCAAAGTAAAAAGGTAAAGAGATAAGAAAGAGGAGGTTTTATTTTTGGGACCTCCTCAGGATATATCCAGGAAGCAATGCGTAATTTATCTTATCCACGAAATCTTCTAAGTAAACTATTCATGGAAATTACTCCTCGGGCATCAAAACTGTTACCTCGCTAAAAACCCTATCGAGAAAACCCATTTGGGACAAAAATAAACAGGGGAAAAAGAGTATAACCTCTTGACGTTTTACATGGGTTGTCTTCACCTTTGGGTAATGGTGAAGAAAAGCTGATCGCGGCTTTCACAACCGGTCGTAGTCTTCACGTTGCCTCGGCTTGTTAGTAGACTTGCGGGTGCGTCGCCGGGGTCGTGGTCGAGAAACTCTATGGCACTCTTGGGCAAATATGTTGAACTTGTGCATGCATGCTCGGGATGCGGTCTGGCTTCTCGTAGTGGCACCTGGGTTGATTTGGGGAGCTACCGGGCAACCTCAAGATTGTTTGAGTCGTTGTCAACGTCTGGATCGGGGTCTCTGACGACTCGGGTTCCATCTGAAACCCTCCATGCATATTTAGAAACTGCAAAAATATTTTTTTCAACTTGCATCAGATTTTCAGAATTTTGGGGTGGGGTCGACCGACACCAAGATAGTTGTGTCGACCGACACCAAGATAGTGGTGTCGACCGACACCAAGATAGTGGTGTCGACCGACACCAAGACAATGGTGTCGATCGACATTTGTTCCTTGATGAGAATTTCAACATTTTCCTTAGCTTTAGAGTTCACCAGACTCTCTTTGGGGATTTCTCTCTTGACCATATCACCCTAGGACATAACAGCACCACACTGATACTTAGGATTTCTATCAGTCCTTCCAGGTAAGACACCATCGGAGCGTTTAACATTCACATCAGACTGAGAAAACTGGGTATCCAACCTCTTGATGTGGTTGTTCAAAGTCTCATACTTCTCATTCAAATCTGCATATAGAGCATCAACCTTACCATTGAAGTCTACAGTCATCCTCTATTGTCCTTCTAGAATCTGGTCAAGCATATCCTTCATCTCAGAATCTTGAGTCTTAGCAGGTGGATTCTGGTAGTAAGAACTTTCATAGTTCCTAGTGAAACTGATGTTGTTTCTCTGAGCATTCTGAATCTCAGTCTTGGGTGTAAATCCATAAGAGTTCTGGTTGTTCTCATAGTTGTTCCTCTAACCCTTAAAGTTCCTGAAGTTGCCTTGAGAGTTGCCAAATCTTTGACCATTAAAACTGGAACCATTCACATAGTTCATATCTTCTTCAGTAGCTTCATCCTCAGCTTCGAAAACTTCAACCTCTTCAGCAAAGTGAACCAATTTCTTGTTCACTAGAAGGTTGTGCACAGTATCAAGTTTTGCTTTGACTTCAGCCATCTGACCATTATTCAAACCAGCATCTAATTTCTTCCTCTCAAAATCGGTATTCCTAGGACTATTACTAGATGCCAAGTTTTCAATCAACTTGTTAGCTTACATTGGTGTCTTGGTCTTGAAGTTACCTTCACTAGCAGCATCCAAAGCAACCTGATACCTCCAATAAACTCCACCAAAGAAAGTCCTTAAGAGCTGGACTTCATCAAATACCATGGTGTGGACAATCTTTTTGGTAAGCTTTAATCTCAACCAAGCAGCTTTAAAAGTCTCTGCAGGTCCCTGAGTAAACTGAATGATCACGTTCCTCAAGTCCTCTTACTTAGCATCATCACAAAAGTTCTCAAGAAAAGTTGTCTTGATGTCCTTCCATGTAGTTAAAGATCATGGTTGTAATTGCTTCAACCAATGAGCTGCTTCTCCAGCAAGAAAGTATGGGAAGAGCTTGCAAAATAGAAAGTCCTCAGACACTCCATTGGCTTTGATACTTGAAGCCAAGTCTTCAAACTTCTCTATATGATCCATGGGATGTTCAGCCGGATGAGCATGAAAAGTGTGTTGCCCCACAAGAGTATATGATATATCATGGATTTTATGGTTTTTAGCCATGGTATATGCATTGGTTTTAGAGTTTTTTCTATTATATATTGAGTCTTATTATGTACAAACATGAGATGGACCTTGAGGATCACTTTGGAGCTTTTGGAGGCTTGTAGCTGAGCAAAACAACTTGGAGACGAACATTGATGTTCATGTCAATTGACTTGCCTTGCCCGTGTCGGTCGACACACACCCAACGTGAATGATGCCTTCAAGTTTTATCAAGTTTCAAGAATTGCAACTTTGCCCCAGAAGTTTCTAATATTTATAATTGAGGCCTAGTTCGTGTTTTCGGTTAAACTTATGTTTTTAGCAGTCCTAGAGACTAAGTTATCATATTCTAAATTTTCATTGTAAGTTCTAGGCTAGTTTTGTTGGAGAGAAGAATCATAACTCAACCTTTGTAGAGAGAAGATTTTGAACTCCCTTATTTTCTTATTATATTTAATGAGTATTATTCAGACAATGATTTGTGTTATCTCTTCTATGTATGACTAGTCATCTTGTTAGATCTAGGGTGTGTCAAGGTTTTACATGTTAGGTTATCTATAATGTTCTTCATCTATATTTGTTAATCACACTAGACTTAAGATTGATCACCTTAATTCTAGTACCGTAGGAATGTTGGTAGGTGCGAGAGTGCTATTGATATCCTGACCCAATTTTAGATGAGCAAACAGCCTTTTCCCAGCGGGAGTTGGTTTAGGAATTTTGTAAACATATCATACTTGTTCATCATAGAGACTCAATTTATTTATGTTTTGCAAAGAGATTTGGTTTGCTTTTGTTTATAGGATAGATGTCGTCGCAGCGAGAGTTGGATAGATATCATATTAGCGTTATGAGTTTAAGAACCGAACAAACAATTGTATCCTAATTATCAAACCGCCCAGTTCACATTCCAGAGTATCCCTAATTGATCTTCCCTAGGTCTAGCTTTTTAATCATCTGAATTTTCATCCGTTTATCTATTTATCTTTTCATTGCATTGCTTTTATTTAATTTCTTATTTATTCTCTAGCTTAATTCAAATCTGTTATATATATTATGTGAGTTTTCAGAGTCCTTGTGGATTTGATCCCTAAGTGCTGCAACTGATCTCTTAATTTGAGAGAGTAGTTCTTGGGTTATATTTGACCCCTGTCAGTATAGTATTGGGGTTTCAATTCAAAATCATTCCTCTGAGAAGTAGCAGACCTATTAGTGTAGACTCACTGGATCTGTTGAAATCAGCTAGTGTTCTTCCCGTAGCTTCAACCTCTCCATCCAAAACATTCGGACCTCATCCATTGGAAGCGTGTCAACTGACACAACCAGCTCCATATTGGTTGACATGAGTGTCTTCGTCAACGTTCTCAACAATTGGGCTTCATGTAGCATCAAACTTCTGACCCAGTTCATTGGGTAGGTTGTCCTCTAAATCACGATAAGCTCCAGCTTCATCTCTCACAAGCACAAGTGGTCTAACCATCTCTGATCTCCTCTGTGCTTTGCGATTAGCTCTCTCTAACTTTCCAATCTCCTCAGTAGCAACTAGTTCTTTGTTCTTGTTGCTCCTAAGATTTACGCATCTGAGATAAGAAAAAGTATAGATGAAAGTAACAAAATAAAAGAAAAATCTAGACTAAACTCTAACAAAAATCTAATGGTGAATTTAGAGTCCCCGACAACAGCGCCAAAATTTGACAGGGGTCAAATATAAGCCTAGAACTACTCTTTCAAATTAAGAGATCAGTTGCAGCACTTAGGGATTAAATCCACAAGGACTCTGAAAACTCACACAATAGAAGTACATATTCAAATTAAACTAGATCAATAAAATTAAATTAAATAAAACCAATGCAATGAAAGATAAATAGATGAACGGGATGTAAGTTCAGATGATTAAAAAGCTATAATTAGGGAAGATCAATTAGGGATACTCTAGAATGTGAACTGGGCGGTTCGATAATTAGGATGTAATTGTTTGTTCGGTTCTTAAACTCATAACACTAATATGATATCTATCCAAATCTCGCTGCGACAATATATATCCTCTAAACAAAAGAAAACCAAACCTCTTTGTGAATCCAAATAAATAGAGCCTTCATGATTAATGAGTATGATATGTTTACAAAATTCCTAAACCAGATCTCTCTGTGAGAAGGTTGTTTGCTCATCTAAGATTGGGTCAGGATATTAATTGCACTTTTGTGCCTACCAACATTCCTATGGTACCAAAATTAAGGTGCTCAATCTTAAGTCTAGTATGATTAACAAATCTAGATGAAGAATATTATGGATAACCTAACATGTTTATGCCCAGTTCAACAAACTATTATGAAACCTTGAAAATCCCTAGATCTAACAAGGTGACTACTCCGACATAGAAGAGAGAACACAAATCATTGTCTGAATAATACTCATAACATATAATAAGAAAATAAAGGGAGTTCTGATTCTTCTCTCCAACAAAACTTGCTTAGAACTTACAATGAAAACTTAGATCATGATAACTTAGTCTCTGGGACTGCTAAAACATAGATTTAACCTAAAACATGAACTAGGCCTGAATTATAAACATTAAAAACTTCTAGGTCAAAGTTGCAAGTCTTGAAACTTGATAAAGCTCGAAGACATCATTCACGTCGGGTGTGTGTCGACCCATACAGGCAAGGCCTGTCGATCGACATGGATAGCAATATTTGTCTCCAAGTCATTTTGCTCATCTACAAGCCTCCAAAAGCTCCAAAGTGATCATCAAGATCCATCTCGTGTTTGTACCTAATAAGACTCAATATATAATAGAAAAGACTCTAAAACTATTGCATATATCATGGCTAAAAACCATAAAATCCATGATATATCATAAAACAGTGAGATGTCTCAAGATGTTATAGATGGGATCAATCACCACATGGTCGTAGTGCAGCGATCAATTCATTAATCACTTATATCCTAATTCGAAGCTAATTTCTTCGTGTGATAAGATCTCCATGTTTAAGTAAGGTGGTACAAAGTCGTTCTTTGAAGCTTGGGATCATTTTAGAGGATACTTGAAAGACTGTCCACATCACATATACACTCCTGAGACCTTAATGAATAATTTATATCAGTAGGTTGCTGGGAAGTAGCATATGGGTTTAAACATTGCTAGTCGAGGCATCTTCACTACCAAGATTGTGAGGGAAGCAAATGTTTTGATAGAGAATATAGCGTCAAGAAACATCAACGACCGTCCACTACTATAATAGATCGAGGAAGATTGTTGTACACAATGTTTAGACTGACAAGATGAAAGAGATGAGATAAAAGGTTGACTATCTTAGGTAGTCATGAAAAAGATAGGTGAATACAGTTGGGATTGGTGCTGAGAATTTACATGAGAACGGTTATCTACATGAGGTCAAATGCAACAATGAAGTGTTGGTATTAAAAAAGCAAGATATATATCTTGCGGATCAAATATTGTAGACTGTTAGAATCCATTTATAAAGTGAAGGTCGTGAAATTTATGAAGTATAAACCGAAGAATGTTCTAGAATGTTTTAATATATTCATGTGTTTTGTGTCAACAATACATGAAATTTCGAAATGATTTTTTTGAGTTGAATAATATTTTTAAAAGTTAATATTTTTCTAAATAATATATAATACTTATTTTCTTGCTAAAAGATTGATGTTTCCGAGATTTTACATAAATTAAGAAAAGTAGTGATTACTTTAGTTTCTCTCACCAAAAAATTATTCTAATAGTTATGAACCAATATTAATATAGTAAAAATAATTATATTCAATTATTACATCTTAATTTATAATTTTTAATAAATAAATAAAAAGTTTAAAAATTAATATTTGTAAAAGAAATTAAAGATGCCAAAACATTAATCTCAAAGAGAAGGAGTAAATCTTTGATTCTTTGACCCCACTTTGCTTGCTCCTTAAAAAAAACAAACAGTTTCTTTTTGACAAAACTAATTTTATAACCCTAAAAGGATCCATTTAGATGCGACTTAAAGACTTGTTCTGAAGGGTTATCTTGGTTTCCTGAGAAATCAAAAGGATACAAAAGGAAAGAAAGAAAAATAAGGAAAAGGTTTGAGATCTGAAGGAAGAAGGGGGAAGCAGATAACATGTCTGCGATTGTTTGCGGCGGGAAGAGATCTCTGTTCGAGGACTTGGCCACCGCTTCTCCTCCCGTTTCTAAGAAACTCCGTTGCTTTTCTTCTTCTTCTTCGGCTCGTTTTTCTCCTCCGATCCCTCCTTCATCTTCGATTCTTTTCGATCACCTCGCCGCGATTTTCCCCGATATGGATAAGCAGGTCGTTTTCCGATTTCACCTTTTATTTCATCGGATTCTACATGTTTTAGGTTTTGCAAGTTTGTGATTAGGTTTGTCATAATTATTGAAATTGAAATGAGGCAAACGTGATTACCTCTATGGATGGATATGTTGATTCAGATTTATTTTTTTATTTTTTTGGTTTATTATATAGGACTTGATTCGATGAGTTTATAAAATTATTGTTCATTTCACACAATTGAAAGACCTAATCTTTTTAATAGGTTTCTCTCAAATATTGAAATTGAAGTAATGCATATATGATTGAATCTATGGATGTCTGTGTGGTTTGTTGATAGTAGAATTATTGACATTTGTGTTTGCAAGGTTGTGATTTAGTTTATCATGGGACTTAATCGAATGATTTTGTGGGTTTATACTTCATTTTGACCAATTGAAGGAACCTATTATGGTTTTTCTCAAGTATTGAAATTGAAATGATGCAAACGTGATTACTCTGTGGATTTATAGATTAGTGTTCTCATGAGTGTCATTATCTTGTACGGCTGATGGCCTGTGTTTTCTATACTCAGTTTGATCACCTACTAGTGATTAGTGAAGCATGCGCTCTGTTTTTTTTTACCTTTTGTAATCCTTTTGACATTTTTGTCTCTTTAATGAAAATTTCTCCAGCAGGAAGAAAGGAGAACCTATTTTTTTATTACGTTTCGGTCAAGTATTGAAATTGAAATAATATTATAACAGAGATTAGGAAAGTCGGAAAGACAATCACTAGTAATCACATTGGGAGAAATTTCGGGGTTTGATATTGAGGGATTGACATTTTCCATTTATTTGACATTTTCTCCTCTTTAGTCTTGTGAGATTCTCTCTTGTGGGAATTTCTGAATACAACATTTGTTTTCTTTTTATCTATGTTTTTTTACCGTCTCTATGGATGAAATAATTGACATTTTTGTGTTTTTAGATTCTCGAACGGGCAATCGAAGAATGTGGAGATGATTTGGATTCAGCCATTAGATGTTTGAATCAGCTTCGTTTAGAATCGACCAATAAGATTTCAGACTCTGCTACACATCAAGCTCCTGTTGTAACTCAGGAAGTAAATGTCGAAGCTCAGCAGCGAGGTATTTTTCGAATTCTGTGTCCTAGTCCTAGTGCTTGTGATCAACTTTACTAGTTTCGGTGTATTCTGCCCTTACTAATTCTGATATATGAAATTGGTCTTTGTCTTGGTAGTTTCAGCCAAGGAGGAAGTTTTAGCTAATGGAGATGAAAATATCTTGAACTTGGATGGCACCGAGTGGGTAGAGCTTTTTGTTAGGGAAATGATGAATGCTTCTGACATGAAGGATGCGAAAGACCGTGCTGCAAGAGCATTGGAAGCTTTGGAGAAATCAATCAATGCACGTGCTGGACCTGAAACAATGCAAAGTCTTCAACAGGTGTTTCATCATATCTTTGTTTGTTTCATCGATAACCTATGGACATTGATCTGGTTTGTATTGCAGGAAAACATGATGCTGAAGCAGCAATTAGAAGCCATAGTACAAGAAAACAGTTTACTCAAACGAGCAGTTGTCACACAACAGAAGCGGCAGAGAGAAACTGAAGATCAAAGCCAGGAGTTACAGCATTTGAGACAACTTGTTACTCAATACCAGGAACAGTTGAGAACTCTTGAGGTCTGTATTACTACTACTTGTTCAACCGTAGTAGCTTATACAATATTTTTTGTCAATATGATTAAATTTTTAAGTATTGTATTGATTGATCTTTCCAGGTGAACAACTATGCTCTGACGCTTCATCTGAAACAAGCTCAGCAGAACAGTTCCATCCCAGGGCGATACCATCCCGACGTCTTCTAATGAATGCTGCTTTCTTGAAAGAACGCACAAATATCTTACTCGTTTTAAGTGTATGTTTCTTTGTTGATTTCTGACAATTTATATATATAGTCTGGGGTCATCGATGAACAACAGTGTCTTCAATGTCAAAACTGTGTTTTCTTTGTTTTGTGTATATTTTGTCAAAAATGAGTTTAACAGATAGAAGAGTTATTGCAATCAGTTAAGAAATAGCGAAAAATGTTTCTATGTGCTCTAAAAACGCATACGTTGGTACTTGGTCAGCGATATCTTCTGCTTCTCTGTTATGCGATAAATTTGTGGAGATTTCCAGTGGCCATGAGCAGATTGGCTTAGTTATTTTATTTAGTCCATGGTAGTTGCAATCGTAGCTGACGCATCGAGTTATTCCAAATATCTTTAATTATTATTTTGTATTTAATTAATTATAATTAATTTATGATATTTATTTAATTAATTATAATTATTTTAGAATATTTTAAGTTTTTAGCGTAAGGAGAACTTTCAACTCTAGGTATCGGATAGTTTGAAGATTCAACGGATCTCTAATTCTATCCTTAGAAGCTTTCAGTCTATCAATAGCACTTACATACGAACAAACATATTAGTTCGAGAGAATTGACCAAAACCAGTAGTTACTATTATCCTCCAAATGCCAAAAAGATTCAACGGATCTCTAATTCTATTCCTAGAAGCTTTCAGTCTATCAGTAGCACTTACATACAAACAAGCATATTAGTATGAGAGAATTGACCAAAACCAATCGTTACTACTATCCTCCAAATGCCAAAAATTAAGTTTTTCTTCACCATCGTCTTCCGTATTTTCGTGGTTACCCACAATCTCATTAGAATCCATACTGATTTACTTGTTGGATTTTAGGGATTCCTCGATCAACAAATGTTTTGTACAATCCGTAATTTCCGAATAGTGGGTCTGTACTTTATTGACCAAAAACAATTGTATTTTGGGAAATTTAAGATGCAGGTAACTTTTAGTAGTTAAAGGAAGGGGTAAAATAGGAAGCATATACTTTAAAAGAAAATTACAGATTTTATAAAACATTTTTAGCCAGAGATAAAATTAGCTTAGCTGGACAACAGTGACGTCTGGGCTGTTCAAATCTTTCTTCTCTTTGACAAAAAAATTATTCTCTCTGTATACAGCAGCAGCCAAGAGCTTCTACAACAATGCAGGTCATGACGATACTTTGCTTTTACATAAACGAAACAGTTCAAATTTATAAATTCTTTAGTCTGAAATACTTATGCTAACTGGTTTTTTTTTTCCTTCGAACTCGATGCAGACGAGAAGTGTTCAAGTAAATAATGTCTCAGATCTAGCGACGGAGAGAGAGATTCACGAATTTTTCTCCTTTTCAGGCGATATAGAACACATAGTGATTCAAAAGTAACATTTTTTCCACTATTTCGATTAATTGTTCTTCTGTTGAAACTTAATTTTTCTGGTAAGTTACTTAAGAATTTAGAACTAATCCAAAGCTTTAATTTTGTTTGGAATGTTAGGTACAGAGAATCTGGGCATTCCCGAATCGCATTTGTTACGTTTACTGATCCAAAAGCCCTTGAAATTGCCTTGTTATTATCGGTAAATTTTATTTTTCATTGAGCTTATAATTATGTCTGTTTTCGCCGACACTTTGGATGCATCATGCAATTTCATAAAGTCTAATCAATTATGCCTTGTGCTACTATTAACATGTAATTGAGTTATAGAGCTGGTTTAAGTCATGTTCAGTCAAGTTTTTAATTTTCATTGAGCTTATAATTATGCCTTTTGCTGCATCATGCTACTCATAAGTTGTAAATAATTATATTAATATGTACTTGGTTAAGTCATGTTCAATGTATTTGTGCATTTCTGTTTAGTCTTTGGTTTTACTGAGTTTGTATGTAACAAACTTTAATCCATATAACACTATTGATTCCGTTAGCGCTTAGGACTGTCTACGCTTATACGCGGATGGAAATGTTTGATACATTTGAGTGCTAACAGAAGCTACATGTTGTCGAGCAGGGTGCGACAATTGTAGACCAGATCGTTACAATAACTCGAGCTGATAACTATGTTCCTAGACGCGAGATGCAGGTTCTGTGGTGTTTCGAATCAACTTTTTCCTCAAGTGTGCTCTGTATAAAGGTCTTAGTTTCTGTTCGTGCAGGAAGTAAGAGTAGTGGACAATGCGATGCCCCTGGATCTTTCAGAGAGTAGTACACCAATACGTCAGGTTAGGAGAATCCTGGTTTTGTACCTTTTTCATAAGGAAGAAAAACAAGTTTTTTTTTAATTTTCTAGTGAATCTCTAGCCGGAAGTAAAAAAACAAAATTGTGAAATAAGCTTGATTTGCAGACGAAAACTAGGGCGGATGGAAATGGTAGAGCTTATGTTAGCAAAGCGCAAGATGTGGTGGCAACTGTTTTGGCAAAAGGCTCTGCTCTTGGACAAGATGCAGTGAATAAAGCCAAAGCTTTCGACGAAAAGCACCAATTAAGAGCCAATGCTTCTGCCAAAGTTTCATCTTTTGACAAGAGAGTTGGGCTTACTGAGAAGTTAACTGTTGGTATTTCTGCCGTTAATGAGAAAGTAAAATCTGTTGATCAAAAGCTTCAGGTCTCCGATAAAACCATGGCAGCAATCTTTGCAGCAGAGAAGAAGTTAAATGACACCGGTTCAGCTGTTAAATCAAGCAGGTATACTAATTTCACACTAATCTCATGTTCACTTCATATCATTGTCATTGCAATTTTCGATTTTGCTTCCAAATAGGTACGTGACTGCTGGAGCGGCTTGGTTTAGTGGCGCTTTCACCAAAGTTGCAAGAGTAGGTCAAGTTGCTGGCTCGAAAACCAAAGAGAAGTTCAATCTAGCCATCTCACATATGGGTTCCAAGGTGAGTCATCAACCCAATTCTCATTTTAACCAAAACTGACTCTTGATCTAGTTTCTCTTTTGTACAACAAGAAAAACTGATTTAACTTGCTTCCGCAGGATACACCGATTGCTGTATAATTATAAGCTTGGAATCAAGTAAGCATTGAACTCAGGATCAATGAGAGCTGCTACGGACTATGGTGGCCTTGTGTAACCAATTTTTTTTGTGATATACCATATTCCCATTCTTTAGTGTTCTTCATATTCTGCGTGTGCTAAATTGTCCTCAATTTTACTTCATTTGCTGTGTCGCGCATATGATGTTTTGAATTTAATAGCTATACTTTTTTATTTAAACATATTTCTTTTGTTAATAACGTTTTATGGCTTTAAGTAATATTTGCTATTAAATAAGGGAGATTTGGAACAAAAGGATCAATAAAACATATTTTGTCTATCTATATCTTCTTTTTTTCAATTTATGGTGATCTAATATTTTTTAATTATGACAATCCCAATTTATGCTTTGTATCCAAAATTTTTAACAAAATCAAATACTTTAACTCATTTAGAGTCTTCACATTTTCCTCAATTATTCATTTATTAATTGAAATATAAAGATATATTAAATGAAAAAAACATAATCCCCAACTTTTCCCCAAACTGAAAGTAGAACAAAATTTGCGTTTCTCATCTCTAAACTTCGAAATCCCATGAATCGAGACTTTAAATTCTCATATCTCTAATTGATCTCTAATCGGAAGACCGTAACCCATATTCTTTTGCTGGCGTTCTGCAACTTGTCCAGTGATATCCTTTCTCTGGCGGAGTTCAAAAGTTCAATCATCCTTCTCGGCTTCACTCTATTTGTGGGTTTAATCTTCTTATCCTCAATCTAATCTCTAATTCAATCTAATTCAATCCATTGTTTATCTGTTTTGTTCGTCGCTCATGTCCAATATCGTTTCTTCTACAATTTATATGATGATTTTGGTTTAATTTTTATAAATTTTGTTTACATTACAGGTTGGACGACATTTTTTTGGAATTGGCTCCTGTTGTTCAAGTTTTCTCCATTGCAACACACTCTGATGTAGTTCTCTATTTAATAGTCTTCTCATTGATTTTGTATTTGTATCTTTGAAGTTGTGTAAATTAACTTCGTATCTTTGAAGTTGTGTAAATTAACTTCGCATTGTTTAGATTAATCAAGAGTTGGATAGATAATGGTTCAAAATAAAAATGTGACATTGAATATATGCTAAGAATTTTAAAAAGAATCATGCTTCGTTGTTGTATATAATCTAGTTCTTGTTTAGCATTGACTTTCTTGATACTTGCTTCTATCATTGGATAGAATTTTTATATGTTTATTTTTGTGTGTTGTTGATTTTGATTTCAAACATTGTATAGCATTTGATTTGTTTGTTTGTGCAGGTATGGATAACAAATATCCACAAAGTCTTTTTAGAATTGAACATGAGCCACGAACAAAACAGATCAACAATGGATGCAAAATGCCATTCCCCGATCATATCAAGGATGAAATGCCTCTAGCTTATTCTAAAGTTCAGAAAGATGCAGTATTTGGACCCATATTAGTGATATATGACAACAATCTAAAGTTCTCTGGTCGGTTGATACATTGCATGTTGGATACGAAGAAAAAACATGAGATGTGGTTTGTTTTTGGGAAGAAGCCATTCCGGTTTTTGATGCAAGAGTTTCATGCAGTTACTGGGATCAAGTGCCAGGATGATTTTGATTCTGATATAGAGGAGTGGACAGATGATGGGAGTTCTGGAGTAATGTTCTAAGGAATAAGGAAAAGTTTGGCTACAGAAGATTAAGAAAGAGTACTTACCAATTGCTCAAAGTTGGGAACCAGAAGACAGAGTTAGACTGGTGTATATTAGTTTGATTGCTGCGATTCTTTTTGGTTTCAGTGATTTGAAGGTCATCCCAATGGATTACATCAAGTTAGTGATGGATATAAAAAAGGTATGGTCTTCTCACTTCACTCATATCTTATATCTCTTACTATTCTTATACTTATCACTATAATACTCTCCTTACAGGCTCATAAGTATCCTTGGGGTCGTCTAGCTTATGACCATTTACTCAAGTACATGAGAAAAAGAAAAGTTGAATTGAAGAACCCCATCAGCTTTTCTCTTGAATGTTTCTCCTATGCACTTCAAATATAGGCCATGTAAGCAATACCTTTTCTTGGAAAAATTGATGGATTCAAGATTAGTGATGAATTCAAATTTCCTTGGTGTTGTAATTGGACAGGCAATATGAGACCTAGTTTTGATGCCATTATTACCGTAGAGAAATCACTTGGACCGAAGGTTAGTTTATCATATATTCTCTTTTGCTCATCTTGATGCTATTATTTTAATTATTATATAATTTCAAATGAAATAATAGCTTATCTTTTAATTTTTTAAATGTAGGATCGTGTGTAGCCATACATTTCATAGACGGAAAATTGTGATGTACTAGACTCTGTTCACTTCTTGAGGGTTGATGAAATTGAAGATGTTAAAGTTGATAATTTGAAGCATTTGATTAAATCTGGATAAGATTTTGAAGACTTCAATTGGAAATGTGTTGAGAAAGATGATGTGTTGTCTAAGGAAAAACATGCTGAAGAAGAGCATGATGATACCAGAGATTATAATAACTGTGCTCAAGAGGACAATATGGTTAGGGATGCGTATGAAGATTTGAGTGATGGTTTGGATAGTAGTGAGATGAAGCAAGCTCCCAATGTTGTCGGGACATAGAGCAGTGAGAAGAAGAAAGGTGAAAATATCCAAGGCTCTAGTATGAACAACAAAAAGAAGAAGGTTGGTGATGTTGGTGCTGAGACACGGAAAAGAAAGTTTTTGTGTCAGCGAGCAGCTGTATATGGTCAGTTCGTACAAGACACATCGAATGAAGAAATGAAGTCATTCTTCAAAGGTTTGTTTGACTCTTCTTCCATGAGTTTTACGGCGCAGCTTGACATGCGATTGGAAAAATTTAAGGGGGAGGTGGTGACGCGACTGGATCAATTACAAGGGGAAGTATCAGAATTAAGGGATTCAATATCAACATCTAGAATTCCAAATGAACCGACTTCACAAAATTTTAATCCACCAGAAGCACCTCGTCATTCAGGGGTATGAAAAAAATAGATCTCTAAGTCTTTCGCGTTATATAACTGGTTATGTGTAGTATGACACTACTTTCATGTTTAATTTTTTTTGTGTCTATGTAGTATGAATCTACTTGCATGTTCTATTTTGTAGAGGGTTATGTATTAATTAAGACTTAATCAATCGTTTATTTCTTACACATTATTTTTATTCGTTTATTGACAGGATGATGAATTTGAGTTTGATGAATTGTTTACTGGTGACATAGACTTGAATGTGAGTACGCAGGAATTCCTCAGAGATAAATTAGGACGCTTATATCCAAAAACAGATGTACCCAATTATGCTACACGAAAGGATTTGGTTGCTGAGTTGAGGGGACAATTTCAGAAAAACTCGGGTAAAGATGATGAAGATGCAGAGTTGGTATTCTTTTTTGAGGAAAGATTTGAACCTTTTCTAGAGTGGTCAAAGACTAATTCGTAAGTTCAATGAATTAGTATTTTGTATAGTTATTATACTTTAATATTTGCACAATAATACATAATGGTTTTGATTTTTCAGGAGGATTCAACTTGGTCCAACTTTAATTGATAAAAAATTACTTTCATTTTAAAATATTAATTTCTGAATTTTACAAGTTATATTAAATTTTAAAGGTTTCCATTTAAAATAGTTTGGATATTCATGCAATCGTGATTTTTCACCAAATTTGTTCTTCCCACTAAAACTGCAAAATTGTGGAATTTCCCTAATACAACAAAATCATAAAATTGCTTATTAGCATTTTCAGCCAAGAAAGTACCACACAATTTTGGTGTTGGATAACTGTTTGTTGTGAATTTGTGTGCTTAAACTATGATTTCATGGATTTGGTGGAAATTTTAGTTATATTATTATGCGGTTTTGGCGAAAAAATATTCCACGACTTTTTCACTAACTATCGTTAGATTCGACGCGAGACGCAATTTCATAGTTAGTGTTCCAGTTCTTATGGGAAAATGTAATTCGGTAATTTATGATTTTGTTCGGAAAACAGTAATATGTGATTTGTGGCTTTTGGCGGAAGGATGTGATTATGAAATTAGAGTAACAATTCATTATTTATTTTCATATATAATGATAAGTGATGAGTCTTTATTTTCATCAAATTTTACTATAGATATCATGTGTTTTATTGAGTCTAGTAGGTTTTGTGTCCTTCTGCCCCGTTTTGATATCTTTACAGGGTTTTTACTTCATTGGAGATAAAATGGACGAAATGGAGCAGCTTTATACGTTTTTACACTTCATGGGATTTTTGGAGATACTCTGGGATCGACCGATCTAGAAGAGCATCGACCATGCTAGAAGAGGATTGACCGATCCAGAAGAAGATCGGTCAGTCAAAGGAATCTATGAGGTGGCATGTTCCAAAGGAAAAAGATCGATCGATCCAAGCCAGATCGATCGATCCTGATCACAAATATTCTCTAAATCGTACATTTACTCTGATTTTTGACCTACAGGGTTCCGTATATAAAGGGATCATTTCTTGAGCGGACCAATAGCCCTAGACACGAATTTTACCATTTCTTTTGTATTTTCATTTCAGCTTCAGATCTGTAAACCTCTCCTTTGATATTTCTCAGATCTAAACTATTTTCTCATTGAATCTTCATATCTACACTCTGTCTTCATCTATTTCTTTGCATTGCATGTCATATTTCATCATGTCTATCAACCCATTGCCATGCTTGAGTAGATCTCCTTGTTGGGAGTGAAATCTATTCAAAGGGATTTAATGTTTAATTAGGTTATTGTTATAGATTAGGATTATGATTATTAGATCTCTATTTTTATGAAACTAATGCTTTTGTTAGGTTGATGAATCTATCAAATGATCTATAGGGTTTTATAATTCAGTTAGTGCATGTTTATTTTACCTTTAATTTGTAGTTTATAGGTTTGAGATTGTTAGCTGACGAGAGTCGAGGTTGGATCTGCAATTGAACAATATCAAAACCTGCTAATAAATGTTGGCATAGAATCCTAGCAGAATTATGAGCAAGACAATATTCTCATACGAGAGGTGGTTTATTTGTTCATAGTGTTTCGAGCTCTACATCTAGATCATTAAATTGCTAATCTGGGTAGATATCATTTTTATTTAATTAAATCCATGTGATTTCCCAAATCCAAACATTTGTTTTTAAATGATTTTGTTTCCACTTTAGTATTTTTGGATTTATATTCGGATTTTCTTTGTGACAAAGTTTTTAATATTTTTCATCCTAGCTCTGTTTAAATCTACAGATCTAAAGTGCACTTTACTCTCTGTAGATTCAATCCGACCATTATACTACTTCGTACAACCGTGCACTTGCGGGAACCATTGGTTTGGGTAAAACCTGATACCACATCAAGTTTTTGGTGCCGTTGCCGGGGAGTCATTGTTGCCTCGATCTAAGTTTTAGACCTAGTATAAGATATTTTATTTTCTGCATTTTTAATTTACGTTCAAGATTTTCGTCTCTGAGATCGACCGATCCTTTTTGGATCGACCGATCCTACTTTGTGCACGATCAATCGATTCTTTCGAGATCGACCGATCTTATTTTGTGCACGATCGATCAATTCTTCTTTGATCGATTGATCCTACTTCTTTTGAGCTCAACTGATCTACTCCAAGATCGATTGATCCCATAGCCTTTTGACCGGATCTAATTTTCAAACTTCTTCTTATTCTCAGGTGTACGCAATTGAGGAGAAAGGGTTCTAAAGATCTGCAAAACCTAAGCATAGAGGAGTTGACAAGGAAAATCAGAGCCACAAGGAAGGCAAGCAAAAATGTTAGTATGGCTGACCCTAATGATCTAAGAAACATTCCCCCAATTATTGATGGTGAGGATGCAAAAGTAAGACAGCAGAGAGAGAGTCTGGCTGCTCAATCACCTCTCAATGATGCTGCAGCTCTTGGGTTGAGAGCAGATGCCACGCAGGGACAGCAAGTCCCTCGGCAAAGGGTTTCCTTAGGTGAGCAAGATGTCCCACATGCCTGTTATAGGAACCGATCTGCTATCATACCCCCTGCTATCCACAGGCAAGATTTTGAGATTAAACCTCAAATAATTGCTCTGGTAAAACAGAATCAATGCCATGGGCTATCTAATGAGAACCCAATGGATCATATTGATATCTTTGAAGAGATCTGTAGTACCACCAAAGCCAACAGAGTCCCTCAAGACTACCTCCGTTGTAGACTATTTTCTTTCTCGCTTTGGTGGCTTAAATCTTTGAGTCTTGGATCTATCACTAGCTGGGGTGCATGTTGAGCTGCTTTCTTACAGCAGTTCTTCACCAAAGCTAGATCCGCAGCGTTAAAGAACAAAATAGCCACTTTCCGTCAAGCTGGTACCGAGTCTTTCTATGAAGCTTGGGAATGCTACAAGGAATACCTAAGGGACTATCCTCCTCGAAGCTATACCGAGTCGGACATGATAAACTTTCTCTACAACGGAGTGGAAATAAAGTACCAAATGGCTATGGATACGGCCAGTAGGGGAGTCTCATGAGCAATACTCTAGAGGAAGCTATAGAGCTTATTGAAACCCTGGCAGCAAGTAACCCTAACAGATCTTATGACTATGATATGAGAGCCAACCCCACTCCAACGAGTGATAAGATCATAGAGAAACTTAATGCTAAGGTGGACATTTTCTGATGAGAGTTCAAAAGAGACATGTGAATCTCTTGGAAAGTGAAAAGTTCAATGATGAGGAGGAACAAACTGAGAAGATCAACTTTCTCGGTGGACAGGGAAACTACTAAAACAGGGGTTTCAACCCCAACTTTAGGAACCATCCTAACTTGTCCTACCACATTACTAATTTTGAGAACCCCGGAGATCAGTTCTATCCACCTCGGAGTACTCAAAATCAAGGGAACTTCCAAAACAATGCTGGTTATGGTAAAACAGGATTTAACCCTCAATCTGAGAATGCTAGTTCCATGGGAAAAATTAAGTCTTTATTCCAGCAAATCATGGAAAGGCAAAAGAAATTTTCTGATCAAATCAACTTAAAAGTTGATAACATGTACAATGATCTGAATGTGAGGCTTGAATCCTTGGGCGCTCATGTGAGGATATTAGAAATTGAGGTAGCAAGTTCAGATGAAATGGTTAAGGCACTACCAGGGACTCTCCCATGGAAGCCTGAAACCAATCCCAGAGAATATCTGAAATACATTTATCTGTTTTCAGATGAAGATTTTTTAATGAAAGATTTCCCTGAGATTGACCGATCCAAGAGTAGGATCGATCGATCCGACGATGAGAGTTACTGCTTTCTCGATGAAAATATCGATTCAACCCCTATGAAGATCGACCTACAAAGTGAGATCGATCGATCCCACTTCCCTGATGAGAATTCAAAAATCAGGGAAGATCAACCGATCCCTGTTGAGATCAATCGATCCCCGTGGACCTGATTTTGTACCCCTCTTATCAATAAAACCCTTAAAATTTTGCAAATCAAAGAGGGATTGAAAAGACTGCTGCACAACCACATAGGAAGATGAACTCTGTTAAGGAAAATGTGGTTGGTAAGATCATGAAAACTGATGAAGGTCAAGGAGGGATTGGAAAAGATGATCCACATCCATGTGAAAAAGCAAGCCATGATATGAAGAAGAGGATAAATCAAATGTGCACTGAGATGAGGGTGAGATTGCCCTTCAGGGAAGTCGCATCAATGACCTCTCAAATTAAGGAATACATGGGCTGGCAGGACTACTCTGCAAGAAGCATCTAATTTCCTTCAGAAACTGTGCAACAAAAAGATGCCAGAGGAATTTCCCCGAAAACTAGAAGATCCTAGGAAGTTTAGTCTCCCGATCACCATAGGGCAGTATCACTATAGGAACAGCCTGGTTGACACTGGTGCCAGCATAAACATGATACCACTCCGTCAAACAAAGAAGTTAGGATTGATCACCATGAAGCCAACTACCATGGAACTTGAGATGGCTGATGGAACAACAAGGAGGCCAGTAGGGAAACTCATAATCATTCCTGTAATGCTTAAGGGAAGTTGAGCACTAGCCGACTTTGTTGTCCTTTCCCTTGATGAAGACTGAATAGACATTATACTTGGCAGACATTTTCTGGCAACTACCAAGGCCTCCATCAGTATACCCAAGAGAAGAATTAAACTTAGGTTTAAGAATATCGCCATGACCTTCTACTTCAAGACCGTCAACAGAATTTCCACCATAAATGGTCAAGCATTCATTTGAATGATGTTGAATCTGTTGATGTTGTTCATCCAATGTACATAATTCTTGGAAGCGATGGTGGTGAAGATCCAGCAGAAGTTAACTTCGAAGCTGCTGAAGAAAGTCTGGAATACATGATGAAAGCTGTCACTGCGAGGCTCAAGATCAAGGCTGAAAACCAACCATCAGATGATAAAGATACCATTCCTCCAATGAACCCAGACCCCAACTGAAAACAACCAAGTCGAGCTAATGACTTTAAAAACAAGTGTTGGTTGGGAGGCAACCCAACATGTTTTAGTTTTTCTTTTTCTTTTTGCTTTTTGCATTAATAAAACTACTTATTTTATTTATTTATTTTTCTCAATAAGATATGATGATGTTTTTGTGTTGAGCTGGCTGAAAACAGGTGCAAAACGTACAAGATGCGACTTTCAAGAAGTTTCAGGATGCTGGGATCGACCGATCTGTCCCTGATTGATCAATCCCCGAGACAAGAAAAGCAAAAAACCAGTTCGATGAACAGGCCAATGATCCTTTTTGGTCGTAAAATTCCTTTCACGGTTAATGGTTTGCTTTCTTATTCATAATTCATTATCTTTAGAGTTGTTTTGCAGTAAATTTTTCCTTTGATTTTATATCACAGTGGGACATAGTGATTTAAGTCTAGGAGAAGGGGTGTCTGCTCTCTTGTGTTACTAACACTGTGTTTTCTTTTATTTCTTTGTCAACAAAAATTTTCAAATTTTTCAGAATAAATAAAACTTTTCATTTTTCTTGAGTCGTTTTATTGAGTCAAAACATGATAATTTTCTTACAATTTTTTTGGGTTCCATTTTATATTGACATTTATTGGACTTAGTTCAGGTAGATTGGAACCACCATCAGTGGATCAACCTTACCAGAAGCGACCTATCATTTGGAAATCTGAATGATTCAATGTTGGCTCTATCTACTTGGACCTTTAACTTGGACTAATCTTCTCACTTAGGGGCTCGATATCGCATAAAGGAGCATATACATCCGGAGTTCACCTCATTCTTATTGGAGCTCCGGATGGCCAAGCTCATTTTTAGCTTGGTTCCACACCCTTACACACTCTTTCATTCAGATCCCAGTCCTCTTTCGCGACATTAGGAGCATGTGCAACCAAATGTAAAAACTACGGAGTATAGAGGCCGGTACAACCAAATGTTCTAAGGATATTCGAGTAAGCTTTCTAGTATCAGTATTTCATCTATATTAGTTTGAGTTGACTATTGGTGCAGTTGTATTATATATTGATGTATATGGTTAAGACTGGTTCCAACTTCCCCTTCTCAGAAAATAAGCTATGGGATCGACCAATCCTATCTTGATCGATTGATTCTGTCTCATCCCGAGACTCTCTTCAAAAAGAAAAACAAAAACAAAAACAAAAACAAAAAGGAGAAGGGAAAAAATCTGAAGAAACCAGAATAAAACATTTTATTTATTTGTTCTTGTTATTTTAGCACCAATAGCAACTTTATTAGGATCATTATATAGAAGCTTACTTAGAGTCCAAGGTTCAGGAGGTTGTGCACCATCTTTGGTTTTCGTCTCACTATGATTTTGCGCATTGGCTTGCACCGGAGTTCATTTATCATGCCTAACCATCACCCTAAAAATGGCCCCCCGTTACTAGCCCTTAGTGATTGAGACTCCTTTTGTGAGACTGCAAGCAACACTTAATGACTGTTAAAGGGCCAACAATGGAGATTTCAGAAGTTTCTTTGGATCTCGGATGCTAGATTACGATAATGTTTGCTATGCTTATGGTAAAGTACATGTTGTACTGGTAAAGTTCAATTAACCTCTCACAAGGTTTCTTATTGGTTTACATGATCAACATGGTGGATTCTAAAGCTAAGCGTAAGTTCCCGTTTTTCAAAACTTATATTTCTAGACTTGATTTCATTGTCTTGTTGCTTACTTGACGACAAGCAAGGATTCAAATCTGGGGGTATTTAATGAGTCTTTATTTTCATCAATTTTTACTATAGATTTCATGTGTTTTATTGAGTCTAGAGTTAGGTTTTGTGTCCTTCTGGACCGTTTTGGTATCTTTACAGGTTTTTACTTCATTGGAGCTAAAATGGACGAAATGGAGCAACTTTGGACTTTTTACACTTCAGATTTACACTATGTCTTCATCTCTTTCTTTGCATTGCATGTCATATTTCATCATGATCTATCAACCCATTGCCATGTTGATCTCAAGTTTGACCATGTTTTTGGAATGATGCAAGCTTATGAGTTACAACTCAAGAAGAAGGGACAAACAGTTGGTAAAGGATTAGCTCTGATGGCTGATCAGAGTAACGAAATTGAAGACAAAGTCAGTCTGATTGTTAAGAAGTATCTTAACAAAATTGAAGACAAAGTCAGTCTGATTGTTAAAGTCAACATGGATCAAGAGTCTGAATCGGATGAAGAACAATCTGAGTTCTCAGTAGTCACGGCGCTGATTGGTGAGTTAGCAACATTAAAAGAAGAAAAAAGCATGTTGACTACTGAGAAACAACACTTGGTTGCTCAAGTTAGTAGTCTGGAGAAAGCTCTACTGGGTGAGAAACCTAAGTCACATGAGTTGGAAAACGTCTTGAGTCACAACTAAAGAACATCAAGATGTTGAGCCGAGGAACCAAAGATCTGGACAACATTCTGTCAATTGGGAGGACCAGCAACACAAACTGGGGTTTAGGCTATCAAGGAAACGAGTCACTTGGTCCCACAAAATTCATGAAGGCAGGTATGCTACCAATGAAGACCAAGATGTATAATCTAAACAGAAGCGTGCCCAGGATGCTGAGCAAGGTATTCATAAGCAAGAAGTGCCCAGGATACTGAGCAGACAAGAAAAGTGGATCAGAAATGGCCACAGTACGGTTCAATACAAGGTGAATGGATGCTGGTATTGCGGTAAACTTGGTCATTACAAAGCTTACTGCTATGGATATGTGTCACGCAGTGCTCGAGCAATGACACACACCCATGTTAATCCAGATAACAAGAGGAAGAATTATGCATAGATTAGAAAACAGGATTTGTACTGTCATGTTGCGTACACAGCAGAGGGTACCTCTGAAAGTGCTGAGACTGAATAATGGTATTTTGACAGTGGATGTTCTAGGCACATGACTGGAACCCAAGAAAGGTTAGCCTAGTTTGAACGTATCTCTGCAGGCCGGAAAGGTGTTACTGGAGGAGGAACTCAACCTGACCTAAACAATGTTTACCTGGTTGATGGTCTGAAGGCGAATCTGATCAGTATCAGTCAACTGTGTGATATTGGGTTGAGAGTGACGTTCACCAAGACAGAATGCAAGGCTGTTGATGATAAGGCCAGTGTAAGGTTGGAAGGACAGAGATCTGACAACAACTGCTATATGTGGAAGCCTAGGAGTGTATGTCTTAGCACGGTTGCTGAAACTCAAACAGATATCTGGCACACGAAATTGGGACATTTGAACATGCGCACTATGGTGAAACTGTCAAATCAAGAAGTGGTTAGAGGATTACCAAAACTGCGATAAGAACAGAATTTTGTATGTGGTCCGTGTACAAAAGGGAAACAAGTTAAGGAGCAACATCGAGTTGTTCCTGATGTTAAATCAACAAAAGCATTGGAATTGGTGCATGTGGATCTTATGGGTCCAATCCAAGTGGAAAGCCTGTCTAGTAAGAAGTACATTCTGGTTCTAGTTGATGATTTCACTAGATACACATGGGTAAGATTTTTGAGGGAAAAATCAGAAACCTTGGAAAGTTTCAGAATACTGACACTTCAATTAGAGAATGATAAGTGGGGTATCAAGAGTATTCGTAGTCATCATGGAGGTGAGTTTCAGAATGAGCTATTTGAGTTGTTATGTAACGGTCTTGAGATCGCACATCAGTACTCTGCACCAAGGACACCAGAACATAATGGTGTGGTTGAACATAATAACAGAACGTTGCAAGAGATGGCTAGAGCAATGATGCATGAAAATGATGTTGCAAAACACTTCTGGGCTGAGGCAGTTAACACCGCATGTTATATCATTAACAGGATATATGTGAGGAAAGGTACAAACATGACACCATATGAACTATGGAAAGGTAAAACACCAACAGTGAGCTATTTTCATATCTTCGGTTGTACTTGCTATATTCTGAATGATAAATATCAACTTGGAAAGTTTGATCCCAAGAGTGATGAAGGGATGTTTCTGAGATACTCAAGCACCAGCATAGCATTCAGGATTTTCAATAGAAGGTCTCGGATTGTACAAGAAACAGTCAATGTGGTATTTGATGATGCATCATTTTATAAACAAATGTTACCATCTGAAGAAAGTCAAGACAATCTGGATAATAATGCACAAGAGCAAGTGGAACAGACTACTAAGGATAACACAAAAGATTGTGCGGAAGCCGATATGACTCCACTCACTCAAGTGTATAGGAATCACTCGAAACAAGATGTTATAGGTGAGATTCAGGGGAGAAGAATTACCAGAAAGAACCAGATTGATTTTAGGCAGATGGTTGATAAAAAGAAAGTGGATACTACCAATGATGTTCAGGAGGCAAGTGATCAGATCGCTGAGGTGGTACGATTTGCATGCTTTGTGTCAGGTATTGAGCCCAAAAATCACAAAGAAGCATTGGTTGATGAATATTGGATTGCTACAATGCAAGAAGAACTGGAGCAGTTTGAGCGCAGTGATGTATTGGATATAGTACCTAGGCCACAAGAGGCTAATGTTGTTGGCACAAAGTGAATATTCAAAAACAAGATAGATGGTAGTGGGGTTGTAACCAGGAACAAGGCTCGGTTAGTAGCTCAGGAGTATTCTCAGGTAGAAGGTGTTGATTTTGGTGAGACGTTTGCGCCTGTTGCTAGACTAGAGTCTATCAGATTCCTGTTTGGAATGGCATGTACTTCGAACTTTAGATTGCATCAGATGGATGTTAAGAGTGTTTTTCTAAACGGGATTCTACAGGAAGAAGTGTATGTGGAACAGCCCAAAGGTTTCGAAGTATCAAGTAAAGCAAGTCACGTCTACAAACTGAAAAAGGCCCTGTACGGGTTGAAACAAGCACCAAGAGCATGGTATGAGCGATTGACGACGTTCCTAATTAAGCAGGGATATGAACGTAGAACTATAGACAAGACATTGTTTATGCTGGCAAACAATAGTGGTATGATCATCGTACAAATCTATGTGGATAATATAGTTTTTGGATCTACATGTCATGAACTGGTGGATCAGTATGTGAAGACTATGACTCAGGAATTTGAGATTGGTATGTGTGGTGAACTCACTTATTTTTTGGGGTTGCAGATTAAACAGACAGATGATGGAGTATTTGTAACTTAAAGTATGTATGCAAGGAATTTGGTTACAAAGTTTGGAATGTAGAAAAGTTTGGAATGTAGAAAAGTAGGGATGTTAAGACTCCAATGGGCGTAAATGAAAAGTTGTCTAACGATGAGTTTAGTGAAAGTGTTGATGAGAAGCTCTACAGAGGAATGATTGGAAGTCTTTTGTACTTAACAGCGAGTATACCAGATATCTGTCTAGCTGTGGGAGTTTGTGCAAGATACCAAGCTAATCCAAAAATATCACATCTTCTAGCTGTGAAGAGGATCATCAAGTATGTTAAGGGGACAACAAATATGGGTATTTACTATACCAAGGATACGACCAAGGAGCTGATGGGATTTTGTGATGCCGATTGGCTTGGTTCTCTGGATGATCGTAGAAGTACAAGTGGTGGCTGTTTCTTCATGGGTAATAATCTGATCTCTTGGCATAGTAAGAAATAGAACAGTGTATCTCTGTCAACTGATGAGGCTGAATACATTGCTTTGGGGAGTTGTTGCACACAACTCATGTGGATGAAACAGATGGCTGCTGACTAGTATGATTTCTGACTTTCTTTTGATTTATTGTGATAATGAGAGTGCAATTAACATAGCAAAGAATCATGTTCAACATTCACGTACTAAGCACATTGATATTAGACATAACTTTATTCGTGAATTGGTTGAAGAGAAACAAATAGTAGTAGACCATGTAAGTACTGAATTTTAACTTGCTGATTTATTCACCAAGTCTTTGGATTTTAACAGATTTGTTAGTCTAAGAAAGGCTATTGGTGTTTGTGAGGTCTAATGTTTTCTTTGTAAGTGGTGTCAGTCTAAGACAGGGACTGATGCTGGAACAGACCATTAAAATCCTACGAATGTATAGAAAATCAATAGTTTGTGCTATGCAATGGTGTGTGGAAAAGAGTCGTCTATCATGCCGGTCAAAGTGGTCATTGCATAAAACAGTGTCTTGAAGGAGGAGGTCAAAGAGCTGAGGGGAGAAGATCTAGTGCATGTCAATAGGGGTGGATACCAAGAGTAAAATAAAAAAAAATAAAAAACAGGGATTGGTATTCATACAGAAGACATGCACACGTATTAATGGTTGAGAAGTCAAGTGATATCATTGATACAACAAGTTATAGACGAGTGACGTGTGCAAAAGAAGAATCAAAAGAAGAAACAAAGAAGAGAAACAAAAATCAAGATGAATTCTACATATATCTGAAGTGAAAGTCCTTGCCATCAACATATCAAAGGATGATGTATACAAAAGAAGTAACAAGAAATCAATACAAGACAAGATGCGCACACATCTGATCACTCTCCCCAAAGATTTACAGCTGCTTACTTCATGTTGATAATGAACCACTCGGGCTAAAGGCATGCCAGCATGAAAACTATCTACTGAACTCAGCTCTAATTTTCAATGATTCAAGAGGTTGTGGTAGTTTCTTGTAGCTGTTCTGAACAAGTGGTTGATTCCAAGTGCACAAACCAAAACCTCACAGGTAAATGAAAAGGTTGAATTTTGGTTAATCTTACATATATACTATAATTCTGGGTCACTCACTGATTTCGAGGTTAAGAAGATGTCTATATTCCGATAAATTGCTAATCTGGTCATATAAACTCGATGTGAATCAAATGGTTATTTTTAGAACAGCGCTTTGATGACATATGTGCACTAATATTTACATTGTGTGTGTCAAGCTTATTAAGTGGTAAAAATGCATGCCGAAAGCCCATGTGAACTCAGGCCCAGAACAAGGTAAATCGTGGGGGTTGTGTTTAAAAGAGGAGGAGTTAGGGTTTCACGCCACAAATCTAGAAAATCGGAAGATCAAACGTCTCTGCATCAAACACTCTCTCAACCCTCGCAAAAAGATGAAGTCAATCCTCAGTGGAATCTCCAAGATGATCTTGCCTCAAGCGGTCACGCCACCGTCCGGATTGGCTGAGACCTCCACAGAATCGGAACAGGCACCGATGATCGAGCAGCGATCTGAATCCAAAGCGCTGATTGACGAACAAGGAGCTGTAGATCTGCATGTGAATCTGGCGAATCAAGAAGCGCAAGACATTGTGGCACCACCGCCCCTTAGAGTTTACGTTCACGACCCTCTATCTGCAATGGTGAATTTCCAAAGAACCGTCACTCGCTCGCCTGATCCACCAATCATTGAGGAAATCATGGAAAGCTCGGATCTGGGTCTGAATCTGTCGAAGAAGAAACCATCAAGAATGGCACGTGCTCGGCTAAGTGTTAAGAAGGTGAAATCTCGAAAAACTTCACCAGTTGTAGATCTGTCAGGCTCTCAGAACTCTGTCTCAGATGTCAAGGTTGAAGCACCTACGGTAGCTTCTAGGCTGAGGAAGCGAAAAGAACATGAAACCTCTGGTTCTCAAGAGGTAAAGAGATCGAGAGCTGAGAAAGGCAAGGGGATTGCAACTGAAGTTAAGACTGAGATTTTTGATAGCAAGCGTTTTATCTCTGTAATTGCAAAGAAGCGCTTTGAGGTTTTGAAGAACAACAAGTTCATAGAGGAGAAGGAGTTCACTTTTGGAGATAAGGATGGAATCGGAGCTCTGATCACCGATGCTGGAATGGCTGGAACTGTTCACGATTTACAACAGTATGAGTCGACAGTCTTGAGGGAGTTTTGGGCAAATCTTCCGAGTGTCAAGGTCGAAACAAGCTCAGTTGATGTGCTGGTTCGAGATTGGGTATACGAGTTCTCAGCAATCAAGATCAACGAGGTGTTTGGGTTGCCTCAGGTGGAAGAGAGGTCTCACATGCGAGAATGGGCAACTGTGCTAGAGGATGATCTTGCTGAGTTCATGACGGATGGTAAGGTCATGAACTGGAAAGGACTCCAGTCCTCCAAGTTCACTGAGGAGAAGAAGACTCTCTACAAGATTTGATGTTCAAATTGGTGTCCCACAACCAATGATAGCTATCTACAAGCTGATCGTCTCAAGCTCATCTACCTGATGGCGCACCAGAAACCATTTAACTTTGGTAAACTGGTATATGAGCACCCTCTTCAACTCGCTCTGAATCTTGAGTCTAAGTTCCTCCTACCGTTTTCGAGTCTCATCTACAAAGTTCTGATGGCACAGCATCCTGTGGTGATTGAGAAAGAACAGCCTGTTGCACCCAAGAAAAAGAAGTTCATTGGTGCCAAGAGAGCAGCTTCATCTGCATTTGGGTTTGAGATCAAGACGGCCAGCGATCGTAAAGGGGTGAAGCTTGCAATCAATATTCTTCAACAGGCCTTAGCTGCAGGTAAGTGTTTCGTCCCATAATCTCGCATATGCATATCGGTTTTGAATTGGTTTTTGACTGAGTTATGCACTCAAGCAGGGGGAGATGAGACCGAGTCTGATTTGTCAAGTGATTGTTCTGAGTTGCGAATGATTGTTGTTGGTATATGTTGCTGATATCTTTGGGTATCTCTCTCTGTTTGTCTTGCAGGACAAAGACGATGGTTGCTTGAGTATCAAACTCAGTTAAAAAAGGGGAGATTAAAGATGCAGATTCCGGATCAGGAGGCTGCATCAGATCAAGCAACCAGTTGGCTGTCTGGATCAGGAGGCTGCATCAGATCACATCATGACGTTGTAAAGCTAACGTGGAAGCAGATGCTGACATGGCATACGTGAAGTAGATGATGTGGCGAACTCAAGGAAGGCGTGGACTTGCTTGGAGCTGAAGATTTAGGATGGCCTCAAAGGATACTTGAAGATTCATTGGAGAATATACTTTGGAGCCATTTTAGGAAAGGATAAAGTTTGTATCTTTTAGGGAATTTCGTGGAGCTTTCCGTCCCTAGGGTTTTAGGGTTTAGTATATATAGATTAGAGATGTCGTAGCAGTCGGTATCACTCCTAAGCTATATTGTGAGATTGTAAACTTCAAGGCTAAAGAATAAAGCTAACAAGGTGAGTGTTGTATCTTGTCTTTGACATCTTCGGCCGGGTAGATTCAAAGTTAAGATAGGTGGTGTTGTGACTAGACTCTGAAATCTTTGAGAGGATTGATTAAGAGGATAGTCATAGCTTAGAATTGTTTTAGTTGGGGCCAAGTCTATTTAGTGGAATAGATTGTGTAACACCAAACATATATGTCTTTGTGTCAAAAGACTATATTGTGAATAAAACAGTTTAAGTGTTTGATTGGCGTGTTCCAAGTGTAATTCATTGTGTTGTTAAGTCTCCACAGTAGGTACAGTCAAAAACATTCTCACATTTGTTTTAAAGAACCATCCACGTTTAATCAAGCAAAGAAGTTTGATGAATGGCTGGTTGCGATGAATGAAGAACTCATTGCCCTTAAAAGTACGTATACCTGGTCTATATGTTCTTTACCTCCAGATAAAAGAGCTATTGGCTGGAGATGGGTTTATAAAACTAAGCTTAATGCTGATGGAAGCTTGGAGAGTTACAAGGTACGATTAGTTGCGAAGGGATATACACAGCAAGAGGGTGTCGACTTTGTTGATACTTTCTCCCCAGTTGCCGAAATGACAACAGTAAAGACTCTTTTGGCTGTAGCTGCTGCCAAGCAATGGAGTTTGACACAGTTAGATATATCCAATGCGTTCTTAAACGGTGATCTTGATGAGGAAATATATATGGAGTTACCTCCAGGTTACACTTTGAATCCAGGAGAAACACTCCCACCGAATGCGGTATGCAGGTTACATAAGTCCTTATATGGTTTAAAACAGGCTTCTCGTCAATGGTTCTTAAAGTTCAGCTCTGTTTTAGCAACTCTTGGATTCTAGAAATCATATACAGATCACACGCTTTTCTTGAGGAATGTGAATGACAAATTTGTTTTAGTTTTGGTGTACGTGGATGATATTATCATCACATCTAATGATGATGATGAAGTAAACAAGCTAAAAGAGGATTTGAAGAGTTCTTTCAAACTTCGTGATCTGGGTCCATTACAGTATTTCCTTGGATTGGAGATTGCCAGGAATACAAAAGGGATCTCGGTTTGTCAAAGAAAGTATACGCTAGAGTTACTCGAGGAGACAGGTTTATTGGCTTGTAACGAATCAAGTATCCCTATGGATCCGAATTTCAAGTTAGTTTTGGATAGTGATGAGCCTATTCTTGATGATCCACAACTGTATCGATGTTTAGTAGGACGAATGATGTATCTCACAATCACTCGCCCAGATATTACTTACTCAGTCAATAAGCTCTGTCAGTTCACATCAGCGCCAAAACCTTCTCATTTATAAGCAGCTTATAAAGTCTTGCATTATTTGAAAGGTACAATTGGCTTGGGTCTGTTCTATTCTTCTGATTCTGATCTAGTGTTGAAAGCTTTCACTGATGCTGATTGGGGAACCTGTAAAGATACTCGACGATCAGTTTCAGGTTACTGTATGTTCTTAGGATCTGCGTTGATATCCTGGAAGTCCAAGAAGCAGCCTACAGTGTCTCTTTCTTCAGCAGAGTCTGAGTATCGTGCTATGTGTTTTGGTGTTAAAGAAGTGATTTGGTTAGTCAATCTCCTCAAAGAATTACAGGCACCACAACACAAATCCGTGGCTTTCTTTTGTGATTTAACGGCTGCCATACACATTGCTAACAATGCAGTTTTTCACGAGAGAACAAAGTTTTTGGATTTGGATTGTCACAAAGTTAGAGAAGAAATTGCAAGTGGATTAATCAAGACTCTTCATGTCAGAACTGATCTAACAACTAGCAGATGTATTCACCAAACCCTTATTCCCAGGACATTTTCTTTCTCTCATCTCCAAGATGGCTTTGTATTCTTTATACACGCCATCTTGAGGGGGATATTAGAATAATGATATTATAAATAGAAATTGGTTGAATATAAGGTAATCCGGTTCAATGTTTGTAAACCAGTTACTAATCTTTCTATATAAGAGAAACCAGAATGTAATTGTTAATCGAGTTGAATGAGAATGTTTTCCATCGAATCAGTTTGTTATCTCTAACAGACTCTATCTTCTTCATCTTTCTCAGTTCTTCTAATAGTTTTGTTCTTAACTACGAAATACAGATGTTTCCTTTAAAAGCAGAGGGGTTCTTAATTACCCAATTCGTCCTCGAGATATTGGTACTCAAAAGCGAAGTCTTGTTTGATCACCGAGCACCTGTGTAGCAGATGCAAAGTTTTTCGTGTTAGAAAACTTATAAAGAGCATGTATTGGAGACTATATATGTCTTTATTTTACCATCCATGTTCGCCGTCTCCATCAATGTTGTAGTCAAAATATATGTATGCTCCTTGTTCATATTCATCTGTTGCAATCTTTGGTTCTTCGCGACGTTGAAACCAGGTATTTAATTTCTTGTGATATCTCCAAGCTTGCTTCTTCAACTCCCTTGCCGCCAAAAGCTGCTGGTACGAATTCTGCAATTTCATTCACCATAAACATTTGAATCTGGTTTGTATCATCAGGAACACATATATATTTACGGAGTATCTCGAAACCTAGCTAACCTTGTCAACATTTAAGTACCTGTTGATAGTAAAACGCAAAGAACAAAGTGTCGTTATTGAGTCTTTCCCAAAACATTGGGTTGTTAATGACCGGTGCTTGGATTTGAGGATAACTTGAAGGGGTTGTTACGGGTCGTCTCTGCAAGAAAGAATACTAATTAGGTTAATCAGATTGAACCAAAGATGATGTATTCCTGTTTAGCACGCTCTCTGAATCTAGTGAACATAACCAACAGGTTACAAATTAGGGTCACTGAGCTTATGAATCCTTTACGAAACTGAAATTCTCTTAGATAAGTATAACTATACTGCCAGATATGATTAATACTAGAAAGACATAATCAAGTGTCATACCGGATAATACTGTTTCGGACATTCAGAGTCTTTTGGTAGCCGAAGTTGTTTTAAAGCAGCCTCGAGCATCTGATATTTTGATCTTCGGTCATGAACTTCACCACAACGTGGAGTTTCCCTAGTGGCATCACCAATGGTCCAAAGATCACCACTACTTGGGCGACCAATGCCACCCAGAGTACTTGATATTTGATTTGACACAGCTTCTCCTTGCGAGAAATCAGCTCTAGCTGGCTCTGATATAGACACCTGGACGAACTCGTAAGTCTTAGTATGGGTAGACCAAGACTTGAAAGAGAGAATTAACAAAATACACAAAAAGTGAACTAAATAGAAAAAAGAAAGGAGAAATAAGGGACTATAGGTAAAAGAGATTTCATACAGGAGAAATAGCTTGAACTTTAAGATCATCTGTAATGTTCTTTGAAACTGATACTGGAATAAAGTCATGTTGTAAGTTCAGTTTCTGCTCCTTGTTATTTAATTGGTATACATCTGCATCAAAAGTGTCAAACGTTTTTCAATCGTATATACACTTAGCATGTACAAATCAATTTTGGGACCTCAGAGAATTCTCATGGTTTTTTTTATTCATACTGAGCTACAAATGATCTTCAAATCAGCAGTCATAAATCAGAAAAGAGCAGAATCAAAGTATAGAATGAAGAACAAACAACAAACCTAAGACACTTCCACATCCACAAGCCAACCAAAGTACTCCTTGTCTATTTCTATCTTTTACTTTCCTTGCATATTTCTATTCCTTGTCTTACTCTAGCAGTAAGCACAGAATCCGTAGTATCAACTTGTAAAATCTCAAACTAGTTCTCTTCAAGGCTTATGAAAATCATGTTTCAAAGAAATACTTGCATCAGCACCATTGCGCTACTAGTAATATCATGTGTTTAAGAGCACATAAATTTTCTAGATTGTTTGTGCATTTTCTGCGTATAAGGTATCGATGCATTTCCATAAACCCTGACTGTGCATGAACTGCCACTACAAATCCGAAAGAGCATATTTGGAACTACCTGACATCAGTTGTTGTTGCATTGAATGCGAGTGCTGTTGTAGGCCAGGTATCTGATATCCAGACCCAGGAGCCCCAGAAATTTTCGGTGATGACACCTGGAAAGTAAAGATGATAAAACAAATGGTTCTATAATTGGAAACATAGAAATTGTGTAAAAAGACCCTAAAAGCATAAAACACAACACACAGTCACAGAAAGAGAGAGAACCTGCTGTGAGAGGGAATTTTGCTGTTGCGTAGTCATGCCTACGAGATTACTATGACCCTGCTGTTGAACTTGCTGTAACCGGTGCAGGAATATCTCTTTTTGATCAGGTACTATTTCGGTTCGCCCATAAAACTGGCCCTGAGATAGACATAAATGTAATAAACAAAAATAAATTAACTCCACAAAACTTCTAAAGAAGATCCAGGTCATTCAAAACGACGTATGCATCCCAAGGATAAGGAACCAAAGATTTACCACCAGGAAAAACAAATTTTGATAAGGAATGCACAAAATTGCATAGCTAGATGAAAACGTTGCAGAGACTACATACAGTTTCGTTTTGATTTTGGAAAGGACTCCCAGGCCTCCACTGTATGCCAGATACTGTAGAAGGTGAAAAAGCTCTGCTGGTTATAATGGCAGGCTCACTCGCATTGCGATCAATCTCACTAGCTACATCATTGGTTTTCACATGCCGCTGTAGGATCATTCTGTTACTCAATGGTGACAAAGGTGGCTGCCCAGAGGTTTTTCCGATTCTACCTTCGACTTCAAAAGTGCTGCTTCTTTTTGCGTTATCATATGGTGATAGAGCTCTGCCCTGAGTTCCACTACTTGGACCACCACCACCACTATGAGAAAGAAGAATCCCAGGAGGAATTTGGATTGATATATTACTTCTTCCGCCTCTTACCACATCAGTATCTCCTAGTGAGGGAGAAAATCGCACACCAGGCAAGGTTTCTGCATCAACTTCTTTGGTAAGCGAAGGCGGTATGTTTGAAGGAGAACTGAAAGCCTTCTCCACCAATTTTGTTGCAACAGGCAAATTTTGGGGTGCCGGGCTCTTGGCTACAGAATGAACATCTGTATTACTTTTTAAGAGAGGAACTTTCGGTAGTGCACCCGGAGTACTAATTAGTGAAGCGTTATCTTCTGTCTCTTCCTCGGTTGTACTTTGACGAAGAGGGGTTACGGTGATCTGAAACGTCACAAATGGGCTCAAACGCCAAGACATATTAATAAATGACATTACCGATGCCACCAGATTAGGCTCCATCGGTTCAAATCTTTGAAGAAGAATGGTTCTATAGAAGTCAGAATAACAACAATCAACAGAGACAATCTAAATGGTTCATATTCCAAGAAAAATATTTGAACAAACCAAAAAAATCTAAATGGTTTAAAAATGTTTTTTGAAATTGCGTCTCCTTAAAAAATATTGGGTCTATGCTGTTTGTTAGGATATAGTTAAACACGGTAAAAAAAAGTCTCTACCCCCTTTAATGTTAAAATTGTGAAATTTTAGTTGATAGTAGGAGATAAGAAAACAAAAGACGTACAGGCATTATCGATGCTGAACCTGCCGAAGAATTTTTCAAGCTAATTGGGGTGCCCTGTTAAATTCAAGAACTGCTCAGAAAACTGACGAAGGAGAGCAAACAAGAACTTCAAAACAAAGGAGACAAATGTACTGATGCTACAGGGCAAAGGACAGACATTTCTTTGAATGCAAAGAAAAAAAGAACAATTGCTTACCTTGATAAGAGGAGCAGTTGTCACTAAATCTTCAAGAGACTCTACCTTGTCTAATGGCAATGAGCTGTATAGTTCATCGACGTCATTAAACTCATCAAAATCATCCTGTAAACCCAAGAAAACGTGAGTTCTGTGAGTAATGTGGAATCATGGAAGAGACTCTTAATTCCGAAAAAAGATTGTACAAGATCAAACATTTGTATACAAACACTAAAACTGGATTCATAACAGAAAGATAAAAACCTGATTACGCTCAACATAGTCATCCAAAAAGTCTTTGACATCATTTACTTGGTCTGGACTCAACTCATCATTGTCTAGCAGTCTAAGGATCAACTCTAGCTTCATTATATGAGCCCTGTGTCTTGTTATAGATGTCTCCAAATGTATCTGATGGAATAGAAGAAACTTAAACTCAGACAGAGAAAAAATTAAGCAAGAAAGAAAATTTTGGTATTTCGGTTTCCCTTCTCTGCCTACCAGTCTGGGAGGCCTAGCCTTCCCTTTCTTAACAGACAGACCTTCCAGCTCAGCTTCAAAACTATCAATCTGTGTTTCCAGCTCTCCAACCTATAGAGAGGTCATTACAACACATCTATTTTTATATTGGACACGTATAACTGATCCTGGAGAAACATGGTATACATCAGAGAAATACATATCTACCAAATTTGGAACTACTGGAGGTGCAGAATATCCATAAACAGTATTGTAAGCAAACCACTAGAATTGAGGAAATAGAAGTGAACAAAACCATCAAAGATGAGATGGAGGTCACAGACTTGGAATCCATGAAACAAAAAATGTTATGTAGGTCTTTGCTTACTCAAATACATTGAGATTGGTGAAAAGTCTTGTATTCTTACCACATTGTTCAACCAATCTCTTGTCACTGATTTTGCTTTTTCCTTGGGATCCTGTCCAAGGAAGACTTGACAAGGTGATGAGTAGCTCGAATGAAAGAATTCTCTGGCATGGATAACTAAAGCTATCAGATATTCTAGAATTTCTAGCACAATAAAAAGTAGGATGAACAAACAGACAAAGATCCAATGAAAGAACAAATAAAAAGCGAGTTTAGCACATATATGCTGCATCTATCAGCCAAGATTGAACACTTTAAAAGAGGATAAGGGAAAAACAAAAACTAGTAAAATATGAAAAGATATTGGTGACTAACTTAGCTTCATACAAAGAAGAATATTAAGTTATATCCTTTTCATTCCCAGGACGATTAGAGAGTCGAAATTTTATCTACATGTAGGAACAAGAGAAGAATAGGTGATTCCCAATCACTATAATGTTAAGAATACACAGTAAAGACTTGCATGATCCATGAATATTAGCACATAATTCCATACTCCAGTTTAGAATGGTAACCACAAGATTCGACGAATACAAAATAAGAGCCCATCTTGAACGTAGCTAAGAAATAACATATAGTGCTTACAGTTTTAGGCTGCTGACCCAAACCTTCTTTAGAGAAGGCTTTTGTCTTTGTTTCTTTCTCACATATTTTAAACCTCTCCATTTCACGCTCGATTAGTTTGCGAGCATGCATCAATTGCTGCTCATAAGAGGCACTGACCTGCAGAAATTTAAATCAATTCTGCTTCAGCCCAATTTGCTGAGCAGGCTAAGAAACATAATTTTGGTTGCAATGCTATTGGATTCCATGAACACAAGCTTCTGTTGGTAACTAGTGTCATCAAAAGTAATCAAGAAATTATTTAAGCAAAATATAGGCTCACTAACAAAAATCTCAAATACACTACCAAAATCTAAAACACAAGATTTTGGAGGACCTTTTTATCCTTGATCTCTGTGGACTGAATCCATGTTTTGATCTGATCCCTACACCTCTGCAATTTCTTGATCTCTTTCTTCAAATCCGCCTCAAACTTGTCCTTTTGGTTTGCATTATCTGTGTCATAAAGCTAAACACAGAACAAATCAAAGTTCAATATGAAACAGCACAGAGCAAGAATCGAACATTTTGAAACTTGCGAAGAAATTGACCTTGTTCCAGATGCTTTCGAAGACCTCAGCGCCTTCGTGAACCTTCTTAAGAACGCGATCGATCTCGCTCTGAAGTTTCCTCGTTGCTCCCATCACAATTGAATTATCGTCGAGAAATAAACTTTTCGGCTTCCTGAAGAATCAATCGCACGGATTTTGTGTGTTTATAAGAGCCTCTCTGACAAATAATTTTGATTTTATTTTTGTGTGTATAATGATTTTTGGCAATTTTTAACGGCAACTCGAAAGTTTTGCTCTTGCTCGTTTTTTCTTTTTCTTTTTCAATTAATTGATTAGTCGTCTCTCCCTCCTATTTATTAGATGTCTTACACAAATTCCAAACTTTCTGCTCGTATTAAAGGGAAGATATTATAGAAAGTGTTATCTTTTATAAGCTAAAAAATCATACTCTCCATCTTTTGGGTGGAAAAGTATATTTTCTACAAAGGATTCAGTTTAAAAAGGTGTCCGATGGTGTTTGGGTTCTGGACGAGATGTTTCAATTTGGAATGACCTTTAGATTCCTGATGTGAATCCTATATCGGCAAATGACCGAGAACGAGAGGATTGCCCAAATTTAAAGATAGAACATTTAATTTATCCAGTCTCTAAAGAGTGGTATGTACCGCTGTTAGAATACTATATGGATCCGGAAGATATTTCTATGATTAGAGGAATATCTATTAGTAAACAATATAAAGAAGATAGGTTAATTTGGCATTTCACGAAATCCAGAAAATATACGGTTAAGTCTGGATATGAGTTCGCATGGAATATGACAAAGAACAATGTATGTGGTCCAAATTGTATAGCCTTCAAAGCTCAAGCATGGAAGGTTAAGGCTCCCCAAAAAATAAAGCATTTACTTTGACAAATAATTACAAGAGCTATTGATGTTACTTCAATATTAAACCATAGGAGAGTAAAATGTGAAAATACCTGCCAGCGATGTGGATCGAATGAGGAAACTATTAATTATTTATTTTTTGAATATCCCTATGCGGTTCAAACTTGGATGTTGTCAAAGGTTTCATCATCATTAATCAAGGCATCAGTGTTTACGAATTTGGATTATCTATATTGGAGAAATCCAAAACAAATTAAGGAATTTGGTACATCTAAGTGTTTTCCTTGGATAATATGGTTCTTGTGGATAGATAGAAATAAGAAGTTATACAAAGGCAAACAAACAACCTTCCAGGATATTTTAAATAAGGCTATTACAGAACATTTAGCTTGGGAGGAGGCGCAAATAAGTCCAACAGAGGAGGATGTAAATATGGAGAATCTGGAGATAGTTACTTCTTTGTTTCGATGTCGGATTGATGGTTCTTGGAAGTCATCTGATCCGACCTCTGGCCTAGGTTGGATTTGTCTTCAAGGAGAAGAAAATGTTTTTCGGTTGGGTGCAAAGTGTATTCGGAAAACACTATCACCCTTGCATACTGAATTTGAAGCACTATTATGGGCGGTGGATTCTATCATTTTGGCAAAAATAAAGTGTCAAGTGTTTGAAACTGACTGTGCAGAGCTCGTTAATATGGTGCAATCTCCAGAAAAGTGGCATGCCTTCTCCAATCAGCTTGAAGATTTGACTCGTCTAACTGATTCCATATCTGAATTTTTAATTTTCTGGATCTCAAGACTAAACAATACACAGGCGAATTGTTTAGCAAGATCTTCAAGAATTTTATTTTCTGAATTTATGTTTGTAAATAATTTTCCTCCACAATGGAAAACCAATTATGGAGTGACTTTCTAGTTATATTATGTTTGGTTGGAAAAAAAAATTATTTTATGATAATTATATTATGTAGTATTTTTAATACGACTCGTTGAATCGATTTAAATTGAAAAACTAAATAAATATTACTCTAAAATTTTATCTCTTTTTCTAATATTGCGCACTTTTAGCCAAAAAAAATTTAAAATAGAACATATGGAGTTGCAAATTAACAAATGAATAAATTATTGTACTTAGAAGGATCTCGCAAGAAAATTTACTTCTTTGTAACGCTTAGTGAAAATCCTACATGAAAAAATAAACTTTCTTGTAAAGCTTATTGAATCATGGAATTTCTACTACGCAAAAATATTTTTTGACCTTATTTCCTATTAATATTTAAATATTAAATGTGACTAAATTAAATCAACCAAAACTTCATTTTCTTGTCTTCTTCTCTCTAGTTTCTGAATTTCTTCTAGTAGATTAACTCTTTTTATTTGCCTTTCATTATTGTGTTCTACGTCTGAAAACCATTGTTGGTGAGAATATAGGTTTTTGGCTCTAACCGGAATAGATCTAGAATTCATGACACTATAAACAAATAAACCACCTCTCGTATAAGAATATTATTTTGGTCATAAATCGGCTAGGACACTATGCCATCATTTATTAACAAGTCAGATATTGTTCACTTACAGATCCAACCTCGACTCTCGTCGGCTGACGATTTCAAGCCTATAAACTATTGATTCAAGATAATCTAACCAAGAATTAGTTGTATTAAATTAACAAGTTGAATGAACATTCATCTAGTATTTTACCATTTGAGATAAATAAGTTGAAAAGATGGTTCAACCTGTTCAGCTAAAAAAATTGAACAAATGCACAAATTACAAAGGAAAAGTGTTCAACTCATTCATCTACTATTTTGGAGTTGAAAGAGTTGAATGGGATTCAACTCAAAAAGTTTTCAATTATTTTTTTCAACTCATTCATTTTATTGCTACCATTTGCAGCCTTAATTCTAAATTCAAATGAAGACAATAAAAAAAATGAAATCAAAAGCATAAAACCCTTAAAATCATGACTCATCAAATGTTGAAAAAGATTCAGAACGGTAAAAAAGAGATGTGTTGCTTACAACATGTTCGATCAAATGCCAAGAGAAAGAAGTTATGGCTTATGTTGAGCTTATGTAAGCCCAAGTCAACTTCGTATTAGTACGATATTGTCCATTTTGGGCCAACTGGCCAAGCCCAGACGGATTTGTTTAGTGGGATCCTTCTGAAAAAGCCTCATACTAACTAATGGGAGATTGACTTGACTTGTATATTAGACAGTTATTTTCTAATCCTCTGATGTGGGACATTGATTTATATCCCAACTAACCTCTCCTCATTCCATGAACCGTAGCCTCCCCTCCATTGAAAGCCACCCATGCCCCGACACAATATAGCTTTATGAGTTAGCTTTCATTTGGCAAATGTCTCATATCATTCTTATTGATAGGTCAATAGTTGTCTGTTTTATTGAAGACATGTCAATTTATCGAACAAAAGAAGCAGATAGAAAAATGTGTTCCGGAAGTGGGGACAGAGCCGATCCTTGGCACAATTGGATGATGTAATTGAATGGGGTCCAAAAATTTAGGGGGGTCCATTTATAATTTTTATTTTTGCTACACTTTAAAAGAAAGTTTTAGGAGTTCCATTTTTGTATTTTATTTTGCTGAAAAGAATTATCAGTTACAAGCAGGAGCAAATATATAACTTAAATTTAATTGAGGCAAAAAAATCAAAAATGATACTCCCTCTGTTCCTAAAAGATCATATTTCTAGAAAAAAAATATGTTTCAAAATGATAATATTTCTCTCTTTCATATGCATAATTACTTTTATATTTTCTATTCTACCCTTAATTAATTCCTTTTATTTTTAGTTTAAAACTAATTATTCAATAAAGGTAAAGTTATAATTGTTATTTTAAAGATTTTCTTAAAAACTGTAAAAATCGTAAAAATAGGATCTTTGTGAAATAATGGAATATAAAATAACATATAAATACAGAAAATAAATATAAATCTTTAAAAATTTAAGCTAATATAGCATGTGTGTATCTGCCCGTGATTAGAAGAATAATAAGAAATATGCAAAATTAAGTTTAATTTGTTACTTGAAAAAAATGTTTTATTATTTTTTATTTTTTGAAAAGTAAATAATTTTAGCGATTTTTAAAATAGTTAGAATAATATATTTTAGTAAAATTTTGTATGATATAAAAAAAAATTACCGCAATATTTCGTGTGGAACCTCGATCTACTGTTTCATTTTCATGTTTTCATTAGGTATTGTTTTTTTTGTTCATATTCCAACCTTGTTTTTTTACAGTTTTTGCTTATTATTTCGTAACTTTGGGAGAATAAATATATTACTCTCTTATAAATTATAAGTGTTTTCCGAACCCCAGCAATCCACCTGTTAGGTTATGATTTGATTGGTTTCAATTTAGATTAGGGATTTATCATTATGGTTCTTAGTCTTTTGTGCTCTCTATTCTTGTGTTACGTTGACAATATTTATGCAATAATAAAAACGAAATATGAAAATCCAAATCTTTATGCCATTTTTCTTAGAAAAACATATATATATATATATATATATATGTATGTATACGAAGCATCAAATGACATGTCTGTATCACAATTTTTCTGTAGAAAGCCATAACAAGAGATCACTGCAAAAGAGAACCAGAGAAGCTCACCAACATGAAAATGCTAAACGAGACTTCCCAAAAGTAATCATCACCATTTTGTGTGGCTCTTGATAAAACTGGCCACTCGGCACTCGGCAGTATATACACCGATGTCTTCTACCGGCTTACTCCCATCCAAGAGCAAAGGAATGAATTTCGGCCCAGCTTGAAACCGTATAAAGTGTGCCTGAGAGTCCCTTCCATGTTGATGATGATTCTTCTAGAGTGTGTTGCTTCTGTTTCTCGACAATTCCAGAGAACAAAGGTACAAATGAGACCCCAAAATGGCTTCCGACTCTCCTGAGGCTCGAACTAGAGCTAACCACTATTCCTATGTCTGCTTCGAGTAGACACAGCAAGTCACCAACTGAATCTCCAATATAAACAGTCAGGGGATTTTTCTTCTCGTTGTTATCCTTTTCGTTTTGTAGGATGCTTTTGAACTTTTGAACCTTGTCGATCGGGGATTCCACCTTTCTTTCGATTTCACCAGTTGAGATGGATTCATCGAATGCGAATTCATTTGCATGTACTTCCACTGAATCTATTCCGCCTGTAAAAGAATATATTGTTTTAGCTTAGTGTTCGTAATTCCAGCACAATTAAGGATTTTGGCACATACCTGCACAAAAGGCTGCTCTGATCAGGTCACCACACCAACAATACGAAAGCACGTGGACTTTTGCATTCAGATTAGAGGTCTTTAAAATTTTCTGGAAGACATTGATGCAGCCATCTTGAAGAATTACCCTTTCCCCAGCTCGCTTAATGTCTTCAAGATTCAGGCCCTTGAGCACACCAGACTCGATTACTCGATTGTTTGCCTCTTTCTCAAAATCTGAGAGCTGCTCTAGTGCTTTACATAAACCCTCATAGTCAAACTTGTCCACTGCATAAGAATGAAAGAACAAATTGCCTAGAATCAAGCACAAAGTCTCAACCACTTTAGAAAGGCCAAGTAGATCAGTACAGTTGTTGAAACTGTGTCAACTAAAAGTTAAGAAGTCTGACCTTTTTCCTTATTCAGAATACTCTCTATGCACTCTTCATAGTGCTCTGTATATTGCTTAGAAAGTAGATTCCAGGTGTTCCTAAGGTCAGATGACAGCATCCGATGAATCTGTTGCCCAGATCGACTCTGATCATCTTTTGGAGCAGTAACAATTGCTATTTCTGCTAAAATAGCCGAAGAATCAACAACGCTACAAGTCAAATCAAAATCAGAAAATATCACCAGGTCATCTTTTGAATGGTTCTTGAACAGTGGAACTACGGTAGGCTGAGAAAGCGGTTGGGCATGGAAGAACTCTACTTCAAGTTTCATAGCCTGTTGATACAATTTTTCAATGATGTCCAATTCTTCGCCAGTCATAGAGACACTAAGCTTCTCAAGTAAGTCTTCAGTTTGCTTGGCTGATGCCTAGTTGAAAGAAAAATACTCTATTCATTATACAAGATGCACCATCTCAGACAACGTACTAGAAACCTTTGAAAGTTCACAGCATTAGACAAATACGTACAACTATGACATACCTGGAAAGCATCACTAGAATAATTATCGATCCATTTCTTGTAGGGTTGGTTCACTTCGCTTAGGTTTAGTAGTGCTCCAAACTCCTTACCAAGAGAGGCATACAACCTCATGCAAGGTGTCACAGCACCAAGCGTGTAGGCAGCAACTTTTGTTTTCTCAAATGGAGTATCAAGCATCCCCGGCGCTTTGAGTCCTTCTACTTTTCCAGATGCTGTAGCTAACAAGAACTCGGTATATCTCAAAGTTGCCGAGTTAACAATTACTTCTTTGCTGATGTCTAAATCCCAATCCTGCAAGTATCAGACAAACATACTATTGAGAATACCATTTCAATGGGAAATCATAATAATGATGTTTCCAGGCCACTATATGAATGAAATCAATAGAATAAAGCTGACAGAAAACCTAAGGAGTACTTTTTTTGGAGTTTAGATGCTAAATGGCGCCAATTTATAAGAAATATTCAGTATCAAGGATGAGAAAGCCCCAGGTAAGAGCCACAGAGTTTCAATAAACATCCAGGTAGCGCTAGGAATTGATACTTTTACTAGTAGCGCTAGGAATTCAGAACCAAACGGCTCTAAATTACTAATAAACTCAACTTTGCTCTAGGATAGGCCTTATCAAAACATTTAGCCTCTAACAACCAACCATTTAGTGACTGATGTCATGTGATATTTAACCATCCCCCAACAACTAGAAAAGAAACAACTAATTAGATATTGAACCATCCCCTATAGTCAGATATAAGTTTAACTTCCATTCCAGGATTCGGCTGAAAAATATCTTTCATGGTAAAAGAATTTGAGATTATCAAATGAAAATAGATTAATTGCGGATTTTTTTTGTCTACAGTGCTATGAAAAAAATTTCCAGTCCAACCAACAAGCAGAATTTATCTAGTTAGATACAAGAAGTTAATTCCATCTTAGGGACTCATGTGATGTGTTGTTCTAATACTTGTTACAATGAAACAAAGGACAATGCAAAACAAGGAAGAACTTATGTTTTACCTTTACAAATGAGTCGTGCATTTTCAATTCTTCCATCACGCTTTTCCTCAAGTTAGAAATAGCCAACTTATCATCATCATCATCAGCACACTCTTCCGCCAATTCATACCTAAAAGCACCGGAACACAAATAATTATAAAGAAAACTAGAAAAACTATGAAAGCCTTTTGTCGAAAGGTTTGCAGAGGTTTGATATTATCAAATATTAACGATCTCTTCATATCGTATTGGTAAATAAGCTAAACAAAGAAAGTTTCTCTCGTTCAATGTAACAAAATCAAATCATTTGATTAACTGCTAAACCCAAAAGATAAAATGAGAATAATCATTATTTTCCAACGCAGCTAGAAGCATATAAATCAACATGATCCGACCAACATCGTTTGGCTAATAACAGGAACTGAGTGAAAGCAGCATCACAACCACCAAGTCCAATTTCACGATGGAAACAACCCAATCCTATGCCAAGGGGATATAAGGTAATAATACATGAACAACAACAATAAAGATAAGTCGAAAAACAGCCTTACGAAATCTTAAAAGCCATTCCAAAGGAACCTAGAATCTTTCAGAATTAAAAGACAAGAAGAAAAGCAATTCCACACAAATAAACTTTGCCATACATATGTACATGGACCAATAGAAAACTAATCTTTCGCACCACAATACTTAGGAGCCGATGTTTACTATCTCAACATTATATTGCTAACCAACAACTTTAGAAACCCCCAAAAGTAAAAGGTAAGGATTTGATGAAATCGACATTATTCACAGATTTTGAAGTTAACAAACGAGATAATGGTTGACAAAAGCATAAATCACATATATATTCCATTTCATAAACAGCTTTTGATTCTAAAACCTACAGTTCATATACTCTTCAGCAAAAATGTGAAACTCCAGATCCATTCTTTCAATGAAAATTTGTATCCCTAATTTAAAAACCTTCAATATCTAACATTATCAAATCCATATTCATCTTCACTTTGAAGTCTAAAGGATCAAAACATCAAGATTTGACTATATCTGAACTCTCAAGCATCATGAGAACTCACGCGTGAGCAAAGGCCTTGAGGAAATGAACATCTTGAGCAATATACTGACGAAACGTATCGATCTTGAGATTTCCAGCAGCTAAAGAGACGGCGAAGGGGCTATAGATTGAGAAGATACGCTCTCTGTTAAACTTGATCCACAGCTTCCTTGCTAACGCTTCTTCCGCGTTGTTAGGAGGAATCGTCATTGATGAAGAGAAGGCGGCGGCCGCCATTGGACTAGTCGCCGATCGGAAGACCGGAGACTTGTTTTGAGACCAGAGAGAACGGATCGGCCTGGCGGTGGTTCGTCGCGATCGGAGAAGATGGAGTGATGAGTGGTTGATGAGGCGCGTGGAGAAGAGGAAGCACATAAAACGAGGGATAAAGAGAAGAGCTTCTCTCGTTGTTTTAAGGCTTCGATGTGCAATGTGTGCTTCTGGGTAGATGCAGAGACGAGAGATCTCACTTCTTTTTTCTTTCTTTTTTTTTGGCTTGGAATTTAATACTATTATTTATTTTTTTGGGTCTGAAGTCGTAACTAGATGATTTAAAATAAAAAGGAATAAAAAGCTGTTACTTCAAAGAAAGAAAAAAAAACAAAAATCTATGTAAAACCTCTATAAATTAGGAATAACTAATAATCTTTATTATTAATTAATAAATTTTGCATGTTTCAAGTTGGATCAATATAATAATTAATATAATTTGATAAATTAACAATCAAATAAATTTATTGTATATTTTAGTAAAATATGACTCTAGTTATGTTTCTTTATTCATAAACTAGTTTTGTATTCATGCTATATACGAGTTTAATTAAAATTAAATTTATCATTGATTTTGTTCTCTTTATAAATAATTTGCTATTTTTTCCAAAGTTAAAGAATTATGTTGCAGAGCTAATTCAGTTTATTATACTGATCTCCTACTTTCAAGTTCTCTTTTATGTTTCTCTAATTTAGTGGATGACCAAGTAGATAATAATTTCGGTAAGAATCTCAAATATAATTTGCTTATATATTCCCTTTCTTTCTTTATTTTTAATGATAAATAATAATTTTATTAACATGAAAAAGAAGATCCAAATACAAACGTTTAGTTAACCAATTAGGTGGGTAGATACAATAAGAGAAAAACATATTGTTTGATGGTCTATAAATTGATAAAAGATTTGATGCTTCATTATTCCTTCTGAGGACATGTGTGACTTTGATTTCTTCAAACTTCTTTGATAATTTTACACAGATTCAGAACTGTAATATCTTAATGGCCTTCATTTAGCATATGAATAAAAACTAGGCAATCTCCTTTGAAAATTACTTTTTTTTTAACCCTTGGACCATACCATTTGCAATGCAATTAGTAAGGCTTTTGTTTCAGCTTTAAGAGGGGAAATTGTATATTTTAAGTTTGAACAATCCCAAAATTGGGAAAGTCCCATGGTATTTCGAACAATCCATCCACCATATGCTTTGTTTGTATGTTGATTAAAAGTCACATCAAAATTACATTTTAGCCAATCATCAATTGGTCTTTTCCATCGCTCAGATGCATTGATGTTGATTACTTTTTCTTGAGGCTTATTATTAGTAATCCATTCATGTACATCTCCTTTTGATATATCTATGTCCTTTATTGGATCAATTTTTACTTTATTAAAAAGTAAGTCATTTCTTGATTTCCATATTCTCCACATAATCCAAAATGGTAAAAAAATTTGAGAAGTAGATAAATGGTTTTCAGATTGTAAATCAAGCAAAAGTTTTAAATTTTCCTCCAGATCATGAGATGGTGCAAATTGATACATAAACGGTAACTGTGAAAGTCTCCAAGTTTGTAAAAGAAATGGATATGTGAATAATAAGTGATTTATTGATTCATCACTACTACAACATCTTTGACATGTTTTATCCATTCTAATACCTCGTGTAATTAATCTTGTCGCGGTACCTAGAACTTTGGAAAAAAAATTCCATCGGAAATGCTTTTTTTGGCATTATGGGAAGTTTCCATAATTTATCTTTAAGTATATCATTCCCATGAGGCGGATTGATTGGTGCATGATTAGCATTGTAAATTGATCTTACTAGATGATTTCCTGTTTTAACAGAATAGATTCCTTGAGAGGTTTGGTTCCAGACCACTTCATCAGCATCTTCTTGTTGTGGTAGATGAATGATTTCCACTAAATCCGTATCTTCTTCAGTGAGAACAAAATTCAACATATCTGAATTCCATGAGAGGCAATTGCCGTTTTTGACAATGAGATCACTAACTTGAAGGGTAAAGGCTTCAGCTATTGATGTCGCCGGTCTTGGGGGATCCGTAGGTATCCAAGGATCTAGATAAACTCGAGTATTTTTTCCATTTCCAATTAAAACTCTACATCCCTTTTTAACAATTCAACACCAGAAAGAATAAAAGACCATCCATACGATTGGTATTGGGGAGATTTGGCTTCAAAAAGAGAATCCTCTTAGTAATAGTGAGCTTAATATACTTTTGCAAAGAGAATATCCGGATACTTAAGGTGTCTCCAACCTTGTTTTGCTAAAAGAGCATTATTGAATTGTTCTAAATTTTGAAAACCTAACCGCCATCTTGTTTTGACATTTGAAGTTTTTTCCATTCAACCCAAAGAATTACATGTTTATGTTCACCCTTTTCCCACCAAAATTGTAGCATGATACTATCTATCTCAGATATGACTTATGATGGTAATTTAAAACATGACATAGAGTAAACAGGCATTGCCATAGCCACCAATTTTAACATAATTTCCTTTCCAGCTGATGATAGATATTTAGTACTCCATGAAGCAGTTCGTTGTCGTACTTTTTCAACTATGTATTTAAACATTTCACTTTTTTTACGATCAAACTGTTCTGGGAGTCCTAAATAATTCCCACATCTTCCTTGATTATTTATTCCTAAGACTTTCTTTAATCTTTCTTGGGTGTGTCCATGAACTCTTGAGCCAAATGTAATTAAGGATTTTGATTGGTTAACCATTTGACCCGAGCACATTTCATAAACTTTAAAGATTTCCTTGATTGCTTCACAATTTTTCCGATTTGCTTGGCAAAAGAAGAGTGAGTCATCAGCAAATAATAGATGAGCAATACAAGGGATCCCATTGCCAATTGTAATTCCTTGTATTTTTCCTTGTCTTGCTTTGACATCAAAGAAATGACTCATAACATCAGAACAAAGAATAAATAAATATGGTGATAGTGGATCTCCCTGTCGTAATCCTCTTTTAGAAATAATACAACCTTGAGGATTTCCATTTATAAGTACCGAGTAATTGACTGTTGTTACCGTATTCATTACCCAACCTATCCAAGTGTCCAAAAATCCAAATGCTTGCATAGTTCTCTCAAGAAAATTTCATTCCACTCGATCGTAAGCTTTACTTATATCTATTTTAATAGTCATATACGTTTTTTGACACCCTTTTCTGCGATTTTAAAGAGTGCATTAATTCATATGCTATCATAATATTATCAGAAATCATACGACCTGGGATAAAAGCAGCTTGAGATTCAGAAATTTTTTTATCAAGGTATATATTTAGTCAGGAGACTAGAAGTTGAGATTATTTTGTACAAACTATTACATAAACCAATAGGTCGATAATCAGATAGAGTGTTTGGTTTATCGATCTTTGGTATCATGCAGATGTTTGTATGATTTACACCAGATCGCATTTCTGATGTTGTGAAAAAGTTTTTAACCTCATTAGTAACATCTTCACCGACTATATCCCAACATTGTTGATAAAATCTAGCCATTAGTCCATCAGGACCTGGTGCTTTACCTGCCCCTTTGTTGCAAATGGCTTCATAAATTTATGAGTTTGTGAACTCTTTGATTAGGATTTCATTTATATCTGGTGTAACGGTAGGGATAAAGCCATCAAAGATGGATTCATCGAAAGTATTATTTGCACTCTGGTATATATTTTGAAAGAAATATTCAGCGTGACTACAATATTTTTATCTCCATGAAAAGTCTTACCTAAATTATCTTTGATGGAATTCATGCGGTTTTTAGAAAACTTTGTTTTAGTGCATGCATGGTAAAAATTTGTATTGCGATCTCCGAGCTGTAGCCAATTGTTTCGGCTTTTGGTTTTCCAATATATTTCTTCTTCATGATATGCTGAAGCCAACTCTTTTCATAGTCATGGGATACGTCTCCTTAAGATGCCCGTTGATTCCATTGCATCATTCAAATCCTCCTTTAGTATTATATATTCCCTTTCTTATGCATACGTTGCAACTGTTCTGATGGCGTTGTTTATTGGGATCATTGTTGGGTACGTGGCTCTATGGTAGCTTTTGGACAATATTTTTTTTTGTTGCTAAATGGTAAATATCATTGGAATGAAAGTGTAGGATTTACAAGGAGCAAAAAAATAAAATAAAAAACAAGGTTGCAAAATGAGTTGGGAATGATTCAGCGAAGTACTTGGGGTACTTCAAATAAGCCACAGTTGCATTAGCGTGTGGCAGTGTTTCCGGTTTCTCCGTGAGGAGATGATATTGCGAATCTCTCTATCCAAACCTTTGAAGATAGCTGCTGTGGTGATGGAGACATTGTTATGCAGGACAGTGTTTCGCTGTCTCCATAAGTGAAAGATGGTTGCATGGACCAGTATCTTCCTAAGGATTGCTGGGGAGTTTGGAGAGGGTTTTTTGGACCAATCCATCAGATGCGCCTAATTACGGAACCCATTATTTGCTTCAGAGATCCTTGCTAAGACCATATCCCAAACCTGGGAACTATAGTCACAAGATAGCAGCAAATGATCTCTTGTTTCTTTTTCTTGTGAACACAAGTAGCAAGATATTTGTAATCCCTAAGAAGCAAGTCTGGTTCTAGTAGGCAATCTATCCAGGTTGGCTATCCACAGACCACATGGTGAAAGCATGTTTGGGGACGGAATGCTTGAACCAAATGGTTGAGGCCCATGATTGTTTCGGAGCCGTTGGTCTCAGTACGTTCCAAGTCCTTTTAGCTGAGAAACTCTGAACATTTAAAACCATTCACAACCAAGCGTAGTAGTCAGGGGCGGATGTGGCACTTGGTAGGTTTATGGTAGCTGCATGGCAGCTTCAGACCGAGGTTTTTATGCTTCAACAATAATTGTTTTTTTCATGGTTTCTTATTTTATTTTGGTCTACTTCGTTTAGATGAAAACCCTTGCAGCAATATTAATTAATAACTAATTCAAGTTTAATTATTACACAGACCTCAAGATCTCTAAGGATAAAAGTTTAAATTGGATTGAAGTTGATCACTTTTATCCTTAGAGATCTGTTGTCTTTTTCACAACACTTAATTCAAGTTTAATTATTAAAAGACAACAGATCTCTAAGGATAAAAGTGATCACCTTCAATCCAATTTATATCATGTATGCATCAATAAACACCAAATCGACAAATATTTTTCAAACGAGTAATTTATTTTTAAATTTTTTTTGCGAAATATAAAAACATTTATATAATTTTTTATCACAAACGGGAAATGTAAGTATCGAATATGATTTTCTTACCTAATCCGTTACCCAAAATAAATATTTCCAAACGAGTAATTTTTTTATTTTAAATAACCGTTTATGTGACAAAAAAATTCCAATGGATACGGGTGTAGACGGGTTTTATGTTCTAAAGCATTTCCAATTTTTCCATAATGATACACCTAATAACACATAATTATTTCTAAACTTTATATGAAAACATTTATATAATTTCCATCACAACGGAAAATACAAGTATCAACTATGATTTTCTTGTCTAATCCCTTACCCAAATAAATATTTTCAGACGAATAATTTATTAAAAATATCAACTATGATTTTCTTGTCTAATCCCTTACCCAAAATAAATATTTTCAGATGAGTAATTTATTAAAAATAAACGGTGATAAGATGGAAAATTCTCTACAAATACGGAATTGGACAAGTTTTCTGTTCTAAAATGAACATGCCTATTTTTCCATACATGATACACCTAATCATACATAATTATTTTAAAACATTAACCAAAATTTTGGTTTGGTTCAAAATTTATGTAGTAGATTATCCACGAGTTTGATTAAGATGTAACTAACCACTAATCCAGTTCAAGGTCAATCCGAATATAATATTGGTGAAATCATTGTTGTTATTTTAAACATTCAAACATTTATAAACCAAACTGAAATTGAATCGAATACCAAACTGGTAAAAGTTCAAGATATGAATATTATATCAAATGAATATGTATATAAAATATAGTCTCGAACACCTAAAAATATGAATAATTTTATAAATATTTCTCTGCACGTAAGTGCGGATGCAAATCTAGTACCAACTTAAAACTGCTTAAAATAAAAATAAAAATTCTTCAAATGTTTTTATATTATGTGTATCTACATATTTATGTACTTTTTTTTGAAAAATATATAAATCTAGTACTAAGGATAGTTTAGGAAAACAAGACAATTCTGAAAAAATGATTAAGGGGGGTGTATTCAACTTGGAATTTGGAGAGATTTTAATTAAATAGATAATTTTTATGTGTTATTGAAACATGAATTTCAAAATATCCTTTAAAATTTAGTGTTATTGGATTAGTGATTCTAAAATATACAATCAAATCTACTGTTATTGAAACGTTTTGAGATTTTGATTTAAAAGTTTCAGGTGAGATTTCATGGGATCTCTTAATTAAAAATACAAAGATCTAAATTCCATAATTTTAGGTGAGATTTCAAAAGAATTAATAACAAAAATTCTAATTCACCAAAATTCAACCAAATCATCTCATATTTCATTAAAACTCAAATCACATCAAATGTTGATTGCAACACACCCCCCCCCCCTTCTAAATAGATATTTTTTTTTTGTTAAAAGTCCTTTATTTCTAATTTTTCCTAAATATAATGGAGTTAACATTTTAAAAATCTTAGAACCACAAATTTTATTTGAAAAGATATTAATTAACAAAATATATCAAAAGTACTATTTCCAAATATTCCTAAATATAATGGAGATTTATTTCCAAATTTTCCTTTTTCAGTGTGTTTTCTAATTAATATTACAGATGATGTATTAACAACAAAAGTTCCTTAAACAATTTCTTGCCATGACACATAATTTTATCTGATATGATCTCTGTATAATTATTTGAGCAATGTTAAAAACAAAAATAACATTGGATAATCTTTGTAGTTTTTTTAATCTTACTAATAATCATAATAATTTTCTATGTATTTAATCAATCTTTTAATAAATAGCACACAAAATAAGTATATAGATATTTAAAATTCTAATTCTTAATATTTTAAAATCTATTCATTTTTATTTAATATCTTATAAACAAATATAAAATTCTTTAATTAGAGTATTTAAATAATATAGTATTTAAACTTTTTAAATAAAGTCAATTAGGATACAATAATAGCCAAAATTAATATAATTAAACTTAAAAATGTTAATAATATTTTAAACAATTATTACTTTCCACAAAAAATTAAACTCAATGTCTTTTTCTTATTAGTTATGGAAAAAAATTAAAATTAAATTTTTACCATCTAACTTTAAATTATCCAGATTTTCAAATATTCTAATTTTTACAACGGATCAGTACGGGTCAACACGGGTGAGAGCAAATAAAAACGGATCAAAACAGATCATGATGGATATATTAGAATAAATCAAATAGTTATATATTTTGAAATGTGAAAATGTATACATAACACCACTTAATTTTTACAACAAAAATATATTATAATATAATTTATTAAATAACAAATATAATAACGCACATAATTGTATATTATTAATTTTAATTAACACCACATGAGTAATATATAACAATAATAAATAAGATATTAAAATCATAAAATAAAATAATTGAAAATAATAATTTACGATAATATAAATTAACAAAATATAAACTATATACTTTTCCGTGCTGTACAGCGCGAATTAGTATCTAATTTTTCAAATAAATACCCCTATATAGGAGATCTCTGTTCATCTTTACTAACTAACCCACTTGTAGGCGTAATTTGGCCTCTCCCATAATTTAACATAAACCTTTGAAGCTTTATAAGATCTCTCGATGTTTAGATCATCTCCATCAAGGGGTGCTTAACTCTTTATCCCTAAAAAAATAAATCAAAATTGGCTAGTTACTGTGCAAGAAATCAGGGTAAATTTTTGTTCTTTGTTTCTCCCAACTCTCTCGGCGACCGCTTCGATTTTGATTGTAAATTAACTTCAAAATCAAAATTAAATCCAAAAACTTACTCAGTAGAAGAAGCAGCACCTCCATTTCCAGAACTGAAATTATCGTTGGTGACCGCTTCAATCTCATCATCATTGGTGATGGAGGCACATGTACCAAAATCCCAGCTTCAAATTTATTTTTTCGTTTTAGAAATAAATACAGAGGATTGATTTGTTCTATTTCAGAATTGTTTCTTCGATATAGTTCGTATGCTTAGAGCTTGATTTTGTTACTTATCCATGCTTGGAAATGTGTTTGTATAAGTAATATTGATTAGTTATTAGGATCTTGCTGTTCAATTCTGATTAGAAACACTATTCTAGAACAAATTGCTGCTTCTTGATGTTTCCTTTTTTGTTACTTAATCATGCTTGAAATAAGTTTATATAAGTAATCTTGATCTGCCTCGGTTCTATTCTGAGATGGTTTCAGTGATTTAAATGCATTTGGTTAACACTCTGATTAATCTTTGTGGATGTGCACAGGGAAAACAACATTTGTAAAGAGACATCTGACTGGAGAATTCGAGAAGAAGTATGAACGTAAGTAGCAGTTGCAAGACCTGAAACATAGCAAACCTATTATTCAAATTTTCACCTGAAATGTTTTGGCTTTGTTACATTTTCAAACCGTAGATCAGCTGATGATGCTATTAAAGACATGGATGGAAAAGTATGGTTCTTATTCTTTTACTGCTATACTTGTGTTTTTTTTTGTTCCTTTCTATTTGTTTATTGTTGACGATACTGAGCTTGTAATCAGAGTATTGGTGAATGTGTAGTGTGTGTGAATGAGGTAACAACAAGAGGTGGAGGAATGAATCCAAGTCAGAGGAGGTTTCAACAACGCGGTGGCTTGGAAAAAAGTCCTAAAAGGAGAAGTGATTGCAATTATGATAGGGATCGGTATAGTGATAGGTCAAGGGAACGGGAGAGGTCTCAGGACAGAAGGAAAGATCATCACTATACAGAGAAGGAAAGAGCTTATGAGCATTCACATGATTTTGAGAGGAGGAATGATCATTATATGGTTGATAGGAGTGGTTATAAGGAAAGAGTTTTTAGAGGTGATGAAGGAGAGTGGCGTGGGGATAGATCTTATGAGGATATTGAGAGGGGAATTAATGGGACCAGTTCTCATGAAGGAAGGAGCCAAGAAACAAAGAGAGAAGATAGGTAAATGTTTTGTTGAAATTTATGTAGTTTTGCTTTGGTTTGGTTGACATGTCTGAATCCTTGTGTGCTTTTATTGAGTTAATAGTACCATACTTGATGGTGGACGTGGCAGCAATAGAGATCAGGTCTCTAATTCTAAGTGGAGATCATAATTTTCAGGTAAATATGTTGTTTTGTTAGCCTTACCGTTACATAGTTCATGTGAAAACTTGTATCTTGTTAGCCTTATTGTTACATTGTTTGGTTTTAAATTTTATATTTTGTATGTTTTAAATTTGATGAAATGCAAAATAATTTTGGTTTTACAAATTATATATTTATAAATTGTAACACAATAAATTATTATATTTAAAATAAATTATTTTCAAAATGTTAATTTTTATTTTTAAGAACTTTTAATGAGGTTGTACCATTGGAAGAGAAAAATTATTAGAATCCTTTAGAGCATCAGCAACATTTAGAAACTCAAAAGGAGTTTCTAAAACTAAAATAAGATTAATTTTTAACAATATTTTATTATATAATTAAAAAGTTTAATATTTAAAAAGATAAGAACCAATAATAAAAAGACAGATACAAAAAAAGTGAATCAGCATTTCTCAAGGGTATCTCATACAAGAAACGCTTCTAACCTCTCACCTCTGTTTTTCAAAATTTTCCTTTATTTAAATAAGAGTATATGTGTTAGATATGCTCTTAAATAACCTCCATTGGTGACATTATAGAGAAATAAGTGTCTTAAAAAAACTAAAATAATAATAAAGTAAAATTGAAGACACTCAATGTTTTTTTGTAGCCCTGGGCATTCGGTATTTTTGGTTTGTTTGGTTCAGTTTAATCGGTTTTTAAAAAAAATTTGGTTATCTAAAATTCTGCCAAATTAAACCGAATAAAAATTCGGTTCGGTATTCGATTTAACACACAATTTCCGAACTGAACCGAACTTTATTTATTTTTGAAATTAACAAATAAATTTTTCAAGCCCACTAAAAATTTACAAACAAATTAACAAATTCTAACTAAACACAAGTCCATTATCAAATTAAAAGCCCAAACTCATTAAAAACTAGGGTTTTGGACAATGTGAGATGGAGATAGCGTGACAGAGATGGTGACCGTGACGGTGACAGAAATGGTGAAATAGTTGTATGAACGTTCAATCCTCTAGCCAGCCACAATCTAAATCAACCGTAAGACACAATACATTAATACATCTCATTTGTTTGATGATATAGGTTGATTGAGGATTTTATCTTTTAATAACGATGAAAATCAGTCAGATCTGGAAACTTACCATTGAATCCAGCCTAAAGCTTGATAAGAACGCTAGTAATGGAATCCAGTGAATCGATTTGAATAGAAACGATCTCATGACGAAGGTGAAGAAGAAGAAGAAAAGAAAAGAGGTGGAGAAGAAGAAGAAGATAAGAGAAGAATATTTCTTCTTTCGTAAGAAAAGAGAAGGGACCATAAAGTAGAAAAGAAGAGAGATGTAATAACTGGAAGAAGACTTTGATTAGGTCGGAGAAGAGGATGATCTTTGCTCAGTTTTGTTTTCGCAGGAGGCAGAGCCAAAGGAGAAAAAAAAAACCTGATTAGAATTAAGAAAAAATCTATATATATGTCTAGGTTAAACCGAATGGTCCGATTACCGAACTGACCCAAACTGAAATCCAAAATTCTAAAGTAAGTTTACCGAACGGTTTGCCTCTCTGCAAAATGTCAGTGCCGTAAACCGAATATTTTGGTTTGTCCGGGTCGGTTTTTTCGGATTAAACCGAAGGCCCATGACGAGTTTTTTTTGTAGTGTTTTCCCATCTACACTAATATCTCCATTCAAAGACATCCAAATTAAATAATAATAAAATTAATCATAAAATATATTTTGACAACCATCATGGATATCACCATTAAAAATGCTTTTAATGAAAATTTTAATTTTTAAATAATCAAAATATATATTAAAAATATTAGTAAAAATCCATTAAGGATTCATTAGGGATTCTTACTACTGATAAAAATCCATTAAGAATTTCAATTGTAAGAATTAGGAGATGCTGTTACAAAGAGAGATGTATTCAACTTGATATTTGGAGAGATTTTAATTAAATAGATAAATTATGTATTATTGAAACATAAATTTCAAAATATCATTTAAAATTTAATGTTATTGGATTAGTGATTTCAAAATATACAATCAAATCCATTGTTATTGAAAACAATTTGAGATTAAGATTTAAAAGTTTCAAGTGAAATTTCACAGGATTTCTTAAATAAATATACAAAAATCCAAATCACATGATTTTAGGTGAGATTTCAAAAAAATTAATAACAAAATTTTTAATTCACCAAATTTAACTAAATCATCTCAAATTTCACTAAAACTCAAATCATATCAAATATCAAATATTGATTCCACTACATTCTCTAAAGTCTTTTCATTAACCACAAAAATAAAAAAGTAATAATAATAACCGGAATGTCTTTGTCATTGTCAGAATCTAACTCTGCGGCTCTGTGAGTAAATCTGGACATAGTACTTCAAATAATTCTATCTTTCATATTCCCAAAGTGATCTGTATACGCTTTTTACCACCAATTTTTTTCATCCAATTAAAACCCAAAATTGAAGGGCATGAAAATATTGGCATGAAATTAAACTTCTATGTGCATTATTTTTTGTCTACCACATAAATTTCTTTCATCTTTTCCCCAAAAGTAGTTTCAACTTTTCCCTTCTCCTTAACTACTCTAAAAATGTGTAAGTATTATATTTATTGAATGTTCGTTGTCGTGATAATTCTGATAAATCAATTATATATATATATATATATGTATATGTATTTTTTTTTGACGTAATCAATTATATAATGTTTGTTAATAGAATTAAAATGGTTCGGTAATCATAAAATTATGATAGTAGTTGAATTAATACTATGTTAACATAATAACGTACGGGTCATGATAACTTTTAAAACATATATGATTAAGAACTTGTATATTTTTTATTTTTTCTTGTTAAAATGGATTATATTTATTTAAAGTAGCGTTAAGCAAATGAAGTTGACTCTACCTCTCCGTAAAGAATAGAGAAAAAGGTCCAGTATATTTGTATATAATTAGGTAAATTATTGACAAGAAATGAATGATTATATGGATAAATGATATAGTAGAGTTTTTATTAGAAAATTAGCAAAAATGAAGCGGTAAAAATTATGGTGAAAATATAACACGTTTTTTAAAACGTAATTAAACATATACTTATTTACATTAGATATTTAACACGCTAAACTATTTTATAAAGCCATAGCTAGTAATAATAAAAAATAAATTTCACATGTTGATATGCACCTACTTCAAATGCTTTCATGAGTTCGAATTGAAGGATTGTTTACCATCTTTTACCCATCACTTATTTATTCTCAACCAAAATCACAACTCTAGTACATTTAGGGTCTGTCTCTTTAAAAAAATCCAACACTAATTGGTAAAAAAAGCTGGTGAAGACTTCCATTAATGCCCCCTTTTCCTCTCCATTACTTTTTACATCTTCACCTATATATACACACACAATCATGTTCTCTTCTACATCTTCATCTCCGAGTAAACAGCTAAACAGAGTTCACAGAAACATAGACATATATTTATCAAAATATTCACATTTTGAGAACAATGACGAACTCGGTGGCTAATTTGGCACTAGCAGGATTTTGCATACTACAAGTGATGAGCTTACTTGTGTCCCAAGCCAACGCCAGAGCTTTCCTTGTGTTCGGAGATTCCCTCGTCGACAATGGTAATAATGACTTTCTAGTTACCACAGCTCGAGCCGACAATTACCCTTACGGTATCGATTTCCCGACTCACCTACCCACCGGCCGTTTCTCCAATGGTCTTAACATTCCAGATCTCATCAGTAAGCTTTTCTTACTCTACAAGAAAGTTAACATTCAACTTTACCAAAAGTATATTGTTAACAATAATGATTTGTATAGGTGAGCATTTGGGCCAAGCGTCTCCATTACCTTACTTGAGTCCTATGTTGAAAAAGGACAAACTCTTAATCGGCGCCAACTTCGCTTCCGCCGGTATTGGAATCCTTAATGACACTGGAATCCAATTTGTAAGTCTCCTGAAAACATATAATACGATTTTATTTCTTTTTGAATTCTCTTTTACTGCCATGTTATGTTCTGTCTCATCCCGTTCACGTCCGAAATTTTAAATGGCACAGAAATGGAACATCTTTTCTTGTTTCAACGTTTAGGGCATTCATGACATTTTGATAATGAGGGGTGTTTTGGTAATTTCAATGCAGCTAAACATAATTCGGATCACGAAGCAGCTGGAGTACTTCGAGCAGTACAAGGTCCGAGTGAGTGGGCTTATCGGAGAAGCAGAGATGGAGCGGCTTGTGAACGGAGCACTTGTCCTTATTACACTAGGAGGCAATGATTTTGTCAACAACTACTACTTGGTCCCTTTCTCTGCAAGATCTCGTCAATTCTCTCTCCCGGACTATGTTGTCTTTATCATTTCTGAATACCGCAAAGTCTTACGGGTTAGTTTTTCATTTATTGGCCTAGAATCAATAATTATATCAACATTTTCAAAATCTCATTAATTTAAAAAATTACTTGAAATCAAGGGATATTAAATTAATAAAATATTGTAGTTTGTTCATTGAAAAATTGAGAATTTCGCGAAAAAATATTTCAAAATACTATAGAAAACATTTATAGCTAAAAATATGTGGACCACAAGTCATATCTTACCAAAAGTATGAAAAAAACTTCTTCTTTTTTTCTTTTTTTTGAAATTATATAGCGAAATAGTAAATCTATCTATAAATGTTTTGATTAGTAGTAGAAAATATGTGTTGAAGCATTTTTTTTTCTGGTTTAAATATATCTTGAAATTCTATTCTCTCTTATATACAAACTCAAATTATTTTATAGAAAATGTACGATTTGGGTGCTCGACGTGTCCTAGTGACTGGTACAGGGCCGATGGGTTGTGTCCCAGCCGAGCTGGCTCAACGTAGCCGTAACGGAGAATGTGCTACAGAATTACAACGAGCCGCCTCACTATTCAACCCACAACTTGTTCAAATGATCAACGACCTCAACAACGAAGTTGGATCTTCGGCCTTCATTGCCGCTAATACTCAACAAATGCACATGGACTTCATTAGCGACCCACAAGCATATGGTACATATCTTATTGAATTTGTACTTAATTACATTTATTTGTTTTTTTTTCTGAAAATAGATTTTATAAGTTTTACTTATAGTAAAAAAATAAATAAAAAAAAACTGCACTAAAAAAGAGCGGAAGCATATACCAATAAGAAGATATGTTCAACTTTTTTATAAAATGTTTTTTGTAAAGTTTTCAGTTTATTTCAGTTTCATTTTGAATTATTATTTTTTAACAAAAGTACATATAAACTATTAATTAATATTATAAATATTTTGTATAGCTAAAAATATATATTATATAATATTGCAATTATTCGTTTGGTTCTGGTTCAAATTTTATGTCTAAAATTAACTAGTAGTGACTGTTTACGACCAAATCCTCCGCAGGTTTTGTCACGTCAAAGGTTGCTTGTTGTGGACAAGGGCCGTACAATGGGATAGGGCTATGCACAGCATTGTCAAATCTTTGCCCAAACAGAGATCTGTTTGCCTTTTGGGACCCTTTTCACCCATCCGAAAAAGCAAGTAAAATCATTGCTAGACAAATCCTCACTGGCTCAACTGAGTACATGCATCCCATGAATCTTAGCACCATTCTCACCCTTGATTCCATGACCTGATCTTCTATTCATCTATCCCAAGTCTACTCTATGCATGCTTTGTTTTTTTTTTTTTGAATGCTTTGTTTTTGTTTTGCTTCTCTGTTTTATTATGTACTTTTTTTTACATTGGTGCTTTATTTAGTTTTCCTTAATTAGTTATGTTGTGAGCTTTGTGTTTTTCATCAATAATTTAGTCACCAATTGTGAGTTGAGACTTAATATGCAACAATTATATTCGAATGTTCATTTTCGTTTGTTTTTAGGCTATGTTTTTAAAAATATATATAAATATATAAATTAAGTGGTAATATCTTTTCAATGAACTAATTCACTAAATAATATAAACTTATAAATAGTCACGTGGTTAGAACTTAGAACTTAGTTGTTGCACCTTGCTAAATGATAATTTGTTCATATGTGCGAATTAGTTTCTTCGTCAATTCGGATATTTTAATATCCAATCACTCAAATTAAAAGATTTGTTGTGAATTATTGTAAGATATGAACAAAACTCTAAAATTTAAACAAAACTCTTAAAAAGTGAACGAGAATTAAGAACGGAAATTTTTTGAAGCAAATACCTTTTATCTAAGATTCTTATTATTAATCTGATAATAATATTACAGATCCTCAAAATCCTTATATAAACCTAAAAAAAATCAATACAAAACCTAATAAAAAAAAAAAATTCTTCTGCCGTACCATGAAATCTCTTAACTTATTTTTATTACAAACCCATCGGTCTGTGGAATCCTTTAACTTATTCTTATTCGGGCTCTAAGTCAAAATTATTATTTAAAATCATTTTGAACAACAAACTTCACATTGACAAAAAATCTCTTTGTATGAGGCCCTTTACGCTTTTATGGGGATAACCTTCATCTTCCTTTAGCACTTGAAGACATGGAGAAAATCCAAACAATGTCTGAACTTCTTCGTGGTGCTTGGCTTGGTTAACATGTCAGCTGCATTCTCCGATGTATGCACTTGAATGTGCTTCGTCCTATCATGATACACTTGATTATTTGCCAAGTATATAGCATTTTGGCTATCACATTGTAACTGAACTCCACCTTGCTCAACACCCAATTCTGCTATAAGTCCTTGAACCCATATTGCTTCCTTAGCTGCCTCTCCCATTGCTATGTACTCTGCTTCTGTGGTGGCCGGGCATTGCAACAATAGATTATAGAATAGATTTCCAACATATGGATCCTCCTGCGAGAGTAAAGACATACCCTGTAGTGGACTTCCTTTTATCAACATCTCCTTCATAATCTGAGTCAACAAAACTTATGGCCTTGTCTTTGCAATTTTCACCCCCGAACATAAGACCGTGGTCAGTTGTACCCCTCAAATACCTGAGAATCCATTTCACTGCTTCCCAATGTTGTCTCCCATGATTGGAAATGTACTTGCTGACTTGACTAACAAGTCAGCAAGTACATTTCCATAGCGTAAGGTCTCGTACACACCATAGCGTAACTCGAACAGCCCACTGCACTAGCATAAGGAACTTGTGTTATATCTTTGATGTCTTTATCAGTCTTCGCACACTGAGGCTTTGTGAGTTTGAAGTGATTTGCCAATAGAGTAGAAACAAGCTTTGCTTTTGACATATCGAATCTGTCTAGGATTTTCTCAATGTAATTTATTTGAGATACCCACAATCTTCTAGAACCACTATCGCTGTGAATCTCCATTCCTATAATTTTCTTAGCAGCGCCAAGATCCTTCATCTCAAACTCTTCTCCCAATAAACTCTTAAACTCGGAAATTTCTTCCATGTTGGTTACGGAAATGAGCATATCATCAACATATAGCAGTAAAATATGGGAGAATGGTTACCTGGGTTTTTCACATAAACGCAGCAATCATACTCACATCTCTGATAGTTTATATGCAAAATGTAGGTGTCAAAACGTTTGTACCATTGTCATGGAGCTTGCTTTAATCTGTACAAAAACTTCTTCCATTTGCACACAAGCTTCTCCTTTCTCTTGAATAACCCTTCAGGTTGTACCATATAAATCTCTTCCTCCAAATTTCCATGGAGAAACACTAATTTTACATCCATTTGTTCAAGATGTGAATCCCAGCAAGCCACCAGTCCTAACACAGCTCGAATGGAGGTCTGTCGCACAACATGGGGAGAAAGTCTCATTGTAGTCAATCCCTTCCTTATTTTAGTACCCTTTTGCTACAACTCTCGCCTTGAACTTTAATGGTTCCTTATTGGAGACTCCTTCCTTTCTCTTGAAGACCTGCTTGCAGCCAATAGTTTTATTGCCTTTTGGAAGTGTGGTAAGATCCTAAGTCTGATTCTTACCTAGGTCTTGCGCTTCCTATGTCGCTGCACCCATCCATTGATCACTTAATGGGCTGTTGATAGCCTCACAAAAGTTAAAAATATCATCTATACCGATTGAGAGTGCATCGTTTGACATCTCTTCAAAACAGTACGTATTGGTGCCTTGATATTACGAGGTTCTCTATTAACTACCAACAGCTTTATTCTGGCCGCTCTTCTGAATGTTCTCTTGACTGCTCTTCTGCTGCACCTTAGGAGACTGATCCACCTTAGGAGATTGATCATTGCATATTGTCTAATGTCTATTGGTATCATTAGACTCTTCTTCCTGATCCTTTTCTGCTAACTCAAAACTAGTATCAACCTCAATGGTTAGAGGCACTCGGTCTATCCTGTCCTGTTCTAGAGTGAACTGCTCATCAAACACCACATCTTGGCTGATCTCTTTCTAGCTTCAGGATCCCATAACTTGAAACATTTGACGCCTTTCTTAAATCCCACTTCTTGGACTTAGAATCCAAGTTTGATCTTTCGTCACTGGGAATTTACACATAAGCTGGACATCCAAAGATCTTTAGGTTTGATAGGTCAATATCTATCCCAATCCATATTTCTTTGGTTATCTTTCCTTCAAGAGAAATCTGTGGTGTCTATTGATGAGCTAAACCGCCATGTTTGCTGCTTTAGCCCATAACTGCTTTGGAAGTTCTGGATTCAGTCTTAAGCACCTTGCTTTCTCAGCAATAGAACGGTTCATTCTTTCACTTACTCTGTTCTGTTTTAGAGTCTTCCGCATTGTAAAGTGCGGAAGAATCCCCTGCTCCTCACACAGCTTCTGAAACTCTTCATAAGTATACTCCGTACCATTATCTGATCTTAGATACTTAATCTTCTTCCATATTTGGTTTTATACTTTAGCTTTCCAAGTCTTTCCAAAGACTTGGACTTCAGTCTCAAAAAATATACCCAAACCTTCTTTGAAAAATCATCAATAAAGAGGACAAAGTATACCTAATTATTGTTCTCTTGTCGGCCCCACACATCCGAATGAAGATAGTCTAAAAGACTCTTTGTAGTGTGTTGCTCTATCTTGAAAGTTGCCTTCGAATGCTTTACCATCACGTATAACTTACAGAAATCCATTTTGCAACTTTTCAAACCGTCCAAAAGATTTCTCTTATGGAGTTCAGCTAAACCATGCTCTCCTATATGACCCAACCTCATATGCCATAGAGCTGTGGTATTTGATTCAGTCAACACGGCTGCAACTTCACCTACAACGATGTTTCCGAATAACCGATAAGCATTTTCTACTGTGATCTCACCCTTCATCACTGTCATATCTCCTTTCCATACATTTATACAATTTTCATCGTCCGTCTCATACATGACCAATCTTGTGAAGTGCACCTAGAGATATTAGATTCTTCCTTACAGCTTGAAGATGCCTTAGATCAGTTAATGTCCTGATGACTCCATCATGCATTCAAAATTTGATCTGACCAACACTGATAATGCTGCAGCTTCTGCCGTCTTCTAGTTTAACATTTCCAAAATTTCCAGCTTCACACGTTTCAAACCACTCCTTATTTGACGTCATGTGGAATAAAAAACCTGTATCTAATATCCAAGAATCTGCGTGATTATCCGTTGTCACTGCAAGCATATCGAGCTAAACTGTTACTGTAACTCTTGTTGAACTACGTTTGGAGTATTAGATGTTTCTCCTCCTCCTTTTTGCTTCTTATTCATCGGACAGTCTCTTTTATAATGCCATATTTTCTAGCACTTATAACAGACTGCATTCCTCTCCCTGGTTTCCTTTGTTCTTTTGTCCTCAATTACCTTGGTTGAATTTCACATACAATCCATCACCATAAGAGTTAACCCCGCTACCATGCTGTTGGTGTCGATTATGGTGATCTAACAGCGAATCTGTAGCTGACTGCATAGTTATTGTTTATTTGTTCGTCAACAATGGAGTCACCAACGTCTCATACTCTTGAGTTAAAGAAAACAACAACATCACAGCTTTATCTTCGTCTTCCACCGTGACTCCAACATGCCCTAGATCTGCAGTGATATGATTGAACTGATTAGCATGTTGAATCAAATTAGATCATTCAGACATCTTAAACGGATACAATCTCTGCTTTAAAATACAGCTTGCTTGATGAATATTTCAACATGTACATCTTTTCGAGCTTGTCCTAAATCCTGTTTGAGTTAACAAGGTCGATCACCTGATGCACAACTTCGTCTCCAAGACAGGTACGAATAGTCGAGCCCGCCTTCTCTTGTATCTCTTCTCAATCATCTTGCGTGATTAAATCTGGCTTCTTCTCCAACAACGCCTTCTTCATACCATTTAATTTGATTCAGAATTTTTGGTGGGACCTGACAATCACCACTGGCCAAGAGTTACTTGGTGTCATTGGGTAAATACCCATATTTAACACTCTACTCCTAATGTTATTTACTAATTATATTTCTAAAAAAAAATGTTCTAAAAAGATACAACTTTTAGGTTTTCTTTGTATTTTTGTAGGGAAAACTATTAAAAATCTCCATGGACCCATCGGGTAATTACTCATAGTTAACATCCCTACTCTTTATGTTCTTTACTAATCCTATTTTTTTTTTAAATGATTCAAAAAGATACAACTTTTAGGTTTCTATGTATTTTTAGGGAGAAACCATAAAATAAAACCTCCAAAGTGGCTAACACTTTCATTTTAAACTTCAAAGTGACATTTTTACTACTTCAAACTTTCAAAGTGGCAATCCGGTTCGCACCGACACTTTAGATCATGGAACAACTAACTTCATGACAAAACAGTTAACTCTAGCGCAAAATAACTCGTCATTGGGTTGCTAAATATCATGGGAAAAGGTTTTATGCATGTCGAGGACATAAAGTTGGATAGTCTTTCAACCTTTTGTATTGGTTTGATGTTGAGAAACCACATGGGAGTTTACTTTTCTGTCAACGAAGTTAAATTTTCTCTCAATGGAGTTAATTATGTGATCTGAAGTGTCAGTGTGAAGCAGAATGTCACTTTGAAGGTTTAAAGTATCAAAAGTGTAACCTTATAGGGGTTTAAAATGAGAGTACAAAACTTTAAAGGTTTAAAGTGGTAGTGTTTGAAGTTTTTTTTAATGAGATTTTCTCATATTTTTATTAGTTATTGATGCTAAATTGTAAACATCAAAAATAATAATTGAATACTATTAGTTTAGTTATAGAAAATTTTAAATCAAAAAAATGATGTACTAATCAATTTTTATATGTTTTCTTAATCAACACTATAATAAAGCAGATGCCTCTCATGGTGTTGACACATCAGATTTTTTAGTAATTCTGGTGTTAACATGTCAATAAACGAAAAAACTTGAGCTTCCAATAAAATTATTTTATTTATACACGTAAGTAAACACATCACATTTTTTATACTACAATAATTAATGAAAAAACTGTGTAAACCAATCAAATCATTTTAATTATACACATAAGATAATAGTCATAATTTTTTTTTTACCATGAATAAATTAATAAACAAATTTTCTAAACTAATCATATCATTTTTTTGTACACATCCTATAATATTTAATTATTTACCATGAATAAATCAATGGAAAAAAAATATGAAAAAATCAAATCATTTTAATTATATATACCATATAATATTTATTTTTACCATGAATACAAATATATATGTTGATTAGCTGATTTTTTAACCGACCTAATCGAGTTTCATGTCGTTGATTAACATTAGTTTAGGCTTTCTTAAGCTAATTTATTTTTGTTGGATTGAAAGTGTAGAGCTTGAAATTCTTTCAATCTGAGTTAAAAAAAAAAGTTATGGAATTCTCATATAGAGATTTGAGAATTATGATTTTTGGATTGGGGGAGGGGTCTTTGAATATGGTATCCCCAAATTGTTTTAAAGATTTAGATTTTTTCAATATTGTACATTTATGATTATCAACTCTAAGAATATTCCTCATAAATGAAAATTTTAGGATTTGTTAATGAATATTTTCCAATGATTGAAAGCTAAATGAAAAACATGGCAAAATGTTTCATATATTAGATACAAATAATGAAGCATGAGTAATGGAGATTGTTGAGACAACAATGAGTGAAGAAGGAGAGGAGACAAGGGTTATCGGGTAAGAGTTATACTTTATATGAAATGTAAAACAAAATGTGGATGTAAAACTTATTTGTGGTCCAAAAATTTCTAATATGTTTCACTTTTATGTCACTGATACAAAGTAAGAGATGAGTTTTTTTTTCCATAAAACATCTACTAGGGGTTGTTTGTTATTTTTTAAATATTTTTAAATATTCTTATAGAGTTTAAAATATATTTGTACACATAATATACAAATTTTTTGGTATAAAAAGAGTTTTTAATAAACAGTAAATAATTAACTGTTTTTCTAATAGTTTTGCAGGATAAACCATTAACTATTTTTCTAATAGTTTTATTTTGCTATATTAAAAAAGATCACATGATATATAATACACTAATTTGTCAATTAAACAAAGATAAAAAAGAACCCGGGAAAAGACAAAGGGAAATATTGACACTAAGAAAAAAAAACTAATAATACCTTATATGTTAATTATGCTAGATATTCAAACCAAATGAATTAATAATAATATTACTTCATTTAGTATGTTTTTTTTTGTATCACAACATATCACATATTCACACGCAGAATATTAGACGATAAATTTAAATAAAATATAATTTTAACAAATAATTCATTAATCTAAACAAATATTAAAATAGTTTATAATAATTAAATACAAATAGGTTTATTAAAAAAAACTCAATTGTCTATAAAAAACATTTCACTAAACTAAATATAAATAATTTATTTAGTAATAAAACCACAACGTAAAGGGGGTAATTTATCTAGTATGTGTTAAAATGTAAAAAACATGATTAATTAGTAACAGAAGAATATTTTTTAGACACTCGTAAAAATATAAAACTCTTAGAATCTTGATTTTTAAATGTTCTTAATAAACCCTTCTCTTCCATATTAGGTAACGAATCAAAAAGTGCTCTTATCTAGGGACATGATAAGACCACGAACATGATCCAAGCATAGATTCTGTTTCCTTAATCCTTAGTTATGGACCTATGGTCGTGGTATTTTACTTAATCATTAGGACAGCGGTGAGCCACTGACCATCTAATTATACGATCCTTGCAAAACACTGCTTCTTATCACCATATCATTTCCTTTTAGGACAAATTCGTGCACTCCTATTAAACCTTACCACGTAAACTAAAACAGCACCAATGAACGTTTTGACAAGTTATTCTTGGAAAACTGTAAAACATATTAAAGTTTTAGCATCTGCCTAGACACAAACGAGAGCAAGCAAACAACTGATATGAAACTCCAAGAGAAGCGATGGCTGCAATGAAAAACTTGGAAAGAGATGAAGAATCCCGCAAAAGAGTAAAACATCTATCTGAAAACTTCAGCTCGAGAAACTGTATTATATAAAAATTCAAAGCGCGGGAGTGATGTGTGATTAGGCATTAGCAGATGTTTGATTAAGCAGTCTTAGGCTTTGGCTTAATACGCTTCACTCTGGAGTATAAGAAGACTCCCGCTAGTGCAATCCCGGTTCCTGCAGTAGAATGTGATCAAACAACAATGAGCTCCAAAAGATTTTGTGTATATTCATAGAAGCCGAGAATAAGACTTTGATATTACCAAAAGCATTGACAGGCGAGACGGGTGTCTTGAAGAAGATAACAGAGCTCACGATAACCACAACACGCTTCACGCAGTTTCCAACAGAATGTGTAACCGGTGAAACTCTCGCTAGTATCATGTACGACACCTGTATTATCCACAACTCAATAAAATCAATTCCAAATCTCTTTATAAAGCTATTAGTGAAGCAACAAAATCAGTAAAGAGAAAAAACTCTCACCTGCTGGTACGCGTGGAAGCAGAGTGCAGCGATAAGAGACTTTGTATATATTTGTTGAACATTCACACCCTGCAAAACCAAGAAAGTTTTGTTAACAACTTAAAATATTTGCGAAGGATACGAAAACTTATATAGAATAACTCACAGCTGATTGGATGTATGAAGGAGTGAACTTGATGCCTTCGGAGAAGAAAGTCACGGGAGCCATTAGAACGAGAGACATCAATGTTATTATAGAGAAGAGCGTGATGTTGTCCAAAGAATCCTGCCAAGACACAACATCAAGTTTTGTTATTTTTTTTCCCAATCCCCAATATGTTGAGTAAAAACTTAAGTGAATGCTCATGAAACTTACATCTTTCTTAACCATGACCTTCTTACTCAGCACGTTACGGGATTGGTTAGTCAAGTTTGAAGCCATTGCACTCAAAAAGCCAGCCCTGCCACAAAACAAAACAAAAAAGCTTAGAAAGTTATCAGAAGTATCGACTCAAATGTGACAATTCTCAAACAATTCAAATGTGAGAATTCTCAAACAAGCTTACCAGTTGAATGAGACTTCTGTCACTGAAGCAAGTGCAACTCCACCAACGATTGGTATAATGGAACCGATTACCCATGGAGTAGGCACCTACGATGAGCATAGTTAATAAATTAGGCTTTAAAACTTCAAAACTGGTGAACTTTTACACAAATTATACAAACATGATGACTTATATAGAGTATCATAAATAGGCCATTCGAAAGAAGAAACCCATAGGAATGACTATTAACCAATAATACACAAAAAAAAAAGAGAAGAGCTCACCTCGCCAAGAAACATAGCAGACAACACAACAGAGAAGAAAGGCTCCATAGCTTTAATAGTATGAGTAAACGAAACTGAAACTTTCCCGAGGCTCATGTTCGTAAACAGATTACCAAGTGTGTGGACAACTGCAAGCGGCAAGATCGCAGCTAGCTATCAAGGTAAACAAATATCACAATGAGTGACATATCCCTAAAACAAAAATCTTTATAGACGATTTAATTGAAAACCAAAAAAGAAAAACACACCTGAGCACCACTGATCTTAGGTCTCTTGTACAGATTAAGAGCCCACATGATGGTAATAAGCACACTACCAACAGCAAATTGAACCAAAGTAACAGTCATTGGTGCATGTAGAGCTTTCAAAACCTGCAAGAATCAGAATAAACCAAGAAACTAATATTGGTTCTCTCAGAATCAAACACTACATTCAGCAACCAGTAAAATATAATCAAATTTGTGAATTCTTCATCCAATTACTTATCTCTGATTAGTTCAATCTATCTAAATCTTTACATTCTGAGAAGGTGAAAAATCTATCAAAAATTATAAACTTATAACAATAAGCCATAACAGAATGAACACCTAAATCTCATCTCAGATTAACAAAGCAGGAGAATCAAACAATAAACTCAGCAATTAGTAAGATATTCTCAAATTTCTGAATACTAATCTCAGTCCCTAATCAAAACAAAGATGAGTCTAAATATTTATAAACCTATAAAAATTAGCCAAAAACACAATGAATAGTACTTCTCATCTCAGATTGAATAAGCTACAACAACGACGAACCTGCTTATTGTAGATGTTGAAGTAGATATTGAAAAGGTACCAAAAAGCAAACAACAAGCCAAGTTCAAGCATCTTCGTTAATTTTCCACTGCTATCTCCTTCCTCAGCGCTTTCAGGAACTGCCGTAGCGGCGGTTTTGAAACGGTTCGAGTCGAGTGAAGCGGAGATCGGAGAAGGAAGGCCGGACCAAGCACGGAGAGGTGAATCAAATGAAGCGAGACGCCAAGATCGACGAGATAAAGAAGGAATAGAGACAACATTTGGAGAAATGTTCAGATCGTGGTGGTTTGATGAAGAAGAGGAAGAGACGGTTACGGGATTCCGTAACGAGAGCCGCCGTGGTTTAAGGAGAGGGAGTGATGGATAAGGAGAAAACACGGCGGAGCTTTGCATCATCTTCGCCGGCGTTATGGAGATCTGAATTATAGAGATTGGTGGGAGGCGTTGGAGACTCCGTCGAGTGGGTTGGTGAGGTGAAACCGATACTATAGAAGCGGTACTCTGAAAATAGAGTGAGGGCGGCTTATTTATTGAAATGAAATTGAGAAATGTTGAATTCTCTATATTTTAACCTTACTACCACAGAGGGAAATTAATATTAAACAAAAAAAAAACTTATGTATCTCCGCTCTTCTTGGTTGAAAAGTCCGCCTTTTTAAACCTATGACCAATAATGACTACAGTATTTGGATTTTGGAATAATAAGTTGAACAAAAAAAAATGGATTTTGGAATATATGTGACAGATTGGTGTTACAAAATCTTCTGAACTTTATTTTCTTTAATAATTATACTTAAATAGTTTGATAACCTAAATCAACGTTTTCGGCTCCTATATAAACGAAATCATAAAGATGTAGTTTTTGAACTACATGCGAAATAGTTTAGTCTAAGAATTGATATTGTAAGTAATCATGAAAACAAATTGATTCGTTGATTTTTGCAAATCTGCTCAAGTGTGTTGAAAATGTTTATCAATCTGCTGATGAGATTGTTATTTTATACTATTTATGAAAACAAATTGAATCATATTAACTCATATTAATCGATTTACTTATATATGTATTTTTTTTTGTCAGTTAACTTTTTCATATTTAAAAAAAAAACGTAATCATATATTAGCTAAAAATACAAAAGCATGTTGAAGAAATTAGTTGAATTTTTTTAATTATGTGTAGTCTCTTAGTTTTATAGTGTATATCAGTAAATCGTTTGTCTTTTCTAAAATAAAAACGCATTTGACTGATTTTAATGTTTATATTTAATATGATTATATTTTTTGACTGATTTTTTTTTACGTCAATGTTTATATTTATATGATTCTTAACTTAATTAAGTTTAAATTAATGATTAGATTTTGTTTTCCCCTTAAAAACACAATAAAGAGTTCTTTTTTTTTATAGACATTAAAATAATTAATTATAAGAGATGATCCTTGGAGAGACTTGAACTAGTGAAAAGCGGTTGGTAAGGTGGCTATATATATATTTTTTTTTGTCGTCAGTAAGGTGGCTATTGGAAACGGTAAAATAGCAGTAGAACCCATAACAGCATCAACAAGCCATCATTTACAGCAAGCAATATAAAAATAGAGACTGCATCATCATCAAGGCATCAACTATTGTCCTCTAACCAAACTGAGATGGAGAGCTGTAGAGGATTGCGTTCCGAGTAAGCTTACAATCATGAATAATGACATTGGTTATAAACGGGATGGTAGTACATGGAGAATGTGCTTTGGACTTCTGGATTTTGTATTTTTTTTTGGATTCTTTTCCTTGGTTCTTTTTTTTTTATTAACTTCTAGACATTCCAATTCAATTTTAAAATTTATTTTGGATTCTCTAGATTTTTGGATAATTCATATAGAATTCAGATATTTTGTACACTCGGATAAAAATACCCAAATCAAATCAAAACCATAGTTAATTTTGAGTAAAATAATCGGTATAAACTATATATGTTAGGTTTTCGAGTTAAAATCGGGTTCCAAACAAACTATCTAAACCAACATATACTTGATCGATACCAAACCGACTCTGACCCGAAAAATAAAAGTACCCAGCAAAAGATATATATGTTGATACACAAATTTTCCCAAATCAGTACAATAGAAACTTTTTATTTTGAGATTTTATGGTAGCACTAGCCAAAGTTAAAAATACTCCATCAAAATTGAGAGAAGTGGGTAGGTGGACAAGCATGGAACAAAACACATGCGTTGGACATGGGGGACCACAGTTCTACCTATTTTCAGAATCAAGGCCTAATTTGGTGTTCTATCAATCCAAGTCTTAAATTTATGTCTTACTCTTAGTAGTTCCCCTTGGACCTAGATATCTGCTCATGACTAACGATTTCCATATTATTTGTGAAGTATGGATGTTCAAATGGGTTAACCCGCTTCATTAACTTTTTTTTTTTTTCCTTTATTACTGACATTTTTTTTAGAGTTATAATGGATAACCCAATTTAATTTGAATGGAACAAAAAAAAATCAATCTGCTGAAACCAAACCATAATTAAAATGATCTAAATAGATTCACTTTTCTTAGTCACTAGGGACAAGTCCGGGCTATGCCCGGGTACATAGTAAAACTTTTATAGTTTATATATGTGTTGTATATTTTTCTTTCATTTCTATGTTTGTTGGATGATTTTTTGTTATTTTTATTGTTTTAATTTATTATATATTTTTTTCTTTTTGCTACAAATAGGTTTTGTTATTACATGATGACTAAGATAAAATCCGCGCATCGCACGAGAAGGAGGTTTAAAAGATTTTTTATTGTTTAGTAGTTACTACAATTAAAATTATGAATTGAAATGTCAAAAAATTATATGTAGTATTTATTATTTGAAGTTTTTTATTGTTATTTTATATTATTTGTTATATGGTCATTACAAATTATGAATATATAGACCATGCATTTTATTTTCATTACTTGATTTGGTAAGAGTTTGTTACTTTTATTCTTTAAATTATATTCCATTATATATTAAAATACTTTTATTATTAAATTTATAAACTATAATATTTAAAAATCTAAAAACATACACATGATTGGCATGAGAAAATGAAAAACAAAAATATTTTAAAATGATAGTTTCTTAATTATCCTTATATTTTTAATATTTAATGTGAAAAATAAAAATAGAAAGCATAAGAATTGTTATTAAGTAAAATAATAAATTGAATATAACACCATGTTTGGAGTTCAGTATTATGCTATCTTAATAATTGACAATAACAATATAACAACAATGATCCAAAAACTCAGCATAAGAAGTCAACATTGATTATACGTAAAAATTAACATGCATCAATGTTAATATAAGAATTCTCATGTAGTTTTATGTATTTGAAAGTGTTTGTCCTTGACTTTTATTAACTGTCATCGCAAATGTAACACTTAATGGAAATTTGCCTCCGTCGTATCTTGAATGAAAATTTAGCATCAAAAGGTGATATCAACATCTGACGAATAAATTTTTTTTCACCAATTACCTCTCTCTCTTTCTTTTGCTTTTACAATTGTATTTAATCTTTTTCTTCCTATACATATTCCTTTCATTTATTTAATTTATATGTTCTAGAACTACCTCTCTCTCCCACTCTTTTCTCTTTTTCTCTCTATCGTTGTCTTTCTCTTGCTTTTACAAATGTATTTAATCTTCTTCTTCTTCTTACACATATGCATATTTCCTTTCATCTCTTTTACAGATTTTCGAATTATCTCTCTTTCTCAATTGATTTTACAGTTGTACTTAGTCTTTTTCTTCTTAAATATATGCATGTTTCCTTTCACATTTTTTATAGGTTTCAAATTACCTCTCTTTCTCTCTCTCTATCTTGCTTTTACGATTGTATTTAGTATTCTTCTTCGTACAAATATTTTTTTTTTCTTTCAGCTATTTATAGGTTTTCAAATTATCTCTCCTTCTCTCTTTTGATTCCTCTCTCTCTCTCTATATCTCTCTTTCTCTCTTTGTCTTTCTCTCTTTTTATCTTTCTCTTGTTGTCTCTCTCTTGTTTTTTTTCATACAATTGTGTTTTTGTCTTCTTCTTCTTCTTAAACATATACCTCTTTTTTTCATTTCTTTTATAGGTTTTCAAATTAATTTTTTTTTTCTCTCTCTCTCTATTGCTTTACCGTTCTATTTAATCTTATTTTTCTTATACATATGTTTATTTCCTTTCACCTCTTTTATAGATTTTTGAATATCTCTCTCTCTCTCTCTCTTTCTCTTTCTCTCTCTCTTTCTCTTTCTCTCTCTCTCTCTCTTTCTCTCTCTCTCTCTCTTTCTTTTAAAAATGTATTTAGTCTTCTTATTCTTCTTACATGTATGTCTCTTTCTTTTCATCTCTTTATAAGTTTTTCAAATTACCTCTCTCTCTCTCTCTCTCTTACTTTTATCATTGTATTTAGTATCTTCTTCTTACAAATTTTTTTTTTCCTTTCAGCTATTTTATACGTTTTCGAATTATCTCCCCTTCTCTCATTTGATTCTTCTCTTTCTCTCTCTCTCTTTCTCTCTCTCTATCTATCTTTCTCTTGTTGTCCCTCTCTTGTTTTTACAATTGTGTTTTTGTCTTCTTCTTCTTCTTCTTAAACATATACCTCTTTCTTTTCATTTCTTTTATAGGTTTTCAAATTAATTTTTTTTTTCTCTCTCTCTCTCTAATGCTTTACCGTTCTATTTAATCTTATTTTCTTACACATATGTCTATTTCCTTTCACTTCTTTTATAGATTTTTGAATATCTATCTCTCTTTCTCTCTCTCTCTCTCTCTCTTTCTCTCTCTCTCTCTCTCTCTTTCCCTCTCTCTCTTTCTCTCTCTCTCTTTCTCTCTCTCTCTTTCTCTCTTTCTTTTAAGATTGTATTTAGTCTTCTTATTCTTCTTACATGTATGCCTCTTTCTTTTCATCTCTTTTATAAAGTTTTTTGAATTATCTCTTTCTCTCCCTCTCCCTCTCTCTCTCTCTTGCTTTTACCATTGTATTTAGTATTCTTTTTCTTACAAATATATGTTTTTTTCCTTTCAGCTATTTTATAGGTTTTCGAATTATCTCTCCTTCTCTCTTTTGATTCCTCTCTTTCACTCTCTTTCTCTCTCTCTCTATATATATATATATATATATATATATCTCTTTCTCTCTCTCTATCTATCTTTCTCTTGTTGTCTCTCTCTTGTTTTTACAATTGCGTTTTTGTCTTCTTCTTCTTCTTCTTCTTAAACATACACCTTTTTCTTTTCATTTCATTTATAGGTTTTCAAATTAATTTTTTTTCTCTCTCTCTCTCCATTGCTTTACCGTTCTATTTAATCTTATTCTTCTTACACATATGTCTATTTCTTTTCACCTCTTTTATAGATTTTTGAATATCTCTCTCTCTCTCTCTCTCTCTTACTTTTAAGATTGTATTTAGTCTTTTTATTCATCTTACATGTATGCCTCTTTCTTTTTATCTCTTTTATAAGTTTTTCGAATTACCTCTCTTTCTCTCTGTCTCTCTCTCTCTCTCTTGCTTTTACCATTGTATTTAGTATTCTTCTTCTTACAACTATGTTTTTTTTTCTTTCAGCTATTTTATAGGTTTTCAAATTATCTCTCTTTCACCTCTTTTATAGATTTTTGAATATCTCTCTCTCTCTCTCTCTCTCTCTCTCTCTCTCTCTCTCTCTTTTAAGATTGTATTTAGTCTTTTTATTCTTCTTACATGTATGCCTCTTTCTTTTCATCTCTTTTATAAGTTTTTCGAATTACCTTTCTCTCTCTCTCTCTTGCTTTTACCATTGTATTTAGTATTCTTCTTCTTACAAATATGTTTTTTTTCTTTTAGCTATTTTATAGGTTTTCAAATTATCTCTCTTTCTCTCTTTTGACTCCTCTTTTTCTCTCTCTTTCTCTCTCTTTCTCTCCCTTTCTCTCTCTCTCTATCTCTCTATCTCTCTCTCTATATCTCTCTCTCTCTTTCTCTCTCTCTATCTATCTTTCTTTTGTTATCTCTCTCTTGTTTTTACAATTGTGTTTTTGTCTTCTTCTTCTTCTTAAACATATACCTCTTTCTATTCATTTCTTTTATAGGTTTTCGAATTAATTTTTTTTCTCTCTCTCTCTATTGCTTTACCGTTCTATTTAATCTTGTTCTTCTTACACATATGTCTATTTCCTTTCACCTCTTTTTTAGATTTTTGAATCTCTCTCTCTCTCTTTCTTTTAAGATTGTATTTAGTCTTCTTATTCTTCTTACATGTATTTCTCTTTCTTTTCATCTCTTTTATAAGTTTTTCGAATTACCTCTTTCCTTTCACCTTTTTTATAAGTTTTTCGAATTACCTATTTCTCTCTCTCTCTCTCTCTCTCTTTCTCTCTTTCTCTCTCTCGTTCTCTTTCTATCTCTCTTGCTTTTATGATTATATTTACTATTTAATCTTCTTCTTCTTCTTCTTCTTCTACACATATGACTCTTTTCTTTCATATCTTTTTTCAAATAAACATAATCTTTACTTGATTGTTATCCAACATTTTCTCAAAACAAATTTTTGATAATGTATCTAAATTATTACCTTTTCTTTATTTTATGTAACTCGCATGATTTAACATCACGTCAATTTTTGTCCAATCTTTTGTTAACTTAAAGTATATGTTTGCTTTTATCTCACTATTGCTTTTCTGATTATATTGAATCTTCTTCTTCTTACATATACGCCTGTACTTTCATCTTTTTGTAAGTTTTTGAATTACTTCTCTCTCTCTCTCTCTCTCTCTTGCTTTTACGATTGTATTTAGTTTTCTTCTTCTTACACATATGCCTCTTTTCATCATGTTATCCGAAATAAACATGTCTAAATTATTTACATTTTATTTATTTTCTATGTAACTCACATGATCTAACATTGTGTCATAATTTTCTTTCAATCTCCTATTTAATTTAAGGTATACATTCGCTTTTGTCCCACTCTTGCCTTTACAACAAAAAATCCAACAAAGAGATAGAACTTACTCTTCTGATGAACATTTTCGTACCATGTGTTAGTGTCCATGATTTTGATGGAGATGAAGAACTTTAGGGTTAGGTCTCTTGAAAGGGTTAAGAGTTTGACCCAATAGAGGATCCATTTGTTTTTAAATTTGAAAAGGAATCTCTTTGGCTTTTCTCTATTAGATAGTTTTTCTTTTTGATTAGTCAAAAGTTTAGTGAAATTAGTCAATGATTGGATAACGTCAAAATGAAGCTCAGTTTTAAAACTTTTAATACACTGTTACCCTTCATGATCGTAGCATACATATTTTACCCTATAAAAACATACAAATATATTAATAAATTTAATGTGAAATTGTTAGTGACATTTAAATAAATAAAAAAATCAAAGGTTCATGTCTGACTTAGAACACCAACACTGTCTAGCCGCAAATGCCTATTTCTTATCATCTATTTTATAGGTTTTCGAATTACCTCTCTCTCTCTCTATTACTTTTAAGGTTGTACTATGGTAGATTCCGTGCTATGCACGGATAAATTGTTAATTTGTTTTATAAATACTTTATATCTTCAAAAGTTTAAAATTTAGTTGTTCATTATCTTTATTTTTGATTATTATATTGGTTTGTCAAAAATAATTTAAGTAGTCAAGCCATCTATAAAAGAAATTATGTTATGTTTATGGTGGTTTACACTTAACTCATGTTTGATAGCATATATAATATTAAAAAAAAAAGAAAAATAATGAATCTAGAATATTAATATATGTCAAATTTCATGCCTCATTTAGTACTAGATATAGTTTAATTACTTATAGTGTAATTTTCTCAATCTTTTTTTCTGCCTTATTATTTTACATTTAATTTTTAAATTGTTATTATTGTTATAAGTATTGGTATATAATATAACTTTTAAAGGAGCTGCATTGTATATCTCTATTTTCAGAGGAAGGTTTAGATTATTACTGTAGATTGTGTGTTAATATAAAGACCTGCATATGCCTCTAAATATGGGATTAATGTGTCTTTCATGTTGATTCAGAAAACATTAAATGATAGAATGTAAAATAGTTGTAGATTGGTAGATGTGTTTTAGAAAGTTGTTGCAAATAAAATTCTCCAATTAAAAAAAAAGTGGATAGTGTTTATGAAAATAAAATTTAGAAAAAGTATAAATGAATGTGAGTGATTCGCGCATATTTTTTCTTTTCATACATTGTTGAAACATGAGATGAATAACTATTTTTGTACTCTGCATCAGGTTTCTATTTACATAAGAAAAAAGTAATATAAGGTCTGTTCAAAATGATAAAGTTTGAGACAACATATAAATAAATAGTTAATCAACAAAGTTTGAGACAATATGTAGCACCTCTTCTTCCTAAGAATCATCACCCGAATCATCCTGAGAGGATGAAGAATCTTTAGCAGTTGGCTTGCTACTCTAAGCAGCATGTTTCTTTGCAGGTTTCTCCTATTTGTGTAGTTGTGTATATAGTGTATCTCACTTGTTAATTTTAAATATGCAAAAAAAGAGCTAAACCATTTGACAAATTTATGCCTCTCTTTAGTCAAGTCCCTATGACGGAACTTAATGGCACAAAAAGTAAGAAACAATACTTATTCCACAAACTCAGGATGTACTGATCAAAGTTCAGAGACACAAAAGTCAGGAACAAATAAGAGTAACATTGTGTACTTGTTCTTCTGAAGATCAGGAAACAAAGAATCAAGCTCTTCAAGGATAGGCTTCTAGCAATGATCTCGTTCTCTCTGACCCTGTAAGTAAAAATAATATGCCACTAAAAACTTAGGTGTGATCTAAATAATGAAAGAATGTAAGTAAATCGTTGTCAGGGAAAAATCAAAAACGAAAAGATGTTTACCTCTGCTGCACATCAAAATGAATTATATTCCTAATCATAAAAGGAATCTCAATCTGATTTTTCTAGGTTTTGAAAACAGAACCAAGTTACCAACACTGGTCCTTTTGTCAAATTTGATTTACATGTATTCATCAACCTTCTCTCGGAAGCATACTTCACAATTCACATCAGCAAAAAAGAAACAATGTCAATTCTATTGAAGATTAGCAAGAGGCAGCCTGAAAGCTTAAAAAGATTTTGTATAATTTATTTCACCTGTTTGAGTTCATCAGAGAGAAGGCGCTCTGAACCAACTCACTTCCTTGAATTTCTAATCCAACCAGTCAAATGACATTTTGAAATTTGAAGTCATTTAACATATCAGAATCTCGAGCTTTGTGGTGAGTCATCAAACCGAACATCCAACACATGTTCGTTCATGTCACCAGACTCCATGTCATCTTAATTGCGAGCAATGATGGTGGAAAGATCCAAAACTCAGAAAGGCATAACTCAGGTCAAACGTAACATCTATTGTGGCAAACCCCCTTAATCCTGAAAGAAAGAAAAAAGACAACATAAACTTATTGTATCGATGTTCATGCGATAGTTTCAGATCCTGAAATGACCAGAGAGATGATCCTAAATACCTTAACCATGTCTCCTTCAACGTTATCAAATGCTTGTTTTGCTTCTTCTGGACTATCAAAATCAACAGCTGTAGAAGACCACAGGAGACCATGTCTCCTTCTACGATTTCCTAAGAGACCACGAGGAGACCCTTTAAAAAGCTGAAGTATATTGGGAACTACAAAAAAAATATGTGGACTGTGGTGAGACAAATTTGAAACCAGAGATATATAATCTAGATTTGGAAAGAGACCATATGATTGTATGCTTCACAACGATTTTGACAATATCAACATAGACTCACCAGATTCCCATCAAAGTCATCAGTAGTAAACACACACTTGATCTAAAACTGACCCTCATTGCTTTCTGTGACATCCTCATTGGTAAGAGGACCCATTAGGGGGGGGGGGGGGGGGGGTTAACCAATGATATTGATCTGAATATGACCCTGTTGAGAAAGAAGAATGTGGGGGAAAACTAATTGGAGATTAAGGTTTGTATAAATAATATGTATATACACATAAAACTAAAAGTGTGAGCACCTGGATTATGAAGTAAACAATCATTGTCTTGATTTCCAGTTCCCGGCCTGCCCAACCAAAACCCTTGAGATTTAATAAGGCTTACACAAAATATAAGCCTTAGACAAAATAGGTAACTGTTAAGAACGCAATGAATTGTAGACAAATTCAAAATCTGAAACATGCTTGTAAGAAGGGTTTTCTAGATTACAGATGTAAGCACAGTAAGTTCCCAATACAAAGAAAAGAACAACCATACCTATAACAGACTATGAATCAGTACCTTTGCTCCACGATGGACTGAGCTTATAAGAAAACAAAAACGTCCATATTTGGTGGAGGAGCGAATTTGATTTCTCTGCATAATCAAAATTGGTGGAGGAGCAAATTTGATTTCTCTGGATAATCAAAGAGCCCTTTTATGTATAAGAGATTTGAGAGGGTTTTGGGAGTTCTACGGTTCTGTTTTCTGAAGATAGCGATCATTTACAAAATCCATCGCATAACGTTTGTGGAGGTGAAACGATTAGAGGGAAGTTATTGGAAAGAAAATGTAAACAAAAGAACATGTGCCACATGGCAGTCACAGAGATCTTTTGTAGTTTTTGAATTGATTTTACGGTTGTATTAAGTATTCTTCTTCTTATATAGATATGTCTCTATCTTTTCACCTCTTTTATAAGTTTTTTTAATAGATGCTTGAATCTTATCAATTTTACAATTTCTTTCACAAAAATTGTTGTTGTCATCCCGATAGGCTCCAATAGGTATTGTCTTTTCTTATTAAATCTTATCAATCTCATAATTCTCCTTTGTAGTTTTGAGAAATGTTTATTAATGCAAACAAATAAAAATTTTAAAAATAATACTTGGGTTCACCCCTAGCATTGACAAACTTTAATTTGTTTATTTATTTAGTTTTAATTTATTATGTTTATTTAAATATAATATTACATAATAAAATCTTATTGAATGAATTTAAAATAGGTTCACTTCTAGAGGTGAATCAAGTATATTTTTTAAACTTAAATATATTTTTGTAGATAAATGATTTTGCCATTACATATTTAATTATGTCCATATACGTAATTAAAATTATGGTTATAATTAAGATCATCTTAATTTATGTTTCCAAAATAAACTGATATTTTAAAAAGGTTATTAAATCATTCAAAAAAATTGGGCTAAAAAATATTCAGTATTCAAAAACGAAATTCTTTTAGTAAGCTTTTGAAAACCTATGAAAATTATTTTCCAAAAGAATAGTTATTTTAGTTTAAGTTAAACTGAAAATTATTATTAAGAAACAAAAGACAATAACATTAAAAAAACAATTAAGAAAAATCAGACTTAGCTAAACTGATATACAATAATATTTGGCTACACCATGTATTATAAATTTACATAAAAGAAAGTTGACTCATAAAATATTTTTCTTGACAACTTTATGCCCCAAAAGTTTGAAACATTCACCGAACTTCTTCTTTTTGTTTTTCTTTATTACAACCACATACTCCAAAAAAAAATAATTACACAAGTAACACAAATACCATTAAAGCAAACAAAATTTTCACATAGTAAACTCTTTTAACAACAAAAAAATGTTTCGCATCCCCCTTGTACATGTTAATTTTTTAATACATGTTAATGAAAAAGTCTACAATATGTACAAACAATGATAACAATTATACTTTGGTTTTGTTTCTGGATCTTGAATCTATATAGCAATAAATAAAATAGATGATATTTCATAGAATAGAAATCTATAATCATAAACGTTTGAACAAAATAAAATAGAAAACTTAATCTTCACCCACCATTTTGGGAATTTTCCTCGTAATGTTACTTTGATTTCTGAATTACATCATTCAGAAATCTCCATATACATGTATGATATACCTGTAAAACCATAATACAATTTTTTAATTAGAAAACGAATTTATAAAACATTTATCTGACCAATAAATTTCATAAGAGTTTAAGAAAACCCACATAAATAAAAGTGATATAAAAATAGGGTTAACCTTTGAATCAGAGGGTAACAATTTTCATCCTACATACATTATTAGTAAACATGAAATATTATATATAAGAAAAAGCATATATGTTATGATTAAATAAAAGAAATCTGGAAAAATAATTCATAATAAAAAAATTGAAAAGTAGGACAAATCTTTGAATCTTAGAAAATGGGCTCCATTGTTTCTTTAAGATTGTTGGTTACTTTCACACTCGGATATAGTCTTCTACAACCAAAAGATGCATACACATATATTTACTTTTACTTTCAACAAATAATATATAGATATAGATAAATTTCATAAGTAAGAAAGATAAATAAACAAAATATTTTAAATAAACTAAAAGCTGGTAATGCTGCACAAAAAGTTTGTGACGATGATGATCTTGATATGCTATTTATACAGAGTTAGATTTATTAAGGCGTTTGAATAATTTTCAAATTTTAAATATTGAAAAAATTATGCATTAATTGTTGATTTCATAATTGTATATTTTTAGGATTATTATTTTGGAATTCATATATTAAATTGGTAATATGTTGCAAACTTTAATTATATTTCCATATATAAGACCGATCATTTTTAATCATTGTAGCATAATCCATTTACTACAATATATTAGAAACTAACCGTTTTGGTAACTATTATTAAGGGATTTCCTTATATAAAAGATACTATCATAAATTTCTTAATTCCATAACTATTAGCAGAATTATGAGAATATTTGAAATACCAAAAACGCTAAATATCTGATTAATTGTTTCTTAAATATGAAATCATTGATTCTTGTGGTATATCAGTTACTATAGTTAACAATATTTGAATCAAATCCCTTATATATAGCATCTACCATTAAGTTTAATATTGAATGTTTGGCAAGTATTTTAAACAGTTGAATATATAATTAAAATTTATATTTAAAAGTATTATTAAATATATACCTTAAAATCAAAATAGTATGAGTTATCATAAAATAAATGATAAAAACTTCCAATTGTTTTAATAAAAAAAAAATATAGTTCTAAATTTTGTAAAATAAAATTTTAAAGAAGGTAATCGTAATTTTTTAAAAATATATATTATATATGCATAATATAAAAATGTATATAAAGGTTATATATAGTAGTGAAGTAAAATAAAGTTAATGAATAACTAAAATATATAAAGAAAGTCATTGTAATTAAAAATGAAATTAATTTAATGTAGAAGTTTAATGTTTAAGGTATATCTGAAATTTAATTAAAGATAAAAAAAAATAATTAATGAGTGATTAAGGAATAAAATGATGTGACTAATGATATATGTCTAATGACATATTTTGTAATTATTCTAGTAAATATTACCTTGTTTCAAAAGTAATCTGAGAAGCTATATGGTGATGGCACATCAGCAGTAGCACATATGTAATATTCCATGCCATTGCAAGGTTACTTTTATAAGTGTGCTTCTAAAATAATATATAGCAGATTTGTTTAATATTGAAATTTCTATTAGAAAAAACTGGCATGTAGTGTTTTTTAATGTTTTAGATTTTTTTTTCAGTTTTTATTACATTTTAAATGTATAATGATCATACTATTATTGATTTAGTTTGTTTTAGTATCGAGATATTTTTAATAGATATTTGGATCGAGTGCACTATATATTAATAGTGAAATTTGTGATTGCAAGGTATTATGTTTATATCTTCTCTTCCTTCGATTTGGATCGAGTGCTGATAACATTGTATAATACATGATTTTTAGCATCTATTTACCATGCTTTAGTCTAGCTTTGAGCTATTGTTTATACTATTTCATGCATTTGTCCCTAATATAGGTTGTTTAGTGTTTTTGCATAAGCATCATATATATCTTGCATATTTGGGGTTCTTCTCAGGTGCTTGTGGAGCTTTTGGAGCCTGATGGGCTATGGGTAGAAGGCTGGACTTGAGAGAATGCGCAGGGAAGACATGTGGTTCGACCTCACGTTCGACCATATGACTTGAGAGGACGCGAAGGAAAGACATGTGGTTCAACCTCACGTTCGACCATACCACTCGAGAGACCATTCGAACGGCTACCAGACAACACTGTTCGACCAAGCATTCGGCGACTGCTCGACCAAGCGACTCCACTGCTGGGTCGAGTGGCACACCTCTACTATTTTTCCTGAAAACTTGGATTTGTATAATTTTAACGCTTAGTATAAAACCCCCTGATTAACCTAATGTCAGGAGTACGCCGCATTCGATTAGCTTAACCTAGTTTTAAACGTTTTCTCTCTCTAGTTCATCCTTTGTTCTTGAGACTTTTCAGAATTTGTGATTTTGTATTGATCATAATTTTTTATATATTTTGTACTTGCGTTTGATTTCTTCTACAAAGTTGTTCACCGGCTCTTTATCTATTACTTATGTCAATTTTAGAAATTTCTGGGTTTGAGCAACTTTTGATGGAATTCTTGTGTGAGTAGTTAGATTAGGTTATTAGGGGTGGATTAGGCTTGTGATGTTCTTGATTGACTTGGGTGTCTGAGTTTGTTTGTCAATTTGTTTTGTTCCCTCTTGGGTGAATGATTTTAATGCTTGTTCTTTTCTGGCAAGTTAGAGTATGAACTTAGATGATTTCATAAGCACTACCCATGCATTGAGTCATTAGAACTACTTTTTCCAGGGATTAGGATTCAACAGCGTGAGGGTGGATGCATCAGATGTTGATTTACGTCACGACTCCACTTACTCACTTGTTATGAATCCTCTTTGACTTTAATGGACTGACCCTTAAAGCCTGATCTGATCAACTCACACTATGCTGACAGGGTTGGATCTTGAGGCTCTCTACCACGACCCATGGATTGAGCTGAAAATGATATTTGTTGCTAAGGGAATCCCTTATTGTTTGAGCATGTTAGCACCTAGGATTTTCTGGAGCATTCACTAGTCAGTTGATTCACCCCTATGATCCCTATAGTTTTTATATCACTCGTTTCACTTGCTTAGAACGTTTTAGTCATAGTTTGCTAATGTAGTTGTTTCACTCGACTAGGTCAGTCGAGCACCAGGTCGAACCACTCAGTACACTGTAGTTTTTCTGTAGCTTCTCTGTTTCTTTGATAACTTACCCAAGTGTGACAGTTTTTGGTAGCTTTGGTCTTTAGTTTAATTTTAATTTGCACCCACTTAGGTTGATAGATTTTACAAAAACAACTTCCATATTTGGCTTGAATTACTAGTTAATGAGCACATCCTTCTTGCTTACTGCTATTCACCCAATGGATTGACACTTTCTATAATTACAATTGATTGAAAAACCTATGTTTTGTTTGCATGCTGAGTTTGATTGTTTTCATTCTTTGAGTATAGGCCAAATACTTGTTTTAATTTGGCGTCGTTGCCATTTAGATGTTTAGTATTACAATTAGGATCTCATTGCTTTTGAGATCATGTTCGTTTAAATTTTCTTTCGATACTTACCTTGGTACACTTTGTTTCTCGCATGTACGAATCAGCTCGACCACCTACTCGAGCGTACTACCATAACCAATGGCAAGATCAATAGGTGCTCACGAAACTCCAACTCACCAAACACACAGAGGTGGCATAGTTGCACCACCTGTAAGTGACGACTTCGAGATAAAGAGCGGCATCATCTCTATGGTCAAAGACAACATATTCTTTGGTAGGCCAGCAGATGACCCCTTAGGCCAGCAGATGACCCCTTAGACCATTTTGATACATTTGAGAGGATTTGTAGCCTCACAAAGATTCAAGAAATCATTGAAGATGGATTCAGGTTGAGATTATTTCCGTTCTTTTTAGGCGACATAGCCACCCACTGGGCTTCCTGCAAGAAGTCCTTCCTTACCAAGTTATTTTCCCTCCAGAGAACGACAATGTTTCGCCAGGAGATATCTACATTTCACCAGAAGCAAGGTGAAACACTATAAGACGCTTGGGAAAGATTCACAGGTTATACAGGGCAGTATCCACACCACAATTTCTCAAAAGAGTCCATGCTCTGCATTCTATACAGAGGAGTTTTACCAATGGTGAGGATATGCCTTGATACTGCAAGCAAAGGAAACTTCATGAATGCTGTTGTAACAGATGGATGGGAATTGGTTGACAATTTAGCTAAATCAGACAACATTTCAAATGAGGAGCATGAGAGGACTATTAGAAACACTAGTACGTCTGATGCGAGCACCAAAGCTGAGTTACAGATTCTTCATAAGAAGTTTGATATGATGATGATTCAGACTCAGAAACCTCAAGAGACAGCTGAATCTGTCCTTGACATCAAGCTGATGTTACAGCAACTCATTCGCAGTCTGGAACAAGCTGCTATTGATTTTTGCACCAATGCTCTCGATGTCAAAGATCAATTGCTTGATGTAAAACAGCAGATCAACACCATATATGCAGCAGAGCAATCATTGAGAACAAGAGTCTCCTCATTGAAGAATGATACGATCAAGAATTTGTCTCCATCAACAGAGAAAGCTCATGCTATCACCCTGAGGAGTGGAAAACAGCTACCACAACGAGAACCTGTTAAGATCACTGAGGATAATGATATTCAGGGTGGGGAGGATTTGCAAGAGGAGGAACTGCAATTTGAGGAAGCTGCAGAAGAGATAGCATTCGACCATATTGCTCGAGTACCAGGTCGAAAGGCTCCAAACCCAGAGAAAAATTCTGTGCAGCCTAAAGACAAATCTCTTGAGCCATCCTCTTATGTACCCCCTTTGCCTTTCCCAGGAAGAAACAAGAAGCAGCAGGTAGCTAAGTACAAGAAGCTATTCGAGAAACATTTGACAGATGTTGAGCTTCAGATACCCTTGCTGGATGCTCTAATGCTTATACCTCCAGCCCCGAAGTGTTTGAAAGATATGGTTATGGAAAAGACCAAAGAGGCACAAAGTATGGTACTTCTCACTCATGAATGGAGTGCTATCATTCACCAGAAAGTCTTATGCAGAGAAAAGCTCCAGGATCCACGCTCTATTACTCTGTCATGCTCAATAGGACCCCTCAGCTTCAAAAACTATCTTTGTGATTTAGGAGCTTCGGTGAGTCTCATGCCACTTTCAATAACAAAGAGATTAGGATTCAAAATGTTTTTCCCCAGCAGAATCTCCTTAGTCTTAGCAGACAGATCTATTAGACAACCACATGTCTGCTGGAGGATTTGCCAGTTAGGATAGGACACCTAGAGGTCCCAACTGATTTTGTTGTTTTAGAGATGGAGGAAGAACCCAAAGATCCTTTGATCCTAGGAAGACCCTTCCTAGCAACCGCTGGAGCCTCCATAGATGTGCATAGTGGTACCATCGCTTTGAAGCTGGGGAAGGAAGTCATGCAGTTTAACATCAAGTCCTCAATGAAACAACCAATGATGCAGATATTCCGAGTTGGAGAGATAAACGATTTGACAGAAGAATTCTTTAGGGAGATAGTTGAGAAAGATCATCTGAAAATAGTTTTGACTAAGTGTGATGAAGGAGGATACGTTCATGATAAGACCAGAAAAGATGAAAGCACTTGAGCATGTCGTTCGACCACAACACTCGAGTGGACCTATCGAGCAAGGTGACCCTGTGAAGCGCAGCCACACCAGTCGTTCGACCACCCTCTTGAGCCAGGCATAGCTGAACCACCCAAGTGGTCTGAACTCAAAGCACCAACAGTTGAACTCAAACTACTTCTAGCTGGGCTAAGGTATGCTTTCTTAGGAAATAACAACACATTCCATGTAATAGTTAATGACAAGATGAACCCTAATGAACTCGAACTATTGCTTAAAGAATTAAGAAAATTTAGAAAGACGATAGGCTATTCCCTTGAAGATATTAGAGGAATTTCTCCATCTCTCTGCACTCATAGAATCCACCTTGAAAACAAATTGCAAACTAGTGTAGAGCACCAGAGGAGATTAAACCTTAACTTGAAGGAAGTAGTGAAAAAAGAAATCATTAAACTTCTAGATGCTGGAATAATCTACCCCATCTCTGAAAGTACTTGAGTGTCCCCTATGCATTGTGTACCTAAGAAATGAGGAATCACTGTGATTAAAACTGATAAGGATGAGTTGATCCCAACTAGAACTATAATTGGTCATCGTATGTACATAGACTATAGGAAGTTAAATGTTGCATCTAGGAAAGATCACTTCCCACTACCTTTTACAGACCAAATGCTTGAAAGGCTTGCAAACCACCCATACTACTATTTCCTTGATTGATTTAGTGGTTTCTTCCAGCTACCCATACAGCCCAATGACCAAGAGAAAACAAACTTCACCTGTCCTTATGGAACTTTTGCTTACATAAGAATGCCATTTGGTTTATGTAATGCCCCATCAACATTTCAGAGATGTATGACATCTATATTTTCATATTTGATAGAGGAGATGGTGGAGGTATTCATGGATGATTTTTCAATCTATGGCTCCTCTTTCTCCTCCTGTTTGTCTAATCTTAGCAGGGTATTGACAAGGTGTGAGGGAACGAATCTAATCCTGAATTGGGAGAAGTGTCATTTTATGATCACAAAGGGGATAGTTCTTGGGCATAAGATTTCTGAGAAAGGTATAGAGGTGGATAGAGCAAAAGTAGAAGTAATGATGCAGCTGCAGCCTCCAAAGACTGTCAAGGACATTAGGAGTTTCTTGGGCCATGCTGGGTGTTACAGAAGATTCATCAAAGACTTCTCAAAACTTGCAAGACCGCTCACAAGGCTACTGTGCAAAGAAATTGAATTCTTCTTTGATGCAGAGTGTCGGAAAGCTTTCCACATGATAAAGGAAGCATTGGTGTCAGCTCCAATAGTTCAAGCTCCAGACTGGAAGCATCCTTTTGAAATAATGTGCGACGCTTCAGACTATGCAGTAAGAGCAGTTCTGGGTCAGAGGATAGATAAGAAGCTACATGTCATCCATTATGCTAGCAGGACCCTATATGAGGTTCAAGGCAGATATGCTACAACAGAGAAAGAAATGCTTGTTGTGGTGTTTGCAATATAGAAGTTTAGGAGCTACCTGGTGGATCAGAAAGTGACAGTTTACACAAATCATGTTGCACTAAGGCACATTTATGCCAAGAAAGACACAAAACCAAGACTTATGAGATGGATCATTCTTATGCAAGAGTATGACGTGACGATAAAGGACAAGAAAGGCATAGAGATCGGTGTTGCTGATCACGTATTTAGAATGAGGATTGACGACCCACCACCACTAGATGACTCTCTACTCGAAGAACAGCTCATGTCCATAGGGATTCTGACTCGGCAAACTCACTCGACTAGTGGTTCGACCACCTACTCGAGCCATGCGGTCGAGTCAAGGAAATATGAATCACCCTGGTATGCGGATATGTCAAACTATAAAGCAACATGTCACAAACCTCTACACCTTGATGCTCACTATAGGAAGAAGTCTTATAGAGATGCAAACCATTATTTTTGGGATGAGCCCTACCTCTACAAAAGAGGTGCTGACAGTTTATTCAGAAGATGCATCGCAGAGGAAGAGGTGAAAGGAGTGCTTGAACATTGCCATGGTTCTTCTTATGGTGGGCTTTTTTCCATGTTCAAGACTACACAGAAGATTCTTCAGGCGGGTCTATGGTGGCCATCAATGTTCAAAGACACACAAAAATTTCATTGCCAAGTGTGATGCATGCCAGAGAATGGGTAACATTAGTAGAAGGAATGAGATGCCACAAAACCCAATATTGGAAGTAGAAGTTTTTTACTGCTGGGGGATAGACTTCATGGGTTCTTTCAACCCACCATTTAATGGAAACAACTATATATTGGTAGCTGTTGATTATGTCTCCAAATGGGTAGAAGCCATAGCATCTCCAACCAATGATGCCAAAGTAGTCTTGAAAATGTTCAAAACAATCATATTCTCCAGATTTGGAGTACCAAGAGTAGCAATAAGTGATGGTGGTTCCCATTTCATCAACATGGAGTTTGAGAGTCTTCTGAGAAAACATGGAGTTAGGCATAAGGTCTCAACACCTTAGCACCCTCAGACAAGTGGTCAAGTTGAAGTCTCTAACAAGCAAATTAAAGCCATTTTGGCTAGAGTAGTGGGGACTTCAAAAAGATACTGGGCAAGTAAACTTGATGACGCTCTGTGGGCATACATGACGGCATACAAGAACCCTATAGGCAGAATTCCTTTTCAACTCCTCTATGGGAAATCTTGCCATTTTCCTGTAGAAATAGTGTACAAAGCCCTCTGGGCTACTAAGCTGTTGAACCTTGACCTCTAATCTGCCCAAGAGAAAAGAAGAATCACTCTGCATGAATTGGAAGAAATAAGGCTTGATGCATATGAAAGTTCAAAGGTGTACAAAGAAAGGACCAAAGCCTTCCATGGAAAAAGGATCATACCTAAGGCTTTCACAGCAGGATATCAAGTTTTCTTGTTCAACTCCAGGCTCAAACTCTTCCCTGGGAAGCTAAAGTCAAGATAGACAGACCCATTTCACATCAAAGAAGTTCTACCATATGGTGCAATCACTCTACTAGACCCTGAATGTAGAGAATTCACAGTGAATAAAGCAATACATGGCAGACCAAGGTATACCAGGAGACACCTCAACTGATGTAGGTGATCCTGATAAAGCCTAAGGTATGAAAGTCAAGCTAAGAGACTTTAAACAAGCTCACTTGGAAGGAAATTCCATGACTATCATTGTATATATTTTGATTTTTCTTAATATTTTGGTGTTTTTATGTCTCTATTTAGTGTTTTGACGTTTCAAGAATTTAAGTGCGTTTATTACACGGCTCGACCTCACGGCTCAATCTCACAGCTCAAACTCACGGCTTCACCTCACGGCTTCACCTCACGGCTAGATCTTGCAGCTCGAACATGCAGCTTGGTCACATCGTTCGACCACTTGCTCGAGTGGGCTAGGGTATATCCAGAAAAAAATCTCTGAGATCTGAGCTCTCAATCTGAACTGTTCATCCTACCTTATCCGCTACGCTAGTGTCCACTATGAAACCTACTCGAGCTAGGGAACTCGAGCGCCTTTAAACCCACCATCTCTAACCCTTGAACATTTTATCTCTCATCTCTTTACTCTTTCACTCTTTCGATTTCAAAATTCTCATCAATTAGAAAACATTTCATTGCATAAACTCATTCGTTAGCGCAAATCATGTCTAGAAGAGGTAAAATCGTTCCGTAAGTGCATCACTTCAAAGTTTTGTTTTCACTAGAACTAGGGTTGATCTTTGATTTTGAAATAAAAATCATGAGATTTTCATTAAATCTTCAACCAAAATCGTATTAAGCTTTCAAAATCTGAGTTGTTCTATTTGATGTTCATATGAGTTTTCACAAAAGTTTTGGTTTGTGGTTACTGTTGAGATTCTCGTACTGTTCACACGTTCGACCACTAGGTCGAGCGGCTTGGTCGAGCCATATGTCTCCCTACTAAAATTTTCAAACTTTTCTTTGTTCTGAGGAGAATGGAACAATCATCAGCTGAGGCTGTGGTAACGAACATATCTAGGGCCAGGCAAGCTTTACCAAACCGAGAAGAGATTTCTCTTGACGATGAAACTCTCAACAGGCGTGATCATACGATTCTTCAAGAAACTCAAGGGACTCAGAGATGAAGGGGTCAGAGCTCAAGATCTGTGATACAAAGTGATTCTGAGGAAGAGGCAGGGGTTGAAGCAGACACAGTAGGAGGGCGAACAGCTGCTAAAGCCTCAGAAGAAATTGAGGCTGACCTCATCACCGCCCTGAAATCCATGAAGTTTCATGGCACAAGATATCCTCACCACGAGACAATGGAGGCGTTGGGGATCAGAGAAGAATTAGAGTGTACTGGAGGCAGCCAACCTTCAGTTCCTGATGACCCACCAACATCCAACCTATCCAGATGAGACGTGCCAATTTCTGCCAAGTATGAAGGCTTGCTTCTACAATGAGCATCCGGATATGATTTCAGATGGGAGCAGGGAATTCATCTACTTTAAGGTGGATGGGAATGAGTACACACTGAGCTTCAGGTAAATTGAAGCCTTGTTTGAGTTTAGAGATGGGATGGGTCAAGAGCCACGTTTTGATGCAGAAGAACTCATAAACTGTGGGATACCTTGGGAGGAAGAGCACCTTTCAAGACCTATAGGGTGTAGAGTTCTGAAATAAGAAACCCTGCCTTGCGATACTTTCACCATACCATAGCAAGTACCATCTTTGGTAAGAAGAACGTTGGGAACGTAAACGACCAAGAGCTTCAAATGATAGACTCAGCTCTTAAGGATTTTCTCATCTACGCTTCATCGGAGGACATGGAAGAGGGAATCACAATGAAAGGAGATATTAATGGTGCAGGAAATGCAGCTATCTTGGTAGCAAATCTGTCCTACATCAAGACCTATGCCTACAGACTCCATAGGCAGAACAAAGAGGGAGACATCTCTATAGGAGGAATGGTCACACCATTTTTAATTGCTTATGGGATAGACCTGACTTTTAGCGATTGGAATGAACCTCTCTGATTGGAAATCGCTCACCTGCAAAATTCTAAAATACTGAGCTCACGTATGATTGGTGACCAATACATCTACAACTTCCAGCACCCCTTGGTGGAAAAAGCCAAAGTCCTTCTTCCATTCAATGGTCTGCCAAAGATTACCAAGGGAGAAAGTATCAACTTTGTCCCACCACCAAAATTGCTCTTCAAGACTAGAGCCCAGAGAGAAGCTCAGCAGGTTAAAATAAAGGAGGACGAGGAAATACCTGAACCTGAAAGGTATGATTTTGGCGAGGAGAGCTGCAGAACCCTGTAGGAGGTGAGTAAAAAGTTGACTCTTTTGCGGAGATGGTCTTAGTGGCAGGACAAAACCATCAAGAAACTCACAGGAAAAGTGAGGGAACTCACATCATCAGTGAAAGATTTGACAACCAGTGTCAAAGAGATTCGGAGCAACCAGCAAGGTCCACCACCCACCATCCCACCACAGGACCCGAGAAGTTTGGCTATGACCAACTCCCTTACCACACGTCCAAGGCAGGCAAGCTCAAGCCAGCCTAGGCGAAGATCATCAGTGGAGGATACATGCAGCAGGAGGAGAGCTAATGTCTGTAACCCAACTTTAAAAGAAGACGAGCCACCACTCGACCACACCGATCAACACCACCACTCAAGCGGATCAGTTGAAGCGACCCAGAGAAGAGCCAACACCCGAGCCCCAAATGCTGAAGAAGAAGAAGAATCAGAGGGGAACCGTCTAATTCGTTGAAGGCGCTTTAGACAGCTCGTTTGACCTGGGCACTCAAACCAGGCAGTCAAACCTGCCAACATCGTTCGACCTGGGCACTCGAACCAGGCAGTCAAGCCCGCCTATACCGCATAGACCATGGACGAGTACATCAACTCCTACTTCACTTGATGCTAGCAAGGTACCACCCCACTTCAACCATTATATAAACTATTGCATCTTTTGTTTTGATTTTGTTTTTAATCTTTCAAGTCTTCTCTTGAATTTTTATTATACAAGGGACCGTGTAATTCAAGTTTGGGGAAGGGCTTGAGAGATGTATTTAACATTTATATTATTTTCTTATTCAAATTTTGCATTATCTATGTGCATCTAAAAAACCCATAAAAATTTGAAAATTTTCAGAAAACTACTTCACAAAAACAGAGTGTCAATTAGCTACATTTACATTTTAGGATTGAGTCTTAGTATATCGTTTAGGACTGTATATATGCATAGGGGATAATGAGTTAAAACCAACAAAACTTAATAACCAAACATACAACCTTAATGCCTTAGTTATAAGTTGTTTAATGCATTCACTTAAGTTTGAAACATAAGGCTGCACCATGCTTGGAATCCTATTACGCATTATTGCTAGGTTGAGGCTTGATGTGACTTGTTAAACTATCCCTACTTATTTGAACCTTAATCTGAAATTTAATTATCATGTATATGCTCTAAAACTTGAACTCATGGATACCTCAAAATACTTGGATTGTCTTTAAACTTTTACCATTCTTGCTAACCCAAGTAGCTGTTTCCACCATTGAGACAGTTTCACAAAAACCAAACCCAAAACTTCATTCAGACCAATACATCATTTGTAAGAGAAGTGAGTCCTACTTTCGGATTGAATTAGAGAGAAAGTGTTAGGTTTTGCCGACAGGAGTATCCCTCATGTAGTCTCTGGTTCATACTTTTTGAATCAGATTTAGGCTAAGAGCTTGAATAAGTTGGGGGTCTGTGTCTGGGAATGAATGAAAAAGAAAAAGAGTTTACTAAAAAATTTATAAGCCTTTGGAGAGCAGAAGTTCAAAAGTATGAGTCTAGTAAAGGATTTGAAAGAAAAAGATAAGAGTTGGCTCAGTTAAACAAAAAGAAACGAAACGTGTTGAAGTCACTCAAGTCAGTCACTCGACCATGTGGTAGAGCCAGAGCTTAAAAGAAACAAAATAAAATTCCAAATCTGCTAGATGCTAAAGGAAAAGTGTAAAACATCCTCTCCTTAGAAGAAAAACAGAAAAATTGATCCTTGAGTCAAGAAAAAGAAAAGAAAGCTTTTAAGCACAAGGGTAGAACTAGGATCAGTTTATGATATTTTGGAGTTAGGAGAGTCATTGGTTCTTCATGAGTAGATGATATTCTACTCCTGTATGCACCAGTTGGCTCTACCTTTAGCATTCTCTTTAAATTCAATCCATTTCAATGAGAGATCCTGATACTTGCGCTTAAACCTGAGGAATAAGAGATCTCTTTTATCCCTTAAACATGTCCCTCAAACCAAATGAGATCTTGTTATTGCATATCATGATTCACCGGTTCACACTTAATCAATGTTAAAGGGATAGTTTACTTTGAATGTTTGCTGAGGCTGAGTCTTAATGTTTGATCTGTTATGATGAGTATGGCTTACGTTTTTAAGTAAAACCTGTGTGCATTGCATTCCAGAACTTTTAACTATGACATTGATGTTGGAGGTTTGTTTAGTCTGCTTAGGTTATTTAATCCCCACTTTCACACTACACCTTTCATCTCATCATTTCTATTTGATTGAGGGAAAGGAAATGGTAAGTTTGGGGGAGTTGATAACACTGTATAATACACGATTTTTAGCATCCATTTACCATGCTTTAGCCTAGCTTTGAGCCATTCCTTATACCATTTCATGCATTTGTCCCTCATATAGGTTATTTAGTGTTTTTGCATAAGCATCATATACATCTTGCATATTTGAGGCTTTTCTCAGGTGCTTGTGGAGCTTTTGGAGCGTGATGGGCAATGGGTAGAAGGCTGGACTCGAGAGAACACGCGGGAAAGACATGTTGTTCGACCTCACGTTCGACTATACCACTCGAGAGGACGTGCAGGGAATATATGTGGTTCGACCTCATGTTCGACCATACAACTCGAGAGGACACGCAGGGAAGACATGTGGTTCGACCTCACGTTCGACCATACCACTCGAGAGGATGTATAGTGAGAACATGAGCTTGACCGCTGTACTCGAGTAGGAGGTTTGATCAACCACTCAAGAGGGCGCACATAGGAGGCTTGACCATACCACTCGAGAGACCACTCGAACGGCTACCAGACAACACCATTCGACCAAGCACTCGTGACTGCTCGACCAAGCCACTTGACTGCTGGGTCGAGTGGCACACCTCTACTATTTTCCTGAAAACTCGGATTTGGATTTTATCTATTTTAACGCTTAGTATAAAAACCCCTGATTAACCTAATGTCAGGGGTACGCCGCATTCGATTAGCATTACCTAGTTTTAGACTTTTTCTCTCTTTAGTTCATCCTTTGTTCTTGAGACTTTTCAGAATTTTTGATTTTGTATTGATCATATTTTTTTATATAATTTGTACTTGCGTTTGATTCCTTCTACAAAATTGTTCATCGGCTCCTTATCTATTATTTATGTCAATTTTAGAGATTTCTGGGTTTGAGCAACTTTTGATGGAATTCTTGTGTGAGTAGTTAGATTAGGGTTATTAGTGGTGGATTAGGCTTTTGATGTTCTTGATTGACTTGGGTGTCTGAGTTTGTTTGTCAACTCGTTTTGTTTCCTCTTGGGTGAGTGATTTTAATGCTTGTTTTTTTCTGGCCAGTTAGAGCATGAACTTAGATGATTTCATGAGAACGACCCATGCCTTGAGTCATTAGAACTACTTTTTCCAGGGATGAGGATACAATAGCGTGAGGGTGGATGCATCAGACGTTGATTTACGTCACGACTCCACTTACTCACTTGTTATGAATCCTCTTTGAATTTAATGGACTGACCCTTAAAGCCTGATCCGGTCAACTCACACTATGCTGAGAGGGTTGGATCTTGAGGCTCTCTACCACGACCCATGGATTGAGCTGGAAATGATGTTTGTTGTTAAGGGAATCCCTTATTGTTTGAGCATGTTAGCACCTAGGATTTTCTTGAGCATTCACTAGTCAGTTGATTCACCCTTATGATCCCTATAGTTTTATCACTAGTTTCACTTGCTTACAACGTTTTAGTCATAGTTTGCTAGTGTATTTGTTTCACTCGACCAGGTCAGTCGAGCACCAGGTCGAACCACTCAGTACGCTGTAGTTTTTCTGTAGCTTCTCTGTTTCTTTGATAACTTGCCAAAGTGTGACAGTTTTTGGTAGGTTTGGTCTTTACTTGGTCTTACACGGAGACATTGTAACGGTATTAAACATATTTTTTGTTATCTTCATGGCACAACTTACTTAGGACTAGTTTATCCCCAAAAATCTGAGTTTGGTCTAGTTGGTTTTGTAGATGCATGTTATAGATTCGCATAAAGCTCGATCCAAACCGGATATGTCTTCACAATTGGAGGAACATTGATATTGTGACATTCACAAAAACAGACGTTAGTTGCCACTTCCTCAAACCATGCAGAAATCATTGCTCTTCATAAGGCCTGTAGAGAATGCGTATGGCTCAGATCTATGATTCACCATATACAAGTGGAGTAACCACCAATAAGGAACCGACAACAATGTATGAAGATAATGATGTATGTATCGCCCAAATTAAAGAAATTTTTAACAAAAGTGACATAACGAAACATATTCCCTAAATTTTTTTGCTTACAGTCAAAAACTCGAGAAAAATCAAGACATTGATATTTAATCCATCCACTTAAGCAACAACATCGTAGATCTTTTACAAAGGTGATTCCTATTAAAATATTCCTATAACATCATAATGCATTGTTTACAAAATTTATAAAGAAAAATACTATATTTATCTTTTTGATGAGAAGATTGTATCACTATTCTCTTTTTTCGTTACTATAGTTTTTATGTTAATAAAATTTTCTATAATAAAAAATTTAACGAGCCAGTACATAATACTAAAATACTAATAAATAATCAAAAGAAAGTATTATAGAACTTAATTATCCATAATATATATAAAATAAAGTATTAATATTTATCTTTTATTAACTTAGTCAATAAATTACTTGTTCATCAAATATATCAACACTATAAATAGTGTTTATGACTTCTAGAATAAACTTACTCCACTTCATTTCTTCTTCATACGTACATAAATCACTTCTTCTCTAGTATATTTGCATTTTCTTTTATTATTTTATTATTTCAACAAATTTTTTGTTATTTTGACCGAGTAGTTTTGCTTTTTGAATTTTAATGGCTTGACTTTTCGTCTATGATTGGGCCATGTACAACATTTATAAAGGGGTTTAACATTTATAAAGGTGCTTCGTCTACTCTCTAGAAAAAGACTATTATTTGTTTAAATATGGGCCTTAAATAGTTAAATTTAGACTAAACTTAATGGGTTCTATGTATTTGTATCTTGGGCACATTTTTCAAAACCGTGGCTGCATAGAATCAGTAGAATATTACAACTTTCAAAGTCCATGTTTACTTGTTAATAGGTCTTCAAAGTTAGTTCATCATGTGACCTGCATGTGCAGAAGATCTTGAAATCTCTTATATATAATAGCAAGGTTTTGAGGCCTATGGAGTAGTCCATATCAGCAAAAAAAAACTCTCTCAGAATACTTATCATTCTGCCACATGTCTTACCTAATAACAATAACATTCACAGAATTAAACTCACGTTAATCTCTTAAAATGGAAAAAAGCAAACCCAATAACATTCACACAATTAAAACAAACCAATAATACAAACATAACACAAACTCAATAACCCATAACACAAACCCAATAACCTTAATCAAACTCATCTTCCACTTCATCGTCTTCTTACCATCGCCGCTTCACTTCCAAACACCAGTAACGGCAGATCCACATGAATTACCACCATCAATTTTACGCATTCCATCATCTCCACCACTCTTTCTAATTAAAAGAGATTGATGGCCAGTCTCTCCAAATTCCTAATCCATATATGCCCTACCTATAAAACCTATAACCCACATCCATTTGGAAAAACATCACCAGCTTTCACTACTTCCGAAAAACCAAACCATGGCTCCACAATCTGTACTCCCTCCTACCCAGCCACTAAGTTTCAGTATCCTTGACGAGATTGAAGGTGATTACTGTAACGAAGAAATTTTAGTCCGGCTTCCCGTAATTTCAAGAAAGACGACATACTCCTGGGCATCGAATTACTACTCATAGACTCTCAGGTATTGGTCATGATCATAATGCTTGATTTCGGTTACATCTCTGTTCTTTTACGACACTACATAACTCTATTTATGTAGTGTGCTTACAGTAAATTTGAGATCACAATATCTGAGAGTACTACGATTATGATGGTTGTAGCTATGGATAGTGGTGCAAGGAGAGGGGGGGGGGGGGAAGGATATACCAACATAGATAATTGAGGTTAAGCAAGATGAGCTTATGAAGAATAGACCAAGAGTTGATCAGGTTAAATCTACTGGAATTGCCTTTGGACCTGTGTATCAGGTTTGTTTAGCTTCTACACTCTTAACTCTTGCTTTGAATTTTTGGGATGCAAGAACTTAGGAGTTGTCTCTAGGGTCTGTAGTTTGTTTGGTTATGTAAATCTGAAGCCTTTTCTCATATTTAGAGAGCATTTTAACTGATTTATATATTTCAGAAAAAACCTGAAATCTAATTGGTAAAAGTGTGAGTAGGAGTTTTGGATTTTGCTTCTGTTTGTGGCTGCCATTCTCAACAACTTTGAAGCTGAACTCTGCTTCTCTAAAATTAAACCCCATAGCTTGAAAAACTTAGGAGTTGCCTCTTCTGCTTATAGCCAAAGGGTGCAGACAATAAAAGCAGATGATATAGCATATTGAGTGATGTTTTGAGAAAAGCCTAAAATTAAAGTGGTATTATAGAGTAGGAGTCGTGAATTAGCTTCTGTTTCTGGCTGCCATTGTCAAGTTTATTTTCTTGCTACGAAATTTCTTTGCAACAACTTGGAAGCTGTCTCTAGGGTCTCGGATTATTACTCTGGTTCTCTGAATTTAAACCCCTTAGCTTTTAGGAGATTTTTCATTAGAAAGCATATTGGGTAATCAAGTATTTGAGAATAGCCTAAAACTTAAACGCCTAAAGAAAATATAATGAGTTGCAGATTATCTCTTTGTCCTGTTTTGCTGCAAAATCCCTTTTGTGTTGATTTATATCAATTTTATGGTTTGAATTCTTTGTATTAACCTTTTAAATGTTGTCTTTGTTCATATTTGTCTTGCACCCGGAGTCATCTTCATCTAAGGGGAAAGTATCAAAGCTTCACAAAAAGAAGCATCAGATCACTGCGTTATTCATGGACATGAAGCACAAGGAGACTGAATTAGCAGAGAGATGTACAAGAGGGTTGCTCACAGAAGCCGAGACACAAGCTATATACGGATGGTGATTTTGTTTTCTTTACTATCTTCCAAGATGCAAACTTTGAATGTAATATGTACTCATTTTTATTTGTATGAATCTAATGTTAGCAGAATGCTTTTGACCCAACAAGCTGTTTGAAAATGATTCTCAGATTCAACTCAGAACCTGTCTCTGAATATAACCGTTCTATTAACTACTCATGTTAGTGGGAGTTAAAAGATCTGAACCTAATTAATCGCTAATAGAGCAAGTCAATATCCACAAGTTTTGGCAAATGTACAAAATTCATTGGCGCTTGACAAAATTTTTCCATTTACACCATTGTATACCCGTTCTGTTACATGTAGACAATAATAGGTATTCATGATTAAGGAACGCATGGTAGATGCTCTCTCTCTTTTATATTTTTAAAGAATCATCTAACTAAAAAATAAAATAAAATAAACCTATTGGACCTCCATTAAAATGTATTTCCCTAATTTAAGATAAGATCATTCTATAAGATCTTTAGTTGCCTTGAAATTACTCTCTTTCGTATCCAAATTATCCTTTCTTATACCATAACCCATCCTAGTACCAAGTAAGACTGTTGTATATCTTTGGCTTTCAACATTTGTAATTTTTTCATTCCAGTTTATCAATACACAATTTAAATTAAGCATTTTCCTAACAGAATAATGGAGAATAACACATTTTCTTTTTGGTAAAAGATGCAACACACTTGAAGTTGGAGAAGAAGTTTTGGACAGTTTAATATTTTATTTTAAGGTATACTTTTTCGAGAATATGGTTAAACTAGTAGAAACATGAGTCAGATTGTTAATCTTTAGATGTATATATCTTTTAATATAAAACAGATAGAGAAACGGGGCGACATGAATGAGAAAATAGGAAAATTTTAACTTTTAGAGGTGTTCTATCTAAGCCTAACAAATTAAATAGATTTTTTTTTGTCTTATTAAATTTCAAATAGTGTAATCTATGGTTCTACCATTGAAGACATTTTCTCGCTTTTATTTTTTGGATCACAAATATAGTGAAGAAAACTAAACAAATATACTACATCGAAATTTTAGCTCTACTTGACATGAACAAGTCAATGTATCAAATAATCTTTCGGAGAAAAAATAATGCAAAAACATATGCAAACAATTGTACTGAATTTATTCTAAAATATTTGGTCACAAGTTATCAAAGGGATAACTCAAAATATATGTTGCAAAAAAATAAATTGTGTTAAAACAAATCAAACTAAGTTAAACAGATCAATTTGTCATTTATCTAATTTTATATTGCACGATAATTTAAAATCAAACTCTAGAAACATACTCAAGATAATTAAGAAGAAAATGAAAGTGTGATAAAAACAATCTCTAACTACATAATTAGTCATGGTGGAGTAAGACATGTAGCATGAGCAACTCAAAGCTACTATCATAGAAAAATAGGGAACCAAGACTTTGGTAGTTACTAAAAACACAATTGTTCATAGCTATGTTTTAGTTGCTAAACTAACAAACAATCAAGATTTTTAGAATATTGGTATTTCTTTAGAGATTTAAATTATTATATATACAATTAAGTGAAAATTTAAAAAACCGGGCGTAGCCCGGACTTACCCTTAGTGTACCTTAAAATAGACTTGAACCTGATCACTGAAAGGGATCAACTTAATGTTAAGTTCAATAGTTCTCACTTTTGTCTTTAGTTCTCAAATTTACATCAAATTTACATTAATTTCATAAATTAAATAAAGTATATATATATTTTAAAATTTATTTTTAAACCGGGACCTCTACTATTTTAAAAATCATTTTTAGGAAATTTTGTTTGCAAATAAATTTCTGAAAGTGTCTATTTTAGACAATATTTCTAATGTCAATTAGATTTCATTCTCATTTTATAATGATAAATAATTAGGGCTAAATACAACAAATGAATCCTTTAAAAAAAATATTTCCAAACGGACATTCCTACAATTTAAAAAATTCTACTCAAAAAATTCCGTTTAGAAATAAGTTTATCAAAATACCCATTTTAGACAATGCCCCTAATAACTAATTACACATAGAACAACCTACTTCATGAGATTTTCCACAATAGTCCAACCACAGTCCAACAAAAATCAGCTGTTTCCGTTTCCAACCACTCCATGAAGTTGCAAAACCGAGAAAACCGTACCAAAAACTTTTCCATTTCCAAAGAAAAAGGAAAAGAAAAAGCAAAACACATATGTGAATTGAGTGAAATTGCCGTTTACATAAGAAAAGAACCAATCCAATCATCTCCATGTGCACTCCAAAGCATCTCTACATTCTAAATTTTCCTAAAGTAAATCAAAGTTGAGACCACAAAAACTCACGATTTCACTCAATTTAATAAAATAAAATAAAGATGCTTTACTTCTGGATCACAATCATCACTAATTGCACTATACGCTATGCTTCAGCTTTGAATCTCCTTTTATATGTACTCTCATGTGATTGTGATTCTAAAACAATTCACCTTTAATTTTTTTTTCTCAACTTTTTATATAATCAAATCTCACATGTGTGTGTAGCCATTTCTCAATTCCCAAGTTCTTTTATCCAAATTGTTACTGAAACATAGAGAAATGGGTGTTACAGGAGGACTAGTGAGAAGCATTTTCTTCAGAAACAAATCATTTGGAGCTCATGACTATAACAACAAAGTAAGTCGTCATTTTCATCAAAACCGATGATCACTTTCGTTATTTTTTATAAGGATGTTGTAATGTTTTCAGGGAAGAAGTAATAATCTTGGTGAGAAGAAAAGATGGAGCTCGGTTAGATCATATCTATGCGGAGATGAATTCAACTCTGTCCTCGCTGTGAATGATTCAGGATCCATAAAAGATTCCGAAACTCTTTTTACAATGTCTCAGCAGCAACTGAGTTCAGTTCTCGCAATTGAAGATTCAGCTTCTGTGAAACATTTTGAGGATGATGATGACTCTGTTTCTGTTAAAAGCTCAGAGGCAACAGTGACTCAGCCTTTACATGTTGAAGATAACCAAAGTGAAGCAACAGAGACACACATATCTAAGAAGCATCAGACTAATCCAATCTCCAAGTTGTTTCTTGAAGAAGACGCTGCTGTTATAATTCAGTCAGCATTTAGAAGTTACATGGTTAGTTTTTTTTACCTTCATTCTTTTGTCTTCTTATGTTATGTCTACTCCATTGACTCTTAAGAATGTGTTCAGGCAATACGTGGGAGCAAAGAAGTAGAAGAGAAGTTTGATAAGGAAGAGAGCTTCTCAGGAGAGGAATCACAAGGGAAGGTATCATTGGGGACATCATTAGAAGTTCAGACATGTAATTCCGTTAAAGCAGCGTCGTTTAGGAGAAAACGAGTATCAAGAACACTACAGAATAACAAAGCTCAAGTTCTGAGGATAAAGGTAAGTAAAACATGTGGAGAATTCAAAGATATATAGACGAATAACATAACATTGCTTATGTAGCAGGAAGACTGGGATGATAGCACAGTGAGCAGCACCATATCAAAATCGAGGATTCAAAGCAGGATCGAAGCAATGACAAAACGAGAGAGAGCATTAGCTTATGCATTTTCACAACAGGTAATAAAAATTTGAAACACCTAAGAGGTCCAAAGAACTTATACAATTTTTCTAACCTGTGAATCATTTGTTTAAAGCTAAGAATTTGCTCAAAGAAGAAGCAAATAGATCGCGGTAGTGAAGACGAATCAAACATGGGTTGGAGTTGGCTAGAACGCTGGATGGCAACCCGTGTACCGGACAGCATATCGATTGAACCGATCGATGTTGCTACGAAAAATCATACATTGGTAAGAAAGAATAGATCTTTTGGTGTAGCTGGCGAGTTGGAGAGCTGTGCTTCCAATGATCTACCTCTCCAGTTCGAAAGCATATCAGAGACACAAGAACAGAAAACCGTAAAAGCGAGCATATCGAAGCGCAAATCTGTTCCAAGCTACAAAAGCCAGAGAAGGCATAACAGAGTAAAGAAAAAAACCACACACAATGCATAGAAGCTTCTGATTCCCATTCATCTCAAACATACTCACCAGCCGTTACGTGTTTCGTTTTCTCTTTCGCAGCTTCAAGCAACCAAAAGAGATCTGCAACAACAGACAAAGAAAGCAAAAAACGCCAAAACAAGCTGCAAAATGGGAAACGAAGGCGAAGAAACCTCAAAGAAGTAAATCTTTGCGTTTCATAAATAGTTTGCTCTCTTTCAAATAATATCATAACAACTTTCTGTAAATTATTTTGTGGAATCAAACCAGTAAATAGGGATAAGAAACTGGAAACACCAGAGTACATAACAATCAAAGTACTTAAAACAGTAGTAATGATATGACCAAATCTTCGGTCTCAAATTTGATATTACAAAGGTGGAACTAAGCCAACCAAACAAACTTAGATCCTATCAATATCCTCGTCCTCAAACTCAATGTAATCATCACCAGCATTCTCTTCATCTTCATCAAGATCACCAACAATACCTTCATTAAGACGAGTATTCTCAGGAAGCTCACCGTACGCCTTAAGAAGCCTAGCTTCATCAGACATGTACTTAAGAATCACATCAGCTTTGTCATCTTGGTAATCTCTTAACCCAACAAGAATGATGTCACCAGCTGCAATCCAAACCTTCTTGTGCATCTTACCACGGATATGGCAAAGACGTTTAACACCGTCGATACACATAACGTCGCATCGACCATTGCCGAGCATACGAAGAACTTGCGCATACTCTTGTCCATCTTCTTTAAAGATAAGCTCACGTTTCTCATCATCAGCTTCATTCTTTCCTCTCTTCCTGTTCTTTCCTCCCTTTCCTTTGTTCTTCGGCATTGTATCTGTATTAAATTCACAAATGTTTCAGCCTATAATTGTGACTAAAGACGACAACTTTACACATAATTTATCAACAAATTCACATATCACCATAAAAATAAAACTTTATCAAAGGGTTTAATTAAGAAGGTCTGGTTCCACAAATCTTATAAGAAATTTTATTAGATAATAATCAAAATCTACACTTTATACAAAATCTTTTAATAATGGCGTGAATGTTGAAAAAGTTTGAGGAATAGATTCGTTTCAATTCGGACAAAAATTGACATAACAGAACCAAAATCAGGATAAACAATTTTCTTATCAAACAATTCCGGTCACGAGGAGCGATCAGCGATCCAAGCATACACTAAGAAACATGTAATCCTAATATAATCACTAGAAACCCTAATTTAGATTTGAATAGCTAGCGAATCACAGGTGGCGTGAGAGATGAACTGAATCAAACGAAAACGAAAGCTTACCAGTTAAGGATGGATCAAGTTCAAACTAATCAGGACGATCTTCGAATATGATTTTTTAGAAATCTCTCTTTTTTCCTTTCAGGAATAAGTTTTGTAGCTGCTGCCTGCGGTGCTCTAAATTTCTCCTTTTTCTTCTGAGAATATGTGTTTTATAAAATTGTATATAGTTTGTAAATACCCTCGGGTTTTAGGTTTTATTACCAAGTTATGCCATTATCCTTTCTTCTTAAAACTCCATTAAACAAAAATATCTAATTAATTTTGCTTGTCTTCAAAACTCTTTTCCTGATTTTACAATTTTCGTTATTCTAGAAAAGCATGATATTTAGGTGAACTGTTTAGCGGATTTTTGTCTCTAATATCTTTCTTTAAAAATAGTAGAAACAGATCCGCGCTATGCTACAGAGTTATTGTCTAATTTTTATTTCCAATTTACACTAACATTATTTTTCTTAAATCATGTCTCATTTCAGTTTTTTAATTAAACCGGTTTTTGTATTTTTAGACATGTGCCATGGAAATTGTAAAGGCAAACTATATTCCACCACTTCCAAATTTTTTTATTTTTTTCTTAAAAAACTAATTTCTGTATTTTCTCCTACTTTTCTTATTTTTTTTCTTGAAACTTCTCTTCTCTGTTCCTAGATTCTGTTCAATTCTTATGTTCTTGACAAATATGTGTGTGGTTTCAGGCATCTCTTCCACCAAAAGTTTAACTTAAATAATAAAATTAAATACTCATGGGACGATGATGATGAACATGCTCTGATATAATGTTGTTCTTAATCTCTGGAAATCTTTCTCTATTGGCTATTGCATATTAGTTCGTTTGTGATTCCGGCTCTGGTTTCTTTGACTATTCATATTTTAAATTTTAATTGTTTATTTTTCAGTTTTTGTATTTTCTTTTGTTTTTATATTAAGAGATACTATATATTCAATTGTTAATCCATGTGGTTTTTGTTGCTTAACATTTTATTATCTAAATTAGCGTTACACTCAGCAGAAGCCAACATGTGTCAAAATTATAACTCGTCAGATCTTAACACGTGTATTATTCATTCATGCCACATGTCAAATTATAAAAACTTATATAAAAAACAAATTTAACAAAAAAAAGAAACTCAGTAATTGTTAATATATTAAATCATCAACTAAAATTCATAAATCCCAACAAAAAACCTGGAAAAAGGGAAGTTTTCTAAAAAAAGAAAAAAAGAGAATCATAAAAATGTTAAAAATGTTAAATTATCTAATCAATAAATAAATTTAAAAAATGCATTTAAAACAAATACAAAAAGACAAAAAGTTTAAAAAAAAAGAAAAATAAGAAAGCAAAAAATTATTAGTTTAACCAATCAATAATTAAAGTTAAGAAATATATTTTAAAAATTACCAAAACGAAAATATTAACTTCAATTTAGTTTATTTGCAATGTTATTCATAAAAATGTTAAAAATGTTAAATTATCTAATCAATAAATAAATTTAAAAAATGCATTTAAAACAAATACAAAAAGACAAAAAGTTTAAAAAAAAAGAAAAATAAGAAAGCAAAAAATTATTAGTTTAACCAATCAATAATTAAAGTTAAGAAATATATTTTAAAAATTACCAAAACGAAAATATTAACTTCAATTTAGTTTATTTGCAATGTTATTTTTCAAATTTCATGGTTTTCTACTAAATTACTAATATTGTTGTTATTTATTTTTAAGTTATTTTATAATATTATTTATATATGGATATTTGTATGATATAATGTATATTATTTTGATATAAATTTTTTGACTTCTATTAATTTATATGGAGTATACTTGAGGTTAGACTAAGATTTTATTATGATTGAAAATTGAGTTAAATTGTATAGCAAAATTAAGTATGTATGAAGACGAATATCAAAACAAATACCAAAACAAAATTTTTAACCTAAATTTAGTTTATTTGCAATTTTAGTTTTCCAAGTTTCATGGTTTTCTATTAAATTACTAATATTATTGTTATTTATTTTTTAATTATTTTATGGATATTTATATGATATAATGCATATTATTTTGATATAAAAGTTTTGAGTTCTATTAATTTATATGGAGTATACATGATGTTAGAGTAAGATTTTAATATGACTGAAAATTAACTTAAATTGTATATCAAAATCAAGTGTGTATGAAAAAAGTTGATTTAAAAAAGAGTTAATAACCTTGACCTTTCAGATATTTTGGTTCATTTTAGGTATTTTAGTTATTTGATACAAAAATAATTTATATTTTCGGGTTTATAATTGTTGGATAAGTGAGTTATATCAAGTCTAAATGTTATTAATATTTTTGAGTATATAGTTGTATTTTGATTATTTTGGGTATACATTCGGTTCTCGGTTTGGTTCAGTTCATGTTTGGTCTTTCGAATATAAGAGTTTAATATCCATTTAGATTTTTTTTGTTAGTATCCATTTTTGGATTGGATTTGGTTTAGATTTTCTGATTTCTGATATTTTGTCCATGCTATCTAACATGGTAGTCGAAAAAATAAACAAAAAATGAGAACCAAAAGCTTTTAGACATTATATAGATTTTTAATATTTTTTAAGAAAATTTTAATATAAAAAATTAGTTAATTTATTCATGTAGAAAATTAAAACTTTGTAAATAAATATTTTTTCTAACAAAACATAATTTTTATTTATTTTCCTAAAACAATTTAAGATATATTATTAATAATAAATATTTAACTAAATAAAAATAATTTATTTTAATGTATTTTAAAATTTTAAAGTCATCCATCGGACGAGCCCTAATCTAGTACAGTAGTAAAAAGCCTATATGTACTTGTTTTTAAAATAAAGCACACTCAAGAAATTGAGATATTCAAGAAATTAAGATTGTCAATGGCTTCGACTATAAAATGGTAAGATGATGAACTCTTAGACTATGCATAGGATTGTATTATGTTAATAACAACAAAAATATTATTCTTTAATGGATTTATAGCATAACTCCAAATGTACAGTCCTTGACAATGCAAGTAGCAACACGATTTTATAAAGAAAATCAAATATAGATTAATGCCTTTGAGAATCACGAACAAGTAGCACATATAAGTTTGTGACTACTAATGTTTAATTTACTTAGAGAGCAAATTGTTGCGATTCTGACCTCTCTTCTACTCTTTTAGGTCAGCTCCCTCTAATATCTCTAGCTCTGTTTTGATTTTCTTGTATCACTCTGTTTTAGTATTTGTGCTAGAGTAAAATAAAGAAAACATTTAACTTAGAGAGACTAACTTGAAGACTACATTGTTAATTTCGGATCTCTTTTAATGATCATCTTATACAACACCACATACACATTCTTATAATACTTGCTACACACACTTGCACTTAAACCATACTATCATTATCCTAAGACTTACATCAGCCAGTCTACAAAGTTGGAATACCAACTCCCTAATTCATTCTTACACAACACCTCCACTTTGTTACTTGCTATACTCTTAGACTAAGAAATACATCACTCTTTCTTCTTTGAGCCTAACTAATAGCCCAATACTAATATTATTACAAAACAACACAAGCACAACTTCTTTCTTCTTCGGTTGAATTTGCTTCTCCCTCTTTGTCGTTAACTCTCTTCACGACACTTCTTCTTCTCTTTTTCGTTGTTGCTTCTTCTCTGTTCTTCATCATCTTCTTCTTCTGAAGCTTTCTCAGTTTCTCCTTTGTTGCAGGTTTTATCAAGGACTAAATTTCCAACACATGTACTATCCAAAAGTGTAAGTGGAGACTACATACTTGATAGCGCAGCAAATATATCAAATGAAAATACTTAACGATTCTTCCAGATCAATAACTTTAATAGCTACTTCTTTGTTAAGCTCCATATCAAACCTGGTAAGTAAAGGTAACAGTCCAGCATACGAATAAGGCCGACACAATTGTTCTTTAAGTATTTATAGGATAAAACAATAAAAGAACCCAGTGAGTGTAATGAGCAAACCGAGATGAAATCTGAAAATATAAAAGCCCTTACGTGTTTAAACTTCTCTCATGAGCCTCTCGCGAAGTAAAACTCCATCTATTAGGTATCTGAAAGCAATAAAGAATCCCACAAAGAGGAAAGTAAATAGACAAATCATTTTTTTTAAAACGATAGTATCTGAGAACCATATAACCCAGAAACATCAAGCTCTTGTCCATGGATTTGATGGTCATTAGAATAATAAACTATTGTCTTCCAGTTATCAGACTCTCAATGATAAATCCCTCTCTGAGTCTAAGAAAATAGAAAACCAGATATAATCTGTTTAACTCCTTGAACTACATCCTCTCTCGAAAAAGTTACCAGACCTGTTTATACATCCTCTCTCGATAAAATTACATGTTTCCAGAATAAATGCAGCGAGCAGGAAGAATCATAGCATATTTTCCAAGCCATATTCTGAGAATATGAAGTTTTCTTCGGTTCTAAAATATCAATCAAAAATTTGGATTTCAAGTCGGATCCAATACTAATAATGCATCATGTACACGAATCAAACATGTTACCTTCAGTGACTTGTAATCATGTCTGAGTGATTTAAGAATGTCATCATCTACTCCAAAGCACCCTTCTAGAAGAAGTTCTTCAAGGTGTTGAAGCTGTAAACACTTGCCTGTGATCTGTACAACATATCGAACAAAGTTAATTAGTTTAGTATCCAACAAACATGATTGAATTTCCAGATTCTCTCTAGATCAAATCCAAACATATGAAACCTATGTGTTGAATTCGGATATATTGATTGTTGAAGAAAACATATAATGTATAAAATGTTCAAAGACCAAAAACCAAACCAACGTATAATCAATCTACTTGGGGATTTTATTTTCTGGAGATTTAGCCCGCAGGAAGCAAACACTCACTTATTGCGAACTTCAAACTGTACACACAGGTCACATAAGAACAATTTTAGAAATGACAAAAGTCGACACCAAAATCTTACTGTCCTTGTCGTTGGGTGACTCTCGACATGAAAACCAGCAGTAAAGTGTAAGATTCTTTGTTTTTTGGGTGGGGATTTGAATCAAAAATTCGTTGTTAGGAATATGATAAAAGAGGGTCTCTGATCAATGGCATGAGTGTGTTTTGGATATAGCTCTTGGAATGTTTTCCTTTGCCTTGGCTGCTTGAAAACAGTTTATCGAGAACCTCAAACAGTGTTTGATGTGCATGAACTCTCAGTTCTGTGTCCTGAAGAGATACCAGTAACCATTCAAGGATCAAAAACTGAATTCGAAATAGATAAACCAATGCGTTGTGGTACCAAGTATTAGGCAGGTAGAATATCAAAGATCCTACCTGAACTCCAGAAGAAGAAACATCCTTAAGAAGAACATAAAATAAACATCCTTAAGAAGAAGAAAAATAACACATTCTAAAAGCGTGAACTAATCCAAGAAATATTTCCTCCACACATCCCAATAACTTAAGATGAGAAAAACCTATAAATACACCCAAATCAAGTTCAATTTTCTTTTCAAAATTCATCTTTTCTCTTAAATTGATTCTCTTTCACCAACCGATAACTCAAAAGGTGCAAGAAAAAGTAAACATACCGAGTAATCAAAAGGAAATCAATGGTGGAAGGATCAGTCTCATCGAATTAAGGCAACACAGCCATTCCTGAGTACGCAGGATGAATCCCACTATCAAACTGCAATCACACAATAGATTCAACAATAGACATTCCCAAATCAAAAATCAAACACATTAGCACCAGGAAATTTTACGGAAACTAACCATAATTGTTTTGCCTCTGAAGGACATGTAAACACAAGACCGACCCACTTCGTTCCCAGTGTCGATCCTCTCTTCGAGAGAAACAGGAACAAAGCAATATCAAAGAAAGAAGAAGGAACTTTGCATGTTGATGTTGATGCGACTCCAATTTTCGTATGATGAAAAATGATTGAAGATCTGAAGAACTGAAGTTGTTAAAGAGAGAACGAATCAGATCCAAAAGGAATAAGGAAGAAGAAGAAGAAGAAGCAGAAGCGAGAAAAGTAAGAAATAAGAATGAACTTTGCAAAATAGCTAATGTTAAGCTGATGTCTAACATTGTAATAAACTGATTGGTACTTCAAACTTTTTTCATTATTTAATGACATTGGTACTTCAAACTTTTTTCATGATATGTCATCTCCACAAGCTCTTCAAAATGGTGAAAAATTATTTTTTGGAAAAAATGTCGAAAAAAACATGAACTTTTAAAAAGTGGATAAAAAGAGTATCAACTTCTGAAATGCCGATTAAATCATAAACTTTTTGTTGACTTTAAATTTAAATACCAAACTTTCGTTGACTTGGCATAATAAGGCACAACGTTAACTTGACTAACAGAACCAAATTACAGTGTTAACGTACCGTTTACCTGATCTGTTACGTCTAAACGACACAGTTTCGTTCTTAACTAAAACGACATCGTTTAACCAACTCATCAGATCAAAAAACGATCAAAATGACATCGTTTTGCCCAAATCATTTAAAATGGACTGAAAGCCCAAGATCCAATTGCAGCCCATGATGGTTTTTAATAAAACGATGTCGTTTTGCGAAGCGAAAGTTAAATCTGTTAATCGCGACTTAAATCTTAAAATCCCCAAATTTCCCCAAACCCTAACCCTAGAAATCAAAATCGACTTGTAGAAATCAAATCAATTTCTCTTGATCTTATCGGAAAATCTAGATGGCTCGGACCCGTGGTGGATTCACGAGTGGTGGTTCACGAAGTGTGGAGAGGAAAACCCCAGAGAAAGTCGCGGGGACGGAATCTGAAGCGGTGACTAAGCCAGCAGATCCTGAAGCGGTGGCTAAGCCACCAGATCCTGAAGCGTTGGCTAAGGCACCAGATCCTGCAGCGGTGGCTAAGGCACCAGATGCTGAAGCGGTGGCTAAGGCACCAGACGCTGAGGCGGAGGCGGTAGTTGAAAGATCTGATCAAGGGTCCCGTGGAGGACACCAGAAGCTGAGGCCGAGTGGTCCGAGTCGTCGGTCATTGAGACTTGCGACAACAAGTCCAGGAAAAAACATTGGAATAGGAGAATTTGAGCGGTGGCTGACCCACCAATACCTGAGGTGGAGGCTGTTCCTCCAATCTCTTGTCAACGGAGCCGTGGAGGAATTAAGAGTGGTCCGACTCGTTGGTCACTGAGATTGGTGAATTCATCTCCAGAGAAACAATCAGATGTACCTGAGGTGCAAATGGGTGAAACCGATGCTGAGGGTATTCGAGAAATTGACTGTCAGAGTATTCGAGAAGGTGATGGTGAGCGTATTCGAGAAACTTCTGCTGAAGTTGTGAGTCTTTCAGACTCATCAGAACCCAAAACTAAACGAAAGAAAAAGCAGCAACGAGAGGTAGACGATGATGATGAGGTTAATTCTCAACCTCGGAAAATTCAGAAGAAGCAAAAGCGGAAGGTAGACGATGATGATGAGGTTGTTTCTCAACCTCAGAAAAATCAGAAGAAGCAAAAGCGGAAGAAGCAAAAGGGGAATATAGATGATGATGTTGTTGAGGTCGGTCAAGGTAAACAGAAACGAAAGAAGCAAAAGGGGAATATAGGTCTAGAGGTTGTTGAGGTTGTTCCTCAAACAAAACAAAGGCAGAAGAAGCAGAAGAAGCAAAAGAAGCAGAAGAAGCAAAAACGTAAGATAGTCGACGATGGAGATGGTGAAGAAGATCGTGATAAACGTAAGATAGTCGACGATGGAGATGGTGAAAAAGATCGTGATCCTGTGGCTTTGAGTGATGATGATTGTCCTGTTGCTGGTGATGAAGACTGCGAGGAGGTTAGGTATGATAACGAGAGAGAGCATGACAATGAAGCTGGGGGTATAGGTCTAGAGGAACAAATCGAGAGAGAGTATGACAATGAAGCTGGGGGTATAGGTCTAGAGGAACAAATTTGCGATGTCTTTGTAGCTGAGTTCGGAGTGAATGCGAGGGAAGAGGAGAATGGTGGCAGTGATGGTGAAAGTGGAGATGAAATATGGGATGATGAGAGGATTCCCGAACCACTATCACACAGTGATGATAAAGAAGATCAAGAAGTTGAAACTGATAGTCCTCGAGAAGCTGAAGATCCTGAAGAGCTACTGAGGTTAGGGAAAACATTCAATAGCCCTGAAGACTTCAAGATTACTGTGCTGAGGTATTCACTGAAAACAAGATACGACATTAAGCTGTATAGGTCACAAAGTATGCGGATTGGTGCCAAGTGCTCAGACAGTGATGGGAAATGTGCATGGAGATGTTACTGCTAGTATGATAAGAAAAAACACAAGATGCAAGTGAAGATCTACGAGGATGAGCATTCATGTGTGAGGTCAGGATACTCGAAGATATTGAAGCAAGGAACAATTGCTTGGTTGTTCTCAGAAAGGTTGAGAAAGAATCCGAAAATGACCAAAGTAGAGATGGTTGAAGAGATCAAGAGAGAGTACAACATGACCGTAAGTGAAGACCAATGTGCAAAAGCAAAGTCAAAAGTTCTGAAAGAGAGGAAAGCTATTCATGTAGATCATTTCTCACGGATATGGGATTATCAAGCGGAGATATTTCGAACTAATGAAGAATCTACATTTGAAATTGAGACAACTCCAGGGCCAGCAATTGGAAGCTTACAAAGGTTTTTCCGTCTCTTTATTTGTTTTAAAGCACAAGTAGTCTCTTGGAAGCAAACATGTAGGCCTATCATAGGAATAGATGGTGCGTTTCTTAAATGGGACGTTAAAGGTCATCTCTTAGCTGCTACTGGTAGGGATGGGGATAATAGAATAGTTCCCATTGCGTGGGCTATAGTTGAGATTGAGAATGATGACAACTGGGACTGGTTTATTAAGAGGCTCTCTGCAAAATTGGAGCTTGGAGATGGAAGAGACGTAGCAATCATCTCAGACAAACAATCGGTTAGTGTATTTGTTAACTTCTCTTCACCTTACCATTCATCATTATCGATTTTCCATACTCATCTCTGTATTTATTTCCATGATTTTTTATCAGGGCTTAGTTAAAGCTATTCACACTGTCATTCCACAAGCGGAACATAGACAATGTGCTAGGCACATTATGGACAATTGGAAGCAAAATAGCCATGACATGGAGCTTCAACGACTGTTCTGGAAAATTGCAAGGAGTTATACAGAGGGAGATTTTATCTGTCATATGCAAGAGTTGAAGAGCTACAATCAAAGTGCATATGATTCTCTGCTAAAGACAAATCCAAGGACCTGGTCGAGAGCTTTCTTCAGGATTGGAAGCTGCTGCAATGACAATTTGAATAATCTGAGTGAGTCTTTCAACAGGACCATCCGAGTAGCAAGAAGGAAACCCTTACTGGACCTGTTGGAAGACATAAGAAGGCAATGTATGGTGCGCAATGAGAAAAGGTATGTCATTGCTGGAAGGTTGAAGACGAGATTCACCAAGAGGGCACGTAATGAGATTGAGAAGATGATTGCTGGGTCACAGTTTTGTGAGAGATGGATGGCTAGGCACAACAAGCATGAAGTACGATTAGGAAATAACACCTTCGTAGTGGATATGAATGACAGCACATGTGGTTGCAGGAAGTGGCAGATGACAGGTATACCCTGTGTGCATGCAGCATCTGTTATCATAGGGATGAAACATAAGGTAGAAGATTATGTCAGCGACTGGTACACTACTCAAAGGTGGAAGGAAACTTATTATGATGGTATTGGTCCTGTACAAGGCATGAGTTTATGGCCAAGAATGAACAGATTAGGTGTGTTACCACCACCATCGAGGAGAGGTAATCCAGGTAGGCCAAAGAATCATGATCGGAGGAAAGGTGTATTCGAAAATAACACCAAGTTGTCACGCATGAACAAAGTGATGACATGTTCAAATTTCAAGCAAGAAGGTCATAATATACAAGGATGTCACAATCAGAGAGTGGCAACTCCACCAAAAAAACCAAGAAGTCGACCACGGAAAGATCAGGTAGTTTATATCATCTATCCAATCTCATTTTTTTAAGTATTTGTGGAATGAATGATTGATAATAATGATTGATTCAAACCAGGAACCAAGGAACATATTGTTTGGACAAGGACAACCATTGGAACGATCTCAGCCTCCATTTGTTTCACAAGGAGCACCATCGGAGCCACTATCTCAGCCACTATCGGAGCCACTATCTCAACCACTATCACAAGGAGCACCATCGGAGCCACTATCTCAGCCACTGTCACAGGGAGCACTATCTCAAGCACCATCTAGGCCGCCATCTCAAGAACCATCTAGGCCGCCATCTCAAGCACCATCTAGGCCGCCATCTCAAGCACAATTCAGACCACCCTCTCAGCCACCATCTCAAGCACAATTGAGGTCACCATCTCAGCCACATTTCAGGCCACCATCTCAGCCACCTTTCAGGCCACCAGCTCAGAGTGGAGGAGGATCACAGACGGAAAGATCACATAGAGGAAGAGGATCACAGATAAGAGGAGGATCAGAGACTGAAAGATCAATGTATAGAGGTTGGGGGTCATGGTTTGGTCTATTTGGAATGTAATGAAGAATATTGAACATGGTTTGGTCTGTTTTTTGTTTTCTTTTGGTGATCAAAACCTCCAGTTTAATGTTGAATCAGTTTCAGATTAGGTAGGTACTGAACATGATTGATTGTTTTTTCTCGGATTAGGTTGATTGTTTTTCTCGGATTAGGTTTGTAATGAACATAACTGGTGTCAAAAAATGAACATCGTTTGTTTTTGTTTCAATTGTTTTGGTTTCACTTCTTCTTCCTTTTGTTTCACTTTCTTTTGTTTCACTTGTTTTAAAGTTATCAATATTTGAACCAAACTAATTCAAAGGTTTAAAACAAGGTTACAACCAAACCAAACACAATAGCAAAGTTACAACTAAAACAAACACAATATGAAGCACAACAAGTTCACAACCAAACACAATAAGATTACCATTACTAATAACCGACCACAAGTCTCTTTCCATTTGCTTGACCAAAGCACATGTAAGCAATCACAATGGTGACAAGGCATAGCCAAACAAAACACACTTTCAACCACACTTTCCACTTGTGGATTTCCATTTTCCTCACCATTGCTTCTTCTTTTAGTTCTTCTATGAGACCATTCAACTCATTTACCTCAGATTTTTTTTTGGCTTATCTCATTTGCCATGATTGCTACTCTTGGTAAAGCATCTTCGACCTCCTCAAACACAGCATCCTCCACCCACTTGAACAAATGACCCTAAATCACAACCAAATAACATTCATAATTACATCTATCACTCATTGCAAGTCCTAAGCATTCACGCAAACTTCAAGTCATTGAATTTTTACCACAAACAACATTCATACTTACATCTATTTTTGTTGTCCACAAACCCGCATCTCGTTTGCTGATACACCGGAAGAACGGTTGTCCTGGGTTCTCTTGAGTCTTAGCGGTGAAGATCGTGACATCTAAGCCACACACACACTTCGATGGGATACCACGGACTTGGTAGACACATGATGTCACAGAGCTTGAACTCATCAGACTGTTAAGAGTAGAATCACACGATTGAATATCCACGAAAATGAGAGAAGATCGAGACAAGATAGAGCGAACAATTTTAGCTTTGGAGATTTCGATTCGATTTTGGAATTTGGGGAAATCGATTTTTGATTTTGGATTTGGGCAAAACGATATCGTTTTGATCGTTTTTCGATCTGATGAGTTGGTTAAACGACGTCGTTTTAGTTAAGAACGAAACTGTGTCGTTTAGATGTAACGGATCAGGTAAACGGTACGTTAACACCGTAATTTGGTTCTGTTAGTCAAGTTAACGTCGTGCCTCATTATGCCAAGTCAACGAAAGTTTGGTATTTAAATTTAAAGTCAACAAAAAGTTTACGATTTAATCGGCATTTCAGAAGTTGATGCTTTTTTCGTCCACTTTTTGAAAATTCATGCTTTTTTTGACATTTTTTACATTATCTTTTGAGAGACACAACTGAACTATTACTGTATTGATTTTTTCTTTTTATACCTACTAGGTTAATACCCGTGCATATATACGAGTTTTGTTATAAATTATTTTGTTTTAGTATTTTAAAAACTATCTTTTACTAATTTACTTACAATTATCTTGATTTGTTTCCTAATAAGAAAAATTTTGTTTTTTTTTCTTTTTATAAAACAAATTTATTTCTGTTATAGTTAATATATACAATTTTGAGATATAATTAGTTAAACTAATTTTATATTTTAATATATAAAACATTGAGATTAATTTTTCATCCTTAAAAGCCAACAAATTCAGTTAGAAAACATACAAACAAAACTAATATATTGATTTCATTTCTTATATAAAACATAAAAATAAATCATAAACTTATTGATTTTTATAAACTAATAAATAGTGTAATTATTTAAACATAATTAAAAACTATAGTAAGAAATATGATTAAACATGTAAGAGAAGATGCTAACATATAAAATAAGATGATAAAAATATATGATAAGTTAGAGTGTCATATTATTTAATGTTTATACTTTATGATTTTAAAAATTTTAGTTTGATTTTTTTTAATGTTTTACAGATTTTAGTTTAACTAAATTCAAATTTATTTATTTGTTATATAAGATTAGTAATTGTTCATAAATATTGAAGTGTCTTGAATGGACTGATGTGTCAAGTTTAGAGAGAGCTGATGTGTCAAATTTGGAGAGAGTTCCTTCTCCTATTATATATAGAGTTTTTTCTTTTTAAAAAAAAAATTTATTTCTGTTATAGTTAATATATAAAATTTTCAGAATAATTATTTAAACTAATTTTTTATATTTTAATATATAAAACATTGAGATTATTTTGTTATCCCTAAAAATAAAACCAACAAATTCAGTTAGAAAACATATAGACAAAACTAATATATTGATTTCATTTCTTATATAGATCATAAAAATAAATCATAAACTTATTGATTTTATAAACTAATACATAGTGTAATTATTTAAACATAATTAAAAACTATAGTAAGAAATATGATTAAACATGTAAAAGAAGATGCTAACATATAAAATAAGATGATGAAAATATATGATAATGTTTATATTTTATGATTTAAAAAAATTTAGTTTGATTTTTTTAATGTTTTACAGATTTTAATTTAATAAAATTCAAATTTATTTATTTGTTATATAAGATTAGTAACTGTTCATAAATATTAAAATGTCTTGAATAGGCTAATGTGTCAAGTTTAGAGAGAGCTGATGTGTCAAACTTGGAGATAGTCCTTTCTCCTATTATATATAGGATTTAATCTCCCATGTCTCTTTTTAGAAAAGGATATTCCAAAACTAACTCTCATTCTTTTCAATTAAGAACTCATATATTATTATATAAATTTAGGTTACACTAACCAGAAGACGACACCTGTCAAAATTATAACTGACAAGATCGTGACACATGTCACTAATCATTCAGATCTAACACGTATGAAATTATATAAAAACAAAAAAACAAATTTAACGAAAAAAAGAAAATTTATTAATTGTTAATATCTCAAATCATCAATTAAAATTCATAAATCCCAACAAAAAAATGGAAAAAGTGAAGTTTTAAAAAAAATAAAATGTTAAAGTATCTAATTAATAACTTAATTTTAAAAATACATTTAAAACAAATACAAAAAAAGAAAAATGTGTAGTTTTTTTTGAAAAAGGAAAAATAAGACATCACAAAATTGTTAATTAAACTAATAAATAATTAAAGTTAATAAATATATTTAAAACAAAAATGGGTACCTAAATTTAGTTTATTTGCAATGTTACTTTTTCAAGTTTCATGGTTTTCCACTAAATTACTAATACTTTTGTTATTTATTTTTAATTACTTTATATATTAATTATATATGGATATTTTTATGATATATTGCATATTATTTTGATTAAAATTTTTGACTTCTATTAACTTATATGAGTATACATGAGGCCAGAGTAAGATTTTAATATGATTAAAAATTGAGTTAAATTATATAGCAAAATCAAGTGTATATGAAGAAAAGTTGATTTCCAAAGAGTTAATAACCTAGACCTTTAAGATATGTTGGTTAATTTTAGGTATTTTAGTTATTTGATATAAAAATAATTGATCTTTTCGGGTTTATAATTGTTGGGTAATTGAGTTATATCAAGTTTAAATATTATTAATATTTTTTGGTATATAATTTTATTTTGAGTATTTTGGATATCCATTCGATTCAGTTCATTTTTGGCCTTTCGGAGATAGGAATTTAGGATTCATTTGGATTTTTTGGGGTTACTACCTCTTTTCGGATTGGATTTGGTTTAATTTTTTGGGTTTCTGATATTTTTTCCACGCTATCTAACATGGTAGTCGAAAAAAAAATAACAAGTGAGATCCAAAAACTTTTGGACATTATATAGATTTTTAGTACTTTTATAAGAAAAATTTAATATAGAAAGTTAATTATTTTATTCATGTAGAAAACTAAAATTTTGTAAATAACTATGTTCTCTAACAAAACATGATTTATGTTTATTTTTCTAAAAAAATTTAAGATATTATTAATAACAAATATTTAATTAAATAAAAATAATTTATTTTATTTTAGTTTAAAATTTAAAACTCGCCCATCGGGCGGGTCCTAATCTAGTTTTTAAATAAATCTTAACTAAAACCAAAGAAAAAGAAATAAAGTAAATGAAAGAAAATTGAAAGGTTTAGATTGGTGAGAATTTATGGGAATAATTAATTTTAGACCAATAAAATTAAGACGTGTGTAAATTTTGAGAGACACAACTGAACTATTACTGTATTAATTTTTTCTTTTTATCCCTACTAGGTTAATACCCGTGCATATGTGCGGGTTTTGTTATAAATGATTTTGTTTTAGTATTTTAAAAACTAACTTATACTAATTTACTTAAAATTATCTTGATTTGTTTCCTAATAGGACAAAATTTTAAAACGGGTATGGATCTACAAATGAACTCTATCAAACTTGCTAAATACATGCTAGCATAGGGTCCTAGCGGATATATGTTAGAATAATATTTACTCCTTAAAAGAGATTTATTTTGGTACCGTGTTTGTGTTGAAGATCTAGATCATCAAATTGCTAATCCGGTTAGATATCATTTTTATTTATTTAAAACCCTATGATTTTTCAGATTCCAATATTTATTTTAAATTGATTTTATTTCCTTAATTAATGATTTTATTTGGATTTCTTTTTGTGACAATATTTCCATATTTTCATCCTATCTCTGTTTAGATCTACAGATATATAATGCTTTTTACTCTCTGTGGATTCGATCCCACCACTATACTGCTGCGCACACCCGTGCACTTGCGGAGTTTAGAGGTTTGGGTAAAACCTGATGCAATAAACATCACATCAAGTTTTTGGCGCCGTTGTCGGGGAGTAATTGTAGTCTTTAGATCTAAGCTTTAGATCTAGTCTAGGATATTTTAATTTTTGCATTTTCTATTTTATTACGTCTCTGAGATCGACCGATCCACATAAGATCGATCGATCCTACTTCTTGCACGATTGACCGATCCCTTTCGAGATCGATCTATCCTACTTCGTGCAAGATCGATCGATTCTTCTTTGATCGATCGATCCTTTTTCTCTCGAGATCGACCAATCCCTTCCAAGATCGATCGATCCCAGAGCTTCTTAATCGGATCTGACTTTCAAACTTCTTTTACTTCTCAGGTGTATGCAATTAAGGAGCACGGCGTCTAAAGATCTACAAGACCTGAGCATAGAGGAGTTGACAAGGAACTCCACAAGGAAGATCAAGGAAACAAAGAAGAACAAAACCACAAGGAAAGCAAAAGATAAGGTTAGTATGGCTGACCCAAATAACTTAAGAAACATTCCCCCTGTTCTTGATGGTGAGGATGCAGAGCTAATCTGGCAGAAAGAGGGTCAGGTTAATCAAAGACCTCTCAATGATGCTGGAGTTCCTGGGGTGAGAGTAGATGCTGCGCCGGGACTGCAAGTCCTTCCGCACAGGATTACCTTAGGTGAGCATGATGCCCCGCACGTCTACTATAGGAACTGATCTGCTATTATTCCCCCTCCTATCCTGAGACAAGATTATGAGATTAAACCTCAAATAATCGCCCTGGTAAAACGGAATCAATTTCATGGGCTATTTAACGAAAATCCAATGGATATTGCTATATTTGAGGAGATCTGTAGTACCACCAAAGCCAACGGATTCCCCCAAGACTACCTCTGTTGTAGGCTATTCTCTTTTTCCCTTGCTGATAAGGCTCATAGATGGCTGAAATATTTGAGTCTTAGATCTATCACTAGCTGGGGTGAATGCCGAGCTGCTTTCATACAGCAGTTCTTCACTAAAGCTAGATCCGCAGCACTAAAAATAAATTAGCCACATTCCGCCAAGCTGGTACCGAGTCCTCTATGAAGCTTGGGAACGCTATAAGGAATACTTAAGGGGCTGTCCCCCTCAAAGCTACACCGAGTCAGACATGATGAACTTTTTCTATAACGGAGTTGAAATGAAGTATCAAATGGCTATGGACACAGCCAGTAGGGGAGAATTCATGAGCAACACGCTGGAGAAACAATGGAGCTCACTGAAAACCTGGCGGCGAGCGACTCTAACAGATTTTCTGACTATGATAGGAGAGTCAACCCCACTCGAGCGAGTGATAAGATCATAGAGGAGCTTAATGCTAGGGTGGACATTCTGATGAGAGCTCAAAAGAGATCTGTTAATCTCTTGGAAAGTGAAGAGTTCAATGACGAGAAGGAACAAACTGAGGAGATCAACTTTCTAGGTGGACAAGGAAACTACCAAACCCGGGGTTTCAACCCAAATTTTAGGAACAATCCTAACCTGTCCTACCGCATTACTAATGTTGAGAACCTTGGAGATCAGTTTTATTCACCTCGGAGTACTCAAAACCAAGGGAACTTGATATGCTCAAATTAACCCTTAGAGATACTCTCTCAAATTAAAAGATCACTGTAGTACTTAGGAATCTAATCCACAAGGACTCTAGTTCAGACAATAGATTATCAGTTTTGAATTAAGCTAAACCAATGAATGTAAATTAAATAAGACAAGATGAAAACAATAAAATAAAGATGTGGATTCAAAATGAGAATAAGCTATACCTAAGGAAATCAATTAGGGAATACTCTGAATTGTGAACTGGGTGGTTCGATATAGGATGCAATTGTTTGTTCGGTTCTTAAACTCATAACACAACTATGATATCTATCCAACTCTCACTGCGACGACATCAATCCTTTAAACAATAGAAAACCAAATCTCTTTGCGAGTCCTAATGAATGAAGTCCGCATGAATAACAAGTATGATATGTTCACCAAAATTCCTAAACCAACTCTCGCTGCGAAAAGGTTGTTTGCTCATCTAAGATTAGGTCAGGATATCAATAACACTCTCGCGCCTACTAACATTCTTATGATTCTAGATTTCTGGCGGCTAGCCTAGAACTAGTATAGATTCAAATCTAGATGAAGAACATTATGAATATCTAAATATGTTTATGCCCAATTCAACAATTCATCATAAACCCTTGAAAACCCTATATATAACAAGGTGATTACTCAGGCATAATCAATGAAACATAAATCATAATCTGAATAATACTCATATAATAAATCAAGAGAAGAGATAAGAGTTTTGAAATCTTCTCCAAAAATATCTGTAAAGGTGGCTGTGGAAAATAAAGCATATGTTTAAACAATGACCTAAAAATACTATATATATGTTAAAAACACGAAATTGGACTTATTGCAAATAAGAAAAACTTCTGGGCAAAAACTGTAAATCTTCGGCGAGAATAGTACCATGTCAACCGACACTGTTCATGTCAATGAACAGTGACTCGATGAACAGTGCTGATGAACAGTACCGATGAACAGTACTCGGTGAACAGTAACTTCCCAACTTTTCATCTACAATGCTCCAGAATTGCTCCATAATGTATCAACAAGGTCCATCTTGCATTTGTACCTAATAAGACTCATATCATAACAAAAAGACTCTAAAACCAATATGTATATCATGGCTAAAAACCATAAAAACCATGATATATCAATTCCCCCAGACTTAGCTTTTGATTGCTCTCAAGCAAACATAAAACTCAATCAAGGAAGAAGTTTGAAATCGCGAAACTCACCTACTCTTCAGAACATTGGGCTTACTAGCCATCATGTAATCTACATGGTACAAGAACAATTCAGAGACTAACCACCATGTACATTTACCGTAGTCACTCACAGTTTTCTCAATACCCATCACAACTTAATAACATATCCCTTTAGTAAGCCAATCATCGTTGGGTCTCATTTCCGAATTCAATGTTCAAGAGCCTTCTAGACTCAGATGTCATCCTATACCATAACAAGACAAACCTCACAACAACAATGATGCTTTCGTCTCCCCCAGACTTAAATTCTTTGTTATTTTAGATCTTATATTATTTTCTTTTTGTCTATGAAGGTAGGCTATTAGAAGTGAATAATGGGTCATGGGATCGCTCCTACCCTCACAACAACCCTACTTTCATCATCTCCTTAAGAAGTAGAAATATGGGGGCATAGATTTCTCTTACCCGCTTCTACTTCAGAGAAATCACTTGGTCATTCATAAACTATACCATAAAGGCTTTTATTATTATTAACAACTTTTTGGGGAGACTAGACATCATAACTTACTTTGGTTTTATCAGGTCATGTATGAATGAAAAGTCATGATCTCAAACACCAAATTCGTCCATGAGGTAAAAGGAACTGACAGAAATTAGCCCAGGCTATAGCGGACATCTGTTGTAAGTATGGTGATCTCAAGTTAACCGGTCAGACTTGGGGTTTTTCCATTTGTTGAATCTGAATAAGCTCTGCAACAATGGTCACCAGAAAACATAGCAAACAACAATAGACCAAGAGATAGTTGATAGTTTCTAACTAGGTTTGACTCAATAAAACAAAATTTTGAAAAATAAAAGAAAATTTGGGACTGACTCTCAAAATAATAAATAGAGTTAGTAACAACCTCCCCCAGACTTAAACTACACTGTCCCCAGTGTAATCAAGCTTAAGGAAGGTGAAAGAAAGAAATAAAAATAGAACAAGAGTGAATTGTTAAGTTTTGAAATTCGTGACCTGATATGGTGGTACATGTCGATCGACACCAAAATGGCGTGTCGGTCGACACGACTGCTAAGGTCGGGCAAAGAATTTTCACACCATAGTATAGTCAATCAATCCGTTTTCTGACAAAATTTTCTGATTAAGAGCTCCAAATCATGTCAAATAACAACAGAATATGATAACATAACAAGTTCAAGTAAGTTCCAGTGAAAATTAAAAGACAAACTGACTCAAAAGCATGAATAAAAAATGACTCAAGGTTAAAAAGAAAAAGAAAAACTTACAAGTGGGTTGCCTCCCACTAAGCGCTTGTTTTGAAAGTCATTAGCTTGACTTGGCTGAAGCACGGACATCTGGAGGATGAGTGAGTGGCAATGAATGTCTCTCGGGAAAATGTCTCTTCATCCATGGTGAAGTATAAGCATTGGGTGCATGAGGACGAACAAGGTAATGAGGAACAGCAACTGGGTGGGATATTGGTATGGGTGGGATGCTTCTTTTCCCTGCAAAATCATCAACAGAAGAAACAAGTGCTCTACGAGAATCTTGTGGCTTGGTTAACTGGAAAACAACATTTGTATCTTGAAATTTTTTATTGATGATATTAGATGATTTTGGCTTAGAAAGTGTGTACCTTTGCTTTTCCCGGGTGAATGGAGTGTGAGATCTAGGGGTTTCTTTTTGGCAACAACTCTCAGACTTGTAGCATTGATATCATCCTCAAAATCAGAAGTTTTAGACAATTTCAGATCAACTGGTGGAGTGTGTCGACCGACACAAGTTGGTGGTGTCGATCGACACGAAGGCACAACTCGGATATCTGCACTTTTTCTGCAATTCTGCTCAGCAATCCTTGTCTCCATCACAAAAACATCATCCTCTAGCAATCTATCAATGAGTATAACTTTGTCTTGCAGCCTAGTCTGGAAGATATGATCACCACTCCTATCTCCAAGCTCAAAAGCTTGCTTATTCACTTGCTCATTAGGACCCAACTCCTTGACATACCCAACAGTAATGTCTTTGGAGGTTTCTACAGAGAATGTCTGACCATCAATGGTTGGTGTTTTCCTCAGCTTGTCCATATCAAAATTCATCACCTTATCACCCAAATTTAAAGCTATCCCGCTTCCTCTTACATCAATGGGATCACCATCTGTTGCCAAGAAAACTATTCCCAAAATGAGAGGATCCTCCGGTTTTTCCTCATATTTCAACACCAGAAAGTCTGTGGGAATCAAACAATCTCCAATCCTTACTGGAACATCTTCTACAATACCATCTGGAATCCTCTTGGACCTATCAGCCAAGACAATAATGATCTTTGTTTGCTTGAAAACAGTCATCCCAAGTCTAACAACAACAAAGTGAGGTATTAAGTTGATAGTTGAGCCAAGATCACAAAGAGAATGAGAAAATCTTTCTGTTGAGATGCAGCTCTACCTTGGGTCAGGTAGTTTCTCTATAGTCCAACTCTTAATCATGGCACTACCTTGTTCAAAGACTACCACTTCCTTTTGCTTTCCTTTCCTCTTATGTGGGATTTTGTTCAAGCAAATTGCATTGATGTCTCTGGTAAGCAAAGCTCCTTCCTCAGGACTCACACCATTTATAACCATTCTCTTAACATACCTCTTGAGTGGAAGTGTAAGCTTAACTTCATCAACTTGAGGAAGTTCAATCATAACCTTATCCATCATATCATTGCATCTCATATTCTCCATCTCTTGCTTAGACTTCCTTGGCATTGGATAAGGATATGGTACCTTTGATTTGTAAACCCTTTCTGCAGGTTGTGGTGTTGTTTCAGCTGAATTCAGACTGATGTTACACTCACGTCGACCGACACCAAATGTGAGTTGATCGACATGGATAGATTATGTCGCCTGTATTCCTGCCCATGTCGACCGACATGGTGATTGCGCGTCGGTCAACGTGGACAAAATTTCTTCGGAAATCACATCATCTTCCACTTCTTCCAGATCTATGGTGTCCTCAGATGACAATCCTTTCTTCACAACAAGCTCTAGTTGTATCCCACTACTCAAAGTAACAACATGGCATGGTTGATGTTGTTTTGTATCAGATCATCTTGAAGAACTAGCTGATTGGGAAATTTGAATATCTAGCTTCTTCACATGGCTGTTCAAAGCTTCAATTTTTCCATTCAAGTCCGTGTACAAAGGATCAATCTTCCCCTTAAAATCAATTGTGATATTCTGCTGACCCTCTAGTATATGTTCCAACATAGACTTAATCTAACTTTCTTTAGTGTTTCGAGGAAGTGTCTGGTGAGATGAAGATTCATAGTTCCTGGTGAAACTATTATTCGGATAAAGTTGCTGGAACTCAAGCCTTGGTGTGTATACATATCTCTGTTCCTGATGTCTAGTTCCATTGATGTAGTGGACATCCTTTTTTTCAACCTCTGTAGCACACTTAACTGATTTCTTACCCACAAGAAGACTGTGTACCATATCCACCTTTGCATTCACCTCAGCAATCTGACCATTACCCATGTTAGATGTTTGTCTTGTCCTCTCAAGGTCTGCATTCTTGGTACTATTACTAGAAGACAAGTTCTCAATCAGCTTACTCACAGCCCTTGGTGTATTGGTCTTAAAGTTTCAATTGCTAGCAGCATCTAAAGCCACCTGATACCTCCAATCAACACCTCTGAAGAAAGTACCCAAAAGCTAAACCTCACTGAAATAATGATGTGGACAATCTCTCTGATATCCCTTGAATCTTAACCAAGCTGCTTTGAAAGTCTCAGTAAGTCCTTGAGTAAACTGGGAGATCATATTTCTCAAATCTTCATACCTCGCATCATCATAGAAGTTGTTCAGAAAGGCTGTCTTAATTGCATCCCAAGTCGTCAAAGATCCCGGTTTCAACTGCTTAAGCCAATAAGCTGCTTCCTCAGAAAGTGAGTATGAAAAGAGCTTACAGAAAATGTAGTCCTCTGACACCCATTGGCTTTAATGCTAGAAGCCAAATCCTCAAACCTCTTAATGTGATCCATTGGGTGTTCATTGGAAAGACCAAGAAAAGGGTGCTGTCCTACAAGAGTGTAGTATGCGGGTTTCAGCTCAAAGTCATTCCCTTGAAAAGTAGGAGGTCGGATAGCAGACCTATTAGCATAGAACTGACTAGACCTGTTATACTCAGCAAGTGTTCTCTCCTTAACTTTGTTTTCATTGTACCCATGCTGCGGACCACCAACATTGTGTCCGTGTCGACCGACATGGCCAGCTGCCTGTCGGTCGACATGCTCAACGATTTTGAGTATCACGTTTCCATCCTCATCTAGTTTCTGACCCTGCACATTGCGCGCATGCCCCTCTGAATCACGCAAAACTCCAGCCTCATCCCTAAACAACACCAATGGATTAACCATCTCTGATATCCTTTGTGCTTTCCAATTTGCTCGCTCCAACTTTGCTAGTTCTTGAGTAGAAAAATTTACAAGTGAAAGACCCTTATTGCTCCTGGTACCGTGCTTATGCATGCACCTGAATCACACAAAAATATAAAGAACACGTAAGTAACAAAAAAAAAAAAATTTAGACTAAATTCTAATATAAACCTAATGGTGAATCAAATAGTCTTTGACAACGGCGCCAAAATTTGATATGATCAAATTAACCCTTAGAGCTACTCTCTCAATTAAGAGATCAATGTAGTACTTAGGGATCAAATCCATAAGGACACTAGTTCACACAATAAATGATCAGTTTTGAATTAAGCTAAACCAATGGATGTAAATTAAATAAGACAAGATGAAAACAATAAAATAAAGATGTAGATTCAATATGAGAATAAGCTAGACCTAGGGAAATCAATTAGGAAATACTCTGAATTGCGAACTGGGCGGTTCAATATAGGATGCAATTGTTTGTTCGATTCTTAAACTTATAACACAATTATAATATAAATCCAACTCTCGATGTGATGACATCTATCCTTTAAACAATAGAAAATCAAATCTCTTTGTGAGTCCTAATGAATGAAGTCTGCATGAATAACAAGTATGATATGTTCAAAAAATTCCTAAACCAACTCTCGCTGCAAAAAGGCTGTTTGCTCATCTAAGATTAGGTCATAATATCAATAGCACTCTCGCGCCTACTTACATTCCTATGATTCTAGATTTCTGGCGGCTAGCCTAGAACTAGTATAGATTCAAATCTAGATGAAGAACATTATGAATATCCTAATATGTTTATGCCTAACTCAATAATTCATCATAAACCCTTGAAAACCCTAGATCTAACAAGATGATTACTCAGGCATAATCAATAAAACAGAAATCATAATCTGAATAATACTCATATAATAAATCAAGAGAAAAGATAAAAGTTTAGAAATCTTCTCCCAAAAACTCTGTAAAGGTGGCTGTGGAAAATAAAGCATAAGTCTAAACAATGACCTAAAAATACTATATATGTGTTAAAAACACGAAATTGGACTTATTGCAAATAAGGAAAAATTCTGGGCAAAACTGCAAATCTTCGGCGTGAATAGTACCATGTTGACCGACACTGTTCACGTGTGTCGGTCGACATGAACAGTAATGATGAACAGTGACTCGATGAACAGTGCCAATGAACAATGCCGATAAACAGTAACTCGGTGAACAATGACTTGATGAACAGTAACTTTTCCAAGTTTTCAGCTACAATGCTCCAGAATTACTCCATAATGTATCCACAAGGTCCATCTTGCATTTGTACCTAATAAGACTCATATCATAACAAAAAGACTCTAAAACCAATATGTATATCATGACTAAAAACCATTAAAACCATGATATATCAGAACTTCCAAAACAATGCTGGTTATGGTAAAACAGGATTCAACCCCCAATCTGGGAATGCTGGTTCCATGGGGAAGATTGAGTCCTTATTCCAGCAAATCATGGAAAGACAGAAGAAATTTGCTGGAGAAATCAACCTGATGGATGATAATATGTACAATGATCTTCATGGGAGGCTTGAATCCTTAGGTGCCCATGTGAGGATATTGGAAACCGAGGTAGCAAGGTCAGCCGAAATGATTATGGCATTACCAGGGACTCACCCAGGGAAGCTTGAAACCAATCGCAGAGAATATCTGAAGTACATTGATATGTTCGGAGATGATGAAATTTTTATGGAAATGACCACTGAGATCGATCGATTCGAAGGTGGGATCGATCGATCCAACGATGAGAGCCACTGTTTTCTCGGTGAAAAGATCGTCTCTGATTTTATTAGGATCGACCCACAAAGTGAGATCAATCGATCCTACTCATCTGATAGGAATTTAAAATTCGAAGAGGAGCGAACACGATTTTGGGATCCCCAACTTAATAAAAACCTAAAAAAATTCAGAAATCACAAAGAGTTTAGAAAACCAATTGTGCAGCCACCGAGAGAGATGAACTTTGCTGAAAACATGAAAGCTAATGAGGATCAAGGAGAAATTTGAGGAGATAACCCACAACCACCTGGAAAAGCAAACCCTGAAATGCAGAAAAAGATAGATAAAGTAATCACTGAGATGAGGGTGAGATTACCCTTCAGGGAAGTTAAATCAATGATCCCTTAGATCATGGATTGTATGAGAGATATCATTTCTGGAAGGACATCCATGCAAGAAGCAGCTGATTTCCTTCAAGAGGAGTGCAACAAAAAGATGCCAAAAGAGTTCCCCCAAAAATTAGAAGATCCTGGAAGGTTTAGTCTCCCGGTTATCATAGGGCAATATCGCTTAAAGGACAGCCTGATTGACACTAGTTCCAGCGTAAACATGATGCCACTCAGCCAAGCTATAAAGTTAGGGTTACTCCACATGACACCAATTAACATGGAAATTGAGTTGGTTGATGGAACAACAGAAGACCAGTAGGGAAACTCTTAAACATTCATGTCTAGTTTAAGGGGAGTTATGCACTAGTAGATTTTGTTATCCTCTCCCTGGATGAAAAGTGGACAGGAATCATACTTGGCAGACCATTTCTAGAAACAACCAGAGCCTTAAGCATCCCCAAGAGAAGAATTAAACTTAGGTTTAAAAACACATCCGTGACCTTCTACGTTGAGGCCGTCAACAGAACCCCCACCATGAATGGTCAAACTTTCATTGTGAAAGATATGGATTCTGTTGATGTTGTTCAATCAATGGACATGACTCTGAGAAGTGATGGTGATGAAGATCCAGCAGAAATAAACTATGAAGCTACTGAACAAAATCTGGATTACATGATGAGGGCTGTCACTGCGAAGCCCAAGATAAAGGCAGAAAACCAACCAACAGATGAGGAAGATACCATTCCTCTAATAAACCCAGAACCCAATTGAAATAAAACTAAGTCAAGCTAGTGACTTCGCAAAAACAAACGCTGGTTGGGAGGCAACCCAACATGTTCTTTTAATTTATTTTTGCTTTTGAATTAATAAAATTATTTTATTTTATTTCATTTTATTTCCCTTCAGTTATTTTATTTTATTTATTTATTTTTCAAAATAAGATATGATGATGTTTTGTGTTGAGCTGACTGAAAACAAGTGCAAAACACAGAAGATGCGAATTTCAAGAAGTTTTAGGACGCTGAGATCGATCGATCTTGGGAGGATTGATCGATCCCCGAGACGAGAAAAGCTGAAAACCAGTTCGATGTACAGAATAATGCTCCTTTTTGGTCGTAAAATTCTTTCCACGGTTTATGGTTTGCTTTCTTGTTCATAATTCATTATCTCAAGTGTTGTTTCGCAACACCACTTTTCTTTGATTTTATATCACAGCGGGATGCAGTGATTTAAGTCTGGGGGAAGGGGTGACAGCTTTTATATGTTACTAACACTGTGTTTTCTTTTGTTTACTTGTCCCAAAAAAATTTCAAACTTTTTCAAACATATTTTTTTTCATTTTTCTTGAGTCATTTTATTGAATCAAAACATGAAAATTTTACAATTTTCTTGGACTTAGTTTAGGAAGATTGGAAACACCATAAGTGGATCAACTTTACCTAAAGCGATCTATCCTTTGGAAATCTGAATGATCCAGCGTTGGCTCTATCTACTTGGATCTTTAACTTGGACTAATCTACTCACTTAGGGGCTATACATCACATAAAGGATCATATACATCCGGAGTTCACCCCCATTCTTATTGGAGCTCCGGATGGTCAAGCTCATTTTTAGTTTGGTTCCACACCCTTACACCCTTTTTCATTCAGACTCCAGTCCTCTTTCGCAACATTAGGAGCATGTGCAACCAAGTGCAAAAACTACGGAGTATGGGAGCCGGGACAACCAAATGTTCTAAAGATTTTCGAGTAAGTTTTCTAGTATCAGTACTTCATCTATATTAGTTTGAGTTGACTTATGGTGCAGTTTTTAGTAGGATTGATGTACATGGTTAGAACTGGTTCCAACTTCCCCTTCTCAGAAAAAATGCTCTGGGATCGACCGATCCTATCTAGATCGATCGATCCCGTCTCATCCCGAGACTCTCTTTAAAAAAAAAGAAAAAAAAAGAAAATGAAAAGAAAGAGAAGGGAAAGAAGTCTGAAGGAACCAGAATAAAACTTTTTATTTATTTAATTAGCTATTTGTTTCTGTTATTTATTTTAGCACCAATAGCAACTCTATTAGGATCATTATATAGAAGCTTGCTTAGGATCCAAGGTTCATAAGGTTGTGCACCATCTTTGGTTTCTGTCTCACTGTGATTTTGCGCATTGGCTTGCACCGGAGTTCATCTATCATGCCTAACCATCACCCTCAAAATGGCCCCCCGTTAGCAATTTCGATCCCTTTGTGAGACTGCACGCAACACTTAATGAATGTTAAAGGGCGGTAATGTTTGCTATGCTTATGGTAAAGTACATGTTGTACTGCTATAGTTCAATTAACCTTTCACAAGGTTTCTTTTTGGTTTACATGGTGGATTTCTAAAGCTAAGTGTAAGTTCCTGTTTTTCAAACTTCCACTTATGTACTTTGTTTCATTGTCTTGTTGCTTACTTGAGGACAAGAAGGATTCAAGTCTGGAGGTGTGACGAGTCTCTATTTTCACTAGTTTTTACTATTGTTTTTACATGTTTTATTGAGTCTAGAGTTAGGTTTTGTGTCTTTCTAGACGGTTTTAGTGTCTTTTCAGGTTTTCACATCATTGGAGCTAAAATGGGCTATATGGAGCAACTTTTTACACATCATTGGATTTTCGAGACACTCTGGATCGGTCGATCTTGAAGAAGATCGACCGATCCTGAACAAATTGGCCAGTCAAAGGAATCTATGAGGTGGCACGGATCAAAAGAAGGAGATCGATCGATCCAACCAGATTGATCGATCTAGATCACGAATATTCTCCTAATAGCATATTAACTCAAAGTTTTGACCTAAAAGACTCCCTATAAATAGGTGTCATTTCCTGAGCGGCCATAGAGACCTAGACACGACTTTTCACTGTTACTTTGTCATTTTCATTTTCATTTCAGATCTGTAAACTCTTACATTGATTTTTGTCAGATCTATAATATTTTCCATTGCATTTTTAGATCTACATTCTATCTTCATCTCTTTCTTTGCATTTTACATTATACAACATCATGATCTATCAACCCATTGTCATGGTTGAGTAGATCTGTATGTTGGGAGATGAGATTTATTCAAAGGGATTTAATATTTAATTAGGTTATTGTTATAGATTAGGCTTATGATTATTAGATCTCTACTTCTATGAAACAAATGCTTTTGTTAGGTTGATGAATCTATCAAATGACTCATAGGGTTTTATAATACATCTAGCGTTGGTTATTCTACCAGGAGTCTATAGTTTGTGGGATTGATTTCCTGCATCCCAAAAACAGGTCTGGATCTACAAGTGAACTCTATCAAACTTGCTAAATACATGCTAGCATAGGGTCCTAGCAGATCTATGTTAGAATAATATTTACTCCTTAAAAGAGATTTATTTTGGTACCGTATTTGTGTTGAAGATCTAGATCATTAAATTGCTAATCCGGTTAGATATCTTTTTTATTTATTTAAATCTCTGCGATTTCCCAGATCCCAACATTTATTTTAAATTGATTTTATTTCCTTAATTAAATATTTTATTTGGATTTTATTCGGATTTCCTTTTGTGACAACATTTCCTTATTTTCATCATAGCTCTGTTTAGATCTACAGATCTATAGTGCTCTTTACTGTCTGTGGATTCAATCCCACCACTATACTGCTGCGCACAACCATGCACTTGCGGAGTTTAGAGGTTTGGGTAAAACCTGATGCAATAAACATCACATCAGTATGCATGCTAATGATCAATGAAATTTGTAAGTTTACTTTATCCAAATTATCCATTCGCATATGTATTTTAGTCATATGAATTACCCATTTGGATAATGAAATTTACTACCCTTATTACCCCTTACCCCTACCTGTTACCCGCACTACCCGACCCTTTCTTTTTAACGGTATACTTTAGGTAACGATTTTCAATACCCTTATTACCTTTACCCTACCCTTACCTGCAATTACCAAATCTGTTACCCTTAATGCCCAGGCCTACGTACTTCTAAAGTTTTATTTGAATCTATGTTTATAAATACTTTTTCTCCAGTTTGGACAACCAACTATAGAGTGAGTTTCTAATTCTTTAATGTTTGGTTGGAGAAAAAAAATCTAAATTATTAGAATTATTTTTTATTACCAAACAAAATCTAGAAGTATCATAATATCTAGATTCGAACCCGCATTACACCACATATCATTTTTTTTTGTATGGAATATTATATTTATTGAAATAAATAGAAAGTTTTGAATTTAAAAGATAAAAGTGGAAACATTAGAAACTAAGTTAAACTGAAATTAGAGAGGGCAGAGCCAAATGCTCAGAAAACCCTTCAGCTTTTCGTCGTGAGGTCCAGTTTGATGCGTTTGTTGTCCATTATTGGTGGCTCTTCAATGAGAGTAGGAATATAGTTTTGGATAGTTTTGTCGATCATACGAACCAGGTGGGTTGAGGAAAGAGGTTGTGAGTGATGTCGTCTCCTGTTACTTTCTCTTTTACAAGTGATTTATCAAGGCTTAGAAGGCAAGTTTCAACAATGTATTATTCATCTTTGAACGGCAATTTTGAACTAGAGACTAGAGTGTGTAACTTCAGTTAGGCATAATTTTCCTTCCTATTAGACTCCCACACAAAGAAGTCCAAATGGAGAATGAGTAAGGGTATGCGAATAATAATTGATCATGAGTTTCATTTGGCTCTCCACATAATATACATCGCTGCATGTCACCGCAAACTCTAGTTTTAGCCCATTTAGAGAGACGGTCTTGGATAGATAGCCAAGTGATGAACGCGTACCTCGGGACTTGGTAGGGGAACCAAATCAAACGAGGATAAGACTGCATGATCACTTCCCAAATGTGCTTTGAAGATAATTTATTTTTGTATTTCTCAGGTCTCCAATGCCATAGCCAAGTGTCTGGTCCCGCGTATGTAGTTGCTGGAGACATAGCAGAAATTCTTTGCAGAGTATCTTTAAAGCAGAATTTGCGACGCCAACGGATGTTCCATCCTTGATTATCGCAAACATCCAATACCACAACAGTTCCAGGAATACCTAACTGAAGCGGTCATGTTTCTCCCCAAACATCAATGAGACGACTCATAATTAATCAGTTATCAAACCAAAAGTAGGATGAGTATCCATCACCAGTTTATTGTTTTAGAAAAGTAGATGAAATGGATCTCATCTTCAAAAGATTTTTACATATTCAATACCCTTTTTTTCCCTGATTAACATCCCAAAAAGACACATTTTAAAGCAAGTGGTGTCGTGTCCAGGCTACCTATAAAAAGAACCAGATGAACTGAACAATCTCCATATTAGGCGTAATGAGAAAACTCGAGATGTATCACAAAGCTTACAAGCTCCTAAACCTCCTTTACATTTAGATTTGCATACATCATCCCATTATACCTTTGCTTTAGTTGTTGTATGAGGAGAGCCAGACCATAGAAATGTCGAACACATACTTTCGACCAACTCCAAACAACGATTAGGTAATCTGAAAACAACACACCAATTTTTTTTAATGCTTGCGTTCACATATTTTGATCAGTTGTAATCTTCCCGTAAATGAAAGCATTTTGTTTGCCCATGATAGAAGTCTTGTGTAGATTCAGTCGATTAGAGGTTCATAATCCAAACTGGTTGATACATCATGTATTTTATGGTTTTCTGACATAATATGCATTGGATTTAGAGTCTTTTGTATTATATATTGAGTCTTATTAGGTACAAACACGAGATGGATCTTGATGAGCACTTTGGAGCTTTTGGAGGCTTGTAGCTGAGCAAAACAACTAGGACACGAACATTGCTGTCCATGTCGACCGACAGGCTTTACCTGTGTCGGTCGGCACACACGTGACGTGAATGACGCTTTCGAGTTTTATCAAGTTTCAAGAATTGTAACTTTGCCCCAGATGTTTCTAAAGTTTATATTTTATGCCTCATCGTGTTTTTAGGTTAAATATTATGTTTAGAAGTCCCAGAGACTAAGTTTTGATTATTATAAGTTTCATTGTAAGTTTCAAGCAAGTTTGTTAGAGAGAAGATTCAGATCTAAACCTTTGTAGAGAGAAGAATTTTGAACTCCTTTTGTTTCTATTTCTATTTTATGAGTATTATTCAGATAATGATTTTTGTTATCTCTTCTATGTCTGAGTAGTCACCTTGTTAGATCTAGGGATTTCTAGGGTTTATGATGGTTTATTGAATTGGGCATAGACATGTTAGGTTATCTATAATTTTCTTCATCTATATTTGATATTCACACTAGTTTTAAGATAGATCACCTTAATCCTGGTACCACAGGAATGTTGGTAGGCTCGAGAGTGCTATTGATATCCTGACCCAATCTTAGATGAACAAACATCATTTTCGCAATGAGAGTTGGTTTAGGAATTTTGTAAACATATCATACTCATTAATCATAGAGACTCTATTTATTGGTATTTCGCAAAGAGATTTGGTTTGCTTCTGTTTAGAGGATATATGTCGTCTCAGCGAGAGTTGGATAGATATCATATTAGTGTTATGAGTTTAAGAACCGAACAAACAATTGTATCCTGATTATCGAACTGCCCAGTTCATATTCTAAAGTATTCCTGATTGATCTTCCCTAGATCTAGCGTTTTAATCACTTGAATTACATCTCGTTAATCTAGTTTACTTTTAGTTGCATTGCTTTTATTTAATTACTATTTATTGTCTAGCTTAATTCGAATTTGTTACGTCTATTGTGTGAGTTTGCAGAGTCTTTGTGGATTTGACCCCTAAGTGCTGTAATCGATCTGTTAATTTGAGAGAGTAGTTATAGGGTTACATTTGACCTCTATCACTGGTCATGCTCTTCGTCGTTAGGAATAAACTTAAGTACCAAATTTGAAGTTCTTCAATGGGAAATCCAAGTGAAGTAGCTACCTAAAGGAAGTTCTCACTTATTTTACCCAAAATGAGGAGTGATGGTTTTTCAGCAATAATTTTTAAACCCGAGATACTACCAAAAATATTAAGAACGTTCATCACCCCACCAAGAGATTCTACGGTACCATCCATGAATACCAAAAATGCTATTGGACGATAATCTCTCATTGTTTTGGGACTAGTCTTCTTTGGGATAAGAGTGAGGGTAGTTGCATTGACTCCACATAGCATGAAACTAAAGTGAAAGGACTATAATGCAGTCACAAACCAACTTTCCCCACTATAGACTAAGCCGCTTGAAATGCCCTAAGGCGGCTGGAAATTGGAGGATTTTTTTATGATAAACTCTGCTTCTCTCTTAATTGTCATAGGCTCCGCAATTACCTCACCCGAAGCTGTAACTAACCGACGGATACCGTTATGTGCAGCTAGTTGCTGAACTGTATGATGAAAAAATGCAGTGTTCTAATCCCCATGATTAAGCAAATTGATGTAAGATTTCTGTCTAAAGAGCTGCTCTTCAACACTTGCCAAATGATGCCAAGTACTAGTAGCTTCCATAACTGCTGCAAATGAATCAGAGGTAGAGTGTAGTAAACCAAGTTTTGTTTCTAACATAGAATGTCGAAAGCTGCCTTTGTTTGGTTGTAATATCTCCATATCGGTCCTTATTTAAAGCACGAAGAACCGGCTTTAGTAACTTCATCTTTTGATGAAACCTATCAAGGGCATAGCGCGAGTGAAAAATAGGATCGGTGTTCTGCCAGATTTCAGACACAAAGTCTTAGAACCTAGGGTGCTCAACGAGGAAGTTAAAAAAATTATAAGGGAGCTGAAGTATGGACACAACATCTAGCATGATCTAAGATGCCATTAGCTTCAAATTCTGCATAAGCTTGAGGAAAAGCTGTTCTCCATGATGCAGTAACTATTGCCATATCAAGTATTTTTCCAATAGGGTCAAGTTCACGATGATTCCACCATGTGAATTTAGGTCTGTTATATTCCAAATCTGAAATCCACAACCGGTAACTAGCTCCTGAAAATTCCTCATTCCCATTTGATCTCCCATATAACCAGGTGAACATGAGTGTTCCGAAGAGCATAAGGTCACATTAAAGTCTCCCAGAATTATCCAAGGTACATTACCGCATACATCTAAAATCATCTCAAATAACAGACGATCACTCTGGAAGTTCGAAGCGTAGACACAAGTACATAAATTTTGTTCTCCTGATACAGCTGAGATCCACACGTGAGACTGTGAACTACGAGATAGTGGAGTAACAATAACATCGTCAGACCAGCAGGGCCGGTCCAACAAAATTTAAGGCCCTAAGCGAAACTTAAAATATAATTATTATTTTTTATGTATTTTAGTCTTGAAAATAACTATAATAAAAATTATATTTTTGATAACTATTATAAAATGAATTTATGCTTATGAAAATAACCATATTTTTATTTTAAATTTCTGAAAATTAAATAAAATTTGTATATTATTTTCTGATTTCTTTTATATTTCTAGTTATATCATTAAATATTTAAATATAATACTAAAATTCTATTACCAAACATGTATTTTATTTAGCTTTCAAAATGTTTAACATATGTTAATACTACTAAAATTTGAATTTATATTAAATATTTATACGATGTACATAACCACTAATTATAATTATAAGTTTTTTTTTATACAGGTATAAAACATTTATTATAAGTAAAACAATACAATATAAGGTCAAGGTGGATTAAATTTCCACACCATGATATCAATATTGTAAGGCTAATTTTTTTTGTTTGTATGGGGCCCTAAGCAACCGCTTACGTCGCTTACGTTAAGGGCTGGGGCTGCAGACCAGACCAGCCAAATCCAACATAGACGGTGACAACCATTGTTGGTAAGGTGATTCCAATCACCACATGTCAATTGTTTAAATCTAATTTTTTTGTTTTTTTCTTGTTTTTTACAGTTTATAAATATACTTATTTTATTCATATAATTTTAAGTTGCTATTTTTTGTTTCTTTACTGTTTATAATTTTCTTATATTCTGGTTGTTTAATGTATATTTGATTCTTTTTGTCTTTACTGTTTACTGTTTAATGTGATTTTCGCATCAAATTGCAAAGTGTTTAATCTTGGAAGTAGATAAAAATATTTCAACATGGAAGACTATGATGTAAGACCCTTCCTAAACCTGCATTTTCTGCTAAATCTCTTATATTTTCCCTTTCTCGCCTCTTCCATTCTAAATCTCGTTCTACATTTCATTTATGGGGTTTTGTTTGTAGATTCAAACAACTGTTAAGGTCGAAAAAAATGTGTAACCCGTTCCTTAGAACATCAAGCAAAGATATATGCAAATTTCAAAGAATTCCATACTGATGATATCAGATTCGTACCGAGGATCTCATCTCTTCAGATTACGACATGTGTCACTATATTTAATATATTTAAAAGATATTTAATATATCAAAATAAGAAAGAGCGGATAAACTAAGCAAAGGCTCGGGAGAGCAAAGTAAAACCCAGAAGTAAGAAAACCCTCGTGGAGGAGGAAGCAAACGAAGCTAGAAGGTGTTCACAAAGCAAGGTGGATATGCTCATCGGAGAAGATTTTATTCAAAGGAGAAAGCATTACAACATTAAAGCTTAGTCGAAACCGAAGACTTAAAGAAGAATGATATAATTAATTAGTCATTATTCTTAGCATTTACTCTTGAATTCATATATAATACTCTCATAGTCTTGTAAGGGGGTCGATCATATTCACAAAAGATCAATATACAGATTTCTTACTATTTTCTCTTATTATACTTAAGTCTCACTTTAAGTTTATTTTCTTGAGCATTTTATATATTTTTTAATAAACCTTTTCATTATTTTATTGGGTGTGAGATCATGTATCCATATTTTGGCACCGACTCCGGGGAGAATCAGATTGTCAATCTGCAAAATCACCAGATTTCAATTATAATTCTCCTCATCTAGTTCAAGAATGACGAATGTAACCGATGATAATCAGGATCAAACCAACCAAAATCATTCTAACATTACTTTCATTCAAGCTACTCTTACTAATGTTTTTGCAAGATATATTTGTTTCTTTTATTATTCCACTAATTTTGTATTTATTGATTGATAGATATACTTTAGTTTATACAAAAATGAGAGTGAGAAGAAAATTAATGAAGGGGGGGTAGAGATCTAGTAGATATTTGGGTTATGTTTTTGTGTTAACGATGGTTGGAGAATTTCTTGTCAGAACGGTGGAAACACTGATTAATATAATAAACTATTATTTGTCTCTATTAGTGGTTTCAGAACTATGATCTATATAATAAACTAAAGTCAAATGCTTTTATCTTGGCTTTTGTGGTTTAGTTGCTTAATTAAATTCCGCTTTCTCTATATTACCGGGTCTACTTTTCTCTAAGCTCACATTTATTTCTTTTTCATAATCTACCTATTTGTTTACTCAAAAAAACTCAAATGATTAGTTTTTACTTTCATTGTTTCTTCAGGTATAAGCTTCATGTCAAGGTAATGAACCACATAAGTGAGACTAAACTCATGTTGTATGGCTAGATATGTTAAATATTTATTTTGATACATATATTGCTGATCCCGATTCTTTGCCGGATCTCTTAATTGTCACAAAGGCAAGACTTCCAAGTTGATTTTATGTGTGGAGAACGTAAATTTGTTGGATGGGTTGGATAGCTATAAAGTATTCAAGGTTTTATCTACACACAGTATGCTTACATACCAACATGCTCTTGAAGATTCAGTCAATATAATGTCAACCATGAATCAATCATCTCTGGTGATGAGATTAATAATAAGACAAATCTTATATTTTTACGATTCTTTATCTTAATTTGAGTAAAAAATTATGTTGTTTGAGTTGCTTTTATGATCCCTGCAAGTCAAGTAACTAACGAGGAAACCACTCCTTCATCTACACGTAAACTTTATATAAAAGATGAATGTTCAGACCAGTCATCTACAACCAAGAGATTGTGTCTCGATTCAGTTGATCTCGATGCCCCAAATGATGAGAAGATTGGTACGTACGTAAAACAATGATGACAAAGAAAATAAAATTCCAACCTGTTGCTTGGTGATCTGGAAAGATGATTTTGAGAATGATGAAAAGCTTAATGACATTAAGATAAAGTGGGCTGGTGAAGATCAAACCAAAAGAAAATTGATGAGTTTTTTTTCAAGTTGAACTTTGTTAATTGCTTTCATTTGATGATTGCTTCTGTAACGGACCTGACCCAATATCAAGCTCTGAGGCCCATTAACGAGACAAACCCTAGTCAATCTCTATTCTATCGTCGAGTGTATAATAGAAAGGCACAGATTTCAAAGCTCGCCCTAGAGACTCCCAGCAACGCTGCCGCCACCGTGACTGTCCCATCGTCATCAACCACCGCCGATTTGAGCCTTGTTCCAGATCCTTGTAGCCACCGTCTGAGTCAGCCAGAACCGCCACAAGCACCACCCTCACCGGAATTAGGTAACCGTGAATCTCTTAGTGCTCAAGCTTCTGATTGATGTGATTGGATGTTGGATCTGGATCTGAACGATGAGACCTTACTTGTTACAGATCTGCCGTCGCTGAACCACCACCACCGAACCGTTAAGTCGCCGGAAAGAGTTTCGCCGAGAAAGGTAACCAGCGAATCCTTTTGTTGTGTTAATGACTGTGCGATAAGTTGGCTATGTTATTTAGTGAACCAGCTTAAACCATGTTGAACCGTAACTCTGATTGCAATTTAAATCCATTAACCAATTGTTTTATCACGGGTGATTGGTATTGTGTGTGACGTTCGTGACGTCTTTTATGTAGTAATAGGATTTGTTAAATAGATCAAACCAAGAGTAAATCAGGCCTATGTGTATTTAAAACCACTAAACCAAGCGTACTTATATGTACGTGAGCTGTTTACGAATCCATTAGTTGAGCCTTATTATTATATTAGTAGCATGGGTGGATTTAATTATTAAACTAGAGCTAAATAATTTAATTAAAGAGTATCAAATCAATACTAATCCGTTAAACTGAGATTGGGAAATTTGTATTTTTATCTAAGTAATTTAATTAATTAATTCAATTAATTAATTATTATTTAGAAGTTAATAATGATCGATAAACCTAAACCGTTGCAGACTAGAGAGTGTTGTTGAACCGGGTTCCCATTTTGCTAGTTTTACATCGAGAAGTCAACCATATTGCTAAGGTGAGGGCTAACGGCATATTTCTTATTTGCCTTACTTCCCTATTGATTGTATAGTACTTAAATATGATTAGTCTCTATGATCGAGTTGATCTTATTTTGTTAAACCGGACATAGGATGTTTAGATGATTTCACATATTTCTTGGTTCACTTGATGTGGTGTAGTGTTATGTTATATGTATATGATTATGAGGTGACACGGTGGATGTACAGTCGGCGTTTCCGGTGTACTGTCGGGGTCTTTGTGTGTTGGGTACGGTCAGTCAGTCGATCGCTGAACCGGGACCCTGTGTGTATCGATAAAGCGTCTACGGGTGGTGTGATTGGGCACTATCCCATAATGAAACCTCTACGGGGGGTGTGGGCGATCACTTAATTCGCATAGGACCCGTTGTTTGTTTTTCTTGGGTGCTTTAGGTGTCGTGGTTGTTTCCTGTTTAGGTCTAGACTCTCATAGTGTGTTGTTAAGCCGGGTTTGATTTGTGTGGCCTAGCACACCATATCTCACTGAGTGACTCCCCTGTTACTCACCCCTTTCTCTGTCTTTTCCCCTTCAGGTGGTCATATTGAGTAGTTGATGTACGAGACTTTATGGTGCGGTTTTTGGGATCAACGGAGCTTTCTTTACTTTTATATTTTGATATTACTTTATTATTTCTTTGAATTTTATACTCGATTTAATTTATTTTTATTTGAATATTTGGATATTTGCGATAACAATTATTTAATTAATAAAGATGAGTCGTATTTATTGAGTTACTTGAGTAAAAAGTTACTGTTAGTGACGCGCCGTTCTCATGAGAGGAGGAGACGGGCGTTACATTTTGATATCAGAGCGGGTTTGCCAAACCGGTGCTAACCCAGGAGGCAGTGTAGTTGGTAGTGTATAGTGTAGTTGATAATGTATGAAGTAGAGTAATAAAATCGGTTTTCAAGATTTTTTTGGGGATTGGGAAAAATTTATTTTGAAAAGTTAAAAAGCACCATTCTGTCTAGCATTGCTTTGTTGACGTTAATGTGTATAGTTCAGAGTAAAGCTTAAGCAAGTTGTTCATTTCTCAGATGGGACCTAAGAGACACACCAGAGCTACAATCAGAGATGCTTCTTGCGAGTTGGAAGCTGAGAGTACTCATATTGCGAATAGCCAGGCTGTTGCGGAGCAGGTTGACTTGGAGACAGTTAGACAGATAGCTCAGGATGCAGCTAGACAAGCAGCTCAAGCTGCAGTGCAGCAGGTTGCGCAAGAAGCTGCTCGGTAGCAGCACATGAAGCTGCTCGAGTAGCAACACAAGAGATAGCCCGTCAGGCTCCCTTCAAGCCGAGCATGCCCCGCCAGTTGCCGCTCAACCAGCGTAAGTTATGGGTAATGATACATTAATGGAGGAATTGCTGAGGAATCGGGAGAGGTTTGGAGACCAGCTTCACAGAGATGTCGGTGTTGGAGAAGCACCTCAGGGAGCTAGGATTCAGCAAGATGCTACACCAGTTGTTGGGCCTAGACCATATCCGCCACCACCACCACTTGTCAGGCAGCAGCATGGGCCTTGGTACTGGGAGTTAATGAGACAGATGAGGGAGTTAGGACTAGAGTTGTTTGGGGGTGCAGTTGATGCCTTGGCTGCGGATAACTGGTAGCGGAAGCTAGAGCGTAGTTTGGATCATATGAGGTGCCCAGTAGAGCACTGTCTTGACATAGCTACGCAGTATTTGAAAGATGATGCTTTGTTCTGGTGGGAGGGGATTGTTGAGGCATATCGTGGTCGTTACGTGTTGACTTATGAGGATTTCAAGATGGAGTTTACTAGGAAGTTCTTTCCCTAAGAGACATTGGATGAAAAGGAAAATGCCTTCCAAGATATTTACCAAGGTACCAAGACTGTCCGTGAGTACGAACTGGAGTTCAGTCGTCTTCGCAGGTTCTCCGGGAAAATTATGGATGAGCAGGATTTGATCAGGAGGTTCATGAAGGGTTTACGGCCGGATATTCGTACCCGCTGTTCAGTGAGGGACTACCCTAGCATGGTGGAATTAGTGGAGAAGGCTGCAATTGAGGAGGTTGGTTTAGCGGAGGAGCAGAAGCTATACAGAGTGACGCAACCTAAACAGGGAAAGATTCCAGAGACTCACAAAAGGACATGGGACCAGATGGGACCACCCAAATGTTCCCGTTGTCATCGCCACCACCATGGGGAATGTATTAAGTGTCACAACTACGGAAAGTTTGGTCATTTTGCGAGGAACTGTATGGCAAGACCAGAGATCGCAGACCAGAGATCGCACAGCCTATCAGACAGATCGCTGCGCCAGCTGTTCAGCCAAGAGATTGTTTCAATTGTGGTCAGCCAGGTCATTTCAGCAGAGATTGCCCAAAAAGGGGGCAAAGGTACAAGGACCCCCACCTAAGCGTCAAGCCACAACTCCACGAGTGTTTGCTGCTGGGGACCATGAAGGAGACCGCGAAGGAGAAAACGAGGGGATTAAGGCGATAGAAGGTACATTTCTATTGTTGTTCATTTTATATGTGGAATTATGTTTTGTTAATATGAAAACCTTGCTTAGTTAGTAAACCCGTGTAGGATCGGTTTTGATTAGGGGTGAGACAGCGTTTACTTTATTTGACACTAGAGCTACGCATAGCTTCGTGACTCCGGAGATAGTTAATTGTTGGACTTTTGAGGGTGTGTTCGAGCCGAAGACCAAGAAGGTCAAGACCGTCGGTACAGAGAAGTTAGGGGCTATAGGCATTCATCGAGATGTGCCAGTATTGCTCGGAGGAGTTGAGTTTGTTGGAGACTTAGCAGAGATGAAGTTGAACCGTTATGATGTAATACTAGGAATGGACTGGCTAACGCAACATGAGGTGATGCTAGATTGTCCAAGGGCGAGAGTGTATCTTCGCAGAGCTGAAGGGAATATTATTTTTCAGGGTGTTCAGAGGAGTATTGGAGTTCCTGTTATCTATATGCTTCATGCGGAAAAGCTAGTGGAGAAGGGAGCCGAGGCATTCTTAGCAACTATAAATATGATGAAGGACAAGAAGGATAAGAAGTTGGATGATATACCGGTAGTTGCAGAATACGAAGATGTATTTGAACCTTTGACGGGACCACCACCAAGAAGAGGAGATGCCCTTACTATTGAGTTGGAGACAGGAACAACACCTATTTCGAGGGCACCATACTGCCTAGCTCTGGCAGAGATGGCAGAGTTAAAGAAGCAGTTGGAGGATTTGATTGATAAAAGATATATCCGGCCGAGTACTTCACCATAGGGAGCACTGGTCCTGTTCGTGAAAAAGAAAGATGGGAGTCTCAGGCTCTGCATAGATTATTGGGGCTTGAACAAGGTGACTATTAAGAACAAGTATCCGCTTCCAAGAATTAATGAGTTATTAGACCAGTTACAGGGAGCGTCATGGTTCTCAAAGATTGATCTGGCATCAGGATACCACCAGATTGCGATTGCTGAAGAAGACGTGCAAAATACAGCCTTCCGGACACGTTATGGACACTATGAGTTTACAGTCATGCCGTTTGGATTGATGAATGCACCAGCGGTATTCATGAAGCTGATGAATGATGTATTCTGTGAACATTTGGATAAGTGTGTGATTGTCTTCATTGACGACATCTTGATTTACTCACGCAACAAAGAGGAGCATGCATGGCATCTGAGAATAATGCTAAATAAGTTAAGGGAGCAGAAGTTCGTTTGCCAAGATGAGTAAATGTAGTTTCTGGCAAAGGAAGATCGGGTATTTAGGGCATGTGGTTTCAACAGCCGGAGTTGTTGTAGATCCAGGGAAGATCACAGCCATCACTGAGTGGCCGACACCTAAAAGTGCTACAGAGATTCGAAGTTTCTTGGGGTTAGCAGGGTATTACCGAAAGTTTGTCCAGGGATTTGCTTGTCTTGCCAAACCGATGACACGATTGATGGGTAAGGATGTAAAGTTTGAGTGGACAGATGAGTGTTCAAAGAGCTTTGCAGAGTTGAAGAGGTGTTTGATAGAGACACCAGTGTTGGTACTTCCAAGACCAGGGATACATCGGGATCAGGATTGGGTTGTGTTCTGATGCAGGAGGAAAAAGTCATCGCGTATGCATCGCGACAGTTAAGACCCCATGAAGCCAACTATCCTACGCATGACCTTGAGTTGGCAGCAGTTGTATTCGCGCTAAAGATTTGGAGAGCGTACTTATATGGAGAAAAAGTTCAGATTTTTACCGATCACCAGAGTTTGAAGTATATATTTACTCAGTCTGACCTGAACCTGAGGCAGCGTAGGTGGACGGTACTATTGGCGGACTATAATTTGGAGATCACTTATCTTCCTGGTAAGGTGAACCAAGTGGCAGACGCACTAAGCAGGCGCCGAAACAACGTTTCAGAAACTAAAGAGACCCAAGAGCTTGTCGAAGCATTTGCTGATCTCAGATTATATGCTGTTACTGTAGAGGGGGAGACATCTGGTGTTGAGATGTTAGATCAAGCAGACTTGTTGTGGAGGATATTGCAGGCTCAAGGAAAAGATAAATTCCTTGGTAAATTGATTGACAATGAGGTCATAAGATATCACACGGCTACAAATGGAACGTATCTATACCGAAATCGGGTGTGTGTACCGGATAATGAGTTATTAAGAAAGGAAATCCTACAACAAGCTCATCACTCGCGATTCTCTATTCACCCGGGCAGTACCAAGATGTACCAAGATCTAAAGCGGTATTATTATTGGGGTGGAATGAAGAAGGACGTGGCCACATATGTATCACACTGTCAGACTTGTCAGTTGGTTAAGGCAGAACACAAGTCACCTAGCGGGTTACTACAAAACTTGCCTATGCCGGAATGGAAATGGGATATGGTGACTATGGATTTCATTACGGGCTTGCCAACGACAACTGGTGGAAATAACGCAATATGGGTGATTGTGGATCGACTTACGAAGTCTGCTCATTTCTTGGCAATAAAGAAGACATATAGGTCGAAGATGTTGGCTCGTAAGTACATTGATACGATTGTGAGATTGTATGGGGTACCGGTTAGTATAGTGTCCGACCAGGACACAAAGTTTACATCAAATTTTTGGCGAGCATTCCAAAAGGAATTGGGAACAGAAGTGCACATGAGTACAGCGCATCACCCACAAATAGATGGTCAGTCTGAAAGGACTATTCAGACCCTAGAGGATATGTTAAGGGCTTGCGTATTAGATTGGGAAGGAAGCGGGGAAATTATTTACCGCTGGCTGAATTTGCGTATAATAACAGTTACCATTCGAGCATTGGGATGGCACCGTATGAGGCTCTTTATGGAAGACCATGTCGTACACCGTTGTGTTGGACAGAAGTAGGAGAGCGCCAAATTCTTGATCCAAAATGGGTGCAGGACACATCAGAACAAGTTGAATTACTCAAAACTCGACTGAAAGAAGCCCACGATCGCCAAAAGAGCTATGCAGACAAGCGCAAGAAGGATCTGGAATTTGAGGTGGGGGACTTAGTATATCTGAAGATGAGAACGTTCCAAGGGGGATCAGAGACAAGGAAACTGAAGAAACTTAAGCCAAGATACATGGAACCATATCCTATAGTTGAGCGGATTGGGGCAGTGGCTTATCGCCTTACTTTACCACCAGAATTGAGTGATTTTCACAAGGTTTTCCATGTGTTAGTGCTGAGGAAAGTAGTCAAAGATCCAGAGCTTATTTTGCAGTAAGCACCAGATGACCTCCAAAGGGACTTGTCAGCATGTAGTCTACCAGTCAAGGTTTTGGAAAGACAAGAAAAAGAAGTTCAGCGAAAGAAGATCATCATGGTCAAAGTTATGTGGGAGAGAAACAGAATCGAGGAAGAGACTTGGGAAAACGAGACTCAGTTGAAAATAGACTATCCTAAACTTTTTGGGGAGAATAGTGGACGGGCTGAACATGGCCAGAATTCGGGGACAAATTCCTTTGTAGTGGGGGAGAATTGTAACGGACCTGACCCAATATCAAGATCTGAGGCCCAGGACGAGACAAACCCTAGTCAGCCTCTATTCTATCGTCGAGTGTATAATAGAAGGGCACAGATTTCGAGGCTCGCCCTAGAGACTCCCAGCAACGCCGCCGCCGCCGTGACTGTTCCGTCGTCATCAACCACCACCGATTTGAGCCTTGTTCCAGATCCTTGTAGCCACCGTCTGAGTCAGCCAGAACCGCCACAAGCACCACCCTCACCGGAATTAGGTAACCGTGAATCTCTTAGTGCTCAAGCTTCTGATTGATGTGATTGGATGTTGGATCTGGATCTGAACGATGAGACCTTACTTGTACAGATCCGCCGTCGCTGAACCACCACCACTGAACCGTTAAGTCGCCGGAAAGAGTTTCGCCGAGAAAGGTAACCGGCGAATCCTTTTGTTGCGTTAATAACTGTGCGATAAGTTGGCTGTGTTATTTAGTGAACCAGCTTAAACCATGTTGAACCGTAAGTCTGATTGCAATTTAAATCCATTAACCAATTGTTTTATCACGGGTGGTCGGTGTTGTGCGTGACGTTCGTGACGTATTTTATGTAGTAATAGGATTTGTTAAATAGATCAAACCAAGAGTAAACCAGGTCCATGTGTATTTAAAACCACTAAACCAAGCGTACTTATATGTACGTGAGCTGTTTACGAATCCATTAGTTGGACCTTATTATTATATTAGTAGCACGGGTAAATTTAATTATTAAACTAGAGCTAAATAATTTAATTCAAGGTATCGCATCAATTTAATCCGTTAAACTGAGATTGGGAAATGTGGATTTTTATCTAAGTAATTTAATTAATTAATTCAATTAATTAATTATTATTTAGAAGTTAATAATGATCGATAAACCTAAACCGTTGCAGACTAGAGAGTGTTGTTTAACCGGGTTCCCATTTTACTAGTTTTACATCGATAAGTCAACCATATTGCTAAGGTGAGGGCTAACCGCATATTTCTTATTTGCCTTACTTCCCTATTGATTGTATAGTACTTAAATATGATTAGTCTCTATGATCGAGTCGATCTTATTTTGTTAAACCGGACATAGGATGTTTAGATGATTTCACATATTTCTTGGTTCACTTGATGTGGTGTAGTGTTATGTTATATGTATATGATTATGAGGTGACACGGTGGATGTACAGTCGGCGTTTCCAGTGTACTGCCGGGGTCTTTGTGTGTTGGGTACGGTCAGTTAGTCGATCGCTGAACTGGGACCCCGTGTGTATCGATAAAGCGTCTACGGACAGTGTGATTGGGCGCTATCCCATAATGAAGCCTCTACGGGGGGTGTGGGTGATCACTTAATTCGCATAGGACCCGTTGTTTGTTTTTTTTAGTGCTTTAGGTGTCGTGGTTGTTTCCTGTTTAGGTCTAGACTCTCATAGTGTGTTGTTAAGCCGGGTTTGATTTGTGTGGCCTAGCACACCATACCTCACTGAGTGATTCCCCTGTTACTTACCCCTTTCTCTGTCTTTTCCCCTTCAGGTGGTCATATTGAGTAGTTGATGTACGAGACTTTATGGTGCGGTTTTGGGGATCAACGGAGTTTTCTTTACTTTTATATTTCGATATTACTTTATTATTTATTTGAATTTTATACTCGGTTTAATTCATTTTTATTTGAATATTTGGATATTTGCGATTAATTATTTAATTAATAAAGATGAGTCGTATTTATTGAGTTACTTGAGTAAGAAATTACTGTTAGTGAAGCGCCGTTCTCATGAGAGGAGGAGACGGGCGTTACAGTTTCTTTGGATTTTATTTGTTAGTTCTATTCTACTATTGGAATAAAATTGTTGGTTTGCTTTTAAGTAATAAAAACGGTTGACTATTTTCTATATAATTAAGAAAGATACCCAAGTTTGCAGAACCATACCTTTGCTTGTTGTTATAAATGCTAGCTTCAGCTTCTTTAGATGAGTCTTGAGTGCTTAGAGATTTGCGGATATCTTTGCTTGTTGTTATAAGGAACGGGTTACACGCTTTCTTGACATTAATGAATGAAATCTACAGAGAAAAGCCCATAAAAGAAATCTAGAAAGAGGTTTAGAAAGGAAGAGGCAAGAAAGGGAAAAGATTAGAGATTTACTGATGGTTGCTGCGAAGATGGGCGACTCGGGTTGCATAGGAGTGAAGATTTTCATCTTTGGTTCTACGTATATTTGCAAATTTGAGATTTTCCTGTATCATGGAGGATATATAAATAATTTGTTTGACCAAGTGGGAGAGAGATGAACAATGTGAGATAAAACAACATTTATGTGTGTTAAACTTACTGCTGTGTTTTCACGGCCGCAATATATAATTTGTTATTGCGGAAATAAAGTTCCCCGCATTTGTGTGAACCTATGAGAAAATATATAAAACTTGGCATCAAACCCCAATGCAATAAATAAAAGACACACCAAAATTATACGTGAAAAACCACAAGACCGTATGTAATACATGGTCTGCCACGCAAGCCAAAACAGCGTATCATTATCTAGTATCGCCAAAACACTTGTTTCTCTAAACCTTTCACCAAAGAACAAATCCAAGTTGTAACTGATGGAACTTATTTTCCTGGAAAAAATAAGGGAAAAATAAGGGTGAGTAATTAATTACTCAGTGAGAGGATCAATATTGCCTAATGAAACACACTGACAACAATCTACTTATAGTCTCATAGTCAATTATCATTACATAGCTTAGAGCCAGACTCCACATTTCTAGATATACATCCAACAAACAAACGGTTTCACACAATACTCAACCTAGCACATGCTCCTACTACTATTTAAACCATAACACATCATCTATTAATATTGACCTATTTAATCATCTTATCTTCATGCTTAGTTAACACATCACATAGACACACGTCTAAGCACATAGTTCCTAAGTCTGTACAAATACTTCATGATAATTATGCATAGAAGTTAATCAACGTATTTCCACAAATTCCACCCTTACCTTAGCATATAGATGGAAGACCAACTCACATCCCATTGGAACAGATTTACCGTTTCCTCTTCATCTACATGTTTCCCCCACACTCTTGAGCTCCAACTTGGTTCTCCATCAACTGAGACCTAGATCCATAAGTACATAAAGCTCTTGCAAGTTTGAAGCTCAAATTGAGCTCGTTTACCCAACCGAACAGTACAACTCGTGAGACTACTCATACTTTTACTCTAAACAGATCTGTCCCGGAAATACCAATAAAACAATAACTAACCGTTGAATTAGAAGCCTGTAGTAACATGAATAACTACACTAATTTTCATCCATTTCGACCACCACACGTTGTTTTGAAGAAGCAATCTCGGAACTGCTACTTAGGGCTTTCTGGGTTTTAACAGACTTTACAGTTATTTGGCTAGAAAGCAACGATCATTACATCTTGAATAGAACCCCGATTTGAGCTCCGTCAGTGGACGTGGATTCTAAGAAACGTAATCTTTCCATAGACACCTGAACGGAGGTCTAAATCTCTCTAGTCAGACGGGAATCATCCTCACAAAACCGATCTGTCTCTTTATGCTTCTTCCTCTTCCTTCTTTCTTTCTCTCCTTTTTCTTTATCTTATCTGGTTCTCCTTTGCTGATACTGCTGCGATATGCTCCTCAGCTCATGGTAGCGACCAGTGGTGGGTGACGTGATGAACGGTGATTCCGTGACGGTTTGGTCAGGTTCACGCGGATCTCTCTCTCTTTTTCTCCCTTCTTCTCCGTCTTCTTCCTTATTTATTTTCTCTCTTCTTCCTCCATGCGGCTCAGCACGGCGCCAACACAATAACACGACTTTGGACTCAAGTGTTTCTGCTCTAGATTATAATTTCTTTTTTATTTGCTTCAGCAGCTCTTGATGAAGGATTTACATGTAAAGGCTGTATACACACGAAGAGAAGGAGCCTAGGTCTAATACATTCCATATACATTGAGAGTAATATTGCTATAGTTAATGTAGATTGTGGGATCCTTAATATTACATACAGTATGCTTATATATCTGTATACGCACACCAAAACACAAAACCCTTATCGTTTGGTGAAGGAAATTGGTTGTCATGGGGTGCAACAATGAAACAAACTACCCCAATAGAGAAGAGAGAAACCACTTCCTCTCTGTTCAAGAGCAGATTCAGATAGTCCCCAAAGAGAAATCTCCAACACAAAGAACACACTAAAAGAGAGCAGTACAAACAAATAAACAATATAAATAAGCAGTTCCAAACGACCTTAAGTTCACTAAGATTCCAGTTTTCTAATCAGACCCGAACACCTCTGCAAAAAATCTGCTCAAAACAAGAAGAACTCACCATTGGATCTCCCAAACACTCACGACAGGTGCTGCAAAAAAATCTGGAAATTCAAGACACGACCAGCCACGCTAAAACTCAGATATCTCCCAAACCAACGGTTGAAACACAATCTCGACCGTTGAATATAAAGACCACTAAGTCACGAAGCTGTCCTCCAAATATCAGCAAAATTGGAGTTCGTTTGAGTATCCAAATGTTTAACACAACAAACCCTAACAGTTCTGTTTTTCTCCTCTTGCCTCTGAAAATTGTCTCTCTTTTTCTTTGCTTCCTTAACACAAACATTAGGTTAAGAGTGTTTTATATAATCTCACTTAACCTATAACCAAATACAACCTCATGAATAAAATCAGGCCTAAAGTTTTGTTTTCAATGACGTCTTTTGGTGGAAAGGTTGACCAATCTGTTCCTAAAGGTAGATCGAGGACCTCCTATGTTATATTACAAGGAAGCTATCATTTGGTAGGTAGTATGAAACCTAAAGATAATGAGTCAATGATTACTAAGATAAGACCCACCCATAGCACGGGAGGAAGGTTTAAAATAATTTTTTATTGTTAGTAATTACTAAAATTTAAGTTATAAATTGAAATGTTAAAAAATTATATACTATTTATTATTTGATATTTTGTATTGTTATTTATGTTCTTGTTATACGGTCTCTTTTTATTGTTGTCTTTTTTTTTTTTTATGATTGTATTTTGCCTTCCTCTACACATGTCTTTTTCTTTTCATCTCTTTTATAGATTTTCAAATTACTTCTCTTTTTTTCTCTCTCTTTTTTTTCCCCTATCTTGATGTTTCTCTCTTGCTTTTATGATTGTATTTAGTCTTTCTTCTTCTTCTTACACATATGCTTCTTTCCTTTAATTTATTTTATAGGTTTTCAAATTATCTATCTATTTTTATTGTTTTTACGGTATATTTAGTCTTCTTCTTTTTACACATGCATATTTTTTTCAGCTCTTTCATAACTTTTTGAGCTACCTCTATGTCTCTCTCTCTCTTGATTTTACCATTGTATTTAGTATTACTCTTCTTAGAGATATGTCTTTTTTCTTTCAGCTATTTTACAGGTTTTCGAATTATCTCTCTCTTTCTCTTTCTTTCCCTCTCTCTCATTTGTTTCCTCTCTCTCTCTCTCTTGTTGTCTCTCTTTTGCTTTTACAATTGTGCTTTTTTTGTCTTATTATTCTTTTTCTTATTACACATATACCTCTTTCTTTTAATTTCTTTTATATGTTTTCGAATTACTTCTCTCTCTCTCTCTCTCGATCTCTCTCTCTCGATCTCTCTCTCTCTTTCTCTCTCACTCTCTCTATTGCTTTACCGTTGTATTTAAAATTTTTCTTCTTACACATATGTCTCTTTCCTTTCACCTCTTTTATAGTTTTTGAATTCTCTCTCTCTCTCTCTCTCTCTCTCTCTCTCTCTCTCTCTCCCTCTTGCTATTAAGATCATCGTTAGTCATCTTACTCTTCTTACATGTATGCCTCTTTCTTTCATCTCTTTTATAGGTTTTTCAAATTTACCTCTTTCTCTCTCTCTCGTTCTCTATCTCTCTCTCTTGCTTTTACAATTATATTTACTATTTAGTCTTCTTCTTCTACTTCTTCTTCTACATATATGACTCTTTCCGTTCATTTTTATAAGTTTTTGAATAAACATAATATTTTCTTGGTTATTCTCCAACATTTTCTAAAAATAAAATAAAATATTGTATCTAAATTATTTACTTTTATTTTATTTTATATAACTCGCATGATTCAACATCTCTCTCTCTCTCTCTCTTGCTATTAAGATTGTGGTTAGTCCTCTTATTCTTCTTACATGTATGCCTCTTTCTTTCATCTCTTTTATAGGTTTTTCGAATTACCTCTTTCTCTCTCTCTCTATCGTTATCTATCTCTCTCTCTCTTGCTTTTACAATTATATTTACTATTTAGTCTTCTTCTTCTACTTCTTCTTCTACACATATGACTCTTTCCTTTCATTTTTATAGGTTTTTGAATAAACATAATCTTTACTTGATTGTTATCCAACATTTTTTAAAATAATTAAAAAAAAAATATTGTATCTAAATTATTTACCTTTCTTTATTTTATGTAACTTGCATGATTTAACATCTCTCTCTCTCTCTTGCTATTAAGATTGTGGTTAGTCCTCTTATTCATCTTACATGTATGCCTCTTTCTTTCATCTCTTTTATAGGTTTTTCGAATTACCTCTTTCTCACTCTCTCTCTCTCTCTCTCTCTCTCTCTCTCTCTCTCTCTTGCTTTTACAATTATATTTACTATTTAGTCTTCTTCTTCTACTTCTTCTTCTACACATATGACTCTTTCCTTTCATTTTTATAGGTTTTTGAATAAACATAATCTTTACTTGATTGTTATCCAACATTTTCTAAAATAATTAAAAAAAAAATATTGTATCTAAATTATGTACCTTTCTTTATTTTATGTAACTTGCATGATTTAACATCTCTCTCTCTCTCTCTCTTGCTATTAAGATTGTGGTTAGTCCTCTTATTCATCTTACATGTATGCCTCTTTCTTTCATCTCTTTTATAGGTTTTTCGAATTACCTCTTTCTCACTCTCTCTCTCTCTCTCTCTCTCTCTCTCTCTCTCTTGTTTTTACAATTATATTTACTATTTAGTCTTCTTCTTCTACTTCTTCTTCTACACATATGACTCTTTCCTTTCATTTTTATAGGTTTTTGAATAAACATAATATGTAAGGTATTATTTTCAATTGTTACATCTTAAATTTTATAATTTATCAATAAAAATAATATAAAAAGCTAAAAAACTATTTTTATGAAAAAAATAGTATTTAGTCTTGTTCTTCTTACACACTATTCCATAGAATTTCGAATTACCTTTCTCTCTCTCTCTCTCTCTCTCTCTCTTTCTACCTTTATTGCTTTTATGATTGTATTTAGTCTTCTTCTTCTTACACACATGCCTCTAATTTTCTTTCGTCTATTTTATAGGTTTTCGAATTACAAATATATCTTTCTCTGTTTCTTTTACGGTTGTATTAAGGATTCTTTTGCTTATAAATATGCCTCTTTCCTTTCACCTCTTTTATATGTTTTTAAATTACTTGTTTCTACCCCCCTCTTACTTTGTGATTGTATTTATTCATCTTTTTTACACATATGTCTTTAACATTTCACCTATTTTATAGGTTTTCAAATTACCTCTCGCTCTCTCTTTATCTCCCTCTATATTTCTCTCTTTCTATATTTCTCTCTCTCTCTCTCTCTCTCTCTCTCTCTCTCTCTTGCTTTTACAATTGTATTTAGTATTCTTATTCTTCTTACATATATGTCTCTTTCCTTTCATCTCTTTTAAAGGTTCTTCTTTTAAGTCTCTCCCTCTCTTTCTCTATCTCTTTTGCTCTTATGGTTGTTTTTAGTCATCTCCTTCTTACACATATGTCTATTTCCTTTCACCTATTTTATAGGGTTTCGAATTACCTATTTCTCTCTTGTTTTTGTTATTGTATTTAGTCTTCTTTTTCTTACACACATGCATATTTCCTTTCATCTCATTTATAGTTTTTCAAATTATCTTTATATCTATCTCCTCGCTCTATTGCTTTTGTAGTTGTATCTTCTTACAAATATGCCGCTTTCTTTTCACCTATTTTATAGATTTTAGAATTACATTTCTTACGATTGTACTTAGTCTTCTTCTTCTTACTCATATGTCTTTTTCCTTTCATCTATTTAATAGGTTTTAGAATTACCTCATCTTCTTGAATTACCTTTATCTATATCTCCCTATTGCTTTCATGTTTATATTTAGTCTTTTTTCTTTCATCTATTTTATAGATTTTAGAATTACCTCTTTTTCTTTCTCTGCGATCCCAAACTCTTTTCTCTATATCCTAACTAATAACATCAAGATTAATGTTTTTAATATCCTCTCTAAACAAAACATATATAATAACAATAATAAAAGAATATCTAATTACCATTTTCCATGATAAAAAATTTCAGTTTTCCAATTTTATCCTTGATGTACTTAAAAAGACTTCTACCAATGCACTAGTCAAAGGCTGAAAATACGGCATAGGTGAAAGTGTTATACATCATAGACAAAAAGGCATATAAGTTCATGTTGATATTCTTCTAATTAAATGCAAACCTTTCTACCAATGGTGTAAGTTTGTGCATTCTTAGCTGAACAAAAAAAAAAATTATGATTAATACCAGTTACAAACAATTTCTCCTTTGATTTGTTGGTTTTCTTGGTTAGGTGGCAATAATGTCTAAAGGATTCAAGTCAAGTCTCAATCTATAGTGTCTTTTTTTTTACGTAGGTATCAAAACATAAAATTTCAAAAAGGTTTGGACTCTTTTTTACACATATGTCTATTTCCTCTATTTCTATTTTTTTGTACGTTTGTATTTAGTCTTATTTTTTTTGCACATATGTCTATTTCCTTTCAGCTCTTTCATATGTCTTTGAGCTACCTCTCTCTCTCTCTTTCTTTTACCATTGTATTTAGTATTCTTTTTCTTACAAATATGTCATTTTCCCTTCAACTATTTTATAGGTTTTCGATTTATTTCTCCCTCTCTCCATGCGCCAGAGTGTCTATGCTCTAAACTTTGAGATATTTGAATCCATCTTATCATTGTATTGTGTTTTAAGTTGAATCCATCTTATATAATTTTATAAAACATAACTTTTTGAAATAAATAAAATATGTTACATGTATTCATGCTGAAAAATACACAATTCCAAACCACTCAAACCATCATCAATATACTTGTCAAAAACACTTTATTTTATAACTAATTAACTTCATCAACAAAATCAGATCCAGATAATTAAACTTCCTCACAAAATATATAAACTTTTGAAACACCAAAAAACATATAATATAAATAACTACAAACAAACAACAAATCTAAATATATTTTTTGATTAAATCTATATTCATCACCGTAAAAACTTAAAATAAAATATCAGCAAGCGGTGTACCGCGGATCAATTTGTAGTTATTAATCCAATAACGCATTCATAGATTTTTTTATTTTTACTCAAATCTATTTAACTGCTCAGTTTAGTACACCCTTTAAGTATGTTAATTGTCTTACTATTCAATTTATTTGAATGTAGGTTAATAGTTTTTACTTGAGTAGTATATATGGTTACAAAAAACGGAGAGTAATAAATATATTTATATGATTATTATTATATATATCTATATTAATAAAAAATTATAGATTTTAATTAATCTATGACTATTATATTAAGTCATGATTTTATTATTATAATCCGTGATATATCTCTAAGAAATCAAAGTTATATATATATATATATATATACATATATATATGCACTAAGTTCTAGATAACTAATATTAAAATAAATTAGTTAGACATATTAAAATGGGATATATGTTAGTCTACGGTATCATTCTTTCAAAAATGTATAGTAAATTAAATTTTAAAAGAAATGTTCCAACCTTAAGTTGGTGATAAGATCTGTCTTTCATTTAAACATCTCCTCGAGATCAATTCAGTTTTGTATGACAGCGACTTGTATTCAAAGTTTAATACAAAGACAGAGGTAGACAAAGTTAACAAAAAAAATTCATCAAATGCCCATAAAAATATCACCTTTAAAATTAGAAATGAATAATCAATTAACAAAGATGATATAGTCTACGTGAAGAGCAAAGATTTGTTCTCACTTCTCAACATAAAACTTGACATCATGATTATTGTAAAAACAAAAATAGAGGTATAAATATCTAAATACATGGTGTATATACACATTAGATAGTTTTTGCTTTTTGGACAAAAAAATGCCTAATTTAGCAATCTCCATTGACACTAACCACTTACATAAGAAATTGTTAGATGCATTTCTTTATTCACACAGCAAAAATTTAGGGGACAAAAATATATTTGAACGACCATAAATATCTTTATATATATAATACAAAATACAGACATAAATTTCTTCCTCTTAATAAGTAATGGAACTTTAAAACATCTTCTTCGTGGTTTAGTGTGTTCTCTCTTCTTTTAGATTTTGTTTTCTCATTTTTTGTTCATTGTCCCCAAGACACTGTTATAATATCCCACACCATCCATTGCTGCTCCTAACACACTGCACTTCCCAAATACTCAAAAAATACTCATGTAATGATGAATGAATATATATTAACTAATTATGTAGACTTAAAAATGGTTGACAAAGAAGAATTTGCCGAAGAGTGTTGCCTAAAATTTATAAACGGGTTTGAATTATGGCACGTACTAAGATCCTTTTATTTGGAGGCATGTGATTGATCCCGATGGCGATATCCCTAATGCAAAATTAGTCAAAATAATACAAAATTGTGAGAACAAATTGTAAAATCAAAAAATTATAAATATATGAAAACAAGAATGAAATCAATTTAGGATGTTTAATGAATATGGTTTTAAGTGACAGCAAAAGAAAAACTAAAAAATTAGATTCTTGATTGCATAAAGAGTTTCACCATAATCTTTCAAAAAATCAGGCTTAATTCAAACATACCCGATGAAAATTTCGAAGACCTCTTAGATCATATATTTTGATACCTTCATAAAAAAGATACAATAACATTATTTTCTCCTACTTTTCATAATAAACTAACAGGAATAGAGAGGCGAACAATAGAAAATTACCTTAGATTTGCGAAGATGCTACCACCACCATTTTCTGTTGCTTGTGAAACTGTAAAGAAACATTTATCAACATTAGTCATTATTATATGTAAAAATAAATGTATTATGAATATGCAGACAATGAACAAAAAATGGACATATTCGAATAGCAAAACAAAAACAAAAACAGATGAATTAGTTAAAACCAAAACAAAAAATATAAATAACAAAGTTTGAAGAGGAAAAAGGTTGTTGTGTCATTGAATAAAATGACATGATATATATAGTGAAGAAAAAATACCAAATTTAGGGTTTTTAGAGAACAATATTTTTTATAGCTTACTCTGAAAGTTTTGATGTTATTGATTATACTATTAATAATTAAATAAATTAAAACGTGAGCAATACTTTTAAATTTTAATATTTAATATTTAATACAGATCTTGAGTATTAATTAAATTTAGATATTGATTACACTGAAGAATCACAATATGTCGAACTGATTTGATTATATACTTGGAGAGGAAATAGAAAATTAAATATATTTATTGTTCTCAGATTTTTAGCTCATTCACAATGAATGATAGTAGTGTTAAGGAAATATTATGAAATCGTATAATAACAAAATCGGTTTGAAAATTTTTACTGACAAATGTTATTGATTCACATTAATTATTTATAGCAACTGTTTTCCCTCCAAAAGGAAGAAATTTAAATTGTATTAAAGATTTGGATGATTGTTACGATCTGATTTGGAAATATTGTAAATGCTTGAAATTTTTTCAAAATAATACTACATAAATGTATTAAAGGTAACTATACTCAAAAGTTTTAGAATATTGAGAGATTTAAAACATTTTTCATGTTTGTAGCAATCTATATCTAATTTCCCATCAAATAAATTGATATATATATAGATTTAGCGAAATTAAGGGAATATTGCATAAATACTTACATAAAAACTGAATGATATATAGTCCAGGAAAAAATCAGTATATCTTCCGCTGAAATTTAAAATCCATGTAGTACCATATATTTTTTTTACATGACTGCTACACGTTTTGACATGAATGAATATGAATTAATAGATGAGGAATTTTAAATTCAAAAACTAAAAACCATGATGTAAATGAGATAACATATTTAAAATTTATAATATATCAAATAAAGAATAAAGAATATAGAATAATTAATACAATGTAAACTGATTGTTATTTTAATGGAATTAAAAATTCACAAACTACAGACGATGAGTTAATGAGATATACATAATTTATAAATATAATACAAAGTACAAAACTATATGTGTGAGTTTGTGAGTTTATAATTATAATACAAAGTACAAATAATTTAACAATTATTATGCTAGAATAATAATTAATTTATTTGTAATCCTCATTCATTTCTAAGATTAAAATAATTAGTTGATATGAATAATAGTCATATATTACAAAAACGTGATTATATAGTATTTTTGAGCAAAAATCTGATGACAAATGATATATGTCCAATGTCATATCTTGTAGTTAGTCTAGTAAATGTTGTCTTGTTTTAAATTTTATTTCAAGATTACTAGATTTTTTTAATATAATCAAGAATAATATCTAAGATAAGGAAAACAAAAATTGATTCTTTGAATACATTAATTGTTATGATTTTACTTCCAAAAAATTTGATTAGTAACAAATATATTTCATTTCCAAAATTTTAAAACAATACCATATATTGTTAAATGATTTAAAATATTCCTAATCTGTTTTAAAATATCACATATCAATTGCTTAAATCTAGGTTAATTTGTTTTATAATTTTGAATTTAGTTATTTTTTGCAATAAATCAGTTAAGAAAATCAATTAATTTTCTATATTTGAATATATCTTGATTAATGAAAATATATATTTGGTAAATTATTAACTCTTATCATACGAAATAAATACATAGATATTTCAAATTTGAATTTTTTGTTTTATTATTGTAAATCCGTTTATTATTATTAAAAATCTACTAAATAATATATTGTTTAGTTAGAATATGTTAACACTATAATATAAATTTGTACATGATATTTCCTCTAATAAATTGTTATGAGTTTAAATATAAAGAAATTTGTATCCATTTAAAAAAAAATGAATCATAACATATGTTAAAAAAAATCATACATAAGTTTATGTAAATATAATGTGATGATATTATTATTTATAAAACATATGATCACATTTAAAATGAAGAGTGATTAGTATTAAAAATTAATTACTGAGATTTAATTCAAAAAAATCGTGAGAGAGAGAGAGAGAAAATTAGTTTATTAGTATTTATTTAATTAATGAGTGATTAAGGAAAATATAATGTGACAAATGATAAATGTCCAATGACATAATTTGTAATTAGTCTAGTAAATGATGTCTTGTTTTAAAATAATCTGAGAGGCTATGTGGTGATGACACATCAACAGTGGCACCTATGTAATATTCTATGCCATTGCAAGGTTACTTTTATAAGTGTGCTTCTAAAATAATATATAGGGGATGCTAAGTACTCACAATTATATATTTTGAGAATGAAGTTGACATTAGAGCCACTGTCATGGGGTAAGTAAATATTTAAATTTTATTATAATGAAACTGATTAGTATACAATAATTAAACTATATATGTAATGACCCGTATCTAGAATAGGAATCCGGAACGAGTAAAAAAAATTTGCAAATAAAAAGGATCATCGGGAAGTAAAAAGAGAGGTGAAAGGACAAGTCTAAGAGAAATCTTAATGAAGAAAATCATCAAGGAGAAAAATTAAAGAAAGGAATTATCAAGCTTGGAGTAAAATTTGGAAGAAGGAGTAGGAGGGTTCAAGTGGAGAAGAACCGAGTATTAGAAGGATCAGATTAATCAAAGAAGAATACTTGTGAATCGTATGACTCAAGAATTATCAAGAAGATTGTCAAAGAAGAAGATGAAGTATTATTATCGGGAAACTTTTGATGAAGACTTGGTGACCAAGCCAAGAAGGAAACTTGGTCACCAAGCTGTCATTGAAGATTATCCAAGAAGCTTGTACCGAGCCTTGCTGGACAAGCTAAAAATAAGAAGAATCGTAGGGAACAAGATGAAATGGAGAAGCTTGCAAAGGAAGAAGGATTGGATTTTCTTGTGAAAGAAGACAATTGAATTCCGACTTGCCCATCAAGTTTCGTAAAACTTGGTAAGCAAGTTTTTGACATTTTTCAAGCAAGAGAGTTGGAGAAGATTGTCAAGCAAGCTAATCAAAGAAACTTCCGACTTGGCCACCAAGTTTCGTAAAACTTGTTGAGCAAGTTCTCGCCACTAGTGAAACATGCGTGGTGTCTTGCCAACCAAGCTATCAGGCTCAGAACCTCTATAAAAGAAGACTATGGGGCTTGTTGTTCCTTCACACCAGATTTTAGAGAGAAAGAATTAGAGAGAGAAGGAGTTGTGGAGGTCTTGGAAGAAGAATTCAGATCCACAAAGGAGTTTACCGTGGAGATCAGTCCAAGCGTGATGCATGCTTGTACCAAAGGACGCCAAGAAGCATCAGGTCTTTTCAATATTGCCGAAAAGCCACCAGATCAAGATCAATCCGTCAAGACCAATCAAAAGAAGAAAAAGCCAAGCCGCGAAGATCAAACCGGAGAAGAAATAGCTGTGAAGGCCAATATCAAATCTAAAGCAAGTCAAGAAGAAGGGAGAACTGCAGAGAAGCTGATTCAAGGAGAAACTATGAAGATTCGAGAAGTCGTGAAGGAGAAGATTTATTCTGTCAGGTTCAAACCGTGAAGATAATTTAAAGGAGCATGAAGCCGTGAAGATGAATCCAAAGGAGATGTTGAAACCTTGAGAAGGTGAGACCGTAGAGAAAGGAGAATTCGTATCTAAGGTGATCAAAACCGAAGCTGATCCAAGAAGAAGCCGAGAAGAAGAAGAAACCATGGTGATCAAATCCAAAGAAAATCAAGATCAAGCCGTAAAGAAGAATCTAAACTAAGGTGATCCAAACCAAAGCTGGTCCAAAGAAGAAGATGTCAAGACGTGATCATTAAGATCAAAGACCAAAATCAAGAAGATCCATTTGAGGTTAATAAATAGAACCGGAAGATGATCCATGAAGATTGAAGCTGAGTTTGTGGGACTGGAAGATCATTACCAAGATCGTTACTCCAAAATATACTAAGAAAAATCAAAGTCCTAAAGAAGATCTGTGAAATCGTCAAGATCAAGTTAAGACGAGTTTGAGAGAGAGTTTGCATGTGAAATTAGTCTTAGTCTGAAAGTGAAGTCTCATCCTTAAACTGTGCCGTTACAACGATCTCTAGCAAGTGAAGCGTGATCGTGATAGTGGAACAAGCAGCAGCACCTGATTCTCAATCTCACAAACCGTGTCTGGGCATCCAGCCGGTCATTCTTCACAAGTACTGTAAGTCCTCGGTAATCCTTGTGTGTTTGTTACCTTTGTGTGGTAGTTGTGTGTAAATTTACGTGGTAGTGTGGGGTGAAGTAGTTAGATTGATTGATGGTTTGGTAGAGTAGTTGCATGCATATAACACCGTAAACTGAATATGGATATAAGTAAAATTATCGGAACTCTTAAAAACACTTAGGGTAATAGATGCATTTATAACACCGTAAACTTAATATGGACTTAAATAAATGATCGGAACCTTAATAAAACACTTAGGTTATATATTGCATAATTTGGGAATACTCAACTGAGTGGGTATTCACGGATGGGTGATTTGGTGGAGTTATACAAGTAGTATAATGACATTGGATTGTATGGTTGTGTGTTAGATTTATTGTGTAGAGTTTGGTTGTGTCGTACAGGCGTATGATGTGGTGTAGTTTGTAGTTTGCGTGTTTATGTTATTGTTGGGGTTGTGGTTATTTTTGGGTGTTACTTTGGGAGTTTTGGGGTTTAGGTGATTGGTGAGTAATGGTTCTAGGTGAGTCATAGCTCATGTCAATTGTAGAGAGTCTAGAGGTTAGGAGGGTAGAATAGGATTAGGGGGTCGGGTGTGGATCCTCTTGTAATATGTGGATTTGTTAAGAGGTGGATGAAGCATGCCGAAGATACGGAGGCATAACCATGTGGAGGTTATCACGTATAGCTGCCGGGTATGCAACCCCATGGAACGGGAGTGTGTCCATGGATAAGTACATATCGCGAAGCACAGAGGACCAACCAGTGAGTTGGCACGTGATGATGCTGATGCCTAGTGCCTAGGTCGACCTGAGTGCCTTGGGTGAGTGGATCGAGGAGGTGGTATGCGAGCTGATGATCTGTGTGATATCATTGGTCATAGTGGAGTATGGAGTTAGAGTTTAGGTTAGAGTTGTGTGGTTGAGTCATGTTGTGGAGTTGAGTACTTGAGTCATGTTGTGGAGTTGAGTAGTTGAGTGAGTGTGGTGTTGTGGTTTTCTGAGTGTGGCTCGAAGATCAAGTGTTGTGGTTATGTTAGTAGAGGTAGAGTAGTAGTTGTGTGGTATCATTCGGGATTGAGCCCGGATGATATGTTTGTGTGTAGAGTAGTATCATTCGGATTGAGCCGGGTGATACTTTTGTGTGTTGATTGTCATGTCTTTCGAGAATAACTCGGAAGATTCTTGTGTGTAAATTGAGTGTTAGTTGTGTGTAGTAGTCCAGTCTTCCGCTTGTGTGCTTTGAGGTTGTCTGTTTTGCAGGGTTTAGTGTGTCTTAGTTTTAGGGTAACCCAGGCTTGCGAGTTACATTAGGTTTCTCATAACCGTTTGTTCATTTTGCAGGCTAGTTAGGTTAGGGGTTGGTGCACTAGGGACCAAACTTGTTGTTTTACGCATATTTGCTTTCATTTGAGTATGGTTAAATAAACGTATTTTCAAAAATAGGATCCGAATATATATGTATTTTTATAATCAGATTTGAGTATTATGACTCGATAGTATAAAGAAAATTGATTCTTGTTTTTTAAATGTTACAAGGGAAATGTATAGTACTGATAATAGATCTTGTCCGGACCTACGCAACGGACGGATACGGGCGGATGGGTGCAAAGCGGAAACCCGTAGCCGGACAGATGAATGATCGAGGGATGGATCTCGTGGACTCGGGGAAGGGAAAAACCTCGGGGAAACGATTGAACTGACATTCGATCGTTCAAAGTCGTCAGCCACCCGGGTCGCCCCTAGGCCACATCGGTCATAGAGCGGTTCGGGGGCGCTACAATATATAGATAGATCATTGTGTTTTTCTACATTATAGGAAAAGAAAGAAGCAAAGGTGCAAGGAATCAAAATGAACTTGAGAAAGGAACTCATTAAAGCTTTCATGAAAATGCTAGATGATGTGAACCCTTATGTGAAAAACTTCAGGTTATCCAGAGATAATTTTGAGATTAATAAAGATGAGACATTTCATATGAGGATTGTTAGTAGTAGAGCAGGGGTAGATGGAAGGCATTATAGTGCCACAGCAACATCTGAAGTTGCATCATTGATACAAGGAGTTCTCATTAGGGATTTCATGGAATGATAAATTGATTGATTGGTTAAGATTCATAACTTGTTAGTTCTTCACCTATGGTCTGTTTAAAGCTTGTTCTAGATTGATCACCTAGAGACTTGATCTTAGGTTGTTAAATTGGTGCGGAAGCATGGTTTATAATCTGATAAAAACTAGAGTGAGCAAATTAGATAATTGCAAAGGAATTTAGATTAGATGATTTGTGAACATATTGAACTATTAATGCTTGTTTAGACTTTAAGATTCACAAAAGATTTTGGTTTCTTAGGCTTTAAACTTAGTTAATTCTTGCAAAAAAAGTTGGTTAATTTTACATTAGTGATCTGAGTTCTAGAACTGGTACTTCATTCGAACTTAACCGACAATTTGATATTCATTGCTTGATTTCCTGAGATTTTCCTAGACTTGACTATTTCCCCTTTTGATTTACAACCCGATTTTATTTATATTACTTCATTGCTATTTAATTTAATTCATACTTGCTTGGCTGAATTCGAAGTGAAAATATCTATCGTGAAACCATTGAGTCTTTGTGGATTCGACTCATAAGTACTACCGTGATCTCTTAATCTGAAAGAATAGCTCTAAAGGTATCGTTTGAGCATATTATTTGGGTCTTCAATTAAACGCCGTATCTGTTTTTCTAAAAGTGCCGAATTAAATTCTTCTATATGGTTCGAAAACCAATTCCTCTTTCTTTCTTACTTTTGCATAATTCTTTCCATGTCATCCAATGTAATCTTTTTTGTGTACCATTTGAACTCCACCAAAATCTAGCTACATCACTATTAAGCTTAGTGGTGATTGGATTAGGTAGCCTAAAACATGTCATCACATAAGTTGGTAGAGTTGCTGCCACCGATTTAATCATGACTTCTTTTCCACCTTTCAATAGAAATTTGGGCCGACCATCCATTAATTCTATCTTTTAGTCTTTCTTGGATAAAAGAAAAATTTTACATTTGGATCCACCCATACTTTCAGGGAGACCTAAGTAAGCACCAATTCCACCAATAGTTGAAATTTATAAAATCTGTTTCACGCACCGAGTCCTTCGCTTTATGACCATATTGGATCGAGGATTTAGAATAAATAATTTGTTGACCCAATAAATTCACATTGCTCCTTGTTTACATAAAAAGTTGAGTGTCTATTATCGGTGGAGGTAGATTGCAAAATGAACAGAGCCACTTTTTAGACTCTTAACACTATTGAATTCAAGGAAGTGAGAGTAATTAAACAAAATACGTTTCTAAGCATATTAGAGACCATTTGCAGGAAAGGCAAGCCCCAAGTGATCAAGATACTTCAAAAGTACCTCAGGAATGAGGAAGAATAAGACGCAACCTGTTAAGTAGACCTCATAAGCACAAAAGTAGCCAGGAGGTACTATTTAAGGTGACTCGTTCGACTCCAGAAAACGGCATTCAACCGAGGAAGGAACCCGACATTGGAATTTGATGTCTTGGAGGTTCTTCATAGTCAATCCTGATTTGTAGTACGGCCCAAATTTTGATCATTGGTTGGGTAAATGGAATTGACAGAGCCTTCGCAGAGTCCACCGACGGTTCTGATGCAGTGCTAGTGTTCAGGATATCAGTTTCAATTTAGTCGATTGAAGGGCTGATGTCGGAATCAGACATAATTCAAGATTTGTACAATAATTTAAAAAGCAGAAATTTTCGAGAAATACGAAACAAGGAGATGGAAGAAATTAAGGAGTAAAGTTAAGAAACAAAAATGGATGGTTTCACATAAAGGCTTGAAGTGGAACCGTCACAAAGATAAAGGGAAGTGGAGAAGTTTCCCGCATGTTAAATAAAAGAAAAATCAATGAAATTCAACCTTTAGGGATGCGTGTCGGGGCGTTAAAACAGCCGAACCCCAAAAGCTAAGGGATCAGAACGCAAAGTGTGAGAAACATATTTAAGTCCTCTAAACTGGGTAGCAGCTCACATGATTTTGGGGGAAAATGTTGATACCAGTTGATCCAGAACCGAGGATCCACTCTCTCCAATTACGACACATGTTATCCAATTCAGCAGTCAAGGAAATGACTGAGTATGCCTTAATTAGTGTGCAGTAAAGGAGAATCATAAGATTAATTAGTGTTTATTCTTAGCATTTATTCCTTAATTAGTGTCTCCGCAGCGACAGTCAGCGAGCATAGTATGTGACGAAGCGTTTTTGGACACATTTGTGGAAATACCATTTTAAAGGAATAAAGATATAGAATACGTGCTTCGGGATTCCTGAATAAAGATATTGAATACAAGCAACAGCCATAAAGATAAACCTTGTAGACACATATATACCCATCATGAACTGATTCCGGAGATTCATCAGGATTTGGTAGAACAAATTCGACTTCTGGCGGGATGTGACAAAATTTGCTAATACCTCTGACAGATGCAGGTGTAGAGCGTGTCGTGGGGTGAAAGCCGAATTGTTCTTTACGACCGCAACGGTTGTTGGATGACGTCTTCTGACATTTTCCTTTTGGGAATATCAGAGTTTGTCGAAGATCTCAGCATATAATCAGTAAGTCAAGAATACAAAAAAAACTCTTGGGAGTAGTTGATAGAAGATCAATCAAAAGAAAGCAGTACGAATAGTGAAATTATAAAAATACTAAAGAAATCGTTGAAAGGGATTATCCGATTGGGATAAACAATTGTCTCGATAACACTGGGAAGGGGAAAGGTTTCCCGCATACCAATTAAAACATATATATTTAAGGACGCGTGTCAAAACGTCAAGATCGTCGAACCCCAATATCTAAGGGATCAAAAGGCAAAACCTAAGGAAAAAACTTGAGTCCTCTGAGCCGGGAAGTAGCTCACGGGACTTAGGGGACAAATGTTGATACTGGATCCAGAACCGAGGATCTGCTCTCTCCAATTATGATACATGTCATCTAAATCAACAGATCAAAGGAAGGGCTGAGTCAGTTTGGAGTAAGAAAGGACGGGCAAACCATATGAGAGCTCGGGAGAGCGAACTAGGATCCGATTAGTGGTGAAGCCTCACAGAAGAAAGAAGCAAGCAAAGCAAGGAGTGCCTGCGAAGTGAAGTGAATATGTGAGCTGAAGAAGAAATCATTCAAAAGTCAAGACGTTACATCATTAAAGACTATTTCAAAACCAGTGGATTGAAGGCAAATCATAGGATTAATTTTTATTTATTCCTAGAATTTAATCCTTAGTTTATGTATAAATATAGAACCCCATAGTTTTGTGAGGAGGTCGATCATTTTCTACTCGAAATCAATATAGACAAATTTAGGGAGTGTGTTGGAGTGACCATTTGGAGAGATTTGAGTTTAAATGACAAATCATGTGTTATTAAACTATGAATTGTAAAATATCATTTAAAATCTAGTGTTACTGGATTAATAATATTAAATTATATGCTCAATCCACTGTTACTGAAAACATTATTAGAATTTGATTTAAAAGTTTCATGTGAGATTTGAGGGGATTTCTTATTTAAAAATACAAATACCAAAATCCCATGGTTTTAAAGTGGTTGTCTTTCAAAAAAATTCCCTCAAATCTCACTCCCATATACCCCCTTATACTTTTCTCTTAGCAAATTTATTTCTATTTCAGTTTATTTTCTTAAACAAATTCTATTTTACTTGACAAGTTATTCAATATATTATTTGGTGTGAGATCCAATATTCACATACATGTACACTGCATAAGGGAACATATCAAGCTGATCTAATAAAAGAAGCTAAACTTATCATATGGGATGAGGCACCAATGATGACCATTGTTTTGAATCATTGGATAGAAGTTTAAATGACATTGTTGGACGTTTTGAAAGGAATATATTTGGTGGTAAAGTGGTTGTCTTTGGAGGTGATTTCAGACAGATTCTACCTATGTTAAATGGTGGTAGTGGGACCGAAATAGTAATGGATTCACTCAACTCTTCGTATATTTGGGATACTTGAAAAGTTTTCAATCTGACAAAAAAATGTGTGACTGCTTTCTAATAAACTGAGTGAAGATGAGGCAAAGGATGTCAAAGAAATTTCAGAATGGATAGTAAAGGTTGGAGATGGGAAATTGGAGAGCCAAATGATGTTGAGGCTCTTATAGAAATACCTAAAGATTTTCTTATTACCAACTCAACTGATCCTATTGATTCAATAACCAGAGAGATTTATGGAGATCTTAAACTGTTGGAAAAACACACTGAACCGGATTTCTATCAGACAAGAGCTATTTTATGTCCCACCAATGAAAATGTCCATATATTAAAGTAAATGTAGTTTTTATTTATTTATGTTTTTAACATTAATATGTTTTTAACTACGACATGTGAAGAAAGAGTGTTCTTAAGTTCAGATTCATTAGATCCTATAGATACAAGTTCTGCAAAAAATTATGTTCTCACTACAGATTTTCTCAACAGTGTTGAGGTTAGTGGATTGCCAAACCATCATCTAAGACTAAATATTGGTTTTCCAGTTATGTTGCTTAGAAACATAGATCATAAAGTTGGTTTAGTGAATGGAACAAGGCTACAGATTACGAAAATGACTGAATTAATTATTGAAGCTAAAGTGATAACTGTAGACAAAGTTGGGGAGACAGTTCGTATTCCTAGGCTAGTAATAATACCATCAGATGTTAAGCTTCCTTTCAAAATGCAAAGAAGACAGTTACCTATAGCTGTTGTGTTTGCTATGACCATCAACAAAAGCAAATGAAATATTTGGAAAAGGTTGGACTCTATTTGCCTAGGCCATGTTTTTCACATGGATAGTTATATATTGCAGTATCTAAAGTAACATCTAAGAAAAGTTTAAAGATGTTGATTGTAGACAAAGATAGAAAACCACAAAAAAACTATGAATGTGGTTTACAAAGATATGTGGTTAGCATATATCTTTTATAGTGAAAAATGTCGTGAACTTACTCTAAAACGCCATTTTAATCATGAACTTTGTGAAAGGTCATTTTAAACATCAACTTTCGTTGATTTCATTTTTTATACATGAAATTTTCGTTGTCCCGGCCAAACTTCGTCGTTTCAGACAAAATTTTAATGTCATTTAAATCACAAACTTTCAAATGTAGGCCATTTAAAACATGAACTTTGTACTATAAGCCATTTAAATCATCAACTTTCATTGATTAGGTTTTTTAGGTATCGAATTTCGTTACTTTATCGTAAACGGCTCTCTGTTAATCGAAACCCTAGATTTTAAGTTTCATTTAAGGAGCTTCTAGATCGAATAAGAAAGGTTAAAAACATAAAAATAAGGATAACTGTCAGACGATGTCATCGCAACAATATATCAGTGGTAAAATGAGGAAAAGTGGGAAGAAAATATCGCAACTGTCGAGCAGTGGAAAGGTCTAGTCCGCATTCTCTATGGCTGGCTCGCCAACCATAACCTTGTCTGGCCTCCACCCTCTCGCAGATCTCGAGTTTTCTTTCTCTTTTTTTCTCTTCTAAGGTTTGGTTAAAATCGTACATCCCGCTTAATTTATGTTATTGGAGTATCTTGTAGATTTTTTTTCAGGTGAGCTATTAAATTAAGGCATCTCCAATCATACTACAAAGTAACAAAATTTGATTTCTAAAAATTTAAAAATTTGGTGCCTAGGTTTCGGTTAACAGAGAGTCGTTAACTATAAAGTAACGAAATCTGATGCCTAAAAAACTTAATAATGAAAATTGATGATTTATATGGCCTATAGTTCAAAGTTCATGATTTGACCTATTTTACAAAGTTCATGTTTTAAATGGCCTAAATTTAAAAGTTTGTGATTTAAATGACATTAAAAATTTGTCTGAAAATGAAGTTGTTTTGTCAGTAACGGAGCAGAGTAACGTCTGTCAGTAGCTCTGTTAGCGGATTTAACGTCATGTCCAGTTTGGTCTGGTTAACAAAAATTTCATGTATAAAAAATGAAGTCAACGAAAGTTAATGTTTAAAATAGGCTTCCACAAAGTTCATGATTAAAATGACGTTTTAGCGTAAGTTCAGGATTTAAATGACATTTTCCCCATCATTTATATAAGAAGCTTACAACTTCATTTTTTAATTTATTATTGTAACATTCAACTTTTTTTCTCTTAAATATTGCAGATACAGTTAAACCTCTATAAATTAATACTCGATTCATTAATAATTTCGCTAAATTAATAAAAATATTTGTCTCAAAATACTATTTTGAACCAAATATCACCTTGATAAATTAATAACCTCGATAAATTAATAAAATATCATAAAAATACATTGGTCCTAATATTATTAATTTATAAAGTTTTACTAATTGAGGATATCATATCCAAACATAAAATAGTAAGATTGTTAAAGTTGTTTATAAACTTCCTCAAACCATTTTTAAAACAATTTATGTATACTTTATATTCTAAACATCCAATATTTTATTATCTATTATTTAATCAATTACTACGATTTTTTCTATACTATTGAAACTTATCCACTAATTTATTAGTAAAAATAAAATTATAAAACAATCTATACTTATACAAACTATAATTACTTTCATCATCCTTTAATATGTAATTCGAACCACAAAAAGGTTATCCTACTCTACTAGATCTCCAAACAAATGTCACTATTCTACTATTCTAGAATTTGAAATCGAATAAGAAAAATGGCAAATATTAAATTTTTCATTGTTCACGTTGACCAATTTGGTACCAAACGGGGTCATTATCTAGTAAATATTTAAAAGAAAAATATATATGCCGACAAAAAGGAAAAATAAGAAAAATGTACGTAACAATTCCCCAAAAAGCCCCCAAACATGTTTTCTATATATACATATAGACATGTTCATCTCATCAAGTATATTGGATTGCAAATTTGCAATGGGGAAGAGAAGGGAAAGAGAAGAGCCTTGCGATATTTGTGAGCATTATCACGAAGAAGGAGAAGTCTGCAACATCTGCGGCCACCACGTCACCACCTCCGGCGAAGCCAATCCAATCCGCGTCACATCTCTTCCGTCAGAGATCTTACCAGACTTTCTCTATCTCAGTGGAATCAACGAAGCTTTCCTCTTTGAAATCCTCAAGACTCTTGGAATTTCTCACATTCTCAATGTAAAATAACTAACGTCTTCATCCAAATCTCACTTTCTTGATTTTAAAGATTGCAAATTTATACCATTGTTGGTTTTTATGTAGACTGTTCCTTCGTATGCCAATGCCTTCCCAAAATCAATCTCATATCATCGTCTTCAGGATGGTAAAGCTCTAGAATTTGACAGTGCCATCAACTTTCTAGGTTTGATTCTTTCTTTTCTTTAACTCCTTCTTAGTTCTATGAAGAGATTGTTCTCATATTGGTTTTGATTTATAACAATTTGTTCAGATGAATGTGAGAAGAGCAAGTCTCGTGTTCTTGTATATTGCATATCTGGGAAGAGCAGGTTAGTGAATACTATCTTACGCCGTCAGAGATTTGTTTTTGAGTTTTCTAACACAAAGTATTGATTTTTATTTTTCTACAGATCACCAGCGATTGTGGTGGCTTACTTGATGAAACGTAAAGGTTGGAGATTGGTTGAGAGTTACCAATGGGTTAAAGAACGAAGACCTTTGACTGATATAAGTTCAGGTAAAACTCACTCTTTCGACTCAACAATGGGAATTTGAAAGCTTTTTGTTGGCTATGTTTATGGAGATTGTTGTTTTCTTTGGTTCAAACAGAGTTCCAACAACAGCTTAAAGAGTTTGAAGAGAGGTTATTTGGATTGAAAGAAGGCTATGGATTACCTCAGATTCAAGATTTGGCTTTGGGAGCAGGGAATGGTGATACTCCCAGTGGATAGATCTTAACAATCTGCAAATTTTACTTATAAATACTCTCTAGACTTCTGTTTAGAGGAGTTGCTTTAGTTTCATCTCATGTCCCTTATTTACTCATGTTCTGCTTTACAATCAGCAGATTCACAGACTCCATTTATAAGAATATTTCTAGATACAGTGTAATGGAACCACAATCTTTAATCTTTATATAATCAGTCTCAAATCATTACTTTCATGATACAGTTTTACAGAGAGTAAATGTTGTAATATTTAGCTAGGATTATGAACCTGTGGTGTGTGATTCTTCAATCATGGACTTGGCAATCCACAAGAGGCCTGGGTCATTTCTTTTCAATACCAAATATGGCTCTTGTGCTCCTGTGCCTTCTGATACCATCTCGTCGACAAAGCCAACCACTGAAAGGATCTCAACCGCAGCTGCAAAACATTACACCCACATTATATCATACAGAGAGAGTTTTGAGATGATGAACAAAAGTAATACCTGAAAAGTTGAGAATATTTCGCTGAATTGCTGGGTTTCCCTGAAACGACATTTATGTAGTTGAACATATCAGACAGATGATAAAACAACTCAAAGGAGGAACTACAATTCTATAACAGAAGGAAGTCTAGTAAGTCCTCACCTTACGCAGTCTTTTGAATTTCATTTCATTTGGTTGTTGAATGATGTTCCTGTACCACAAAAACACAAAAGTCGTATCTTCAGTCACATAACAAATGGAATTTTACATCTGCAGACACACACTATTGAACTGACAAGATTCCAAAGAACTGACAAGGTACCTCACTATTTTGAGAAGCATTTGTAGCACATTGGTTGCTTGACCAGGGCTAGCTTCTGTTTCCAATGCATGTATGGCTTTCTTGAGACGGTTAGAGATGATGGTAACCGAGTCTTGAATCCTCTGAATCTCTTGATCAGGTTCATCAACCTCCATTACTGTTTCCCTCCCTGTGACCACCACAAGGTTATCATCTGGATCAGGCTCTTCATTATTAGCTCGCATAGTTTCATCTGCAATCAGATTCCCATCTTGCATTACAGTGTCATCTGGATCAGGTTCATCATCATCTTGAGCAGGATGGACAATACCATCACTCGCGGTTTCAACTGAACCTGAGTGATGTCCTAATGCAGATGGATCTCTCGAATGACCTGGAACGAGTTCTGTTGCACCATCTTCAACGGCATCATCAGGATCAGGCTCAAACATACTCAAAGAATGAGGATGTTTATGGTCATCATCCGGATCAGGTTTTGAAACACCAATGTCATTTGTTTCACTTGTGTGGGAGAGACGACGATAAGCAGCCGCAACAGATGATTCACGAGCATTTCCAAGGCTATCAGACTGATTTCCACCAAGCCTCCGAGAAACATTTTCATTTTCATCAAACAAGTCATCTTCCTCATAGTCATTCATAACTTTTGTTCCATTCAAAGTGTGACCCATTGATTTAGTCCAATCTAAGCTTTCAGCTTCTTTGGTCAACTGTCACATAGACAAACACTCCTTAGTCAAATCATCACCAAAAATTATAAACATATTCATTCTCCATTGTACATATATATTACCTGGCTATTAAGAGCATAAAAGTTATCATCATGCTCCGAGTAAACCATGTGAGCCTGACATTTCGATACACATATACTATAAGCTCTCTCGTGCATAAGAATTCAAGTTGCAGAATAATAAACTTACAAGCTCATGCAATAGAGTCTTTTTAATGCTCTGATACTTTCTGAATCCCTTAAGATCATCAGTACGAAGACGTAGAGAAATCTCCTCTCCTTGATTCTACATCAGCCAATACAGAATGAATATTCAAGAAGATCAAAATCAAAATTCAAGAAGCATATGTACCTTGTTAAACCCAAGAAGGCATTGCGGACTAACACCAACATAACCAACAGGGGCTAGCTCAGTCATAATCCCTACTCTCCAACGACGCTACTCATATAAAAACAAAATCAATTAGTACATTTAACCATATGCTGATAGTTGCACAATAAGTTTCTATCGTGATCTTAGATATAAACCTTGTTCATAATAGCGATAATACCAGGGTCTGCAGCAAGCATGTGCATTCTCTTTAAAGCAGCAGAAGGAGGAGGATTTAACTGCAAGAACAAAACATCTCTCAACTCACTTTCTATGTACTCTTAAGTTAACATTATGACAGAGAATTTACTTACCTCTATACCAGGGAGTTGAAGAGTACGAAAATCACAGAAGATGTAAGACCCTTGAGGAAGCTTGATTGAAGCGTTTGAACCATACGACTTCTTTTGCCTAAGCCTTCTCTCTTCTTCTTCAAAGCCAAGTATCCTCATGTCAGGCATTGCATCTTTCAAAACTCCATCAACCTCTTCTTCAGTCACTCCCATCATTCTAATAGTTTTATCCTATAAATAACAATAAGGAGAAAGTACCACAAAGAAGAATTTTTAAAAATAGATCCAAGAATCAAAACACATTTGGATAAGCTGTATAGATCATGTTCAACAACCTCAAGCAAAATCTACCAAAACCAATAATCAAGATTTAATCTTTCGCCCTACTATGCACTTATAAAGGTGTAAACTACAAAATCGATTAATCAGACCTCTCCAAAAACAATAACACTTGAACAACCTAAAGAAAAATCTACACAAAACAATGAACAAGATTGAATTTTTCTGCTTACTATATGCTACATATCAATACACCTTTAAAGCTATAAACTACAAAATCGACTAATTTTGAGGATCATGTGTGAAGATAAACCAAAGACTAACCTCAACTATGTTTGATTCTTGCAAACTCAAACTTGAGTGTTCATGAGAGAAGGGAAGTATCAATGTTGATCCTTTTTCGTTTAACCGAGGAACAATCAGACGGAGAGTCTCCGCCGTTACTCCCGTTAAGTTTCTCAATTCATAACCTAAATCCTTCAGCGAGGAATCAGAATTGATTTCAAGAGTGTATTTGTTTCCCTTCCATAGAACAGAAACTTTAATTGTTCTTCCAGAATCTTCCATTCGATGAGACAATTCTAAGCTATTATCGCCAACAGCCATTGATTATGAATCTGAAGATCAGGAGATGGGATCGATCAGTTATAATTGAGATTTGAGATATTATTAACCAGCGAAAATTCAATTTTAATCTCAAATTCAGACAGCAACGACGAGGAAGGGGAAGATTATTACCTTTTGTTGCGGAGGTGAATTATAGCTGACTGACAAGATTTTGTTAGGACAGAACTAGAAAGATTGGTCGGGACAAATTAGAATTGTTGAACAAGATAAAGCTTGGATCTCTTTATAGAGAGACAGAGGCTTTGGGTGATTCTGGAAACAAGAGTTTATTTGTGTCTTCTGATCATACGATGAATGACGTCAAGAGATATGTGACTATTTCATAATCTTAAAATTTTTTTTTTGTATTATAACATTTAATTGATAAAAGATACGACACAAAAATTTATCATTTTAGAAAATATTAGAAGATGATCTTATTCTCTATGGGTAGATGTGTTTAGAAGCTGACAAAAGAAAAAGAAAAAAATGTGTTTAGAAAATAGTTCAAAAATATATGTCTTTATTGTTTAGTATTTCAAATTTTTTATTATTTTTAATTGAATGTAAAATTTACTAACCCAAAATTTTTTTTCTACTAACCCCAAAATTTTTTTTGACAACAAAGTGCTACTTTTACAAATGTTTTGAACTTAAATCAGCAAGAAAATGAAATTTGTAAGATGATTTTAATCTTGTGGCGAACTATACATTCATTTTTCCCCTATTATTGATCATCAACATCACAAAATCTAACACAACTTATTTGGACTTGCTTGTCTATTGTTTGGGCAATTTGTATTGGTGATTGTATAGCTTTCTCATGATTTCTATTCTTTTTTCTTTTCTTTTTAGAGTATATGTAAGGTAGTCTGAAAAATATAGCGTAAGAGAAAGAAAGATAAGCTTATCCAAAAAAATATGGGGAAAATGTCAAAAACTCTGAATTTTCAAAATGAAAACATTTAAAATCTAAATTTTTAAAATATTATTTAAATGTTCAAATTTTTTGTTGATTCGTATTTAAATAACAAACTTTTGTTGACTAAGTTATTTGAAACATGACGTTAATACTTCCGTTAGCAACTTTTATTTAATCAACACGACGTCCTTTCAAGTTTGATTAAGAGTCATCAACTTTCAAATTGTGCACGTTTAAATCATCAACCTTTTTAGAAATATTGTTTAAATACCAATTTTTGTTGACTTCATAACTAAACATCTAAATTATGTTAACTATGCTATTTGATGCATGACTTTAAATCAATTGATGAAGCACGTTTACGGGATACAATTGCTTATTACCAGCTTTAGTTTAATCAAAATTTTCTGAAAATATTTATCATTTGTCTTATCTTTCTGTTTATGGTCGTTTCATCGAGATCCAACCATAATCATATCGTAAAAAATCTTCTCAAATTAAAATCCGCTTTTCGAGAAACATTATCCAACAAAGTCTTTGCTACCTGAAATCTTCGGAAAAGACCCATGAAATTCTCTAAAACCCCTCAAGAAAGTAAATTTCTTAAGCGTTAGTGATAACTAATTAATTAAATTTTAATTTGTCGATAACTAGTGAATTTTTATTTAATATTCATTGGAACTCAAATAACTGATTCATTTTCTTATACTCCCCATTTTTAAAAGTAAATAAATTGGTTATTTGAGTTCCAATGAATATTAAATAAAATTTCATTAGTTATCGATAAATTAAAATTAAAATTAATTAGATATCACAAACGCTTAAGAAATTCAATCTTGATGTGGTATCAGGTTTTACCCAAACCAATAGTTCCCGCAAGTGCACGGTTGTGCGCGGTAGTATAATGGTGGGATCGAATCCAGAGAGAGTAAAGAGAGAGAGAATGAAAAATATGGAAAGTTTTGTCACAAAAAAATCTAAATAAAATCCAAAAATAATTAAATAAAATAATATCAATTTAAAACAAATGTTGGGATCTGAGAAATCACAGGGATTTAAATAAATAAAAAGGATAACCGGAATAACAGTTTAATGATCTAGATCTAGAACTCAAAACACTGTAAACAAATAAACCACTTTTCAAAAAAGGAATATTATTATAGCATAAATTTGCTAGGACCCTATGCTAGCATATATTAACAAGTTTGATAAATTTCACTTGTAGATCCAACTTCAACTCTTGGAAGCTGAAAATCAAACTTACAAAGTATAGATTCGGGGTAAAATAATCAACGCTAGTTGTATTATAAAACCCTATGAATCATTTGATAGATTCGTCAACCTAAAAAAAAACATTAGTTTCATAGAAGCAGAGATCTATTAATCATAACCCTAATCTATAATAATAAACTAATTAAACATTAATTCTCTTTAAACAAATTCCATCTCCCAACATGCAGATCTACTCAATCATGGTGATGGGTTGATAGATCATGATGTTGTATGGTATGAAATGCAAAGAAAGAGATGAAGACAGAATGTAGATCTGAAAATGCAATGGAAAATAGTATAGATCTGAGAAAAACCAATGTAAAAGTTTACAGATCTAAAAATAAAATGAAAATGACAAAGTAACTGAAGAAAAATCGTATCTAGGGCTTCTGGGCCGCTCAGGAAATTATCCATTTATATAGGGAGTCTTCTATAGACTCAATAAAACATGTAAAAATAATAGTGAAAACTAGTGAAAATAAAGACTCATCAAATACCCCGAGTCTTGAATCCTTGCTTGTCCTCAAGTAAGCAACAAGAGAATGAAACAAAGTTCAGAAGTTTAGGTTTTGAAAAACGGGAACTTACGTTTAGCTTTAGGATCCACCATGTTGATCATGTAAACCAAAAAGAAATTGTGAAAGGTTAATTGAACTTTAGCAGTACAACATTTATTTTACCATAAGCATAGCAAACATTACCATACTCTAGCATCTCATATCCAAAGGAACTTCTGAAATCTCCATTGTTGGCCCTTTAACATTCATTAAGTGTTACGTGCAGTCTCACAAAGAGAGTCTTAATCGCTAAGGGCTAGTAACGAGGGGCCATTTTCAGGGTGATGGTTAGGCATGACAAACTAACTCCGGTGCAAGCCAATGCGCAAAATCACAGTGAGACGGAAACCAAAGATGGTGCACAACCTCCTGAACCTTGGACTCTAAGTAAACTTATATATATATAATGATCCTAATAGAGTTGCTATTGGTGCTAAAATAAATAACAGAAACAAATAACTAAATAAATAAATAAAATATTTTATTTTGGTTCCTTCAGACTTCTTTCCTTTCTCTTTTTTTTTTTTTTTTGAAAATGAGTCTCGGGATGAGACGGGATCGATCAATCTGGATAGTATCGGTCGATCCCAGAGCATTTTTTCTAAGAAGGGAAAGTTGGAACCAGTCCTAACCATGTACATCAATATACAGAAAACTGCACCAATAGTCAACTCGAACTAATATGGATGAAGTACTGATACTAGAAAGATTACTCGAATATCCTTGGAACATTTGGTTGTACCGGCCTCCATGCTCCGTAGTTTTTGCACTTGGTTGCACATGCTCCTAATGTTGCGAAAGAGGACTGGGGTCTGAATGAAAAAGGGTGTAAGGGTGTGGAACCAAGCTAAAAATGAGTTTGGCCATCCAGAGCTCCAATAAGAATGGGGTGAACTATGGATGTATATGATCCTTTATGCGATATCGAGCCCTTAAGTGAGGAGGTTAATCCAAGTTAAAGGTCCACGTGATAAAGCCAACGCTGGATCATTCAGATTTCCAAAGGATAGGTCGCTTCTGGTAAAGTTGATCCACTGATGGTGTTTCCAATCTTCCTTAACTAAGTCCAATAAATGTCAACATAAAATGGAAACCAAGAAAATTGTAATAAAATTACCATGTTTTGACTCAATAAAACGACTCGAGAAAAATGAAAAAGTTTTATTTTTGAAAAATTTGAAAAAGATTTTGTTGACAAGTAAACAAAAGAAAACACAGTGTTAGTAACATAAGAAAGCAGTCACCCCTTCCCCCACACTTAAATCACTGCGTCCCGCTGTGATATAAAAAAAAAAAAAAAGGGTGATGCGAAACAACAATGATAAAAACATAAATAAATGAAAGTAGATAACGAGTTAAGATAGCAAAGTTAATAATAGTACATAAATAGTTCAAAATAATAATAAAAAAAAAAAAAGAGAAAAATGGATAACCGAAAAAATCACTCCTCAGAGCTAGCGAGAGTGGAGCCACCTGGACTCCTGCATTGTCTATGCAGACGCGCTCCCTCGTCTGAGGATGATCCCTCTCCTTCTCCATCTGCTGCTGCTGCTGCGCCACCTCTGCTAGTGCTAGGCCCTGACTCGTCCGCTCTTGGTGGGGCAAAGCAACAATGGCGCATCCTGCAAAAGAAATCACACGCCCTCCATATCATGGCGTGCTCCCTCCGAGTGCTGTCGACCATCCAGCGCTCAAAGTCCATGCTGGGCTCTCTTGGGAACTCGAGGAGGTTGAACTCGCTGAAGTCCGGAATCAGGAATGGTGAAGTCGAGTCCCGTGGCTGAGACGATGTCGAAGCGCGCTGCAAGCTGGGGTCGTACTCAGATGGCATTGAATCTGGTGCTAGATCTCGGCGTGTAGTGCGACAAGCGGGAGGCTTGGTCGGCTGCACTGGCCTGGTGCAGAGAGCTACTGCTGGAGGTAAAAACTTGATGTCCTCAGTGGAGGATAGAGCGGTATGCTCCTCCTGTGGCAGCTGGATGTAGCGGTACAGAGACTCTTGATCTTGGAAACAGTAGACCAGAAAGTTCGGCACCAGAGAGCCGCAGGAACTAAGATACTGCATGTCCATAAGGCTGCAGCGCTCCATCGGGGAAGGTCGCGGGACTTCGATGCCCAGATGCTCAAGTATTGGAGTCACCAGACTCCCAATGACAACCATCTTCTTAGAAGACGTGGCTTGACCGGTCTTCACGGAGACCAAGGCGGAGGCGAAGAGGTACCCAATGTTCACCCTATGTCGTCTAGGGTGAGCCATGTTCATCATGTTCCATCCCTTCTTCAATAACCACAACTCCTACTTGTCCAAAGCAGCTGCCTCAAACTTGAGGCCCAAGGTGACACTCATGAATCTGGCGACAAGATGGACCGCAGGATGACGGATCAACGATTGATTCGCTGGGCACGAAACATAGGGCCCCTGGGCTATCAGCTCCCAGAACTCTCCGTCGTCAGCCTCCTCATGCATATCGATGAGCAGTGTGCGACTAAAACCGAAGGCGTCACAGAGCTGGTAGAGGGTCATCGTGCGTAACTGACCGTGGGCAAAGAAACTGAAACTCCACTCATCGGCCGTGGGGTAGCGCACATCCTGGAAGTGCATCATGATGGACCCCGAAACTTCCTTGGCCAAGGAAGTGCAGAGATGGGGCTGAATCCGGGGCAGGTTCCTGAGCCCAATAGCGTCGGTAAGTGCAAAATAGTTGTTGCATATGCCAAGGCTGGCCAAAGTCCCCTTGTCAGTCATGCGAGAGGGCAGAAACGTGCAGGCACTCACTAAGCCTGCGACATCAGCATCGCCCCAAGTCCGTGCAGCTGCGGGGCTGGTTAGGCTCACTATACCCTTGTCCTTGTTTATGCTCTTGGGCGCCATTTTCTGAAAAATTCATCACCCATAGGAAAATTGCATAAGTCAGTCCATGGACAAAAAGTAAGAGATAGAATGAATATTTAAATTATTTGGGTCGCAGAATAACTATACGGAAAATTCAGAAATTAAACCGCATGACCAACTGGGATCGATCGATATGCGCGGATCGATTGATCCATGCAGGAATTTCCGATTTGCTTATCTTGTGAATAACTCAAATTTCTATAAACCAATTTGCAATTCATCATCTCTAAACGTTTATACATCCTAATGCATGCTTATAGGTCTAATCTATAACCTTAATTCATCTGAAATCTCAACATATAAGATAATTTCTCAAAATCAAATTTTTACACAATTCTATGATCAATCCTTTTTGAACTTGGTTTCTCTAACAACCTATCCATTAACTTTAACTAAATCTACCAAAATAAGGATGAATCAAGAGGTTGAAAAGAGAGAATTTGGATAATCCAAGGTTAGTCCCAAAAATCGGTCTTAAACCTTTGATTTCCTCAACATTCCTTTGCAGATCAAAGCTAATGATGATACAGAGAGATAGAGAATAAAAATCTGATGAGTTTAGAGCCTTGAAACGACGAAATCGATTGAAAATCGAGAGAGTTAGAGAGTTTTGAAGATTTAGGATTTTGAGGATCGATGGCCGTGTTTATTAAACTCTCGATCCTTGCCTACCTGGGTTCGGGATCGAGCGATCCACACGGATCGACTGATCTGTCGGTCGATCCTACCTGGATCGGTCGATCTTGCAATATTTTATTACTATTTATTATATTATTATTTTTTATTAATTTAATTAATTTTTTTATTTAAATTTGCTTAAAAAGAAGATTTCTTGGTTGCTTCCCAGTAGCCCTTGTTTTAAGTCATTAGCTTGACTAAGAATATTTTCGAGATTTTAATGAAAACCCTCTAGGGGTTTGAAATCATCCTCATCAGGGTTTCGCATTAAATGGGGTCTCCCTCTATCATCAGAAATTATGTACCCAATGGTAGACAAATCTCCGCTCCTCCTGCGTCCTGGCGGAATATACTTAGGGGTCGAGGGAGATTTTTTTGGAAATTCCCTTTTATCGACTTCTAGTTTTTTGGCGTTTGGTTCACGCCTTTGAAGTTTTTCCATTGGCAGTGGAGGATCATCCCATTCCCATGCGGGATTGGTTGTCTTTCTTTGAAACTTTTCTTTTTCATATTTGGTTGGGGAACGTGGTTTGGTTAGATGAATTTCTTTGATATTTGGGAAGGAAAATTGCTTTGCTTGATCCGTGGAATCTAGTATTCGGGCAAACCCAGTCGTCTCCATCCTGGTATAAACATATTCAGGTTCGGCCTGAATCAGTGCGACTTCAAGAGGATCTTCAGAATGCATTTCATGCATCATCTCTTGGGTGATCTCTTCAATTGTGTCAACCCAAAAATTCTGATCCTCTATCATAGGCCTTTTTGTCATTTTGTCTAAATTGAACCTTATGTCAAGGTCACTAAGGTGAAGATTTATTATGCCATTTTGCATGTTGATTATCGCTCCCGCAGTAGCGAGGAAATGTCTACCCAGGATAATTGGGTCGCGAGGTTCCGTTTCCAGTTTAAGAACGATGAAATCCGTCAAAATTGTACATTTATCAATTTTGACAGGTACATTCTCACGAAGTCCTTCCGGACGGCGAACTGAATGATCCGCTAATATCAGTGAGATCTTGCATGGTTTGAAAGTTGTCATGCCCAGTTTCTGAGCAACAGATAACGGCATCAAACTCACACTTGCTCTCAAATCACATAACAGCATTCGAACATCTTGCCTTCAATATCGCAGGGAAGTGTGAAGTTCCCTGGGTCGACACGTTTTTTGGGAACTTTGTCGAGCAATAATGTGCTAACCTCTTGCATTAGCACCAGTTTCCTTTCTCCATCACTCTTTTGTTTGTAATGATATCTTTCAAATACTTTTTCAAGGTCGGGATCATCTTTACTGCATCCACGAAAGGTAGTCTTAGTTGTATATCACCAACAATATTTTTCATCTTCTCATACTCCTTCTCCTGCATAGTCCCTCTCCTGCGTTGAGGGTATGAGAGTTTTGGTTCATAATGTTTTGGAGGGATACATGGTGTTTCCTTCTTGGGATTCCTTTCTTTTTGCTCATCAGGAAGTCGGACTTCTGACGTCATATCATGTAAAGGGTCATGGGGTTGTCCGATTCCGAAATGGATTGGTTGTCCCTCACCTTTATCAATTTAATCCAGAATCATGTCATCAGTCTTATCAACTTCTTCCCTTGTTTGGTCAAACTCTGATGTTTTTGGGTTTTCCACTATTTGTTTTCCACTTTGGAGGTTAAATGCTCGAACATGTTCTTGCATTTGGGATTTTGCAGAATCGTTCGTCTGGGTGATCTTATCTTTTAAAGATTTAAGTTGAGTTTCCAAAGTTTCGCACTTTTCAGGTCAGCCTTTTCATTGATATCTTTTCGAAACTTCCTGCTATTTTCCAAAATTTGCTAGAATAGGGGTTCAACAATAACCACAGGATTGGTATTCCCAGACTGGTGGTTGAATCCTATTTTACCATAACCAACACTATTCTGGGGTTATCTTGGTTATGAGTACTCTGAGGTGAATATAACTAATCTCAGGAGTTCTCAACATTAGTACTACGGTATGACAGGTTAGGATAGTTCCTAAAGTCAGGGTTGAAACCCCAGTTTTAGTAGTTTTCATGTTTACCAAGAAAGTTGATCTCCTCAGTTCATTCTTCCTCATCATTGTACTCATGACTCCCCCCATAGGGTTTTCAGCTCGACCATGTGCCTTCCAGAGCACGTCTACCTTAGCAATAAGCTTCTTTATGACTTTTCCACTTATAAGAACAGGGTCAATCCTTCTATTATTGTCAGAGCTTCTGTTTAAGTTGCTTATTGCAAGGTTCTCAATTAATTTTATTGCTTCCTCCAGCGTGTTGCTCATGAAGTCTCCCTTACTGGCTATATCCATAGCCATCTTGTATTCTATTTCATCTCCGATATAGAAAAAGTTCATCTTGTCCGACACGGTATAGCTTCGAAGGGGACAGTCCCTTAGGTATTCCTTATAGCGCTCCCAAGCTTCATAGAATGACTCGGTACCAGCTTGGCGGAATGTGGCTATTTTGTTTTTTAGTGCTGCGGATCTAGCTTTGGTAAAGAACTGTTGTAAAAAAAATAGCTCGGCATTCACCCCAACTTGTGATAGATCCAGGACTTAAAGATTTCAGCCATCTATGAGCCTTATCAGCAAGGGAAAAGAGAATAGCCTACAACGGAGATAGTATTAGAGGAGTCTGTTGGCTTTAGTGGTACTACAGATCTCCTCAAAGATATCAATATGGTCCATTGGGTTCTCGTTAGATAGCCCATGGAATTGATTCTGTTTCACAAGGGAGATTATTTGAGGTTTGATCTCATAATCCTGCCTCTGGATAGCATGGGGAATGATACCATATCGGTTCCTATAATAGGCGTGTGGGCATCTTGCTCGACTAAGGTAACCCTTTGCGGAGGGACTTGCTGTCCCTGCGCAGCATCTACTCTCACCCCAGGAGCTCCAGCATCATTGAGAGGTCCTTGGTTAACCAAACATTCTCTCTGTCGGATTGCTTCTGCATCCTCACCATCAACAACATGGGGAATGTTTCTTAAGTTATTAGGAGTTGCCATACTAACCTTATTGTTTGCTTTCCTTGTGGTTTTGCTCTTCTTTGTATCCTTGATCTTCCTTGTAGAATTCCTTGTCAACTCCTCTATGCTTAGGTTTTGCAGATATTTAAAACTCTTGCTCCTTAATTGCATACACCTGAGAAGTAGAAGAAGTTTGAAAGTCAGATCCGATTAAGAGGCTTTGGGATCGATCGATCTTGGAAGGGATCGGTCAATCTCGAGAGAAGTAGGATTGATCGATAATGGTCTAGATCTAATAAATGGTCTAGATCTAATAAAGTATCAATGGTTGAGAAGTCAAGTGATATCATTGATACAACAAGTTATAGACGAGTGATGTGTGCAAAAGAAGAATCAAAAGAAGAAACAAAGAAGAGAAACAAAAATCAAGATGAATTCTACATATATCTGAAGTGAAAGTCCTTGCCATCAACATATCAAAGGATGATGTATACAAAAGAAGAAACAAGAAATCAATACAAGACAAGATGCGCACACATCTGATCGCTCTCCCCAAAGATTTACAGCTGCCTACTTCATGTTGATAATGAACCACTCGGGCTAAAGGCATGCCAGCATGAAAACTATCTATTGAACCCAGCTCTGATTTTCAACGATTCAAGAGGTTGTGGTAGTTTCTGGTAGCTGTTCTGAACAAGTGGTTGATTCCAAGTGCACAAACCAAAACCTCACAGGTAAATGAAAAGGTTGAAGTTTGGTTAATCTTACATATATACTATAATTCTGGGTCACTCACTGATTTCAAGGTTAAGAAGATGTCTATATTCTGATAAATTGCTAATATTGTCATATAAACTCGATGTGAATTAAATGGTTATTTTTAGAACAGGGCTTTGATGACATATGTGCACTAATATTTACATTGAGTGTGTCAAGCTTATTAAGTGGTAAAAATGCATGCCGAAAGCCCATGTAAACTCAGGCCCAGAACAAGGTAAATCGTGGGGTTGTGTTTAAAAGAGGAGGAGTTAGGGTTTCACGCCACAAAGCTAGAAAATCGGAAGATCAAACGTCTCCGCACCAAACACTCTCTTAACCCTCGCAAAAAGATGAAGTCAATCCTTAGTGGAATCTCCAAGATGATCTCGCCTCAAGCGGTCACGCCACCGTCCGGATTGGCTGAGACCTCCACAGAATCAGAACAGGCACCGATGATCGAGCAGCGATCTGAATCCGAAGCGCTGATTGACGAACAAGGAGCTGTAGATCTGCATGTGAATCCGGCGAATCAAGAAGCGCAAGACATTGTGGCACCACCGCCACTTAGAGTTTACGTTCACAACCCTCTATCTGCAATGGTGAATTTCCGAAGAACCGTCACTCGCTCGCCTGATCCACCAATCATCGAGGAAATCATGGAAAGCTCGGATGTGGGTCCGAATCCGTCGAAGAAGAAACCATCAAGAATGGCACGTGCTCGGCTAAGTGTTAAGAAGGTGAAGTCTTAAAAAACTTCACCAGTTGTAGATCTGTCAGGCTCTCAGAACTCTGTCTCATATGTCAAGGTTGAAGCACCTATGATAGCTTCTAGGCTGAGGAAGCGAAAAGAACATGAAACCTCTGGTTCTCAAGAGGTAAAGAGATCGAGAGCTGAGAAAGGCAAGGGGATTGCAACTGATGTTAAGGCTGAGATTTTTGATAGCAAGCGTTTTATTTCTGTAATTGCAAAGAAGCGCTTTGAGGTTTTGAAGAACAACAAGTTCATAGAGAAGGAGTTCACTTTTGGAGATAAGGATGGAATCGGAGCTCTGATCACCGATGCTGGAATGGCTGGAACAGTTCACGATTTACAGGAGTATGAGCCGACAGTCTTGAGGGAGTTTTGGGAAAATCTTCCAAGTGTCAAGATCGAAACAAGCTCAGTTGATGTGCTGGTTCGAGATTGGGTATACGAGTTCTCAGCAGTCAAGATCAACGAGGTGTTTGGATTGCCTCAGGTGGAAGAGAGGTCTCACAGGCGAGAATGGGCAACTGTGCTAGAGGATGATCTTGCTGAGTTCATGACGGATGGTAAGGTCATGAAGTGGAAAGGACTCCAGTCCTCCAAGTTCACTGAGGAGAAGAAGACTCTCTACAAGATTTACTATTCAAATTGGTGTCCCACAACCAATGATAGCTATCTACCAGCTGATCGTCTCAAGCTCATCTACCTGATGGCGCACCAGAAACCATTTAACTTTGGTAAACTGGTCTATGAGCACACTCTTCAACTCGCTCTGAATCTTGAGTCTAAGTTCCTCCTACCGTTTTCGAGTCTCATCTACAAAGTTCTGATGGCACAGCACCCTGTGGTGATTGAGAAATAACAGCCTGCTGCACCCAAGAAAAATAAGTTCATTGGTGCCAAGAGAGCAGCTTCATCTGCATTTGGGTTTGAGATCAAGACGGCCAGCAATCGTAAAGGGGTGAAGCTTACAATCAAGATTCTTCAACAGGCCTTAGCTGCAGGTAAGTGTTTCGTCCCATAATCTCTCACATGCATATTGGTTTTGAATTGGTTTTTGATTGAGTTATGCACTCAAGCAGGGGGAGATGAGTCCGAGTCTGATTCAGGCAAGGATGCTGGGGGAGATTGACTTATGGGGGAGCTGTGATCTCGTGTTTTTAATTCGTTTTAGTTATGATCCAGCTTGGTTTTATTTCAGACCATTTTTTTTTATTTTAAGACTTGGTTTTATTAGCCTTTCGAGGCATTGGTCTGTAATATTTTGAACACAACATTTGGTTATTTGCATATTTCCATTCACATGGTTATTCTGATTTGTCAAGTGATTGTTCTGAGTTGCAAATGGTTGTTGTTGGTATATGTTGCTGATGTGTTTGGGTATCTTTCTCTGTTTGTCTTGCAGGACAAAGATGATGGTTGCTTGAGTATCAAAATCAGTCAAAAAAAGGGAGATTGAAGATGCAGATTCCGGATCAGCTGGCTGTCTGGATCAGGAGGCTGCATCAGATCACATCATGACGCTGTAAAGCTGAAGTGAAAGCAGATGCTGACATGGCATACGTGAAGAGGATGATGTGGCGAGCTCAAGGAAGGCATGGACTTACTTAGAGCTGAAGATTTAAGATGGACTCAAAGGATACTTGAAGATTCATTGGAGAATATACTTTGGAGCCATTTTAGGAAAGGATAAAGTTTGTATCCTTTAGGGAATTTCGTGGAGATTTTCGTCGCTAGGGTTTTAGGGTTTAGTATATATAGATTAGAGATGTCGTAGCAGTCGGTATCACTCCTAAGCTACATTGTGAGATTGTAAACTTCAAGGCTAAAGAATAAAGCTAACAAGGTGAGTGTTGTATCTTGTCTTTGACATCTTCGGGTGGGTAGATTCAAAGTTAAGATAGGTGGTGTTGTGACTAGACTCTGAAATCTTTGAGAGGATTGATTAGGAGGATAGTCATAGCTTAGAAATGTTTTAGTTGGGGTCAAGTCTATTTAGTATAATAGATTGTGTAACACCAAACATATATGTCTTTGTGTCGAAAGACTATATTGTGAATAAAACAGTTTAAGTGTTTGCTTGGCTTGTTCCAAGTGTAATTCATTGTGTTGTTAATTCTCCCCCGCTTAATGAAATTTCTTTAAATATTTGTCAAAATTTCTTTACAATTAAATAAAATAAAATCAATTTAAAACAAATGTTGGGATCTGGAAAATTGCAGAGATTTAAATAAATACAAAGGATATCTAACCGGATTAGCAATTTAATAGTCTAGATCTAGAACTCAAAATACTGTGAACAAATACACCACTTTTCAAAAAGGGAATATTATTATAGCATAAATCCACTAGGACCCTATGCTAGCATATATTAACAAGTTTGATAAAGTTCACTTGTATATCCAACCTCAACTCTTGGAAGCTGAAATTCAAACCTACAAACTATAGATTTGGGGTAGAATAACCAACACTAGATGTATTATAAAACCATATGAATCATTTGATCGATTCGTCAACCTAACAAAAGCATTAGTTTCATAGAAGCAGAGATCTATTAATCATAACCCTAATCTATAACAATAACCTAATTAAACATTAAATCCCTTTGAATAAATCCCATCTCCCAACATGCAGATCTACTTAACCGTGGGGATGGGTTGATAGATCTTGAGGTTGTATGATATGAAATGCAAAGAAAGAGATGATGACAGAATGTAGATCTGAAAATGCTATGGAAAATAGTATAGCTATGAGAAAAACCAATGTAGAAGTTTACATATCTGAAAACAAAATAAAAATAACAAAGGGTTCAAATGGTCACAGCGGACTGAGCGGTGCGGACAAAGCGGACAAAGCAGACAAAGTGTGGACACAGCAGATATATCGATCAAAGCAGATGCAGTGGACTGTGCTGACAAAGAAAAAAGATAATAGCGGTCCAATAAGATGAATGATAAAAAGCGGACACAGCGGACTATTGTTTTTAGTAAAAAAATATTAAATATTTAAATTTTATTAACATAACAAATAAAAAATTATAAATCCAAATGTAATATCAAATACTCCGATAATATTAAAACTTTATTATCATAACAAATTAAAATTTGCGAATCCATTATAAATTCAAACGTAATATCAAATGCTCCGATAATATTAAAATTTCATTACATAACAAATTAAAAATTACAAATCCATATGTAATATCATATACTCCAATTTTCCCATAACATATTTGCAATAGTTTCTCGAATGTTTGCCATATATTGTCTATCTGCAGCCTCTTCTTCATCCAACTCATTTGATGCGTTGTTTTGATCTTCTGTTTGTGCTTCCATAAAATCTTCAACAAAATCTGCTTCCATAAAATCTTCAACAAAATCTGCATCTGAAAAGTTTGAAATCGTCCTTTTTGAAAATGCCACTCATAGTAATCCAATGTAGGATTAATTAAAAGTTCTTCTATTTGTTCATTTTCCAAAGTCCATAACTCAAATCTTTCAACATTAAACAGCAATATATGTTTTTTCATAAGAGTAGAAGATAATTAACTATGTGTCTTTCAGAACAAAAGACAAACTGGATCCACTGGTAGGAAACTCGTCAGGATCATTATTAGCGAGAGGACCAACCTTGACAACATAACTAATCAAATCTGCAAGACAATAACGTATAAATACAAAACCTTCAAAAATGAAATACTAATACACAATAGAATTAAACAATAATCACTAACCAACTAAATAGTTGCAATCAGCCATTGAACTGACTATTGTAGGAAACGGAGTAAACGATGCATAGATGCAATCAGATATGTTATCAGCATCTACAACCACTGTATTTTCCGTAAAAATAACTTTGAATGGATTATTAGTTACTTTAACACAACCAGTATTCGGCACCACAGCAAAGTTCATAACCGTGTACCACTGATTTTCTTGAAGCAAATCAATATCGTAACCACATAGTTCTGGACTCATGATCGCCTCAACCTTGTCACCCTAAATAACCAATCATCAAAATAAATACTTAAAATCTATAACATAAACATATACAAGCGATTAAAACTAACAATTGTAAACATGCAAGAGAAAACAGACAAACCTGTTCATCAACTAAGACCAAAGCCAATGACGGCTTACGATAATAATAGAACAGCCAAAACACCCTCAGTACCTTGACACTAACATACCACCCCAAAATATTTGGATCTAGACGCGATAAGAGATGAAACAGTGTCATTAGTTTTTTTTTCCCCAAGATCCGGAAGAGTGTAAAGATACTAGAAGAGAGAGGAGTAAAAAGATAATGAAAAGACACCAATATATTAAAATTAAAAAAACGCTTAGATATTATTATTCAAATGAATAATTCCCATTTATGAATCAAAATTATACTTATGAATAAGCCCAACAACAACAATGAAGACGATAACATGTACATTAAAAGAAGCCTAAATTTTTTTAAGAAATTATAACCAATAAGAGGTATAATATAAAGACTTTTTATTAAATTAAAATAATGTAGTACATTGGATTTTTAGTACTTAATAAATAACCATAAAAGTCGATAAATATAGGACGCCTAATTATTTGATATCATCACTCAAGTATTTTGATAGATGCAGTATCGATGTCCACAAAAGAATCTGTATGCGCTAATGGTAGACCATCATCTCCAAGATAAGTAGCCAATTTATCAAACAAATCAAAAACACAAACACTTTCATCAAATCGAAGAGGATGCAGAAACTCTAGTTTTACATCATCTAACTGAAAATTCGATAAATTAAAGTAATTAATACACATCTGTAAAGAGACAATTATATCAAAGTTATATATTATGACACGATAATAACCAAAAAATGACAAAACTAACCTGACAAATACGAATTAGTGGATCAGGAATATGAACTCGTGGACCATGAGCAAGAACTGGTGGATCATAAGTAAAAACGTCCTGACATAAAACATTACATTATTCTTACAAATAAGATTAATATAAATTAATATAAATTAAATACAATATTGTATAAAATTAAATACTTTTCCTTTGAATAAGAAAGTAAACAAATACTTTAAATCACGAATGAGCGACTTTATACATGCAAAATATACATTCGAACATATGAATGGTCAATTATAAAGATCAAACTACTTGATTAAAATAAATTTACAATCAAAATAATGTATACCCTTTTTGTTGATGACTAACATTGGATTCCCCTCATATTAGGCCGACATGACTATACACATATATAAGAGAAATATGTCGTTATAACTAAAATTCCAAAAATGTAATGAACTAAATTAATTATTGCTTTACACACCACAATAATAGATACATATCGACATTATTTACCAACAATTAGAAAATATATCATGCAAAACAAATTACAACTTACTAAATCATTGAAGCCACAGACCTCAGAAAGTCTACGGAGTTGATCAAGACGCTGTCGACGATAAGTCTGACCACCCCAAGATAAACACGTTATGAATAGAAGAAAAAAAACCAACCTCATACGGATAAATGGTAGAATCGAAGCAACAGTGGATGATCGGGATCGTTGGAGATAATCTTATCGACATCACAAAGACAATTTAATGTATACACTCGATAACCTTAAATAAACAAACTAATCATATAAATTCTTCAACTATTGAAAATATTACTATTAGATAATAAACAACAATAAAACAAACCTCAAGAAAGTGACTACACGAGTGAATGTTAGACTCGATACAAATGGATGTGCGATAAATCTTCTTGGTATTGGCAGTAGCCATGGAATACAAATAATCGTAAACCTAGAAGGACAAATCAAACTAACAATATAAATACATAACTTACTGAAACTGTTACAGAAAGATAATAAGACCACAATAAACAAACCTCGAGAAGATGATTGCACGAGTGAATGCTAGAATCACAAGGAATGGATATGCGACAATTCTTCTTGATATTGGGAGCAGCCATGCAATAGAATGTCTCAATAACCTAGAATAAAAAGTAACAGAACGGTGAATTAAATCAGCCCTGCATGGATATTAGAGAACTTGTTAGTAAATATAAACCTGCAATGTCAATATCGACGACTGATAAGACTTTCCGGATGAGGTAGGCCGAGGAATCCACAGACCTAATCTGTGATTAAAAACAAAAACCATATTGAAAAAACCTAGCTATCAACTTACACTGTCGGAAAATAATGAAAGGATGGCAAACAATAAAGCTATTTATAAGAACAGGAAAGGCGGTGTAAAAGATTAGGGTATCAGCAGAGAATATACGATGCATATATATTATTAACAATTTTAAAGCGATTAGTTAATTTTTGACAATTTTGCATTCGGAAGATATATATATAATATATATGGTATATATGAAATAGATTCGGTCGAAGATATTCGATAACTCTAAATGTCAAGAAATATATATTTAACATTATCTGTAGAATATATAGCAGTAAGATAAGTGAAATATATATATTTTCGTAGATTTAATAGTATTTAGTAATATCGAAACATATTTAAAAACGGAAATAGGAATATACTTATGTGCTTTAATAGGATTTGGTAATATCTAAACGTATTTAAAATCGGAAATAAGAATATACTTGTGGGCTTTAAAATCATGAAAATGTTAATGGATCGTGATCCAGTACATAATTTGTTGGGCTTCATAATTCTAACGGCCCAATTGACAAATAGGACGCATGCGTGGCAAAACGACGAATGAGAGGATGACACCTAGGATTTTTCGATTAAACTGATGTGGCGGTTTTTATAACTAACTTTGGCTGAGGAGACAACATGTCAGCCAAAACTTTGTAAATAATATATATATAGATACTTAATAATAAATACTTTAGATTACTATTAGATATAGGATTAGATTATGAACCGGTTCAACTAAGCCAAGATATAGATGTTGGTTCGATGTATGTTAACCGCATAATCTCTTACTATATAAAAAGATTAATCACAATGTAAAGATCAACTAAGTGAATAATAATGAGTTTGTTAATACTGTTTTGTTCGTATAACAAACTTCTTCTTCTCTAATTCTAATCTTCTAACATGGTATCAGAGCAGTGAAGCTAACTTCACTATCGATTCTAAAGCTTTCGATCTTCATTTTCTTTACTTTTGTTGACCTAGATTGATTAGATCTTACTTCCGACTGATCATTTCTTTAGAACTATTTGATTTTCTTTCGAAATTGAGCTCAAAATGGTCACTCTTTGTCGCCATTACAAGCGCATAGCTTGCTGTTCAGATTCTGCAGCTAAATCAAAGAATCCAGCTTGATCGAAGACGACTCAACCTATTTTACTGATATTGATGCCTATTTCGGCATCTAATACGATAGATCCATCCATTCTGATGACATCTACAGTGAATCCACCTACTCCGGTGACATATATACCTAATCTGGTACTGTTTACAGCTGATCCTGCTTATATTGTGGTACAATCTTATCCAAATTTAGTTCAGCAACCACGAGAAGCCTTTGATTTTGATCGAATTCAATATTCGCCATATTTTTTGAGTAGCGGTGATAATCCAGGACTTTCAATAGTATCTGAGTGTTAGATGGTGCGAACTATAATACTTGGAGTATTGCAATTACAGATGCATTAGATGCTAAGAATAAGCTTGCATTTGTGGATGGTTCATTGCCTAGGCCATTAGAAACGCATCCTTATTTTCGCATATGGTCAAGATGTAACAGCTTAGTCAAGTCTTGGATTATGACTTCAATGACTAAGGACATATATGCGAGCATTCTGAGGTTTAATGATACGTCTGAAATATGAATAAATTTGATGGTACAATACCACATCAATAACATGCCAAGTTCTTATCAGATAACACAAAAAAATATGGTCTCTTCAGCAAGGTTCATCAGATCTATCAACGTATTATACTAAGCTAAGGTCGTTGTGGTCAGATCTTGATGGAGCAGATTGCGTCAAGACTTGTCAGAATTGTAAATGTTGCAGTTCTAATGCTACTAAGGTCGAGCACAGTAAGATCATAAAGTTCTTGCCTGGCCTTAATGAATCATATTCTGGCATCGGAAGTCAAATAGTGATGAATAAAAATGTTCATTCTCTGGCTGAGATATACAATCTTCTCGATCAAGATTTTAGTCAAATGAAAATTACTCCAGTTCAGAATGCATCAGTCTTTCACGTAGCTATACCTGAGATTTCTCCAGTCTCTATTAATGCGGCTTTCAACAATCAGAAGACTAACATGCCAATATACTCACATTGTGGTTACAATGGTCATACCATTGACAAATGTTACAAGATACATGGCTACCCTGTTGGTTTCAAGCACAAGACAAAGCCTTCGACTACATCTTCTTTAGTTACACCTAAGCCTGTTGTGGCTCAGCTAGCTCTCACTGTAGTCAACGAAGACAGTTCTGGACCAAAGCCTCTTCAACTTGCAACTTACCATTCAACTTGATCAAGCAGAAAAACCATCATCTTCTGGTGGCATAATTACAACAATACCGGGTATGGCTTTCTCATCTTCTACATTACATTTGGTTGGAGTTTTGAGAGCCACATGTAACATGTTTTCATCAAAATCACTGATTGTGGATACTGGTGCAACTCATTATGTTTCACATGATAGGAGTTTGTTTGTGAGTGTGAATGACACCTTCTCTGATAAGTCAGTCACACTACCTACAGGTCCTGATATTAAGATTGCAAGAATTGGTCAAATACGACTGAATGATTTTCTTGTGTTGAACAATGTTCTGTATATACCTGATTTTTTACTGAATCTACTAAGTGTTAGTTAGTTAACTAAGGATTTGGGTTGTCCTGTGATATTTGATCAAGATTCAAGTATGATACATGATCATATCAAGGGACTGATGATTGGTCATGGTGAGCAAATAGCAAATCTATACGTGTTGGACAGAGCTTATATTACAGCTCCAGGTGCAAACGATAAGTCTTATTCTTTTAATGATGTTGTTGACACAACCTTGTGGCATAATAGATTAGGACATCCCTCTGTTGATAAGATATATTTTATTACAGATGTACTTGGAATCAAACAAAGTAATAAGAAGAATTTTCATTGTTATGTTTGTCCACTTTCTAAACAAAAACGACTTTCATATGTTTCTCATAATTATATATGTGAAAATGTTTTTGATTTACTTCATTCGATATCTGAGGACCATTTTCTGTTCCCACGATAGAAGGATATAGATATTTTCTTACCATAGTTGATGACCACAGTAGAATGACTTGGGCTTATTTGATGAAAACTATGTCAGAGGTGCTGAAAGTGTTTCCTTAGTTTTTGAAAATGATTGAGACACAATATAAAGCAGTAGTGAAAGGAGTAAGATCTGATAATGCTCAGGAACTGACGTTTGAAGAACTATACAGGTCAAAAGGCATTAAATCATTTCACTCCTGCTGTGAAACTCCAGAACAGAACTCTATAGTGGAAAGAAAACATCAACACATACTAAATGTGGCGAGGTCACTGATGTTTCAAGCAAATGTTCCACTAGAGTACTGGGGAGATTGTGTTTTGACTGCAGTCTTCTTGATAAATCGGTTGCCTTCACCTCTACTGAAGAACAAGTCTCCTTATCATGTTTTGACATCCAAGAAACCAGAATATAGGGGTTTAAAGGTCTTCGGTTGTCTTTGTTACAGTTCTACATCTCCCAAGAACCGCCATAAGATTCAACCAAGGTCCAAGGCTTGCTTATTTATGGGTTATCCTGCTGGATATAAGGGGTACAAACTACTTGATTTGGAGACACAGATGATTCATATCTCAAGAAATGTTGTTTTTCATGAAGATATATTTCCTTTTGCGGGTACGTCTAATGCATCTCCTGATTTCTTTTCTATGTTTGACTCAGCACCTGTCCTTGGTAATCCAATGAATGATCAAACTCTTATAGATGTGCGAGAATCATATCTAACAGATAGTAATATCATGGAAACCAAGTGACAGTGTAGCTAATGATAGTCTCATTATAGATAAGGAAAAGAGAATTTCAAAACCACCATGATATTTGCATGATTATTAATGCAATGTTACTGCTACAGGTATTCCACATCCTTAATTTGGCTGCATATGTTTCCTATGAGACACTTACTGAGGAGTACAAAGCATATATATGTGCAGTTACAAAATTTTCAGAGTCAACAATGTTTAATCAAGCAATTAATTTGATGAGTGGATTCAAGCGATTAATGAGGAGCTTATTGCGTTGGAGACAACAAATATGTGGTCTATTTGTTATTTGCCTCCGCATAAACACACTATTGGATGCAAATGGGTTTATAAAACTAAACTCAATGCTGATGGTACTCTGGAGAGTTACAAAGAACATTTAGTAGCTAAGGGATACACCCAGCAAGAAAGGTGGAATTTTTTGACACCTTCTCTCCTGTTGCAAAGATGACGGCAGTCAAGACTCTATTAGCTGTAGCTGCTGCTAAAAGATGGAGTTTACATCAGCTTGACGTGTCAAATGCATTTTTGAATGGTGATTTTAATGAGGAGATATACATGGATTTGCCTCCAGGATATACAGCAAACCCAGGAGAATGCTTGCCACCAAATGCAGTCTGTAAGTTACACAAATCTCTGTATGGTTTGAAACAGGCTTCAGGCCAATGGTTTTTGAAGTTCAGCCATGCTCTTACAGGTCTTGGTTTTAAGAAGTCATATACTGATCATACCTTGTTTACAAGAAATATGAAAGGGAAATATGTGGCTGTTTTAGTATCTGTGGATGATATTATCATCACATCTAATGATGATGATGAAGTAGCTCAGTTGAAAGTTGTTTTGCAGAATTCTTTCAAGTTACGAGATCTTGGAGCCTTACAATATTTTCTTGGCTTCCAGATTGCACGATCTGTGAAAGGCATTTCAATTTGTCAACAAAAATACACCTTAGAGCTTCTTGAAGAAACAGGGTTGTTAGCTTGTAAACCCTCATCTATACACATGGATCCAAGTTTCAAGCTGGTACAAGATAGCGATGAGCCTCTTCTTGATGATCCAAAACTATACAGACACTTGGTGGGAAGGATAATGTATTTGACAATCACTCGACCTGATATTACCTATGCAGTAAATAGGTTATGTCAATTTACATCTGCCCAAAAGCTTCTCATCTACAAGCTGTATACAAGGTATTACATTACTTGAAGGGAACGATTGGTCTTGGTTTGATGTATGCTGCTGATTCTGATTTGGTTCTGAAAACGTTCACGGATGCTGACTGGGGTTCATGCAAGGATACTCGTAGATCAACGGCTGGTTACTGTATGTTTCTGGGAAAATTGTTGATCTCTTGGAAATCAAAGAAGCAACCAACAATTTCTTGTTCTTGGTGTTAATGAAACAATATGGTTGGTGAACCTTCTTGCAGAGCTTCAGGTACCTCAACCAAAAGCAGTGGCATTCTTTTGTGATTTTACTGCTACTATACATATAGAAAACAATGCGGTATTTCATGAAAGAACAAAGTTCTTGGATATAGATTGCCATAAAGTCAGAGAAGCAGTAGAAGCTGGTCTGATCAAGACTCTTCATGTCAAGACTGATCAACAAATTGCTAATGTGTTTACAAAAACTCTATTTCCGGGACAGTTTCATGTTCTAATCTCCAAGATGGCTTTAATCTCTCGCCATCTTGAGGGAGAGTATTAGATATAGGATTAGATTATGAATCAGTTCAACTAAACCAAGATTTAGATGTTGGTTTGGTATATGTTAACCGCATAATCTCTTATAAAGAGATTAATCACAATGTAAAGATCAATTAAGTGAATAATAATGAGTTTGTTAATTCCTTTTAGTTCCTCTAACAAAATTCTTGTTCTCCGATTCTAATCTTCTAACAATTACTTGTTTCAAATTTATTATTGGTATTAAATATGTTATTAAGCTATAAAATACTTGTCTTCATTTTCTATTTCATTAATAACTTGGGGGTACCTAAGTTCTAAACTATTCTCTGAAACCACTCATCTCTAAAACTTGTGAGTGTTTTTAGAATGTAATATTGATCAATTATAACTAAAATTGTAGTTGATTTTTTTAACTTTCACCTCGATCCACTCATCCACAAGAAAAATATCGACACTAGACAACCATAGACTTTTAATATTTGTCTTTTGTTGTTGTTGTTAAAGTATTAATATCATTTGTTTATACTCATCGTTATTTAGGTACACTTTTACATGTTGCTCTCAAAACCTAATGTGTACACGACCATAATCAAATGGTATGTCGATATAACACTTTAGAATCATGAATCCACATGAACATAAAGATTACACACTAGAAATGCAAGATACAAACTAATATAAAATGGTTCAGGGCTTCTTCATATTTCAAAGAAAGGCAGGAAATAAAATTCAAAATGTGAAACAAGAGAAATATGCATTGCACCATGGGTTTTACTATTAAAGGAATGAACTAAAAATCAAATACTAATACAGGAGATTAAATTAAGCACCATCCTAGAACATAAAACTCATGACTAATCTACTTCCATGAGACTAATCACTTCATTAAATATCTAATTATCAACAACTTCCATTTGTAATTAAATGATCAATAAGCATTAATAACAAGTCCAATAAGTTCATTAAACACCCTAATCATCAATTCTTGCTGGGTAGGTATTTAAAACTTACAAAAGGTTTCGTTCAAACATTTCATCGAACACATTCCGAGTGTGAATTGCTTATGATCTAGATTTTAATCTATCAAATCAAATTAACATTAAGAATAACCTAAATGAACGATCTAACGACAATCAACCTAAACAATTCTTGAGCTTGCCTAACAGCTGTTTAATTTTAGAAAATCCCACATCCAACTCTGTCCTAAACGTGTCATGCAAATAATATGATTCATGAGAAACTTCAGATTGAATCCCTTGGTTGTTGGATCTTTTATAGGTAGTTATCTAGCTTATGGTAAAATTAGGTCTACCTATTCTGATTTTATGTGAAATTTATTGTTAGGATATTCTTGTATTTTTGAGTTAATGGGAAAATTAACTTTCTAAATGAAAGTTATGTTCTTAAAATTAATTAATTATTTAACTAAAAAAACCATTATAGTCGAATTAAGTAATAATGTAACTTTCCAAAGTTAAAAGGAAAATCATATATAATTGACACGTGAATCCTATACATACTGTTGTGAAAAGTTATACTGTTGTATATATTTGCCCTAAATGTTTTTTTTAGGTTTAAAGAAGTCGATCCTTAATTATGCTTTGTATATAGTCATTTTCTCATCCTTAATTATGTTTAATTATGCTTTTTATATAGTTATTTTTCTTTGTCACAAGTCTTTCGTGTTTCTGGAACAGATGACAGAGGTTTGGCCAGTTTCTTAATTCTGTGGTCCTTCCATTATCTACCTCCAGCTAATTTAATGGTTATAGCCCAGCAAGGACCACCTGATTGTCCTTCTCTTGCCTTTTTTAGTGGCATTGGATACAACGTTGTTAATCCGTTTGTATTTGCCGACGTGGAACCCCTGATTTATCTGCCGGCCAGTCCAGAGGCACTCTGGAAAACCTTTCTTTTAAAAGAATGTGAGTGTTTGTTCCTCCTTGAACAAGAAATGTTGTTTTTTGAAATAAGTTGCTGAACCTTTTTTTAATTAGTTTCAGGGGCACTTGTGGAGGACAAGTGCAGTGAAACTGGTGAATCTGCCTGGGTTTGCTCAATATGCTAAGATTTTCCTGGCCAAGGCTTTGAAAATTTCTTCAGCATCTCTCTTCTCGAAAACATGCGAGCAGCGTAATCAATACATTTTTATCCTTGTCTCTAACTATTTCCGTTTCCCACTTAGAGTTTTGTTTTCCTAATATCTAGTTTTCAAGCAGTTGTCGTTCTTGCCTGCCAATATACATCATCATCCTGATTTTGATTTTACAAAACGTAAACCACAGCATCTGAAAAAGCAACCAAAGGCAAGTAGTTTTAATATCTGATAACTTTTGACATTTCTTTTTTCTTAGAGTTTTGGGGTTAATTTTCCTAATGAAAACTACAACATTGTAGAACAAGTACATATATAAGGAGAAGACGAAGAAGATGCATGATGGTCCTGTCGTGGTTGCAGCACCAAGTGAGTGTCATCCCAAGGATGCTACTACCATGGTGAAGAAACAACCAAAGGCATGTTTTGACAAGGAAAAAGGCCCACCCCAGAAAAACGAAATAACCCACGGAAAGCAGCAGATTTTTGAGGGAATAAACAGGTAGGGACAGAGGGTACTATATCGAGCAAAACCTGTGTCGGGACAAATGAGAGACTCGAGGACTAAAGAGTGAGGGAAACGCACAAAGATCCTCTTCTTGGTCTCAGAAACAAGTTGGTGGATTACGGCCATATAGGATCTTCATCTACAGAAGAAAGGCGAGGTTCAACACAGGTGTGATACTGGAGGGCTCGCTATTGCAACAAATACTATAGAAAATATGTCTTAAAATAGTAAAAGTTTCAATGTTTGATAGTATGAAACTTCTTGGGTCACTTCTAGATGTGATTGTGAACCGCCATTAGTCACCTCTTCAAATTTAACCCAAGAATTGTGTAGGTAGATAGTAATACCGGCTTATAGCTTTTTCTACAATTCAAAAACTTCTTAAAATATATTAGTTTTCATAGGAAAATAAATTAAACAACAGAAATGTTTTAATAACTTACTAATTTTCAACCAGCGGTACACCGCGGGTCAATTGTTTTAAATAAAATGTAAGTTTATTTATTGTTTCTCTAGTATTAATATTAAAGATTTTTAACTTTTTGTAATATTTTATGTAAATTAATATTCCTATATTATTTTTTTTATGTATTATATATTTGATGAATTTGTTAGTTTAATAGATATTTGTTGTTTTTTACTGTTAGTTATATATTGAGTGCGGTTTTTTGTTGTGATAAAACATAATATACGTTGAACGAAGAGAACATGTAGAAAGATAATTTTAATTTAAAATAAACCATAAATTTTTATTTCATTATTAGAAAAGAAGTAACAAATACAATTCAAAAATCGAAAGCAATACCAAATTAAATATCTAAATAGTAAGTTAAGAAAATAAATGCAACAAAAAAGTTCAAATTGAAAAAACAAATGAAACTTGATTTGTTTTGATCTTCACAATGACCTGATGCATAAAACTAAGTGCGATTTTAATCGTTATTAAACTTATTTAAAAAAAAATAAAAAATAATGGAAGAATGTCCAAAGAATTGTAAGGTACCGTACCTCTAGTCTTCTTTTTCCAAATTCTGAAAAACCTCTTTGAAAACAACATTTTTTGTTTTTCTCTGAGGTTTGCCTTCTTTGTCTAGAATAAGGACTCACAAACTTTTCTTGGATGTTATCCTTGATAAAGCGACATAAAGCTGGCCATGAGAAAACACGGGGTTTGGCAAATAGAGTCCTACTTCAGACAATGATTGTCCTTGACTCTTGTTGATAGTCATAGCAAATGCGAGAGTTATCGGAAACTGTCTGCGACGCATTTTAAATGGTAGTTTGGCATCAGATGGTGTTATGCTTATCTTGGGAATCAGAACTTTTGCTCCATTCCTATCTCCTGTGATGATTATTGCCTGTAAAACATGATCAGCCATTTCTGTAATCCGCAGTCTAGTTCCATCGCATAGCCAACCTTTTGGATCTAAGTTCCTTAGCAACATAACAGGAGCACCAATTTTCAAACGTTAACTATGCACCGGCAAACCCGAGATGTTGATAGTGTTTAAAAAATCAGGCGTGAACACAGGATTGGTATTCGAATCTAGATCGGAAGGATCTAGACTATCCGTGCTAAGATATACCCTTTCTTCACCTGTTCCATTAAAAAAAATCAGAACATAAAAATACTCATTTGATATAATTCATCAAAAACGGGTAGAAAAAAAAGAATGCTAAAAGTAATTAGATCCAAATTCAATACTCACCTTTAAATTTCTCAAGAAAATGCATATTAAGTGTGTAGACATCTACATTCCTTGGAGCCAAAATAGCTCTCTGTTGAAAGAATTCCAAATCTTTTTTCTCATGCAAAAGTGTTGGATCACCATATATTTCTCTAATTATTGCTTCGATAGGATCAACATCATCTGTAATTAGAAACTCATCAGAAATATCAATCAGCGCCTCACCATCATTTGGCTCTGCAATCTTGCCATCTCCAATGTCTAAAATCCACTTAGAAAATTCTTGTATCTCTTTGGCCTCATCAAGACTTAATTTGTTGTTGAGAAGTCGCATATTCTTGGTCAGCTTCAGGACTTTGCAATAATCCCAAATATAAGATGAATTTAGAGAAGCCAAAACAATATCTGATCTGCTTGCACCGTTGATCACAGGAAGTAGTTGCCTGAAATCCCCACCGAAAACAACAACCTTTCAACCAAAAGGTTTGTTCTCTTTGTTTCCAATAATATCACATAGACTTCTATCAAGAGATTCAAAAATTTCTGCTCATCATTGGCGCTTCATCCCAAATTATTAGTGAAGCCTCCTTCACTAAATCAGCAAGATCTGTATTAGGAGTAATAGTACAGAATGTATACTCATCTGGATTTATGGGAATACCAAAACGTGAATGTGCAGTCCTTCCACCGGGTAACAACAGAGAAGCAATACCACTTGAAGCCACATTAAGAACAATCTCTCCTTTACTCCTAATTTTCGCAGATATTGTTTTCCAGAGAAATGTTTTTTCAGTACCTCCAAATCTATAAACAAAGAATACTCCACCCTCTTTTTTTTTTACAGAACCAATGATCTTATCATATATGTCTTTCTGCTCCAATGTCAACATTTAAACCCACTCCTTCTTTTTTTCTTTCAAGTTGGCACGATCATATCTCTTTTCATCAGCTATTAATCGATTGGACATATCCATACCTTCTCTATCTGGTTGAGGCATATCATCAATTTCTGCGAGAGAACTACCATTAGATAAGAGATAATTCTCTATTTCTTGAAGAGTATAGTTCATCTTCTCATCATCTGTTAGTTGTAGGTCTGAACATGACAATAATAAATAAATAAAACTTCAAATAGGAAACCAAAACGTTTATATATATATATATATATTATTAGTGATACTTTGAATTTTTTTAGTGTATGAATCAAACCTAGATTGTTGAACTCGTCTCTTTTTTTCTGCTCAATATCTTCAGATAACAGATGCATTGTTTCTGCCCATACATGACCGGTTCTAGAAAGAGTGCCAGAAAGAATCATAACACAGAACAAATGTCGGAGATAGTCTCCAAAACCCCACTGTGCTGCATCCACCAGGGAGTCTATGTATATCTGATCATCCTCAAGTATACCACGCGCAAAACATGCTTCTTTGTATGTTTTATAAACAACCCCTCTGTATGTTCTCAGATCGGCAAAACACTCAGGACCTGGGACAATATTTAGTAGGATCCTCATATAATAATCATCTTCCATCTTCCTTGGAACATAGTTTATCCTCCCTAAAGAAAATCCCTTCAGTCTTTTGTTGAATTGTTTCTTGCTTCCATTCCAAGTATAATATTTAGGAATCTGAGCAAAAAGCAGTGTTTTTGCAAATGCATCTCTCTGATTCAAAGAAAACCAAGCAGTTAGTTGTGAATCTTCATTAGCTTTCAGTTCCAATACATCTTCTATGTCTTCGTCTGAATCATAATAACATGGCTTCTTCCCTTCTATGTGAAAAGAAAGCCTTTGGACTGGTGTAGATTTATATTGAATTGGAAACTTGAAAATTCTCCAAATAGCTTCCGAAGCTGACACATATCTACAAAATGGAGATAATTAATAATTTTATTAGCCAGTAGGTAAGTTAAATAGAAGATATGAAGTTAAAGTGTATTAACGATAAGCATACCTGCAGTTAAAAAAATCTTTGATTTCACTTTTTGGCGTTTCATTTTGATTGACTGGCTCAAAAACTGCAGAAACACGATCAAGGCCTTTGTTGAGGTACTTGAACAGATATTTGATAGAAGTTGATTGGTTACACCATTCCACATTTATATGAGCTCGATAACGCAGAGATAACTTTTCATTGTAAGGGACAACATATCCATTGTCACACTTAAAACCATTCTTCTCAACATAATTAGTAGAGTGCCGCCTTCTATACACAGCATAACCATCTTTACCAATCTTTGTGATATCAGAATAAGCCTTTGGAAAAAACTTTGAACACTTACCATCCACCATACATGGTGAATTGGTATTAGCTACACCACAAGGTCCAAGTATCATAGATTCTTTGATGATATCATATAGCTCTGGATTTTTTTCTTTGTCTGGAATTTCAGCACATATGATCTTGTCAATGTCATCAGACAATGGTAATTTGCTTTTATTATCCATGAAAAATAGTATGTGAGCATGTGGTAAGCCTCGTTTCTGAAATTCAAGTGTATACATATCTAACAAAAAAGAAAAAGATAAAAGGGGTCAGCTTCAGTAATTAGTAGCTAAACAAAAGTCTGAGAGTTAAAACTTACATGAATGATAAAATAAAAAATAACTAATGTTTAAGAAAATAATAATCTGAATCTTTGTCCAACATCTCTGGTAACGTGACTTTGTGAAAATTTTCAACAGTCTGCAAATTTTTTATTCACTAATTACTTTCCAGAAAGAAACAAAGAAGACCCAATATAAAGTTCCAACATTCTGCAAATATTTTTACGTCAAAATGTAGAGGCTTTTAATTTTTTATTTTTACTATCTATTCAGTGAAAAAAAGAAGAAGACACAACAATAGGATAAACGCAACAGGAAAAAGACACACCAACTAATGTTTAAGAAAATAATAATCTTAATCTTTATCAAACATCTGTGGTTTCGTGACTTTATGCAAATTATTTCCTATAGTCTAAATTTTTTAAATTTACTAATTACTTTCCAGAAAGAAACAAAGAAGACCCAACATAAAGATCCAACATTCTGCAAATAATTGTACGTCTAAATGGAGAGGGATTTATTTTTTATTTTTAATATCTATTCAGTGAAAGAAAAAGAAGACAACAATAGGATAAGCGCAACAGTAAGAAGACACAACAACTAAACGAAATCAAAATCAAGGAAGAAAAAAAACCCAACAATAGAAAGATTTTTTGAAAACTTACATGCACGTGTCTTTCCCAGCAAATGGTTTTCAGTCAAATCCTTCATTAGAGAATCAAGCTTGATCTTGAAAATACGGCATATAATATCTGGTCTATCATCAGGATTTAACCCTCTTTGGCTGCAGTATCTTGTGATCTCCGGCCACTTCGGATTACATGTAAATGTTACAAATAAATCCGGAAAACCAAAATGCTTACATATAGTCATAGCATCGTAATAGCTATTAGTCATGTACCGAGGTCCGCCGGTGAAAGAAGCTGGAAGAGAGACAGGCCTTCCTTGATCATTCATTTTTGTGTGTCCAGCATCAGCCGCTGCCTTTATAGAGGAGTAGTCAGTACATCTCATTTTAGACTGATTGAAGTGAACATAAGACAACCTGTTAGTTTCTATCGATGAGTAGGCATCAACAACAAACTGTTGGAACAATCTCCTACATAGCAGAGTGTGGCACTCATTATCCCTCTCTTGAAATCGAAATGCAAACCACTGTCTCATACTAATACACTTTTTCTTGTTTTTGTTGTTAACTCCTGTAAAAGCTTTCTCAAGTCCAGGCCTCCATCCATCTTCACCATAACATAAAATTAAAGGATATTGCAGTGGTAAATATGAAGGATGCCACTCCTTTATCCTTTGTAGTTTCCCAGTTGAGGTTTCTTCGATAACAATATCATGTGATGACATTTCCTTAACAAAATCTCCTGGTATCAAGGCTGCAACTTCAGATGCAGCTGGGGCACTATACTGCCTTCCATCCACCCCTGATCTATCACTAATAATCCTCATATGAAATGTTTCCTCTTTATTAATTTGAAACTTATCTCTGGCTGACCTGAATTTTTCCACTTACGGGTTTACATCATCTAGCATTTTTATAAAAGGTTCAATGAGTTCCTTTTTCAAATGCCTTTTGCTTCCTTGCAAATTTGAGTTTTTTCCTTTCCTATAATATAGAAAATCACAATGATCTTGTATAGTTAAATTTTTGTATATTAAGTGTTTATATAATAATTTATAGAAATAGTTACTTACCCCCATCACCGTAGCTCTATTCTCAACTTCATTATCAGTGTCCACAATATATAATTGTGAGTACTTGGCATAATCACCATCTTTAGGTTTCATGCTACCCATCAAATGATAGCTTCCTCCTTGTAATCTAAACATAGTAGGTCCTCTACCTTTAGGAACAGAACGGTCAACCTTTCCACCGAATGATGTCATTGCAAATAAGCTGCAATAAGCCCTAATATTCTCTTGGAAGTGTTTGCTTAGGGCATCTTTACCAGCAAGTAAGCCTCTGAGGAATTCTGGTGATTCTTTCAAAAATGGCAGTTTCACTGTTCCTAGACCACAACAAAGTGAAAATTTTGATTTATTTGCAGTCCTTCTCTTGTTTAGACGTTCTTCATACCACATTTTCGCTCCACAATACTCACATTTGTATACAGGATCACCATGATCTAGATATACTGGGGAAATTTGGTATCATATGATTAAGAAAATAAGATCATTGAAATAAAAAAATTATACATTTGCGTTAAAAAAAGTTTAAAACTGAAGATATACCTGATTCTAACGTGTGGTTTTTCTTTTTGTACTTCAGATTTTTTCGATAAGGCCTCTTTAAATTAATAAATGGTATGGAACCCGTATCATCTGCATTGTTTCTACCACTTGGGTCTTCTAAACCAGGCTCAGTTGGATCATTAGAATAACTATTTCCAGACATTTCTTCTTCACAACTACTGTCGTTGTATACTTGTTCCATGTCCTCTACCAATTGAATATAAATAATCGTAAGTATCTGATATTACAAAGCAAAATGTTTTGTAGACCTTAGAAGGGTAAAACTTGGAGAATTGACTAACCTTCGGATGATTGTGCTGACATAGCATTTTCAAAATCTTTTTCTAAATTTCTGACTGGATGCAATGTTACATTTGAAGTTTTAACAGTGCCTTATTTTTTCTGTGGTCCTGATTTGGTCACTAAATCCAAAAATAAAAGTTATTAGAAAATATTACACAGAGAGATTATATAGTAGGTTATCTGAAAATCTATAAATCTACGTACCATTTGATTTTTTGTTTGCAGTGAGTGGTATCAGAAGAGCATGATCCTTCCTTTTCTTTGTTGCTGTGGTTGCTTTAGCAGCTGATTCATATATAAATTTAGTATTCGTATTAAAATTTAATATAAGTTTAAATAAAGACAGAGAGATTTTAATAATTAAAAAACATATAATGAGTGATTAGTAAATAAAGAGAAAAAGATAATAACTTACAGCTCGTACTTGAAACATTTGGTTGGTTGCTTGGTTTTGTTAATTTTCTACTCTTATATGCTTTCGTCAAAACTGGAGAAAATTATGTTAATATATGAAAAGAACACAATTATCTCAGAGAAGTATAGTTTTGAAAATATAACAGTAGGTTCACTAAAGCACGAACATAAAATAAAAAATCATATGGACTTATTTACTACATCCAGCCATCCGGGTTAGTTGAAGAAATTGAGAACTAAATTATAACATTGGAAAGAAACATATCCTTACCACATCTAGAAAGCAAATTCTCTGTCGAACAAACTGGTTTGCTATTTGTAGGTGTTTGAGTATGAGGAATTTGTCTTTCTTGTAAGCTGGTAATATCTTGCAAATGTCGACCAAACATACTTCTGTTCTTTGTAGAAGTTGTTCTGGGGCGCGAATTTGTCAAAACTGCAAAACCAAAATTAAAAACGGTGAACCCAAAGGCATTTTTTGGTTTTATTGGATTTAATGAAGGAAGTTAGTCTTACCACTGCGTGAACATGTATTCCCTTGAGAAAACAGTGGATTATTACTTGAAGGAGTGTAATCTTGCCTACTACTCCTATCGGATAACTTGTTAAGATCTTGAAAAATTCTAGTAAAAACTGATGTAAGAGGAACGCAAGCCTTGTTATTAGGTGCAGTTGCTGAAGTTATTGGATTTTCTTTTCTGACAGGTTTGTGTTTCTTCATTGCACTGAAACACAAAAAACAACTCTTTTAGTACCTCCGCAAGAAAAATGAGAATCAAATTTAATAGGAAATCGAACTAAATCTGTGAAGAAGATTAAACATGTTAAGATACCAACTATAGTTGTATAGTTAAAACATCACTTACAAAGGAACTTGAATCTGAAGATGAAACAGAGGTACTTTTGGTCCAGATGAAACAAAATTTAGTAAGTCTAGATGAAAGATTGTGAAAATTGGATTTGCAGCCAGAGTAAGAGGAAGTGAAACTTTTGTCGATGATTTTTAGTATTGAAGATTGAAATTGAGGGTAGGTATTAAAAAACTATTGATTGATTGGATTTTCGTTATTTGTGCTTATGGTAATTTGACTAATTTATAAAGATTACATATTTTATATGATTCTTAATTATTGATGATTTGATTTTTATAAAAAAATTAGTTCCAATGTTGTGTCTGATTTATTGAAACTCTACTCTTGCTTTTCTGAGTGTCAAGAACCTTGTACTTGTACAGTGTTTGGTTAAGGTTAGAAAGTTTAACGTGTACAAATGAGTTGACCAAAGTACCTTTAAGAAAAATATGTGTGCCAACTGCGACATAAGTATGAATTTTCGTTAGTTGTACAGTGTTTGGTTAAGATATATTAGACATTCCTGGAGTACGGTTTGTGTGCCAACTGCGACATAAGTAATTCACATTTCCTGTGTTAAGATTTTCTTTGTTTTTGGTGTTAGGAAACAGTGTATATATTGTTACCTCTTATTCATCATTAAGAAACATGTTAGGCTGTTTCTTTGAAACGTAGCTCATATATGAAAAAGCTGACATTATATTATTAAAAATATGAAAAAATAACCAAAGAAAAAGCAGATCAATATTCGGAAAAAGAAAGAAATGTAATCCAAAGAAACAAAAAAAATAACAGAATTCAAAGTAGCGATGAGAAAACTTAAAGGAATTTTAAAGGTTAAAATTGAAGAAAATTCAACGACGGTCTTTTGGCTCCATCTTGACCGTCACAGTCTTGATCTTAATGTCTTTGAACTTCTTTTCATCAATTGCATCATCGTTCCTGATCTTTACTGCTGAGCAAACGGCTGTGAATGTATTTCCTTCTTCATCAATGGTTTTTCCGATATTCTCATCATCTAAGGGATCATCAAGATCCACTGTTTCAAGAGGCAACCTCTTGCTGGTAGATGATTGCTCTGCAAGGTGATCTTTTGGATCAAACACACGTTTTGATGGAGTGGTGTCCTCCTTTTCATCTTGACTCGCAGTGATAGTAAGAGAAACCTAAAGAAGAAGAATTTTACTTCTTATTAATATAAATATAAGAAGACTCAAAAATCATTTAAACATACATGAATTTTCAAGGTTTGTCAAGAAATAAAACCTGATCTCCAGATGTGATTGACAATGAATTGACATTATTGTCAGAGTCGTCATGAGCATGTTGCTCGGTAATGATACCAGCAGATGACAATACCTTGAGTACTTTCAAAGTATCCAGACCACTCCATAAATTTTCCTTCTCTACACAAACAATCATTTGAGTAGTTCTCCCTTTGATATTGTTAAGCACATCCGGCACATCCTCAGGATCAGCAATCTATGTATGAAAACAAATATTTAACATAGTAAGAACAGAATATTTGATTTTTCAACCTTTAACCTTCCTATATCTACCAATATAATCTATCAAAATAATGGGTAATTATAACAGCAGTATATCAATCATCATGAGATTTCGAAGTGTACTCTTACCTTTAAACAACCTAAAACATTCCATAATATATGTAACTATAAGAAAACTTAAAAGTCCGATAACTTATATCTAACTACAATAATAGTAAATACATAAGACCATAAATTTAAACTATTACAATGATTATTTAGTAGACCAAGGTAGTTTATAAATAAATTACCTCATCATATGAACCGCCAAGAAGAGTGGATGCACTCTGTGTTACAATGTCGGAGGCTGCAGTATCGAACAACATGAGTTTGCTTTCGCCTGTTTTGTCCATTACCTTGACATGTAGCTTGTACCTTTAGAAGAAATAAATTTGAATTATTATAATAGCATATTGTATAAAGTTTTATATAATATAATATAGTAATCATATCACTAAGTAAAAGATAAACATACCTTGCAAGAACATTTGTGACGACTGATCTGCAAGTGCCACACCAAAATTTCGGTGTCTTCGGTTTTTCAACAACCGAAACTCTGAGGGAGTCAGTGTAGACGTGGGTAATCTTTTTGTTGCACTTTTTGCAACTAAAGTAATACCAAGCCCAGTATGTGTCTATAGCGTAGATCTGACACAGCCTTAACTCTTCCAACTTATGTCTCACATTAAAAAGCAAATATTGATTAACAACAAATATATAATAATTAAATAGTACTGAACATCAAAGGTTGAGCCAAATTTACCTCTGAAGAATTTTTCAACTCAGCGATAGTCATTTGTTTGTAGTCAAACAAATCTGGCTCATTAGCAATGGTTAGTTGACGTCTTGGTCTACTCACACGGAAAGCTACTACTAAGCCATCATTTGGAAGGCTTAGGAGGACACAATACATTTTAAATTGTTAGAAGATATATTCTATGTAAAGTTTGATTTTGAGCATTCTTTAAAAACTATATCACTTACGTATTGATAAATGGTGCTATCTCTGGAAAAGGAGGATTGATACTTAGCTGAGAGGCATCAAAGGAGTTTGAAACACTCCTAGTATCTATAACCCCCAAAATAAAATTTAGCATCGTAAGTTTAAAAGTCATTAATTTTTGTTATGATATTAGTTTGTATACCTTGGTATGCTTTGATCTTGGCAAAGCATAACAAACATATGATCCGGAGGCCATTTGAGTACGCCACGTCACAAGCCTGAAATACTTCATCCGCAAATGTTCCCCACAAAGTAACTGGCATGCGATCATCACTGTAAAGTAAACAAAATCATTAAAATTGGAAACAATATAATCTTGTGAGAATAATTGCATGTTTAAGATGTGGACATACTTCGCATCCCTCAACTCAAAGTCAATCTTTTTAGTAGGTTTATTGTTCCAACCCTCTACCACCTCAACTTGTCCAATATTGACCACTTCACCCATAACATCTTTGTATATTTAAATTAAAAAAATGAGGATTGAGTTTAATAATGAATACGAAACTTAAAGTATTTTGAATAAAATATAAATCTAAAAGCTTACCAACTAAGATGCATGGATTAACTTGATCATTTAAAATCTGTGGGAATTGCGCAACTGACAGGTACTGTGAATCACTCACGTTATCAGAGTTTGTGACACTGGTGGAGTTTACAAAATTCATCTTGTAAACATGGGATGTTGGCCTGAATTGACCAGATGCGTGTGTCAAGCTGAAATTCTCAACAAACTTCCATTCACCTTTAGGCAATTGGTTAGCAAACCGCACCACCAGATTTCTGTTAATACTCGCATGGATCTTTGTTCCCTGAAACATTTGTTACAATGAATATGTTAGTGAGACATATACATGAGATAGACAATAACGTGAAATAAAGTTAGATAGTTTACTTGTGAGTCAGCAAAAATGCACTCCAAAGTTTCGCCAGATCTGTATGTTGCCTCCATTGGTAAAGAACTTTGACTTGAATGCGCCATGAAGTCTTGTATGGCCTCAAATCGCAAAGGAAAGCGAAAGCAGCAGCCATTGGAAAGAGTGTGTTGATGTTTTAGAGAGTATTGAAGCTGAAGTGTGTGTTGTGACAATTAGCGACAAAGCCTTATAATGTATATATATACAGTTTAGAAAAAATGTATGATCACGTTAATAATTTAATAGTAGAGATATTGTTATAATCTTTTTTAATATTCTGAAATTGATTGTATATGTGATTGGAATAATAATTTATGACATAATTTGGTTAAAATTTTAATTTATGAGAGATATGTGAATATTTCGTATATGTAATTTGGAAGATTATGGGAAGTGTTAAAATATATAGATGATTATGGGAAGTGTATAAATCATCATGATTATGGGAAGTGTATAAATCATGATGATTATGGGAAGTGTATAAATCATCATGATTATGGGAAGTGTTAAAATATATAGATGATTATGGAAAGTGTATAAATCATCTAGAAATATGATGGATTAACTGATGTGGTGATGGGGTTCTCAGATACGCAGAAAGATGTGTGTTCGAATTAGTTTAAATGTGATTTTAAAAATTATTTAAATTTAAATTTAAATTAGTAGTTAAAATGTGTTTGGATGTAAGATGTTGTTTTAGCGTGTTTGGTTACTAAATAAACGAAGAACCTTAAAATTTTACAGTCGGTTTAAATTGTTAATTTTCCCGTTAAAACATTTGAAGAGAATTGAAAGTGAACTTTTAGAAATAGATAAATACCTATTTGTAGTGGATCCATAGAGTAACCTCATACTTGTGAATCAAGTTAGTGGATAGAATGGAGTTGTTTTGACTTCAGCCTCTTCAAGAAGAAGAAGTGGAGAAGCTGGAGCAGCTGCAGAAGCTTCAGACTCAGAAAGGGTTATCTCTTCATCGGCAATATCAGATCCCATTACGGCTTGGTTCGAATCAGCTTCAGAGAAAGTACCGTCTGAGTCAACACCAGAATCATCTTCTTCAGCTTCAGTTTCCGAATCACCAGCTTCACGATCAGTTTTGTAGTCTTCATCTAAGTTGGTGATTTTCTCTGGCCCAGAGTCGTTCTTCTGAATTGCCTGTTCGGTTTTTGAATCACCAGCATCACTAACGATTTGGTCCACCATTGTCTCTTCATCGGCAAAATCAGATCCCAATAATTGGCTCGAGTCAGCTTCAGAGATAGTGCTGTCTGAGTCAACACCAGAATCATTTTCTTCCGGTTCAGTTTCTGAATCACCAGCATTACTATCGGTTTTGTTGTCTTCATCGAAATTACTGATCTTCTCATCACTAACCGTTTGGTCCACCATTGTCTCTTCATCGAAACTGTTGAGTTACTCAGGCTCAAAATCATTCTCATGAATTGCCTGTTCTGTTTCTTGTTGGTTAGTGCTCGTTGTTTTTATACTTAATGCATACCTTTATGATCATTATGTGTCTCAGTGTCATCATTGTGTGTCTCAATGTTATCATCAAGATCAACATAAATCTCTTGATTTCCAATCTCCTCATCATTGTCATTCTTCGTCAGATCTTCCTCACATATTGCTGGTAACTTTTCTTCTTGTTTGTCAACTTGGACTAAGCTGTTGCCAGATTCTGCAAAAGAAAGCCACATCTTTAAGAAATGCAAGCAAGAAGATAAAAGATAAAACATTTTCATCGTATATGAAAGTTTGTGTTACCTTTCTCATCACCTGCAACTTCATTCATCTTATCCTCCTCCTTGGTCTCAGTGTTTGTATCAGAAACAGCAGTATCGCAAAGATCCACATATATCTCAAGATCTCCAGCTACCTGGTCACTGTCATTCTTCAAGTTCTCCCATACTTGTTCCATGGAAGCATTTAAATCTCTACCTGGGATAACTTCAACCTCTGAACCTGCATATTACCACAGCTCATTATAGACCAACCAATATATTTGATTAAAACACATGCATCAAAAGGAGAAAGGCATTGTATCTAACCAGCTTGATTCTTCTCCTGTGCAGATACTTTTTGTTCTGTTTCTTCAATCTTTGCTGGCTTTTCCAATGTTTCTTTAGTCTTCAAACTCAGATCAGCCATACATTTTTCTAACAGAAGAAGATAAGTATGTTTCTTTAACCACCGGTATGACATTGATTGAAAAAGAAAGCATAAACTATGAAAGGGGAAGAGCCTGTTACCTGCATTTGAGAGTCTTGGTACTTCAGCTTTAGCAGATACGGCGGTCGGAGAAACCTTAGAACCAGCAGATGAAATCACTCGGTCGGCAGATTTGTCGGAGCGGCCAATATTCCCTATATGATGTAGAAATTACTTCAATATCTGAATTTATTATTCATAATTTGACTGAAGCAGTAGATAAAGCAGTAACTAACCATGAATCGCGATTCATGAAGAGAGTCACTGTCTTTGATACGGCGGTCGGAGCAACCTTAGAACCAGCAGATGAAATCACTTGGTCGGCAGATTTGTCGGAGCGACCAATATTCTCTATCCCAAATTCCCCAAACAAACATCCTATTTCTCCAATTCCATAAAATAAAAAAACCAAAGAACATCATTGTCTGTGAAATCTGTGATCGGAGCTTTTTTGTTTACAAAGAAGAGATAAAATCAAAAAAATCTGCTGTATCGAAATCCCTAATTTAGTAGGTGTAAGTGAATTAATTATTATTATTGAATAATTGAATATAAAAATTACTTAATAAATTAATAATTACTATAAACATGGATGTAGGTATAATAACATGTTTGGATGTAATAATAAGATAAATGTGTTTGGCTACAGGATTTTCCAATTTTGTACTTCAAATTTTAATAGTATAAGATTAGTGGCAATTTCTTTTTTTTTTTGGAATTTAATGAAACATATCCCTTAACTTTTACTTCATTCATTTTTAAACCCAACTATTTTTTAGTAAAATTTCTCCTCAAACCAAGACTAAAAATACAAAAGGCAAAAGGCAAAAGCTGTGACGGAAAGTTGATGTAGTACAAGACTAATCATATAAAAGGCAAAAGCTGTAATTGAAAACCGAGAGAAAGAGTCTTAAATGATATTACTGATCCACTGAGGGCTATAAGAGGATGGTATGAGGTGGACCATGAGAAAAATAAGTATCAGGTGCATGTACGAGATATATATTGTTTCTTGTTCTTGCAGAGCATATGATGTGAGTGGCATATGATGTGAGTGGCATATCATGCTGCTACATTTGGTCAGCTAGGAGGGAGGAGTTTAAACAATAACACTTGAACAAAATCGACTAATCAGACCTCTCCAACTACTTAAACAATAACACTTGAACAACTGTTTAGTTTTAAAAACCAATGTAACATGCAAATAATATGAGCATGGAAAACTTCAGATTGATCATCCTTTGGTTGTTGGATCTTTTATAGGGAGAAACCTAGTTTATGGTAAAATTAGGTCTACCTATTATGATTATTTTTTACGGCAAATAATTACTTTATTAACAAAAATAAATCCGATCATGATACAAATGAGTTGATAACCAGGAAGGTGGGTAAATAAAATCAAAGAAAAATAAATTGTTTTGTGGCCTATAACTTGATAAAAGATGAATTGCTTCATTATTGCTTCTCATGACATGAATAAGTTGTGTGTCATCAAATCTCTTCTTCCATTCCTTGATGTCTTTGCATAAATTCTGGATTGAAATATCAACATGATTCCGGTTTAGTAGATTAACAAGAACTTGGCAATCTCCTTCAAAGATTAATGTTTTGTAGCCCATACACCACATCATTTGCATAGCAACCAATAAAGCTTTTGTTTCTGCCTCCAAAGGAGTAGTTGTTGTTTTTAAGTTTGATGTTCCCCAACATAATTGGATTTCCAACTTATCTCTTGCGATCCATACACCATAAGCTATATTTGTTTGCAGATTAAAAGATGCATCATAATTACATTTTATCCAAACATCATTTGGATGAGTCCAATATTGAGTAGTCTTGTTGTTGAATAGTTTTTCTGGAGGTTATTGTTTAAAACCCAATCATGGACTTCTGATTTTGATACATCTATATCATGTTTTGGGTTTATTCTTACTTTAAAAAGTAACTCATTTCTTGATTCCAAATCCTCCATAGTATCCAGAATGGTAATATCTTTTGGACCATGGTTAAATGGTTGTCCGCTTGGTTTTGGTACTACCTTCCCTTCTTCATTGGTCATCGTTGGATGAGTCCAACCTTCTTCAACAGCTATCCAAGTCTCAAGATCGATATCTTGGATCAGTTGTTGCATGTTCACCTTCCAATGGCCATAGTGCGCTGCTTCCAACTTCAGTGGCTTGTTAATCGCAATGAATTGTTGTGTGTTCTCCATATCCTTGTCGCAAGATCTCACCTATTTTTTAAAATAATAATTCTTTGGTCAGGCATCTGCTCTGATACCAATTGTAAGGGTATAGAGACTTAACAACACAATGAATTACACTTGGAACGCGCCAAGCAAACGCTTAAAACCTTTTATTCACAATATAGTCTTTCGACACAAAGACTTATATGTTTGGTGTTACACAATCTATTCTACTAAATAGACTTGACCCCAACTAAAACAATTCTAAGCTATGACTATCCTCCTAATCAATCCTTGCAAAGATTTTGGAGTCTAGTCATAACACCACCTATCTTACTTTGAATCTACCCACCCGAAGATCTCAAAGACAAGATGCAACACTCACCTTCTTAGCTTTATTCTTTAGCTTTGAAGTTTACAATCTCACAATATAGCTTAGGAGTGATGGCCGACTGCTACGGCCTTTCCAATGTATATATACTAAACACTAAAAACTTATAGTCGGAAATCTCCACGAAATTCCCTAAAGGATAAAACTTAATCCTTTCCTAAAATGGCTCTAAAGTATATTCTCCAATGAATCTTCGAGTATCCTTTGAATCCATCATAAATCTTCAGCTCCAAGCAAGTCCACGCCTTCCTTGAGCTTGCCACATCATTTTCTTAAAGTATGCCACGTCAGCTCTCGCCTCCACGTCAGCTTTACAGCGTCCTGATGTGTTCTGATGCAGCCTCCTGATCCAGACAGCCAGCTGATCCGGAATCGGATTTACAATGTTCTTACTAAGTGGTCCTTTGACATTCAACCTCCAGCTAATTTAATGTTCATATCCGATGCAAAATCTCATCCTCGTGCTCCTATTGGCATGATTTATATGGCGGGATTCAACATTGTTCAGCCGTTTCTATTTGCCTACGTGAAACCTCAGAAATATCTGCCAGCCACTCCAGAGGAACTCTGGAATATCTTCTTGTTCGAGAAGGTGAGTGTTTGTTTGTTCCTCCTCCTCTCTCATTCTCACAGTGTCTTGTTGAAATAAGTTGCTCACGTAGCTTTTTTTTTTTAATCATTTCAGGGGCTTTTGATGAGGATAAGTGCAGTGAAACTGGTGAATATTCTACATCGTGGGTCTGCGCAGTATGCAAATATCTTCCTGGCAAAGGCTTTGAAAATTTTCACCAAGCATATATCTACTCGAGAACATAGGCGCAATGTAATCTATACATTTTTGTCCTTGTCTAACTATTTTAGCCAACTAAAACCTCTTATTTCCCTTATAGTTTTGTTTCCCTAATATATTTTCCCATTGGTTTTCATGCAGTTGTCGTTGTTGTTCCCTGCCAATAAACAAGAGCATCCTGATTTTACCAAATATAAACAAGACCATCCTGTCATATAGGATCTTCATCTGCAGGAGCACAGCTCGGTTCAACACAGGAGTAATGCCGGCTTATAACTTTTTCTACAATTGAAAAACTTCTTAAAATAAATTTCATATGAAACAAAAGAGATGTATTAATAACTTGTTAGTGGAAATTTCTCTTTAGTTTTTTTTTGGAGTTTAATGAAAAATATCATTTAATTCTCACTCCATCCATTTTTAAAAGAGAAAAATATCGAAAAAAGCATGAACTTTCAAAAAGTGGACCAAAAAAACATCAACTTCTGAAATGCCGATTAAATCGTAAGCTTATTGTTGACTTTAAATTTAAATGCCAAACTTTCGTTGACTGGGTATAATAAGGCATGACGTTAACTCTATTAACAGAAGTCACTTACGGGGTTAACTCACCATTTAACAGATCCGTTAAACCAAAATAGCACAGTTTCATTGTTAATAAAATGACGTCGTTTTATACGTTGAAGAGATTCAAAAATCCTAAAACGACGTTGTTTTATATATTGAAAGAAAATCAAGACCCAAATACAATTTGAAGCCCAATATAAATTTAAACAAAACGATTCGTTTTGATGGATATGAAAACTCAAAATTGCGTTAAGAGAGTAAAATCCCCAAATTTCCCTTTCATCAAATCCCTAACCCTAGAAATCGAAATTAAAAATCAAAATCGATTTTGAAACTCGAAATCATAAATCGAAAACAAAATCGAAATGGCAAGGACCCGTGGTGGATTCACGAGTGGTGGTTCATCGAGAGTGGTAAAGACAAAAACAAAGAAAGACGGCGGAAGAGAATCTGAGGCGGTGGCTGACACACCAGAACCTCAGGCAAAAGCTGACCCACCAGAACCTGAGGCAAGGGTGTTCGTGAAACCTCTGATTGAGAGTCCCGTGGAGTAGAAGAAAACCTGAGGCCGATGGTCCAACTCGTCGGTCATTGAGACTTGCAACGACAAGCCCAGGAAAAGACGCCATTACAGGAGAATTTGATGCGGTGGCTGACCCACAAGTACGTGATGCGGAGGGTGTTTGTCAAAGAGTCGATCAAGGTCCTGTGAGGAAGAGGAGAACCTGAGGCCGAGTGGTCCAACTCGTCGGTCATTGAGACTTGCGATGAAAAGCCCAAGAAAAGACGCCATTACAGGAGAATCTGATGTGGTGGCTGAACCACAAGATGTGGAGATTGTTCGTCAAAGGTCTATTAGACAGAAGAGTTGTCTGACTCGTTGGTCATTGAGACTGGCGAACTCATCCCTGGAGAAAAAATCTGATGCAGTGGCTGAACCTGCTGAGAGTGTTCAAGAACTTCATGGTGAGAGTAATCACCAAGTTGATGGTCAGAGTATTCGTCAAGCTGATGTTCAGAGTATTCGAGAACCTGAAATTGTGAGTCTTTCAGACTCAACAGAACCCAAACGTAGAGGGAAAAAGCAGGAGAATGGAAAAAAAAGGAAGCAAACACAAAAGTCTCATGATGATGATGATGATGAGGTTGTTTCTAAACCTAAAAAAAAAAAAGAACAACAAAAAACGGAAGGTAGACGATGATGATGTTGAAGAAGATCATGAGGCTTTGAGTGGTGATGATTATGTCGTTGCTGGCAATGAAGACTGCGAGGATGTTAGGTATGAAAACGAGACAGATGGAAACAATGATGATGGAGGTATAGGTCTAGAGGAAGAAGATTGCAAGGAATTTGTAGCTGAGTTTGGAGTTAATGCGAGGGAAGAGGAAGATAGAGGTGAAAATGATGTTGATAGTGGTGATGAAATCTGGGATGATGAGACGATTCCTGAACCTCTCTCACATACTGATGATAAAGAAGATCCAGAAGTCGAAGGAGATGGTCCACGAGAAGCTGAAGATCCTGAAGAGTTGCTGAGGTTAGGTAAACCATTCAATAGCCCAGAAGATTTCAAGATTGTTGTTCTGAGGTATTCCCTAAAAACAAGATACGACATTAAGTTGTATAGGTCACAAAGTATGAGGGTTGGTGCCAAGTGCTCTGACACTGATGGGAAATGTGCATGGAGATGCTATTGCTCATATGATAAGAAGAAGCACAAGATGCAAGTAAAGATCTACGCAGAGGAGCATTCATGTGTAAGGTCAGGGTACTCAAAGATGTTGAAGCAAGGGACAATTACGTGGCTGTTTTCAGAAAGGTTGAGAAAGAATCCAAAAATAACCAAAGTAGAGATGGCTGAGGAGATAAAGCGAGAGCATAACATGATTGTCAGTGAAGACCAATGTGCAAAAGCAAAATCAAAAGTTCTTAAAGATAGGAAAGCTATTCATGAAGATCACTTTTCACGCATATGGGATTATCAAGCAGAGATCTTGAGATCTAATCCACTAAGTACATTTGAGACTGAGACAACTCCAGGACTAACAATTGGAAGCTTACAAAGGTTTTTTCGTCTCTTTATTGGTTTTAAAGCACAAGTACACTCTTGGAAGCGCACATGTAGGCCTATTATAGGAATAGATGGTGCTTTTCTGAAATGGGACGTTAAGGGACATCTGTTAGCTGCTACAGGAAGGGATGGAGATAATAGAATTGTTCCCATTGCGTGGGCTATAGTTGAAATAGAGAATGATGATAACTGGGACTGGTTCATTAAGCTGCTCTCTGCGAAATTGGAACTTGGAGATGGACGAGACGTTGCGATCATCTCAGATAAACAGTCAGTAAGTGTCAACTTATGAATATGTAGTCTTTATTTATCATTATCTATTTGTTTAACTCATGATATTGTATTTGTTTCTACCATGCTTTAGGGTTTAGTTAAAGCAATTCACGCAGTCATTCCTGAAGCTGAACATAGACAATGTGCTAGGCACATCATGGATAATTGGAAGTGAAATAGCCATGACATGGAGCTTCAACGAATATTTTGGAAGATCGCAAGGAGTTACACAGAGGGAGATTTTATTGGGCATATAAAAGAACTGAAGAACTACAACCAAAGTGCTTATGATTCTCTGCTTAAGACCAATCCAAGAACATGGTCTAGGGCTTTCTTCAGGATTGGAAGCTGCTGCAATGACAACTTGAACAATTTGAGCGAGTCTTTCAATAGGACAATCCGTAGTGCGAGGAAGAAGCCTTTACTCGACCTATTGGAAGACACTAGGAGGCAATCTATGGTGCGTAATGAGAAGAGGTATGTCATTGCTGGAAGATTGAAGTCCAGATTTACTAAGAGGGCACACGCTGAGATAGAGAAGATGATAGCTGGAGCTCAGTTTTGTGAAAGATGGATGGCACGACACAATAAGCATGAAGTACGGTTGGGAAATATCACTGTCGTAGTAGATATGAATGACAGAACTTGTGGTTGCAGGAAGTGGGCAGATGACAGGTATCCCATGTGTTCATGCTGCTTCAGTCATCATAGGGATGAAACAAAAGGTTGAAGATTATGTTAACGACTGCTACACAACTCAAAGGTGGAAGGATACATACTACGATGGTATTGGCCCTGTACACGGTCAGCATTTATGGCCAAGAATGAACAGATTAGGTGTGTTACCACCACCATGGAGGAGAGGCAATCCTGGGAGACCCAAGAATCATGCTAGGCGGAAAGGAGTGTTTGAAAATAACACTGTGTTATCACGCATTCACCGAGTTATGACTTGTTCAAATTGCAAGCAAGAAGGGCACAATAAACATGGATGTCAGAATCAGAGAGTGGCTACTCCACCAAAAAAAACAAGGGATCGACCAAGAAAAGATCAGGTTTATATCTTCTATCAAATTTTGTTGTTTTAAGCTTTCATTTGTGGAATATGTGGACTGAATGATAGATTTAAACCAGGAACCAAGGAATATTTTGTTTGGACAAGGGCAACCTTTGGAAGGATCTCAGCCTCCATATGTTTCACAACCATCACATAGACCAGCATCTGGGCAACTATCTCAACCACTATCACATGGAGCACCATCTGAGCCATTATCTCAACCACCATCTCAACCACCATCTCAGCCACCATATAGGCCGCCATCTCAGCCACCATATAGGCCGCCATCTCAAGGCCAATCTATGCAACCATCTCAAGCATAATCTCAGATACCTTTCAGGCCACATTCACAAGCTTCTCAGCCACCTTTCATGCCACCATCTCAAGCTTCTTCTCAGTCACATTTCAGGCCACCATCTGAAGCTTCATCTCAGCCACATTTCATGCCACCATCTGAAGCTTCATCTCAGCCACATTTCATGCCACCATCTTAGTCAGGAGGAGGATCACAGACAAACAGATCACATAGAGATGATGGATCAGAAATAGGAGGAGGAGGAGATGGGTCAGAGACAGAAAGATCAATATACAGAGGTTGGGGATCATTTTTTAGTCTCTTTAGTATGTAATGAAGTAAGCTCCATTGAACATGGTTTGGTCTGTTTGTTGGGTGTTTAGCTCTGATCAGATGTGATTGTTGAAGCAGTTTCAAACATATATTTTAGGTTTTTCATGTTTTGTGTTTCTCGGATATGTTTTGTATCTCGGATTAGGTGTAATGAACATGGTCGGTTGTTGTGAAATGAACATGGTATGTTTTTGGTTCAGTTGCTTTGTTTCACTTTTTTTTGTTTCACTTGTTTGAGAATTCTAAAATAAAGCTACCCATTTTTTGAACCAAACAAGATGAAACACTAATACTCAAAAGGTTTATAAATATGAAAAACAGCAAAACCAAACAAGGTTACAACCAAACGAAATACATTTTGAAGCAAAACAAGTTCATAACTCTACCATTACCATTTCTAATAACCGACCACAAGTTTTTTTCCGTTTGCCTGACCAAACCACATGTAAACAATAACAATGGTGATGAGGCATAGCCAAACGAAACACACTTTCAAGCACACTTTCAACTTCCGAAGTTCCATTTTCCTCACCATTGCTTCTTCCTTTAGGTCTTCTATCAGACCATGTAACTCATTTGCCTCGGATTTGGTTTTGCTTATCTCATTTGCCATTATTGCAATTCTTGGTAAAGCATCTTCAACCTCCTCAAACACAGCATCCTCAACCCACTTAAACAAATGAGCCTAATGCACAACCAAATAGCAACATTCATATACAACCGCCAAACCAAACAAAGCACATTCAAGCTATAATTTGAACATTGATTGAATTTTCAATAGAAACGACATTCATACTTACATCCTTTTTTGTTGTCCACAAACTCGCATCTCGTTTGCTCATACACCGGAAGAATGGTCATCCAGGGTTCTCTTGAGTCTTAGCTGTGAAGATCGTGACATCTAAGCCACAAACACACTTCGATGGGATACCACGTTCTCCGCAGACCCCTGGTGTTACAGAGCTTGAACTCATCGGATTAGTAAGAAGAGAATCAAATGGAGAATACCCACGAAAACGATAGAAGATCAAGACGAGATAGAGCAAAGTCGATTTGAAGATTTCAAATTTATTTTCGTAACTAGGGATTTCGAAATCGTTTTGGGGATTTTTGATTTTCTTCCAATATATAAAACAACGTCGTTTTGGGATTTTTGAATCTCTTCAACGTGTAAAACGACGTCGTTTTATTAAACATGATACTATGTCGTTTTGGTTTAATGGATCTGTTAAAAGTGAGTTAACCCCGTAAATGACTTCTGTTAATAGAGTTAACGTTTTGCCTTATAATGCCCAGTCAACGAAAGTTTGGCATTTAAATTTAAAGTCAACAATAAGTTTACGATTTAATCGGCATTTCAGAAGTTGATGTTTTTTTCGTCCATTTTTTGAAAGTTCATGTTTTTTCGACATTTTTCTCATTTTTAAAACCTTAACTATTTTTTTCGTAAAAAATCTCTTCAACTGTAACCCACTAATAGATTAGACCCTCCATAAACAGTTTTCATCTACGTGTAATTGAAAAGCAAAAAAATCGAGAAATAAGTACCATCTACTGTTTCTTGTTCTTGCAGAGCATATGATGTGAGTAGCAGATCGTACTGCCACATTCTGCCAGCTATGAGGGAGGAGTATAAAGAAAAAAAACTACCAAGAATTGGGTCAAAAGATTGGTAATCAGCTGAGAAGTGGAAGTTCTGTTACAGCTTGTTACTTCTTCTTGTTAATGGGATGGAATTGTGAAAAACCCATAGTGATGTTTTTATTATGCCTCCTTGGCGTATCCTAGCCGTAACAAAGCTCGATGTTCCTTGATTCGTGAGAATAGTCCAACAAAGAAAAAAACTCAAAGTTCGTTTATTCAAAAGAATGCCAAAATTCAAGAGAAATAATTCAATAATCAATAATCATTATTAATTCAATAATCAACACGAAAACGACTTTAAATACATGTGTAGAGAAGAAAACCGTAGCACTGCAGAGAAAAGAAAATACTTAAACGAAACTTAAAACCCAAGAAAGAACTTAAAAAGGGTGTATTCAACTTGGCATTTGGAGAGATTTTAGTTAAATAGACAAATTATGTGTTATAGAAAAATAAATTTCAAAATATCTTTTAAAATTCAGTGTTATTGAATTAGTGATTTCAAAATATACAATCAAATCTAGGGTTATTGAAAAGATTTTGAGATTTAGATTTAAAAGTTTCATGTGAAATTTTATGGGATTTCTTAGTTAAAAATACAAAAATCCAAATCCCATGAGATTTCAAAAAAATTAATAACAAAATTTCTAATTCACTAAAATTCACCCAAATCATCTCATATTTCATTAAAACTCAAATCACATCAAATATTACTTCCAATATATCCCCTAAGACTCTAATACTTAAAATAAAGGCCAAGATAGATAAATAAATCAAAAGATAAGTGAAGATGTGCTACATCACTCCTCCAGACATAATCATGCCAGGATGACCGAAGAACAATGACATGATCCGAGATCCAACTGAAGATCTTCCATCTAAAGTTCCTTGTACACGTGTAGACCAAATAAAAAAACAAGAGATAGTTGCTGAAGAAAACTCTACCACTCAGCTAGCACCATCTTTTTTTTGGGTCGAACCACTCAGCCAGCACAATCTTTTCTTAGGATATTTGTAGTTTATGTTGCAACTGGTTGTACTTCTTAGAACTGTTAGATATTTGTTCACATTATTGTCTTTTATTTTATTGTTCCTACTGCTTCTAAACACCAAACTAAACCATTCAAAATCCACATGATTATCCAAATTTGTGTTGTTTCCTCATATAATAGAGTTATTTTTACATTGCAATTTCTTCGTTGTTCATCGATACATATGGGAAGTTGTATTCCCTAGGTTTGAGTAAGGGATCTATCTCAATCCAAACTCACTTTTAAACAACCGAAAAAAAAAGCCTCAGTTGAGAGATGATTGGGGCTATTCAAATACAAGAATATGCACAATCATCAAATGCATCCAACAAAGTAGATGGCGTTATACGATTCCCAGCATTTTTCAACAATTATAAAATGTTCAAAAAGAATAAAATATAAAATAGAACTTTCACAATTCAAAAAATGAGGTTTTAAGTACATTGTGCACCAAAAGCCCTCTTTGTTGTTTGTATACAATAAATTTCTTTCTTTTTTTCTTTCTTTCTTTGCGTCTTTCTTTGTGCCAATCCAAAACTCCAATGATCAAAACAATTCAAGCAATAACCAAAAAACAGCGATCAAATTAACATTCAAACGCTTTATGCATCTTTATTATTCTCACCATCAACCTCATCTTCATCCTTGTCTGCCTCTGTCACCAATTCTTGATCTTGAGCGGTGGGGCTGGACTCAGAAGCCCCATCAATGGACAAATTAGAGATTTCACCAGTAACAGAGCTTGCATCACCTTCATCTGCGGCATCTTCTGAGACGGTAGACTCTGTATCTGATTGTTGCTGGAGGCTCCAGTACATGATGCTGGCCGTCAAAATAAGCATCATCTTCTGGTTCACCTGTTTTAAACACACAACTTAGAAAAACTAGAAAAGCCATTGACCCCAGTTTCGATATGTGTATATGTCTCTCTACCTCTATGATATCCTCAGGCAACAAGAATATGGAGCATCCGAGCTTCCGTGCAACACTGATGGTGTATGTGGCATTTAACTTCTTATCCTCCTCTGTTTAAGTACCAAATAAAACAATACTGAGAATTTAAAGAAGACTTTACTTACACCAGGCAACATAGTAAGCAATGAAATTGAAGCATCATAGTGTACCTGTTTCTCCATTGGTAACGAGGCTCCAGTTGACAACTCTTGGCTCTACAGCACTGAGAAGTTCCAAAAAGAACAATCCAGTAGACAGATTCTTGTCCTAATATCAGAGAAAAGCAATCACCAAACTGTTAGGTTTCTGAAGATGGATCTCCATGAATGAAACACACCAGTCAACTTGGTTGAAACTTACCCTGAAGCTCTCAGCCTGACTATCCCGGCCTCCTCTCTTCACTTTCCTATTAGCCCAGTTTAGAATATCTGCATCTGTAATTTCTTTACCTTGCGAGTGAGATCTCAAGTTCTTCAGAAGTTGGAGCATTGTATATCTCATTAGTTGCCACAACAAAGCTGCAGAATCATTCATGGTACGAGAAATTACACATTGTTCAACCAATTAGAATCAACTGACAATGGCAGACACAACAATACTAACAGTTATCAATGTGAGAGAAATATCTTAAGCGGATATATGCAAGTTCATTATCTTATTAGTGTGCCTTTAAGGAGAACTCACCGAGAAGCAGTTTCTTATTTCCTTGCACAATGTCATTCCCAGCTACATTGACGAGGGAGAAGCGCAGTTCCTTGCCAATCTTTACAACTTCATTGCAGTTCTCAACCTTTTTGAATGGCATTTTTATGGGAGGTTTGTTAGCGTGTTTCCAGTTGACCGAGCCAGGTGACACTTTGTCGAGAACTTCGAGCAGAACCCACCTGAAATGAAATGATGTTTAGATACAAGCAGATAAAGAAAATCAAAGAGAACTCCATAGCTCACCCATTCCTAAGATCCTCAAAAACATTATTGACATAAGTGGCAGTGCCAAGACTGTTAATCCAGAGACGGAAACATCTTTCTTCTCGTGAAGTTTCCACATCATCTGTCATCATTTCAGCAAATGACGTCTTTGAACTGTCAACAGTCAATCCATTCCTGCAACAAAGAAAAATAGTAAAACAGAAATCATTAGCAGCAAAGAATACAACATTTTCATGTAACCACCGGAAAGATGCACTCAAATTGTTTAACGAAACCTGTCAAATTTGCTACTGACCTGTTGTGAAATATTTGTGCCACAAATGCAAGGTTAAGATTTGCTGAGCCGTCCACTATATCTTTAGGAGAAATGTATCTTTTACAATCCAACTTCTCAGCCTGCTCAAGAACCTTTTTCGCTCTTTCTGTTGGGTCTTTGGTATCTAATGCCACATGAGAACTGTGTTCTGGAGCAAGAGCATTAAGCAGGTATGCATATGCCTCACCATCCTGCAAAAAGATAAGAAAGCTGAGGTTATTATGACTTAAGACACCAAGAAATTGGACTTTAGAACATTCTTCGTTTTCTAAACAAATCGAAAAAAGAGAATATATGTTATTGCGGGAAAAGGGTAGCAGAGCCATGTTACCTTCACATCAGAAGAAAAATTCGTAACTTGCTTTTCATAACCAGCTTTCTTCAAGTGAAAATTCATCCATTTTAGCAAAACTTTTTCAGGAGCCAATCCCATGAGCTCCTCTGCATCCTGCAAAGTCATGAAGATTTTATGTAGCTTCAATCTCATAGCAATAAACCCGCATATACAGAGTTGAAAACACGTCAAATATATTTACCTGAGTGTCGTCCACCAATTCAAATAGTGAAGGAGTTTTCTTAAAATTGAGATCAGCCAACAATTGGATCTGATATTTTGCAACAAGAACAACAATAGTGCCATGAGTTAGTAAATTTTATAACGAATTCATCATTAAACAAAATGTAATTTACTATGAACCAGACATTGAAACTCTTATGGTGAGTACCTTTATAATCTGAGATATCAATCCAAGTACGAGATATGGCTGCAAAAAAATAAAAAATTGTAAAGGAACTATTAAAACTGGGAGATCACAGATATATAATGCTTGTTTCTCATGTAATTTACTTACTCTTCCTTCAGCTATATCCTGTGTTCCAATGTTGACCACAGTACAGCCAATAGCTTTGGCAGAATTAAGACCTAGAGTAAGATTCTCATTCCTCTCCCATGGATTAAGCGTTTTCTTAGTGTTGATAGCTCGTTCATCAATGGTCCCAGGAACTGCAACATTTATAAGCTTACTGCAAAAAAAAAAGGAACAAAGAATGAATTACCACTAAGAAATTTTCAAAAAAGACAATAAATAAACCAAGGAAGAAAGGAATGTATGTATATATATATACCACAAAAGAACACCATCTTTAACAAGATCAAAGAAAGCATTTGTTGCGGGATCGATAGGAAGATAACTCTTCAAGAAAGGATCATCTCTCAAGTAATTATTAATATGAGAAACATAAGAAGCCTTCTCGGATTCATTAATCGCATGATGAACCGTTGTAGTACTAGTCTTGAGAAATGAAGAACCTTTCGTTCCTCCTGATTTTTCGACTCCTCGGGTTTGAACACTTAAAAAGGCCTATCAAAAACCATCAATAAATGTGAAGACTTGCAAATCTAAATCTTTAGACTACTAAAGCTAAAGGTAGACAAAACTCACCCGGAGAAATTTTTCAAAATCGACTTCTTCATCAACATTGGAATAAGACTTGTCCAATATAGATTTGATCTCATCCTCATCAAAAGTACCATTAAAAGCTTTTAACTTTGCGAAAACAGGAGGCAAATCTCCAATTGTGAAACGTCCTAATTGAGTTTTATTTGAAACAAACTACAAATACACCAAAACAGAAAAAGAGTTTCAATCAGCACATAGCCCTAATGAATGATACTCGTGAAATCAAAAGAAAAAGATCTTAGATATAACCTTTGATTTAAGGGTACGCAATTCCACTTGTGTGAATTGACTCTGTAGCCATGGATCAGAGACAAGAACACCAACGTAACTAGACATTTTTCTATGGTTTTCTCCGAAGAATCAAATACCAGATTAACCAATACAAATCCCTGTAACAAAGATGTTTTTAATCAAACAGGAACCATAAAACTGTACAAAATAAAAATCCATACTTTTAACCCAAAAAACACAAAATGGTATCGGAATTAGCAATTTTTGATAACACGCAAAGCAATGATTTTGAGATAATTACGGTGTTAATGCATCGATCAGATGGGGTTTTTAGATAGAATTGGGATGATCAAATGATTCAAATCGGATATAATAGTCAGACCTTAGAGACGATGAGATTGAATGTGAATCCTGTTCATATTTTTCCGGATGAAAGTTTTGATTTTTCAAAGGTTAGATCGGCGAAAATGATGAATGAATTGTAAGTTTTTGCGAGCGCACGACTAATGGGAATGATACGACAACAAGAGAGAGAGAGACAGAGGAGGGCTTCTGTTTAGTATTTATTTTTAATTAATTAAAGTTACTGATCCAAAAGAAAAAAAATTAATTAAAGTTATTCATCATCATAAAATTTTGTTTGTTAATTTTAGGGGTTGGCATGTAACCGAAAAAACCGAACCGAACTTAACCAAACCATAAATTTATAATTTGATTTAATTTCAGTTGTTCTTAAAAATTTGTTTTGTTACTGAGTTACCATTAATATAAAATTTATTTTTAATAAATATAAAATTGTTATAACCAAATCCATATTATGTGGATGTTTATTATCAGCCTATTAGGAATGTTTTGGAATATTTGCTTAACAAAGTAAATTTTAGTTTTGTATTCTTGTATATATTGTCATATAACTTATGAATAATAGACAAAAAAAATTTCCTTTCTTATCTTTAATATGTTATCAGTATGAAGCAAATAAATCTTAGCCGACTAAAAAACATTAACCGCTTAATTCAAAATAGATATCGGCCAAATATTTCTAACGGAAGTTGTCTCCGTTTTCTGACTCCATCTCCATCTCGGATCTCCAATCTATTATTCCCATCGAGCTAAGTATTTTCTTATGCGTTGAATTTTGATCGACTTGTCGTTGTCTTAATCTAATTAGTGTTGCATGTATTATTGCTAGATTTTTACGACGGTTAATTGGTTTAATGTCTGTATAGCATATTTATTGTTTAATTGCTGATTTATGGTTCAAGGTAACAAATAAAGTATTCGATTATTGATTATTATGGTTTGCGTTTATCGAGATCTGTTTCTATTTTGTTTTTACGATCGATTAATGCTTAATACTTTTGTAAGTTTGTTGATGTTAATTTACACCATAACCAGACGTGTGCAGCTTTATTATCTTATATTGACTAGCTATATCGTCTTACGCTCCACTATTGAAATCTGTGTTGCTTTAATTATCTTCTTTGGAAAATCTTTTATTGTTGGTTTAGTAAATTAATGGCTTAAATGATAATTTATGGGTATAGTTTGATAAAACAAATTGCACCAGCTGGGAATGATAATTTATTCAAGACATATGGTCATGCTTTATTACCACAGTCATGTTTATCGTTTATTATTTTATTGTTTGGGTTCGTTTGGTTTAGTTGGTTTGGTGTTTTGAGAAATTGTTAACACATGTTTTTCTTTTTGATCTGAGATATACGACACATGGAATTATGGTCTAATGATGTCACTTCCATTATCCGTCAATGGCGACTCCCATATATCCGCCTCCATTATTGTAGAGATAAGTATTCATGATTTATATTTATTATCACATGCTTTTATCATTAAATGAGATGAATAATCCATATTTTATGTTATTTGTGATACATCTCAATAAACTGGTATATAAGTTTTAAATTATGATAAAGTATTGTGAAGTGATTATATTATTGATATAAATTACTAAAATTTTATTCATGCTTGTCATCTGATCTCATTTAGTAAAATAAAATTTGTAATTGACTGAAAACTTAGTTTTGTGTCATGACTAATAATGATCTAGTGATTGGTGTTTACTTGTTTTATTTAATAAAACTATTATTTATTTGAAATTTAGCTATTTATGTTATTGTAAACCAAAAAGTGTATTGCGAATCAGAAGTTCGTGAAAAATCTACTGTTTGACAAAAACCATTTATGTCATTTTGGTTTTAGTAATGATACAAAAGAAATAATCTGTGGTTTTTCACTAGGGGTGGGCAAAATAACTGTAACCGAAAAAATCAAACCAAACCGAACCATAAATTATATTTCGGTTCGGTTTTCTGTTTTGCTTAAAAACCCATTTAGTTACTATTATTGAAACTATTTTTTTTTCGGTTCGGTTCGGTTAAAAACCGTAAAACCATTTGGTTTTTCGGTTTTCTTAAAAATTGTAAATATATATATATATACTTATATAACAGATAAGTCATAAATCTAATAAATATTATGATTAGCTAACTAGTCTAACTTCAAGTAAACTATCTTTTTTTCCTAAAAAGTATAAACGATTACAGAAGGAAAAAAAAAACCTTGACCGATATACTCTTATATATAGTATAGGCTCAGAATTACAGTTTTGAGTTTTATCAAGCATCTAAAGTTATATCACGGTTAGATTTTCATTCTCTTTAAACTTTTCAGTTCCACTCGAATTGATTTTGAATTAATGCATATATATGTATATAGTCATATACAATTGATTTTTCTAACAAGAGGAACATCTTGAATCAATAATGAACGATACTCTGTTTCGTATGAGTGTTTTAGTCAATAATTATCTTTGTTGTTAATTTTTATTATTACATATGCCAAATTGAACCCTATGATTATTTATTTCTTTATGGTGCCCCATGAGACTCACTTAGTTTTATAAAATAATCTATTAAAAACCGAAAACCAAATCGAACCGAACCAAACTGAATTAATTATGGTTAAAACCGTTAAAACCGTAAACCAAAGAAAACCAAACCAAACCGAACCGTATTTCAATCGGTTTGTATATGGTTTCATTTTTTATAAAACCATAAAATAAAAAAACTGAAAAAACCGAACCGGAACCGAACCGTAAACCGGAATGCCCACCCCTACTTTTCACTGCCCAATTAATTTGGATTCTATCAGTTTTTTGGTGTATAGTTATAAAGAGATTTTGTGGATTGATCATCCACTTAATATCTTTGTTATTAACCCACAATTATTTATTTGTGAGGATACTTGATTAATTGATAATGCTGGTGAATTCCATTAGAATATATATATTTGCATCAAGCCAATGAAATATAATGAGATCTCTCCATCACAGTTAGTTTTGGTCAGAAGCCAGATATTTCTCATCTTAAAGTTTTGAATAAACTATATATGTTGAGTTGCTCCATCACGGTAATATAAGATGAGACCTCAGAAGAGGATAAGAAAGTATGTTAGATATTAAACTCCCTTGAAGTGGAGATTGTTATTTCATTGAGTCAATATTTCCAACATAAAGGGAGAAAATAATCAGCTGGAAAAGAAATATATTGAAAAGAGTTATCAATGATTGATCCTCGTTGTAGTAAAGAATGTGAACTACAAAGATAACTCATATACAAAGGATAGCGTATAGATTGTCAGACGCTTACGGACCAAATCTAGTGATGAAATCACCTATTCTAGTTGTACTCCGATTATAAATGATGTCCTAGAAGGACAATATCAACTGCAAGTGAGTTCCAAAGATAAAAATCCTCGGAAAGTAAAATGAGCATATATTTAAAAATGGCAGGACTGAGGTCAGAAGGATCTCTAGAAGAGACATGAAACATGACGAAAAAGGAAATCTAGGTACCTAGTGATGATAATGGTAAGAGATTTCAACTAGTCAAGTCATGTATAAAATGAAACAAATCGACGTTGTAATATTATGCATGCAATGTAGCAGTTGATGTAAAGATAAAATCGAGGATCATATACCGCGGTATAGAAAATAAAAAAAAGAAAGTGTAAAAGTGTACACAAAAAGATTTGGCCAATCATTAAAGATAAGTATTTGGACCAGTAGTCCATACACTTGAATGTGTAAAACATGTGGGACATGAGGAATAGAAACTATAAAGTTGTGAGAGACCTAAAACTCTCTTGTGGTGGATGCAACTACTTTAGATTCCTCAAAATTCTGGCAATAAAAGAAAAAATTTAGTCCCAAGATTGAAACTGCTAAAAGCAGCCCCATAAGGATTTAAACTGCTAAAAGCAGGCAAAATGATATTTAATTTGAACATCATAAAAATTATTGTAGTGTTTATGTAAGTATTATGATGATAATAATACGGAACAAAGAACCTTAGAAAGATATAATTATCTTCGGGTTTCTTATATTGAACATCTAGTGGAAAGAGATATTATTAAAGATTTTATATATAAATGCTGAAATGTTTGGTCCGAAGGTACCATAGTTAAAGTGCTAATGTAGCAATGATCTCTTTCATGACTGAAGTATGTGCATCTAGGGGGAGATTTATAAATCTTATAAGAAAAAAAAGATGAATGTTTGAAAGATCATATGAAAGAAAATTTGGCTTGAAGTCCAAATAGATGAAACATAATATTTTATGTGAAAAGATGCTATGGATAAAAAAATTTAATAACCAGAGAGACTATTTGGCAACAATATTAGTTTGTGCCCAATGTTCTACATATAGAAATTCCTGAAATGATTATGTATATTATTAGAATGCATCTACCAAAATGATGATTCCAAAGGGAGAAATATGAATATGTGTGGTTGTGCTCTTTTTCTTTATTATGGTTTTTATCTCATTGGGTTTTTGCATGAAAAGATTTTTAACGAGACAATAAAGAACACACAGATGATAAGACACATAACGGGAAACCTTGTAATCCCAATGAAGAATGTCTATCATTTTTTAAATATTTATCAATGTATAAATGAGATCGCCTATAGCAAAAAGATAACGATAAAGATGAGTCATCTATGAGACCCATGAACTACAGAAGGACAACATTGTATGTGGACTGAAGATTCGTTCAATCAAAGATTTTCAAGCTTATTTATCAAGACGCTTCAAACTGCTACTTTCAAAAAGTTATTTCACCAAGATTAGATCAAGTCGTCTCAAAGATCGGTGATGTACTCATGAGGGGGAGTAAATGCGTGTTGCACTCTTTTTCCCTTAACTATGGTTTTTCCCATTGGATTTTCCTAGTAAGGTTTTTAACAAGGCAGCATCTCAAACGCATTGGATACCAACCTTTTATAATGGCCATCCAAGGGGGAGTGTTATGAACAAGTTCATATTATGTGGATGTCCATTATCGGCCCATTAGGATGTTCTAGAATACTTGCTTATCAAGCTAAATCCCAGCTTTGTATCCTTATATATATTGTCATATGACTCATGAATAATAGACAATTATCTCTTTTCTTTCTTATCTTTAATAAAAATGAATATTAGTGATGTTTTTATATTAATTTTTCTTTTAACTTCTATTGGAAGAACTAAATAATAATATATCAACTAATACTTATTAGTATAATTGATTATATGTACATTTTTCTATTTTTAAAACGGTTATGGTTATAATTTTGCAGTTATAATATATGGTTAACCAACAACTTTTATACGATTACGGTCAATTAACAGTTACAGCTAATAATTTATTTTAGCCTTTAATAATATATTTTTACGATTAATGGTTATGGTTATTAACCATTTAATATGGTTATAGTTTGGTTACGGTTGAAAACGGAATGGTTACGGTCTGAAATACGGTTACGGATGAAAACGGAATGGTTACGGTCTGAAATACGGTTACGATTAAATTTTGGAAATACCTAGCTACAAAGAGCACACATTTGCATTTATAACAAAAATAAAAATTTTAGTAACAAAAATTCTCTTATATAGCACAAATCTTCTAACCTCATATGTTTAAGAATTAGGTTTATAAATTTCTAAACCCTAAATTCTAAACCCTAAACCATATATCTCACCCCCTAAAAATTATACCCTAAATCTTAAAATATTAAACCCAAATAAAAAATTTATTGCTTTTTATAAAAATGTTATTTTTATCCTAAATAAGAAGATGTGTTAAATTTGGCACATACACTTCTTTTAATGCTATTTTAGGAATTTTCTCTTTAATGTTTTGTTCTGAGTTTCTAATTATCTATTACACTATTAAAAATGTCAATTTAAGAGGTGTTTCTAAACAACAATTACAACTAAATTGTAACAAGTTAACACAAAAACTGCTTCCAAACACTTACACTAAACATGTTTCCAAACACATATGCAAAAAAAAAAATGTATATGGTAATAAATAAATTTCCTTAAACACTGTATTTATTATTTATTATTCTGGTTATAAAATTCCAATGCTTGAAATCCTCATATTTTTTCATCTAGGTAATATATACGCTTTAAATACCCAGAATAATTATTTACCAAACATTTATATTAATTTCAAGAGCAGATTAAGTCAAGAGGTAATTTAAGAACATCCCTAAATGAAAATTAAAAACTTTATGATTAACTTCAATACTTCTCCTCCATTTCATCACCATACATATCATTTAATTTGATTGACCTTAATTTAGCTAATTTGATTAAATTCAGATATAGCATTAAAACATATCTAATTACATAGAAAAATTATTGAATTAAAAAAAAAATTCAAGTCTGCAGATTATTAATGAAAATGAAAATTAAAAACTTTCCGTTACAACTATAATGTTCATGAACATACAAATCATTTGATTAGACTGTCGTCAATTTAGCTAATTTGCTAAAAATCAGTTAGAGCATTGAATCAAAACTAGAGTTAAACTTACGTTACACCGCTGATCAATATTTTCTTATTTATTGTAAAAAATATTTATATTTTACTGTTTAGGATTTTGTAGTTAGTTTTCATATAATTTAAATTTTGTTTGTTTATTTTTTATAAAACAAATTTACTTACATATAATGTTAACTTCATTAAATTATAAAATATTAGTGTTATTGATTAGTTAGCGTATACCTATTTTAAATTTGTGTAAATAGCTCTTATGTTTAACTTTTCTCCATTGTCCAATAGGTTAATAAGGCTTGAATATTTGATTATTATAATTTAAATAATTTAAATAAACAACTTTTAAAATAAACTTGTTTTTTAATATTCTCTTTATATTTTTAAATATTACATAAAATTCTTTATATTTTCAAATATATCATATATTATATTTCATCAACTGTATATATTTATTAATATATATATATATATATATAATTTTAGTTTTATTAAAATTTGGTAATTTACGCTGATCCATCAATTCGCGGACAAAGTCTGATATATCTGTACTCCCTTATGGGCTTGTTCATAATGCCCATTTTTTCATGTGTATAAAAGTTCATGTCTAATTGATTAACGTCGGATTTACTTGTACATATCTCGTATGTCACCGATCCGATTGACACCTCTACCAATGTGGGATATTGAACACACATTTTTTCCCTTATTGATTGAGTTAATATATATCTATTTCTAAAAATTGAAATCACAATATATGCACACAAAAAATCTAAAATTTTACTAATCATATGTATTATATAATAATTTAAAATAATATGAAAATAATATCAAATAAAGATGATAGGAGAATTGTAATTCATATTATTAAAATCACAATATTAAATAAGTAAAGGATTGTAGAGAAATATTATATAAGGAAATGACTGTAGAGAATTAATTAGTTAAGAGGTGTTTGGAAGTAAGATTAAGATACTGGAGGTTTGGTAACAAAATTTCCCAAATTTGTACTTCATTTTTAATAGTATAATAAGATATATCTAATTAAATACACAAATTCTATTATAAATCACAAAAATCCAACTCACACAATACCTATACCTACATTAATTTCAAATCCTAAACATAATCGTTTTCTCTAGAATTTTATTAGATTTTTTTTTAATTTCTTCCTTTAGATTCTGAGATTTAGTTTTTTTTATATAGAAAAAGATTCTGAGATTTAGTTACGTTATTGTTTTTAGCATTTTTGTCTAATTGAAATATTTTCATATGAAAAATAGATGTTACATATATGTTGTATGTATGGTTTTGTTGTATACACCATTCAGTCTCTTCGAAGCCTCATTTTTCTTTCTTTTTCTATTTTCTTCTTTTCGTTAGATACTTTGCTTTTTCAGTTGTGAAGATCTCTGTATTTCTATAATGAAAATGACCTCCAATAACTGATATTTGTTCCTCCTACATTTCAGTTACGTGGATCGGAGATTCTGGAGCTCGCTAATTTCAAAACTGCGACTAGAGCAACTTTGGATTTCGGATGCGGAATCAAAAATGTGGTATGAAAAACTTCTACAAAAGAAAAATAATACACAAACCCCCACAGTTTTCACTTTGCTATAATCTAAGAACAATTAAGCTTCTATTTTGAAAAAATTCATCGGAATTTATCACAAGGTTATTTACTAGAAAATATGTGATGAGTGTCTATTTTGACCCGTTTTTAGTATTATTTTACTTGTTTTATTGAGTTTAAAAGTTAGATTTTGTGTTATTTTGGCGGGTTATAGTGTCTTTTCAGGTTTTCACTTCATTGGAGCTAAAATGGACAAAATGGAGTAACTTTGAACATTTTTTCACATCATTAGATTTTGAAGACATCATGGATCGATCGATCTTGAAGAAGATCGACCAAGCATGATGAGGATCGACCGATCCTGAAGCAGATCGGTCAGTCAAAGGAATCTATGAGGTGGCACGGACAGAGGAAGAAGATTGATCGATCCCAATCACAAATATTCTCCAAATCGCGCAGTAACTCCGATTTTTGACCTAAAAGACACTCTATAAATAAGGATCATTTCCTGAGCGGCCACAGAGACGTAGACACGATTTTTACTGTTACTCTGCTATTTTTATTTTCATTTCAGATCTCTAAACTTTTACTTTGATTTTTCTCAGATCTAAAGTATTTTTATTGCATTTTCAAGATCTACATTATGTCTTCATCTCTTTCTTTGCATTTTCAACCATACAACATCATGATCTATCAACCCATTACCATGGTTAAGTAGATCTGTATGTTGGGAGATGAGATTTATTCAAAGAGATTTAATGTTTAATTAGGTTATTGTTATAGATTAGAATTATGGTTAATAGATCTCTACTTCTGTGAAACAAATACTTTTGTTAGGTTGACGAATCTATCAAATGATTCATAGGGTTTTATAGTACAGCTAGCGTTGGCTATTCTACCAGGAGTCTATAGTTTGTAGGCTTGATTTCCAGATTTCCAAATGATTTCCAGATTTCCAAAAGTTGAAGCTGGATCTACAAGTGAACTATATCAAACTTGCTTAAAATATGCTATCATAGGGTCCTAGCGGATTTATGGTAGAATAATATTTGCTTTTAATTAAAAGATTTATTAGAATAATATTTGCTTTTAATAAAAATCTATTTTGGTACAGTGTTTATGTTTTAAATCTAGATCATTTAATTGCTAATCCGGTTAGATATCTTTTTTCTTTATTTAAATCCCTGCGATTTCCCAAATCCCAACATTTATTTAAATTGATTTTTATTTTCTTAATTAAAGATTTTATTTGGATTTGATTTTCGTTACAACTTTCCATATTTGCATCCTAGCTTGTTTAGATCTACGGATCTATAATGCTCTTTACTCTCTGTGGATCGATCCCACCGTTATACTGCCGCACACAACCGTGCACTTGCGGCGTTTAGATGTTGGATAAAATCTGAGACATAAAACATCACATCAAGTTTTTGGTGTCGTTGCCGGGGAGTAATTGTAGCTTTTAGATTTAAGTTTTAAAACCTAGTCTAGGATATTTTATTTTCTGCATTTTTATTTACGTCTCCGGATCGACCGATCCTACTTTTTGCATGATCGATCGATCCCTAAAGATCGATCGATCCTACTTTGTGCAAGATCGATCGATTCTTCATTGATTGTTCGATCCTTTTTCTCTCGAGATCGACCAATCCCTTCCAAGATCAATCGATCCCAGAGCCTCTTAATCGGATCTGATTTTCAAACTCCTTTTACTTCTCAGGTGTATGCAATTAAGGAGAAAGGCTTCTAAAGATCTACAAGACTTGAGCATAGAGGAGTTGACAAGAAAGTCCACAAGGAAGATCAAGGAAACAAAGAAGAACAAAACCACAAGGAAAGCAAAAGATAAGGTTAGTATGGCTGATCCTAATAACCTTAGAAATATTCCCCCCGTTAATGATGGTGAGGATGCAGAGGAAAACCGACAGAGAGAGGGTCAGGTTAATCAAAGACCTCTCAATGATGTTGGAATTCCTAGGCTGAGAGTAGATGCTGCGCCATGACTGCAAGCCCCTCCGCGCAAGGTTACCTTAGGCGAGCAAGATGCCCCGCACACCTACTATAGGAACCAATCTGCTATTATTCCCTCTCCTATCCAGAGGTAAGATTATGAGATTTAACCTCAAATAATCGCCCTGAAAACAGAATCAATTTCATGGGCTATCTAACGAGTACCCAATGGACCATATTGATATCTTTGAGGAGATCTATAGTACCACCAAATCCAACAAAGTCCCCCAAGACTACCTCCGTTGTAGGCTATTTTCTTTTTTCCTCGCTGATAAGGCTCATAGATGGCTAAAATCTTTGAGTTCTAGATCTATCACAAGCTGGGGTGAATGTCGAGCTACTTTCATACAACAGTTCTTCACCAAAGCTAGATCCGCAGCCCTAAAAAATAAAATAGTCACATTCCGCCAAGTTGGTACCGCGTCTTTTTATGAAGCTTGGGGACACTATAAGGAATATCTAAGGGACTGTCCAAGCTGGTACCGCGTCTTTCATTGATGAGTTCAATGATGAGGAAGATCAAACTGAGGAGATCAACTTTCTCAGTGGACAGGGAAACTACCAAAACCGTGGTTTCAACCCGAATTTTAGGAACCATCCTAACTTGTCCTACCGCAATACTAATGTTGAGGACCCTGGAGATCAGTTTTATCCATCTCGGAGTACTCAAAACCTAGGGAACTTCCTAAATAATACCGGTTATGGTAAAATAGGATTCAATTCTCAACCGGGAAATGCTGGTTTAATGGAAAGAATTGATTATCTGTTCTGACAAATCATGGAAGGTCAGAAGAAATTTGCTGCGGATATCAATGCTAAGGTTGATAGAGTGTATGAGAATCTCAATGGGAAATTTGATGCCTTAGGAACTCACGTAAGGGTTATAGAAAACCAAGTTGCTCAGACTTCTGAGAAAAATAGGGCCCCAACCAGAACTTTCTCAGGGAAACCTGAAAACAACCCCAATGAATCTCTACACTTTGTCGAACTCAGAAGCGGAAAGCGCGCTGCCCAAAAAGCTATCCTGCTGGGAGAAAGGACATTCATTGATCTGTCTGATGATGAAGAAGACGATTTCTTTAATGATGACATAGAAGATATTTTTTACAATAGGGAGCTGACAATTCCTGAAGAACCTGAAACGTCAAAAAATAAAAGTGATCACTCTATGGATGATGAGATAGAAGAAGCAGAGCGTTATTACGCTAATCTCAGAGAGATGGAAAATGATCAGGAGTGATCGATCCCCAGTGAAATTGATAAATCTCTTGTGTTGAAAGACCAGGATTTCCCGACCGAACCCATTAAATCAATCATGGAAATTTCAGCACCCTCTGAAAATAAATTACCACCGATCCCTAAATCAACCTACCATGAATTTGACAAATGGAAATGTGAAAAGATAGCTAAAGAGATGAGAGTTAGACTACTCTTTCCAGAAGTCTACTCAATGATTCACTTAGTAGAAGATCAATTAAAGAAAATTTTCACTGGGGAATCCACTATGGAAGACTCCGTCAAATTCTTAAGGGAAAATTGCGATGAGCAAATGCACAAAAAACTTCCAAACAAACTAGGAGATCCTGTGAAATTAATCCTGTCATGCACCATTGGAGATAGCTGTTTCAAAAACAGCTTGGTGGATTTAGGAGCAAGCATCAACATACTACTACTCTCTATTTCGAATAAGCTTGGACTTCTAAGACTGCTAACTATGCAGCAAACCACCAAGATAATAACCATGGTTGATGAAACAACTCGGAGACAACACGGAGTCCTGACTGATATCCCAATGTTGGTAGGCTCGTGTTACATACTCACTAATTTTATGGTTTTAGACTTGGACGATAATGGTACTGACCTTATCCTAGGATGTCCTTTCTTAGCAACAGCTGGAGTATCCATAAATGTGCCAAAAAGAAGGATAAAAATCCGTCTCAGAAAATCCGTCGATATGCAACCTACCGTCAATGGTCAAACATTTGTAAGCGATGTTGATGCTATCGATGTTGTTCACTCAGTGAACGAGATCCCGAAAGTTTCCACAACTGAGAGAGTTTAAGAAATCAAAGAGCAAAATTCCCCTGAGATCGATCGATCCGAAGATAAAAGCCACTGCTTTCTCCGTGAGAAGATCAACCCAAACCGTTTTAGGATCGACCAGCAAGGTGAGATCGATCAATCCCAGTTCCCCAATATTGATTTAAAAATTAGGGAGGGTCGATCGATCCTGGTTGAGATCGATCGATCCCCGCGGACGCACCTACATAAACCTCCTAGAAAAAAAAACCCTAAAAGAGTTTAGAAATCAGGGAGAGGCAGAAAAAACAACACCAACAAAACCTAAGAAGATGGATCCTCTCACAGAGAGCAATGTTGATGAGATAGTTGGCGAATGGGGGGCAATGTTACCCTTTGAGGAGATTAAGTATGTGTTACCCATGATGGCAGATTTTACTTTGGATATCCTTGCCGGCAGGGTCACACTTCAGGGCGCAACTGACTACCTCCAGGATTACCTAAACAACAAGAGGTAGGATAAACTCCCCCCCCCCCTAAAAGGGATGGTCCATGTGAATTCCATATACCCGTCATAATTGGAAGAACTCTTTTAAGGAACTGCTTGGTAGACACTGGAGCTAGTATAAATGTCATATCACTCAAGAATGCAAGGTTATTGTGTCTGAAACAAATGGTGCTAACCAAGTCCCAAATAGAATTGGTTGATGGACCACTCCAAAACCCTGTAGGGATCCTATCCAACATACCAATTCTTGTGGGTGGACGTTGTGTTCTGATATACATCTTTGTGATGAACATAACCTGTGATGGATCAGATCTAATCCTAGGATGAACATTCCTAGTAACCGCCCGCGCATCTATCAGCATACCCAAAAGGAGAATAAAACTGCAAATTGGAGACAATGTCATATGCTTCCCCATTGAGACTATCAAAAGATACCCGATTGCACTTGGCCAAACTCCCACTGTGAAGGATGAGGAAGATACCACTCCTCCAATGAACCCAGAATCCAATTGAAATAAAACTAAGTCAAGCTAATGACTTTACAAAAACAAGCGCTGGTTGGGAGACAACCCAACATGTTCTTTTAATTTATTTTTGCTTTTGAATAAAACTATTTTATTTTATTTCGCTTCAGTTATTTTATTTATTTATTTTTCAAAATAAGATATGCTGATGTTTTTGTGTTGAGCTGACTGAAAACAGGTGCAAAACACAGAAGATGCAAATTTCAAAAAGTTTCAGTACGCTGGGATCGACCGATCCACCCAAATCGATCGATTCCCGAGACGAGAAAAGCTGAAATCCGGTTCATGTACAGACCAATGCTCCCTTTTGGTCGAAAATTCCTTCCACGGTTTATGGTTTGCTTTCTTGTTCACAATTCATTATCTCCAGTGTTGTTTCGCAGCACCCATTTTCTTTGATTTTATATCACTGCGGGACGCAGTGATTTACGTATGGAGGAAGGGGTGACTGCTTTCATATGTTACTAACACTGTGTTTTCTTTTGTTTTACTTGTCCCAAAAAAAAATTTCAAAATTTTTCAAAAATAAAACTTTTCATTTTTCTTGAGTCAAAACATGGGATTTTACAATTTTTTTGGTTTCCATTTTATGTTGACATTTATTGGACTTAGTTCAGGAAGATTGGAAATACCATCAGTAGATCAACTTTATCCGAAGCGACCTATCCTTTGGAAATTTGAATGATCCAGCATTGACTCTATCTACTAGGACCTTTAACTTTGACTAATCTTCTCACTTAGGGGCTCGATATCGCAAAAGGATTATATACATATGGAGTTCACCCCATTCTTATTGGAGCTCCAGATGGCCAAGCTCATTTTTAGTTTGGTTCCACACCCTTACACTCTTTTTCATTCAGACCCAGTCATCTTTCGCAACATTAGGAGCATGTGCAACCAAGTGCAAAAACTACAGAGTATGGGAGCCGGTACAACCAAATGTTCTAAAGATTTCTGAGTAAGCTTTCTAGTATCAGTACTTCATCTATATTTGTTTGAGTTGACTATTGGTGCAGCTTTTAGTAGGATTGATGTACATGGTTAGAACTGGTTCCAACTTCCCCTTCTCAGAAACAATGCTCTGGGATCGACCGATCCTATCTTGATTGATCGATTTCGTCTCATCCCGAGACTCTCTTTCAAAAAAAAAATAGAAAGAAAGAGAAGGGAAAATAGTCTGAAGGAACCAGAATAAATTTTTTTATTTATTTAGTTAGTTATTTGTTTCTGTTATTTATTTTATTTTAGCAACAATAACAACTCTATTTGGATTATTATATAGAAGCTTGCTTGGGATCCAAGGTTCAGGAGGCTGTGCACCATTTTTGGTTTCCGTCTCATTGTGATTTTGCGCATTGGCTTGCACCGGAGTTCATCTATTATGCCTAACCATCACCCTTAAAATGGCCCCCTGTTACTGGCCCTTAGCGATTTTGACTCCCTTTGTAAAACTGCACGCAACACTTAATGAATGTTAAAGGGCCAACAATGGAGATTTCAGAAGTTCCCTTGGATCTTGGATGCTAGAGTACGGTAATGTTTGCTATGCTTATGGTAAAGTACATGTTGTACTGCTAAAGTTTGATTAACCTTTCACAAGGTTTCCTTTTGGTTTACATGATCAACATGATGGATTTCTAAAGCTAAGCGTAAGTTCCGTTTTTCAAACTTCCACTTTTGAGCTTTGTTTCATTATCTTGTTTCTTACTTGAGGACAAGCAAGGATTCAAGTCTGGGGGTGTGATGAGTGTCTATTTTGACCCATTTTTACTATTTTTACTTATCTTATTGAGTCTAGAAGTTAGGTTTTGTGTTCTTCTGGCTGGTTTTTTTTTAGTGTCTTTTCAGGTTTTCACTTCCTTGGAGCTAAAATGGGCAAAATAGAGCAATTTTGGACGTTTTTACACATCATTAGATTTTGGAGACATCTTGGATCGATCGATCCTGAAGAGGATCGACCAAGCATGATGAGGATCGACTGATCCCGAAGCAGATCAATCAGTCAAAGGAATCTATGAGATGGCACAGATCAGAGGAAGAAGATCGATTGATCCAAGTCGGATCGATCGATCTCAATCACGAATATTCTCCAAATCGCGCATTAACTCCAATTTTTGACCTAGAAGACACTCTATAAATAGGGATTATTTCCTGAGCGGCCAAAGAGACCTAGACACGATTTTTACTGTAACTCAGCTATTTTTATTTTCATTTCAGATCTGTAAACTTTTACATTGATTTTTCTCAGATCTAATTTATTTTTATTGCATTTTCAAGATCTACATTACGAAAATTTATTTCCAAACTGGGTCTCCGATAGACTTTTGGAATAGTTAGAGCCCTATTTGGAAATAAATTTTTGAAGGGATACACTTTTTGTTTTTTTTAACCTATTCTTTATACCACTCAGCCCATTGTTCATCCTTAATTTTCCTTATCTATTGATTTCTTCCTTGGTCTTTGTCTTACAGAAGCGTTAAAGAATGTTAAGTTGTTGTTGTCTCCACATTTTAATAGTTCTACTATAACTCTTTTGTCTCTAAAATTGTCCTTCTTCCTCATAAGTACGATTTAAAAGATTCTTTAAATCTCGCAACTCCACAGTTGAAAAATGATTCTTATGTGGGGATTTCAATGAGACGCTTCATGTGGATGAGCACTCAAATTCTGTTTCATCCATGGTCACATCGGGTATGGCAGACTTCCAAGGAGTTATAAGAAATTGTTCTTTTCTAGATATGGCTTTTCATGGTCCTGAATTCACTTGGTGTAATAAGAGGGACAGTGGTTTAATTTGCAAGAAGTTAGACCGAGCTCTTATTAATGATGTTTGGCTACAGCTTAGTCCACAGTCGTATTGTGTTTTTGATTCTGGAGGATATTCAGATCATTTACGGGGAAGAATCAACATAAATGGTCAAGTTCTAAGGCCGAAGGGACCGTTTAAGTTCACAAATATTATTGCCTCTATGCCTGAGTTTATGGCCAAAGTGGAGTCTCACTGGACGATATCAGAGCCTCTTTTTCAATCTACATCAGCAATTTTAGATTTTCAAGGAAGCTGAAGCTTTTAAAGCCAATTCTTCGACAGCTGAGTTGGAGTAAAATGCATGATTTGTCTCGTCGTGCATCTGAGGCATATGACGACCTGTGTGCTTGTCAAATGGTGTCTTTGACACGTGTGGATACTCAAGCAGTTGAAGCGGAGTCTCTAGCTCTCGCTAGATGGGAAAAGATATCAATATTGGAGGAGAAATACCTAAAACAAAAATCAAAGCTTCATTGGCTGAAGGTGGGGGATAAGAACAATAGGTTTTTCCATAATAAAGTGAAAGAAAGGCAAGCACGAAATTCTATCAAGGAAATCTTAAACCAAAATGATTTGACATTATCGAGTCAAGAGGACATAAAAGAGGAGGCTGTCCGTTTTTTTAAGGGTTTGTTGACGTCAAAGCCAGATGGTTACACATGTATCTCGGAGGAAGTCATAAGTGAGTTAATAGATTTTCGTTGCTCAGCTGGGGACAGAGAAGGTCTGATTGGAGAGGTACTGGACAGTGAGATAAAAAAGATTTTGTTTTTGCCATTAAATAAATCTCCAGGACCAGATGGTTATACAGTGGAGTTTTTCAAGGAGGCATGGCCAATTGTTGGGAAAGATTTTACAGTGGCAATTCAATCCTTCTTTAAATTTGGTTTCTTACCTAAGGGATTAAATTCAACAATTCTGGCGTTAATTCCAAAGACGACTGAAGCTCAAAGACTGAAAGATTATAGGCCTATCTCCTGCTGCAATGTTTTGTATAAAGTCATTTCAAAAATTCTTGCTAACCGTCTCAAGGGTATTCTCCTGGGTTTCATTTCTCAAAATCAATATGCGTTTATAGAGGACAGGTTGTTGATGGAGAATCTGTTGTTGGCGTTGGAACTAGTTAAGGATTACCACAAGGAAAACATCTCTCCTAGATGTGCTATGAAGATAGATATAGCCAAGGCTTTTGACTCAGTTCAGTGGGAGTTTGTGACAACAATTCTTACAGTTTTGCAGTTCCCGCCACAGTTTATACATTGGATAGGTTTGTGTATATCTACTCCATCATTTTCTGTTCAAGTAAATGGAGAACTAGCTGGGTTTTTCCGAAGTGAGAGGGGTTTAAGGCAAGGATGTTCACTCTCTCCATACTTTTTCGTTATTTGCATGAATGTTCTGTCTAAGATGATAGATAAAGCTGCAGTGGAGGGTAAATTAGGGTATCATCCAAGATGTAAAAATATGAAGCTCACTCACTTATGATTTGCGGATGATATAATGGTTTTTGCTGATGGAAAAGCACGCTCGATGGAAGGTATTCTTGGTGTTTTCACAGATTTTGCCAAAATTTCGGGTTTAAGCATTAGTCTGGAGAAGTCAACTCTTTTTACAGCGGGAATTTCACAGGCTACAAGGGACGTAGTACTTTCTCAGTTCCCTTTTGAGAGTGGGATGTTACCAGTTCGTTATCTGGGATTACCACTAATGACTCGGAGAATGTCATTAGATGATTTTTTGCCGTTGTTGGAGAAAATTAAAACCAGAATAAGTTCTTGGAAGAATAGGTTTTTATCCTATGCGGGTAGGCTTCAACTTTTAACATCGGTGATTGCAAGTTTTACCAATTTTTGGATCTCAGCTTTTCGTCTACCGAGTGCATGTGTTAAGGAGATTGATAAGATTTGTTCGGCTTTTCTCTGGTCAGGACCAGATTTAAACCCAAGAAAAGCTAAATTATCTTGGAGAGACGTTTGTAGACCAAAACAAGAAGGGGGTTTAGGTGTGAAATCAATTGTTGAAGCCAGCAAAGTTAGTTGCTTCAAGCTGATATGGCAAATTGTTTCAGGAGCTAATTCTCTGTGGGTTAATTGGATACAAAGATCCCTAATTCGAACAGGATCCTTCTGGTCGGTACGTGAAAATACAACTTTAGGGTCTTGGATGTGGAGAAAACTCCTCAAGTACAGATCGCAGGCTAAGGCTTTCTATCGAAAGGAGATAAAAAGTGGAATGCAATCCTCTTTTTGGTTTGATAACTGGCGTTCTCTAGGAAGCATTCATGATATGCTGGGAGACAGAGGTTTTATTGAGTTAGGCATTCAAGCTCCAGCCACGGTAGCAGAAGCATTAGCAACTCATCGTGGGAGAAGACATATAACAGAGGCTCTGAATTCTATTGAAACAGAGCTAGAAAAGCTAAGGTCACAAGGTCCAAGTGTACATATGGATGTCTCTCTTTGGCGGGGTAAGGGAGGGAAGTTTAATCCGAAATTTTCTTCAAAGGAAACATGGAATCAAGTGAGAGAGGTTACTCAACCTGTAGATTGGTACAAACGAGTGTGGTTTACTCATGCAATCCCGAAGTACTCGTTTATTGTTTGGCTGGCGGTGCAAAACCGATTAACAACGGGTGAGAAAATGAGGATTTGGAATACAGGTGCTGATCCACGATGCATATTCTGTCAGGCCCCATTGGAGACACGGGAACATATCTTTTTCTTGTGTAGTTACTCGTCACAAGTATGGGACAGGCTAACTCGTAAACTATTTGGGCAAAGGTATACAACAAGGTTTAGCGACATTCTACATGTCTTATCTGATCGGTCTCTTAGCTCAACACTAAGATTTGTGATGAGGTATGTTTTTCAAGCTTCAATCCACACTATATGGAGAGAAAGAAATAGAAGAAAACATGGAGAAATCTCGGTTCCTACAAACACTACACTGAAAAGTATAGATGGTATTGTTCGTAACCGCCTCTCCTAGCTCCAACCTCGACTAAGTGAAGCCCTACAACTTTGGTTTGCTATTAGAAGTTGATGTCCTATTTGGCTTATCTTTAAATTCTTTTGATGCTCTAGTTAAATTTCTTTTTCAGAACTACTAAAATTAAAGATGCATTCTATGTAACACAGGTTTTTTGATGAATATAATTTTAGATTCATACAAACAAAAAAAATGATTCTTATGAGTACTCTTAACTACTCTTAAGTACCCATAGATGTATCAAGCGTGCATTATACAATCTTTTTTTGTCCACAGCCATACCAAGATAACATGCTCCCCTCCAAACATATTCCAACATACCACAAGTGTTTAGCATAGAGCCATAGACATATATTCCTAAAATTCCATCCACATAACCGTTTACCAAAAGGAAGTAAAACTTTCTCAACCTATTCATATTTTAAGAATCTTCATTATTAAAACTTGTTCATATATTTGGAACTCTTATCCGCGCGATTGTCTTAACAGTTTGAAAGGATATATTGCTTATTTAAGGAAAGCATGAAAACAGAGAAGAAAGAGTATATATAATACAACAGGAATGATCGGAGAAGACACAGTTTCTTGATCCACAAGTAAATGTTTTTAAGCATTTTTTCTTCAAATTCTCATAGCATCGAGGTAAGATTTTCCATCGAGTTCACGAGAGAACAAACCTTTGAAATACTCTTCGATAGGCACACTTTTAAACAACGCAGCCTTTTGCCTTTCCACGAGACTTCTCACTGGACCAACTTTTTTACCCATTCCTATATTGTGAAATGTCGCCACAGAAAGCCTCTCTTTCTCTGAATTCACAACCCCGCGATGCTCTATACTTCGATATGTCCCATTAGTTATGATCTACATTGATTAACAATACCATTCATCAGAACCATTTACAAAATGAAACCAAATATGTGCATATAAAGTTACCTCTAAGACGTCTCCAACATTAACAACGAAAGCATTCGAGAGGGGTTTAACAGAAACCCATTTGCCATTTTTCTTGATTTGGAGACCTTCAACTTCATTAACCTGCAGCAGTATAGTGAGTCCTGTAGAATCCGAATGCGGTGTTAGACCAATAACCTTATCTGGCTCTGGACAAGGAGGGTAGTAATTTATTCTTATCCTCTGTCCTAACTCATCATTAAACAAGTTTTCCATTTCTTCGGGTTTGATGTTCAGTGCCTTCGCCATTTTCGCTACTAAAATCTTAGCTATGCTTTTCACTTCAGCTGAATAAGTATCCAGTGTATCTCTGAAAAAAAATACTTATAACAGAAATTTATAGAAAGAACACATACACTTGTGGAGTTAGTAAGAATGTGAAGCAAACCTAAAGGGAAGAGGTAACTTGGGGAACAAGTGAGGCTTTCGTATTCGAACAGGTTGCGTTGCAAGTAGGAACAAGTCTGCCCAATCAAGTTTCTGATCTTCAGAAACAACAAAAGCTTGTCCAAACCCTTCGATCTCACCAGGTTGTTGCCAAAACTTCTTCTTCTCTTCCATGGGAAGATTGAAGAAATCTTGAATCTCTGACTTCAATTTTTCCAAGAAACTTGATTCCATTCCATGGTTTACAAGCTGTTTGATGATCATAAAGACATTGAAATCCATCTGGGGTTTAATATGTTAACACAAAAAAAAAGGGATTGTTTTGTAAAACTGAATTTTAAAGGGCAATTTCGATAAAATAAAAAAATAGTGACTTGCCTGGAAAAATCCCCATTCTTTGCAAGCGAAGTCGAGTTTGTCAATCTCAGAGTCAGAATCTATGGAGGTTAAAGAACATAAACAACTCATGTCTATGATTGGGATCTCGAGTCTTAGACCAGAATCACCCGCGATCTCAGAATTGTCTTTATCAGACCGTACATATCTTGGAGGAACTGTAGTGATCATCTTCTCCTTCATCAATTCTTGAACAGAAGGAACTATTATAGAGCTAAACTGGTTTGCTCCTTTGCCTGCCATGGCCCCTTCTACTAGAAAGATAATGTCAAGTCTGATGAACTGTGGGAGACTATTGGGTTTTGAGAGCACATGACTGATAACTACAAAACAAAGTCACATGATTAAAATATACTCCGACAAAAATTAGAATGGTTAGTTATATGTCTAGAGATTTGTTAAAATGGAAGATAGTTTTAAGTGTACATATATATATATATATATATTAGTGGGTGATTCGCCATTGGGATGAGATTTTGGTTAAAATTTAGATTATTGTTAGTCAATAATAAAGTTTTTTATTTTTATTTTATTTTTTATTTTTTATTTTTTGGTATATTATGTTTATTTGTTTTCTATTTTTTGTGTTTGATAATTTTTTATATGTTTAACCTCATAAATTGATGTGTGTATATCTTGTTTTATCATTTTTGTTCAACAAACTCAAAATCAGAACCTGCAAAAAAGACGATTCTATATAAGATTTAATACCCCCTTTCAAAAATTAGACTCATCTGCGATATAGAAATTAAGATGTATCGAATAAGGTTAGACAAGTGTTATACTATTGTCTTGTAATTTTCCACCTAAATAGAACTTAGACAATGAATCATGATCTTTATATCCAACACTTACACCTTGAGGCTAATGTCCAATTATAGATATTCTGAAGTTTTGACTTGGACATGTAATTTACTGTATGTACTATGTTTGTGTAAGTGTCCACCTCTATGTAACAGGATTTGCATTTGCTGAATTTTGCAGTGAAATAAACATAGCTTCCAAAGTTCATTTAGTCCTCATCGGTCTCATAACTATTTAAAGTGGCCTTGAAAGAGTTTATTTTGGGCTCCCGATCATTCTCACATTCAACATTGACATCTAAAACATTGGACCCGTTTTTATCTTAAAATTTGAGTGGTTTAATCTCATAATTTCATGAGAATTTTTTTTTTAAGTGGAGTAAAATTACTCACCCGTTAACTTTTTTATTTTAAAAAATTAATTTTTGTTGTTCTTTCTTCTTACTCTTTCTTAATGCCTAGGAAAGAAGATTGAAACCACTAATAGTTAACGCAAAGCCATATCTCTTTCCACCATTCTCAGAAACTCTACATCCACTTTGATTATGTCACTTGTTACGTCTTGAAGAACGCTTTGTATACTCCTTGATATAATGGGCCTCCTCGTTTCTGCTCTTAAGATATCTCTCCAATAGTTGATTGCTTCTAATGGACTGACGGTGCGTGTCTTGAGATTCATGTTTTTTAACCTTTAGCGAAAGTATCACTGTGACATTTGGTTCATATTAAAATATGTTATCAAATATATACAATGTTATCCTATGTAAACTTTACTTGCTAACACATAAAATATATTTTAAATTATGTTTTCTTCTCCTTCGTAATCAAAACTGTTTTCTTATGAGACTCTAAATTATATGGTATTAGAAAAACAATTGGATCAAATCTTGTCAATCAATAAATGAGTAAATTGTTGAGATGGTGTTCTTGATGAGAAATATTGTCGTAAATGCAAGAAGATAGAAAAAGCGCTTATAATGAAAACACGATAAAAGATTCAACCACATGTAATATGTTTGCCCGCTATAAACTTAACTTTAACTATGTTTTCATGTTTCCTTTTTTGTGGTCATTCTCGATGTATTTTCATTGATATAAATATTGTAAAAGAATTTATAAGACTATACTCTTTTTTTCTTCTCTTAAAGATTGCTTTTGAATATGTCAACATATTGGGATATCGGAGCTTATCTCTTATAACATGTATTCTTATATGCCTTTTAAAATTTTAAAGTTGTCATTCAAGCTTCTAGAAACTCTATGAATATTCCACTGTTGAACAAATACTTGTTCGCTTGAATACCGATTTTGACCATTTAAACACATTTTTTGTTTTTCCATGTAAGCTATTTAACTTTAGGAGTAAATATAAATAGTGTAATAGTTTTTTTGTAATTATAAATCTGAAAATATAAATACACTCAATGTGTTTTAAATTTAATTTACATTTTTTTGAACTAATCTTTATTGATTGTTTTAAGTTATATATCATAATTTCATGATTTTTAAACATGATTTTTTAAATCATAAATTGAATTCTAAATTGACAAAAAAAATTAGAAATTAGAATAATAAATACCAATACTTTGATTTATTTATTTGAAGGTAAATATTTTTCTAAACTTTAAAAAATAAATCTAATAAGATTAAAACTATTAAAATTAGAGAGAATAATTATTATTAATACTTTGATTTATTTCTTTGAAGGTAACATTTTTTAAAACTATATAAATAAATCCAATAAGGTTAAAACTATTAAATTAGAGTTTTAAGAATTATTTTCTAAAGAGCTGACTTTCCAATTTCTTTTCATAATTATTATTGTAGTTATATGAAAATTAAAGTATAAACATAAAATAAATAAAAATAATTGTTTATGTGTTATAATATTAGAGTTTAAGTGAGAATAAATTAAAAATAAATATTAGAGGAATAGTTAATGAGTATGTTTAAGTGTCAAAATTTTAGAATGAAAAAAATAATGGTGGCTTCATGAGAAGAGAGCAAGATATAATAGTTAATGAGTATGTTTAGGTGTCAAAATTTTAGAATATAAAAAAGATAATATGACTTGGTGAGAAACAAACAGGATATTTCTTTATATATATAGATCTTATAGATAACATTTTAGCAGTACATTTAAGAAAATAATCAAAAGCAATCACTTATTTACATTAATTGTCACTCAATTAACCACTAATTCTAAAATTAAAAAGGGTAATTTTGTCTAACCATGTTTCAAATCAAAATTGATTTTGATTTTTTGCAATTGACTAATTTTACGCTAAACAAAAAATAATTAATTGATGTGAGATGAAACCAAAGAGAATCCATTACCCAATTCCATTACACGCGGATCCTTTTACTAATTGGATCAAGTTTTTTTTTTAATTAAAAGCAAGGTTTAATAAAAATATAAGATTAAAAGCATATTCTCTATATTTCCAAAACTACAAGATTTCATAGCTCACGACATCTTAATCTTTCCTTAAAATTCGCTGCAATTCATGATTGAGCTAAGAATATATTTTGATTTCCGTATCTTAGATAATCTACGCTCTCCAAGATTTTCTCAGATCAACTCAACCATAACCCTAGCATCTAATTTCCTATAAATATCATATTTTGAGAACTTTTCCTCATCGTGCTACTCATCATCAAGCTGATTTGAGAGAGAATAATTTTTTTTGTATGTTTTTTATTATCCGATCAATTTCGCTTAAATCTTTTTTGATTCCCGTTTTGGATTGATGGCTAACGTTTTTTGGATTGTTTTCCCGTTTTTATTTTTCGGTGAGACTGAAGTCTCTTCTGTCATCTGTTGCTTTTTTTTTCTTCAGTCCGTGTTTTCTTTGATAGGTGAAGCGAAATGGTTGGATAATATGATGAGAACTTGATTGAGAAAATATCGGAGTTGGATTGAACTGAATATTTTTCAGAAATGGGTGTCCTCAATCCAAAAGTTCTAAATCTTTGTTCTGCGTTTTGTCAAAATTCAGTCTCTTTCTGTTTTGTTTTTTCGATTGTGCTTTCTTGATGGAGGACACAACTTGAAGAAACAATTTTTGGAGTTTGAGTTTCTTTTTCTCTCTTTTTTAGAAGATTTCCAATTTCATTTCTTGGTGGATTTGAAATTTCAATTTGTCCTGTCTTTATCGAAGATTCTCTGGTTTTTTTTGGGAATTTTCAGGCTCTAAAATAGAAAAGAGATTGAAATTTTGTTTGAAACGGAACTCTAAATCTCCAACAAAAAAAACAGTGACTTTTAAATGAACGAGAGATGTTAACACCAACTTAAGGTTGGAACATTTCTTAATGTGAGGTGCATTGCTAAGAGTGTATTGGACTTTGCTGTAATCACGTCAATCACTATAATCACGGCAATCTACTATATTAACAGATACATGATTGATCTTTGTAGTTACTTCTGATTTCCCTTGATTCTCAAGGCTTAGTGTACAGCTTCCTATATATATTTTTATCGTGGGATGAATAAAATATACAGAAATTCTCTTGATACTTGAAATTCTTTATGCTATCAGAGCCTGAAAGCTCTTAAATCACTGAAAACAAATTTCTCTGAATTTTTTTTTTTTTTTGTTTCGTTGCTTTGCTTCTTTTCTCTGAAAACTGACGATGGCAACAACTGATGTAAGAAGATCAATCTCTCCCTATGATCTATCTTCCGCAGACAATCCTGGAGCTGTGATCTCTCATCCCCTTCTCAAAGGCTACAACTATGATGAATGGGCATGTGGATTGAAAACGGCATTGATTTCAAGGAAGAATTTTGGGTTTCTTGATTGCTCAATCACGAAACCAGCAGACAATTCCCCTCTTTGACGACTGGAAGACGATCCAGGCACTTCTAGTGTCGTGGATCAGAATGACTATCGATCCAACTCTTCGCTCAACCATATCACATAGAGATGTGGCTAGTGACTTGTGGGATCATCTGAAACGGAGGTTTTCTGTTATGAATGGGTCACGTCTTCAGCAACTCAAAGCGGAGCTCGCGTGTTGCAAGAAACGAGGCCTTGCCATTGAAGCCTATTTTGGCAAATTGAACCAGAATTTTGGACAATCTGGCAACTCATCGTCCGTTACGCGTTTGTAAGTGCGGTCGTTGCACCTGTAATCTCGGCGCCGATCAAGAGGAAGACAAAGCTCATCAGTTTTTGTTTGGATTAGATGATCAATATCGCGCTATCCGATCGTCTCTGGTTGCTCGCACACCGGTTCAGCCACTTGAGGAGATTTACAACATTGTGAGACATGAAGAAGACTTGAGATCGGTTGGGGAAGATCCTCCACAACTCACAGCGTTCGCCGTTCAATCCAGGCCAAAATACCGTAGTGATGAAAAGTCAAGAACCCTGTTGTGTACACTGTGTAATCGAAATGGTCATAGCGCAGATCGTTGTTATGCGGTCATTGGATACCCCAAATGGTGGGGTGATCGACCCAAGGGACGCACACTTCAAGGAAAAGGTCGTGGTGGAGCTACGGCTGGCAGAGGACGTGGTGGTCCTACTTACGCTAATCACGTATATGTGCCTAATGTTGAAGGCTCCACTCAAGAACACGTTAATCACGTGATTACTGATGCTGATAGAGATGGTGTTCATGGACTATCTGAACAGCAATGGAGGACAATAAAGAACATCCTCAATGCTGGCAAAGAACCTATCATCGAAAAAGTTTCAGGTATGTCCACGTTTCCCTCTTGGATGATGGATACGGGAGCATCTCACCATTTGACTGGCCGATATGATATCTTGTCAAATGTGTGAGATATGGCTCCAGTTTTGGTAATAATGGCTGATGGTAGAGAGCAAGTTTCTCTAAAAGAAGGTTATGTGAGGCTTGGTAATAATTTAGAAATGAAGTCGGTTTATTATGTACAAGAACTGAAGTCGTATTTGATTTCTATGGGGTAATTAATGGATGAAAACAGATGTATCGTTCAGTTGGCAGATAATTTTCTCGTGGTTCAGGACCGCAATTCGAGGATAGTGACTGGAGCTGGTAAAAGGGTTGGTGGTACGTTTCATTTTTGGAGTACGGAGATAGCAGCTTTGGTTTCAACAAAAGAAAATCAGTCTTTTGATTTATGGCACCAAAGGATGGGACATCCGTCTGCAAAAGTTGTTGGATTACTTCCGAGTATTTCTAGTTCTATTTCTTTACAAAAATCGAATAAGACTTGTGACGTATGTGTTCGTGCAAAACAAACACGCGAATGTTTTCTTTTGAGTATGAATAAAACATCAATGATTTTTGAGCTTATTCATGTTGATATTTAGGGTCCTTATAGAACACCGTCACATTCCGGAGCTCGATATTTTTTAACCATCGTTGATGATTATTCTAGAGCAGTGTGGTTGTTTTTGATGGTTGCAAAGAGTGATGCGCTAACTCAGTTAAATAATTTCTTCACGATGACGGAACGGCAATTTAGTTTGAGAGTTAAAACAGTTAGAAGCGATAACGGGTCTGAGTTTCTGTGTTTAACAAACTACTTTAACACCAATGGAGTCATACATGAGACTTCATGTGTGGGAACTCCCCAGCAAAATGGAAGAGTTGAAAGGAAGCATAGGCATATCTTGAATGTTGCAAAAGCATTGAGGTTTCAAGCGAATCTCCCAATAGAGTTTTGGGGCGAGTGTGTCCTTACCGCTGGATATCTTATTAACCGCACACCAAGCTCAGTCATAGGCAATGTTACTCCATTTCAACGTCTATTTAACAAAGCTCCAAGTTACAGCCATATCCGAGTCTTTGGGACTCTATGCTACGCTCATAATCAGTCAAAAGGAAGTGACAAGTTTGCGTCAAGAAGCAGAAGATGTTTGTTCATCGGGTATCCACATCGACAAAAAGGTTGGCGCCTATGATCTAGAAAAGCTTTGTCTCAAGATATGTTGTTTTCTCTGAGTCAATATTCCCGTTTGCAGCAACCTCTTCGACCCCTGTTACTGAAGAAAACGAAAGTGAGTCTCTTTGTGCTCCAATGCCTGCAGGCCCCATTTTAGAAGAAACTGAACAAAATGGGCCTGTGATACAAAGGCCCACTTCAAATGAAATTGGCTATTCTAGTCAGACAGTGCCTAACCACTCATCTGAAGAATCACGATCTGGGGATTCGGCGAGTAAGTCTGATGATGTTTCTACGGAAAGTAAGTCTGATGATGTTTCTGATTCAGTGACTGATACGTCTACCTCCAATGAAACTGATTCCCCTCCTACAACTCACACCCGACAACCACCATCTCCAGCTGCACCTCCAGTAACAGCAGCTCCGACTGAAGCTTTAGACAAAGACAAACGCCAAAAGATGCCCTCTGTAAAGCTCAAGGACTTTGTTGTCAAGAAACCAGGTGCAAAGCTGCAAGAAGAGGTAATTAATTTGGTCCAAGATGAGATTTTGTATCCAATTTCTGCAACAGATGATGTTCAAAGATTTTCTGAAAAACATGTGGCATATGTTGCTGCTATAATCTCGGAACTGGAACAAGATCGTTTAATCAGGCTATGAAAGAAGAGAAGTGGCGTTCGGCTGTAGGCACAGAGTATGGTGCTTTGGAGGAAAACAGCACTTGGACCATTGAAGATTTGCCCCCTGGAAAGAAAGCAATAGGAAGCCAATGTGGTTTTAAGGTAAAATTCAAATCTCATGGTACCATTGAGCGCTATAAGGCGAAACTAGTAGTTATGGGTAACAAGCAGATAGAGGGAGAGGACTATGGCGAGATGTTTTCTCCGATTGCAAAGATGGGAACTGTTAGGCTGTTTTTAGATGTGGCTGCGAAAAAAAGGATGGATTGTACAACAAATGGATGTACACAATGCCTTCTTGCACGGTGATCTTGACGAAGAAGTGTATATGAAGATGCCTCCTGGTTTCCAATTAGACGACAAAAACAAAGTGTGTCGCTTGCAAAAGTCGTTATATGGTCTAAAATAGGCTCAACGATGTTGGTTTGCTAAGTTATCCACTGCATTACTTGACAATGGTTTTGAACAGTCTCTAGGCGATTACTCATTATTTATGTATGCCAAAGGTACCACACAGTTACATATACTGGTATATGTTGATGATATGATTATTGCTGGAAACAGTAAGCGAGCGACAGAGGCATTCAAGGATTATTTGTCATCATGTTTTCACATGAAAGATCTTGGTAGCTTGAAATATTTTTTAGGCATTGAGGTGGCTCGGAATGAATCAGGCTTCTATATTTGTCAAAGAAAATATGCTCTGGATATCATCTCAGAAACATGGCTTCTAGGAGGCAAACCAGCCTCATTTCCATTGGAACAGAACCACCGTCTTGCAGTCTCAAAATCGGCCCTCACTGATCCAACTCCATATCGCCGCCTACTCGGAAGACTAATATACTTAGGAGTCACTAGACCTGATTTGGTGTTTGCTGTACATGTTCTTGCACAGTTTATGCAGAAATCAAGGATCAAACATTGGAACGCAGCGTTAAGGGTGGTTTGGTATCTTAAGTCTGATCCGGGGCAAGGTATTTTGTTAAGGTCTGATGCAAACTTTCAAATCACAGGTTGGTGTGACTCAGACTGGGGTAGTTGTCCGTTAACTCGTCGTTCGGTCACTGGATACTTTGTCCACTTGGAGACTCGCCAGTCTCATGAAAAATGCGAAAGCAGAAGACGGTTAGTCGATCATTGGCAGAAGCTGAATACCGAGCCATTGCGATGCTTGTTCAAGAACTTATTTGGCTGAAACAGATGTTAGGCACTTTAGGTGTCAAGCACGAATAACCAATGCTGGTACAATGCGACAGTAAATCAGCGATTTATATAGCAACAAATCCGGTCTTCCACAAGAGAACAAAACACATAAAGATTGATCTACACTTTGTGCGTGATGAGGTACTCACTTGCAACATCAAACTTCTTCATGTTAACTCGGGCTCTCAGCTAGCTGATATCTTGACAAAGGCGATTGGACGCGATGGCTTCAGTTACTTCAGGTCCAAGCTTGGCATACGAAACTTGTATGCTCCTGCTTGAGGGGGGTATTGGACTTTGCTGTAATCATGTCAATCACTATAATCACGGCAATCTACTATACTAACAGATACATGATTGATCTTTGTAATTACTTCTGATTTCCCTAATTCTCAAGGCTTAGTGTACAGCTTCCTATATATATTTGCATCGTGGGATGAATAAAATATACAGAAAATTCTCTTGATACTTGAAATTCTTTAGAGTGGTTCCGTGTTTTCATAAGATGTTTCGATGTGTTTGCCTAATCTAAAAAAGCAGATGAGAAGGACGCGAGAGAGTTGGAGCTGATCCACACTTTTCTTCCCTTGAATGGTTGATCATACCTCTGCTTTTGTATTGTCTTCTTTAATTTAATATAATGTGATCAATCGGATTGAGTGGCAAAGGTTTAGCTATTGAAGTATTAATCATGAATCTGATGATTGATTGTGTGTTGAATTTTATATGATCGATCACATTATATTAAAGTAATGAGGATCTCATTGATGAGATGAATATGATTTTGCTTTAGGTACTAAATATCATTGGGTCGGGCCTGCTCCATGGTTCTCATTTTTGATTGGGTTGATTCGTTTTTGACAATAATCTGAGATTCGTTTGAAGCTATGGAACATATGTGTTCCTGGCTAATCATATGCATATATATATTAAGGATTATTCTATGTATTCTTTTGGTATATTTGGTAGTTATAGATTCTCTTCTTCTTCAGGTGATGGCTAGCAAAACTAAGATCTACTTCGTAGTTATTGATTCTCTTCTTCTTCTCCAGGGAAATCATCTCTCATTGTGAGCGATTCTCTTTGTGGTAGTTGTTGAGATCTCATCTTCCTTTCTATTTTTTGTTTTCAGTTTTGCTTGCAGCGAAAAAACATATTTATAAACGGTTCTCAGTATAATATATGCATCATCTACACCTTGATGTTGAGCTTTTTCGTAAGATTCTTACTCATGTTATGCTAAAAATACTCTGTTACATCTTCTCTATTTGATGAAATATGGTTGATGACGGTGTTGGAAGTAGAGGTGTCAAATTGGACTGTTCACGTCCATTAGCCCATTCCAATAATGTCCATTATAATTATGGACAAATACTGACCATGTCCATTAATGACCGGTCCATTAACGACCATGTCCATTAACGACCACGTCTAAATGGGCTGTCCATTGGACAAAACATACAATATTTTGTAAAATTAAAAATTCAAAAGCATCAAAGTCTTAAACATAACTTCTAATACAATGTCTTAAACAAATATCCAAAAACAACTCCAAAAGCATTCAAAAAACTTAAAAGTACCAAATCTACAAACACTCAAAGAACTTAAAAGTAGCAAATCCAAAAGCATTCAAAGAACTTAAGTTATAATACAATGTTTAAACTCGGTTTTCTCCTCCATTGACATTCTCGTCTAACTTTTCTTCCTCAAAGAACTCAAAGTGATCACCTGAGAACAAACATCCGTGATATTGCAACTTTATCAAATTCATTAACCAATATAAAGATGACAAAATAACATAGAAAACTTACCAGTATCTTCAAAACCGCGTAGCCAATTCCTTGCACAAATCAGTGCTTGCACATTCGAAGGAAGTAGTGAGCTTCTGTACTTGTTTAAGACACGGCTGCCAATGCTAAATGAAGACTCTGAAGCAACAGTTGTTATGGGTATACTGAGGATATCACAAGCCATTGAAGACAAATCCTTGAAACGATTAGCGTTGTCTTTCCAATAGGCTAGAACATCCAAGCTCTTGAAAGCCATAATGTCCAAAACCGGCTCATCCAAGTACTTGTCTAGTGCTGACTTTCCACTAGCACCACCCGTTTGCGAAAGGAAGGCATAAAACCCCTGAAAAAACATAAGAGAAAACGTCTTTTAGAAGTTAGAACTCTTAAACCTGAAACTTTAGAAAGGTGAACTTTAACCTCGGATCAAAAACCACGGCAACAGCTAATATATCACTATAATCCTCCCAGTACTTGTCAAACTTCTGCTTCATACTTTCAATCATCTCAACAATAACTGAATCAGTAGAAGACTCATGAGTTCTTAACCACATTTCAATTTTCCACACTTGCACGAAGTACAAATTCGCTGTTGGATAAGAAGAGCCGGATATCAAATTTGTCATCTCTGCAAACGGGCTCAACAACTCACAAATCATCTCTGCTCTTGTCCACTCAATACTTGATGGACATGTTTCATAGCTTCCATCCATGTGACGCAACATTGTTGTGGTGCCACTTCTTCTTAGATCAAGGGAATATCTATGCTTGCACTTGTTGCATCTAACATTATTTCTCCCATTCGGCAATTTTTCTCCAACAATCTTAAACTTCTTCCAACACTTAGACCACCGACGTTTTCCTTTGACCTTTGACCTTCTTATCTTCGTCTACAAGATCCATTTCTTCTTCTTCTTCATTCGTATTATCTCCAGCATTATCCATCATGTGATCCCAACTGTCATAGCCATCGTCTTGAAGGTTTAGAGTCATCTCTTTTTCCATCTGAAACAAACAGCAAAGGCTCATCAATGAATAGCTTATACAAGATATTACAGAGACAAACACATGCATGCTAAGAAACTAAGTTTTCTTAATCTAAATCTAAGAAACTAAGTCGAAACCCTAACTAATAAATCAAAAGTCAACAAACGTCGAAACCCAGAAATCAAAACTGAAGAAACCCAGAAACCCTAACTCCAAACTCAGATTTGCGTAGAAATTTTTTGAAGAACCTCAGAGATTCGCGTAATTTTAACTCAGTCATTTGAGAAATTGATGAGGAAGAAGAACCGCAGAAGCTGAAAGGAGAAGTCGCCTGAAATCGCCGGAGAAGTCACCTGAAATCGCCAGAGAAGTCGCCTGAAATCGCCGGAGAAATCGCCTGAGAAATCGTGTAAATGCAGCCGACAAAATGAAAAAGTGAAAATAAAATTTTTCCCCAAATCAATTTTGACCTAGTTTATCAAAGACGATGGACGACCATTATCCATATTGTATAGACCATTTTGTCCATGGGTGAAGTTGGGCTAGATCATTTAGGTCCAACTTTATAACTGGGCTGTCCATAACCGGCCCATAATGTTTTGGACGTGGTCAGACTATGGGCGGCCCGACCAATTTGACACCTCTAGTTGGAAGCACAGTTTCTAAACATTAAAGGAGTCGAGAGATAGTCTGGACGAGATGACAAAGGAACAAACTCGTGGAATGCTTGGCTGGCTGAAACTGATATTAGGTTATAATCTTCCTCATTAACCTCTGTTTATCAAAATTTATAGTATGCAAAATGGGCAGACATTCAATACTTTTACCTTTTTGATGATGATTTCCCCATGGTTTCTAACCATCTCTTTGTGCATACTAGATTTCTCTCTATCTCTTTATATTCCCAGCTTAAAGAACTACAGAAGAAGAATGCAGAAATGGAGGAGCGTAACAAGATATTTTTTTTGTTTTTTTTTGTCCATTGGCTTCAGCTTTAAATAAAGGAAGTGGAGAATGAATCACTTCAGACTCGGTTGAATGTGCTGGTAAGTAACAATTTAACTTATATTTGTTATTTTATCAATTCCTGGTTGCCTACAGTTCGTTTTCTTCATGTCCAAAATGTTTTGTTGAGGCTTGACATGCAATATGTTCTCAACGCAGAAGTTTGTGAATTTTATTGCATATTGTTGTGGGGGCTAATGCGTCTCCAACAGCTCTCTGGGGATTATGTACTATGTCGGTAGCGTATTTGATAAATGAGGTAAACAGACAAACAAACTCTGTTTCATTGTAACTATGATTAAACTGTCTTCATTTGGAGTAACAAATATTTTTAATTTGTGGCAGGATTTTCAAGCAGCATTTGCTCAATCATTCTTGCAGTGATCATGGTATGTCTTTGCACATAGTTTTTTTCTTTCTTGAAAACTCTTGCCACTGATGATACTTATGCTCATTTAATGGAGATTCCTATGATGAGATATTTTAAGATAGTAGGGTAGCTATTTGAAGTTAGCTAAGATGATTTGTGGTGCTAAGTTCAAGTTCCCTGGTCGTCAAAAGATTATTTTCAGATAATTAAGGGTATGTTAAAGTTTGATCCTTTCACTTGTGGGTTTTTGAATCTAATTGTTTGTATGATTGTTTCATGGCAATAAGCATGTTAACACATCAGTTTCGAACCATCTTAACTATTCAATCAATAGAAACTAACTTACGGTCTACATCTAAGTTTTTCAATTGTTAAAAGGTTGGTTTGTTAATAGTTATGTCTCTTATTATACTTAAGCCTTGACCAAATATTTTTCAAGCTGGTTTGGTTTCTTCTTTTATTTTTTGTTTAATTTTGGTTGCTTTTGCAGGAGAAGGTTCACGAGCTGGATGGAGACACAGTTTTGAACAAATTCTTCCGTGGCATATAACAGAATCATCAGTGATCTCAGCATCGAAGAGTAAATACTGATAAGAACTTCTCGGGATGGTTCCAGATATTGGATATAATGTCCCACATCAGAGATTGGACAAAGATCTTAACTAATATATAAAAGATAAGGACCTCTCCACTCATTGCCAATTGGTTTTGAGTTGGAAGCTCATATCTAATATGGTATCAGAGCCCGATCCACACATGTCTAGCCTAATCTATAATCGGCCTGACCCAATAGTAGGCCTGCCAATCCTCGCCCCAAACTACCGAGATCTATGTTCTAGATAAACCATCATCTCAAGGAGGTGTATTGGACATAATGTCCCACATCGGAGATTGGACAAGGATCTTAACTAATATATAAAGGATAAGGGCCTCTCCACTTATTGCCAATTGGTTTTGAGTTGGAAGCCCATATCTAATACCAGATTTTTTGAGTTCTGATCGACATGGGAAATTCGATTTGATTTGATGCAAAGAGGAAGAAGATAGAAAAACAATCCCTAAGATCATTTCCATTCTTTTATGTACTCTGTTTATTATTATTAGCTTGATCCCTTTACTAACTGGGAATAATTCTTCATCCTTTTGAGCGATTCTCTTGATTAGGCCTATAGATGTGGAGGAGAGTTTGAGGAGATGATTAATTGGTACCGGAAAGCTTCTACTTAGCGAATCGAATTGAGATGAAAATAAACGATCACAGTGAAATTCAAACATATGGATACCGGAAAAGCTGTGGGAAAATACTTAGATGGTGGTTCATCCAACTCGGCAGTTATGTAGAGAGACGATACCGACTACTTGCTATTCAACCACTTTCATACTTGGTGGTCCTATTACGATGACTTGCTGTGTCGATGAGTTCAACCATGCTGAAGAAATTTTCCGACGAGGAGACTCATAGCCGTCAATCATATATAGTTTCTATAGATACTCTTTTAAATATCTCCAATTCGATATGTATTGGTTTGGTTTTACAAATCACTTTCTCTTTTTATTAGCTTATGAAAAAACAGAGCAATCGAATGTGAAGGGGTTTAGTCAAAGAAATAATTTAATCGTGAGAAAGAAAAGATAAAAATAATGTATTATTTGTTGTCAAAAGAAAAAAATGTATTATTTAACTTTATTGAAAGGAATTTAAATGTTTCTTTTCTTTTGTTCATGTAAACTATTTTAAAACTCCACCAAACATTGAAATTACCATATAAGTTATTTTATTTTAAAAATTAACCAAATAAGCCTTTTTCTTAAAAATCAGTGTTGCAATTTAAATCCTAACAAAACATAATGTTAGGAAATCTATGACTAAATATTACAACAGCATAATTTTTGAAGGATTTTTTAAATCTCATTTTGCCAAATTGGGAACCGATTTAAGAAATCTTTTAAATGCTCAAAGTTTTGTTTTAAAGAGAAATTAAATATTAATTCTTGAAATATGGATTAAATATTAAATGTTAAACGTATTATACATGTTTTAAATATATAATAAATCACATAAAAATCTAAATCGTAATATCTTGCAACTTAAAATTTTGTATATTATGGGAATCAAAGATTTTCCTCAAATTCAAATTGGTGATTAAATACAATTCAGATTTTTCTAAATTCAAATGTTTGATTAAACCAAAAAAAATCTAAATTAAATTAATACCTGATATATTCAGATGGATACTTATTCAATTTTATTTTGTTATTATAAAAGATATGCAAGAAAAGATGCATAATTATTCTTTTTTTTTTGTTTCATTTTGAATGGATTTTTAAATTGAACCTATATTTGTAGAGATACGAAAGGATGTAAATTTTGGTAGACTATAATTTGAAACAATTTCTTAAAAACAAGTGTGAGAAAAAGCAAACATATACCATAAAATATTAAACAAAAATGGACTCGATATTAGATCATGTGAGTTATATAAAAAATAAAGAAAATATAAATAATTTAAATTGTCAATCTTGGATGACTGGGACAAAAAAGTATGGGTAATTCGAAAACCTATAAAAGATATGAAAAAACATTTGTGTAAGAGAGGAAGAGAGAGATAAGTAATTAAAAAAACTATAAAAGATGTATATGTATAAGAAAAAGAAAATTAAAACTAATTGTAAAAGCAAGATATATATATATATATATAGAGAGAGAGAGAGGGAGAGAGAGAGAGAGAGGGAGAGAGAGAGAGAGAAAATTTGAAAATTTATAAGTAGATAAAAGAAAAGAGTCATATGTGTAAGAAGAAAAAGACTAAATAAAATCGCAAAAATAAAAGTGAGACAAAACCGAATTTATACCTTAGATCATGCTAATTTCTTAAAAATTAGTGAAAATTTAAATAATTTATATTTAATATATATTATTAAAAAAAGAGAAAATGTTGGATAAAAATCAAGTAATGAATATGGTAATTATAAAATCTATAATAAAATATATAAAAAAGATGAAAAGAAAAAAACATATGTGTAAGAAAAAGAAGAATACTAAATACAATTTGATAAGAGAGAGAGAAAGAGAGAGAGAGACAAAGACAGAGACAGAGACAGAGACAAAAGCAAAGACAGAGACAGACAGAGAAGGACAAAAGTAAAGAGATATATGTGTAATAAAAAAAAGACTAAATATAATCCCAAAATCAATATTATATACACATTAATCATCTACCTTATATCAAAGACTTACATTTAAAATATTAAATATCCTATAAAAATATTTTGAAGGGATTTTCAATTCCAAGTGTTATTTTTGCAAATGATATCTTTCCAAATAAATGAAAACAAACCTACAATGTCTATGAAATATATTTATAGTATCCAAAAATAGCAATTATATATACTGTCTCTGTTTCAATTTGTATGTCATTTATTGTTTTTTACACACAAATTAAGAAAAAATATTTTAAACCCTAAAAGTACAAATAAATAAAAACAAATGGAATATATGTTTTTAGTTTTAACTATTTATTTTAGGGTTTGATCATCTAGACAACTTAGTGTATATATATATATATAATTTTAATTTATTAAATATATACAACAGATTATTATAACAAAATTAAGCGTTAATTAATAGTAACGGGTTAGTTCAATATATTATTTATATCACAGAAAAAAAAACACAAATGTCCATCCACGTTGTAAATACACAACACGAGAACCACTCAAACCAACATCAATATACTTGCCAACAAACACTTATTTTATAACTACTTTATGCAACATATAAAATCAAATCTGGATAATGGAACTTCCTCATAAAATATATAAACTCTTGAAACACCAAATACATATAATTTAAAATTTTACAAACAAATAACAAATCTAAATATATTTTTAGTTAAATTTTTACTCATCATCGTAAAAATTTAATTTAAAATATCAACCCGCGGTGTACCGCGGGATAATTTCTAGTTTTATTATATAAAGATAACGATTCAAAATTAGTAATTGGCTTAACACATGTCAATTTAAACAATTGGATTTTAACATTTATTTAAATAAATAATACCATAGATTATCACGAAGTTTTTTTTTAAAGAATACAATCCTAGTTATAAAAATAAGTAAAAGTCCATTTAAATTAAAAAGGAAAAAGTAAAAATACCTATTGAAAAAAACAAAATAAAAAAAACCATAGATTATCAAAAAATAAAAGGAAATTTATAAAATAAATACAATTATAAAAGGAAAAATTTATTAACTTTTTTTACTTAACATATATACCAGAAAAAAAAGAAGTAGAAATACAAAAGATAATTATTAATTTAATTTTATAAAAATAAAGTAAAAATTCATTTAATTAAAAAGGAAAAAGTAAAAATACCCATTTAAGAAAATAAAATAAACAAAACCATAGGTTATCAAAAAATAAAAGGAAATTTTAAAAAGGGATACAAATATAAAATGAAAAAGAATTCAACTTCTTTTTTACTTAACATATAATTATATAAGCTTTTCTTTTCGAATTTAGATTTTTAAATTATTTAATCTCCAATAATTGAAAAAAGAAGAAGCAAAAATCCACTCAGAGAGTGTTGCTTATAAACTAAGTCTCATAAAGTAATCTGAATCGAGATGATGGAACAAGATGATGGACTTCCGCTATAGATTAAAGATGATGGTGGATGAGAATCTGATGAATGAAAAGAAAAGAAACCGCAAAAATAAAACTTCTTCAAGTATAAAACCCAAGATAGAAATAAAATCAAGAGATTGTGAGGGAAGAGTTGAGTAAGAGGATATTGTTGGAAATGTCAAAAGCCAAGGAATGGTGAATATTTTTGGTGAGTGGTGTGAGAAATAAATGATATTCTTTTGGGAACCGAGATAAGATCTTAATAATAAGACATCAAAGAGACAACAAAGATCTTGCCAGAAAAATGTCTCGCATATATATGAGCGAGATCATAGTCGCTGGTCATTTGATCCATTGTTTTTAGTTATCACACTAAAGCTGGACGTCTAGATTTGGTTAATGCCTATAGATTTAGAAGCGTCTGATCCATTTGGATATTTATAGTTTTGATTCAGTTTGGTTCCATCTTAGTTTGACAGTTTTAGTTACATGGAATATCAGAAAAATAAATAAAACTTGGTTTAAATATAAATAACGTTTGATTGAATTTTCACAAATGTAACTAAGAATTTTTAAACATTTTGGTTACTTTGGGTATTAGGTTATTTTGGTCTAAAAATAATTTATATTTTTTGGCTTATAATTGTAGGGTAATTGGATTATATCATATGCATATATTATTTTTTATTTTTGGATATATAGTTGTATTTCAAGTATTTTAGTTATACATTCAGTTTTCGGTTAATTTATTCGGATATAGATGTCGAGGATCTATTAGGATTACTGCCGGTTTAGATTTAAGTTAGGTACCCTTTTCGGATTAGATTCAGTTTGATTTTTTATTTCTTGGTATCTTCTCAAGACATATCTCACACAGTTATTAAAAACAAACAACATGATAGAACCAAAAGGTACTTGACGTGGTATAAATTTTTAATTTAATATGCCAATAATATAATTGTAATATAAAAAGTTAAATTAATTTATTCATGTTTAAATAAAATTATGTAGATACTTTTTTCTCTATGGAAAAATGCATTATACTTCTTTCTGAAAATAATTTAAGATATTTTATTAACAATAAATGTTTAATTTATTAATTTTACCTAAATTTAATTTATTTATAAAATTTGAAAAAACCGTCCATCCAACAGGTCCTAATATATATATATATATATATATATATATATATATATATTAGAATCATCAAATGATAATTTTGTTTCATAAATAGCACATATTTATATTTACGACAAAAATAACATTTTTATAAAAGGTAAAAAACTATACTTTTTGTTTGGGTTAAGTATTTGAGAATATAGGATATTATTTTTAGGGGTGGAAGGTATTTGCTTTGAGTTTAGGACTAGAGTTTAGGGTTTTTAGACCCTAAACCTTAAATTATAAGCCTTAAATATATGAGGGTAGGAAGTTTTGTGCGAATCTTTAATAAAAATGATATTTTTGTCCTAAAGGAAAATGTGTGCTATTTGTGGAACGAAAAGTTCATTTAATTATATTTTGAGAATTTTCCTATATATAAAGTTTGGTTGCACTCACGAGAAGTCAACAAATGTCAAAATTCTAAGTCACAAAACCATGTGACGTGTCGATTGATCGATAGATTCTAACACATGTAAAATATTATTTAAATAAAGAATCAAATAAATAGTTTTTACTTTATAATTTTTGAATATTATTTCTTTAATCCAACAGGAAAACCAAAAAAAAAGTTTCAAATCAATTATCAAATATATAGTCTTTACTTTTTTTTATAACATATATAAGTTTGCACATGCTTATCAACATTTTTAAATATTCTAAAATTAATCTCAAATAAATGTTTAATTACTCATTTAATCTAAAATGAATTAAGTTAAATTTTTAGATAATACATATTTTAAGTTATGTATATTTAAAAATATTTACCTATGTTATTTCTTTAATCAAAAAAGAAAGTCAAAAAAAAAAAGAGGAAACAATAAATAATAAATTAGATAATTTTAAATTTCCATTTTATTATAATATATGCTCAGATATAGTATGGAACAATAAATTAATTAGAATTCAAAGTGATGATTATCAAATTGGTTACATATAACTGGTACAATAAAACAAAATGGTAAAAAAAAATTATTCCGGGTATCCATTCGGTTCTTGGTTCTGTTTTTTCTGATATATGAGTATATTTTTCAATCTTCCAACCCTACAAGAGGCGCAGATCCACTGAGAGAGTTACTTATAAGCTAATACTTATAGACAAATCTGGATTCAGAGGAGGGAGGAGGTGGTGGGGCTACTGAAAGTTGAAGATGGATGAGAATCCGTAGACGGAAAAGAAGATATATAACTATGAAGTTATACTAAAACGTAAGATCCTTGGTGATCAAATATTATTTGTTATAAAAAGTTTTAATAGTTTGAATAGCACAAATATTATTTGTTATAAATTTTCTTAATAGTTTAAAAAGTTCAAACAGTCAAAATGAGCAATAATGTTATTTATATAGCTAACAATTCTACTTCACATATTAAAAATATAGTGTTCAGTATTTCTAATATTTTACAAAACAAATATTGTAAGTATTATTAATTACAGATTAAATATAGTGTTAATTAAGAAAATGAATTACAAAAAGTATAAATTATATTTATATAACTTAAGAAAATAGTATACATTTTGTTTTTATAGATTTAGGAAACAATTTTAATTATTTTTCATTTCTTGTAAAACAATATGTTAAATTTTATTTGAAACACATATTCTTTTTTTATCTTGAAAATATATAAATAGTTTAAAACTTTTTTTTATTTGTGACAATTAATAAACAAAAATTAATGATTTAACTGTCTTAGTATATAAAAGGTTCATGTTTTAAATGGTTTAATACAAAAAGTTCATATTTTAAATGGCTTAATACAAAAAGTTTATGTTTTAAATGTCCTAAATTTGAAAGTTCTTGTTTTTATATAAGACGTTGTTTAACGAAGATTTGACAGATTGTCTAATTGACCAAGTCAACAAGAATTTTATGTATAAAAAAAAGTCAACAATAGTTAGATTCTTAAAATTGCTTCCTCCAAAATTGATGTATAAAATGGCGTTTTGCGGTAAGACATTTTTCCCAATGAAAATTGTACCAAACTTAAGGATTAATGAGAAAACAGTTATAAAAGACCTTATCAATAGTGATCTTATCATAAACTTAGACCCGATTGTATCATAACTTCACCTATAATTCTTGAAATGAGGCAAAGAATAAAATAAACGATACCCATTCTATCAAAAGAACCGAACCTATTGATATAGCTTGGCCACTCAAGTTAACACAACAAATGCTTAGAAAACACAACTACAAAGTATTTTTAGCCAGATAAAATATAATCTCAAATCGATAAAACGAAACCAACAAAGAAGAAAAATAAATGACGGAATTTAATCGAACAAGCCAAAACCCAAATCTCCATCACTCTCTTCTGCTGGTTCTTCCTGCAACAGCAACAATAACAACAAAAACGAGACATCAGAACCAAAATCATGATAAATAAGAAAATGCTCTCAAATGTTAGTCTCTTATACCTTCTTTTTCTCCTCAGCGGCAGGAGCAGCAGCTGCAGCACCACCACCAGCAGCTGGAGCAGCAGCTGCAACCGGGGCACCGCCTCCACCACCAGCACCAACGTTCATAATGAGGTCAGTCACATTACGTTTCTCAGCCATCTTGGCGAATAGCATTGGCCAGTACGACTCAATCTCAACACCAGCAGCCTTCACAATTGTCGCGATTTTGTCGGCCTAAACAAATGAACAGACAGATACAGTCAATAAAAAAAGTTAAAAAACAACTTCTTTATCGAATTCCAATACCTTAAACCCCAAAATACATACTCTTAAACCTCAAATTTTAACCATTCTTGAACTTTCAACATCAGATAAAGCATACAGTCAATAAAAGCAAACTTCCTAATCAAAATCTAAACCCTAAACCTCAATTTAAAACATTTTCGAACTTTCAACTTCATATAAGTATATCCCCAATCTCAATACTCCTAAACTTTAAGAAAGTGCTAAAAATCTCTGATTAAGAATATGTAAAATCATATAATTAGGGAACAAAATAATACCGTAATAGCAATACCCTCGTCCTCGAGGATCATAATTGAGTAGCTGCAAGCGAGCTCTCCAACTGTCGACATTTTTTTTTTTTTTCCTGAAACCATGTGTAACAACGAACCATTAATCGCCTATTTACAAACCCGTTTAAATCCAAGCTTAATAGTAAATCAAACAGCTCATACAAAGTATTAATAAATCCTAATAAAAAGAAAAATCTCAAACGAGAAAAACTGGGAATCAAAGGGAGAGATTTATCGGAGAGAAATAACAATGTCTAGCAAATGTATGCTTATACATTCATAAACATAAATGTTTTACAAGAACTGCGATAGAAATGGAGTATCGTAGAGTACCTTGAGACTACGATCGAAGATGCTTTCGCAACGCGGCTCGAGAGTGAATGCTTTAGGGTTTGATAGGGAGATTAGGGATCCAGAGTTTATAAAGCTTGTTTCTAGGGCATATGGGTTGGATAGATAATCAGTGGGCCCATTTATGTATATTGGGCCTCTATCCGACTATCCCCTTTTATTTGAATTGGAAAAAGAGGCTAAACGACTTTGACCAAATGTCTTTAAGGTTTTTTTTTGGGCAAAAAGAAGTCTTTCAGTTATATAATGTAAAAAACTTATAATTTTTTCGGTTCAACATCTTTTAGATATAGTAAAAAGTTAATTATAGAATAGCCATATCTTTTACAAAGCCATTCGAAAAATGCTACATTTTTAACGCCACTAAAAAAAAACCACTTTTTGCTATGTGAAATGACGATTCTATCTTTCTCTCACACAGCATTTTTTCTCCAATTCTTCGACAATATTTTCTTTTTCTATGTTTTTTTTCTTCTCTTCTCCGTCTTTTCCGTCTCCGCGCGATTTCTTGGCCGTCTTGGTCATTTCCGTTCTCGATGGTTGTCTCTTCCGTCGTCTCCATTTTCGATGGCCTTTTCTTCCGTCGTCTCCGTTCCCGATGGCCTTCTCTGCCGTCGTCTCCGTTCCCAACGGCCGTCTCCGTCATCTCCGGTTCCAGATGTCCGTCTCCCCGTCGTCTCCGGTTCCCAGTGACCATCTCCTCCTGTCGTATGTGATTTTTGATGGCCGCCTCCCCATTGTCTTTGGTTCTCAATGGCTGCCTCCCTCCGTCGTCTCTGATTTCCGATAACCGTGTCCTCCATTGATTTCCGATGGCTGCCTCCCTCCATTGTCTCTGGTTTTCCAGCTTCATAAATCACATGTTCTATGCTGGCATCACTCGGAGAAGACACACATAAAGTCAACAATTTTCTTCGTTGCTTCTTTCCTCTAAGGGGTAGAAAAGACAAATCCCCCTCTCATTATCTGTACTGTTTTCTTTGTACTGTAGTTAATGGCATTTTCTGAATACCACTCCCCGAATATGGCGGTTTCTGCAATAATCCCTATAGTAAATCGGGTTCTTGATCTTTAGCAATTATTTATGTAAATTATTTTAAATTAATTTGGCTTTGTATTTAGGAAAACATGTCAAAATTAGATCAAAAAATTATTTCGGTTTTATTTTGGGGTTGATTCAATTTTTAATCAAAAGTGATTATTTTTTATGTTATATATAATATTTGAATATATTTTAAATTATTATATATATTTTGATTCAAAATTTTATTCATTTATTCAGTTGAGTTATAAAACTTATAAATGTGAAACTAAACCTATTTTTTTTTCTATTTTTTATAATACTTAGTGGTTGTTTCACCAATAATTAAAATGTGAGGGTTTACAAACCACAAAAAGATGCGTTTAAAAAAAAAACTTTTGGCAAAACTGAGGGTTTTTGTACCCATTGTTCCTGATTTGAGTATGTCGTTTCTAAAGAATGAAACTAATATTTGTTCGAACTTTTTAAAAATTCACCATGGAAAGAAAGTTTTAACAATCCAATTGTTCCAGATGTTTTTTTGATTACGCTAATTTTTTTTATAATCATTTTCCCTTTTAGATAAAAATGGAGTTATTTTATAGACATAACCTCACGAAGATGAGTACAACACTTTGTTTTTCTTCTTCTGCATAATAAAAATGGAGTTGCTTACTGTTTTGATTTTTCAGTTCCTACCTTTTATCTTGTTCCAGTTAATTAGTCCATGTTCTTGTATTCTTTGTTTGAGGATAGTTTCTAATTGTTTGAATATTCTTTTTATTTACATTCTTTTAAAATTAGTTACGATTTTGCTGTTTACATAGTTTAACATCATGACTCATGACAAACAAATAATTTATGTATTATGTTTTTTCCAAAATATTTTCCATAAATTAATTATTTTAAAACAGAATACAAGGTGCATCTCAAATGAGATGATGAAAATTTGAACAAACCAGAAACAATCTTTCAAATGAGGAGCGATGGGAGATTTTCAATTTTTTATTAAAGAGGAGTATTGATGGAAAGTTGGGGAAAATATTACCAGAGAAATTTCTAATCAAGTTTGGTGCCTATACTAATGGTGCAAAGATTTTAGCAAAGAGCAAAAGAAACAGCTAATAGTGGAACAGTGGATGTATCGCAACGAAGATCTACAAATTGTGGTCGCAAAAGAATCTCGCTTTAGCCACACTAAGTCACTGATATTCTGTTATACATACGAACAAATTTGAGGTTGATGGTCAGAGCTATGAATATGAGTCTTACAAAATTATTCAGATGGAGTAAAGAAGGGTTTATTCGAGTCATACCAATAGCATCAAGCCTCATTCAAAAGAAGACAATATGAAAGGTAGACTACAACTTTGCATATCCATGTTGGATAAAAAACGGTTAGAGGTGTGAGTCCTAGGATCTCTGAGTGTTTCCTAGGTGAGAATTCATGCTTCGATGAGCCAAATATTTTCTCCCTTGATCTAGTGTTATCGTTCAATCAAACCTATCTCTAAGATATTGATCAAACCTACTGCCACTGATTCGAGTTTGATTTGCATATTGGTGTTGTTCCATCAGAAGAAATCAGAGTCTAATGTTACATCTGCTGAAGAATAACACAAATTATGTTTATTTTCTCGCATCTCCGTTTACATGCAAGAAGGTATTTTTGATTTGGTTATGCTTCTTCTAGATCATATCCAGTTTCTGCTTAATTTTGATGCAAATTTTAGATATGGTGATTTCCAACTTCGTGAATCCAAAATATATTTTGTTTCTTTGTAGTGTGTATTTGCTAGATTGAAAATTACACATAGAAAGCTTCATTAGTAGGGTCTATTGAGATCAAGAAGGTGTTCTATTCTATATGAAGAAGACGTTCTATATTAAGATCAAGAAGGTGTTATATTTCTATATGAAGAAGACGGTCTATATTGAGATCAAGAATGCGGTCTATTCTATATGGTTAAAATAGAATGTAAAATAGAATGTCCCAGCTGTATTTATGTACTCTATTCTATTTGGTTAAAATAGAATAGACTTCTCCTTATCACTATAAAAGGACGGAGACACTCTGTAAAATAATTAACCTAATATTCTGCCTCCTTCAGGGCAAAAGCCCTTTGGGGCTGTATTTTCTCCATAGATACGAAATTATCTCATACTTGTTTTTATTCTTGATTATTATGGTTACTAAATCTTGTTACTCATTCTCTTAATCTCTCAATCTATGAATCTCTTAATCTTATATTCTCTCATTCTCCATCTCTATTCCGCAAATATTCTTACATGGTATCAGAGCAAGTAGATCTTGCATCCTTTTTTTTATGGCAATGAAGAGATAAGATGGAGACATGAGAACTCTAGGTGATGCCTAAAAACGCCTCTCCATTTTAATGGCTTGGCTTGGCTCAACGGTTTCTAGTCTCTTTTAAGCTCCATCTTCTTCTCCAAGCCATTTTATTAGATCCTTTGTGACAGTGAAGAGAAGGATCTGAGGCGTGGGGAAGAACCACAAGGGAAGAAAAGAAATGTGTTGCCTTAAAAGAGCTTATCCATTGGTATCTCTGGAACCATGGTTTACTTGGCTCTGTTTCTTTTCTCACACCCCTAAGCCTCATTTGTCTTCTCTGAGTCATAGTTAGTTTTGAATAAAACTCAAAATCGCATTTGTTATTGTTTTTAAAAAAAACCTTGGGTGAATTTCTAGTTCCATTGGAATAGAAAAGTGAAATCCATTGTATTTTTTGCTTTATATTTGCGATTTGGGTGATTCAAAATAAGGGAACCACGCTGAATGGTGCTTGATTTCTATAGATCTAATGTACCTAGTGTCATGGTATATATGTGTGTTTACTTTAATTTTAAAATGAGCCGTTCAGTTGCATCCGTAATAATTTTAAAACCTTGATCCTGATTTCTATTGAAATTAATGGACATGAAGTTCATTGGATCTTTTGTTTTGGATATGCAATTTAAGCCATTTTAAAAGAACCACAGTTGAAAAGATGCTTGGTTCATATGAATTAAAGATCTAAGGTGTGGAATATCATTTGTCAAAAGGAAGAGAACCTTGGTAAAGCCTAACTCATATGAGTAAGGGCATAAAGCCATGATGAATCCAAATCCAATGAGAAGAGTACCTTGGTAAAGGTTAACTCTCATGAGTAAAAGCATAAAGCCTTGATGAATCCAAGTCTCATTTTTGTTAAAATTTCCAGAGGAATGTGAACCTTGGTCGCTTTTACTCAATGGAGTTTTAAGCTTTCAGGCCTTGCTGAATCCAAATTTCTCTGGCTATTCTTAAAATCTTGGACCGCTTCTAAGCACTTAAGTCCTTGGTTTTTTTTCAAAAGAAGAACATTGATCTGGGAAATATTTCCAAATAAATCATTGTTCATCTCTTGTTTTCAAATGGAAAGCTGAATCTTAGTCTGATTTCCTTCTTATGAATGACAAGCATACTATGACTTTGAATCATCTTAATGTTGTTAAGGGTAAAATTTTGGTCCGAGTGTCATATCTTAGTAATTTGAAAACTCCTAAGACCATAATTATATCCAATCTCTCTTTAGAGAGTAAATAGTCTTTATGGTGAAGAACCATAAAGAGAAAATGTGTTTTTTTTACTACTAATCCTTGTGTATGCATAGGTATGCTCATAATGGGAACTCGCAATATGTTGTCACAAACAATTGTTGACCCTAGGCTAAGAACAAAACATCAAGGAGAAAGTAGTGAAGAAACTGTGTGTAGCTTGACTCACAAACCTCTACAAAGAAAAGGGAGTACACTCTACATTTTCAGTTCTATGAATAATCTTAATCTTAAGCCTTGTGAATTATGGCTCCTATCTCTTTAAAATGCAAACTAATTTTATATTCACTTCTTAAACCCCCACGGCAATTACTTACTGAATTTAAATCCTCTATGAAGGATCTAAACAGGGAAAGCCGGGACTATTCTTGGTGAGAGAAGTGTTATAGAAGAAGGGACACATCAAGAAGAAATGGAGTCAAGAAGTTCTTGGAGCATGTGCATTAATAAGCTGGATACAGAAAGGTGTTACTCAAGAGATGTTGAGGAGAAGATCTACTCAAGGTGTTCCCAAATCATGATAAGAAGACCAACTTGCCATACCTATTCACCGGATCATAAACCAAAAGGACAACTCTCTAAACCCCTATTGATTATGTCATGCTTAATGTTACATTTTTCGTCTTGAACTTGTTACATTCATTTCTCTTACTTATCATCTTCATTTTTGTTATATAAACTTCTTAAAACCCCACGGCCAATGCTTTAAAATTTAGTATCTCTTGATGAAGGTACAAAGGAGTAAGAGCCGTGACTATTCTCTCAAGAAGTTTGGAAGCAAAGAAAAGATCACATGAGAAGAAATGAAGTCAAGAAGCGTTGGTCCATCAGAAGTTTTCTATCCGTTGAAAGACTTACAACGCTCTGCTATTGACGATATTTGGACACAATAGATCTACAAGAGTTGGTGTTCGTATGCAACCAGTTTGAAGAGTTTCTGGGTTATGGTTAGCAAGTTATGCTCTTTTGAATGGAGAGTAGTCTGTCTTGTGAAAAGTGGGTTTCTACCGAAGAAAGGATAAGTGGAGTTCCTACCAAAGAAAGGCTTCATATCAAGCTTGGGGATCAAGCAATGAAGGAATTACTACAGAAACCTCACACCAAGTTTGTAGGATACAAACCGTGAAGAGAAAATTACTCCTACCTTGCACTACACGTATAGACGTTGAGGAGAAAGGAGGAGAATATTAATATGTTGCAAGCTTAAGGGGGAGTCCCTCCACTTAAGCTTGAGGGGGAGAATTCAAGATTCAAGCCTGAATCAAAAGGCGTTTTTTTGGTTGACAAAGCAAGGTTACAAGACAGCAAGGCTATCTAAGCAAAGGCGTTTTTGTTTAAAGTGGTCAAGGCAAGAGCAAGTGTTGAAATGGGGTAAAGACAAGAGAGTAAGAGGTGTGTTCTGAGTCTCAAGCTGGTGTAAAGAATCACTCACAAAGTCTTTGATTCTGAATGCGTTGGTCCAATCCGAATCTCCCAAGACCAACTCTATTGTGATCAAGACCGAGGATTCTTTGCCAAAGTCAAGTCTCAAAGTGAAAGATGTCTATCTCACTTTCCTGTGCATTCAGTCCAAGGGTGAAGCCAAAACCTACCACTGTGTATCAAGACCATGTGAAGCTCATCCAAGAAGTCTCCACTTGATGCTAGTTACTAAGCTAAGCAAAAAATTTAGAAAGCAAATGCTGAGTCTTGCTATATGATTCACATTAAAGCAATCATCATCATCGCCAACATAAGGTCAGACCATCTATGGATTCTTCCTAAGTACCAAAGGAGGAAATCAAAAGCAAAAAGAAGCAAGAGACCAGACAAAAAGAAGTATAGAGAAGCCAGAGTGGCTCAAAGCTATCCTTGAAGATCATATGTACTTGAAGTCTTCTCGCTACCCTATCACCCTTGACCATATCCCCTACTCATAGACGTTATGCTCTTTTCCTCATCATAGATTTTTTCCCAAATGGTTTTTTCTATGATGAGGTTTTTACCGAGGTTTAACGCCTATGTAGGTCCAAGCTTAGTCTTTGTTCCAACGACGGCTAAGCTTGAGGGGGAGTATTGAGATCAAGAAGGCGTTCTATTCTATATGAAGAAGACATTCTATATTAAGATCAAGAAGACACTCTGTAAAATAATTAACCTAATATTCCGCCTCCTTCAGGGCAAAAACCCTTTGGGGCTGTATTTTCTCCATAGATACGAAAATCTCTCATACTTGTTCTTATTCTTGATTATTATGGTTACTAAATCTTGTTACTCATTCTCTTAAAATCTATGAATCTCTTAATCTTATATTTTCTCATTCTCCATCTCCATTCCGCAAATATTCTTACAGGGTCTTCAAAGGGAATTTTCGTGTTTTGTACTATCTCATTGTGTACAATTTGATCTTCGTTATGGGTCTTGTTTTAGTGATGTGATTCAATTTAATTGAATTTGAGGTGGATTTTTATTTGTAGACCCCAATGGGATCTTCAATTTCATATGGTAGTCATGAAATAACATTATATAAATGGCTGATCTGATCAATTCCAATGTTCGCACCCCTTGCATGATGCATTGTATCATTGAAGAATTTTAAATTTTCTTATTTCTAAAATGAATCTATGTTTCTAATTTAATTTTCCAGAGTATTACAATGTATAAAATAGCATACTACAAAGTTAGTTGCATGAGCATTTAATTAGCAGTATGTTCTTGCTAATAATGTGCATTGCTTGATATATTTACTTAGTCTCATCTTTTCAACATATTATACTGAGGAATATAAATCTCCTCAACATTCTTTCAAAATCGCACATTTTCATCAACAAATAAAACAAAACTAATATGCCTGAGGAATAGCGTTCATGATCTAGGAGAAAAATTGGAAAATATGAATGAACTAAAAGGTAAATAGTTACTATATTTACACATTTTCTTTTATTTTGTTTCTAATCAGAGGAAGAAACTGAGTATTATACTAGTATAAATTTTACAAAGAAAAAACAAGAGAGAGAGAGAGAGTGAGAGAGAGAGAGAGAGAGAGATATAATACTTAATATTCTACTATTTGCTATCAGTTTTGTGCAAATGCTCATTTTTTTGTTTGATTAAAGGTTTAGCTTTTTAGGTGATTTTTTAATGGTATATCACTACAAAAAGGGCATTTTACATCATTTATTTTTAGTATGTGTATTAACTATAAATGATGCAAACAATTTTTTGCATCAGTTAAATAAATGATTTATTTTGGTGTGATGCAAATAATTTACATCGTTTTGTTAACAACTGTTGCAATTGTATATAATATTTGCATCGATTGTAAGTGATGTTAATTGTGTCAACTACAAAAAAATGATGGTATCTTTTACATCACATTGTATAAATGATGTACGTATTTGCAACATTTATAATAATTGATGTTAATATTTACATCACTTTATAAAATAATTATTGACGAAACTCAATCAAATTAGTGTCACTTATAAATAATTGATGTTAATATTTTCATCACTTATAAAGAATTGATACTAAATTAGTGTCAATTACCATAAGTGATTTTAATAATTTTATCATTTATAGTTACTAATTTAGTAATTGTATCATTTATAATAATTGATTAAAAATATTATATCACTTTTACGTAAATGATATTATATGTATGTCTGTTTTCGTAAATGATTTTAATAATAGTATTACTTATAAATTCACATCATTTGTAAAGTGAAGCTAAATTAGAAACGATTTAATAAACAATTTTTCAGTATTTTTAAGATCTAAATAATAATAATAATAAAATATGAAAATCAGATATAAATTAAAAAAAATAAATTACATAATTAATCCATAGTGCAAATACATAAAATATAAATAAATCAATGTTGCTAAAAAGTTTTGCTAAAATTTATCACCAAAGTTTTTTGCCATCAACTCTTAAATGTTCCCACTGACACCATCATTCCTTACCTAAACAATAAATATACAATATATTAGTTTATTATCTAACTATTTGTTGTACGAAATCATATATATAATAGCTAAAGGGGGCTCTCTTTCAGCTTAATACGTCGGATCACCAGCTATCAATACATGTCCCCCTTTACTAAAAACAAAAAAAAAACCGAGAAAAAAAACTTATCTCCTCCCTATTACGTTTCTCCTTTATTCTCCCTCTCTCTCTCTCTCTCTCTCTCTCTCTCTCTCTCTCTCTCATATCTCTCCTTCGATCATCAGTTATGAAAAAAATTAATTAACCCAACCCTTCTTCTTAAAGCTTTCTCCTGATCTTCTTATGACACTTTTCATAACTTTCATTCAACCTTCTATTTTTAATTAAAAAAAATCAATTATTTTCTTCATCGGAAATCAAATCTTTTTGTTTTCTTCCGATAACGCTTCAGATAACCCTTCTACTATTCAATAAAATTTCATGAGTCACTTCTATGAAACCCAACCATAAAAAAGCAAATACCCAAATCACAATCGAAATCCATATGTTTCAATAGTAGATCAGAGTGACTTCGCTTCATTCTTATTAGATTGACTCTTTCACTGGCTCCATCGCAGACCACCGCAACAAGCATCTCTCCATCAATCCACGACAACATATATTTACAGGTATTACGTCATTTACATCTGTTTTTTCCCCACCATGGTTATTAAGATTGTGTGTTTCAGTCTCTCCCATTTCAAAGACTCGAATACAATCATCACTCTCAATTGTCATATACCTCCTCTCTTTCCCCATGCTAATGTTCATAGAATTAGCGTTATAGAGTTTTATATAAGTCCTTTTTAAAAATCTTGGTTTTGGTGTTTCTGGATCATTCTTGTATTACTCGATCTTTCTAAATACAACAGTTCCATCTTTGAATTGATTCGTATGATTCTCCTTCTCTGACATCATTAGGCAAAAAAGATTAAATCTTTGGGACTTATCGGCTTTTTTCTTCTGGGTTTTGTTTGATTAATAGAAAGGGTTACGATGGAGACTTTGTTCATCATATCATCATCGTGTTGCTGTTACTCATATCTTCGTTGAATCGATCCCACAACATTTTGTATTTCCTCGCTTTGATTTATCTTTACCTGGTACTGTCTTTCACTTCTCTCATGTTTGTTTCTTATGGTACTTTTCTTGACTTCGATGGAATGGGTTAGAGAACTAAAGATTGTTGCTTTGTTTTTTGTGTGTGTGGTTTATACAGGTTCACGGACGGTATGTAATGAGACTGAAGAGAAAATTGCAGTTTGAAGAGAGGAAGCAAGCTAATCAAAGAAGGTAAATTCAAAATTTCGTGTATACTCTTCTTTAGGTGGAAAGATTCTATCTTTAGTTTGGTCAAGACAGAGATCATAGCTTCCAAAGCTCCCAAGTTACTTTTCCTTTCTGTTTATGTATGGATTGATCTTGTAATGGCTTAAATCGTATAGTGAACTAGATTTTAGCCAGTTTATGGACTGAGTTAGTGCTAAGAATGCTTACTCTTTCGTTTTTGCCTGCGTATTTTGTTATCTCTGATTAACTTCATTTAGATTTGTTTTGTTTTCAGTTTTTCTTAACTTGCATAAGATGTTATATCCCTTCTTGTTCTTTGCTATGCATCTTTCAGGTTTTATCTGATTCTGAATCTGTGCGGTGGTAGAGTCATGCTGTGGAGAAGATCTGGCCTATATGCATGGAACAGATTGCATCACAAAAGATTTTGGGTCCAATCATACCTTAGTTCTTGGACAAGTATAGACCTTGGACAGCGGTATACGTCTCTAATTTTTTTATTTTATTGGTCTTATTTCCATATGGCTTTTCTGTTTCTTGTAGTACTTGAACACCCCTGCAAATGGTGTTTTGTTTCAATTCAAAAATCACATCCCTGTCGCAAGAATTCACTTGTTATTATTGACATCTTGTATGGTGTATATGCAGAAAAAAGCTGTGATACAGCACCTTTACATGTGAAGAAACCCGCGTTAATTGACTGATATAAGGGTCCTTTGCCAATCTACGGGTGATGATCACTTGCTATAGTTGTGACGCCTCATAGAACATCACGCTTTGACCACTTCCCTTAATTATCTGTAGTAGAAGTAGAACTTATGCTGGAGTTTAGACAGGTGCTGGAACTTGGAATGAATTTTCTTGCAGCAAATATGAGTGCAATACGTGCTGTGAAGTTAAGGAAAAGGCTTGGTTTCGGCATGTGGACAAAGTTGCATTTGACGGGGATGCACGTGGAAGGAAAGGTAGTGTATAGCCTTTGCTTTATCTGAATGTGACCTTTTCTATTTTGCCAAATGTATTTTCGCTTATACTCTTAAAAGGTGTTGATAGCCTTACTTGCTGTGAAGTTCCTTCGTCGATGGCCTTTCTTGGGGCTTTTACGTGTGTGTTTTGCAGAGCCTCCATGTTTCCAGATGACTGTTAAACCAATATTCCCTCATCGCAGGATGGCTAGACACTCAGAAAGGATCTCTCAAAAGCTGCTAACAAAGAGTGTGATGAGGAATGAGAAGTACAGAGTAAACTGCAAGAACAGTTCAGAGCTGCTGATGCTCTTCGCCAGGAAGCATTTGCGCACCTACAAGATTTGAAGAAGCAACAGAGAGAAAAGGTACCGAAAGAGCATCTGATGTTAGACATAAACTTACAAATGCTTGCATTCGTGTTTAGATTAATTCTTTACCTTTACAAATTTTTGTATTGCAGAACAAGTCAATTGACTTTCAAGTAAGACAGAGCCATTCAAAGCCTTTGTTCTGACCATGTATAAGCATAATCCAAATTTCTACAATGGTTTTAGTCCCTCTATGTCGGTTTTGCACTCTCTAATTCATTATAGTCGGTTTTGTTGTGAGCTTATTACCAACCTCCAGTTTTATAAATGAAGGTAGGTATGCTTCATTTTATTTCTCTATTTATGTTTTTACTGAAAGAGTTTGCTCTTTTTGATTCTGTTATGGAGATCACACATGCCATTTATTTCCTGTAACAAAACAGCTATGTTCAGTGGAGAAAAATACCTTTAGATTCCCCTGTAGCTCTACTGCTCCACTGGGTAACATTTTTTCAACGTTGTTGTGATCTCCATACACCAATGATCTGTTCATTTAGTGTTTCAAAGTTGGGAGAGAAACAGAGACGACGACTACAAATTAAGCTAAGGCTCAGGTGCTGTTCAAGACATTTGACATGTTTCCTTGCAGTAAACAATATCGCAGATACAAGTTTAACAAAACTTAAAAGTCAGGAGAAGATCCAGCAATAGTGAAAGGATCATAGCAAAAATATAATAATATATTCTACTGAAATGTTACCTTGCGTCCCAAGAACTGACTACAAATGACCAAACCAATCATTCACCACAATACTGGATTTAAAACATCTTCTTCTTGTATGTCTTCTAATCTATAGCAATCAGATATGAACCAAATCCTCCTGAAATTAAAATCTATATCAATTTCCCTAAATAGCTACAGAAATCTCCAACAATGTTCACTTATGTTCAGAAGTATAGTCCAATCAATGTTCACTTATGTTCAGAAGATAGATTGATGGAGAACCTCTCTGAAGAAGATGGATTGATGGAGAACCTCTCTGATGATGATTCTCACTCACTTATTTCTCTCTTATGTTGTTTGTTCGAACTAAACTAAAGTCCGTTGAAGTGTAAATTTGCTATGTGGTATTCCGTAACCGGAAACATGTCTTTATTCATATTTTTGGAGATGTCCTTTCCTCACTTCCATAAAACTTCATCCAACCCTCTGACGTCTAAATCTTCTATAGCTTTGTGATGTTGCACTCTAAATAGAGAAGCTCTGTTTCATAGCACGTCACATATCCTGTTTCACGTTCCATTTTTAATATTTACAAAACAGATGTATTATTGTTTCTCAGCCATCGATGTATTATCTTGTTTCATGATCCCTTTTAAGCGTAAGTGAAATACATTTTTGAACAATTTTGTCCTTTTGTTGGCTTAGAGCTTTAGTTTTGTCTTTAAATTAAATGTTTAGTTTTGCAATCCTTTTTACATCTGCATGCATAAAGTAATATCTTTGTTCCATCGTATCGTTGTTTATTTTATTTTTTTGTTAAAATCCATTGTATTTGTATCGTTGTTATTAATCTCTTTTACACTGAAGTTATAAAGAAACTAAAAGAGAAATAGGGAAGAGATATCACATAAATACTTAATAGAAAATTTATATATTTGTAAATTTGTAAAGACTTGTAAAGTTAAATCTAAATGTTAAAAGCGTTTTGGATTTATAAATCTCAAAAATATATCAATCTTATAGTAATTTTAAAGTTATATAATTTTCTTTATAATTCTTGGAAATTAAGTTGCAGATTCCAAAATCAATGATACATCAAATTTCATAACTAAAACATGAAAAGGTGATAATTCTTCCTTTCAATGACATCTAAATCTAAGGAGAGGTATGAAATCTACAAAACAGAAAAATGTTAGATGCTAGCCTTCTCGCTCTTGCTCTCTACTTGAGGACTGAGGACACTCTGCAAAAGCACTATTATAGCCAGGTGAGGTTAATTTTTGTTTTTATTAAGAAATTTGTAGACAGTATAGTAAAAGATTTAAAATAACTAATGCAGATAAATAATGAAATTTTGTGTGAAAAACGTGGCATGTAAAGATTAGAAATTCAACAAAAACTACATTTGAAGACAGACTGATACACTTTTACTTTTAGTCATTTCAATCTATATAACATTTTATATTCAATTTTAGTATTTTTAATAGTTAAAATTTGTAGTTCAAAATAAATCTTTATTAGGTTCTTATTTTACTAAAAAGTTTTTTTTAAAAAGGCGATGGATACTACTTCAAAGTTATATTACGTATAAGTAAGCATGCATAACAATACTAACAATTTAAAATAAAATATAAAATATTATGTGGGAAGAAAAAGATTGATAAAAATAAATATAAAAATTTGAACTATATCTAGGACCAAATGAGATATTAATGTTGACATATGTTTACATTACATATTGTAAATTAAAAATAATGAAAAAAAATCTTACATATGTATTAAACATTATATGTAAACCAACATAAACGTGACGAAATTTATTTTATTTATGATGCACTACTTCTTTAATATATGTTTTTGGACATAATTCAGTGAAACTATATTAAATAAGATGATGAACAATAACATTTTAAAATTTTAAAGACATAACTATATGTAAAAAAGTTACAACACACCCAAGTATGGTGCAAATTTATTCCTTGATTACATCCACAGCTTCATGGGACAATATGAAAGATCTAGAGCGACATATCACCATTGGATACATCTCACCAGATTTCTTAACTCATTAAGTATCTTATTTCTTGAAGCGCCTGTCATGCATCATGATTATACAAAGTACAAAGTAATGGTTTATTCAGCGTTAGTTAAGGTATGATTTTCATGAAATGTTCAATTCAAAGAACTGGATGAATTCCCTTATGTTGGAACTACCACTATATGTGAATCACTTTACATGAGAGTTCCATGTGTTAAGGCTGGCACAGTACATGCTCATAATGTTGGTCTCAGTCTTCTCAGTAGACTTGGTATGTTCTTAGTAAAGTTTTATTATTTTTGTCAAAATTGATTATTACTGGGACATCTTTTAGCTAATGCAACCATTTCATGATTCAGGGTTAAAACACATGATTGCCAAAAATGAGGGCGAGTATGTTCAGTTATCTTTTGATTACCATTTGATGTCACAACTCTTTCTATATTGGGAATGATTCTTCGGGATCTAATGGTTAGATCTCTTGTTTGTAACTCTCCTTTCTTTGTCGTTGTTCTTGAATCTGCATACCGGAATATGTGGAAAATGTACTGCAAAGGTGAAGTTCCATCCTTAAGGCGAATAAAAATGCTGTAAAATAAGGTCTAAGAATAGTCTTAAAAGATTTGATATTAGCAAGAGTCAACTTTACTGGAAAAGCCACTCCTCTCAAAACTAATGATTCTGCATCTGGACTGTACCTTCCTCTCTACAACCCAATTCTTGTAGATCCCAAAGAGAATGAACTCCACTAATGTGGTTTTGCTTAGCTAGATGGCTTACTAATCGATCTTAGATGAAAGCTTAAGAGGAACTTTTGAAAGAAGAATATGTTTTTCTCTTATAAGAATACTTTTCTAGATATTATTTATTCTATCTTTTAACGGTTTAATAAAACCCGCGCATCGCACGGATACAAACCTAGTTAATATGTAAATATGACTTACCTGATCAGGATTATGCAGATTTGGAATGTTTACAAATGCTGGATTTGGTATGTTTGCAAAAGCTGAATCCCATGCAATTCTCTGAATATTTAGATTAAAACATTAGTTTTAATGAATCTGAATAATTAAATTTAACTTACAAATTATTAGTATATATTATTACCTATTCACCGCTTGAAGAACCAAGTATATTTGTGACAAATGTAGACAATACCTTAACTTGAAGTAAGAGGATCTCCATTGGTTATTTAGGAAGGGTCTCTTTAAATTTTTATAAGAATAAAAAAAAATGAAAGAAGATATGAAAGTGTCTTTAAATTCTTTGGGGATTGTCTCTACACAAACATTTTAGAGCATCCACATCACTGAGAGTGTCTTTAAATTATTTTTTAAACATATATATATATATATATATATATATATTTTTTTTTTTTATTATTTAATTAACTTAACTGTTCAACACCAATAAAATTATAACACCTGTAGACTTTTTGCTTTGATCAGTATCTTGAGGGTCTTAGACCGTGTACAATGGAGGTGTTGAATGAAAAATTCAAGAGTTGAATATGTGCAATGGTAGTTGAATTAGGGTGTTGAAATGAGGTGGAGTTTTTGATGTTGAATAAATTCAACCAGTTGAAAAATGAAAGTGTAGAGAAGTGAAAGCCACGTGGACCAATAGAAAAGAAGATTGTGCAAAAAAAAAAGTTAGATCTCGTGAACTGAGAAGAGAGAGAATGGTACAAACCACTTATTTTTTTCTGATTTGTTGTTTTAATTTTTCTGATTTTTATTTCACCCTAATTTTTTTAGATCAGTTATATGATAATAGTTATTAAAAATAAAATAGAAAACTTATACCAAACTTTCATATTTTTATACTCTATAAGCAGAGACTTATTTTATTTAACTTGAACACATAAAAAAACGTTTTTCTATTATTATTTTATAAACTTTTCTTTTAAAAGTTTTAAACATAGTTTTACTTAAAATATCTATGTGTTATTTAAAATTTTATTGTTTTTAAGTTGAATATATTGTAACAAAATATAAAAGAAAAAAAGAATATGAAATAAAAATGGTAGGGTAGAGTGTTGAATTTTATTAAACAAACCATTGTAGAGTGTAAAAGTTAAATGGATGTTGAATTATTATGTGGAAGAAAGATAAGATGATGTGGAGTGTTAAAAAGTGAAAATTAGGGTGTTGAATAAAAAAACCAATGTACCTGGTCTTAGTAAAGACACCATGAATTCTCTCTCTCCGTCACTTTTTGTTTTTCTAATTATTTTATCTTGTAAAACTTTTGTAAGACCCCCTCAATAGAGATGGTCTTATATTCCCAAAGTGGGAGTGTCTTTAAATTAATATTAAATTATATTTAAGACACTCATGAGAGTATGTGGGATAAAGATAGTCTAAGTAGTCTTTCACTTGTGTCCTTAGCTCATTGATAATTTCAGAATTTTCTATCCCTGCTCTACTTGTAGTTGAACGTCGTCTCACTAATTTTGAAGGTGTAGGACCACAATCAACACAACATACTCGCCATGGACGCTCTGGACCAAACATTTGGCCATATTCATAATCCAAGGTAGCTTTAACATTGCTTTAGACTTGCGGATTTTGATTCAACAACATCGTAAGTGCTTCCTAAAATAAGCAAACAATGAGAAATATGCAACATAGTTAACCAAAATTCACAGTGAATTAAATAAAACTAACCGCGCATGTTCTCGTCAAATACAAAGGAGCCATCAGGATTCTTGTGAGTCTCAATGAAAAACTCTGCTCGACATGGCGTTTTTCCAGTCTTGATTTTCTGCGCTAAAGATACAAGTATAAACAATATACAAAATCAATAAATAAATAGACTATATTTATATACATAAACTATGTTACTCAGAATCACATTTCTTTTCTTGAAAAACTCTTTCATCCACATAAATGAGGCAAGGTATTTTTTTTTTATGGCTCTTTGTATACCCCTCTTGCATTTTCTGAAAACTCACATTTCAAGAACAAAAAAAATATGCAATTGTTATAGAGATCACATATAAACTATACTTTCCACTTTTCGGTGAACCTCATGTGAACCAGATGATACCATTGATCTTCAGGAATTTTGTTGGGCCAATTCTGCAACATTTTATTCAGAGTTGCAGACTAAAATGTTGCATCTGTTACCTAGTTCACCCATCAAATAATATTTTCTCATCATCGGATCATCAAATTTGAATCTGGCCTGCAATGACATAAGAAAAAGTCATCAAACAAAAGTATTATCTTAAATCATAGCTTCGTTTAAAAAATATATAGAGATAAACAATCTATCATTTCTCCACATGAAAAAGAATGTGGTTTGGAAAATGGATGATGAAAAAAAAAAGTATCAGTTTTTGTCTTCTCAAAACACAAAAAGCAAACTTTTTCAAAATTTATTGCATAAGTTTCAAAATTGTTGGCATGAACATTTGTTGTTTTGGAAATTTTCATGTAAAATAAAAACAAACTGATATTTTCTTATTCCAGCTTGCTGCCTCTTGATCGTTTCTAATTTTCTTGGTAGTGGTACTACAAGAGCCTCCCCCAACAAAGTCCTGAAGGGAAATCACATGAATTACCAAAAAACAACACATAATATTTGCTGAAATTAATGTAAACGTTAGCATATTGAGAGAAAAAATAAATCAGGTACCAGTGACTGTTGTTGGCAAACACTGTGTGGATTGTAAGGAGTCTAATACTCAGCAGGCTGAGTTCGATCACACACCTAATAAGAAAAGAGCAAGAGAGTACTACTCTAGGGTTATCGGGTGATATACTGATAAACCCTTAGATGATATTTGTTTGTAAACCAATCCTTCTAATGATGTCTGCTTAAATTCATATTATTGTTTAAAAGTCATTCTGCTTGCATTGAGTTTCCATCATTGATGATTTAATTAATCTCTGATTTTATTTACCTGCTGAGAAAATAAGTTTTATATTTTCTTGTGATGCAAATCCAATGGCTGGTAATGGTCCATAATACGACAAGCTTGTGGACATTACAACTAAACTACAATGAAATAATTAAAGTAGTTTTATTCAATTGCAAATGGGCAGATACTCGTGATAATCATGGCTACCACAGAGAGATGGTCTTGGTAATAACATGGTTAATTTCTCTCGTAAAATAGATAGTGGTGAAGGTGAGAAAGATGAACCTTTTGTATTAACTTACCAGGAAAGGATGTTATGTTATATTGAAGATCCAAGTGAACATGGTTGAAATATAGGGGTTAATATCCAACCTAGAGACTTATATGATATAGATGAATATGATATATTATATGATCCACTTGAACATATAGACAATAATAGATCACTAGCTTATTTTAGATAATATGTATTTAACTTTTAGTTAGTTAGAGATATTATGAATGATGATAATGTTGAACTCGTTGCCTTGGCGCTTGAGAGGACCCCGTGGAGCTCTTCTGTGAAAGGCTCCGAGTTCTTGACTCAACTAGGCAACTAAGAATATCTTGTGAGTTTAGTAGGTATGTTAGTCTTAAATCTGGTTTGAGTTCATTATTTTATATGTTTATGCATTATCACAAATTAAAAAGACTAACATTTTAAGATCTTCCTAATGTAAATGTGATAATGATTTTCATGTGGACGAATCACATAATGGAGAATCATGAAATTTCTATCAATTGTATATATATGTGAAAGATATGGAAAACAAATGAAATTGATATTGCTGATAGAGTTTTCTCAAACCTTGTGTCAAAGGAAATATATGAGGAAAAGATTCAGAACCAAAGTCTGTATATGAATATCAAAACAGACACAGCTAGATGAAATGAAAAGATACAATACACTTGAATTTGATTCACTTAATAAACAAAATGTATTTGGATCTATTACATGATCACACCCAGAGATGTGAGACCTGTTGGATACATGTGAGTATTCGTTCAAAAATGAAATGAGAAAAGTGAGACTACGGGATGTAAACTCGCCTTGTTTCTCAAGGATTTTCTCAAACACCAGTGATTGATTATGAGGAAACATATTCTCCCGTTATGGATGCAATCACATTTAAATTCTTAATGATTATAGCGCCTAATAAAAATCTAAAGATGCATCTCATGGATGTTGTTACCACATATTTATATGGATCATTAGATACTAATATCTACTCTCTCCGTTCCTCTAAGATTGATGTTATTGTTTTTCACATATTTTAAGACTAAGTTTAAAATACCAAATATACCCTCATTGTAATGCTATTATTTCAAAATAACTTTTTTTTGTCTCTTTCCCTTTCTCTTTCTCTAGTAAGGGTAAAATTAGAAAACAACCATAAATTTTACATTGGAAACATAAACTTCAATCTTTCTGAAACAAGGAAAAAACCCAAAACATCAATCTTACAGGAACATAGGGAGTATATGAGAATTCCTGATGGGTTTTAGAAGTCATAAGCATTAATCTAAACCTAAAGAGTTATGTGCATTTAAATTGCAGAGATCAATATACGGGCTAAAGAAATATGAACATATGTGGTACAACCGTCTGAGTGAGCATTTAACAAAAACAGATATGTAAAAGATTCTCTATGCCCATGTGTTTTCTTAAGAAAACACCATTCGGATTTGTGATTATCGAGGTGTATGATGATCTAAACATAATATAATCTCACAGAGAAATACAAAAAGTCACAAAATATTTGAAAGAGGAATTTGAGATGAAAATCTCGGATAGACAAAATCTTGTCTCAGTTTGCAAATTTAAAATTTCCTAAAAGTGTATATTTGTGCACCAATCCATATGTATCAAAAGAGTGTTAAAATGTTTTAGCATAGATAAACCAACTCCTCTCAGTACCCCCAATGGCAGTTAGATCACTTAAAGTTGAAAATGATCCCTTTCGACCAGCGAAGGAGAATGAAGAGATACTTGCTCATGAAGTAGCATTTATAAGCGCAACCAGAGCTCTTATCTATCTTGCAAATTGCACTCTATCTAATATCTCATTTTCTGTTAAATATCTTAGTCAGATTTATTTCCTCTCCCAAACAAAAACATTGGAATGGAATTAAACATGTCATTCGCTACCTTCAAGGAACTACTGATTTAGGAATATTTTATAAAGGATATTTATCAGATCAAACGGTTGGTCTTGCAGATGTTTGATATTTATCAGATCCACACAAGGCCCGATCAAAAACATGATACATATTCATGATCAAGAGGCACTGCTATATCTTGGCGTTCTCAGAAGAAGACGCTCATGGCAACTTCTTCAAATCTTGTTGAAATCATCACACTTCATAAAGCAAGTAGAGAATTGTATGGTTGAGATCAACAAATTAACACATCCAATCAAGCAGTATAGTTCATGTAAACACGGAGCCAAGTATCTTATATGAAGACAATGTTGCATGTGTCGCTTAAACAAAAGAATGAGATATTAAAAGCGATAAAACCAAACACATCCCTCCGTAGTTCTTTTCATACACTCAGGAACTTGAGAAGACTAAAATCATTGAAGTAAAATATGTTTGATCATGTGACAATGCCACACATCACTTTACGAAACCATTACCTACTATTACGTTCAAGAAACATGTATATGACATTGGAATGCATCATCAACGAGATTTACAAGATGACATGTGAGCTTTCGAGGGGGAGCTTATGTTATTTTACTCTTTTTACCTTGATATGATTTTTCCTATTGGGGTTTCCTAGAAATTTTTTGAATGAGATAACAAAGACGTCAAGCAAGAGGCAATTGTGACACTAGTCTCCAAGGGGGAATGTTATTAAAGTAAAGAAAACATAATACACAAGGAAAACGTGAATGCTTGGGAAAAAATTCTTGTGGAGCTCATTATCATTATACACGCAAAATAATTTACTCTATATAAATAAATATAGTAGTTCATTCAAAACACACACACCACTTTCATAATAAGAAGAAATCAATATCCTTCTCTCTCATTCTTTTATTATCCTGATTTATTTTACTGGATATAATTTTTTTTATCTTTGATTATATTTATCCATGATAAATTGTCATTTTTTAAGATTAAATATAAAAGCTGGACCCCTTTGAAAATTTATGTCCATACATGCACTTTTACTAGATAAATCTCTATAAATTAATATTCGATTCATTAATACCTTGCTAAATTAGTTTTTTTTCTGACCCTGAATTGCTATTTTAACCTAAATATTATTTTTATAAATTAGTAACCTCGATAAATTAATAAAATATTACAAACATATATTGGTCTCAATATTATTAACTTATAGAAGTTTTACTGTATTTGAAAAATACTTCCCAAAACACCTAGTTTGAAAATAAATTTTCAAAAAAATTATTTTAGACAATCGGCCTTCTTTTTAACACATTTACAATTTTCTTTCTTTGGATTTTATAACTCAAGCAATCCTACAGGCTTTAGTGAAGCCCAAAGTAAAACAATTCCTAAATAATGACAAATATTAATTAATAACAAAAAAAAGAGTCTAAATCCTTAACGGAAAAAAATCAATGAAGAGTTTCGCTTAATCTCTACTCAAATGCGTTGAATTGAAGATCTACAAGCGAAACCCACACAAGTAATAGTAATCCTCTGAAATTCCTCAAATTTCCACTCTGGGTTTCTTCTCTATTCGTTCGATCTGCTTCATGAACTGATGATGATGATTTGCTTCTCTATAAACTAGTACGAGATTCCCCAAATAATCATGAAACTCATGTCATGTTTGAAAATCCAGCAACAATCTCTTCCAATAGTCCTCATCTTCGTAAATCTGGTAGCAAATCTGTTTTCATTGATCCTGGTAAGCATCTCCGCTCTTAATACAATGCAATCTTAGTTATAAAATGGATCCTGAGAAAAATGTTAAATCTGATCTGAATTTTTGTGGAGTTTTAATTTCCTTAATTTTTAAGGTGTGAACGGGCATTTAAGTGGTGTATCAGAAATGGGTGACCTTAAAGGTTCAAGTTCACCACTTCATATTACAACAATGGTGCCTTCTCCAATTTTCCTCTGGAGATTTAAGGTGAAATCTGATATCTTTTTTAAAAAGTGTATATATTATTGTGAACCTCGTCTCTTTAATTTGATCCATTGCTTTTAACTTTTCAGGTTGTTTTGTTTCTTTTTTGGGCTTTGTGTTGCTGCAAGGTTAGTTCTTTTTGTGTGTGATAAAATGTGAATTTTGACGACATTGATCAATTTGATGATTCTGAGTATCTTACTTTTGAACAGATTGGATGGGATTCAGTAATGAGAATGAGTATCGACCTGAGAGATTTATTTTTGTATGAAGCATTTCTTTATTACAATCCTCTTCTTCTTGTGGTAAGGGTTTAGAGTCTATTCTCTGTTGGCCTTTTCTAGTCTTTTTTCTCTTTTGCTTTATATGTATTGCTTTGTGGTCTTTGATTACTTCAGACGATGATGGTGTGGCTATGGGGAGTGAATTTATGGGTGTTTTCTCAAGGAAGTGTCAATTATGCTAAAGTCTTTGATCTTGACCATAACCACCTTACTCATAGAGAGATGTGGAAGGTATTTAAGTGCTAATTTATTCGATATAAGAGTAGATGTGCTTCTCTATTTGTCCGTATTGTTCTCAGTTAGTATCTGGTTGTTGTTGTTTCTCATATGTGTAATTTTTGGCTGCAGTGTAGCATTTGGATGACAATCATTGTCCCAACTAGCATGACAGCTTATCTCTATTTGTATTCTCATGGTGAAGTATCTTTAGCTGCTTCACAACCGGTTAGCGTCTGCTCTCTAGCTTTATCTCCTTCTTATAATCTTTACTGCAAGTGTTATGTTTATTGCTTTACTCTGTTTTCACTTTGTATGCCATATAAATCTGCAAAGGTATGTCTAAGGTTTATTGTTTTCCTGCTGTAGGTGCTCCTGTACATTGCTTTTGCTTTGGTTCTGATATTTCCCTTCGATATTTTCTACTTGTCATCTCGATATTTTCTGCTGAGAACGTTATGGAGGATAGCTTTTCCACTGCAGGTAAAGTGATAGACAGCTGTTCATTGAAATTAAACTTACGATTGACAAATTCGTATATGCTTTATTAGTGCCATGTGGATTTTGTTCAAACTGTTTTTGTAGATTTATATATCTATGTAGATCTGATGCTGAGTTTTCTGTTTCACAGCCAATTACATTCCCAGACTTCTTTTTGGCAGATATCCTGACCTCCATGGTTAAGGTATGAAAATTCAAATAGTTCTGTGAGAGAGCTTCCGAACCTCTAATAATGATGTGGTTTGGAATTAGGATATTGGTAGCAGGAGGCTTAGTGTAATTGGTGCCGGTTTTTTTAATCTGGCCAAGGAGTGGAATTGGTTCCACATTTCTCTTTTTCATTTTATTTTGCCAATAACTATTATGCTGCTGATACGTGATTTGACACTGGTAAATTATATGCAGGTATTTTCTGACTTAGAGCGGTCTGTTTGCCGGATGGTGCATAAGCAGGTAATTGGTTTTATCAGTCATTCCATTATAGATTAGAAACCTGTTATGCTGGAGGAACTTGTTCCATTCTTTCCTATGATCTGGAACAAATAGATTGATCTGTAGCTACAAAATATTTATCCTCAAAGATTGAAAAATGCCTGGATATGGATTTATCACCTAATTTGTTCTGTCCTGCACGGGTTTCATACCCGTGTTCAGTTGTGAAATGATGGTTGTATATAGTTAAAGAGGTTTCCTGGACTTTCAGGTCGCAACAATTGCTTGGTTTGAAGCTGACGCTGTCTGTGGCAGTCATCAAATTGCAATCCCTTTGGTTCTTGTGTTCCCCTACATTTGCCGTCTTTTGCAATGTCTTCGACAATACAAGGATACAAAAGAAAAGTCAGCTCTTCTAAATGGTAAAAGCCTAACCTATGAGCATTGAGGATAAATTTTCCCACATTATAACGAAATATTTTCTTTGCCTAACCTACAAGCATTGATGATTAGTTGTTCCACATTATATAGAAATAGTTCTTTTCCTATTCATCAATGTTATAGATGATCTATGATATTTTCAGCTCTGAAGTATTCAACAGCTGTGCCTGTGATTTTCCTTTCTGCCCTTAAATATCACGTAATGCCCGAGAGCTGGACATCATTTTACCGACCTCTCTGGCTTTTCTCAAGTGTCATAAATTCACTTTACTCATTCTACTGGGATGTAACTCGAGATTGGGACTTGAGGTAATAAATTGAAACTGCATCTCCCTATCCTATAAACAGTACTTGCAAACTTTTTCTCATATCACAATCACATCACTTCTTTCAATCGTGCAGCGGTTTCACTAAGATATTCAAATTTAACCGTCCAAGTAACATATCAAATCTGTTATATGGCCGACAATGGGTAAGATTTTTCAGTTTCCAATGAAACCGCCTTTGTGTTTTTCTTCATATTGGCCATTTTTTGAAACTGTCGAAATATTCCGAGTTTGCAGGTGTATTTCTGGGTGATAGGGAGCAATCTGGTGCTGAGATGCGCATGGACATACAAATTATCAGCACATTTGAGGCACAACTACATTACTGTGTTCACAATAACAGCCATGGAGATGTTGAGACGTTTTCAATGGATATTTTTCAGAGTAGAGAATGAATGGAACAAGATTACCAAATCTCATCCAATGGGTGAGATTTCACTTGAAGAAGAGAAACTACTTGGTTCTACTACAACTCATGATGTTTAGAATCATTTTTTTTTTTGGTTTATTTCCTCTAATCCTATGCAAAATTTCTGGCTTTTGTATTTTGTCCACTCGACTCTATAGACACTTTCTAGAAAAATATTATTATACACATTTTCAAGAATTGAACCAATTTTACTGAATGATAGATTAATGGGAAAGATTTTCAAAAAGTTTGTTTTTTTCCTTCTCTTTCATTAAATATAATCATTTTTAATGCATATAAATATAAAGTGATAATGTGGTTTCGTTTAACTAGCTCCAGAAACACAATTTAAAAAATAGACATAATCGCATATAATAATTTTATAAACGATTAATTTTAAATCAGAGTGTAATATACTTCTTCCGTTTCACAAAAAAAAAAAATCAATTTAAAGTTGAATTTTTGTGTTTAAAAGTCACTTTACAATGTGAATTTTTGAACATAAATCCTAATTTACCCTTTATCAAAAGATAGGACTCTTTAAATTTAAATTAATAATATCAAAGATTTTCTCAAATTAAATATTTTCTAATTTATGTAAAAATGTTACAATGATACTCTTTAGAAAGAGAGAGAGTATAATGTTAACACATTCGAATAGAAGTGACAACCATAGAATTGCATCACGAATGTGTAAAGATTTCCATTTCACATTCTGATATTCTTGTATTTAAGTGCTTTTTAATCATTTCCTACGTATACATGTGTTTGTGACTCCTATGTCGAGAGAAAAGGTGGAACTTTTTATTTCTAAGAAGAAATGTACTTTTAATAAAGAGATAAAAGTATTTTTTTTTCCATGTTTTCCAACTTTTTTTCAACACATACATTTTTTTATTGTAAAATGAATATTTACATTCTTAGCAAAAAAAAAAAAAAAAAGAGATAAACTGATTTATGCATAATTTATAATGTTTGATGTTTTCACAATGGAGTTATATATGGCTCTGGGATATTATGCTCTCTATCACTCTTTTTATTTTAATAAAAGATAATAATTTACATGTTACTATTATTATTATATGTGTTATTAACAATTATAATATTTAAAGTTAGCGACTAAGAAGAAAAGACTTAAATATGGACGAATAGAAAGAGCAGTAGATATGGTAGAAGGATACATGTATGAAACACTAGTGGTAGGAAGACACATATATGAAATGGGTCTGTTATGTTATTTTTGTCATTACTATATTATTTTAGAAAGAGCACACATGTCACACACGTGTTTGTTTTTCTTATTCCACTAATTTTTAAAATTTTTAATTGGACTTCACATTTATCGGACTTTAAATTTTAACTTTAAAAGACCCAAAAATTGGGTTATTTTATGGGAAAGTTGCAAAACCGCCAACGTAAACAACCTCAGAAGCGAACAAGGTTTAAAAACGCACGCGGTGGACACCCTTAAAAGCCTTCTTCATCCCTTTTTATTAGTATAGATTTAACGTGTTATGATACTTTAATAGTTTGATATATTATCTCTATATACTTATTTGAGCAATGTTATTAAATAAATAACCAACTCTCATGTGTTACATTACAATAAATGTCATTGCCATAATGCTTTTCAAAACTAATCTTTTGATGCCGTTTTGACAATAATGGAAAGATGATATTGCCCTCCCTTCCCAAACATCTATTTTTCCTCTCTTTTTTCCATTGTTTCATTTCTTCTTCCTTCTCTCTTCCTCTTTCCATCGATATTTCCCTTCCTTTTAAAATAAATCAGAATTTAATTTAATAAAAAGGAAAGAGTTGGAACTGAAAAAAATTCAGAGATTTAATAATTAATTGGACATCTAACCAGATTAGCAATTTAATGAATTAAATCTAGAACTCAGAACATTATTAACAAATAAACTACCTTTCGAATGCGAATATTATCTTGAACATAAATCCATTAGGACCTGATGCTAGCATTTTAAACAAGTCTGATAAGCTCACTTAATAATCCAACTTTGACTTTGTCGGCTAACAATTATCAACCCTATAAACTATTGATTTCAGATAATCTAACCAATGATTCGTTGTATTAGAAACCCTATAGATCAATTGCCAGATTCATTAACTTAACAATAGCATTAAAATCATAAAAATAGAGATCTAAATTCATAACTTTAATCTATAACAATATCATAATCAATCATTATAATTCCTTTGAATAAATATTTTCTCCGAACAAATAAATCTACTCAGACATAGCAAATAACACATAGACCATGATGGAAAAATTTATTGATGATATGAAAACCAAATTGAGAATTATCAAGAAAATAAGATCAAAATTCAAAGAGAAACATAGATCTAATAACTTTCAAAAGAAAATAATAAAACTCTCTAAAATGGTCACTGACGGCCTCTCTCTGACTCTGACACGAGCCTCCTTTAATTATAGTGATCCTCTAGGTTTAAGTTCAGATTAAAATAAAAGATTTGGAAAATCTCGAACGCAGGATCGATTGATCCTCGTGGATCCGTCGATCTCCAACTTTAAAACACACCACTTCGTTAATTCGTTATTCTGGTCGATCCTTCTTCAGATCGGTCAATCCAAATGCATATCCAAGTATTCATTGAAGTGTATAAACGTCTAAAGCTTTTCCATTTCATTAGTTTAGCTCCAATAATGTGTAAACCTTAGAAAACACTAAAAAGGGCCAAAAAGACACAAAAACTAATCCTACACTCACTAAGGACTTTAGAAACATATGAAATCAAAGGTATAAACCCCTTAAAATGATGATATATCGGACCATTCTATATCATCAGAAAGATCAGAAACAATACATAAGAATTTGATCTCCAAGGTAAGTACACCGTTCGTCCGCTTTTCAACGTTGCTGATTTAGTTCCTTTTGTGGCAGATCAAACAGATTTGAGGACAAATCTTGTTCAACTGGGGGAGGATGATGCGATCCTAGGAAGCACTAAGGATCTGGAACAAGAAGTGGAACAAAATAAATACAAAGGAATCCATCAAGGAGCCAAGACTGTTTTGGACGTACCATTTGGAGCTATGACACGGTCTATGATACGTTTCTCAGAGGCACCCATGCATTAGAACCAGGACCAAGAGTAAGTGAAGACGTGGACAAACAATCAGGGACTAAATCAGCTTCGGAAACAACTCTTGGGGAAATGACTAGATCCCGGACTAAGCAGCTACAACAAGAAGTTAGTATATTACTCCAGCAAGCGGAAATACAAGAGGATCACTTGGACCTTAAGGGTTGTATTCAAGCCACTATGGTTGTGATACATGTCCAAGATGACTAAGGCTTTGGCCAGATCCACTTGCACTCTTTTTCCCTTGGCTCGGTTTTGTCCCAATGGGTTTTCCGAGCAAGGTTTTTAATGAGGCTTATGGCTCATATGTTCATCTATGCCAACCCTTAGTCCAATCCATTGCATGGCCCGTTTTCATCACTTTGGCGTGGCCCATGATCTTATCTTTCTCTCTTAGTTTTTAAATTTGAACTCTAGATATTTTGCATGGTCTTTGAGTGTTTATAAGGCATGTCTCGTAACTCTCTCACTTTAATCTCTTTGACTCTTCTCCTTCTCGCCTCCTTCTCTTTATATTGAGGCTGAGAACCATTGTAATCCCTTATCTATCTTTTCAATTAAAAACCTTTTCAAAATATAGATTATTGTCTTTGTTTTCGTGTGATTTGATTACAAATACTCTTAGATCATTTCGTGTGATTCGATTGACCAAACCCGTCTCAACAAAAGGCTATTCCGCATCCTTTTGTGGTGACATTCGATCCATTAAATTGCAAGGTGATTGTTAATCAGGTCTTGCAACCCCTCACATTAATCTCACTCTCTCGTTGTCGAAATTGGGAAACGTCTCCTCATGAGGAACGTATCATCTGGTATCAGAGCGGCATTGAGAGTTAAGTGATTTTTCTGTGTTTTTGTATCAATTTTCATAAATCAATTACTTGTGTTAAAATCGTGAAACCAAATGAATTTGAACCTAGATTGAGTCTAGTATTTGTTAAAACTGGTTTGAGAAATTTTAGAGTTTATTTGATAATTTTTCGAGATCAATCTTATAAGATAGTCGCGATTAGGGTTTATCAGAATCTTATCGGTCATTTTCGTGTTCTTGTTATTTTCCATTGATTTTCTTTCAAAGGAACATTTTACTGGTGTAGTATGTGTAAATCTTTCAGGTACCATGTCAGAAGAAGTAGAATCAAGCAAGGGTAACAGCACTATTCTTCTGAAAATGTTGAACACAAGACTCGATCAGATCAGAAATAAAGAACCAGAAGTCCAATCGGTCCCGAAAACAAAATCCTTTCCGAGGAGTGAACTCTTGGTAACAAGAAGAACATCTCCAGGCGAAACCATGGCACAACGAGGACATCCTCTTCCAGACACGATGTTATGTTCATGAGAAAATTTGCAGCGTCATCATCGATGGAGGAAGCTGTGCTAATATCGCAAGTGACACCATGGTTCAGAAGTTAGGTTTAGAAGTCAGCAAACACCCGGAACCCTATCGTATGTGTTAGCTCAACAAACATCAGGACGTAAGATCGATAAACAAGTTAATATTCCCTTCTGCATAGGACAATACAAGGACAAAGTACTATGTGATGTTCTGCCCATGGAGTCTAGTCATCTACTGTTAGGAAGACCGTGGCAGTTTGATAAAAAGGTTCAGCATGAAGAATTCGCCAATCGGTACCTCTTTGTTCATCATGGCAAAAAGATTATCCTCACCCTGATGACTCCTCAAGAAGCTTATATGGACCAGCAACGGATATCTACTAGTAGGTTTCATCGTGAAGATTCCAACAAAGTCCTTGCAAGTACAGGAGAGGTTAAAACAGCCATGCATACAGATCAACCTTTTCTTTTGATGGTTTTTAAGGATAACACAACTAACATGACTCACAAGCCACCAGCTCCGCCGAGTGAACTGACTCGACTTTTGCAGGAATTTACAGATGTATTCGAAAAAGAAAATCCCGAACTTCCACCAGTATGAGGCATTGAGCATCAAATCCACTTCGTTCCAGGAGCCACACTACACAATCGATCTGCCTATAGGACCAATCCTGTGGAAACCAAGGAACTACAAAGACATGTGGAGGAGCTCATGGAAAGGGGGCACATCAGAGAAAGTATGAGTCCATGTGCTGTTTCCGTTATACTTGTACCAAAGAAGGATGGCAGCTGACGTATGTGTGTGGACTGTTGAGCAGTCAATAATATCACGGTGAAATATCGCCACCCTATTCCTAGATTAGATGATATGCTTGATGAGTTCCATGGTTCTAGCATATTTTCTAAAATTGATCTTAAAAGTGGTTATCACCAAATTAGGATGAAAGAGGGTGATGAATGGAAGACTGCATTTTAAAAAAAACATGGGTTATATGAATGATTGGTTATGCCCTTTGGACTAATTAATGCACCTAGCACTTTCATGAGGTTAATGAATCATGTTCGACGTGCATTTATAGGACGTTTTGTCATTGTGTACTTTGAAGATATTCTGGTATATAGCCGTAACCTAGATGAAAATTTCAAGCATCTAGAAATGGTTTTACTGCTCTTAGGAAAGAAAAACTTTATGCCAACTTGAAGAAATGCACTTTTTGTACGGATAACCTTGTATTTTTAGATTTTGTGGTTAGTGCAAATGGTATTAAAGTTGATGAAGAAAAGATCAAAACTATCAAGGAGCGGCCAAGTCCCAGAACAGTAGGTGAAGTTAGAAGCTTTCAAGGATTAGCTTGATTTTATCACCGGTTTGTCAAGAATTTCAGTACTATCGCGGCACCACTCACTGAGGTTATCAAAAAGGATGTTGGATACAAGTGAGGGGAAGATCAGGAAAAGGCCTTTCAACTCCTCAAGCACGAGCTAACTCATGCACCCCTTTTGGTTTTACCTGATTTTACTAAAACTTTTGAAATAGAATGTGATGCTTCAGGAATAGGTATCGGTGCTGTGCTCATGCAAGATAAGCGTCCCATTGTGTATTTTAGCGAGAAACTTGGAGGAGCTACTGTTAACTACCCCACCTACGACAAAGAACTATATGCTTTGGTGAGGGCACTTCAAACTTGGCAACACTACCTATGGCTGAAGGAATTCATCATTCATACTGACCATGAAGCTCTTAAACACCTCAAGGGCCAATAAAAGCTCAACAAACGTCATGCCAGATGGATCGAGTTCATTGAAACATTTCCGTACGTCATTAAGTACAAACAAGGTAATTAAAGATAATATAGTGGTCGATGCACTATCGCGCATGTATATCTTACTCTCTACCTTGGAAACAAAAATGCTATAATTCAACCAACTTAAAGATAGGTACCTTGATGATCCTAACTTTGAAGAACCATATAAGCTTTGTGAAAAGAGCGCCACTGGCAAATTCTTTAGGCATGAGGGTTTCCTGTTTTATAATAGTCGTTTGTGTGTGCCTAACTGTTCAATGAGAGACTTGTTTGCTAGAGAAGCTCATAGTGGTGGACTAATGGGATATTTCGGTGTCACAAAAACTCTTAAAGTCCTGATGGATCACTTCTATTAGCCTGACATGAAGAAAGATGTTATGCGCATTTGTAGCTGATGCGTGACATGCAAGCAAGCAAAGTCCAAAGTTCAGCCTCACGGTTTGTATACTCCTTTGCCTATTCCATCTCATCCTTGGCTTGATATATCTATGGATTTTGTGCTAGGATTACCCATTACTAGAACTGGAAAGGATTCAATTTTTGTGGTGGTTGATAGGTTTTCGAAGATGGCACATTTTATAGCATGCAAGAAAACTGATGATGCATCTCATATCTCTAAACTCTTCTTTGAAAACATTGTGCGGTTGCATGACATGCCTAGGACTATCGTTTTGGATAGAGATACTAAGTTCTTGAGTTATTTTTGCAAAACTTTGTTGTCCAAGTTAGGGACTAAATTATTATTTTCCACTACATGCCACCCGGAAACTGATCGTCAAACTGAAGTAGTTAATCGAAGCTTATCTATCTTGTTGCGTGTATTAATAAAAAAGAACTTAAACTCATGGAAAGAATGCTTGCCTCATGTTGAATTTGCATACAACCATTCAGTTCATTTTGCTTCTAAAGTTTCACCGTTTGAAGTCGTTTATGTTTTAACCCTTTATCACCTATGGTTCTAACCCTTTACCTTTGAATGAGAGGACTAGTTTTGATCGCAAGAAAATGGCTGACCTTGTTAAACAGATACTGAGAACCATTGTAATCCCTTATCTAGCTTTTCAATTAAAAACCCTTTGAAAATATAAATCAGTCTTTGTTTTTGTGTGATTTGATTACAAATACTCTTAGGTCATTTTGTGTGATTCGATTGACCAAACCCGTCTCATCAAAAGGCTATTCCGCATCCTTTTGTGGTGACATTTGATCCATTAAACCGCAAGGTGCTTGTTAATCAGGTCTTGCAACCCCTCACATTGATCTCACTCTGTCGTTGTCGAAATTGGGAAACGTCTCCTCACGAGGAAAGTATCAGTCTAGAAAAAGGAAGTTTCAACAATGAGTTAGGACCTTACTACATCGAGTAAAGACTCAAGAGGATCACTTGGACCCTAGTTGTTGTACCAAGTTCACACTGGTCGTAATACAAGTCCAAGAAAACTAGAGCTTTGGTCATATGATCCACTTGCACTCTTTTTTTCGTGGTTAAATTTTTTTTCCATTGGGTTTTCCGAACAAGTTTTTTAATGAGGTTTGTGGCTCATGCTCATATATGCCAACCTCTAGTCTGATACATCATTTGGCCCATCTCTACATCTTTGGCGTGGCCCATATCCATTTCTTATCTTTTCTGTCTTTGTATTTGAATTTGAAGTTGTGTGTTTAATACTTTACATGGTCTTGTGAGAGTTTATGAGGCATATCTCGTAACTCTTCACATTCATTGCATCTCGCCTCCTCTTCCTTATAGTGAAGTCGAGATCAACTATGTATTCTCATCTGTCTTTTTAATCAAAAATCTTTATAAAACATATATCATTATCTTTCTTTTTTCATGTGATTCGAATTAGGATACTCTTAGTCTTATCAAAAAGAATTCCAAATCTTTTCGTGGCGACATTCGATCCATCCATATCGAAAGATGCTCGTGAATCAGATCTTGCATCACTTGCAATCATTTTAATTTCCCATTGTCGATTTTGGGTTTAATTTCCCATTCGATCCATCCATACGACTAGGATCGTATCACAACCTCCAATTTTCTCTCTGAAATTTTGTAAAATACAATATGCGTGTCTATGATGTGGCTGACACATCATCGAGTTATTATGACATATCATTTATATCATCAATTTATAATGTACATGACTTCTGTTTGTATGGTTAAACAGTTAAGCTATGTTTTAGAATTAGGTATGAATTCTGTCAGTTCAATATTTTTAAGTATAACCATCACCTTAGTTGATAAATGATTTCAATCTATTAAAAATGTTAGTGTATAAATTGACCGACTTTCTTATATAGTTTGCAAATATATTTATATTACCTAGTGGTGAGCGTAAATTATGGAGTGCAACTGTGCAAATAAGAGAATCTATCCCTATCAGGCTACCAGATCATTTTTGTTATTAAACGAAAACTTTATAATTATAAAATTGAAAAAATGTAGGTAAGAAAATAAAATAGAGATGATAAAGAGTAGCACTAATAATAAAAAAAGCAAATTCCAAGTTGCCCACTTGCATAATCAATCTTTCACCAAAATAAAAGAAGCCCATACGGTTCCTCTCTTCAAAGTTCATATCTCATCAAATTCAAAAAGATAAGTAAAAATCATATAATCAAGATCACAGAAAAAGATGACGCAGATGCTTTCCGTACTTCGCCGTAACCTCACAAACCTTCGTAAGAGCCCTCGCGTAGCCGACGAGACTGACTTACCGTCTACTGCCGTCGACATTAACGGCGCAGAGGCTGAAGTAACTTATGGACGACGAGAGTCACGAGACGGGGTTATCATGCGGTTCCCGTTATCGATCATCTCTTGTTTTGCGGTGCCACGTGTTAACGGGACAGATGGTTTGTGGATGTCCGGAGATTACGCTAGTGTCTCTGAGGTTAATAGTCTTATGGTTAGTGATGGGATGAGATACGCCATTTTAATGTAATATATATATGTCGAATATAGTTTTGTATCCCTATAATACAATTAAATAACTTCTCAGTATTACTTGTGTAGTACAGTTTTAAAATCTATGGATGTCGAACAAGTTTTGTTTTGGGATTTTATGCAAACTACCTATTTATGTTTCATAATTTGAAAAATAGTTTCTTCATTTTTTCTAAGAAAATCAATATTTATATATATATATATATGATATGACAATTTTGTTCTTATTTAATTTACAAGTCATTTATTTTTATTGTATAAAAACGAATTTTCTAAATAATAATAATAGTATTTTCTTTTTAAAATAGACTAAATAAGCTGAAGTATTTTTCAAATAAAAAAACTAGAATAGGTTACTTTTCCAAATTTTCTCTTAAAATAAATCTCTTTATAAGTTGAAATATGATGTAAAACAGTGGAAAAAGAATTTAGATTGAAAATTTGAGATCTTAAAAAGGTTAGTCAGATTCGGTTCGACCATTGATATAATAGTTTACTAAATTTGCGAATAATTATCTTTATCTTATCTTAGTGTATTGTAGTCACACTTTTAATATATGTCTCCTTTAACCTTTTGTTGCCCTCTCTTTGTAACATCAATGGAATATATTCTTCATAAGCTATCTTTCTATTCTTAATAAATTTATCCTTCTCAGTGAATTGTATGATGTATATATAGATATCATTCTACTATTACTTGATTATCTTGATTTTGTTTTTGTAGATTCATCAATAACGAATAAACTTTTTTTTTGTTTTTTCTCTATTTTATAGAAAGATAGCATACTTCTGTTATCTCTTTCTCTATATTTTAGATATGTGTGAATGAATATATATACTATTTATTTCGGTAAGTAACAATATTATGGGCCGATGATTTCTTGAGTTTTGGATTAGGTTTACTTCCTCCACTTTTTGGGTTTTTGGATTGAGAAAATATCATTTAAATAGCAAATTTTTAAAATATGGTTATTTTAATTCATTAATTTTATTATAGGCTATTTAAAGTATCAATTTTCGTTGACTATGTTTTTATACACAAAATTATCGTTGACTCGGCTAATTAGACATGTTGTTAAATCTGTCGTTAACATGTTCCGTTAGTGACAAAACGATGTCGTTTTCATGCGATCTTTAATATCATTTAAATCATGAACTTTCAAATTTATGCCATTTAAAATATGAATTTTTGTAATAGGCCATTTAAATCACTAATTTTTATTCGTTGACTTAAAGCTTCTTCCTCATCAACAATGGCCTATCATCATCATCACCATCATACCACCAACATCGACCTAATTGTATTTCACTACTACCACAACAATCTTCAACTCGAAACATAATGGTAAAATCAATAAACTCTATGTATAAATTTAGAATTGTAAATCTCTTTGCTAAATTCTTCAATGCAAACAAGCATTAACTCAAGGTTCGATTGTTGAAAAACTCCCTAAACCAAATCTCTTTGCGAATAGTTATAATCCTCATCTAAGATAGTTCAGACAATCAATTACACTTTCGTGTCAACTAATCAAACTAAGATAAGATTCTAGGTCATAAATCTAGAATCAGCAAGAACTACAATCTAGATGAATAAATCTATTCATTCAATCCTAAATAACCACCAATCTAGAAAATCATTTTCTACCTCTGAAAATCCTAAACCTAACAAACAAAATACTCAGACATGATCAATGGAACAAGAATCATAGTTTGAATAGATTGAATAAAATACATCAAGAGAAGATGTAAGAGTTTTTAAATTTTCTCCAAAATCTCTGAAATAGGTGGTTGTAGCATAGAATGACGCATCGGTCTAAACAATAACCTAAAAATCCTATTTATTATTAAAAACACAAAAGGAGTAAATTGCAAATAAGAAAAACTCTGGCGCAGTTTTGCAATTCTGAAACTGTGTCTGCGACAAGTGTCGAGCGACACCAGTGGGTGGTGTCGACCGACACCAACACCATAATTGCTCTCCATAATCTCCAAATGAGTCTAAAAAACTTACCTAAACCTGCAAAGACTTTAAAAGACTCGAAAATACCAAAAAGACTCTAAAAACAATACTTCTATGATGGTTAAAAACCATAAAAACCATTATATATAATCTATGTTTCATGTAATTACATGGTTAATTGAGGCCTCTTTATGATTGATCATTATCAAAGAATTTATTCATGTACATGATTATATATTAACTATATATCAACGGTCTATTGCTCCTTTTAGGGAGTCTAATCCTCTTATCAATTGCTCTTTTTTCTTTTTGAGGATCTTCTTTATTTAGTAAGACTGAATAAGGTAGAATCAACATAATTGTATACATTGATAGCCGGGCGAACAAGGGAAGAAGAGATATTGAATGTGCTGCCAAGAAAGGAAACCATGGCTTGGTGGGCAATTTGAGCTCCACCATTATAAATAGAGGAGTCATTAGACCTATTATACAGAGAAAAGATAAGAGAGGAAACACGATAGGTGAGCGGTGAGGAAGAAAGATGAGTGGTGGACAGATTTTACCAATTCTAGGAGAAGAAGTGAAGGGAGGTTCAAATGGAAGTTTTTCCGACAAAATTTTGTGGAGAGATGCAAAACACTCGTAGCAATCCATATCCAGAAGAAATTTTCAATTTGGAACCAGGTTCTAGAAAATATACTTGTTTTCTAAAGACAGATTTAACAAGCTTGGATTCACTGAGCATCCAGCCTTATATGTCTTTGTCATATACTCCCTCTGTCCTTATTAATCAGATTTCTAGGATTTTCACACATATAAAGAAAACTCATTTAAGTTGATTATAAATGCATTTTTTTTTTGTAAATAACAGTTTTCTATAATCCTAAACCAATAGTATTCAGTTATTTGTTTTGAAATTTACAATTCATCATTAAATAACTAATAAAACTTGCATAGAAAACCTAAAAATATGATCTTTTTGAAACAAAATTGTTTCCTAGAAATATGATCAATTAGGAACATACGGAATAGTTCTAAGGTAAGGAGTGACCCTTGATCATCCCCCATTCTCTTCTCCAACCCTCTGTGTCTAGATAGTTTTCCAAGTCAAGTTTTGATGAGATCTATGCCGCCTATATCAAGGCAAGGTGGGAGGAGCATGAGGTTTGCTATGAAATCTATGTTGTGGTCCCCACAAGTACTTGTATGGTGTTTCCTTTGTGATTTTCTTGTTTGTATGCTTTATAAGTGAATGGTTTCAGTGGATAGATGATCCCCAATTCAGATCTATGGCCGGATGGTTTCCTTAACGTTATAATGTCAAGGCCAAAGGTTTTATTGAAGATAAATACTCGTTCGTTTCATGATTTGTTTTGACCCAATTATTTTAAATTGAAATTAAACCGTAATTGGTCGAGATTGCTAGATTAAAACTTGTTCCCAAGTTTCCTTATTTGGATTTTCCTTGTACGGATCGATGGGGCAAGTGCCATATGATAACTTCAAATCTACTCGCTCATTTTCAAATGTTATATGACCCAAAGTATTATTATTGTTTGAAAATTAGATCTGAAAATTTGGGTCACGAGATTTTGCTTAATTATTGATGATTTTGATTCACGGAGGTGGACAAATGGCCATTTATGACAAGCTCCGCTCATCATCATTTATAATTAATCGTTAGGAATTTTGACTTGATTAAAGCTCCTTATTTATTATAATTAGATTATGCTTTAGAGATGGATCAAAGTTCCTTATTCATAAATAAGATTATTTATGATAATAAGATCTATCTCTCAAGCATAATCTTATTGTCATAAATAAGGAGTTTTGATAGAGTCAAAAGTCAAAATGATCGATTATAAAGGATGGTGACTGGAACTTGCCATACATGGGCATCCATCCACCACCACGAATCGACATCCAAACTAATTATGCAAAATCACGTTACCCAAATTTTCAGATCTAAGTTTTAACCATTATAAGACTTTGTAAAACATTTGAAAATGATCGAGTAGATTCAAAGATACCATATGGCACTCACCCCCATCGATCGGTACAAGGAAAATCCAAATAAGGAAACTTAGAAACATGTTTAATTAATCAATCTCGACCAGTTAAGGTATAAATTCAAATTACAAACAATTGGATCGAATCAAATCAAGAAACGAACGAGTAGATCTTGAGAAACCTTTAAGCCTCATCGTTATGACGTTAACAGAACCATCTAGCCATAGATATGAACTGGGGATCGTAGATCCACTCAAACCAATAAATTATAAAGCATATAAAAAAGGAAATCACACAGGAAACACTATACAAGTACTTGTGGGGATCACGGCATGGTGGATGATAATAGTGGATGATCTAGGGTCACACCTTGATAACAAGGATATTACAATTGATGAGTGTCTATTTTGACCCGTGTTTACTATTGTTTTACCTATTTTATTGAGTCTAGAAGTTAGGTTTTGTGTTTTTCTGGCCGGTTTTAGTGTTTTTTCAGGTTTTCACTTTCTTGGAGCTAAAATGGGCAAATTGGAGCAACTTTGGACGTTTTTATACATCATTGGATTTTAGAGACATCCTGGATTGATCGATCCTGAAGAGGATCGACCAAGCATGACGAGGATCGAACGATCCTGAAGCAGATCGGTCAGTCTAAGGAATCTATGAGGTGGCATGGATCAGAGGAAGAAGATCGATCGATCCAAGTCGGATCAATCGATCCTAATCACGAATATTCTCCAAATCGCACATTAACTCCAATTTTTAACCTAGAAGACACTCTATAAATAGGGATCATTTCCTGAGCGGCCATAGAGACCTAGATACAAATTTTACTATTACTCTGCTATTTTTATTTTCATGTCAGATCTGTAAACTTTTACATGATTTTTCTCAGATCTAAAGTATTTTTCATTGCATTTTCAAGATCTACATTCTGTCTTCATCTCTTTCTTTGCATTTTCAACCATATAACTTCATGATCTATCAACCCATTACCATGGTTGAGTAGATCTGCATGTTGGGAGATGAGATTTATTCAGAGGGATTTAATATCTAATTAGGTTATTGTTATAGATTAGAATTATGGTTAATAGATCTTTACTTCTATGAAACAAATGCTTTTGTTTGGTTGACGAATCTATCAAATGATTCATATGGTTTTATAGTACAGCTAGCGTTGGCTATTCAACCCGGAGTCTATAGTTTGTAGGCTTGATTTCTAGATTTCTAAGAATTGAAGCTCGATCTACAAGTCAACTTTATCAAAGTTGCTCAAAATATGCTATCATAGGGTCCTAGCGGATTTATGGTGGAATAATATTTGCATTTAATAAAAAGATCTATTTTGGTACAGTGTCTGTGTTTTAGATCTAGATCATTTAATTGCTAATCCGGTTAGATATCTTTTTTATTTATTTACATCCCTGCGATTTCTCAGATCCCAACATTTTTTTTAAATTGATTTATTTCCTTAATTAAAGATTTTATTTGGATTTTATTCGGATTTGGTTTTTTTGACAACTTTTCATATTTTCATCCTAGCTTTGTTTAGATCTACAGATCTGTAGTGCTCTTTACTCTCTGAGGATCGATCCCACCATTATACTGCCACACACAACTGTTCACTTGCGGAGTTTAGATGTTGGGTAAAACCTGATGCATAAAACATCACATCATGTTTTTGGCGCTGTTGCCGGGGAGTAATTGTAGCCTTTAGATTTAAGTTTTTAAACCTAGTCTAGGATATTTTATTTTATGTATTTTTATTTACGTCTCCGAGATCGACCGATCCATATAAGATCAATCGATCCTACTTCTTGCATGATCGACCGGTCCCTAAAGATCGACCGATCCTACTTTCTGTAAGATTGATCGATTCTTCTCTGATTGATCGATCATTTTTCTCTCGAGATCGACCGATCCTTTCCAAGATCGATCGATCCTAGAGCCTCTTAATCCGATCTGATTTTCAAACTCCTTTTACTTCTCAGTTGTATGCAATTAAGGAGCAAGGCTTCTAAAGATCTACAAGACTTGAGCATAGAGGAGTTAACAAGGAAGTCCACAAGGAAGATCAAGGAAACAAAGAAGAACAAAACCACAAGGAAAGCAAAAGATAAGGTTAGTATGGCTGATCCTAATAACCTTAGAAACATTCCCCCCGTTAATGATGGTGAGGATGCAAAGGTAATCCGGCAGAGAGAGGGTCAGGTAAATCAAAGACCTCTCAATGATGCTGGAATTCCTGGGGTAAGAGTAGATGCTGTGCCGGGACTGCAAGTCCCTTCGTGCAGGGTTACCTAAGGCGAACAAGATGCCCCGCACGCCTACTAGAGGAACCGATCTGCTATTATTCCCCCTCCTATCCAGAGGCAAGATTATGAGATTAAACCTCAAATAATCACCCTGGTAAAACAGAATCAATTCCATGGGCTATCTAACGAGAACCCAATGGACCATATTGATATCTTTGAGGAGATCTGTAGTACCACCAAAGCCAACGGAGTCCCCCAAGACTACCTCCGTTGTAGGCTATTTTCATTTTCCCTTGCTGATAAGACTCATAGATGGCTGAAATCTTTGAGTCCCAGATCTATCACAAGCTGGGGTGAATGCCAAGCTACTTTCATTCAGCAGTTCTTCACCAAAGCTAGATCCACAGCCCTGAAAAACAAAATAGCCACATTCCGCCAAGCTGGTACCGAGTCCTTCTATGAAGCTTGGGAACGCTATAAGGAATATCTAAGGGACTGTCTCCTCCGAAGCTACACCGAGTCGGACATAATGAACTTTTTCTATAATGGAGTTGAAATGAAGTATCAAATAGCTATGGACACAGCCAGTAGGGGAGACTTCATGAGCGACACGCTGGAGGAAGCAATGGAGCTCATTGAAAACCGGCAGCAAGCGACTCTAACAGATCTTTTGACTATGATAGGAGAGTCAACCCCACTCGAGTGAGTGATGCTAAGGTGGACATTCTGATGAGAGTCCAAAGAGATCTGTTAATCTCTTGGAAAGTGACGAGTTCAATGATGAGGAGGATCAAACTGAGGAGATCAACTTTCTCGGTGGACAGGGAAAAGATAGCTAAAGAGATGAGAGTTAGACTACCCTTTCCAGAGGTCTACTCAATGATTCATTTAGTGGAAGATCAATTAAAGAAAAATTTCACTGGGGAATCCACCATGGAAAACTCCGTCAAATTCCTAAGGGAAAATTGTGATGAGAAAATGCACGAAAAAATTCCAAAGAAACTAGGAGACCCGGGGAAATTTATCCTGACATGCACCATTGGAGATACCTGTTCCAAAAACAGCTTAGTGGACTTGGGAGCAAGCATCAACGTGCTACCACTTTCCATTTCGCATAAGCTTGGACTGCTAACTAATCAGAAAACCACCAAGATAATCACCATGGCTGATGGAACAACCCAGAGACCACATGGAATCCTGATTGATATCTCGATATTGGTAGGCTTGTGTTACATACTCACTGATTTTATGGTTTTCGACTTGGACGATAATGGTACTGACCTTATCCTAGGGCGTCCTTTCATAGCTACAGCTGGAGTATCCATAAATGTGCCAAAAAGAAGGATAAAAATCCGTCTCAGAAAAATAGTTGTGAAACTTTACATTGAGACCGTCGATATGCAACCTACCGTCAATGGTCAAACATTCGTGATTAATGATGTTAATGCTATCGATGTTGTTCACTTAGTGGACGATATCCTAGGAGTTTCCACAACCTAGAGGATTTCAGAAATCAAAAAGGAAAATTCTGCTGAGATCGATCGATCTGAAGGTGGGATCGATCGATCCAACGATAAGAGCCACTGCTTTCTCGTTAAGAAGATCGATCTGGATGCTATCAGGATCGACCCGCAGGGTGAGATCGATCAATCCCACTTCCCCGATAATGATTTAAAAATTGGGGAGGATCGATCGATCCGGGTTGAGATCGATCGATCCTGGTTGAGATCGATCGATCCTGGTTGAGATCGATTGATCCCCACGGACACAGCTTTACAAACCTCTCGAAAACAAAACCCTAAAAAGTTTAGAAATCAGGGAGAGGCAGAAAAAACAACACCAACACAACCTAAGAAGATGGTTCCTCTCACAGAGAGCAAGGTTGATGAGATAGTTGGCGAGTGGGAGGCAAGGTTACAGTTTGAGGAGATTAAGTCTGTGTTACCTATGATGGCAGATTTCACTTTGGATATTCTTGCCGGCAGGGTTACACTTCAGGGTGCAACTGACTACCTCCAAGATTACCTAAACAACAAGAGGCACGATAAACTACCCCCTAAAACGGATGATCCAGGTGAATTCCATATAGCTGTCACAATTGGAAATTCTCTTTTAAGGAACTGCTTGGTAGACACTGGAACTAGTATAAATGTCATATCACTCAAGAATGCAAGGCTATTGTGTCTAAAACACATGCTACCAACCAGGTCCCAAATAGAATTGGTTGATGGACCACTCCAAAACCCTGTAGGGATCCTATCCAACATACCAATTCTTGTGGGTTGAAGCTATGTTCTGATAAACATCTTTGTGCTGGACATGAACTGTGATGGATCAGATCTAATCCTAGGAAGAACATTCCTAGTGACCGCCCGCGCATTTATCAGCATACCCAAAGGAGAATAAAGCTGCGAATTGGGGACAAGGTCATATGCTTCCCCATTGAGACAATCCAGAGATACCCGATTGTACTTGGCCAAACTCCCACTGTGAAGGATGAGGAAGATATCATTCCTCCAATGAACCCTGAACCCAATTGAAATAAAACAAGTCAAGCTAGTGACTTTGCAAAAACAAGCGCTGGTTGGGAGGCAACCCAACATGTTCTTTTAATTTATTTTTTCTTTTGAATTAATAAAAATATTTTATTTTAGTTTCCTTCAGTTATTTTATTTTATTTATTTATTTTCCAAAATAAGATATGATGATGTTTTTGTGTTGAGCTGACCGAAAACTAGTGCAAAACGCAAAATATGCGAATTTCAAGAAGTTTCAGTAAGCTGAGATCGACCAATCCTCCCAGGATCGATCGATCCCCAAGACGAAAAAAGCTGAAAACCGGTTTATGTACAGACCAATGCTCCCTTTTGGTCGTAAAACTCCTTCCACGGTTTATGGTTTGTTTTCTTGTTCACAATTCAGTATCTCCAGTGTTGTTTCGCATCACCTATTCTCTTTAATTTTATATCACTGCGGGATGCAGTTATTTAAGTCTAGGGGAAGGGGTGACTTCTTTCATATGTTACTAACACTGTGTTTTCTTTTGTTTACTTGTCCCAAATTTTTTTTTCAAACTTTTTCATTTTTCTTGAGTCATTTTATTGAGTCAAAACATAGGATTTTACAATTTTCTTGATTTCCATTTTATGTTGACATTTATTGGACTTAGCTTAGGAAGATTGGAAACACCATCAGTGGATCAACTTTACCCAAAGCGACCTATCATTTGGAAATTTGAATGATCCAGCGTTGGCTCTATCTACATAGACCTTTAACTTGGACTAATCTTCTCACTTAGGTGCTTGATATCGTAAAAGGATCATATACTTCTGGAGTTTGCCCCATTATTATTGGAGCTCCAGATGGCCAAGCTCATTTTTAGTTTGGTTCCACACCCTTACACCCTTTTTCATTCAGACCCCAGTCATCTTTCGCAACATTAGGAGCATGTGCAACCAAGTGGAAAAATTACGGAGTATGGGAGCCGGTACAACCAAATGGTCTAAATATTTTCGAATAAGCTTTCTAGTATCAGTACTTCATCTATATTAGTTTGAGTTGGCTATTGGTGCAGTTTTTAGTAGGATTCATGTACATAGTTAGAACTGGATCCAACTTCCCCTTCTCAGAAAAATGCTCTGGGATCGACCGATCCTATCTTGATCGATCAATCCCATCTCCTCCCGAGACTCTCTTTCAAAAAAAAAAAAAAAGAAACGAAAAGAAAGAGAACGGAAAGAAGTATGAAGGAACCAGAATAAAACCTTTTATTTATTTAATTAGTTATTTGTTTCTGCTATTTATTTTAGCACCAATAGCAACTCTATTAGGATCATTATATAAAAGCTTACTTGGGATCCAAGGTTCAGGAGGTTGTGCACCATCTTTGGTTTCCATCTCACTGTGATTTTGCGCATTAGCTTGCACCGGAGTTCATCTATTATGCCTAACCATCACCCTCAAAATGCCCCCTTGTTACTAGCCCTTAGTGATTTCGACTCCCTTCGTGAGACTGCACGCAACACTTAATGAATGTTAAAGGGCCAACAATGGAGATTTCAGAAGTTCCCTTGGATCTCGGATGATAGAGTACGGTAATATTTGCTATGCTTATGGTAAAGTACATGTTGTACTGCTAAAGTTTGATTAACCTTTCACAAGGTTTCTTTTTGATTTACATGATCAACATGATGGATTTCTAAAGCTAAGCGTAAGTTCCCGTTTTTCAAACTTCCACTTCTATACTTTGTTTCATTGTCTTGTTTCTTACTTGAGGATAAGCAAGGATTCAAGTCTGGGGGTGTGATGAGTGTCTATTTTGACCCATTTTTACTATTTTTTTACTTGTCTTATTGAGTCTAGAAGTTAGGTTTTGTGTTCTTCTGGCCGGTTTTAGTGTCTTTTCATGTTTTCACTTCATTGGAGCTAAAATGGGCAAAATGGAGCAACTTTGGACGTTTTTACACATCATTGGATTTTGAAGACATCTTGGATCGATCGATCCTGAAGAGGATCAACCAAGCATGATGAGGATCGACCGATCCCGAAGCAGATCGGTCAGTCAAATGAATCTATGAGGTGGCACGGATCAGAGGAAGAAGATCAATCGATCCCAATCACGAATATTCTCCTAATCGCACATTAACTCCGATTTTTAACCTAGAAGACATTCTATAAATATGGATCATTTTCCTGAGCGGCCAGAGAGACCTAGACATGATTTTTACTGTTACTCTGCTATTTTTATTTTCATTTCAGATCTGTAAACTTTTACATTGATTTTTCTCAGATCTAAAGTATTTTTCATTGCATTTTCAAGATCTACATCCTGTCTTCATCTCTTTCTTTGCATTTTCAACCATACAACATCATGATCTATCAACCCATTACCATGGTTGAGTAGATCTGCATGTTGGGAGATGAGATTTATTCAAAGGGATTTAATGTTTAATTAGGTTATTGTTATAGATTAGAATTATGGTTAATAAATCTCTATTTCTATGAAACAAATGCTTTTGTTAGGTTGACAAATCTATCAAATGATTCATAGGGTTTTATAGTACATGTAGCATTTGCTATTCTACCCGGAGTCTATAGTTTGTAGGCTTGATTTCCAGATTTCCAAGAGTTGTAGCTGGATCTACAAGTGAACTTTATCAAACTTGCTCAAAATATGCTATCATAGGGTCCTAGCAATTTTATGGTAGAATAATATTTGCTTTTAATAAAACGATCTATTTTGGTAGTGTCTGTGTTCTAGATCTAGATTATTTAATTTAATCCGGTTAGATGTCATTTTTATTTATTTAAATCCTTGCGATTTCCCAGATCCCATCATTTATTTTAAATTGATTTCTTTCCTTAATTAAAGATTTATTCAGATTTTATTTTTGTGACAACTTTCCATATTTTCATCCTAGCTTTGTTTAGATCTACGGATCTATAGTTCTCTTTACTCTCTGTGGATCGATCCTACCATTTTTTTGCCGCGCACAACCTTGCACTTGCGGAGTTTAGATGTTGGGTAAAACCTGATGCATAAAACATCAGATCAACAATCCCTAAAGGTTTTATCAAAAAACCTCTTGTACAAAGAGTACTTAAGGGCCAATTCACAAGGAAACAAAACTAACACATTAAGAATACAACTACCAATTCAATCTAACTGATAAAGTTGTTGTGTTTTAGAAACCAAATCAAGAAACTAATAGCAAGCGGCAAATGATGTAGAATTCAAATAAAGAAAGCAATGAGCAAAGGAATGGTAATGCATCAAGATGACATGATTAATGTTTGATGATGTAAAGACATATGATGAAAAATATCTTAGGCTATATGATCAATAGATACGACTAATTCATTCTCCTGACAATAGTCTCTTCAATAGTCATTCAATCAACAATAATTCTCATTAGCAATTAGAATGATCATTAAGTATTAAGAAAAAATTGTAATCAAGCCAAAAATCATCCTAGACAACTATTTTCATAGGTAAAGAATGAATTATAAATTTAGGTTTCATTCAAGCATTTTAACAAACACCTTGTGAGCATGAAAATGCAAAAGATCTAAATCACCAATATTTTTCTAATCTAGCAATATGAGCAACCTAAATGAAAGACTAACATATAATCTAGTCCTAAACATCACCAACAATCTATAATCAACTCAATTACCAAACCCTAAACTCATCTAAAAAGACTACTCACTAATATCCATGAAAACACAAATCAATTGGTTTGATTGATGCATGATCATGACTATGAGATGAATAGACTGAGGATTCAAGAAAATAAGAAGATTTTATAACTTGAAATAGAGAAACTCATACAAAGTATTCTTAGAACTCAAAGAGGCTAAGGGGAAAAATCTCTAAAACAAAACATAAGAAAACCTAATTACACTTGGAAGTATTTATAGTAAAATAGGAAGGAAGCTAATATAAACCACATTAAACCGATAAAAAATCAGAATAACTAAGATTGGATCGGTTTAGGCTCGGTTTAGGATCCGAATTGGGAAACTTGGAATGGCTCATTTGTTTTGACAAAACCGCTACATGAAACCGATGGAGGCTCGCGGTGTAGGCATGGTTGCTTTAATACCTTGCTAAAGCTCCAGCTATTCTATGGAGGTCGCGTTGCGGCCTTCATGAAACCGCTTCACCAAGTCGTTGAATCAAAGCTTCTTCCACATCTACAATGGTCGATCATCATCATCACCATCAGCACCACCGACATCGACCTAATCGTATTTCACTACACCAAGGTAAGAGGAAAGAAATTTAAAAGAGAAGAGGATAAAAAATGAAGTTGAAGATTGTTGTGGATGTAGTGAAATTCGATTAGGTTGATGTTGGTGGTGATGATGGTGATGATGATGATCGACCATTGTTGATGTGGAAGAAGCTTTGAGTTAACAAACAAAATTTTATGATTTAAATGACCTACTATAAAAGTTCATGTTTTTTTTTTCCAACCAAACATTAAATAATTAGAAACTCACTCGAGAATTGGTCACCCACACTGGAGGAAAATTGTTTACAAACATAGATTCAGTAAATAAAACTCTTGAAGATCTTGCTAAGGGGTCTGCCTGGATATTGTTTAATCTTGGGATACGAGATATAGAAAACTCAAGTATTAGATCACGTAGAGGAGTAAAATCTTCAAGCTGATTGGCGAAGGCGGGCCACTCCTCTGGAGATTGCACCATGGCAACGAGCTCTGCACAATCTGTTTCGAACACATGACACTTTATTCTTGCCGAAAGGATAGAATTCACCGCCCATAATAGTGCTTCCAATTCCGCATGCAGGGGGTGTAAGTGTTTTCCGAATGCACTTTGCACCCAACAGAACTACAGTTTCCTCTCCTCGAAGGCATAACCAACCTAGTCCAGCCTTAGGATCAGATGCCTTCCAAGAACCATCAATACGACAACGAAACAACGAAGGAGTTATTTCCAACACCTCCATATTAACATCCTCCTCCATTGGACTTATTTGTGCTTCCTCCCAGGCTAATTGTTCTGAAATAACCTTGTTTACAATATCCTGGGGAAGTGTTTGCTTAGCTTTAAATAACTTCTTATTTCTAGCTTTCCACAAAAACCATATTATCCAAGGGAAACAATTAAATGTACCAAGGTCCTTGATATGATTTGGAATTCTCCAATATAAATAATCCAAATTTGTAAACACTGACGCCGTCGGAAAACTGGAAATTGATGATGAAACCTTAGATAGCGTCCAAGTTTGTACCGCATAGGAACATTCAAAAAATACATGATAAATTGTTTCCTCCTTCGATCCACATTGCTGACAAATATTTTCACATTTTACTCCCCTATAATTTATGTTTTAAATGACCCAAATTTGAAAGTTCGTGATATAAATGACATTGAATATCGCATGGAAATGACATAGTTTTGTCACTAACTGAACCTCTTAACGACATGTCAAATTGGCTAAGTCAACAACAATTTCATGTATAAAAAACATAGTCAACAAAAGTTGATGATTTAAATGTCCTACGATAAAGTTGATGATTAAAATTGCCTTATTTTGAAAGTTCGCTATTGATATTATATTGGGAAGCATCCAGAAAGGGCATCAGATCCAAACACATTCAAGAAGAAGAGAAAATAATCAGAATTAATTTGAGGATGTTTACTATCAAGCCCAACCATTTGAAGCCAAAAAGTGCCATGAGAAAAATTATTTTCGTCCATAATCAAAACAACATGTAAAACAACATTTTCTCTCTCTTACATGCACCTTTGTTGTTTAATTCCTATTTCCATGAAGTGCTGCATGTTAAGTTATTTTTATTAATGTTTCCTTGTAATTCCTCTATATAACGAGGCTCATTTCAATTGAATAAAAATCAGATTTTTTTTTTTTATTTTTGGAACTTTAGAGAGTGATTTTTTATTTTTAGTCCATGGTGTGTAATATCCATTGATTTAGTAAGTGATTTTAAGAGGGTAAATTATGAAGACAATATCAAATATCCACATGGCACATCCGTAGCTCTTATGAAGTTTTATTTTTTTTGCTGATTTGGACAGCTCCAGAGACCCAAATTCCCCCTTTTATATATAGAGATAGTAGGAAAGAACCCGCACATTTGCGCAGGTTTTATTATACTTTGATTTTAAATAATTTATTTTAACTCTTTATTTCTAATATTGATTTTTTCTTTGCTTTGATCAGAATATTTATTATCTACATTTTTTCTTGATTTTATGTGTAATCTCTTTCATATACTATTTTAAGTATTTATTTATTCTTCTATTGTTGTTTTCATCAATTTACTATTTGAAGTTTTCTTTATATATATATATATAGATTTTTTTTTTATTGAATCCATCTCCTTTTTTCATGTTTAAATTCTTATTTTTTTCTATTTTTTTCTTTCTATATAATTTTCTATCTTCTTGATTGTGTATTGAATATTTTTATGGCTTACAGTGTTATAGGTTGGAGTCAGCTTTTTAACTTATTCAATCTTCTAATTCTTTATTTTCTTACCTTGCATTAAAATTTATTTATCTTTATTTATTTAAAAATAGCAGTTAAATCACTCAGAAAAATAAACTAAAAGGATTTATTTGTTCTTCTATTTTTATTTTTCATCAATTTACCAATTTGAAGTATTATTATTTTTATATATTTCATTGAATCCATGTCTTTTTCCATTTTTTGATTTTTAATTTTTGTATTTATTTTATATAATTTGTTATCTCTCAATTTTGTATTGAATATTTTCTCATGTTTTATAATTTTATAAGTTGGAGTTAACTTTTTAACGTATTAACTCTCATAATTCATTATTTTCTTATCTTGCATCAAAATTTAATTATATTTATATGTTTTATGTTTTAAAATAAATTTAAATCACATTTACTTATGAATTTTTAATTGAAAATTAATGATTTTATGTATAATTAACAGTTGTGCATATATTAATATTTATTTATGCTACTTTTGTTTTTAAAAAGGAGAGATTAATTGCTTATATAATTTCACAGATGAGATAATAAAGTTGAGATTGACCAATAAAAGAAGGCTGATGTGTCATTCTCTGAGTGAGCTGAGGTGTCATTCTCTGGAGAGTTCCTTTCAACTATTATATATAGGATATATAGATAGCTTAAATGGGTTTAAATGAATTCAAATGTGTTAGTGTTTAAATGAGTATAAATGGGATGGGTTTAAATGGGTTGTAACATAAATGGTTTTGGGTTTAAATGAGATGGGTTTAAATTGGGTGGGTGGGTTTTATAGCTGATGTAAATCTGTTTAGTTCATCAAATGAAGTTGCCTATTTATACAGAAACTAAAACTTGCTGACAAAGTTGTTTAAGTCGGTTAGTATGTGAGGCGATGAAAACATATGCATAATCATTATCCCATTCTAACACTCCCCCTTCATTATCCATTATGATTCATAGATTACGTACTATCTCGTTAAAAATATTATCATGGAAACCCCTATTGGGATAAAAAATACAATGACAAAGGAAAAGAGTACAGTGATCATCTCCCCCTGCAAAAGATTAGAAAAGATAGATGAATCTTTTCCTTTATAGGTCTTTTATATAACTCTCATTCTCTTCACTTCTCTTGATGTATGACAATGAATTTGGAAGAGTGAGAAACATTTATGATAATATATCCCTTTGATGTATATCTTCTTCTTGATATTTGGTTGCCTCGTTAAAAATATCATCATAAAAAAATTTAGTGGGACAAAAATTATGATAAGGGAAAAAGAGTGCAACCACAGATGTTTTCATATTTCTCCCCTGGAAACATCGTCTCTTAAAGATGCATTCTGATAATCTGATCTTGTTTTACTGTTGGAGTAGGGAGAGCCTTTTATATAAACCTGTTGCATTGTCGTTGGCGCAAACATGCTGGATATCGATCTTTTTGTTCTTCTTGAGTTAGTGCTAACAGAGAAGAACCTTGAAAGAATATTCTTGTAATGTTGCTCTTAGTATATTCTTCTTTGATTTGGGCGACAAATCATTTAATGTAATGATTTTGGCTTCATTTGGAGAAGTCGTAAAAAAACATACCCAGCATCTGAAAAACCAAATATACAAAACTTGGGGTTTCAAGAATAAAATATTTTTTAGTGAATCATACCTTGAAGATATTGGAAGATATGTTTGATCTCATATTAATGCTTACACGTAGATGATGATTATATCCTGCAAGTAAATTAGTAGCAAATACTATTTCTTGTTTTTAGAAAATTTGCAAGATATAAAACTCCACTGATAGTACATTTATAAAATACTTCCCTGTTATCTTGACAAGGTCTGAATAGATCTGCTTCAACATTCAGAGGTCTATTGACCAGTAGAGTACTCAAAGATTTACCTTATTCATAATAAAGCATTGTAAAAATCCTTGTAGTATAATTTGATTTATGCATCAATATTTCATCTTGGAAATTCTCTTTTAGAGCCTAAAACAAAAAAAATTCTTCCCAAGATCTTTTATTTTGAACTCTTTTTCTAAAATGTGTTCTTGCATCATCAATCATAAATATATACATCAATGATCACAAATCCAGATGTGGATTTCTTTATAAGGATGCAAGAATCTCTTTATGCGTCATGTTTATTTTAGTTCATCAAGTGATCATTGTAATTTGAATGCACATATCCCCTTTCAAAGTGTTTAATATAACATCTCTTAAATAGATGTTCAATTGGAATACCTAAGAAAATTTTATCTTCCAAAATTCTATATTCCAAATAACTCCCTTAGAGTTTTGATGATGTTCAACATCATTCTTAAAAATTCACCGAAAACATAATTATGATATCATATATCTTTCAGGGATTGAGCTCTTTAAGCATTTCCCTTGAGGTGCAATTAAAGTCGCTCATATATAGCATCAAAATATTATTTATCGGGTATTTACCAAAAACTGGCACGAAATATTTTTTGTTATATATACCATAATATCCTTTTGATACTTTGACTATTGCTTCAAAATTTCTTATTTTTACAGTAGTTTAATATAGACTTGGCTGCCTCTTTTGTTTATTGTCTAATATTTTCTCTCAACGCTTATCTACATAGTAGAGTCTCTACGTTCATCATATGAAAAAGTTTCATGATCCTCATTAATTATATCACGCACACTTATATAATTTGTATGTCGACAATCATTTTGTCTTTGGTTCTATTGATATGCTCAAATTTACCGTTAGAGCTGCTCTCTCAAATTAAGAGATCGATAGTAGTACTTAGGGATTGAAATCCACAAGGACTCAAGTTTGTACAATAGATTATCATTTTATGAATTAAGATAAACAATATAAATTGTAATTAAAAGAAAACAACAAAGCAGTTAAATCGGGTTGTAAAACTATTGGAAAAAGAGCTAAGCTTAGGGAATTTCTCAGGTAATTCAGAATAGCAGGTTAAGTAAATTATCAGGATTATCATTAACATATGTTCTCGAACTCGAAACATAATGGTAAAATCAATCAACTCTATGTATAAATTTCGAATTCTAAATCCCTTTGCTAAATTCTTCAATGCAAACAAGCATTATTTCAAGGTTCGATTGTTCAAAATCCCTAAACCAAATCTCTTTGCGAATAGTTATTCTGTCCATCTAAGATAGTTCAGGCAATCAATTATAATCTTGTGTCAACTAATAAGATCAGATTCTAGGTCATGAATCTAGAATCAGCAAGAAGCACAATCTATATGAATAACTTTATTCATTCAATCCTAAATAACCATCAATCTAGAAATTCATTTCTACCTTTGAAAACCCTAAACCTAACAAACAAACTACTCAGGCATGACCAATGAAACAAGAATCATACTTTGAATAGATTGCATAAAATATATCAAGAGAAGAAGTAAGAGTTTATAAATCTTCTCCAAAATTTTGGAAAAGGTGGTTGTAGCGTAGAATGAAGCAACTGTCTAAACAATGACCTAAAAATCATATTTATTATTAAAAACACAAAAAGGAGTAAACTGAAAATAAGAAAAATTCTGGGGCAGTTTTGCAATTCTGAAACTGTGTCTGCGACCGATGTCGAGCGACATCAGTGGGTGATGTCGACCGACACCAACACCATAATTTCTCTCCAAATAATTTCTTCAGCACAGCTTCTCGGTTTGCTCCAAAGTCTCCACAATCTCCAAATGAGTCCAAAACTTACCTAAACCTGCAAACAAAACTTACCTAAACCTGCAAATGAGTCCAAGACTTTAAAAGACTCTAAAATACCAAAAAGACTCTAAAACAATACTTCTATCATGGTTAAAAAATCATAAAAACCATTAAATATAATCTATGTTTCATGTAATGACATGGTTAATCGAGACCTCTTTATCATTGATCATTATCAAAGAATTTATTCATGTACATGATTATATATTAACCATATGTCAACGGTCTATTGCTCTTTTTTAGGAGTCTAATCCTCTTATCAATTGCTCTTTTTTTCTTTTTGAGGATCTTCTTTATTTAGTAAGACTGAATAAGGTAGAATCAACATAATTTTATGCTGGGCGAACAAGGGAAGAAGAGATATTGAATGTGCTGCCAAGAAATGAAATTCCATTGGATGCTCATCATTGCATGGAAGGAATTCATGGCTTGGTGGGTAATTTGAGCTCCACCTATATAAATAGAGGAGTCATTACACCTATTATACAGAGAAAAGATAAGAGAGGAAATACGATAGGTGACCGGTGAGGAAGAAAGATGAGTGGTGGACATATTTTACCAATTCTAGGAGAAGAAGCGAAGGGAGGTTCAACTGGAAGTTTTTCCGACGAAATTTTGTGGAGAGATGAAAAACACTCGTAGCAATCCAAATCCAGAATAAATTTTCAATTTGGAACCATGTTCTAGAAGTTACACTTGTTTTCTAAAGACAGATTTCAAAAGCTCGGATTCACTGAGCATCCAGCCTTATATGTCTTTGTCATATACTCCCCTCTGTCCTTATTAATCATATTTCTAGGATTTTCACACATATTCAGTTAGTTTTTTTGAAATTTACAACTCATCATTAATAACTAATAAATCTTGCATAGAAAACCTTAAAATATGATATTTTTGAAGCAAAGTTGTTTCCTAGAAATATGATCAATTAGGAACAAAGGGAATAGTTCTAAGGTAAGGAGTGACCCTTCATCATCCCCTATCCCAAGTCAAGTTTTGATGAGGTATATGCTGCCTATGTAAAGGATAGGTGGGAGGAGCAAGAGGTTTGCTATGCAATCCATATTGTGGTCCCCACAAGTACTTGTATGGTGTTTCCTATGTGATTTTCTTGTTTATGTGCTTTATAACCTAATGGTTTAAGTGGATAGATGATCCCATATTCAGGTCTATGGCCAGACGGTTCCCTTAACGTTATAACGACAAGGCTAAAGGGTTTTTCAAGATATACTCGCTCATTTCTTGATTTGTTTTGACCCAATTATTTTAAATTTAAATTAAACCTTAACTCTTCGAAATCGATTGATTGAACCATGTTCCCAAGTTTCTTTATTCGGATTTTCCTTGTACGGATTGATGGGGGCGAGTGCCAAATGTTAATTTCGAATCTGCTCGATTGTTTCCAAATGTTATACGACCCAAAGTATTATTATTGTTTGAAACTTACATCTAGAAATTTGGGTCATGAGATTTTGCTTAATTATTGATGATTTTGATTCACAGAGGTGGACGGATGCTCATTTATTGCAAGCTCCGGTCCTCATCATTTATAATCAATCGTTATGACTTTTGACTTGATCAAAGCTCCTTATTTATGATAATAATATTATGCTTCAGAGATGGATAAAAATTCCTTATTCATAACTAAGATTATTTATGATAATAAGATCCATCTCTAAAGCATAATCTTATTGTCATAAATAAGGAGTTTTGATCGAGTCAAAAGTCAAAATGATCGATTATAAAGGATGATGACTGGAACTTGCCATACATGGGCATCCGTCCACCACCACGAATCAACATCCAAACTAATTATGCAAAATCTCGTGACCCAAACTTTCAGATCTAAGTTTAGAACCATTAAAAGACTTCGTAAAACATTTGAAAACGATCGAGTAGATTCAAAGATACCATATAGCACTCACCCCCATCGATCAGAACAAGGAAAATCCAAATAAGGAAGCTTGGAAACAGGTTTAATCAATCAATCTCGACCAGTTAAGGTATAAACTCAAATTACTAACAATTGGGTCAAAACAAATCAAGAAACGAACGAGTAGATACTGAGAAACCTTTCAGCCTCACCGTTATGACGTTAAGGGAACCGTCTAGCCATATATATGAACTGGGGATCGTAGATCCACTCGAACCAATACATTATAAGGCATATAAACAAGGAAATCACACATGAAACACTATACAAGTACTTGTGGGGATCACGGCATGGATTGCATAGCAAACTTCATGCTCATTCCACTTTTCCTTGACTTAGGCGACATAGTTCTCATCAAAACTTGACTTAGAAAACTGTCTAGACACAGAGGGTTGAAAAAGAGAATGGAGGATGATCCAGGGTCATGCCTTACTGATAACAAGGATTTTACAATCCCTAAAGGTTTTATCAAAAAGCTCTTGTACAAAGAGTACTTAAGGGTCAATCCACAAGGAAACAAAACTAACACATTAAGAATACAAATACCAAATCAATCTAAGCAATAAAAGTGTTGAGTCTTAGAAACCAAATCAAGAAACTAATAGCAAGAGGCAAACGATTTAGAATTCAAATAAAGAAAGCAATGAGCAAAGGAATGCTAATGCATCAAGATGAAATGATGAATGTATGATGATGTAAGGACATATTATGAACAATATCTGAGGGTATATGATCAACAAGTAAGACTAATTCATTCTCATGACAATAGTCTCTTCAATAGTCATTCAATCAACAATAATTCTAATTATCAATTAAAATGATCATTAAGCATTAAGAACCAATTATAGTCAAGCCAAAAATCATCCTAGACACTATTCTCATAGGTAAGGAATGAAATACAAATTTAGTTTTCATTCCATCATTTTAACAAACAACTTGTGAGCATGAAAATGCAAAAGATCTAAATCACCAATCTTTTTTTCTAATCTAGCAATATATGCAACCTAAATGAAACACTAACATATAATTTTGTCCTAAACACCACCAACAATCTATCAATCAACTCAATTACCAGACCCTAAACTCATCTAAAAAGACTACTCAATAATATCCATGAAAATACAAATAAATTGGTTTGATTGATGCATGATCATGAATATGAGATGAATAGAATGAGGATTCAAGAAAAGAAGAAGATTTGATAACTTTAAATAGAGAAATTCATACAAAGTATTCTTAGAACTCAAAGAGGCTAAGGGGAAAAATCTCTAAAATAAAGCATAAGAAAACCTAATTACACTTGGAAGTATTTATAGTAAAATAGGAAGGAAGCTAAAATAAACCACACTAAACCAATAAAAAATCAGAATAACTAAGATTGGATCGGTTTAGGATCAGAATTGGGAAACTTGGAATGGCTCATCGGTTTTGACAAAACCGCTATATGAAACCGATGGAGGCTCGCGTTGTAGGTTTGGTCGCTTCAATACCTCGCTGAAGCTCCACCTATCTGGAGATCATGTTGTGGCCTTCATGAAACCGCTACACCAAGTCGTTGAGTCAAAGCTTCTTCCACATTGATGAGTCTTTGTTTTTACCCATTTTTACCTTTTAATTCATATGTTTTTATTGAGTCTAGGATTAGTTTTTTTTTATTGTTTGGTTCTTTTAAGGTTTTTACAGGTTTACAATAAATTGTAACAAAAACATGATGATTTGTGATGAATTTATGGATTTGAAGATGCAGAGCAATGAAGAGAAATGCAGAGGCTTCAGAAGTTTAACATTTGTTGGAGGTCTTCCAAATATCGGATGGAAATGAGATTTTGATACAAGATAGGCGTTTAATTTAGCTTTCATTTGGAAAAGGTCTTATGTCATTCTCATTCTTGGTTCAAGAGTTATACACGTTTTACTGAAGACATGTCCATATGGCGGCAAACGAAGCAGTTGCAGGAATAGGCTCTGGGATCGACCGATCCAAACAGGATCGATCATTCCTGATCCCGTATATTCTCTAAATTAAGCATTTACTCCGATTTTAACCTAGTGAATCCCTATAAATAAGTGGAGTTCGTCTCAGACACGTCCTAGGCTGTTTTTGGCAATTTTTCATTGTTATCCTTGGTTTCTTTTCATCTTTTCAGATTTATAAACTTTTCCTTTGATATTTTGTTGATCTATATTATTTTCCTCTGAAGATTGGATCTATTGTTCTCATTTTCATCTCTTTCTATGCAATCAAGGATTTCTTCTACTATGATCTCTCTGTCTCTTGCCATGACTGAGTAGATATGCGTGTTGGAGGATGGGATCTATTCAAAGGGATTTAATGTTTAATTAGGTTATCGTTATAGATTAGGGTTATGATCATTAGATCTCTATTTCTATGAAACTAATTTTTTTGTTAGGTTGACGAATCTATCAAATGATTTCTAGGGTTTTAAAATACAGCTAACACATGTTTATTCTTCCCTGAATCTATAGTTTATAGGCTTGAGATTGTCAGCCGACGAGAGTCGAGGTTAGATCTGCAAGTGAACAATATCAGACCCTGACATAGGGTCCTAGCGGATCTATGACCAAGATAATATTCTCATACGAGAAATGATTTATTTGTCTATAGTGTTCTGAGTTCTATATCTAAATCATTGACCTGCTAGTCCGGTAAGATATCATATTTTGTTTAATTAAATCCATATGATTTCCCAGATCCCAATATTTGTTTTAATTGATTTCATTTCCTTATTTAATTATTTTTGCATTAATTATTCGGATTTCATTTGTGACAACAATTAATATTCTTCATTCTAGCTTTGTTTAGATCTATAAGATCTTAAGTGCACTCTATTCCCTGTGGATTCAATCCCACCATTATATTGTTGTGCACACCCATGCACTTGCGGAATTTACTGGTTTGGGTAAAACCTGATACCACATCACGCATCAACAATGGTCGATCATCATCTTCACGACCAACATTGACCTAATCGTATTTCACTACACCAAGGTAAGAGGAAATAGATCTAAAAGAGAAGAGGATTAAGAAAATACAAGTTGAAGACTGGTGTGGTGGTAGTGAAATACGATTAGGTCGATGTTGGTGGTGATGATGGTGATGATGATGATCGACCATTGTTGATGTAAAAGTTTATGATTTAAATGGCCTACTATAAAAGTTCATGTTATAAATGGCCTAAATTTGAAAGTTCGTAATTTAAATGACATTAAAGATTGCATGAAAATGACATAGTTTTGTCACTAACGGAACCTCTTAACAACATGTCTAATTGGCTGAGTCAACGACAATTCCATGTATAAAAAACATAGTCAACAAAAGTTGATGCTTTAAATGGCCGACGACAAAGTTGATGATTAATATTGCCTTATTTTGAAAGTTTACTATTTAAATGACATTTTCCCCGTTTTGGATTAGGTTTACTCCCTCAGCTTTAGAATAGATTTTGTTCAAGTTTTTTTTTGAATACCAAGAAGTTTTGGGTCCAATCCCGTAATCTTCCCAGGTCCAGAAGCACAGCATGTAATATTAGTTTTGGCCCAAGCGTCACTCGAACCAGCAACCTCTAAGCTTCATCTAAGGTCTTACAAGTTGAGCTAACGACATTTAGTAATTGCGTTCAAATTTGTTTAACACATACAGAAATTTTTTATTAAAAGTTCTATTATACATTTTAAAATATACTACATGCTTTTGTGTCGCTGAATATCATCCTCTCCCCATAAGACTATGCACAATGGTGTAAAAGTTACAACACCATTTTTCTTCCTTTTCACACTCCACATCATCTTCTCTCTCTTCCACATCATGATTCAACACCTATCTAATTTTTACTCTCTTCAATAGTTTTGTTTAAAAAAATTTACAACACCTTACCCCCAGCATTTATATTTCATATTTTTCATTTTATGTATGTTTATGTTTTTGTGATTACATAATATTAATCACAACTAATATTAATCACAACTAATATTAAATGGAATTAAAATAAATAAAATTATCAAATAATATATTTTTTCGTTTTTGTTTAAATATTTTTTTTTGCAAATAAACAAAAACAAAATATATAAATTATCATTATGAAAACACAAACAGTTACAAAAATCTTAAAATGCAATACAATAAACACACAACACAATTAAAGAAACATTCATAACTTAATTAATACAATAATCCAACTCACAAACTTAAAAATCTCATTCACCATGGAACATTCCGAATTGTGCTCATATGTGTTTCACTAGATCGGCTTGCAATTCATGATGTATATTTGAATCACGCAACTCAGATCTAGCACGCACATGATTTGCAAATACAGGTAGCACTTTGGTCGAGAATGGTTGTTGTGTATTACACCCACTTGCCTCGGATTGATCATAATCATTCCAGTGTGAGCATATGTTTCTCTATCATCCTCAACAATCATATTATGAAATATGATACATGACCTCATGATGATAGCCAAATCGGCTATGTCCCACATGCGAGCTGGTTCACGAATTATTTTAAATCGAGCCTGCAACACTCCAAATGCACGTTCGTTGTCCTTCCAATAATAAGGATAGATGCCGTCAGCTAGGTAGTATGCCATATTATATGGACGTTGGTTCATGAAGAAATTCACTCTTGGAGTATTTCCCTGTTCAAAATCATTGAACACCGGTGAATGGTCTAGAACGTTTATATATATCGTTCAATGTGCCCCGACATCCAAAAAAGGCATGTCAGATCCATGAGAAGGAATTGCTTCAAGAATAACAAACATGGTTGGAGGACGAGATTTAAATTGAGTGGTTGGAGGATGAGATTTAAATTGAATGGTTGAAGGATGAGATTTAAATTGAATGGTTTGATGAAGAGATTGAAATTGAGTGGTTGGAGGATGAGATTTAAAATGAATGGTTCGAGAATGAGATTTAAATTGAGTGGTTGGAGGATGAGATTTAAATGGAATGGATGAAACAAAAAATCATGGATAAGAATAATATTCTCTTAATAAAAGCCGAAATCACGGATTACATTATAACGTGACAATACAAATTAGTAAAGGAGAAAGTGACAAAACACATATTATTAAAGCATAACGAGACAATATAAATTATTAAAGAGAAAAATAACAAACAAACATTATTAAAGAAGAAAGTGAAAAACACACATTATTAAAGCAGGAAGTGACAAAATACAGATAACCACTTGAAAATAATTAATTTCCAAATAGATCGTGGCTCAACTTCTGCAACAGCTTTTTGCCCTTGTCATTGAGAAGCTCCTTTTCAGTTATCTTGATAAACATATTCATTTCCTAGCATGAGTCTTTTCCTTAATCAAATGGTTTGCCTCATTTTGCATCATAGCTATTTTTTCCAATCGCTCCTACTCTTGCACTTTGAATTGTTTGATTTCATTCCACTCTTCGTTGACCAATTCCAAGGCTGCACTTTTACCTTTCTTTTTAGCCTTTTTCTTAGCATTATCTCTTCTCATTGGACGAGCACTAGATCCTACAGAGTTGGAGTCACTAGCATCACTCTCATGGGCTCTCTTAGATCCACTGCTTCCAGAGCCAGTATTACCTCCTACCTGACTGCCATAATGTGGTTGATCACAGACACTAAGCCATTCTTTTATATATTTAGAATTTCCATTACCATAACTAGAATATAGTTCATGCGCTTTCGCCAATACATCATCCTCCGAACACCCGCTTCTTTGCATCTATTTAGCATTATCGTAAGCGCCAACCCATTTTCTCAAACTTTTGTTCATGTAGTTATAGTGATTTCTGCAAGATTCTTCATCACGAGGAGGATCAAATGAGCAATGCTCATTACAGTACTTAGCAGCTTTCTCCCAATATGATTCACCTTTTTGTTTTTTTTCCAACAACGCTGTATGTTCCATATTTAATCCACCCACTCAATAGCACCAAATTTTGCTCAGTAGTCCATTTGGGGCTCTCTGGGGAGCAGGAGTTGAATCCTCTGCATCTGGAATGCTTCATGAACACCGCTCATACTACCAAGAGCTATTTGTGTCGGAAACTCGTAAAAAAATCTGTTGCTCCAACATTAAAATCAGTTTCATTACCCGTTGGAGCAGAAGAATAAGGGGGTGCTTGAGATGAATATGACATCATCGATCCATAATATGGACGATAGTTTGGAACAGCTGACGGGATGAAAAAATTTGGTGGATAACCATAATTTGGTATATGTTGGCGTTGGTTGGAAGATTGATTTTGGAACTGATAATTGTTGGGATTTTGGTAACTAAAAAGACAATTAGAAGAATTTTGAGTGTTGAAAGGATATTAGTTTGAATCCATGAAAAATTGATTTAATGAAACAAAAGTTTGGATACAATCGAATACGAGTAGTTAAAAAGATGAGTTTTTTTTGTCCAAAATAAATGAAACAAGTCTCTATTTATAGAGTATGAAAAATGAAGAATTTTGATAGAAAAATTATATATATTTAATTATAATTATTGTAAAATAATTGATGTTGAAGAATTGGAATAGAAAACAAATCAAAAAATTTGTACAACCAATTAGAAAAAGCCACATATCCCTATCTATTTCTTTGTTTGAAAAAAAACAAAAGTGACGCTGCAGGAAAATAATAAATGGATCGGTGGAAAAAAGAAAAAAAAAAGTAAAGAGATATCTGTTTTGTCCAATGAAATTTTGACACGTCATAACGGAAGAGCATTCAGTTTTTTTTCTCAGGCTCTTGAAGTTTTTCAACTCTGATTTGGCCATGTCACTTCCTAAATTTTTCAACAAACCATTGAAAGAGTTTCAACTGTGTTAATTTTTTTTCAACTGTTGAAAAATGAACCATTGTAAGTAGTCTAAGCTATATAGCAGAACTTTCTATATTGTATTCATAATGAAGCCTTTCGTGTTTGTGGATAGTGAATCCACACCCAAAAACTTTGAGTTTGTAAAAATAGAGAAAATATTTTCTTGTTTATATTCTTTTATTCTCGGAAAACGAGACCCCCTTTAAAATATCCCTCTTCCCCTACTTATACATGTTTTGGTTATTAATGTTGTTAATTATTTACAATAACTCATATAATTCTAATTAAATACATCGGTTTTGATTTGATCTTGAATGCTGTAACATCTGATACTTTGAAATGGCTTCCTTATTTGACTTTATGGTAGAGAACTCCTCCTGCGAGCTCCGAGCTTCTAATATGAATCGAACTCCTTGAGTTTGTTTCTCGGATCTCTTATTAGTTCAGTGATTGTTTTCTTTATCGAGGCGAAGTCTCCTATCTCAAACTGGACTTCTTTCCTTTATTACGGTGACTCAATTGACACGTGTCCATGTCTTTAATGGTGATAGATCCTGGTGCGGGATCTGGTATCAACATTTGCCCCCCAAGTCTTACGAGCTGATTAGCTTGGTAGACTTAAGTATGAAATGTTGATTTCGCTATTTCCTTATTATTGTTAATCATCACATCCCTTAAATTTTGTAATTTCTTGATATGATCCCCTTAATGCACATTCTCATTTAAGCTGAATTTTATTTTAAAAATGAGAAGAAAACTCCTCCACTCCCTCCATCAATCTCGAGGCAGTTTTCCATCCAACCGTTCAATAAGGTGAACTTCTCTTCTTCATTTTACTTATTGACTTCTTACCTTCCCCTTCTTTGTTTCATCTCCTTCATCTGTAAAATTCTTCCTTCCTTCTTTCGTAATTCCTTCAATTTCTACACTCTTTAATTATGTCGAATGTCGCAAAAGCTCCATCAGTTGGTCCCTCTTCGAAATCCAATGATCAGTTCAGCCCTCATCCTCCTTCTATGCTTAAGGAGGAAGAGCATCTCCAAACTTTGGAAACCCTTTGCAAAGTTTCCATCGACGGTTGAATTTTCTCTTCCGACTTTGGATGAATCGCCGGAATCAAGCCGTCCCGGCTGGCTGTGCCTCTATTCGGTTTATCTGACCGGGTGCGGTCTCTTCTTCCCTCCCTGAAGTCCTTCTTCTCTATCTCCATGGTTTAGAGCTCAATTTCTCACAAATGACACCAAACATGCTTCGTGTCATTCTTGTTGTTATCATGATTGCCGCGGAAGCTGGTTACGCTTTGAGTGCGGGTGACCTTCTCGAACTCTTTAGCGTTTGGAATTCTAAAAAGAGTGGCTCTGGTTACTATGCTATCTATCTGCAAGCTGATAGGGCTCTTCTCACCGAATTTCTGGACAAGGACGAACACTGGAGAAATTCATGGTTCTTTGTTAAGATTAATGCTGCTTCTGTTAACGGATTGTCCGATATGTTATACTCTTCATGGGCTTTATCCACCGGTAGATATTTTTATGATTGTGCCCTTTAATTTTTGCTCATCGATTGCCTGATTCTTATGTTTTTATTTTTTTTGTCTATTCTTTGCAGTATCTAAACCTCGTCCTGCTCCTTGGAAAGGCTTTCTGGACTTTTTAACTGTTGTTACTGAAGGAAACACCATTTGGAATTCCTTTACTCTTGAAAAGATCCACTTATCAGGGGGATTGATGAGGAGTGGGAAACTCCAGGCTCTGGATGTTGCTCCTGAAATACTTCCAAGCAATCGCTTGAGTTATCGAGATCAATAAGAGATAGATGCTGCACGGAAAAGTCTGAAGGAGGAAATTGATGTTGTGGATCTTTCCTTGTTCTACGCTTCTATTTCTCGCACTGCTCCACTGCCCCTTGCTAAAGGAGGAGAGGAGGAGACTCTTTCACTGAAATGCAAGAGGAGAGGTTCTGACGCATCAGCTCAGGAAAAATTGAAACTCCGCACCGATCCTTCCATGCTCCCTCCTCTCCTTCTGATAACTCTGGTAACCGAACTTTGTTTGCATCCGGTTCTAGTACTTCTCCCGGGCAACATTGATGGGGTATAAAGTTTTCCTCAAAGGCACAGTGAATAGGCTGCAAGTGCACAGCAATCAATCGTAGTATTTAAGGTATATAAAATCCACAGAGAGAGAAGATGTATTGCAAATCAAGAGGAACAAGTAAAGCTAGAACTCAATAATAAAAAGGGGTTTTGCGTCACGCAAATCACGAAAAGCAAATAAAATGAATGTAAACCAATATGAGATGAATGTTGGGCGCTTAAGGGGGTCTCTAGGGTTCAATTATTTGTCTATTCAAAATAAGTTCAATCTAATGCATGTCTACTCGTAAGTCTCGGACTATGAAACACGAAAGTTTGGCTAACCTATTGTCATAGAGAAAACCGGCTGAAATCTACTAATCCTATTACTCAACTATCACAGGCAATAACATAGGTTTCAAAGCATTAAATGTTCAATCCTAATTCATAAGACTTCATAACCAAGGGGTATGTGCTTGTTATCACGCGATACTCATCAAATATAGGTTCCAACAAACTAAGCAAATGGTTCGAATTACTTAGATGTCTAAGATCAAAAGCTGGTTCATGACTCTAACTATATGCATTAAGAATGACATAAGATCGAAAGACAGTGTAAACGGATATGCAAATACAATAAAACTTGCCACTCAAAAGACAATGATCATCTCACCCCATTGACTGACCCTTTAGACCCAACTGGATAGTCTACTCGGCCATGCTCAAGGTTGTCATCGATGATATGAAAGAGTAAAACATAGATCTAATGCAATAAGGTAAAGGTTAGGGATTACTTCTTTAGATCCAAAAATAACAAGATGTAAGGACTTCTCCTTTGACAAAGTTACAAAAGACTAGAGAGAGAGATAGTTAAACTTTAAAGCTTCAGCGAGATCAAGTTGCTTCTGCGGCTCCTTGGAGGCAGCGTCGGCTTCTTGATGTGGTGATGAACTTTCTAGGGTTTCTGTGGTGAACTTAGGTGGTGGTTTGAAACTTTGATGAGGCACACGAAAACCTAGCTTCATAAACTTTTATATATAGGTCTTGGGGCGCAAGACATTGGCTTCTAGGGTTTAGGAAGGGCAGACTCGTCATCTTGATGAGTATGGAGGAAATGGGCCAAGCCTAGTGATAGGTCAAGCTTCTAAGGCGGTGAAGGAGGCTGGCCTCGGCCACGAGCTTAGTGACCGGGGTGCCGAAGAGGCCTGGCCTCGGTCACGAGCTTAGTGACCGAGGTTTGGTGATTTGGTGCTAGTTTGACATAGCTTCATCTTCTGGGATGCATCTTCCAAACGGCTGAATGGATTGCTTTGATTCTTGTCCCATACGAATCTTGACTCTTCAAGCTTTCCAATGATATATAGAACTCCAATATTGGTAAACGGGAAAGTCTTCAAATATTATCAAACTTCTGATGCTTTGAAACTGCCTCAAAACGGGTCTTTGCTCTTTTTTGATCCATATTCCCATAAAACCTGTAAAACCTCTTTAACACTAGCAATACTTGATAATAGCCTATTTAGCTTTGAAATCATACCAAATCTCTCTTAAAACTATATGAAAACCATAGTAAAAAGGGGTCAAAATACGATGTTATCCACTCCCCCAGACTTAAACCTTTGCTTGTCCTCAAGCAAAATAGAATGGAAGAGAGAGGTTTGAAAATCATGGGAACTCACTTAGCTTGTTGGGGATGTCTGGACTTCAATAAATTCGTCACTGGGCATTGGAACATGGTCCGAGATTAACCACAAGGATCATCTTCAAACCTTAGTTACTCCAATCCAAAGGAGTTTTCGGGATTCCATTGTCAGCTCTTTACATAAATTAATGGAATGAAAGGTACGGTGGTCTTACCAAAGGGCAATCGACTTAAAGGCAGGGAACCTTATTCTTAACAAGGCCTTCTCCAGCATACTTTCCCTCTCCTCTTTTTGTTCCAAGCTCCTTGATATCATGTTTACAGCCACCGAGTTTTGTTGTTTCCGGTGCTTCGCCTTTTCTTTTTCTACTTCTTGTTTTTCTTTCTTTCTTTTCTTTCTTTCTTCTTTTTCTTTCTTTTGTTTTCTTTGGGACGAGTCTCCCTGGAATCACAAAGAATACACAGGTCTACGCATCATCCCTTGGCCGCTTTGACTCTTAATGTTTCTCTTACAACAAAATCCTTCCATGAGGTCGCAAAAGATATACGGGTTTACGCATCATCCCTTGGTTCACTTGGGCTTGTTGCTTTGATTTGTTTCTCCTTTCCTTTCTTGCTTTTCTGTTTTTCTTGCTTTTCGGTTTTTCCGAGCTTGCGAATAGGAAGAGAGGTAGTTGTATGCTTGGTGGAAATTTGTGTGGTCTTGTATGGTTCGAATAGGTCTATGTCTAATGAGTGCCAATCCCTGAGGAAGAAATTGAATGTCAAGTTAGGTTCAAATAGATTTAGAGACGACTTTGGTTTACCCCTACTTCCAACGAAAAGAAGCTTTTGGGGAATGTTGAATCCTCCAACGGCCTTTCCCAAATGGAGCCTCGGCCAAGCTGTGAGTCATTAGAGTAATCACCAGTCCAAACAATCCAACAGATCAAGGTCCTTGTTCCCTAACAGTTTTGACTCAATAAAATATTTTTTGACTCGATAAAATCGCATAAATAGGCATAATCATTGATGTAAAAAGTGGCAAAAGGTCTCAGGTCAACAAAATAGAGGTGTCAGTAAAGGATGAACATCCTTCCCCCCAGACTTAAATCACACCGTCCTTGGTGGGAAAACAAGAAGGAGAAAAGGATGGAAATCAAAAGGAAAAGTTGGGTTAAAGAACAATGTCACCTTAATCGGAATGTGGGCGACTTACAGGTGTTTCTTCCTTTGAAACTTAACATCACATGGACTTGGTTCTAGTCCATTGAATTCTTTGTGAAGATATCTTCTAAGTGCATCTTTCCTGAGAAAAACAACCTAAAAACCATCAATGATATGCTAAAATATAAATAAAGGTAAATAAAATAAAGATAAAGATAGAATGGTGGTGGTGTCGATGGTGGATTGGTGGTGATGTTATCTCTTTGATATCATTGTTGCCATGGTTGAGATCTTCCCATGGTGACTGATATGCTCCAAAGATGCTTATAGTCGGATTGGCGAAGTGATCTTGATCAGTGAAGTAACATTTTGTAAGAGGAGTGGCGTGGAGGAACTAGGGTGAGAAATCTCGGTCACAAGTAGTCGTGACCGGGGCTGGCCCTCCTTCACGCCTCGGTCATGGCCCTTGTGACCGGGGCCATCCTTCCGAACCCGGAATGGATTGTGGCTGCCCTCTTCTTCCTAGTTCCTTCTTCTTGTCATGCAAATATATCATTCCATGCTTCAAAATGTACCAAAGGAATGTACACTTACTTGTGGATCCGAGATTTGGATTTCCCATTGAAGTTTCACCCCCTCATAGTCCGGGTAACCTTCAAAATAGGTCCAATGGTGGATCTCAAAATCTAGCCCAATCATGGCTACATATTCTTCGATGATAACTTCCCAAATATCTTCATATCCTTAGATATTGAATCTTTTGTCAATCCATCGAACCAATAGCAAAATGGCCCAAAATTTGTGTAATTCCTAGCCGCGGGTCGCCGGCTGCGGACTAGGTTTTGATGATTGGCCCTTTTCTTCTCTGAGTCTCTTTTTTTTCTCTGAGTCTATTTTTCTGAAATTTCTTCGACCAAAACTTCCCAAGGGTCATCCTTTAGGCGTGTGTCAAGTTGGACAACTTTTGCTCGAGTAGATTTCAATATCCTTCGATTTTAGTAAAATATGCAACCGTGAAGCTTGAGGTGGAATGATCTTCTTCCCATGAATCTTTTTCCAAAAAGTGGCTTGATCATTACTCCTAGAGTACCCATAAGATGTTGTGTACCTGATCCTTGATCGTTTGGTTGAGTGGAACTTGAAAATTCTTCATGAGCCTTGGTTTTGACCTAGTCACGGCCCAGTTTTCAACTTTGGCATTGGCTTAGTAAACCTCAATGGATGAGGTTGGGGAAGGTTGCATAGCTTTCTAAGATGATGTACTTAGCTCCAATAGGGTCCATAATGTCAGAAACGTATCAGATCAACAAAAGTTTCAAAATCTCCTCGGAACCTGGAAATCGGCTCTCGACGTTTTAGCTCGGAAAACCTTGGTCACTGGCTTCGTGACCGGGGTTTGGCCTTCATGGGACCTAGGTAACAGGCCTTGTGAGTTAAGCTTTGTGGGGACTTTCAGCAGTGATCTACGGTATAATCAATATGTTGCCTTCTGCATGCATTGGCCAAATGAATCTGACCAGACTTGTGAAATCTTCTTGCCACTTTGAAACATGAACTTCGGAGTTGCCATACTCAGAACCTCGGTCACAGGCTTCGTGACCGGGGTTGGGTCTCCTTGGGACCTCGGTCACGGGCCTTGTGACCTAGGTTGGCTCCAACTCGATTCTCTTCTCTTTTTATGCTTTTATATTTTCTTCTTTTGTATTTTCTTTTCTGTTTATGTGGAATACCTGAGAAAAAGATGCAAAAATCAAAAGCAAAAGGAAATCTAATCTATTAAAGGGAAAAAAAACTTACAAAGTGGGTTGCCTCCCACTAAGCGCCCTTGTTTAAAGTCCTTTGCTAGACTTGGTCTTTATCCTATGAGAGATGAGAAGAATCCTCTGTCCTAAGACAAAGTTTCTTGGTCTTGACAAGCTCTGGCGGAGTTCCTTTAGGATTAGGAATGTTGTATGATTCGGGGTTGCTTCTTTACCTCTTTTCTACTTTGGCATGTAGTTCCTTTGTGGAGTTAGAACTGTGGATATAAACGTGAAGCTTGCTTGATAAAACCTTTTCCATTTCGAATTGCCTTCCAATGATGCCATCCACAAGCATATCTAAAACTCCAGCTCGTCTTTCTACGCCATCCAAGGAATTTTTAATCAGAAAATTCTTTCCTATGATCCCTTCAATTCCTTGGTTGAAAGTATCTTCAATCTTGTCTATCTCCCGTGCTAAGAGGTTACTTCTCTCATCATTACCCTCGCAGCTTCCACATTCTTTGATAGTGAGGATTGGCGAGTTGTTCTTCTACACCATCAAGCCTTTCTTCCATCGAAAAATCTCGTGTGGCGATTCCTTCCCTAAGAGAGTTTAAGTCACCTTGCAGTCCTTCAATCAGGTTGCTAAACTCATCCTTCTTCGCAGCTTCTTCCTCAAGGCGCGATTCATAACTCTCTTTGTCTCTCTCCAAACTTTGGAGCTTATTCCTTGTTAAGCTTATCTCTTTGGCTTGCTGATCCTCTAGCTTCTTTAGGTGGAAAGAGATTTCGTCTATCTTCCCAGAGATAGTTAAATCACCTTTGTCAATTTTTTCATGGATCATTCTTGTGCTCATCTCCTGTTGTTCGAAGCATCTTCTAAGCAAGGTCTCTATCCTTCCTTCTTGCAGCTTTTGTTGTACAGAAACGCCGGAGTTATCTTGGGGGAAATGATTTGGGGAGTGCATAGGTTGGTTCAAATGAGTTGTTCCTTGAGGTGTGGGGAACCAACATCTGTTGTCTTCAGGCATCATGGGAGAAGTAGTGGGAAACTGCATAACTTCTCTTTGATTCCATGCTTGATGTGGATTGGCGTTGAATCCTTCGGAGGGGATAGGCGTCATCATGCAACAGTGGACTTCACTTGATTCTTCTTTCTCAGTGGCCGAGTTACCACTTGATTCATTGACATATGTTTATTCTTCATTGATCTGATGGCCTCTATTCAGCATCCATTCCTCATACTCGACTTTGGTGGTGAGTTCTTTCCTTAGTTTCCTCTCCGCTTCTTCTCTATCAACTGCCGGATATTCTTGATCATCTTTCCAGCTAATGTATTCTTGGGGGTCTGTGAAACCCTTTCGAAGAGCTTCAATCTTTACTCCCAATTGTTCTTCCACGCGGTCAACAACATATGACAAGTTGGTGATCTTCTTAAAGCTTTTCTAGACATATTGCTTGCTCTCAAAGCGCTCCTTACTGAATTTGCTGTTGCGAATCTCTACTTGGTATAGTCGGTCAGTGAGGGATGAAAGCTTTGCTCCTATATCATCTTCAATCATAGAGAGTTGAACGCATAGATCTTCTTTGCATTTCTGCTGTGTTGCGATGAAATTGTTCACAATGAGCCTAAGTTCTTCAGTGTAGGCATCGGAGGATGACGCTTCATAGTCTTCATAAGTATCCACCTTTATGACATCTCTTGAATCAAAGTGATGATCCATAGAGGGACAGATTCGGTCCGAGTAGTGTGGACAGAAAGTATGAGATAATCTCATTGGGCGATCTCCAGAGGATCGAGGACGTGATGGACATCCATAGTGTCTCATCATAGGTGTACCACGAGATTGCTGAGATTAGCCAAGGTAAGCTCCAGAAGGTGAGCTAGAGAGTGGTCCGGAAGTGTCTCCGTCCATAGAGTTGTGTTGCGCCAACAGATGCGCAAGAGTAAGGTTGCAAAACTTCTCTGGGAGAGCATCGAACTTCATCCTCAAGGTCTCCTGAAACAATGCAAATCACAAAGGAAAATCAGTAGCACAATGTTCTAGACGTTACACTAGTTTGTAAATTTGCAAACAGCGCAATCTCTCCCCGGCAATGACGCCAATAAACTTGATGGGGTATAAAGTTTTTCTCAAAGGGACTACACAATGAATATGCTGCAAGTGCACATCAATCAATCATATAATTTAAGGTATATCGAATCCACAGAGAGAGAAGATGTATTGCAAATCAAGAGGAACAAGTAAAGCTAGAACTCAATAATAAAAAGGGGTTTTGTGTCTCGCAAATCACGCAAAGCAAATAAAATGAATGTAAATAATTATGAGATGAATGTTGGGCGCTTAAGGGGGTCTCTAGGGTTCAATGATGTGTCTATTAGAAATAATCAATGTAATGCATGTCTACTCCTAAGTCTCGGACTATGAAAAACGAAAGTTCGGCTAACCTATTGTCATAGAGAAAACCGGCTAAAATCCACTAATCCTATTACTCAACTATTGCAGGCAATAACATAGGTTTCAAAGTATTAAAATCAAGTTCAATCCTAATCCAATAAGACTCCATAACTAAGGGCTATGTGCCATTATGATGCGATACTCATCAAATCTAGGTTCCAACAAACTAAGCAAACGGTTTGAATTACTTAGATGCCTAAGATCAAAAGCTAGTTCATGCATTAAGAATGAGATAAGACCGAAATACAGTGTAAACGGATATGTAAATATAATAAAACTCGCCACTCAAAAAACAATGATCACCCCATTGACTGACCCTTTAGACCCAACTGGATAGTCTACTCGGCCATGCTCAAGGTTGTCATCGATGATATGAAAGAGTAAAACATAGATCTAATGAATAAGGTAAAGGTTTATAGATTACTTCTTTAGATCCGAAAATAACAAGATGTAAGGACTTCTCCTTTGACAAAGTTACAAAAGAATAGAGAGAGAGAGATGGTGGAACTTCAAAGCTTCAGAGAGATCAAGTTGCTTATGCGGCTCCTTGGAGGTGGTGTCGGCTTCTTGAGGTGGTGATGAACTTTCTAGGGTTTCTGTGGTGAACTTAGGTGGTAGTTTGAAATTTTGATGAGGCACACGAAACCCTAGCTTCATAAACTTGTATATATAGGTCTTGGGGCGCAAGAGATTGGCTTCTAGGGTTTAGGAAGGGAAGACTCGTCATCTTGATGAGTGTGGAGGCAATGGGCCGAGCCTAGTGATGGGCCAAGCTTCTAAGGCGGTGAAGGATGCTGGCCTCGGTCACGAGCTTAGTGACCAGGGTGTCCAAGGGGCCTGGCCTCGGTCATGAGCTTAGTGGCTGAGGTTTGGTGCTTTGGCGCTAGTTTGTCATAGCTTCATCTTCTGGGATGCATCTTCCAAACGGCTGAATGGATTGCTTTGATTCTTGTGCCATACGAATCTTGACTCTTCAAGCTTTCCAATGATATAGAGAACTCCAATATTGGTCCACGGGAAGGTCTTATAATGTTGTCAAACTTCTGATGCTTTGAAACTGCCTCAAAATGGGTCTTTGCTCCATTTTGATCCATAAAACCTGTAAAACCTCTTTGACACTAACAATACTTGATAATAGCCTATTTAGCTTTGAAATCATACCAAATCTCTCTTAAAACAATATGAATACCATAGTAAAAACGGGTCAAAATACGATGTTATCAAACATCACTACTTCCTCGGGTATACGTATTTTTACATCTACTGGTTTCATGAACTCTTCATCGACCTTATTTCCTTCTACTCTTATTTCCAGAGGCAATAAAGATGGCTGAAGTCTTTTGGAATTTCCCGAACCATGCTGGTTCAACTCTTCCTCCTTTTGAAAAGTGGCGCCCCGCTTCTTGTGAGATCTTCGTGAATCATGCCCGTCACACTGGCCAGGTATTTACACCCTTACCTTTGTTACTTCTTTTCATACTTCTATATATTAGCTTTTGTTATTACAACTTTCGTTTGTACAGGTCGTTGCTGACTTTAATGACATGGTTTGCTACTATGAACAACTTCTTCACGAGTTGTCTTCTTCCGCAGAAGCTGTAGCCACCAAGAAAATATATGCCGACCATGAGAAGGCTATTGCGGATATTAAGGAAAGAGATATGCTAAAGATTGATCGTTTGAGGAAAGAACGAAATGAGTTCAGGGGGAAGTTCAAGACTTCTCGCGATCCGGCTGAGCGATTGGCCAAAGATTATGAGGAAACGTACGCAGCTATGCGTTCAGAACAAAGTGTTATCCAAGCCTCAAATTTTTGATTCAAACATGAGACCATTGCTGTGCAGGAACAACTTGAAGAGAATTCTCTGAAGTACAACACATTGCTCAAGCTTTGCGTTCATGAAATACGGAAATCTGCTAGTTTGGCCCGGAAAAAAGTGAAGGAGAATGGCAAAATTCTGTTGAATCAGTTGTCCGAACTTGTTAATTCTGTTGAAGCTCGTGCCACCCTTCAGACTGATGTTAACGAGGTGAGGAGTAAGTTGGTTCTTCTTGGCAAAATTAAGGAAGGTAAGATTGATCTGGACGAGGAGATTGCCAAGGTAACGAGTTTATTGGCTGAGTTGACCTCCGAGCTGAACAAATTCGTCATTCCGCCCTTGAACCAGGAGCAGTTCGCTATTGCTTTTGTGGACTCTCCCTCTCTTCCTGGACTTAACTTTGACCTGCCAATCAAGCAGACCTCTCTTCCTCCTGCTGAAGCTCTTGTTCCTCGGCATGCTTCTTCTGATAAGGTACGAGTCGATCAATTTGGATCAAACATTTCCCCTCTTTACAGAGAATCATCTTGCTTGGCTTAAAGAACAATGTTATCTATTATAATAAATATATATAAAAAATATTCAGGATGTGTCTGAAGGCATTCCTCCTGATGTTGCTTCTTCCGAACCGGAAGCTCATCCTATGGAGTTGTCTCCAGATCATGGCGTCGACGACAACCCTTCGAATACTATTGTGGATCCTTCGGTGAACTCTGTTTCTGAAATGGTTGAAGACCCCATAAGGGTTGATTCCGCTTGAACTTTATTAAGCTTGTGGTTGTGCCCACTTATCGGGATATGTCCCAAATTTGATGAACTTGTTTTTAATTTTCACGTTATCTTTCACTCTACCCATGGGTTTTTAATACTATTTAAAATCCTTCTTAGCCATGAAGGTTTTGGTTATTTAGATGCTTATTTGGAAAAGACTTTTATATCTGACCGGGTTGCAAAGTCTGGTTTATTCAGAAACTCTTAGACAAGTTGTTTTCAAGAGAAAAAATGGGTTGATCAGACCCTTACCATTTTTAAAGAAAAACTCTATTTAGTTATTCTCAGTAAAAGTGCGAGGATGGAGCTCGGCTTTAAGCGAGAACTGAGCTCGGCTTTATATTTGGTGCACCTTCTCAGGAATCCTTGTGAACTGTTTGATAATTCAGAATAAAGCGATTTTTACGAACTTCGCGATAGTTCGCAATGTTGAGTTCGTTTCGCAGTAGGTTGGACTCAAAGATTGGGCCCTTACTTAGGGAAATGTTTACTAGGCCCACCTTAGCTTTTACCTCTTATGGTACTGACCTCGGTTTATAGGTTGTTAATGACTTCCCTGCATGTCATTAAACCCTACTCGAGTATCAAAACTTGCATGTACTTTTAAAGGAACAATTATTACTTTCATTAAATGCCCATCATTTGGGATTTCCTTTTATTCCATCTGTTCTCCAGAAATCCTTTCTACTTCCCTTTCGTCTTCACTGTAGTTTTTCTTTTCCAAACCTCTTTTGCTTCACCATGGATACCTTTGGCTACTACCCGCACTACGCCTCTTGTCCTGATTCTCCATCAAGCCCGCCACCGGCTTCCAGAGATGGATTCTTTCCGAGTAGGATCCGCATTCCTCATTATATTAATACTCTCATTGGAAGAGAGAAGGAAGAAGTCATGGTTTTCATGGATATGGTTTGTTTATTCGAATCTTCTACAGCTTTGTTCTGAATTTCCTGTATTTGCTTACGCTAAACTATCATCTTGTTTTTTTTAGCTTGATATTGAACACTATCACTACAAGAAAATATTGGTATTGCAACATATTTATGTCACGTTTAATTTCATTACAATTTAGTAACACAATTTGCAATATTTTTGCAATGATAAATAGATATTGCAATTTTGCTATAAATTCATTGCAAAATTACGACAAATAGTTTTGTTGATCAATCCGTTACTATTTTGCAATATTTATACGACATGTAAAAGTCACTTGCAAGAATTACAAGAAAGATTCAACAATTTAGGATCGTTGCTGTTAGGCAAGAAAATTATACTAAAATTATGTAGCAAAATATGTGACAATTTAGTCACTTCATTTGCAATATTATAATAACTCTTTTGCAACATTTATTTTACATGAATATGAAATTAGTAAAGAAAATAAAAGTTTTAAAAAAATAATTACTATGAAATACTTTTTAATGTAGAAAAGAGTTAAAAAAATTATCTGTTGTTGTCTTTTTTTATTCAAGAAGATAAATCCTGTTTTTAAACAATTATGTATTTGGTCATATCTAATTTTCTATTCGACAGTTTTTTTTTTGAGAAAGAAAAAGTTTATTAAAAAATATATAATTAATACTAATTAATATTTAGAGAGAAAATTTGATCAGACTAAATAACAAACTCAAAGAAGGGTTGAATTATATAGCTTCTTTGTTTGTATACCTTTGTGTTGTTATTGTTTTTTTTTTCTGTGTATTTTATTATTTGTTTCTAAATGTTTGATTCTATTATTGTCTTTTGATGTGTTGTTGGGTTAGTCTAAAATCCAAAATATAATGGGCTTAATTATTATTATGTGGCTGCTTGTAATTTTTTTTGTAATTTGAATAAAATAAACTAAAACAAAATTTAGTGGGCTTAGTTATACTAAATTTTTTCTTTTTGTCGGTATAGTTAAGAGTTCCTTTTTCTATTATGATTTGTATCAAGTTTTTTGATACTTATATAAGGAGTTTAAAGATTTACAATATTATTATCAGATTAATAACAAAAACCTAGATAAAGAGTATTAACTTCAAAAAAATTTTGTTCTTAATTGTTTTTGCTTTCTTAGGGTTTTGTTCATATCTTCTAAAATTCACAGCACTATCTAAAGTTGACATCAAGTTTTCTGAAGAGATCATTACTCGAAGACATTTCCAAGTAACCCAAGTAACTGGTAGTTGTGCTGTTCAATAAAAAAAGAGTAAAATAATTGAATGAAAACGCAATTCTTATAAGACTAGGAAAAGAAACATAAAAAACTAAACAAAATAAAAGTTAATACTATATGAAAGTAAAATATAAAATCAGATCAAGTTGGAAACATAAATTGACATGGTCAATTTCAGCTCAAACGTAAGTCATAGGATAAATATAGACAAGTCTCAGATGCATTCATGGAAGGACTAAACACTACAAGAAAATGTTGATATTGCAAGACTACAAATTTGTTGCTAAAGGTCAATATTTTGTTGCAAATATGAATTTGCATTAAAAATGAGACAAAATTTACAGTCTTGCTATTTGATTGTTGCAAATATGTATTTATCGCACAAATGTAGCAAGATTTGTAATGAATTTTTTTGTTGCTATTTATGAAACATTTATGCAACAATAGTTTTATTACAAATTTGTTGTATAACTGCAACATATGAATGCAACTACAGATTGTTGCAAGTTATTGCTACAAAAATGTATACAAATACCAAAAAAAATTTGTTATGATTAATTTCTTGCTATATATATCATAAAAACGCAACGACATATATTTAGAAGTTTTATGGTAAAAGTACGATGTTTCATTACAACTATAAATTGTCATAAATAAGTGTTACGTAAAACATATAACAAATATTGTTGCAAATTTTTAATAATGATAATTTAATATCCATTTTATGCAGATATTTTACGAGAATGATCAAAGCAAACTTGTTGCAAATACTTACACGTCATTTACAAATGATATTTCATTGCATTGTAGGAATTTAATTTAGTAATCATAATTCTATTGTGTCTTTGTAGGAATTTAATTTGTTTTACGACATTAATCTATATGAAAAGAATTTCTAAATTTTTGTTCTGGCACAAATTTAATTAATTTTTTTTATGACACTAATTTAAATTTATTTTAAATGCTTTTATTATAAAACTATTAAAATAATAAATAAAGTAAATAACCAATTTTATGTATTAATCAAATATCAAAATACCCAACAATGCATAAATCCAGAAATAATAAAAAAATAACCAAAGAAAAATCAAAACCAAATATGATATTAGAACTGAAAAATCACACTGCGCCTGATGAGGGACCTGATGAGAGACGAGGACAAAGGATATCAAGCATTTTCTCCAAACCTTCAAGCCTGTTGAGTCTTTCTTTGATTTCTATATTCTCTTGATTGATCTCCTCTAACGTTTGTTTAAGTGCCTCATATTCCTCCAACTTTTGCTTAAGTGCCTCATATTCCTCCAACTTTTGTTTAAGTGCCTCATAATCCAAGTGATTTTCAATGGTAGCTGGCACTCCAGCGTTAATTGAGAGTTCATGAGGCTGAGCTCCTAGACCGAACACATGACAATTTACTGCCTCAACAATCTGTATTATAATAAAAGGTTTTGGTAAACAACTTATTTATTATAAGTACTCTAATATATATATTTATAATAGAGTACTCTAGTATATAGCCGTAAAAAAAAAGTACTCTAGTATATATAATAGTTTTGAGGATAATATTAAATTACCTTTAAATAGATTTCATTTTTTTTCTTAGCAGTTATCTCCTCTATTGCTGGGAGTTACCTTAAAGCATAAGATCAACAAGATTTTTCTCAAATCCCTCACTGATGAGCTTTGCCCTTTCATCAACAAATTATCCATCTGTTTTTTTGTGCGTCTCCCGAAGAACATCAATGTATGATGCATGCCCCGTCTTTTCTTTCTACAAAATATCAATATAAACATTTAAATAAATAATTTTGGGAAAAATAAAAATAAATATTTCTTACCAAAATATCAGCAACTTTAGCATACGAACGTGAACCCGCTCGATGTTTATGAGGCCCCAAACCATTTCGATCAGACATCCGACTCTTGGAAGCTTTTTTGCTTTTTTCCTTTGATTTTCTGTTCCCCAATACTTCACCAAATCTGTGTAGTCATCATCTATAATCCAATAGGGCTGTTTACCCCTTTCTTTAACTCGGCTAATCATACCAATCAACTTAGTTGCAGCACATTTGTGGAATGTTTTCTTCACTTCAGATTCAAGTGCGGGATTCCAATTAAATTTTCTCTGAAAATATAAATATTAAGGCAAATTAGATTTATTAAAAATATATCTACTAATAACTAGGCACTGAGTTATTTTAAAAAATCAAGGTAAACTTATACAAAAGAAATCTTCGTGGACTCTAAAACCTCTATATATTTATTATGATTTTAAATTTAACAATTATATAATAACAACGTGAACAAAATACTAGGGAGTAAAATTTTATTTATTTATTCTGAATTACTGATGTTAATAAAAGGACGAAGATTCAGTTCTCTTAACATGTATTTTTATTTAAAAAAACAAGAAAAACTCATTTGACAGGATTACTTACAAGTAGAATTTGTAACTAAAATAAACGTGAACATACAAGTAGAAATTAAACGAAAATAAATGTTGAGCATCAAAGTAAATAAGATATCAATAAAACAAAATAAAGAGTCTATTTTAAAGGGAGTAAGAGTATATCAATTGGAATCGTATTCTGTTGAATCAAAATGAGGTACATCATCTGGATCTGAATCTGAACCTAGTTCTTCACCAGCAACATCATTGACAGCAACATCATCGATATCAACATCATCGAGACTGACAATTTCTCCTTGTTGATCATCTAAACTATCAACCGTTATATTTGGATCAGCCTCAACTAATGTATAATCATTCTCATATTGCAAAGGACTCGGATCCACCTCTTCATTGGATATAACCTTTCCTCTTGGTTGTATCTTTATTGCAGCATACCAATCACTTTCCTTTTTATTTATACGAGGATATGATACATAACATACTTGGTCTGCTTGGCTAGAAAGAATAAAAGGATCATACTTTCCGTATTTGCTAGCTCGGTTAACATCAACAATCCCTGATTTGTTAATGCGTATACCTTTATTCATTGTTGAATCATACCAACTGCATCTGAAAAGAATAACTCTAAGACCAACAACACCCGAATAATAGAGCTCAAATATTTGTGTTAAGATTCCATAAAAATCAGATTCTTTACTGGAATCACCAAATGCCCCTTTCACACAAACACCATAGTTAAATGTATTCCGATTTTTTCCGTGTTCTACCTTGTTAAAGTTGTAACCACGACAAAAAAACATTGGCCAAGATGTTCCTTTAGTTGCTGGACCCTGTACTAATTCGTGTAACCATATTAGATAGACACTACGGTTTGTGTCGAGTTGAACCTGTACAATATACAATAATTAGTAATTAATAAACAACATACAATATATTAATTTTTAAATCATATAATACTTACATGTTTCTGTAACCATGATGCAAAATACAACTCTTTTAAATCAGATATTCAGCCGCACTAGTAGTGGGATATAAGCTTTTCATTTCCTCAACAAACAACCTGTAAAAGCATATGTAAGATTTAGATATCGAATCTAACATGTTAACTTATAAGAGATTATTAGAAAATTATTAAACTAAATTAGAGACATGGTATACCTTCAAAACGTTGTAGATAACCACAATTCAGAAGAGTATATAAATGTGCATGCTTGTAATCTCTAGAATATAACCAAATGTCCTCAGGTTTACCACTACCTCTTCCACTCTGTAAAAATATTTCGGGAATATCCGAATATGAATAATCATATGCAACACCTCCATCATCATTCCGAGAATCATTTTGATTCTTAGTTTGGATATGCGATTCAAAATAATAAGAGCTAAAATCTGAAATTTCCTCGTTCACATATTGTTCCAAGATGGATCCTTCAATTTTAGACTTATTTTTTACTTTTTGCTTCAAGTGATACATGTATCGTTCAAACGGATACATCCATCTAAACTGAACAGGACCACCTAGTTTTGCTTCATGAGGAAGATGAATTGCCAAATGTTCCATCACATCGAAAAAAGATAGCGGAAATATTTTTTCCAAATTACACAAAATAACAACAATGTTATTTTTCATAATTTCCAGTGAATCTTTTTCTAACGTCCGTGTACATAGATCACAAAAGAACATGCTTATACCTGTAAACAAAATTACATAATTGACATAGTTTACTATGACAGTTTATTTCTTATCCAAAGTCGACACCCAATCAGGGTACTATATATAAATGGAAGTGAATTTATATCTAGAAAACATACCCGACAATGTTTGATGAATGTTGTTAGGTAACAACTCAGCAAAAGCAATTGGAAGTAACCTTTGCATAAAAACATGGCAATCATGACTCTTCATTTTAGAAAGTTTAACTCCATCAGAAGAAGATATACTTGATGCATAACCATCTGAAAATTTAACTTCATCTTTTAACCAATCAAATAAACATATCTTGGCTTCTGGAGATAATCTAAATAATGGAAGTGGATCTTTTCGGTTGCAAATCTCAGTCATGTGAATACAGGAATTGACATTGTATTTTGTCTTCCCTGGAACATTCAACACTGTATTGATGATATTATCAAAAACAATCTTTTCGACATGCATCACATCAAGGTTATGGCGAATGAGAAGATTTTTCCAATAAGGTAAATCCCAGAATATGCTTTGCTTGTGCCAATTAGGGGTTGCACCATATCCCACTATTTTTGGATGTCCTTCTCCCCCACAATTGACTGTTTTTGGCAAACCAGAAACATGAGTACTCCATAAATCTTCCCCGGTATATACTTCTGGTGGGTCTGAATCCACAGTTTTATTTTTTTTGAAGTTTTTCTTGTTACGCCGTAAACTATGATCATTTGGAAGAAAACGATGGTGACAATCAAACCAACATATTTTTCTCCCATTTTTGAACCAGAAAGCTTCAGTATCACCCATACAATAAGGACAAGCTAAACGGCCATGGGTTATCCATCCAGATAACATATCATATGCAGGAAAATCACTGATTTTCCATAAGAGCATAACTCGTAATGTAAAGTTTTACTTCATTGATACATCATACGACTGGATTCTATCACTCCACAAACCATTTAACTCATCTATGAGTGGCTGTAGAAATACATCTAAGCTCCTTTTTGGATGATTTGGACTAGGAACTAAAATAGTAAGGAATAAAAACTCTCTTTTCATGCACATGTCAGGTTGTAGGTTATATGGAGTCAGTATAACAGGCCATAGTGAATAATTTTGGCCAAACATTCCAAAAGGATTAAATTCATCAGTGCATAAACCAAGATATACGTTTCTAGCCTCATTAGCAAAATCAGGAAATACCTTGTTGAAGTGTTTCCATGCTTCACCATCTGATGGATGACACATTACGTCAAAACCATGGCTTGAATAATGATCTTTGTGCCATCTCATAAATGATGCTGTTTCTTTGATTGGTATAACCTTTTCAGTCTATCAGCTATCGGCAAATAAAGCATTCGCTGATATGGAACTTGCTTTCTTCCCGGTATTTTTGCACTTTTGAATCTATCACTTCCACAAAATCTACAGCATTCTAGATCTGCATCATTTTTCCAAAAAAAGCATACAGTTTTTCTGACACACATCAATCTTCATGTATGGCAAACCAAGCGATCGCATCAATTTCTTTATCTCATAGTATGAGGCAGGGGCATTATTGGGTTCGGGCATGTAGTCTTTCATCATCTGAGCAATGGCATCCATGCATTTCTCCGATAAATTATAATCAGTTTTCAGAGTCATATATCGAGACGCCAATGACAATTGTGAGAGTCCTTTTCTACATCCATCATATATTGGATTCTGGCTTGCATTTAACAAATTGAAAAACTTGTTGGCTTCTTCATTGGGTTCTTCTTCCATATTGAGATTGTATGATGTATGTCCAATTAAAACATCATTGACCATCTCGACATAAGACTTTGGATCATTCATGGTGATATTTTCTTCAGTATAACCAGGTTGATTATCAGTCTCATAGTGCTCTCCGTGGGAAACCCAAACAAAATAGTTGGCCACAAACCCTCTGTTATATAAGTGACCAGTAACTGTCTCCTCATCAAAAAACTTTCTATTCTCACATTTGATGCATGGGCAAAACATTTTTTGCTTCTGAATAAATAAGTCATGGTTTTTAGCAAAAATCATGAAATATTTTAGTCCTTCCATGAATGTATCTGAGACATGTCTATTTGTCTGATCTATTCTTTCATACATGATGCAGATCTAGAATGCTGTAGATTTTGTGGAAGTGATAGATTCAAAAGTGCAAAAATACCGGGAAGAAAGCAAGTTCCATATCAATGAATGCTTTATTTGCCGATAGCTGATAAACTGAAAAGGTTATACCAATCAAAGAAACAGCATCATTTATGAGATGGCACAAAGATCATTATTCAAGCCATGGTTTTGACGTAATGTGTCATCCATCAGATGGTGAAGCATGGAAACACTTCAACAAGGTATTTCCTGATTTTGCTAATGAGGCTAGAAACATATATCTTGGTTTATGCACTGATGGATTTAATCCTTTTGGAATGTTTGGCCAAAATTATTCACTATGGCCTCTTATACTGACTCCATATAACCTACCACCTGACATGTGCATGAAAAGAGAGTTTTTATTCCTTACTATTTTAGTTCCTGGTCCAAATCATCCAAAAAGGAGCTTTGATGTATTTCTACAGCCACTCATAGATGAGTTAAATGGTTTGTGGAGTGATGGAATCCAGTCGTATGATGTATCAATGAAGCAAAACTTCACATTACGAGCTATGCTACTGTGGACAATCAGTGATTTTCCTGCATATGATATTTTATCTGGATGGACAACCCATGGTCGTTTAGCTTGCCTTAATGTATGGGTGATACTGAAGCTTCCTGGTTGAAAAATGGGAGAAAAATATGTTGGTTCGATTGTCACCGTCGTTTTCTTCCAAATGATCATAGTTTACAGCTTAACCAGAAAAACTTCAAAAAAAAGAAAAATGTGGATTCAGACCCACCAGCAGTATATACCGGGGAAGATTTATGGAGTGCTCATGTTTCTGGTTTGCCAAAAACAGTCAATTTTGGGGGAGAAGGACATCCAAAAATAGTGGGATATGGTGCAACCCCTAATTGGCACAAGCAAAGCATATTCTGGGATTTACCTTATTGGAAAAATCTTCTCATTCGCCATAACCTTGATGTGATGCATGTCGAAAAGATTGTTTTTGATAATATCATCAATACAGTGTTGAATGTTCCAGGGAAGACAAAATACAATGTCAATTCCCGTATTGATATGACTGAGATTTGCAATCGAAAAGATCCACTTCCATTATTTAGATTATCTCTAGAAGCCAAGATATGTTTATTTGATTGGTTAAAAGATGAAGTTAAATTTTCAGATGGTTATGCATCAAGTATATCTTCTTCTGATGGAGTTAAACTTTCTAAAATGAAGAGTCATGATTGCCATGTTTTTATGCAAAGGTTACTTCCAATTGCTTTTGCTGAGTTGTTACCTAACAACATTCATCAAACATTGTCGGGTATGTTTTCTAGATATAAATTCACTTCCATTTATATATAGTACCCTGATTAGGTGTCGACTTTGGATAAGAAATAAACTATCATAGTAAACTATGTCAATTTTGTAATTTTTTTTACAGGTATAAGCATGTTCTTTTGTGCTCTATGTACACGGACGTTAGAAAAAGATTCACTGGAAATTATGAAAAATAACATTGTTGTTATTTTGTGTAATTTGGAAAAAATATTTCTGCCATCTTTTTTCGATATAATGGAACATTTGGCAATTCATCTTCCTCATGAAGCAAAACTAGGTGGTCCTGTTCAGTTTAGATGGATGTATCCGTTTGAACGATACATGTATCACTTGAAGAAAAAAGCAAAAAATATGTCTAAAATTGAAGGATCCATCTTGGAACAATATGTGAACGAGGAAATTTCAGATTTTAGCTCTTATTATTTTGAATCGCATATCCAAACTAAGAATCAAAATGATTCTCGGAATGATGATGGAGGTGTTGCATATGATTATTCATATTCGGATATTCCCGAAATATTTTTACAGAGTGGAAGAGGTAGTGGTAAACCTGAGGACATTTGGTTATATTCTAGAGATTACAAGCATGCACATTTATATACTCTTCTGAATTGTGGTTATCTACAACGTTTTGAAGGTATACCATGTCTCTAATTTAGTTTAATAATTTTCTAATAATCTCTTATAAGTTAACATGTTAGATTCGATATCTAAATCTTACATATGCTTTTACAGGTTGTTTGTTGAGGAAATGAAAAGCTTATATCCCACTACTACTGCGGCTGAATTACCTGATTTAAAAGAGTTGTATTTTGCATCATGGTTACAGAAACATGTAAGTATTATATAATTAAAAAAAGTAATATATTGTGTGACGACCGCATTTTTTTTTCTTTTTGGAACATGGAAATAATGAACTAATGCCCATACATTAAACATTCAAAACCATACAATAGCAAACATTTACATAAATGACCACGAAGGTCAACAGTTCTACCGGTTATAGCAATCCTTCGAAAGTTAACAAAAACCACAAAACTACTGGGTCCTAATCATCCCCTCTTCACTGCCTCGATTCCACGATCACGCCTTATCTTTACCTGCATCGACAAAAGTGGTGCATCAACATTTGGTAAACCAAACGCTGAGTGAGATTGATCCTCCCAACAACAGGTTATATGAAAGCCACAAGCAATTTCAAACAACCACAACAACAAGAAATCAAACACACCACACGTTAATTTCTACTCGATCAAATTCACGCATGAAAATAATCCCCAACCACAGCCCTATCAATTTCTAATCATCAACCCATGAAAAGAAAATCAATAGCATATATAAATAACCACTTAGCAATTCAAAACCCATGAAAAGCTAAAACTCACAAGCTTAGTAAACACACACTAAAACTCCACAATGACCCATGGAATTCACCAAGAACCCACGAAAATCACCATCATAAAACCAAGAAATAATACACAATTAAATCTTAACAAGGCACAACAAGCAACAATCCATGCTTCTCTAACTACCCCATAAGCCCCAACACAAGGCTTAATGTTAACTTTGGTCACAAACTCACCTTGAAAACAAAGATGATTTTCTGAACCAAAAACAACAATCACCCAACCAGCAGTGACTTCCCGCTCGCCAACAGTAGCTCAACTCACCCTACAGCCAACCACAACAACCAAAAACAACATTTAACCTAAACTGAAAAAATTCTAGAAACATCACAGAACAGTCAGCCTGAAAGATGGGATCAGGAAAAAAACCGTCCACCTTCAAATCCCACCGTTGAAAATCTTTCCCTAGATGTCCTGAAGCTACCCACAAAATTTCGTAGCGATCAGACTGAAGGTTCACTTGCGATCTTCCTTTGAATAGACGTTGGTCCAAATCGCGTCTGAGACAGAACAGTTCATGAAAACGCCTATAACTCTTTGAATATTGACTCAAATCAATATCCGCAAAAGGTCACATCTAGATATAGGTCTTAGCTACAATCCCAGAAAATTTCGTTACCTTTTCCTACTATTTGCTAGGTCGAAACTTTTTTCTACTGGACTCTGACAGTTCTGTCTCTCCCTCCCTTCACCAAAGCTATGAAGGATCTAGCCTTAGATGGACTCCCCAAGCTCAAGAAAGATCTCTCTTCCTCCTCCAAGCTCCACGCCACAAAGCCTCACTCCAAACCTTCCTTCTTCCAAGCTTCACAAAGCTCCACACCCTTGATCTCGCAAGATCCAAGCTCCACAAGCTCACAAAGCCTTCCTCTTCTTCTTCGCTTTTCTTCTTCTCTTTTCTTTCTCTTCTCTCACAAGCTCAACAAACTCACTCTCCCCCCTCACAATGGCGAGCTCAAGAAGGAGAAGAAGAGAAAATCAGTTTTGTTTCTCACTTGTTACTTTGAGAAAAAACCCCCACAACTTTCGAACCAATTTATGACACCCCCGGAACAAATCCAAATTAACTATTTCAACCCCATAGTTAATTTCTCGAGACTTGTCTAAGGTTCATAACTCGAAAGAGTTTCTAAATTAATTAAATTACTTAATTTCCAGAACACGGGCGTTACAATTCTCCCCCACTAACATAGATTCGTCCTCGAATCTTACGTTACCGTTCATCTCCAATGAACCCTAATCGTCGCAACGATTACTCAAGCCTTGGCCAACCCGACTAACTCAACACACACACGAGGTTTACTACCAACCTCCGAGGTTTTCCATCTCAGTCACTATGCTTATGACACCGCAGCATCATATGTGCTTATTGCTCACATGCAGACCAAATCCCATCACTCAAGACACCGCAGCATCTCCGAGTTCCGGGCATCTGCCATACCCCGCAGGATATCAACCATACCTTGCAAGGTATTACCCATACCACAGGACCCAAGACACCACAGCATCTCCGAGTTCTGAGTATCTGCCGTACCACTCCTCTCGGGGTAATATAACCTACATAAGTCTTGATATCCCATACCCCTCAATTCTGGGCAATATATCCTACGTCTAGGATATACACCTTACGAATCCACGGTATCACATATCACTCTAGGCTATACACCTTACGAGTCTGGGTACATCGCCAGTCACACTCTCAAGACACGTGGTCCTTCGAGCTATCGGCACTAGAGGAACTAGTCCTCTCATCGAGCAATAAGTCACACATCTATAAGCACCTCGACTGAACTACCTCCCATGATCCATGTAAATCCTCGCAAGGTAAAACCGGCATCACTCATATTCCAAACCCAGAATATCTGCCGTGCATAACCAATACCAAGGCACTTGTGCCATCAGCAATAAGAACTACCATCTTATTACTCCCATGCATTATCGCTTTTTAACACCAAAACGAAATACATAATCATGACTCCCAAAGTCATCAATAATAAGAAATACCCATCTTATTAAACACTCATAATGTAACATCGTTATACACAACGGAAATACAAAATGAAAACACATAGCATACAGCTACACCCCGAAACTGGAACCTCTCGATGGAACTCAAGCCGCAGCTTGCTTCTGGAACCACTTCCGGAACCTCGTTTCCATCCTAGCCTCTGGCTCCCAAGTTTCCTCCTGAGTCCTGTCACAGTCCCACAGAACTCGCATCATCGGAATCTTCTTCTGACGAAGCTCCTTGACCCTTCGCTCGAGAACTCTCAAAGGTCTTGCCTCAACGGTCATATTGAGCTGGAGATCTGACGGAATCTCAGCCAATACCTCGTCAACCCTATGCAAACACTTCTTCAGCATCGACACATGAAAGACCTTATGAAATACCTGCATAATCTCGGGTAACTCCAACCGATACGCTACCGGTCCAACACGCTCTACAATCTGGAACGGCCCCATATACCTCGGACTCAACTTAGTTGTAGTAATGGACCTGTTCGGACCTCTCAGCAAAGCCATCTTGAGATACACTCTATCTCCCACCTCAAACACAAGCTCTTTCCGCCTCTTATCGGCATAACTCTTTTGTCGATCCTGGGCTTCTTTCATGTTCAGCTTCAAAACCCGGATCTTCTCCGTGGTTTCCTGAACAAAACTCGCACCCAATGTGCTCCTCTCCCCCACTTGAGTCCAACACAAAGGTGTACGACATGGCCTCCCATACAGAGCCTCGTATGGAGCCATCCCAATACTCGCCTGGTAGCTATTGTTATACGCAAACTCTACCAAGCTCAAGTGATCCATCCAATGACCACCCCAATCCAGCATGCACATCCTCAATAAATCCTCCAGAGTCTGGATAGTCCTCTCGGACTGCCCATCTGTCTGAGGATGATAAGCCGTACTCATGTCCATCCTCGTGCCCATCTCCGCCTGAAACACATTCCAGAACTCAGATGTGAACTTAGGATCCCGGTCCGAGACAATGCTCACCGGTACTCCATACAGTCTCACAATCTCCTGCACGTACTTCCTAGCCAATACCGCAGCCCCATCGGTCTTCTTAATGGCCAGAAAACACGCACACTTGGTCAATCGATCAACGATGACCCAAATAGCATCCTTGGTCCGAGAAACTGGTAAGCCTACCACGAAATCCATCGTGATCATATCCCACTTCCACTCTGGAATGGGTAAACTCCGCAACAAACCACTCGGGACCTGGTGTTCTGCCTTCACTAACTGGCACACGTTGCACGCCGCAACCCAGTTAGCAACATCCTTCTTCATCCCGACCCAATGATAATACCGCTTAAGATCATGGTACATCTTAGTCGCTCCTGGATGAATCGAGAATATACTCGCATGCGCTTCACTCAGGATCTCGCGCCTCAAATCCTCGTCCAAAGGTACGCATACCCTCCCACTCACAAGGATAGTGCCATTCGCAGATACCTGATACTCAGAACCCGCTTCTCTCGAAGCCTTAACCAAGCCCTCATCTTTTTCATGAGCCAGCCGAACTCTGCTCAAAAGATCCGCCTGATTAGCTGCCTCTAAGCCCAAAGGTTCTTGAGATACAACACACAAACGCAATGTGCTAATCTCGCTCACCAAAGACTCAACCTCATGCTTCCGAGCTAAAGCCACCCGCTTCCGACTCAACGCATCCGCAACCAGATTAGCCTTACCAGGATGGTAAGCTATCTCCAGATCATAATCGGCCACTAGCTCCATCCAGCGCCTCTGCCTTAAATTCAACTCAGACTGAGTGAAAATGTACTTCAGGCTCTTATGATCTGTGAACACCTGCACCTTTCCGCCATAAAGATAAGATCTCCAAATCTTTAAAGCAAAAACCACCGCAGCCATCTCAAGATCATGGGTAGGGTAGTTGCTTTCATGCTTCCACAGCTGCCGTGAAGCATAGGCAATAACCTTTTCCCGCTGCATCAACACACAGCCAAGACCAACCCCCGACGCATCGGTATACACCACGTAAGGCTTGCCCGGATCAGGCAACGCCAATACTGGAGTACTAGTCAACAAGGCCTTCAGTTTTGCAAAACTCTCCTCACACTCCGAGGACCACACGAAAGGAACATCCTTTCCTGTCAGCTTCGTCATAGACTTAGCCAAACTCGCGAAACCCTTAACAAACCGCCGATAATATCCTGCCAACCCGAGAAAACTCCTAATCTCCATGGCATTCCCCGGCCTCGGCCAAGCACTAATGGCCCGAACCTTCTCTAGATCCACCGAAACCCCCTCCGCAGAGATAACATGACCCAAAAACCCAATCTCATGCTGCCAGAAGTTACACTTGCTCAACTTAGCAAACAACTTCTGTTCCCGTAGCTTCGCAAGAACCACACGCAGATGCACGTCATGCTCCTCCAGGCTCTTCGAATACACCAAGATATCATCAATAAAGATAATCACAAACTCATCCAGATACTCTTGGAAAATGCTGTTCATCAATCTCATAAATGCAGCTGGTGCATTTGTCAACCCAAATGGCATCACCACAAACTCATAGTGGCCATAACGAGATCTGAAAGCCGTCTTCCGGATATGTACCTCATTGATAGGAATCTGATGATATCCCGATGCCAAGTCAATCTTGGAGAACCAAGTAGCCCCTCTCAACTGATCCAACAACTCATCGATCCGAGGAAGAGGATACCTGTTCTTCACTGTGACTCGGTTAAGTCCTCGGTAGTCAATGCACAACCGAAAAATCCCGTCTTTCTTCTTCACAAACAACACCGGTGCTCCCCACGGTGAAGTACTCGGGTGAATAAATCCCTTACTCAGCAACTCTTCCAGCTGCCTCTTCAGCTCTGCCAACTCTGCTGGAGCCATCCTATAAGGAGCCTTGGATATCGGTGTCGTCCCCGGTTCCAACTCAATCGTGAAAGGATCCGACCTAGAAAGTGGTAATCCTTGCAACAACTGGAACACATCCTGGAACTCTCGAACCACTCGAATATCCTGAACCTTAGCCTCTCCAACAGCCTCCGGCAAAGAAATGGTAGCCAAATACGCCTCACAACCCCTCTCGATCATACGCTCGGCTTGCATAACCGAGATCGTGAGACTCCCAGAAGTCGGTCTCACCCCCTGATACACTAACTTCCCCTTGCCTCTGTCGAACTCGACACGACCTCGGTGACAATCCAGATGCGCTCTAAACTTCCCGAGCCAATCCATGCCCAAAATGACATCGTACAGCTCCACGGAGCAAATAATCAAATCGGCAGGCATAGACTCTCCCGCTACCTGAACATCCACGTCTCTAACCCGACCGTGAATCATCAGGAGCTTCCCTCCAGCAACCTCCACGAAACCCAAACTCACACCGGGCTCGCTTCGAACATTAGCCTTTTCAGCTAATTCTGGAGTAACAAACAATGCGATGCTCCCGTGTCAAACAACACATGACACTCAACACCCCCAATACACAAGGTCCCTGCACATACACATGTGCCGAGAACCTTAACACCCCAACAAGCAACCAAATTCCCCAACACAGAAATAAATTTAGATAACTCTAAGAAAATACCTGTGACCGGCCTGGAACTTGGCTCTCCGGACTCAACGATGGAATACACTCGAGGCGCTGCTGCCACCTGCCTAACAGGCTGCACCACTGTGGCCTCACTCTGCCGCAGCTTGGGACACTGAGGTCTAATATGCCCCGCCTCCTTGCAGTGAAAGCACACCCGAGAATCCACTCGTACCCCACCCTTCTTAGGACAGCTCGCCACTCTGTGATCCATGCTCCCACACCCGAAGCAACCCTGACCACCCAGACTGCCACTCTGCTCGGACCGGACTGCTGTGGCATGGATCTCGCCTGAAGACTTGGTGTAACCACTACAACCTCGTCTTTCAGACCCTCTTCAAGCAATGCTGCAGTCTCCACCAACTCATCAACCGTGCAAAAAGCCCTAACCATGCAACGGTTCTGCAAGTCAACCCTGAGACCCATCAGGAATCTCTGCACACGGGCCGATTCACTCTCAACTGCCCGTCTAACATAAGACCCGAGCCAGTTGAACTCCACCTCATACTCGCGTACCGAACGATCTCCCTGAGTCAATTTTGCAAGCCTCGACCCTAACCGGTTGAACGCCTCCTGAGGAAAAAACTTGGAGTTAAACTCCCCCACAAAATCCGTCCAAGCCATCTCGGCCTGAACTCTCCGGGCTGCCACACCCCTCCACCAGAGATGCGCATCACCCTCCAGATAATGGACCGCAATGTCCACTTGGTATCCCGCGGGACACCTACTCGAGAGGAAATTCCTCTCTATCCTCCTCAACCACGCATCTACGTCCTCAGGATTAGCACCTCTAGGGAAAAACCCCGTGCCTATCCTCTGCATCTGCTCCATCATCCTGAGGTATGATGGGAGCTCCTCAGCAACCGCAGCTGCAACCTGAGGCTGAACCTCAACAACCACCGGAACCACAGGAGCCTGAACTGGTATCCTCTCTGGAAACCGCTCCAACAACCTCGTCAAAAGATCGTGCAATGCGGTCATTTCCAGCATGAGCATCACCCGCTGCTAAACCCGCAGCACCCGCTGGAACACCAGCCACACTGGCACTCACACCGGCCACACCCTCAGACCCCACCTGACTAGCATGCGACTCCTCGACCCGCTCATCCGGCACACGGCCACGACCTCTACACGTGCCACGATCTCTACCACACCCTCTAACCATCTGCATATCCAGAAGCAAGGAGTAAGAAACACTAAAACACAATCATTACAATAAAGATAACTAACTGTGGAATCCCACAAGGCTCGAAGAGGATGATTCTATGACCCCATGCAACACCCAAACTATCCTAGAACCATATATGCTCCTAGAACCGTATGGGCTCTGATACCAAAATGTGACGACCGCATTTTTATTTTTTTTTGGAACATGGAAATAATGAACTAATGCCCATACATTAAACATTCAAAACCATACAATAGCAAACATTTACATAAATGACCACGAAGGTCAACAGTTCTACCGGTTATAGCAATCCTTCGAAAGCTAACAAAAACCACAAAACTACTGGGTCCTAATCATCCCCTCTTCACTGCCTCGATTCCACGATCACGCCTTATCTTTACCTGCATCGACAAAAGTGATGCATCAACATTTGGTAAACCAAACGCTGAGTGAGATTGATCCTCCCAACAACAGGTTATATGAAAGCCACAAGCAATTTCAAACAACCACAACAACAAGAAATCAAACACACCACGCGTTAATTTCTACTCGATCAAATTCACGCATGAAAATAATCCCCAACCACAGCCCTATCAATTTCTAATCATCAACTCATGAAAAGAAAATCAATAGCATATATAAATAACCACTTAGCAATTCAAAACCCATGAAAAGCTAAAACTCACAAGCTTAGTAAACACACACTAAAACTCCACAATGACCCATGGAATTCACCAAGAACCCACGAAAATCACCATCATAAAACCAAGAAATAATACACAATTAAATCTTAACAAGGCACAACAAGCAACAATCCATGCTTCTCTAACTACCCCATAAGCCCCCACACAAGGCTTAATGTTAACCTTTGGTCACAAACTCACCTTGAAAACAAAGATGATTTTCTGAACCAAAAACAACAATCACCCAACCAGCAGTGACCTTCCACTCGCCAACAGTAGCTCAACTCACCCTACAGCCAACCACAACAACCAAAAACAACATTTAACCTAAACTGAAAAAATTCTGGAAACATCACAGAACGGTCAGCCTGAAAGATGGGATCAGGAAACAAACCGTCCACCTTCAAATCCCACCGTTGAAAATCTTTCCCTAGATGTCCTGAAGCTACCCACAAAATTTTTCGTAGCGATCAGACTGAAGGTTCACTTGCGATCTTCCTTTGAATAGACGCTGGTCCAAATCGCGTCTGAGACAGAACAGTTCATGAAAACGCCTATAACTCTTTGAATATTGACTCAAATCAATATCCGCAAAAGGTCACATCTACATATAGGTCTTAGCTACAATCCCAGAAAATTTCGTTACCTTTTCCTACTATTTGCTAGGTCGAAACTTTTTTCTACTGGACTCTGACAGTTCTGTCTCTCCCTCCCTTCACCAAAGCTATGAAGGATCTAGCCTTAGATGGACTCCCCAAGCTCAAGAAAGATCTCTCTTCCTCCTCCAAGCTCCACGCCACAAAGCCTCACTCCAAACCTTCCTTCTTCCAAGCTTCACAAAGCTCCACACCCTTGATCCCGCAAGATCCAAGCTCCACAAGCTCACAAAGCCTTCCTCTTCTTCTTCTCTTTTCTTCTTCTCTTTTCTTTCTCTTCTCTCACAAGCTCAACGAACTCACTCTCCCCCCTCACAATGGCGAGCTCAAGAAGGAGAAGAAGAGAAAATCAATTTTGTTTCTCACTTGTTACTTTGAGAAAAAACCCCCACAACTTTCGAACCAATTTATGACACCCCCGGAACAAATCCAAATTAACTATTTCAACCCCATAGTTAATTTCTCGAGACTTGTCTAAGGTTCATAACTCGAAAGAGTTTCTAAATTAATTAAATTACTTAATTTCCAGAACACGAGCGTTACATATTGTATGTTGTTTATTAATTACTAATTATTGTATATTGTAGAGGTTCAACTCGACACAAACCGTAGTGTCTATCCAATATGGTTACACGAATTAGTACAGGGTCCAGCAACTAAAGGAACATCTTGGCCGATGTTTTTTTTTCGTGGTTACAACTTTAACAAGGTAGAACACGGAAAAAATCGGAATACATTTAACTATGGTGTTTGTGTGAAAGGGGCATTTGGTGATTCCAGTGAAGAATCTGATTTTTACGGAATCTTAACACAAATATTTGAGCTCTATTATCTGGGAGTTGTTGGTATTAGAGTTATTCTTTTCAGATGCAGTTGGTATGATTCAACAATGAATAAAGGTATACGCATTAACAAATCAGGGATTGTTGATGTTAACCGAGCTAGCAAATACGGAAAGTATGATCCTTTTATTCTTTCTAGCCAAGCAGACCAAGTATGTTATGTATCATATCCTCGTATAAATAAAAAGGAAAGTGATTGGTATGCTGCAATAAAGATACAACCAAGAGGAAAGGTTATATCCAATGAAGAGGTGGATCCGAGTCCTTTGCAATATGAAAATGATTATACATTAGTTGAGGCTGATCCAAATATAACGGTTGGTAGTTTAGATGATCAACAAGGAGAAATTGTCAGTCTCGATGATGTTGATATCGATGATGTTGCTGTCGATGATGTTGCTGTCGATGATGTTGCTGGTGAAGAACTAGGTTCAGATTCAGATCCAGATGATGTACCTCATTTTGATTCAACAGAATACGATTCAATTGATATACTCTTACTCCCTTTAAAATAGACTCTTTATTTTGTTTTATTGATATCTTATTTACTTTGATGCTTAACATTTATTTTCGTTTAATTTCTACTTTTATGTTCACGTTTATTTTAGTTACAAATTTTACTTTTATGTTCACAAATCATAAAAATTTGATTAGTCTTACTTCTTTTTTGTTTTGTTTGTGGTGTTTTTGATTTTTTACTTTTTACTATATATGTCTCTGTTTTTTGTTTTTGGTGGTGGCTTTTATTTTCAAGTGTAAGTAATCCTGTCAAATGAGTTTTTCTTGTTCTAGGTTTAGCAACTCTATATGCTATATGTCAATGAAAATTCACTGATTCATTGATAAAATGAGAAAAAAAAGCAGAATGATTCTTGAGAATATAGACGAAAAAGGAAAAAAATAAAAAATCTAAGTGGCATGTTTGCTTTAATAAGAAAGAAAATGACGTGTTTGTGTTAGAACAGAGTATATGTGACTATGAAAGTGTATGTATGTATGTATATAAACTTAAACCAGTGGATGCATAAGTGTCTTAGCGCTGCTCTGTTTTGAAAGCGGTTAGTGGAAAATTTAGGGGAAGAATACAAGTGATGCTCTGTTTTTATGCCACATATATCTTTCTTTGAAAATTACACCGACAAAATTTGATTTTGTGTAAAACAATTCAAATTCAATGATCTCTTATCGGCTTCACTATATTTGTTTAACCTTGTTCGTAAAATATTCAGTAAACTGAGTTAAATAATTGATAATCAAATTCATTATTTAGTAAAAATATTTTACCGCCACCATTTTCTCTCTTTCTCTTGCATTTCACGTTTATTTACATAATTTGGATAATTACAAACCTGTTGTAAAAACATACAGTTATAGCATATATGTGAATCTACTATATTTGTTTAACTTTGTTTGTAAAGTATTCACTAAACTGAGTTTAGTACTTTATCATCAGATTCTTTATTTTTAGTAAAAATATTTTCCCGCCACCTTTTACCGCCCTCTTGCATTTCTCACATATTTACATAATTTGAATAACTACAAATTTGTTGTAAAAATACAAAATCTGCGTTAATCTATTGAAAATGAGATCCATTTTAATAATAATATTTTTAAATAGTTTGTTAGTTTAAAATTATAGTGTTTTTAAAAACATTTTGTCGATAAATCCTGAAACTATAATATATATAGGTTTTTTACTTAATCCTATATATATATATATATATATATATATATATATAAACTGTGTATAATATATACATAAGTGTGTATGTTGATCAAGCTAAAAAAGTATTTTCCCGCTTTCAATTGTAATTCCCGCTTTTCATATAGTTTTATTTTTAATAATAGTTTAAAGATTTGGATAAATCTACTATCAAAATCTATTTTGATTGTATTATGCTTCATTATTTATTTATTGAATCTGTATGTGAATTCAACAAACACAGTTCTCTCGTTCTCTTCTCTCCATTTGTGCCTTTCTCTAAAGGTGAAAGCATTTATAATTTTTGTTGGTCAATATTTCTTTATTAAATGCTATAGAGTTTCAATACATAGATAGCTTTTATGGTTAAATGGTAGACTATTTGATAAAGTATATAGTTAATTTCTTTCCTGTAAACTAGAATTTTGTTGTCTCGTTTTAGTTACTGTTTTTGTTGAAAAAGTTTTGTTTAGTATTAACTTTTTTTATCACTAATTGTTTTTAGATGGATCCGATAGCACATGAAGGTCAAAATCAAGGAGAAGTTTCAGCTATCTTAGGTGTTCTTAATCCATCCAGACTTAATAGGACATTGTGGAAAGGAAAAAAATAAATATTATTTTCATTTTTTGGTTAAGTCTCATTTGAATAATATTTTGATTTCTTGTATAGGTTCAAACGTGATTCTATAGTCACTAATGAGATAAGATCGATCATTCGATCTGACTTTCCTGGTCCATATCATAATTGGTCAACTACACCAATCTATTTAAGGGAGCGATGGTGGAACTCGTTTAAGGTAAATGTAAATATATATATATATATATATAGTTTTTTTTAATAAAAATACATGTTAAGAGAACTGAATCTTCGTCCTTTTATTAACATTAGTAATTCAGAATAAATAAATAAAATTTTACTCCCTAGTATTTTGTTCACGTTGTTATTATATAATTGTCAAATTTAAAATCATAATAAATATATAGAGGTTTTTTAGTCCACGAAGATTTCTTTTGTATAAGTTTACCTTGATTTTTTTAAATAACTCAGTGCCTAGTTATTAGTAGATATATTTTTAATAAATCTAATTTGCCTTAATATTTATATTTTCAGAGAAAATTTAATTGGAATCCCGCACTTGAATCTGAAGTGAAGAAAACAATCACAAATGTGCTGCAACTAAGTTGATTGGTATGATTAGCCGAGTTAAAGAAAGGGGTAAACAGCCCTATTGGATTATTGATGATGACTACACAGATTTGTTGGAGTATTGGGGAACAGAAAATCAAAGGAAAAAAGCAAAAAAGCTTCCAAGAGTCGGATGTCTGATCGAAATGGTTTGGGGCCTCATAAACATTGAGCGGGTTCACGTTCGTATGCTAAAGTTGCTGATATTTTGGTACGAAATATTTATGTTTATTTTTCCCAACATTATTTATTTAAATGTTTATATTGATATTTTGTAGAAAGAAAAGATGGGGCATGCATCATACATTGATGTTCTTCGGGAGACGCACAAAAAAACAGATGGATCATTTGTTGATGAAAGGGCAAAGCTCATCAGTGAGGGATTTGAGAAAAATCTTGTTGATCTTATGCTTGAAGGTAACATCCCAGCAATAGAGGAGATAACTGCTAAGAAAAAGAATGAAATCTATTTAAAGGTAATTTAATATTATCGTCAAAACTATTATATATACTAGAGTACTTTTTTTTTACGGCTATATACTAGAGTACTCTATTATAAATATATATATTAGAGTACTTATAATAAATAAGTTGTTTACCAAAACCTTTTATTATAATACAGATTGTTGAGGCAGTAAATTGTCATGTGTTCGGTCTAGGAGCTCAGCCTCATGAACTCTCAATTAACGCTGGAGTGCCAGCTACCATTGAAAATCACTTGGATTATGAGGCACTTAAACAAAAGTTGGAGGAATATGAGGCACTTAAGCAAAAGTTGGAGGAATATGAGGCACTTAAACAAACGTTAGAGGAGATCAATCAAGAGAATATAGAAATCAAAGAAAGACTCAACAGGCTTGAAGGTTTGGAGAAAATGCTTGATATCCTTTGTCCTCGTCTCTCATCAGGTCCCTCATCAGGCGCAGTGTGATTTTTCAGCTTTATTATCATATTTGGTTTTGATTTTTCTTTGGTTATTTTTAATTATTTCTGGATTTATGCATTGTTGGGTATTTTGATATTTGATTAATTAATAAAATTGGTTATTTACTTTAGTTATTATTTTAGTATTTTTATAATAAAAGTATTTAAAATAAATTTAAATTCGTGTCATAAAAAAATTAATTAAATTTGTGCCAAAACAATATTTAGAAATTCTTTTCATATAGATTAATGTCGTAAAACAAATTAAATTCCTACAAAGACACAATAGAATTATGATTACTAAATTAAATTCCTACAATGCAACGAAATATCATTTGTAAATGACGTGTAAGTATTTGCAACAAGTTTGCTTTGATCATTCTCGTAAAATATCTGCATAAAATGGATATTAAATTATCATTATTAAAAATTTGCAACAATATTTGTTATATGTTTTACGTAACACTTATTTATGACAATTTATAGTTGTAACGAAACATCGTACTTTTATCATAAAATTTCTAAATATATGTCATTGCATTTTTATGATATATATAGCAAGAAATTAATCATTACAAATTTGTTTTGGTATTTGCTATACATTTTTGTAGCAATAACTTGCAACAATCTGTAGTTGCATTCATATGCAGTTACACAACAAATTTGTAATAAAACTATTGTTGCATAAATGTTACATAAATAGCAAGAAAAAAATTCATTACAAATCTTGCTACATTTGTGCGATAAATACAAATTTGCAACGATCAAACAGCAAGACTGTAAATTCGGTCTCATTTTTATTGCAAATTCATATTTGCAACAAAATATTGACCATTAGCAACAAATTTGTAGTCTTGCAATATCAATATTTTCTTGTAGTTTATGGTGAATACGGAGACCGTCAGTATCTTGGACCAAAAAAGAGATCTCTGGAGAAGAAGATCCGGAAGGAGAGGTCACTCCGGAAGACAACGTGGGTATGATGGAAATTATTCCCGAGCCGAAACCTTAATTGTTATAATTTTTTATTTTGCTGGGCCAAAGCCCATTGTTGCTTCTGTTTGAACTCGCTCCTTTCTTTAAATTTTAATTTGCAATTTGGTTTTCATTTACTCGCCTCATCTGCATTTATTTCTTGACTCATTTCATGCCATCATGTCAAATCGTTATTTGCGCCATTCTTGGAAATTAGGTCTCTTAAATTGATGATTCCTAGGCGTGTAATCCGGCATGTCTTGCTTGATTTTTCTATAAAAACCATTGGTTAATCATCCTGAATTCCCCACTTGTTCCTCTTACTCTCTTTCAATGGCACCAAACTATCTTTTTTTCCTAGGCATGCCGGTGTAAGCTCAATTTCTATCAAGAGTGGCATATATTTCCACGACGATCCAACTGCGGCATTGAACTCTGACGATGGCTCCTTCACGCGACCTCTAGGATGGGGAACTCCTATGACCGTCCCTTGTAGTTTAATCAAACAACTACCTCCTCATGGTCAGAAGACTGCAATAAGGTTTATTGAAAAGGTAAATAGATCATCACAAATCGTATCTCTCTACTTGTCTCAGCATTTGACTTGAATTTTGTATTTTTCAGTTGATTGCTAAGCACAAAGAACTCGATAGGGAAGGGAGTGCGCTGAAGGCGAGAGTTCGTGAAATGGAAAAGAAGATTTTCCAAATATCTTGTGAAATGTGTATCCTTGAAGCACACCTGTCGGACTGGATCGAACTTAACTTTGAAGAGTTCGGTCATTACATGCCACCAAGTGTACGCGGGATCGTTCATTTAGTAGGGCAAGGAACTGAGATGTTGTGTAGAAATATCAAACATGCTGCTCCTTGATCGTTCCTCATTGCTTTCTCTTTCCCTTTTTAAATGTTTTGCTGCTTCCAGTCCGCGAGGAAGATCTCCTTATAACATGAATAAAACTTTCTGCATATATATATTTTTAATAAGTAATAGCTGCACTCAAAATGAGTTGCCTATGTACCTATGTCGGGATCAAGCCAAATCGTAGTTCATTAAACATCATAATTGTTTATGAATAAAACTTTTTCAAATTCAGAATGTTCCACGGTCTCCGAACTAGGATTCCTTCTTGATCCGCTAACTTTTAAACACCGTTACGAATTACTTCGGTGATTTGATACAGGCTCTCCCAGTTAATTCTGAGCTTCCCAGCCCGACCACTTTTGTATTTTCAAATACTTTCCAAAAAATTAAATTGCTAACTTGAAAGGGTCGGTTCTTTAACTTCAAATTATAATAGCGCGCAATTGCTTGTTGCTAATTCTGAAGCCGGATTAAAGCTTGGTCTCGCCGCTCATCAATAGTGTCTAGTGCGTCTCCATCATTTGCGTATTGCATGACTCACTATTAAGGAGTTCGGTTCGTCAGAGTCCGGGCACAGTTAGTTCGGCTGGAACTACTGCTTTCATTCCATAAACTAATGAGAAGGGAGTTTCACCACTATCCCTTCGTGGAGTAGTTCGGTATGCCCACAAAACTGGTTGTAGCTCGTCATACCATCTTCCTTAAAACGATCTGAGCCGCTTATTTAAATTACTCAATATAGTTTTTTTTGCTGCCTCTGCTTGTCCGTTCCCCTGTGGATATCTTGGAGTGGAATAACTCAATTTTTACCCCCCATGTAGAGAAAAAGTCTTCAAAATCTTTTGATATGAACTGAGATCCGTTCTCTGTAATGATCTCGGAAGGAACTCCATAGCGACAAATAATTTTTTTCCATAGGAACGTCTTTACTACCGAATCCTTAATTGTCATATACACCTCTGCTTCAATCCATTTGGAAAAATAATCTGTAACGACCAGAAGATACTGCACACCTCGAGTCGATTTATGCATTGGTCCAACAATGTCCATTGACCACCGCATAAAAGGATAAGGAGTCGTGATTGGTGACAAGAGCTCGGAAGGTTTGTGAATGAGTGGAGCATGTTGTTGACATTTCACGCACCGCTGGGAGTATTTAACACAATTCTTGATCATAGTCGGCCAATAATATCCAAACCGTTTGATCTTAAAAGCCATCGACAGACCTGACGAATGGTTTCCACAAAGTTCTTCATGAAGTTTGCTTATAACAACTTCCACTCCTTCTCCATGAATACATAGTAAATATGGATCACTAGCACCTCGCTTGCACAACGAATCTTTGATTAAGCAAAACTTCATGCTAACGATTCGTAGTTTTTGTTCTTCCCACTTTGATTTTGGAAGTGCACCAGTCCTGAGATAATCTTTTATCGTGTCCCTCCAATCAGCCTCCAAATTGTTAGTGGGAATATTTTCTCATCAGTCGTGACATCAGAACCTATACTCTTAACAGTATTGCCTGGTAACATAAAAGTATCATCTTCAAGTTCCTCGTTACATGAGTCTTCTTATTCTTGTTTGGACTCTACCGAGCGGTCAACTGATTTCGAATTTGCTGATGGTTGGATTGCTTTGTTAGCTCGTGCCTCTGGAATCGGAATTACCTCAGATGCTAATGCTATATCATCTTATATAGTGGTAATGGGATCTTTTGCCTTTGGTGGACATCTCCACGTCGTGATTTTTCATGACTGCTCGGAAGTTGTTGTTTGTCCATTTGAGGAGTTTGTGATATTCCTATGACGTTTATACTTTGAGACTTGATGCACTCAACTAGAATAATCCTTTTTAATGCAGGGTCGGAAGTGGAGGCTAGTGCTGCCAAAGCATCGGCTGAAGTATTTTCACTTCGTGGAATCCAAACTAAATTGAACTTATCAAACTTCTTTGCAAGTGTCTTTACAAGCTCCAAATAAGCTTCCATCCTAGAACATATTTCTTCGTACTCGCCTTTAAATTGGTTCACAATTAGTTGAGAATCGCTATACGCCACTATTTCACGAGCTCCAACTTCATTTGTGAGGCGAAGACCAGCTAGTAATGCCTCGTACTCTGCTTCGTTATTTGAGGCTGGGAATCCCAAACGGAACGATTGTTCGATGACTTCACCTGTTGGGGTTATCAAACTGATTTCAACCCAGGATCCTTGCTTCGACGATGATCCATTGACATTAAGTTTCCAGACCTTATTGCCTTGCTCCTCTACTGGGCTATAGGTTGGGAGCTCGGTTAGAAAGTCTGCTAACACTTACGCTTTAGCACTGGTTTGATTTTGATACTCAATATTGTACTCATTTAGTTCAATCGCCCACTTTGCCAAACGTCCGGACTGACTTAGACTATGCAATCTGGTCCGCAGAGGTTGCAAAGTTAGAACTTCGTTTGGGATGAGATTGAAAATAAGGTCTTAACTTTTGCACCGATACCACAACTTCAAGTGCTAACTACTCGATCATGGTATATCGGGCCTCCGGACTGGTTAAAATCTTACTTACATAATAGATCGGTCGTTGTTCTCCTCTATATTCCTGCACAATGACTCCGCTAACCGCATTTCCTGAAACTGAAACATACACAAATAACCTTTCTCCCGTTTCGGGCTTAGAAAGTATTGGCGGGGTTGTTAGGTAAGACTTCAGCTTTTTAAATGCTTCTTCACATTTCTCGTCCCATACAAACTGTTTGTTTCCTTTTTGTATATACCTCGGTCGGTTATGAACGAAGTCTTTTCCTGATCCGCTGGATGCATTTTGATCTGATTATATCCTGAGAAAACATCCATAAAGCTCAGGAGTTCATGACCTGCTGTTGACTCTACCAACCGATCGATATGCGGGAGAGGAAAACTATCTTTTAGGCACGCTTTATTAATGTCGGTAAAATCAACGCATACTGTCCATTTGCCATTATTTTTCTTTACTACAACTGGATTTGCTAGCCAATCTGGATATTTTACTTCTTGTATGGATCTTGCTTTCAACAATTTTTCCACCTCGTCATTGACAGCTTTTGCACGATCTGGTCCGAGCTTTCTCCTCTTTTGCTTGATTGGTTTGAAACACTAATCTACTTGTAACTCGTGTGATATTTTACCAGGATATATGCCTGGCATATCTTCTACTGACCATTCGAAGGAATTCTTGTTTTCTGTCAAGAATTTATTGAGCTTGTCTTGCAATTCTGCACTTAAATCTGAACCGATCTTAACTATCCAGTCCGGCTTTGTATCATCAATTGAAATTTCTTGATTCACATCATCCAACTTCAGTCCACTGGGAAAGCACGGCTCTTTTTTTATGGTCGAATTCATTAATTGCTATTGCAATTTCATTCGATGGTGAGCAAGGTAGCAGGACTTGATATTTCTTGATCGCCCCTGATTGTTTCCACTCTTGTTGGTGTTGGAAATTTTATACATTGATGATAAGTGGATGGTACTGCCCTTATTTGATATAACCACGGGATTCCCAATATTATGTTATACGCAGCCGGTCGATTGAAAACTTTGAATTCTATAACTTTTGACACTCCGGACGCGAATACGGGAAGTTTGATGGTTACAAGTGACATGTTTGTTTCGCTTGTGAATGCTATTAGTGGAGCTGGTGGTCCCATGATTTCAGTTTGGTTAATTCCCATTCGATGCAATGTGCTTAGAAAGATTAGATCAACCAAACTACCATTATCAACTAATATTCTTGTCACTTCATAGTTTGCTACATCAAGTGTTATGACTAGAGTATCATCGTGAGGTTTAGCTAAACTTCGAGTCTCAGATTCTTCAAACGTTAATGTGGTGTTATACTCAAATGATTCGGCTTTTGCATTCTCAGCCATGATTGCTGCCCGCTTATGCCTCTTGATTGCCCAAACTGAATCATGGCACAACTTGTAACCTCCAATAATGACATCAATCCGTCCTTTTGATGGTCCGGCTTGATCTGATGTCCTTTGCTTCTTCGTGATTGGTTTGGAAACTTGACCGTGTGTTCGATCCTTATTATCATTTCGCACGAATTCTTCGAGATTAAAACTCGCAAGTCCTCCAGAAGACCAGAGCTCGGCTAAATGCCGCTTTAATACAATACAGTCTTTGGTTAAGTATCCATTTACCCAATGAATTTCACAGTAAGATCCCTCATTTTGGACCCAGGTTCTGGAGGATGTATATCCCGACCTCTCTCCTCTTCAGTATGGTCGTCCGACATTAATATTACTTGGAGTAGCCCCAAAACGTTTTACTCCACCGTTCTCTCTTGGCTCGAACTTCCTTACAGGAGGGTTTGTTGTTGGTTTAGGGAAATGATACTTCTTTGCGAAAGTTGTTTCTTCTTCTTTCGCTTCTATCCAGCTATTAGCTCGAAATAGAGCATCTTGAATTGTTTACTGTCAGTTCTTCCCTGAACCTTGTTTCATGCCAAAGTTCATTTTTCAATGCGAATAATGCTGCAGTTTAAGAGATCCCTGGAATTTTTGCCAGCCATTCCTTCAATTTAGAAATATGCCTCTGAAGGGGCTCTTGTGGTCCTTGTGATAAATTCCACAGGTCACTATCAGATTTTCCTTTCTCCATTAAGACGGAATAGTGAATAAAAAAAGTGGAAGATAGCTCGTTGAAGCTATTAATTGTTCCCGACCGAGCTGAGTAAACCATAGTAAGGCCTGCCCGGACAGATTTTGTGAAAGTAACTTGCAGAAACCAGCGTCCTCTTTGTGTGGCTCTAGGTCTATTCATCCTGCTGCTATTTTTAAGGCTGCAAGGTGACTTTTTGGATCGCCTTGACCATCGTATGTTGGTAAATTTATCCTCCGAGTGTCTTTGATCTTGAAACTTGCAATCTGTGTGCTGAATGGGGATCGTCTGGTTTCCTTTATCCCCCTATCGTTGTCCGTGGCCGAACTTGTAGCTCGGTGAAAATTCAATTTCATTTCTCTCATTTCACGACGAACAGCATCAAGCTCCACATCAGAAGCTTGGATGGCCGGATCTTCTCCATCTTCTAACTGTGGAAATACAACACATCTAAATTTGGTTATGTTGCAAGATTTGAACGAGTTGGACTTCTTTTGCTATAACCAATAGAGTCATGACACATAATGGAATGAACCAATGAATGACTTACATATGTAATATTAAGTTAATTTTAGTTTAAGTAGATTATTTAATTTTAAATAACAAATATTGAAGGAACCAATGATGGCTTACATATGTGTAGAGACGTTTTTCATCGATTCTAAAAGAAGAGACGTATCTCCTTCTCTCTCCATCTTTTTCTTTTTTAATTAAGATTTTAATCAAGGGTTTAGATACCCTGGCGGTGTTGCTCTAAGAGACCTTTTAAAAACTCCCTTTACAGCAGTCATCTATTGATTGATTTAAATATTTTTGACAAATAAATTTTTAATTAAATAATAAAACTGTAAAAAATATTATTAGTTTATTTTTGAGATACCTTTGGGGGCATCTAAGTGATAGATATGCTCTAAATTTCCTAAGTATGGATATGTGTGGAGGCTTGTGTCACTGAAATTGTCTGTCTGTTTAATATTTTCGTTGTCGTTGCTTAATAGAATAATAGAAAGGAAAAAATGTCAAAAAAAACCTTGAACTTTCAAATTGAGGACGTTTAAAGCGTGAAATTTCAAAAATACCATTTATATGCTCAAGTTTTTCGTTGACTCGTAATTAAATAGCAAACTTTCTTTGACTAAGTCATTTGAGACATATCGTCAAATTGACGTTTATGGTGTTAAAACGTCTGTTACAACTTCTGTTAATCAAAACGATGTCATTTCAAGTTTTATTAAAAATCATCAACTTTCAAATTGTGGACATTTAAATCCTCAATTTTTTTTAAAATGTCATTTAAAAACTCAAGTTTTTGTTGGTTTCATAATTAAATACCTAACTTATGTTGATAAAACTATTTGAGGCATGACTTTAAATCAAGTGACAAAGCAGGTTTAAGGGGTGCAATTGCCTGTTAGCAGCTCCGTTTAATCAGAACGACCAATGTTCGACAACTATTTATCATTTGTCTTCTCTTTCTACTTCTGGTCGCTTCATTGAGATCCAACCATAATCAAAGAGTAAAAAAATATTCTCAAATTAAAATCCGTCTTTGGAGAAACATAATCCAAAAAAGTCTTTTCCACTTGGAACCTCCAGAAAATTCCCATCGAATTCTCTAAAACCCCTCAAGAGATTGAGTTTCTTAAGTGCTGGTGATAACTAATTTAATATTATTTTATCGATAACTAACTAAATTTTATGTAATATTTGTTGGAAAGTCAAATAACTGATTCAATTTCTAATACTCACCATTTTTTTTAAAGCTTCATAATTAAATCTTTAACATTATTTTATCAGTAATTTGACTTCCCAATGCATATTAAATAAAATTTGACTAATTAAATTTAAGCGTTAAGTTTTGGCGATAACTAATTATTAATTTAATATTCATTGGGTTGTTAAATAACTAATAAAAGAATCTTAAAGATTTAAGATAACTAATTAAATTTAATCATAAAAGAATAAAAGAATCTTAATTTAATATTCATTGGGAAGTCAAATAACCAATAAAATTTTTTTAAACCTTTAACTCTGTAAAGCTTAAAAACAAATTGTGAGTACAAGAAATCGAATCTGTTATTTGACTTCCTACTGAATATTAAATCAAATTTAATTAGTTATCGACAAATTTCGTTGGATTATGTTTCTCAAATGATGGATTCTAATTTGAGAATATCTTTTAATCTTTGATTATGGTTGGATCTCGATAAAGTGACCAAAAGTAGAAAGAGAAGACAAATGTTAAATAGTTGTTGAACATTGGTTGTTTTGTTAAGATGGAGCTGCTAACAGACAATTGTACCCCGTAAACGTGCTCCGTCACTTGATTTAAAGTCGTGCCTCAAATGGCATAGTCAACAGAAGTTAGTATTAAATTATGAAATCAACGAAAATTTTGACTTTCTAATGACATTTTTTAAAAAGTTGAGGATTTAAGCTTTCACAATTTAAAAGTTGGTTTTTTGAATAAAACTTGAAACAGCATCGTTTTGATTAAACGGAAGTTGTAACAGACGTTTTATCGCCATAAACGTCAATTTGACGACGTGCCTCAAATGGCTTAGTCAAAGAAAGTTTGCTATTTAATTTTGAATCAACGAAAAACTTGAGCATTTAAATTAAATTTTGAAAGTTCAGGCTTTAAATGTCCTTAATTTGAAAGTTCATGGTTTTTTTTGACATTTTTCCCATTGTAGAAAGCACTCACTTTCTTGGTGCTCTTGAGGTTAGTACAAAAGGTCATTTTCTTCCTACTTATTCAAAGGTAGTTGATCTCACAGAAGTGAAGCCCCGTGAACTTGTACGGTATGGTTTAGCATGCTTGGAGACATTGGCAACAAAAGGAGAGAATGTGCAAGAGAATGCAGAGAAAAGATATGGACTATGGTTAGTAATATATATATATTTCTCCAATGAGTTTGTATAATCTTAGAAATCGGAATTGGACATGGTAAGTTAGTTGTTATGATGATAGATAGCAGGTGGTGATGGTACAATTTGGTTGGGTTCTTTGGATGTCTCAGTCTGCTTCATAAAGACGGTAAATAAATAACATATTCCTCCTCTTGGAGTTATTCCTATTGGTACTGGAAGTAACTTCTTGAGGAGTGGTAGTTAGGGTGGTTCATTTCCTTTGCTTGGAGATATGCTATGAAAATAACACTACATATTGGTCTCATTGTCTAGGTATAGATGCTCATTTGCATATGAATTCCACAATCTTCACAATGAGAAACCGTATTTAGCTCAAGGGCCCCTTCCAAATAACTAATAAGGTTGTATATCAATTGTTGGAGGTGGACCGAGCACACTAATAAGGTTGTATATCTATTACCGTGAGAGTGGATTAGTTGTTGATTGTGTTTAAGGCCTATGGATTGACATGATTAGTTATGATTGAAATCCATTAAGATGCTAGTGATCACCCTTTCTTAACTATCATTTCCCTAAGGTTCATCCTTTAGTTATTGAAGTTAAGAGTTGTCTTTATTTACTTAGTTTACTTTCAAAGTTTGTTTTCATCAACCTTATTTGATTATTGCTGAGTTTAAGATGAGACTTGTATTGTTGCTGTGTTAGAGCTAGCTTCTCCGAGGATCGATAATCCATTATACAACTGAAACTAAGATTTTTAGCTACTCTAAGCAGAGAAAGACAGCAAAGCAATCAAACTAAGCACAGAGAGACAAAAGCACAAGTTTTTCAATCAATTGTAAGTATAAAAAATATCGAACCAATGGGTGAATAGAGTTATGCAAAAAGGATGTGATCAATAACAAACAATTCAAGCCAAATATAAAAGATTGGTTTTTATCTAACAACCTAAGTGAGACTTCTACTAAAAACCTTAATTGATACTAGAGATGGTAAGGTCTGTCACACTTTAGCACATCGTGGAACTAAGCAAGCAAAATCACAGAACTTTTGACTGCTCGACCACACTGATCGAGTGGTGTGGTCGAACGCTACTGTAAAAGCAGGGAAAAGCTACAGTGACCAAATAGACAGAAACTACAGCAAAAACAGAGAAAAGCTACAGTGCTCAAATGCCAAGAAAACTGTAAACTATGGGGAAACTATAGGGACTTCAGGGGTGGATTCATAGGTTTGCAAACACTCTATGCTACTAGTGGTATCATCTAGAACGTTCATCAAAGGACATCCCTAGACAACAGACATCATAACCAGCTCAATCCATGGGTCGTGGTAGAGAGCCTCAAGATCCAACCCGGTCAGCATAGTGTGAGTTGATCGGATCAGGCTTAAAGTGTCAGTCTATTAAAGTCAAAGAGGGTTCATAACAAGTGAGTAAGTGGAGTCGTGACATAAATCAACGTCTGATGCATCCACCCTCACGCTATTGTACCCTAGTCCCTGGAAAAAGTCGATCTAATGACTCAAGGCATGGGTCGTGCTCATGAGACCATATAAAATCATGCTCTTCTTGATAAGGGAAGAACAAGCATTAAAAACACTCACCCAAGAGGGAATCAACCATAGTGATGATCAATCAGTCTAACCACATCAATACAGAGTGAGGCTACCCTATTCCATCCCGAAAACCCCTAAACGGACTACTCACTCATCATGATCATCACTTGGGTCCGAAACCCAAAAAAGCCTAAGCTTGACTTATGTGATAGGTGATAATCTGATGAGCAAGGTTGAATAAGAAATAAAATGCAAATACTAATTTTATTGAAAGTTATGCAAGTTTACAAAACCCAGAAAATGAAAAACTATGAAGAATAGTTAAGAATAAGAGAGAGAAAAACGAGAGCTAAACCCTAAAAATCACTAAACTAAGCGGCGCTACTACTTGTTTTTTTTTTCTTTAGGTTTAATGAGGCACTTTTACACTAAGTGACAAAATTGGTTATTACAATTGCGAGTTTTAAGGAAAAAATGTAGGAGAGTGCCACTCGACCCAGCAGTCGAGTGGCTTGGTCGAGCACCCACTCGAACGAGCATTCAAAAGGTGTTGTCTGGTTGGCCTATCGAGTGGTCACTCGAACGGGTGGTCGAACATTCTGTTTGAGTGCTCTGGTTGAACCACTGGTTTGAGTGCTCTGGTCGAACCACTGTAACTCACCAGCTTCACTGCATGTCTTCACTGCATGACTTCACTGCATGACTTCACTGCATGAGTTCACTGCTTGGGTTCACTGCATGGGTTCACTACATGGGTTCAATGCATGGGTTCACTGCATGGGTTCACTGCATGACTTCACTGCATGGGTTCACTGCATGAGGTCGAACCAGTGGTCGTACCAGTACTCTCTACACATCCACTCTGGCTCAGCAGCTTTACTGCACTTCATGCTCCAAAACTCCATGAGCTCCATAAGTACCTGAAATCACCCCAAATATGCAAATGCATGCAATGCTCGTGCAAAAACACTAAACAACCTATATGAATGATAAATGCATAAAATGGTATGAACAATGACTAAAATTCTATACTAAGTCATGATAAAAAGATGGTAAAAACGTGCTAAATACAGTGTTATCAACTCCCCCAAACTTATCATTTGCTTGCTCTCATGTAAATAGAAAGGATGAGATGAAAGGAGTAGTGTGAAAAGTGGGGACTCAGAACCTAAGCAAACTAAGCAAACCTCTAATGTCAATGTCACAGTTAATAGTTCTAGAATGCAATTCACAAAAGTTCTACTTAAAAGCTTTAGCCTTACTCATAACAGAAAATCCAACACTAAGACTCAGCCATAAGCAAGCATTCAAAGTAAACTATCCCTTTAACATTGATTAAGCACGAACTGGTGAATCATGATATGCAATAACTGTAACTCATTTGGTTGAGGGACAAGTTTTAAGAGATAAAAGTAATCTCTTCTTCCTCTGGTTTAAGCGCAAGTTTCAGGATTTCTCATTGAAATGGATTGAATTTAAAGAGAATGCTAAAGGTAGAGCCAACTGGTGCATACAGGAGTATACTATCATCTACCCATGAAGAATCAGTGACTCTTCTAACTCTAAAATCTCAGAAACTGATCCTAGTTCTACCCCTTGTGCTTAAAAGCTTTCTTTTATTTTTCTTGACTCAAGGATCGTTTTTTCTGTTCTTCTTCTAAGGAGAGGATGTTTTGCACTTTTTCCTTTACTATCTAGCAGATCTGGGATTTTTAAATTTTTCTAAGCTCTGGTTCGACCTCATGGTCGAGCGACTGGTCGAGTGACTACTTAAGTGTTTCGTTTCTTTTCATTTTTACTGAGCCAACTCTTAGCTTTTTCTTCCAAATCCTTTACTAGACTCATACTTCTGAATTTATCCTCTCCAAAGGCTTATACAATTTTTAGCAAACTCTTTCTCTTTTTTTTTTTTTTCATTCTTTCCCAGACTCAAGCTACAACCTATTCAAACTCCTTAGCCTAATCTGATTCAAAAAGTGTGAACCAGAGACTACATGAGAGGCTACTCCTGTCGGCAAAACCTAACACTTTCTCTCTAATTAAATCCAAAAATAGGCCTCACCTCTCTCAGAAATTGATTCATTGGTTTGAAAGGAAGTCTTTTTAAGCTTGGTTTTTGTGAAACTGTCTCAATGGTGGAGACAGTTACTTGGATTAGCAAGGGTGGAAAAAAGTTTAAAGAGAATCCAAGTATTTTGAGGTATCCATGAGTTAAAGTTTTAGAGCATATCATGATAATTAAGTTTTCAAATTTAGGTTCAAATTCATAGGGATAATTTACAAGCACAGCAAGCATTAACCAAGTGAGAGTGCTAAATTTAAATTCCAAGCAAGGTGCAGCCTTATGTTTCAAACCTAAGTGAATGCATTAGACAACTTATAACTATGGCATTGAAATTATATGTTTGATTCTTAAGCTATTTACGGTTTTAACCCATCATCATCCCCTATGCATATGTACAATCCTAAATGACATACTAAAACTCAATCCTAAAATGTAAATGCAACTACATGACACTCTGTTTTTTTGTGAAATCGTTTTCTGAAAATTTTCAAATTTATAATTTTTTTTCAATGCACATAAAAGATGCAAATTTGAATAAGAAAACAAGGAAATATGTCAAATGCATCTCTCAGACCCTCCCTCAAACTTAAATTACACAGTCCCTTGTGTAAAAGAAGTTCAAGAGATGATTTGAGGGACTAAAACAAAAGAAATCAAAACATGTGTGGTATCTACAGTGATAGTGATGAGGGGTGATACCTCAATCGTGTTGAGCATAGAAGGCACAAATCCTTGCCTGTATCTCTTTCTCATTGTGGAAAGGAACCATGGTGGTGAGGGAATCATCAATGTGGTCTGGATCAGCGTCTGGGTGTGGCTCGTACGACCTACTCGACCCAGGAGTCGAGTAGTGGTGCTCGAGTGGTACTGTCTGGTAGGGCACATGATAGGACTCGAACCGTGCACTCTGATCGTATTCAGCGTAGGACTCGAACGGTGCACTCTGGGCGTACTCGGGATGTGGTTCGAGTGGTGCACTCGACCCAGGTGGTCGAGCGGTGCTCTCTTCATGCTCACCTTGGTCCAGTTGATGCTTAGGAGTGGTGGAGTCTGGTGAAGAATACTCCTGGCTCTATATGTTCCACTGGTTATTTCCTGAGACTCTAAACACTAGAAACACATCAAAAATACCAAAAATATAAAATCTTAAAGCAATATATATAGGGATAGATATGGGATTTCCTCCCAAGTGAGCTTGTTTTAAGTCACATAGCTTGACTCTTCATACTCATTTTAATCAGGTGGTGGGTCATAGAGAGGTACTGGAGACTCCATTTGAAAGAGCTTAGGTGGGTAATGGAGGCTGGAAGCTGTTGTTGCAATGATGTAAGCTCTACTTTTCCCTGGTACACTTAACTCCTTGGTGACTTTCTTGGGAGAGGAACTATTGCCATTACTCATGAGCTCTACTATCTGAAGCTTCATGTCTTCCAGGTGCCTTGTAAGCTCATTCTCAGCCCGTTTTGATGCCTTGATAGTCCTGCTCAAGTGGTATGGTCGAACGTGAGGTCGAACAACCTGTCTTCCCTGCACGTCCTCTCGAGTGGTATGGTTGAACGTAAGGTCGAACCACATGTCTTCCCTGCGCGTCCTCTCGAGTGGTATGGTCGAACGTGAGGTCCAACCACATGTCTTCCCTGTGCGTCCTCTTGAATAGTCATATGATGCAGTTTTGACTATGTTGGTGGTATCGAGCTTAGACATCAAACCATACGTTTTTGGGAACATGGGGGTATTGCTCGACCATGAGGTCGAGTCGGGTGGTCGAGTGACCTCTGAGACTTCTTCATTGGCAGTAATATCCTCTGTTTGTGACGCAACTGCATCCTCAAAAACTTCTGTTCCCATACCAACTTTATATGGGTCTAAAACCTCTTCAGGGCTCAAAATGTCACTGTTGGGATCTCCAACTTCCTCTTCTTTAGTCAAAGCAATCTGAACGTGATCTTTCTTAGGAGGCTCCTTGAATGGTGCATCAAAGAGATGGTCATTACTTTAAGAGAGAAAAGTTGCCCATAAATGGTTGGCTTTTTGGCAGCACTATCAAAATCAAACTTCAGCAATAGATCACTTCCCAGATGAAGATCTATCTTCCCATTCTTTGTGTCAGTCACAGCACCAGCAGATGCTAAGAATGGCCTTCCAAGAATTAGAGGAGCTACTAGCTCCTTATCCATTTTCAACACCAAGATGGCACCTCAACATGCCTAATTCTGATAGGGGGATTCTCCAGAAGACCATAGGAACGTCTCATAGTCCTATCAGCTATCATCAAAGAAAGCTTACTTGGTTTAAAATCATCATAGCCCAACTTCTTGGCTACAGACAGAAAAAAAGTGATCACAGAAGCTCCAAGACCACATAGAGAGTTCCTGAAGACTTTGGTTCAGAGAGCATGGGAGAGTGAATGATCTAGGGTCTTCAAGCTTCTCTTGCACTATAATCTCTTTCTCAGTTATAGCTTGGCATTCATGGCTCTTTGCAACTAGCTCTCTCTTATCCAGTAGCTCATCTTGCAGAACAGCTTCAAATCCTTTCTCTATCTGTTTCTAAAGTCTTACTGGGAAAGGACATGTGGCATGTATGTCAGAAATTCGATTCTCCTTCTCAGCAGGTGACGTGGCTCGACCACTCAGTCGAACGGCCTGATTGAGTGGCTCTTCCTCTGAAGATTTCCCAGCAGAAAAATTTTGTTGAGTGAGACCCTCCCCATCTTGAATGTCACTATCCACAGTGAATGTTGCATTTTCTTCTCTGGGTTGTGACTCTTGATCATTACTCACTGAGATTGCATGGGTAGTGGTATGCATCTGTTCTTGATGCATTGTAGGAGGAATGTGACATTTTTCAGTTGAGTGAAGCCTGTTGCTGGGGGAGAATTTCGTTAGAAAGGCGTTCTTACATGCATCCCAAGATGTGGATCCATGGCGAAGGTTCCTCATCCAGAGGCTGGTTTTGTCTCCTAAAGAGTGAGGAAACAATCTTAACCTGTCCCCATCTTCAATTGCACCAAACATCTTGGAGATGCAGCAGAGCTGCTCAAACAATTTCAGATGTCTTAAAGGGTCCTCTGTTGGTAGACCAAAGAACAAGTTGTTTCTAATCGTGGCCATGAGCTTAGTCATGACTGCAAACACATCATGTGCATCATCAGGAATATCTATGCCGTTCCACCGTATGTAGTTTGTTGGAGTATCCTCTGCTCCTAATAGATGTGTCATTGACTCTCTGGTGTACTCCATCAGGTAACTCGAGCTACAGGGTCGAGTGAACAGTACCTGGGAAAAAATGAACATTTTCCAGAGTCAATACCAAGATAGTAAAGTGAAAGAACTTGATCTTGTAAGTAGTGAAATCCTAATTGTAACTCTAAAATCACCCAAATGGCAACGACACCAAATTGAAACTAAGATTTTTAGCTACATTAAGCAGAGAAAGACAGCAAAGCAATCCAACTAAGCACATAGAGACAAAACACAAGTTTTTCAATCAATTGTAAGTATAGAAAATATCGAACCAATGGGTGAATAGAGTTATGCAAAAAGGATGTGATCAATAGCAAACAATTCAAGCCAAATATAAAAGATTGGGTTTTTATCTAAAAACCTAAGTGAGATTTCTACTAAAAACCCTAATTGATACTAGAGATGGTAAGGTCTGTCACACTTTAGCACATCGTGGAACTAAGCAAGCAAAATCACAGAACTTTTGACTGCTCGACTACACTGATCGAGTGGTGTGGTCGAACGCTACTGTAAAAGCAGGGAAAAGCTACAGTGGCCGAACAGACAGAAACTACAGCAAAAACAGAGAAAAGCTACAGTGCTCAAACGCTAAGAAAACTGTAAACTATGGGGAAACTATAGGGACTTCAGGGGTGGATTCATAGGTTTGCAAACACTCTACGCTACTAGTGGTATCAACTAGAACGTTCATCAAAGGACATCCCTAGACAACAGACATCATAACCAGCTCAATCCATGGGTCGTGGTAGAGAGCCTCAAGATCCAACCCGGTCAGCAGCTTCACTGCACTTCATGCTCCAAAACTCCATGAGCATCATAAGTACCTGAAATCATCCCAAATATGCAAATGCATGCAATGCTCGTGCAAAAAACACTAAACAACCTATATGAATGATAAATGCATAAAATGGTATGAACAATGACTAAAATTCTATATTAAGTCATGATAAAAAGATGGTAAAAACGTGCTAAATACAGTGTTATCAACAACATAAGGAAATTTGATATCCCATTGGATCCTTGACAAATCCTTTTATCACCTGTCAAATATCATGGAGAACAAATATTTCTTTTTGTGGCCAAAAATTTCAGGTTGTCCAAATTACTTGCATTGTCCTCTTTCTCTTTGTATACCAAGTTCTCTCTTTGCTTTGTCTCTTTTCTCCTTTGGTGTTTCTAAAGAGAACGTGATGGCTGATTTCTGGTTATTTATCTTTTGCCCTGAAGCTTTCTCGTATTTTCTTAAGACGGATTTCAGGACTTTGCAACTTTTGATGTTTGACCAGATATTCTGTTTCTTTCAAGGGATGCATCTCTTCTGAAATATGTTAATCATCCATATTTCTCTCTCTTTGCAGATGCCTTTAAGTGATTTCAAAAATTCATTTATAAAATGAATCATGGATTTATTCTGAAATATTTAGATATATCTCCTATCCAAATTGTAAACATTTATATTAAATGAAAAAATCAAAGACAATGATAAATTTCATGGAACACTTTGTCCTGATACATCTGCAGATGTATATTGTAAATGTTGGATTTCATAATGTTGTATGATTAACACATGTCTGTTGAACTTAGATAATTATTTGGTTCGGTATGAAGTTCATAAAGATATGTAATTCACTGTCAAAATTTGGTTCAATGTATATTCGGTTGTATAAACTCGAAACCATTGCAGATTCTCAGTTTCCAAAGTTATGCTTCCATGGCTATGATAGGATTCCACCTCACAGATTACAATCAGATGAAAGGTTCAACCTACAATCACATGGTTACACTTTCATCTCTTTAGGCAACCAATGCATATCTTCATGGTTTTAAAGGTTGGTTTTCAATCTTTCTCAAACATTAGTGTGCAACGTATAACCAATTGATTGTAAAACCAATTTTTAGTTAATTTTAAAGGTGATAACCCAGATTTTCTTGCACCAGTTGGGTGTAGACATGAATCCTCTGACGAACTCTTGTCACCAACGGTGAAATTTTTATCACTTTTTCAAGATCAATCGTTTCTCCTTGATCATTCTCCATTAATGAAATCAACCGGAAAACAAACGATATATATCAACAATTCTGTGGCTACAACAATAAAAGGGTTTCCACAAAATAGTTTTAAAAAAACAGACACACATCTAGCACCCAACTAATGAGTGATTCAGATATATGATGCTTTCCTCTCCCTCTTGCAACTTGGTGTAATTATGTTGGTCATAGTATCCACCTTAATCTATTTCTTTGTAATCTCTTTTGGATACCGTGTGTATGACATGTTATATCTCTGAACGATTATATCTTACTCTCAAGAAACAACATCCAAGACGTCATGTTTATGTCCAAACCCATGAATAAAAGTGACTGGAGACGATGGTGAATGGAGAATTTTAACTATAAGAATAATTTCAAAGGCTTTGAATCAAAGCCATATACTTCCTGGAAACAACATTGGTTTTGATTGGAAGGTGGAGTTTCATTTTCTTCTTAGTTCTAGACAACAGAGCACTAAAATCAGTGAGAAGAGGATGCAAGCAGAGATAATCATATAAAATGAAGAAGTATCCGAAGAAGAATCAAGTCAAAGGAAGCTGTAATTTTATTATTAAATCAAAAAGAAATTTAAATAAAGGCTATAAGTGATTTTAAGCCTAAGCATAAATGGTTTTGGTTTCATTGTATAGGTTAAGTAGAAGACAATAGTTATGATGATGTTTTAAGTTAGTACTAAAGGGAAAATTGACAAATTGTCTTAGAGATCAATTTTCCAATATATATTTATAGTGAGACTCATGAATGCAAAGTACAAGATGATATTTTTCTGAAAACTCCTTTTTATTCATTCTTCTAAGACTGTAGAGGAAATACAAGAGAAACGAGAAGAAGAAACTCACATAATCGAAGAAAAGATGACGTTGACATTCATAAGAAGCCTAGGAGCAAGTTTAACCCGGACGAACAAAAGCTTCAGTTCTAGAAGAAGAAGATCTTACAAATATCATATGAAATATTTTTAAATTAATACTGCTACTCACCAAAAAATTATTATTCACAAACCCTATGAACAATATATATAATCATGTGGATATAATGTTTTTGGCAGTAATATATGATCTACCATTCATATTTATTCTCACTTTAAACAGCACGAGAAGTGATTGTTATATTCTTATTTTTATAGTTTTGTAAAACTAAGTAAATCATTTAAGTTTAGGACTGAAGTATCAATCAAATCTAGATCTTGAACATGCAATGCTTACTTTGAAGATTTTTTTCTTTTCATAGTGGGTGTTGATCATTTAAAAATTTAGAAAGAAGAATGTTGTTATAGTTAATTTATCGTTTTTAGATGCAAAAATAAAAAAAGAATGTATTTAAATTACTTTTGGTCAAATTTGTCTGAAATAGTATATAAAATTTGCAAGAGTCCATGCATGCATGGGTTAAAAATATAGGAACAAAATAATAAACTAAAAAAAATAAAATTAATGAATAATAAAATAAAGAAGAAAGTGGCATAGAGGACGCTTTGTATTATAGCTAGGGATGTTAATTTGTATTTTTATGAATTATTGGGTCCAATTTATACCCAAAAATTTGAGCTCATGCGTTAAAAAAAACTGTCTATCTTTCAAAATTATAACATACTAGTGGGTGACCCACCATTCGGACGGGATATTGATTAGGGATTTGGATGATTGTTAGTCAATATAAGAGTACTTCAATATTTTCTTGGTATATTGTGTTTGTTGGTGTTTGATATTTTTGTATGTTTTTAACCTCATGAATTTATGTATGTGTATCTTGCTTTATCTTTTTTATTCAACAAATAGTAAAAATCAGAACCTCTAACAAAAACGATTTTATTGGAAACTACCCCCCATTGAGAACCTTTAAAAGTTCAGAGTTGTCATTCAAGTTTCTAGAAGCTCTTGTAAGTATTCCAATGTTGAAAGAATCTTTGTTCGCTTGAAGACCAATTTTGACCATCAAATTACATCTTTTTTTCATGTAAGGTATTTAAATTCAATAATTTTTTTCATAATTATAAAGCTGACAATATAAATGTAAGAATGTATTTTAAATTTTATGTACATTTTTGTTGAACTAATCCTACTTTATTGTTTATAATTATACATCAGAATTCCATAATTTTTAAACATGAATTTTCTATCATAAGTTCAATTCTAATATGACAAAAAAAATTAGAAATTAGAATAATAATAATTAATACATTGATTTATTTATTTGTAGGTAAATATTTTTCTAAACTATAAAATATAAATCTAATAAGACTAAAAATATTAAATTAGAAAGAATAATAATTATTAATACTTTGATTTATTTGTTTGAGGGTAAAATTTTTAAAAACTATATAAATAAATCCAATAGCGGTAAAAATATTAGATTGGAGTATTTAAGAGTGTTTTCTAAGGAGATGAATTTTCAAATACTTTTCAAAATTATTATTCTAGTAATTATGAAAATTAAAATCTAAACTTAAAACTAAAAAATGATAATTACTTATGCATCACAATATTAGAGTTTTAAATGAAAAGAATTTAAAAAGAAAGATTAGAGGAATAGTAAATGACTAATGAGAAGAGAGTATGTGTTTATTTTTAAGAGTATGTGAATGCTGAGGTGGCCTTATGAGAAGAGAGGAACATGTTACTTTATATATACTAGGAAAGAACCCGTGCATTCCCGCAGGTTTTATTATACTTTGATTTTAAATAATTTATTTTAACTCTTTATTTCTACTATTGATTTTTTTTAGCTTTGATCAGAATATTTATTATCTACATTTTTTCTTGATGTTATGTGTAATCTCTTTCATATACTATTTTAAGTATTTATTTATTCTTCTTGTTGTTTTTCATCTGTTTACTATTTGAAGTTTTCTATATATATATATATTTATATTGAATCCATCTCCCTTTGTCATGTTTAAATTCTTATTTTTTCTATTTTTTTCTTTCTATATAATTTTCTATCTTCTTGAATATTTTTATGGCTTGTAATTTTATAGGTTAGAGTCAGATTTTTAACTTATTAAATCTTCTAATTCGTTATTTTCTTACCTTGCATTAAAATTTATTTATCTTTATTTATTTGAAAATAGCAGTTAAATCACTCAGAAAAATAAACTAAAAGGATATATTTGTTCTTCTATTTTTGTTTTTCATCAATTTACCAATTTGAAGTATTATTATTTTTATATATTTCATTGAATCCATCTCTTTTTCCATGTTTTGATTCTTAATTTTTGTATTCATATTATATAATTTGTTATCTCTCGATTTTGTATTGAATACTTTTTCATGGTTTATAATTTTATAAGTTGGAGTTAACTTTTTAACGTATTAAATCTCATAATTCATTATTTTCTTATCTTGCATCATAATTTAATTATATTTATATGTTTTATGTTTTTAATTGAATTTAAATCACATTTACTTATGATTTTAATTGAAATTTAATGATTTTATGTATGATTAACAGTTGTGCATATATTAATATTTATCTATGCTACTTTTTGTTTTTAAAAAGGAGAGATTAATAGCTTATATAATTTCACAGATGAGATAATAAAGTTGAGATTGACCAATAAAAGAAGGCTGATGTGCTGAGCGAGCTGATGTGTCATTCCCTGGAGAGTTCGCTTCAACTATTATATATAGGATACTACTTGGTGACCCGCCCTTCAGGCGGGATCTTGACTAAAGATTCAGATTATTGTTAGTCAATAATAGAGTTTTTTTTGTTTTCTTCTTGGTATATTGTGTTCATTTATTTTCCATTTTTTGGTGTTTGATATTTTTCCGTATGCTTAATCTCTTGAATTTATGTGTGTATCTTTCTTTATTGTTTTTGTTCAACAAATACTCAAAATCAGAACCTGCAACAAAGACGATTGTATTTAAGATTTAATATCATTCATGTATTATACTCATTCGCAATATAGAGACTATGATGTATCGAATAAGGTTAGATAAGTATTACACTATTTTCTTGTAATCTTCTATCTAAACAGAGCTTAGACAATGAATCATGATCTTTATATCCAACATTTACACCTTGAGCTAATGCCCAAATAAAGAGATTCTGAAGTTTTAACTTTGACATGTAATTCACTTTCATAAGTTCTTCTTTCTTCTCAATGTAATCTTTTAATTACTCCATGTCCTATGTTTGTGTATGTGTCCGCCTCTACGTAACATGATTTGCATTTGCTATATTTTTTACAGTTAAATAAACATATTTTGCAAAGTTCAGTTAGTCCTCGTTGGTCTCAGAATTATTTAAGGTGGTCTTGAAAGAGTTTTGTTTTGGACTCACGAACATTCTCACATTCAACATTGACATTCAAAGCATTGGACCCATTTGTTCTTAAAATTTGAGTGGTTTAATCTCATAAGTTCATGAGGAAAATCAATTTTAAGTGGAGTAAAAACTCACCCGTTATATTTTCTATTTAAAGAAATTCATTTGTGTTGTTGTTTCTTCTTACTCTTTCTTAATGCCTAAGAAAGAAGATTGAAACCACTAACAGTTAACGCAAAGTCATGTCTCTTTCCATCATTCTCAGCAACTATACATCCCACTTTGATTATGTCACTTGTTACGTCTTGAAGAACACTCTGTATACTCCTTGATATAATGTGCCTCTTCATTGCCACTTTTAAGATATCTCTCCATTAGTTGATTGCTTCTAATGGGCTGACGGCGCATGGCTTGAGATTCATGTTTTTGACATGTAGTTCATATTAAAATATGTTATCAAATATATACAATGTTATCCTATGTAAACCTTACTTGCTAACACATAAATATGTTTTAAAATATGTTTTCTTCTCCTTCGTAATTAAAGCTCTTTTCTTAAAAGACTCTAAATTATATGGTATTAGGAAAACAAATTGGACCAAATCTTGTCAATCAATAATGAGTAAGATTTTGAGAAGATGTTTTTGATGGGAAACATTGTCGTAAATGCAGGAAGAAAGAAAGAGCACTTACAATGAAAACATGATAAAAGATTGAACCTCATACAATATGTTTTCATGTTATATACTTAACTTTTACTATCTTCTCAGGTTTAGTTTTTGCGGTCATTCTCGATGTATTCTCTTTAATCTGAACATTTTAAATTTTCTCTATAAGACTTTACTCAACTTTGTTCTATTAAAGATTGGTTTTGAATATGTCAACGTTTTGGGATATCAAAGCTTATATTTTTTTCTTTTGTGTCATCTGATTCATATTAATAAGGATGGATAACCCAAATCCTTAAAGAAAAACAAAGAAACTACATGGTTGGTTACAACAAAGCCCCCCAAACCACGTCCAAAAATGGCTACTCAAAAGCTTATCTTTTAACATGCATTCTCATATGCCCTTTAAAAATTTAGTGTTTTCATTCTCATATGCCCTTTAAGTATTTCACTATTGAATGAATATTTGTTCGTTTGAACATCGATTTTGACTATCTAAACGCATTGTTTTTGTTATTCCATGTAAGCTATTTAAATTTAATAGTTTTTCATAATTATAAATCTGAAAATATAAATATAATCAATGTATTTTAATTTTTATGTACATTTTTTGAACTAATTATTATTGATTTTTGTAAGTTATATATCATAATTTCATAATTTTTAAACACTATTTAGAAACCGGAGCTTATCTCTAATAACATGCATTCTCATATGCTCTTTAAAAGTTTAGAGTTATCACTCAAGCTTCTAAAAGCTCATGTGAGTAATCCACTGTTGAACGAATATTTGTTTGCCTGAACACTGATTGTGACCATCTAAACACATCTTTTTTTGTCTTTCCATATAAGCGATAAAAATTTGATAGTTTTCGTAATTATATATCTGGCAGACAATATAAATGTAATCAATGTATTTTATTTTATGTACAATTTTTTGAACTAATCCTTATTGATTGTAATAAGTTATATATCATAATTCCATAATTTTTAAACATTATGTTTTTAATCATGTGTTCAATTCTAATTTGAAAAAAATAGAAATTAGGATAATAATTATCAATACTTTGATTTATTTATTTGAAGGTAAATATTTTTCTAAACTATAAAAATAAATATAATAAGACTGAAACTATTAAATTGGAGAGAATAATTATTATTAATTCTTTGATTTATTTTTTTGAAGGTAACATTTTTAATACTATATAAATAAATCCAATAAGGCTAAAATGTAAACTTAAAACTAATAAAAGTAATTGTTTGTGTGTCATAATATTAGAGTTAAGTGAGAATCAATTAAATTTAAGAGTTTAAGTAGTTAATTGTAGAGTTAATAAGGTATGATGATGTGTCAATTTTTTGGAATAGGTGAATGCTGAGGTGGCTTCACCAAAAGAGAGGAAGATATTACTTTATATATATAGATATAGATAGCTTAAATGGGTTTAAATGGATTCAAATGGGTTAGTGTTTAAATGAGTATAAATGGGATGGGTTTAAATGGGTTGTAACTTAAATGGTTTGGGTTTAAATGAGATGGGTTTAAATTGGGTGGGTGGGTTTTGTAGCTGATGTTATTGCTGTATTTAGTTCATCTAATGAAGTTGCCTATTTATACAGAAACTAAAACTTGCTGACCAAGTTATTTAAGTCGGTTAGTATGTGAGGCGATGAAACCATATGGATGATCATTATCCCATTCTAACACTCCCCCTTCATTATCTATTATGATTCATAGATTACGTACTATCTCGTTAAAAATATTATCATGGAAACCCCTATTGGGATAATAAAAATACCATGACAAGGGAAAAGAGTACGGTGATCATCTCCCCCTGCAAAAGCTTAGAAAATATAGATTAATCTTTTCCTTTATAGGTCTCTTATATCACTCTCATTCTCTTCACTTCTCTTGATGCATGACAATGAATTTGGAAGAGTGAGAAACATTTATGATAATATATCCCTTTGATGTATATCTTCTGCTTGTTATTTGTTGCCTCGTTAAAAATATCATCATAGAAAAATGTAGTGGGACAAAAATTATGATAAGGGAAAAAGAGTGCAACCACAAATGTTTTCATATTTCTTCCCTGGAAACATCGTCTCTTAAAGATGCATTCCGATAAACTGATCTTGTTTTACTGTTGGAGTAGAGAAAACCTTTTATATAGACCTGTTGCATTGTCGTTGGCGCAAACATGCTGTATATCGATCTTTTTGTTCTTCTTGAGTTAGTGCTAACAGAGAAGAACCTTGAAAGAATATTATTTTAATGTTGCTCTTAGTATATTCTTCTTTGATTTGGGCGACAAATCATTTAATGTAATGATTTTGGCTTCATTTGGAGAAGTCGTAAAAAACATATCCAGCATCTGAAAAACCAAATATACAAAACTTGGGGTTTCAAGAATAAAATATTTTTTAGTGAATCATACCTTGAAGATAATGGAATATATTTTTGATCTCATATTAATGTTTACACGTAGATGATGAGTTATATCCTGCAAGTAAATTAGTAGCAAATACTATTTCTTGTTTTTAAACAATTTTCAAGATATAAAAGTCCACTGATAGTACATTTATAAAGTACTTCCCTGTTATCTTGACAATGTCTGAATGGATCTGCTTCAACATTCAGAGGTCTAATCACCAGTAGAGTACTCACAGATTTACTTTATTCATAATAAAGCGTTGTAAAATCCTTGTAGTATAATTTGATTGATGCATAAATATTTCAACTTGGCTTTTAGAGCCTAAAACAAAAAAATTTGTCCCAAGATCTTTTATTTTGAACTCTTTTTTTAAAATGCGTTCTTGCATCATCAATCATAAATATATACATCAATGATCACAAATCTAGATGTGGATTTCTTTATAAGGACGTAAGAATCTCTTTATGCGTCATGTTTATTTTAGTCCATCAAGTGATCATTGTAATTTGAATGCACATATCCCCTTTCGAAGTGTTTAATATAACATCTCTTAAATAGATGTTTAATTGGAATACCTAAGAAAATTTTATCTTCCAAAATTCTATATTCCAAATAACTCCCTTAGAGTTTTGATGATGTTCAAAACATCATTCCTAAAAATTCACCGAAAACATAATTATCCTCATTAATTATATCACACACGCTTATATAATTTGTACTGTCGACAATCATTTTGTCTTTGGTTCTACTGATATGCTCAAATTAACCGTTAGAGCTACTCTCTCAAATTAAGAGATCGATAGTAGTACTTAAGGATTGAAATCCACAAGGACTCAAGTTTGTACAATAGATTATAATTTTATGAATTAAGATAAATAATATAAATTGTAATTAAAAGAAAACAACAAAGCAGTTAAATCGGGTTGTAAAACTATTGGAAAAAGAGCTAGGTTTAGTGAATTTCTCAGGTAATTCAGAATTGCAGGTTAAGTAAATTATCAGGATTATTATTAATATATGTTCTCGAACTCGAAACATAATGGTAAAATCAATCAACTCTATGTATAAATTTAGAATTATAAATCTCTTTGCTAATTTCTTCAATGCAAACAAGCATTAATTCAAGGTTTGATTGTTCAAAAAATCCCTAAACCAAATCTCTTTGCGAATAGTTATTCTGCCCATCTAAGATAGTTCAGGCAATATATTACACTCTCGTGTCAACTAATCAACCTAAGATCAGATTCTAGGTCATGAATCTAGAATCAGCAAGAAGCACAATCTAGATGAATAACTCTATTCATTCAATCCTAAATAACCATCAATCTAGAAATTCATTTTCTACCTTTGAGAACTCTAAAGCTAACAAAGAAACTACTCAGGCATGATCAATGAAACAAGAATCATAGTTTGAATAGCTTGCATAAAATATATCAAGAGAAGAAGTAAGAGTTTATAAATCTTCTCCAAATTTTCTGAAAAAGGTGGTTGTAGCGTAGAATGAAGCATCGGTCTAAACAATGACCTAAAAATCATATTTATTATTAAAAACACGAAAAGGAGTAAATTGCAAATAAGAAAAACTCTGGGGCAGTTTTGCAATTCTGAAACTGTGTCTGCGACACCAGTGGGTGATGTCGACCGACACCAACACCATAATTGCTCTCCAAATAATTTCTTCAGCACAGCTTCTTGGTTTGCTCCAAAGTGCTCCACAATCTCCAAATGAGTCCAAAACTTACCTAAACCTGCAAAGACTTTAAAAGACTCGAAAATACCAAAAAGACTCTAAAAACAATACTTCTATCATGGTTAAAAAATCATAAAAACCATTAAATATAATCTATGTTTTATGTAATGACATGGTTAATCAAGACTTCTTTATCATTGATCATTATCAAAGAATTTATTCATGTACATGATTATATATTAACCATATGTCAACGGTCTATTGCTCCTTTTTAGGAGTCTAATCCTCTTATCAATCGATCTTTTTTTCTTTTTGAGGATCTTCTTTATTTAATAAGACTGAATAAGGTAGTATCAACATTATTGTATGCCGGGCAAACAAGGGAAGAAGAGATATTGAATGTGCTGCCAAGAAATGAAATTCCATTGGATGCTCATCATTGCATGGAAGAAAACCATGGCTTGGTGGGCAATTTGAGCTCCACCTATATAAATAGAGGAGTCATTACACTTATACAGAGAAAATATAAGAGAGGAAACACGATAGGTGAGCAGTGAGGAAGAAAGATGAGTGGTGGACATATTTTACCAATTCTAGGAGAAGAAGCGAAGGGAGGTTCAAATGGAAGTTTTTCCGACGAAATTTTGTGGAGAGATGAAAAAAACTCGTAGCAATCCATATCCAGAAGAAATTTTCAATTTGGAACCAGATTCTAGAAGTTATACTTGTTTTCTAAAGACAGATTTCAAAAGCTCGGATTCACTGAGCATCCAGCCTTATATGTCTTTGTCATATACTCCCCTCTGTCCTTATTAATCATATTTCTAGGATTTTCACACATATTCTGTTATTTGTTTTGAAATTTACAATTCATCATTAATAACTAATAAAACTTGCATAGAAAACCTAAAAATATGATCTTTTTGAAACAAAATTGTTTCCTAGAAATATGATCAATTAGGAACAGAGGGAATAGCACTAAGATAAGGAGTGACCCTTGATCATCCCCCATCCCAAGTCAAGTTTTGATGAGATATATGCTGCCTATGTGAAGGATAGGTGGGAGGAGCATGAGGTTTGCTATGCAATCCATGTTGTGCCCACACGTACTTGTATGGTGTTTCCTATGTGATTTTCTTGTTTGTGTGCTTTATAATCTAATGGTTTAAGTGGATAGATGATCCCAAATTCAGGTCTATGGCCGGACGGTTCCCTTAATGTTATAACGACAAGGCTAAAGGTTTTTTCAAGATATACTCGCTCATTTCTTGATTTGTTTCGACCTAATTATTTTAAATTGAAATTAAACCTTAACTCTTCGAGATCGCTTGATTAAACCATGTTCCCAAGTTTCCTTATTCGGATTTTCCTTGTACGGATCGATGGGGGCGAGTGCCATATGTTAATTTTGAATCTACTCAATTGTTTTCAAATGTTATACGACCCAAAGTATTATTATTGTTTGAAACTTAGATCTAGAAATTTGGGTCATGAGATTTTGCTTAATTATTGATGATTTTGATTCACAGAGGTGGACGAGTGCTCATTTATTGCAAGCTTCGGTCATCATAATTTATAATCAATCGTTATGACTTTTGACTTGATCAAAGCTCCTTACTTATGATAATAAGATTATGCTTCAGAGATGGATCACAATTCCTTATTCATAACTGAGATTATTTATGATAATAAGATCCATCTCTCAAGCATAATCTTATTGTCAATAATAAGGAGTTTTGATTGAGTCAAAAGTCAAAATGATCGATTATAAAGGATGATGACGGGAACTTGTCATACATGGACATCTGTCCACCACCACAAATCAACATCCAAACTAATTATGCAAAATCTCGTGACCCAAACTTTCAGATCTAAGTTTAGAACCATTATAAGACTTCGTAAAACATTTGAAAACGATCCAGCAGATTCAAAGATACCATATGGCACTCACCCCCATCGATCAGTACAAGGAAAATCCAAATAAGGAAGCTTGGAAACAGGTTTTAATCAATCAATCTCGACCAGTTAAGGTATAAATTCAAATTACAAAAAATTGGGTCGAAACAAATCAAGAAACGAACGAGTAGATATTGAGAAACCTTTCAGCTTCACCATTATGACGTTAAGGAACCGTCTAGCGATATATATGAACTGGGGATCATAGATCCACTCGAACCAATAAATTATAAAGCATATAAACAAGGAAATCACACAGGAAACACTATACAAGTACTTGTGGGGATCACGGCATAGATTGCATAGCAAACTTCATGCTCATTCCACCTTTCCTTGACTTAAGCGACATAGATCTCATCAAAACTTGACTTGGAAAACTGTCTAGACACAGAGGGTTGGAAAAGAGAATGGGGGATGATCCAGGGTCATGCCTTACTGATAACAAGGATTTTACAATCCCTAAAGGTTTTATCAAAAAGCTCTTGTACAAAGAGTACTTAAGGGTCAATCCAGAAGGAAACAAAACTAACACGTTAAGAATACAAATACCAATTCAATCTAAGCAATAAAAGTGTTGAGTTTTAGAAACCAAATCAAGAAACTAATAGCAAGCGGCAAACGATTTAGAATTCAAATAAAGAAAGCAATGAGCAAAGGAATGGTAATGCATCAAGATGAAATGATGAATGTATGATGATGTAAGGACATATGATGAACAATACCTGAGGCTATATGATCAACAAATAAGACTAATTCATTCTCATGACAATAGTCTCTTTAATAGTCATTCAATTAACAATAATTCTAATTAGCAATTAAAATGATCATTAAGCATTAAGAAACAATTCTAGTCAAGCCAAAAATCATCCTAGACACTATTCTCATAGTTAAGGAATGAAATACAAATTTAGGTTTCATTCAATCATTTTAACAAACACCTTGTGAGCATGAAAATGCAAAAGATCTAAATCACCAATCTTTTTGTCTAATCTAGCAATATACGCAACCTATATGAAACACTAACATATAATTTTGTCCTAAACACCACCAACAATCTATCATCAACTCAATTACCAGACCCTAAACTCATCTAAAAAGATTACTCACTAATATCCATGAAAATACAAATAAATTGGTTTGATTGATGCATGATCATGAAAATAAGATGAATAGAATGAGGATTCAAGAAAATAAGAAGATTTGATAACTTTAAATAGAGAAATTTATACAAAGTATTCTTAGAACTCAAAGAGGCTAAGGGGAAAATCTCTAAAACAAAGTATAAGAAAACCTAATTACACTTGGAAGTATTTATAGTAAAATAAGAAGGAAGCTAAAATAAACCACATAAAACCAATAAAAATCAGAATAACTAAGATTGGATCGGTTTAGGCTCGGTTTAGGATCAGAATTGGGAAACTTGGAATGGCTCATCGGTTTTGACAAAACCGCTATATGAAACCGATGGAGGCTCGCGGCGTAGGCTTGGTCGCTGCAATACCTCGCTGAAGCACCACCTATTCTCTGGAGATCACGTTGTGGCCTTCATGAAACCGCCACACCAAGTCGTTGACTCAAAGCTTCTTCCACATTGATGAGTCTTTGTTTTTACCCATTTTTACCTTTTTATTCATATGTTTTTATTGAGTCTAGGATTAGGTTTTTTTGTTTTTTTTTGTTCTTTTAAGGTTTTTACAGGTTTACAATATATTGTAGCAAAAACATGATGATTTATGATGAATTTACGGATTTGAAGATGCAGAGCAATGAAGAGCAATGCATAGGCTTCAGAAGTTTAACATTTTTTGGAGGTTTTCCAAATATCGGATGGCAATGAGATTTTGACACAAGATAGGCGTTTAATTTAGCTTTCATTTGGAAACGGTCTTATGTCATTCTCATTCTTGGTTCAAGAGTTATGCACGTTTTACTGAAGACATGTCCATCTGGCGGCAAACGAAGCAGTTGCAGGAATAGGCTCTGGGATCGACCGATCCAAACAGGATCGATCAATCCCAATCCTGTATATTCTCTAAATTAAGCATTTACTCCGATTTTAACCTAGTGAATCCAAATAAATAAGTGGAGTTCATCTCAGACACAGCCTAGGCTGTTTTTGGCAATTTTTTATTGTTCTCCTTTGTTTCTTTTCATCTTTTCAGATCTATAAACTTTTCCTTTGATATTTTGTAGATCTATACTCTTTTCCTTTGAAGATTTGATCTACTGTTCTCATTTTCATCTCTTTCTATGCAATCAAAGATTTCTTCTACTATGATCTCTTTGTCTCTTGCCATGACTAAGTAGATCTGCTTGTTGGAAGATGGGATCTTTTCAAAAGGATTTAATGTTTAATTAGGTTATCGTTATAGATTAGGGTTATGATCATTAGATCTCTATTTCTATGAAACTAATGTTTTGTTAGGATGACAAATCTATCAAATAATTTCTAGGGTTTTAAAATACAGGTAGCGCATGTTTATTCTTCCCTGATTCTATAGTTTATAAGCTTGAGATTGTCAGTCAACGAGAGTCGAGGTTGGATCTGCAAGTGAACAATATCATACCCTGGCATAGGGTCCTACCGGATCTATGACCAAGATAGTATTCTCATATGAGAAGTGGTTTATTTGTTTATAGTGTTCTGAGTTCTATATCTAGATCATTGAACTGCTAATCCGGTTAGATATTATATTTTATTTAATTAAATCCCTGTGATTTCTCAGTTTATTTCCATATTTAATTATTTTTGCATTAATTATTCAGATTTCATTTGTGACAACAATTAATATTCTTCATTCTACCTCTGTTTAGATCTATAAGATCCAACGTGCACTATATTCCCTGTGGATTCAATCCCACCATTATATTGATGCGCACACCCATGCACTTGCGGAATTTATTGGTTTGGGTAAAACCTGATACCACATCATACATCAACAATGGTCGATCATCATCTTCACCACCAACATTGACCTAATCATATTTCACTACACCAAGGTAAGAGGAAATAGATCTAAAAGAGAAAAGGATTAAGAAAATACAAGTTGAAGACTGGTGTGGTGGTAGTGAAATACGATTAAGTTGATGTTGGTGGTGATGATGGTGATGATGATGATCGACCATTGTTGATGTAGAAGAAGCTTTGAGTCAACGAATAAAATGACATTGTTTTGTTCGTGATTTAAATGACATTAAAGATTGCATGAAAATGACATTGTTTTGTCACTAAGGGAACCTCTTCACAACATGTCTAATTGGCTGAGTCAACGACAATTCCATGTATAAAAAACATAGTCAACAAAAGTTGATGCTTTAAATGGCCGACGACAAAGTTGATGATTAATATTGCCTCATTTTGAAAGTTTGCTATTTAAATGACATTTTCCCCGTTTTGAATTAGGTTTACTCCCTCCGCTTTAGAATAGATTCATTTTAAGTCTTTTTTTTTTTTAATACCAAGAAGTTTTGGGTCAAATCCCGTAATCTTCCCAGGTCCAGAAGCACAGCATGTAATATTAGTTTTGGCCCAAGCATCACTCAAATCAGCAACATGTAAGCTTCATCTAAGGTCTTACAAGTTGAGCTAACGACATTTAGTAATTGCGTTCAAGTTTGTTTAACACATACAAAGAAAATTTATTAAAAATTCTATTATACTTTTTATAATACACTACATGCTTTTGTGTCGCTGAATATCATCCTCTCCCCATAAGACTATGCACAATGGTGTAAAAGTTACAACACCATTTTTCTTCCTTTTCACACTCCACATCATTTTCTCTCTCTTCCAAATCATAATTCAACACCTATCTAATTTTTACTCTCTTCAATAGTTTTGTTTAAAAAAATTTACAACACCTTACCCCCACCATTTATATTTCATATTTTTCATTTTATTTACGTTTATGTTTTTGTGATTCCATAATATTAATCACAACTAATATTAATCACAATTAATATTAAATGAAATTAAAATAAATAAAAATTTTAAATAATATATTTTTTCGTTTTTATTTAAATATTTTTTTTGCAAATAAACAAAAATAATATATATAAATTATGAAAACACAAACAGTTACGAAAATCTTAAAATGCAATACAATAAACACACAACACAAGTAACGAAACACTCATAACTTAATTAATACAATAATCCAACTCACAAACTTAAAAATCTCATTCACCACAGAACATTCCGAATTGTGCTCATATGTGTTTCACTAGATCGGCTTGCAATTCATGATGTACATTTGAATCACGCAACTCAGATCTAGCACGCACATGATTTGCAAATACAGGTAGCACTTCGGTCGAGAATGGTTGTTGTGTATTAGACCCACTTGCCTCGGATTGATCATAATCATTCCAGTGTTGAGCATATGTCTCCCGTTCATCCTCAACAATCATATTATGCAATATGATACATGACCTCATGATGATAGCCAAATTGGCTATGTCCCACATGTGAGCTGGTTCGCGGATAATTTTAAATCGGGCCTGCAACACTCCAAATGCATGTTTGTTGTCCTTCCGACACCCCTCCTGGCATTGTGCAAATAAGTTGTCTGGTTCACTTTGAGGTACCTAATCAATTTGAAAAAAGTAGGATAAGAAGGATAGATGCCGTCAGCTAAGTAGTATGCCATATTATATGGATGTTGGTTCACGAAGAAATTCACTCTTGGAGTATTTCCCTGTTCAACATCATCAAACACCGGCAAACGGTCTAGAACGTTTAAATCGTTCAATGTGCCTGGACATCCAAAAAAGGCATGCCAGATCCATGAGATGCAAATGCTTCAAGAATAACAGTCGTGGTTGGAGGATGAGATTTAAATTGAATGGTTGGAGGATGAGATTTAAATTGAATAATTTGATGATGAGATTGAAATTGAATGGTTGGAGGATGAGATTTAAAATGAATGGTTGGAGAATGAGATTTAAATAGAGTGGTTGGAGGATGAGATTTAAATGGAATGGATGAAACCAAAAACCATGGATAAGAATAATTTTCTCTTATTAAAAGCCAAAATCATGGATTACATTATAACGTGACAATACAAATTAGTAAAGGAGAAAGTGAGAAACACATATTATTAAAGCATAACGAGACAATATGATGAGTGTTTATTTTGACCCGTTTTTACTATTGTTTTACTTGTCTTATTGAGTCTAGAAGTTAGGTTTTGTGTTCTTCTGGCCGGTTTTAGTGTCTTTTCAGGTTTTCACTTCCTTGGAGCTAAAATGGGCAAAATGGAGCAACTTTGGACGTTTTACACATCATTGGATTTTGGAGACATCCTGGATCGATCAAGCATGACGAGGATCAACCGATCCCGAAGCAGATCAGTTAGTCAAAGGAATCTATGAGGTGACACGGATCAGAGGAAGAAGATCGATCCATCCAAGTCGGATCGATCGATCCCAATCACGAATATTCTCCAAATCGCACATTAACTCCGATTTTTAACCTAGAATACACTCTATAAATAAGGATCATTTCCTGAGTGGCCAGAGAGACCTAGACACAATTTTTACATTTACTCTGCTATTTTTATTTTCATTTCAGATCTGTAAACTTTTACATTGATTTTTCTCATATCTAAAGTATTTTTCATTGCATTTTAGAGATCTACATTCTGTCTTCATCTCTTTCTTTGCATTTTCAACCATACAACATCATGATCTATTAACCCATGACCATGGTTGAGTAGATCTGCATGTTGGGAGATGGGATTTATTCAAAGGGATTTAATGTTTAATTAGGTTATTATTATAGATTAGAATTATGGTTAATATATCTCTACTTCTATGAAACAAATGCTTTTGTTAGGTTGGCGAATCTATCAAATGATTCATAGGGTTTTATAGTACAGCTAACATTGGCTATTCTACCCTGAGTCTATAGTTTGTAGGCTTGATTTCCAGATTTTCAAGAGTTGAAGTTGGATCTACAAGTGAACTTTATCAAACATGCTAAAAATATGCTATCATAGGGTCTTACTGGATTTATAGTAGGATAATATTTTTTTTTAATAAAAATATCTTTTTGGTACAGTGTTTGTGTTCTAGATTTAGATCATTTAATTGCTAATCCGGTTAGTTAATTTTTTATTTATTTAAATCCCTATGATTTCCCAGATTCCAACATTTATTTTGAATTGATTTCTTTCCTTAGTTAAAGATTTTATTCAGATTTTATTCGGATTTGATTTTTGTGACAACTTTCCATATTTTCATCCTAACTTTGTTTAGATCTACGAATCTATAGTGCTATTACTCTTTGTGGATCGATCCCACCATTATACTGCCGCACACAACCGTGCACTTGCGGAGTTTAGATGTTGGGTAAAACCTGATGCATAAAACATCACATCAAGTTTTAGGCGCTGCTGCCGGAGAGTAATTGTAGCCTTTAGATTTAAGTTTTTAAACCTAGTCTAGGATATTTTATTTTCTGCATTTTTATTTACGTCTCCGAGATCGAGCGATCCCTATAAGATCGATCGATCCCTATAAGATCGATCGATCCTACTTCTTGCACTATAGACCGATCCCTAAAGATCGACTGATCCTACTTTGTGCAAGATCGATCGATTCTTCTTTGATCGATCGATCCTTTTTCTTTCAAGATCGACTGATCCCTTCCAAGATCGATCGATCCTAGAGCCTCTTAATCGGATCTGATTTTCAAACTCTGGTGTATGCAATTAAGGAACAAGGCTTCTAACCATCTACAAGACTTGAGCATAGAGGAGTTAACAAAGAAGTCCACAAGGAAGATCAAGGAAACAAAGAAGAACAAAACCACAAGGAAAGCAAAAGATAAGGTTAGTATGGCTGATCCTAATAACCTTAGAAACATTTCCCCCGTTAATGATGGTGAGGATGCAGAGGTAATCCGGCAGAGAGAGGGTCAGGTAAATCAAAGACCTCTCAATGATGCTAGAATTCCTGGGGTAATAGTAGATGATGTGCCGGGACTGCAAGTCCCTCCGCGCAGGGTTACCATAGGCGAGCAAGATGCCCCGCATGCCTACTATAGGAACTGATCTGCTATTATTTCCCCTCCTATCCAGAGGCAAGATTATGAGATTAAACCTCAAATAATCGCCCTGGTAAAACAGAATCAATTCCATGGGCTATCTAACGAGAACTCAATGGACCATATTGATATCTTTGAGGAGATCTGTAGTACCATCAAAGCCAACGGAGTCCCCCAAGACTACCTCCATTGTAGGATATTTTCCTTTTCCCTTGCTGATAAGGCTCATAGGTGGTTGAATTCTTTGAGTCCTGGATCTATCACAAGCTGGAGTGAATGCCGAGCTGCTTTCATTCAGCAGTTCTTCACCAAAGCTAGATCTGCATCATTAAAAAACAAAATAGCCACATTTCACCAAGCTGGTACCGAGTCCTTCTATGAAGCTTGGGAACGCTATAAGGAATATCTAAGGGACTGTTCCCCCCGAAGCTACACTGATTTGGACAGAATGAGCTTTTTCTACAATGGAGTTGAAATGAAGTATCAAATGGCTATGGACACAGCCAGTAGGGGAGACTTCATGAGCAACACGCTGGAGGAAGCAATGGAGCTCATTGAAAACCTGGCAGCAAGCGACTCTAACAGATCTTCTGACTATGATAGGAGAGTCAACCCCACTCGAGAGAGTGATAAGATCATAGAGGAGCTCAATGCTAAGGTGGACATTCTGATGAGAGCCCAAAAGAGATCTGTTAATCTCTTGGAAAGTGATGTGTTCAATGATGAGGAGGATCAAACTGAGGAGATCAACTTTCTCGGTTGACAGGGAAACTATCAAAACCGGGGTTTTAACCTAAAATTTAGGAACCATCCTAACCTGTCCTATCGCAGTACTAATTTTGAGAACCCTGGATATCAGTTTTATCCACTTCGGAGTACTCAAAACCAAGGGAAATTCCAAAACAATACTGGTTATGGTAAAATGAGATTCAATTCTCAACCTTGAAACGCTGGTTCAATGGATAGAATTGATTCTCTGTTCCGGCAAATCATGGAAGGACAGAAGAAATTTTTTGGGGATATCAATGCTAAGGTTGATAGAGTTGATGAGAATCTCAATGGGAAATTTGATGCCTTAGGAACTCACGTAAGGGTTTTAGAAAACCAAGTTGCTCAAACTTCTGAGAAAAATAGGGCCCCAACCAGAACTTTCCCAGGAAAACCTGAAAACAACCCCAATGAATCTCTACACTTTGTTGAACTCAGAAGCGGAAAATGTGCTGTCCCAAAAAGTTATCCTGGTGGAGGAGATAGGATAATCTTTGATCTTTCTGACGATGAAGAAGACGATTTCTTCAATGATGACATAGAAGATAGTTTTTACAACAGGAAGCTGACAATTCCAAAAGAGCCTGAAACGTCAGAAAATATAAGTGATCGCTCCATGGATGATGAGATAGAAGAAGCAGAGCGTTATTACGCTAATATCAGAGAGATGGAAATTGGTCAGGAGCGATCGATCCCCAGTGAAATCGATCAATCCCCTGTTAGAAAGAGCAGGATCTCCCGACCGAACCCATTAAATCAATCACAGAATTTTTAGCACCATTTGAAAAACAATTACCACCAATCCCTAAATTAACCCACCATGAATTTGATAAGTGGAAATGTGAAAAAATAGCTGAAGAGATGAGAGTTAGACTACCCTTTCCAGAGGTCTACTCAATGATTCACTTAGTGGAAGATCAATTAAAGAAAAATTTCACTGGGGAATCCACCATGGAAACTCCGTCAAATTCCTAAGGGAAAATTGCAATGAGAAAATGCATGAAAAACTTCCAAAGAAACTAGGAGACCCGGGGAAATTTATCCTAACATGCACCATTGGAGATACCTGTTTCAAAAACAGCTTGGTGGACTTGGGAGCAAGCATCAACGTGCTACCAGTCTCCATTTCACATAAGCTTGGACTGCTAACTATGCAGAAAACCACCAACATAATCACCATGGCTGATGGAACAACCCGGAGACCACATGGAATCCTGATTGATATCCCGATATTGGTAGGCTTGTGTTATATACTCGCTGATTTTATGGTTTTAGACTTGGACGATAATGGTACCGACCTTATCCTAGGGTGTCCTTTCTTAGCTACATATGGAGTATCCATAAATGTGCCAAAAAGAAGGATAAAAATCTCTCTCATAAAAACAGTTGTGAAACTTTACGTTGAGACCGTCGATATGCAACCTACCGTCAATGGTCAAACATTTGTGATTAACGATGTTGATGCTATCAATGTTGTTCACTTAGTGGACGAGATCCCGGAGTTTCCACAACCTAGAGGATTTCAGAAATCAAAAAGGAAAATTCTGCTGAGATCGATCGATCCGAAGGTGGGATCGATCGATCCAACAATAAGAGCCACTTCTTTCTCGTTAAGAAGATCGATCTGGATGCTATCAGGATCGACTCGCAGGGTGAGATCGATCGATCCAGGTTGAGATCGATCGATCCCCGCGAACGCAGCTTTATAAACCTCCAAAAAACAAAACCCTAAAAGAGTTATGAAATCAGGGAGAGGCAGAAAAAACAACACCAACACAACCTAAGAAGATGGATCCTCTCACAGAGAGCAAGGTTGGTGAGATAGTTGGCGAGTGGGTGGGGGCAAGGTTACCGTTTGAGGAGATTAAGTTTGTGTTACCTATGATGGCAGATTTCACTTTGGATATCCTTGCCGGCAGGATTACACTTCAGGTTGCAACTGACTACCTCCAGGATTACCTAAACAACAAGAGGCAGGATAAACTACCCTCTAAAAGGGATGATCCAGGTGAATTCCATATACATGTCACAATTGGAAGGACTCTTTTAAGGAACTGCTTGGTAGACACTGGAGCTAGTATAAATGTCATTTCACTCAAGAATGCAAGGCTATTTTGTCTAAAACACATGGTACCAACCAAGTCCCAAATAGAATTGGTTGATGGACCACTCCAAAACCTTGTAGGGATCATATCCAATATATCAATTCTTGTGGGTGGAAGCTATGTTCTGATAGACATCTTTGTGATGGACATGAACTGTGATGGATCAGATCTAATCTTAGGACGAACATTCCTAGTGACCGTCCGCGCATCTATCAGCATACCCAAAAGGAGAATAAAGCTGTGAATTGGGGACAAGGTCATATGCTTCCCCATTGAGACTACCAAGAGATACCTGATTGTACTTGGCCAAACTCCCACTGTGAAGGATGAGGAAGATATCATTCCTCCAATGAACCCAGAACCCAATTGAAATAAAACTAAGTTAAGCTAGTGACTATCCAAAAACAAGTGCTGGTTGGGAGGCAACCCAAAAGTTTCAGTACGCTTAGATCGACCGATCCTCCCAGGATCGATCGATCCCCGAGACAAGAAAAGCTGAAAACCGGTTCATGTACAGACCAATGCTCCCTTTTGGTCGTAAAAATCCTTCCACGGTTTATGCTTTGCTTTCTTGTTCACAATTCATTATCTCTAGTGTTGTTTTGCAGCACCCATTTTCTTTGATTTTATATCACTGCAGGGCACAGTGATTTAAGTCTGGGGAAAGGGGTGACTGCTTTCATATGTTACTAACATTGTCTTTTCTTTTGTTTACTTGTCCCAAAAAAAAATTTCAAACTTTTTCAAAAATAAAACTTTTTCATTTTTCTTGAGTCATTTTATTGAGTCAAAACATGAGATTTTACAATTTTCTTGGTTTCCATTTTATGTTGACATTTATTGGACTTAGTTCAGGAAGATTGGAAACACCATCAGTGGATCAACTTTACCCGAACCGACCTATCCTTTGAAAATCTGAATGATCCAGTGTTGGCTCTATCTACTTGGACCTTTAACTTGGACTAATCTTCTCACTTAGGGGCTTGATATCGCAAAAGGATCATATACATCTGGAGTTCACCCCATTCTTGTTGGAGCTCCAGATGGCCAAGCTCATTTTTAGTTTGGTTCCACACCCTTACACCCTTTTTCATTCAGACCCCAGTCATCTTTCGCAACATTAGGAGCAAGTGCAACCAAGTGCAAATAATACGGAGTATGGGAGCCGGTACAACCAAATGTTCTAAAGATTTCTGAGTAAGCTTTCTAGTATCAGTACTTCATCTATATTAGTTTGAGTTGACTATTGGTGCAGTTTTTAGTAGGATTGATGTACATGGTTAGAACTGGTTCCAACTTCTCCTTCTCAGAAAAAAATACGGTGGGATCGACCGATTCTATATTGATTGATTGATCCCGTCTCATCCCGAGACTCTCTTTCAAAAAAAAAATGAAAAGAAAGAGAAGAGAAAGAAGTATGAAGGAACCAGAATAAAATCTTTTATTCTATTTAGTTAGTTATTTGTTTTTGTTATTTATTTTAGCACCAATAGCAACTCTAATAGGATCATTATATAGAAGCTTACTTGGGATCCAAGGTTCAGGAGGTTGTGCACCATCTTTGGTTTCCGTCTCACTGTGTTTTGGCGCATTGGCTTGCATCAGACTTCATCTATTATGCCTAACCATCACCCTCAAAATGGCCCCCCGTTACTAGCCCTTAGCGATTTCAACTCCCTTCGTGAGACTGCACGCAACACTTAATGAATGTTAAAGGGCCAACAATGGAGATTTCAGAAGTTCCCTTGGATCTCGGATGCTAGAGTACGGTAATGTTTGCTATGCTTATGGTAAAGTACATGTTGTACTGCTAAAGTTTGATTAACCTTTCACAAGGTTTCTTATTGGTTTACATGATCAACATGATGGATTTCTAAAGCTAAGCGTAAGTTCCCGTTTTTCAAACTTCCACTTCTGTAATTTGTTTCATTGTCTTGTTTCTTACTTGAGGACAAGCAAGGATTCAAGTCTGGGGGTGTGATTAGTGTCTATTTTGACCCGTTTTTACTATTGTTTTACTTGTCTTATTGAGTCTAGAAGTTAGGTTTTGTGTTCTTCTGGCCGGTTTTAATGTCTTTTTAGGTTTTCACTTCTTTTGAGCTAAAATGGAAAAAAATTAAGTAACTTTGGACGTTTTTACATATCATTGGATTTTGGAGACATCCTGGATCGATCAATCCTGAAGAGGATCGAAAGCATGACGAGGATCGACCGATCCTGAAGCAGATCGGTCAGTCAAAGGAATCTATGAGGTGGCACGGATCCGAGGAAAAAGATCGATCTATCCAAGTCGGATCGATTGATCCCAATCACGAATATTCTCCAAATCGCACATTAACTCCAATTTTTAACCTAGAAGACACTCTATAAATAGGGATCATTTCCTGAGCGGCTAGAGAGATCTAGACACGATTTTTACTGTTACTCTGCTATTTTATTTTATTTTCAGATCTGTAAACTTTTACATTGATTTTTCTCAGATCTAAAGTATTTTTCATTGCATTTTCAAGATCTACATTCTGTCTTCATCTCTTTCTTTGCATTTTCAACCATACAACATCATGATCTATCAACCAATTACCATTTTTGAGTAGATCTGCATGTTGGGTGATGGGATTTATTCAAAGGGATTTAATGTTTAATTAGATTATTGTTATAGATTAGAATTATGGTTAATAGATCTCTACTTCTATGAAACAAATGCTTTTATTAGGTTGACGAATCTATCAAATGATTCATAGGGTTTTATAGTACAGCTAGCATTGGCTATTCTAAACAGAATCTATAGTTTGTAGGCTTGATTTCCAGATTTCCATGAGTTGAAGCTGGATCTACAAGTGAACTTTATCAAACTTGCTCAAAATATGATATCATAGGGTCCTAGCGAATTTATGGTAGAATAATATTTGCTTTTAATAAAAAGATCTATTTTGGTAAAGTGTTTGTGTTCTAGATCTAGATCATTTAATTGCTAATTTGGTTAGATATTTTTTTTTTATTTAAATCCCTGCAATTTCCCTGATCCCAACATTTATTTTAAATTGATTTCTTTCCTTAATTAAAGATTTTATTTGGATTTTATTCGGATTTGATTTTTGTGACAACTTTCCATATTTTCATCCTAGCTTTGTTTAGATCTACGGATCTATAGTGCTCTTTACTCTTTGTGGATCGATCCCACCATTATACTGCCGCGCACAACCGTGCACTTGCGGAGTTTAGATGTTGGGTAAAACCTGATGCATAAAACATCACATCACAATACAAATTATTAAAGATAAAAATAACAAACAAACATTATTAAAGAATAAAGTGACAAACACACATTATTAAAGCAGGAAGTGACAAAATACAGATAACCACTTGAAAATAATTAATTTCCAAATAGATCGTGGCTCAACTTCTGCAATAGCTTTTTGCTCTTGTCATCGAGATGCTCCATTTCAGTTAGCTTGATAAACATCTTCATTTTTTAGCGTGAGTCTTTTCCTTAATCAAATGGTTTGCCTCATTTTGCATCATAGCTATTTTTTCCAATCGCTCTTACTTTTGCACTTTGAATTGTTTGAATTCATTCCACTCTTCGTTGACCACTTCCAAGAGCAGCATCTCTTCTCATTGGACGAGCACTAGATCCTACAGAGTTGGAGTCACTAGATCCACTGCTTCCAGAGATTGTATTACCTCCTACTTGACTGCCATAACGTGGTTGATCATAGACACTAAGTCATTCTTTTATATATTTAAAATTTCCATTACCATAACTAGAATATAGTTCATGCGCTTTCGCCAATACATCATCCTCCGACCACCCGCTTCTTTGCATCCGTTTAGCATTATCGTAAGCGCCAGCCCATTTGCTCAAACTTTTGTTCATGTAGTTATATTGACTTCTGCAAGATTCTTCATCACGAGGACGATCAAATGAGCAATGCTCATTACAATACTCAGCAGCTTTCCCCCAATATGATTCACCTTTTTTGTTTTTTCCAACAATGTTGTATGTTCCATATTTAATCCATCCACTTAATAGCACCAAATTTTGCTCAGTAGTCCATTTGGGGCTCTCCGGCGAGCAGGATTTGAATCCTCTGCATCTGGAATGGCTTCATGAACACCGCTCATACTACCAAGAGCTATTTGTGTAGGAAACTCGAGAAAATCTGTTGCTCCAACATTCAAATCAGTTTTATTACCCGTTGGAGCAGAAGAATAAGGGGGTGCTTGAGATGAATATGACATCATCGATCCATAATATGGACGATAGCTTGGAACAGCAGACGGCACGAAAAATTTGGTGGATAACCATAATTCGGTATATGTTGGGGTTGGTGGGAAGATTGATTTTGGAACTGATGATTGTTGGGATTTGGGTAACTAAAAAGATAATTAGAAGAATTTTGGGTGTTGAAAGGATCTTAGTTTGAATCCATTAAAAATTGATTTAATGAGACAAAATTTTGGATACAATCGAATACGAATAGTTTAAAATATGAGCTTTTTTTTTGGTCCAAAATAAATGAAACAAGTCTCTATTTATAGAGTATAAAAAATGAAGAATTTTGATAGAAAAATAATATATATTTAATTATAATTGATGTTAAAGAATTGGGATAGAATAAAAATCAGAAAATTGGTACAACCAATTAGATAAAGCCACATATCCCTATCTATCTCTTTGTTTGAAAAAAAAAAAACAAAAGTGACGCTGCAGAAAAATAATAAATGGATCGGTGGAAAAAAAGAAAAAAAACAACAAAGTAAAGAGATATATGTTGGGTCCAATGAAATTTTTACACGTCTTAACGGAAGTGTATTCAGTTTTTTTCTCAGGCTGTTGAAGTTTTTCGACTCTGATTTGGCCATGTCACTTATTAAATTTTTCAACAAACCATTGAAAGAGTTTTAACTGTGTTAATTTTTTTTCAACTGTTGAAAAATGAACCATTGTTAGTAGTCTAAGCTATATAGCAGAAGTTTCTATATTGTATTCGTGATGAAGCCTTTCGTGTTTGTGGATACTGAATCCACACCCAACAACTTTTAGTTCGTAAAAATAGAGAAAATATTTGCTTGTTTATATTCTTTTATTCTCGGAAAAAAGAGACCCCCTTTAAAATATCCCTCTTCCCCTACTTATATATGTTTTGATTATTAATGTCATTAATTATTTACAATAACTCATATAATTCTAATTAAATACATCGGTTTTGATTTGATCTTGAATGCTGTAATATCTGATACTTGAAATGGCTTCCTTGTTTGACTTTATGGTAGAGAACTCCTCCTGCGAGCTCTTAATCTCTTCCGAGCTTCTACTATGAATCGAACTCCTTGAGTTTGTTTCTCGGATATCTTATTAGTTCACTGATTTTTTCTTTATCGAGGTGAAGTCTCCTATCTCGAACCAGACTTTTTTCCTTTATTACAGTGAGTCAATTGACACGTGTCCATGTCTTTAATGGTGATAGATCCTGGTGCGGGATCTGGTATCAACATTTGTCCCTCAAGTCTTGTGAGCTGATTAGCTCGGTAGCCTTAAGTATTAAATGTTGATTTTGCTATTTCCTTATTATTGTTAATCATCGCATCCCTTAAATTTCATAATTTCTTGATATGATCCCCTTAATTCACGTTCTCATTTATGCTGAATTTTATTTTAAAAATGAGAAGAAAACTCCTCCACTCCCTCCATCAATCTTGAGGCAGTTTTCCATCCAACTGTTTAATAAGGTGAACTTCTCTTCTCCTTTTTACTTATTGACTTCTTACTTTCCCTTTCTTTGTTTCATCTCCATCATCTGTAAAATTCATCCATCCTTCTTTTCGTAATTCCTTCAATTTCTACACTCTCTAATTATGTCGAATGTCGCAAAAGCTCTGTCAGTTTTTCCCTCTTCAAAATCCAATGACCGATTCGGCCCGCATCCTCCTTCTATGCTTAAGGAGGAAGAGCATCTCCAAACTTTGGAAACCTTTTGCAAAGTTCCATCGGCGGTTGAATTTTCTCTTCCGACTTTGGATGAATCGCCGGAATCAAGCTGTCCCGGTGGCTGTGCCTCTATTCGGTTTATCTGAGCGGGTGCGGTCTATTCTTCCCTCTCCCTGAAGTCCTTCTCTATCTCCATGGTTTAGAGCCCAATTTCTCACAAATGACACCAAACATGCTTTGTGTCATTCTTGTTGTTCTCATGATTGCCGTGGAAGCCGGTTACGCTTTGAGTGCGGGTGACCTTCTCGAACTCTTTCGCGTTTGGATTTCTAAAAAGAGTGGCTCTGTTTACTATGCTATCTATCCGCAAGCCGATAAGACTCTTGTCATCGGATTTCTGGACAAGGACGAACACTGGAGAAATTCATGGTTCTTTGTTATGATTAATGCTGCTTCTGTTAACGGATTGTCCGATATGTTATACTCTTCATGGGCTTTATCCACTGGTATATATTTTTATGATTGTGCCCTTTAGTTTTTGCTCATCGATTGCCTGATTCTTATGCTTTTATTTTTTTGTCTATTTTTTGCAGTATCTAAGCCTCGTCCTGCTCCTTGGAAAGGCTTTCTAGACTTCTTTACTGTTGTTACTGAAGGAAACACCATTTGGAATTCTTTTACTCTTGAAATGATCCACTTATCTGGGGAATTGATGAGGAGTGGGAAACTCCGGGCTCTGGATGTTGCTCCTGAAATACTTCCAAGCAATCGCTTGAGTTATCAAGATAAAAAAGAGATAGATGCTGCACGGAAAAGTCTGAAGAAGGAAACTGATGTTGTGGGTCATCGTCACCGAGAGAAAGTTAATGATTTGAGTAAAGGTTTTCCGGGTCAGACTAGCTTGGTTGGATTCCTTGTTTTACGCTTCTCTTTCTTGCATTGCGCCACTGCCCCTTGCTAACGGAGGAGAGGAGGAGACTCTTTCATTGAAATGCAAGAGGAGAGGTTCTGACGCACCAGCTTGGGAAAAATCAAAACTCCGCACCGATCCTGTCATGCTCCCTCCTCCTCCTCCTGATAACTCTGGTAACCGAACTTCGTTTGCATCCGGTTCTAGAGTCAAATCCATACTTCTCCCGGGCAACATCACTGCTTCCCCGGGTATACTTATTTTTACATCTACTTGTTTCACGAACTCTTCATCAACCTTATTTCCTCCTACTCTTATTTCCAGAGGCAATAAAGATAACTGAAGTTTTTTGGAATTTCCCAAACCATGCTGATTCAACTCTTCCTCCTTTTGAAAAGTGGTGCCCCGCTTCTTGTGAGATCTTCGTGAATCATGCCCGTCACACTGGCCAGGTATTTACACCCCTTACCTTTGTTACTTCTTTTCATACTTCTATATGTTACCTTTTTTATTACAACTTTCATTTGTACAGGCCGTTGCTGACTTTAATGACATGGTTTGCTACTATGAACAACTTCTTCACGAGTTGTCTTCTTCCACAGAAGCCGAAGCCACCAAGAAAATGTATGCCGACCATGAGAAGGCTATTGCGGATATTAAGGAAAGAGATATGCTAATGATTGATCATTTGAGGAAAGAACGAAATGAGTTCAGGGGGAAGTTCGAGACTTCTCGCGATGCGGCTGAGCGATTGGCCAAAGATTATGAGGAAAAGTATGCAGCTATGCGTTCGGAACAAAGTGCTATCCAAGCCTCAAATTTGTGATTCAAACGTGAGACCGTTGCTGTGCAGGAACAACATAAAGAGACTTCTCTGAAGTACAACGCATTTCTCAAGCTTAGCGATCATGACATATGGAAATCTGCTAGTTCGGCCTGGAAAGAAGTGAAGGAGAATGGCAAAATTCTGTTGAATCAGTTGTCCGAACATGTTAATTATGTTGAAGCTCGTGCCACCCTTCTGGCTGATGTTAGCGAGGTGGGGAGTAACTTGGTTCTTCTTGGCAAAGTTAAGGAAGGTAAGATTGGTCTGGAAGACGAGATTGCCGAGGTAACGAGTTTGTTGGCTGAGTTGACCTCCGAGCTGAACAAATTCGTCATTCCGCCCTTGAACCAGGAGCAGTTTGCTATTACTTTTGCGGACTCTCTCCTCTTCCTGAACTTAACTTTTACCTGCCAATCAAGCAGACCTCTCTTCCTCCTGCTGAAGCTCTTGTTCCTCCGCATGCTTCTTCTGATAAGGTACGATTCGATCAATTTGGATCAAACCTTTCCCTCTTTACAGTGAGTCATCTTGCTTGGCTTAAAGACCAATGTTATCTATTATAATGAGTATATATAAAAAATATTCAGGATGTGTCCGAAGGTATTCCTCCTGAGGCTGCTTCTTCCGAACCGGAAGCTCATCCTATGGAGTTGTCTCCAGATCATGGCGTCGACGATAACCCTTTGAATACTGTTGTGGATCCCCCGGTGAACTCTGTTTCTGAAATGGTTGAAGACCCCATAAGGGTTGATTCCGCTTGAACTCTATTAAGTTTGTAGTTGTGTCCACTTATCGGGATATGTCCGAAATTTGATTAATTTGTTTTAATTTTTGCGTTGTCTTTCACTCTACCCAAGGGGGTTTTAATACTATTTTAAATCCTTCTTACCCATGAAGTTTTTGGTTACTTAGATGCTTATTTTGATAAGACTTATATATCTGATCGGGTTGCAAAGTCTGGTTTATTCAGAAACTCTGAGACGAGTTGTTTTCAAGAGAAAAAATGGGCTGATCAGACCCTTACCATTTTTAAAGAAAAACTCTATTTAGTTATTCTCGGTAAAAGTGTGAGGATGGAGCTCGGTTTTAAGCGAGAACTGAGCTCGGCTTTATATTTGGTGCACCTTCTTAGGAATCCTTGTGAACTGTTTGATAATTCAGAGTAAAGCGATTCTTACGAACTTCGCAATAGTTCGCAATGCTGAGTTCGTTCCACAATAGGTTGGACTCAAAGATTGGGCCCTTACTTAGGGAAATTTTTACTAGGCCCACCTTAGCTTTTACCTCTTATGGTACTAACCTCGGTTTATAGGTTGTTAATGACTTCCCTGCATGTCATTAAACCCTACTCAAGTATCAAAACTTGCGTGTACTTTTGAAGGAACCATTATTACTTTCATTAAATGCCCATCATTTGGGATTTCTTTTTATTACATCTGTTCTCCAGAAATTCTTCCTACTTCCCTTTCGTCTCCATTGTAGTTTTTCTTTTCCAAACCTCTCTTGCTTCACCATGGATACCTTTGGTTACAACCCACAATACGCCTCTTGTCTTGATTCTCCATCGAGCCCGCCACCGGCTTCCAGAGATGGATTATTTCCGAGTAGGATCCGCATTCCTTGTTTTATTAATACTCTCATTGGAAGAGAGAAGGCAGAAGCCATGGTTTTCATGGATATGGTTTGTTTATTCGAAACTTCTACAGCTTTATTCTGAATTTCCTTTATTTGCTTACGCTAAACTATCATCTTGTTTTTTTAGCTTGCTATTGAATACTATGGTGCATACGGAAACCGTCAGTATCTTGGACGGAGAAAAAGAGATCTCTAGAGAAGAAGATCCGGAAGTTGGAAAGGAAGATCCTTCGCCTGGAGAGTCACCCTCTTGACTGGGAGAAGAACGGTATTGATTCCATCGTTCCTATCCCCAAAGTGCTGCGTTCCTATCTCCGTAATCTGATGAGAAAACCGGCACCCAGTCAGGAAGACGCTCCAGACTCTGCACCTACCGAGGGTTTGACGTCCGAGCCAAAAGGAGAGGTCGCTCCGGAAGACGACATTGCTATGACAGAAATTGTTCCCGAGTCCAAACCTTAATTGTAATAACTTTTTATTTTGCTGGGCCAAAGCCCCTTGTTGCTTCCTTTTGAACTCGCCCCTTTCTTTAAATTTTAATTTGCATTTTGGTTTTCATTTACTCGCCTCATCTGCATTTATTTCTTGACTCATTTCATGCCATCATGTCAAATCGTTATTTGCACCATTCTTGGAAATTAGGTCTCTTGAATTGATGATTCCTAGGCGTGTAATCCGGCATGTCTTGCTTGATTTTTCTATTAAAAAAATCGGTTAATCATCATGAATTCCTCACTTGTTCCTCTTACTCTCTTTCAATGGCATCAAACAATCTTTTTCCTAGGCATGTCGGTGTAAGCTCGATTTCCATCAAGAGTGGCATCTGTTTCCACGACGATCCAACTGCGGCATTGAACTCTGATGATGGCTCCTTCACGCGACCTCTTGGATGGGGAACTCCTATGATCGTCCCTTGTAGTTTAATGAAACAACTACCTCCTCATGGTCAGAAGACTACAATAAGGTTTATTGAAAAGGTAAATAGATCATCACAAATCGTATCTCTCTACTTGTCTCAGCATTTGACTTGAATTTTGTACTTTTCAGTTGATTGCTAAGCACAAAGAGCTCGATAGGGAAAGCAATGCGCTGAAGGCGAGAGTTCGTGAAAAGGAAAAGAAGATTTTCCAAATATCTCGTGAAATGTGTGTCCTTGAAGCACACCCGTCGGACTATATCGAACTTAACTATAAAGAGTTCGGTCATTACATGCCACCAAGTGTACGCGAGATTGTTGATTTAGTGGGGTAAGTGACAGGGGTCAAATATAACCCTAGAGCTACTCTCTCAAATTAAGAGATCACTGTAGTACTTAGGGATCGAACCCACAACGACTCTAGTTCACACAATAGATTATCAGTTTTAAATTAAGCTAAGCCAATGAATGTAAATTAAATAAAACAATGCAATGAAAGATAACTAAGATGAATGTGATGTAAATTCAGATGATAAATAAGCTAGCCCTAGGGAAATCAATTAGGGAATACTCTGGAATGTGAACTGGGCAGTTCTATAATCAGGATACAATTATTTGTTCGGTTCTTAAACTCATAACACTAATATGATATATATCCAACTCTCGCTGCAACGACATCTATCCTCTAAACAGAAGCAAACAAATCTCTTTGCGAAATACCAATAAATAGAGTCTCAATGATAATCAGGTATGATATGTTTACAAAATTCCTAAACCAACTCTCGCTGCGAAAAGGTTGTTTGCTCATCTAAGATTGGGTTGGGGTATCAATAGCACTCTTGCGCCTACTAATAATCATATTGTACCAGTATTAAGGTGATCAATCTTAAGACTAGTGTGATAATCAAATCTAGATGAAGAACATAATAGATAACTTAACAAGACTATGCCCAATTCAACAATCCTTCATAAACCCTTTTGAAACCCTAGATCTAACAAGGTGACTACTCAGACATAGAAGATGAAACACAAATCATTGTCTAAATAATACTCATAAAATAGAAAAATAGAAAACAAAGGGAGTTCAGAATTCTTCTCTCTATAAAGTTTGAGATCTGAATCTTCTCTCTAATAATCTCCTTGAAACTTACAATAAACTTCGAACTTCTCAAAAACTTAGAGAATGACAAAACTTAGTCTATGGGACTTCTAAAACATAGTTTAACCTAAAAACACGATTAGGCATGAAGTATAAACTTTGGAAACTTCTGAGCCAAAGTTGTAATTCTTGAAACTTGATAAAACTCGAAGGCGTCATTATCGCCGTAGTTGTGTCGACCGACACAAGTAGAGCCTCTTGATCGACGTGGACAGAAATATTCGTCTCCTTGTTGATTTGCTCAGCTACAAGCCTCCAAATGCTTCAAAGTGCTCATCAGGATCCATCTCATGTTTGTACCTAATAAGACTCGATATACATACAAAAGACTCTAAAACCATAAAATCCATGATATATTAACTCCCCCCAGACTTAGCTTTTGCTTGCCCTCAAGCAAAACAGAAAACCAAACCAAAAAAGTAGTTTGAAAATCGCGGAACTCACCTACTCTTTAGAACATTGTGCTTACCAGTCATCATGTAATCCACATGGTACAAGAACTATTCAGAGACTAACCACCATGTACTTTCACCGTAGTCACTCCCAGTCTTCTTAATTCCCACCACAACTTAACAACATATCCCTTTAGTAAGCCAATCATCGCTGGGTCTCACTTTCGCTTTTAATGCCCAAGAGCCTTCTAGACTTAGTTGTCATCCTATACCATAACAAGACAAACCTCACAACAACAATGATGTTTTCGTCTCCCCCACACTTGAATCTTTTGTAATTATGAACTTACTTTCTTTTTCTCTTTTGTCTATGAAGGTAGGCTATTAGAAGTGAATAATGGGTCACGGAATCGCTCCTACCCTCACAGCAACCCTACTTTCATCATCTCCTTAAGAAGTAGAAATGTGGGGGCATAGATTTCTCTTACCCGCTTCTACCTCAGAGAATCACTTGGTCATTCATAGACTATACCTAAAGGCTTTTATATTTATGATCTTTTTCTTTCTTTCTTTGGGGAGACTAGACATCATAACTTACTTTGGTTTTATCAGGTCAGGTATGAATAAAAAGTCAAGCTCTCAAACACCAATTTCGTCCATGAGGTAAAAGGAACTGACAGAAATTAGCTCAGGGTATAGCGGGTATCTGTTGTAAGTATGGGAGTCTCAAGTTAACCGGTCAGACTTAGGATTTTTCCATTAGTTGAATCTGAATAAGCTCTGCAACAATGGTCACCAGAAGACAAAGCAAACAACAATAGACCAAGAGATAGCTCATAGCTCATGGACAATTTTTGACTCAATAAAACAAAGGTTTTGAAAAACAGAAAATTTGGGACTGACTCTCAAAAGAATAAACATAGTTAGCAACTACCTCCCCCAAACTTAAACTACAATGTTCCCAGTGTAAATAAGCCTAAGGAAAGTGATAAAAAGAAATAAAATTGAATAGAGATTGAACTGTTATGTTTTGAAAAACATGACCTGAGTTGGTGTGTGCATGTTCTGAAATATCTGACACCATTCAACTGATCATTCAACTCGTTTTCTGACATAAAGATCCTGATTAAGAGCAAAGCATGTCAATTAACAAGAAATATAACATAAAGGAGTTCAACAATACTCAATAAAAGTTAGAAACAAAGTACTGAACCAAAAACAGAAGCAAAAGCAAAAATAAAACTGTCTCAAAGGAATAAGAAAATAGAAGAACTAATCCTCTTTCAAACGGGATCCGAAGACAGAGAAGGGTTGGGGATAGGGATAAGCCTGGGCTGAGTAAGAACTGCATCCACCCGACGAACACACCCGCAGCAAGAGAGTGAAGCAATCGCATTCAAGACACTCTGAAAACTATCTGCGACGTACCTCTGAAACACAGCAGTCTCCATAAGAATAGGAGGTGTAGCGGGGAGTCCGTACTGAGGTGTAGAAGTGTATGGGATCGGATCATCCTCTGATGTTGTAGGCACGGACTGAGAAGAGGCGCCTCTGCGACGGCGGGTCAGAGGAGCAAGGCTGCGCAATGACTGATACGGCTGAAAGAGAAGGCGAGCCTGACTGCCCGTGATGCTCGTGAGCTCCGTCTTCGGAAGCTTCACCAAATAATCTACTCCCTCACTGCGGTAGCACCAAACCCAATCCTTCTTGATCCACTTGGCATGCGTCAAGAACCCCTCGTTCATGACGGATGTCTCAGTGAGCACCTTGACTCCATCGGTGCTAATCCCACAGAAACGGAAGATGGGAGTCAACAAGCTACCAACAGACTTTGACTTTTCCTTCGTACCTGTGAATGGGAGGACCTTCAAGCTAACCAAGTGATGCGCAAAGATCGCACCGAGGTTCACCTTGGGGTCTAGCTCGGTCCAATCCTCAGTGAACAACCTCTGAATGGCGTAACACATCAGCACCAACTCACTCTGTCTCATCTTGTTGGCCTCCATCTTACACAGCAGCGTGTTCGAGATGGCTCGAACTATGTAACAAAGAACCGGATGCCGGATGTCAGAGTCTGTAGACCCGTTGGCCCTGTAAGCCCCATCCGCGAACTTACCCTAGTAGGTCTGAAAATCTATCGCCATGTTTGAAGCCAGTGTGGTGCACGGCTTTGTCGGATCGAACCCGTAAACAGTGCAAAGGTCAGGGATGGAAATCATGTACCGAACTCCCCGAATCAAGACCGTAAGGATACCCATCTGAGCTTGCCCCTCAGGTGAGGTGTAGTATAGGTGAACCGTGGCCATGAACTGCCGTACCAACTCCGGGTATACCTTATAGTGTTTAGTACACATAGTACCCAACCCAATCTTCTGCAAAGCCAGCTGACACTCATCCTTGATCTGCATATGATGCATCGGAACGCTATCCATAAACCGGGTGGGTTTAATCTCCATGTTCAACAAGGCATTGTAAAACAGAGTATCGTACTCATCCCACTTATCAAAGATCTCACGGTTGTAACACTCGGGCTTCATCACCTCCTCCTTTGGGGTTGCTTCCCAATCGCGTTGGGGTCTAATCCTCGTCCCCTCTCGATGAAGCCATGGAGGATGAGAAACAATCGGTGGAGATGGTCCATTACTACTAGACCCTCCTTGTGCCTCTGAAGTCTGTGCTCGCTTCCCCCTAGTAGTCATAATGTACCTGAAAGAGAGACAAGAGAACAAGTCCAAGAATCAGCAAAAATCCGGAAACGAAGTACCCGTGTCGACCAACACGAGCATACCTTGTCGATCAACCCGATGCCAAAATCGACGTATGAAGCACAAATTCATCTCAATTCAAAATTCAATCAAAGTTTAAGAACAATCAACCAACAAAATTATCAAACCAACAACTATCCATCATCATAAACATCTCTAAATTCTGAATTTTATGTCAAATTAGTTCAAGTTTCATTCACATAAATTAATAAACTTTCTATTAAATCAACATAAATTAGCAACAATTAACACTCCAATCCTTCTAATTTCAACCTAATCTACTAAGAGTAACAAGTATTAAGACCAAATTCGGATCATAGAAGTGAGAATCTAACCCTTGAAATTTCGGATTTTATAGATGAAACTTGAAGAACATGCCTTGGATATTGAAATAATGGATGATAGAGGAGTATATGAAATAGAATTCTCTTGAGTTTAGAGACAAATTTTGGATGATTTGATGAAAGAATGAAAAATCGCGATTTTCGAGTGATATGTAGGCGGCGGTTTAGGATTTTTGGAAGAGATAAATGTGGAGAAGAAAAGGAAATTAGGTATTTATACTAACCTCAGATCCGCGTCGACCGACAATGGGTGTGTGTGTCGATCGACACAGACACAAACCTTGTGTTCCTTGGTCGAAAAATTACGTAAAGCTTCTCCAATCCATGAGCAATCCTACCAAATTTGTCATTAAGCACGTCTAGTTCCTGAGAAAAAATAAAAACAAAGAAAAATTAGTGAAAATACACAGAAAAATGTATTTACAGACTCACATTAAGCGCTTATTTTCAGTCATTATCTTGACAGTGTCAGAGATCAGATGGATGGAGATTCTCCGGATGAATCCAAAGGTGGTGAAGATGAAGTCTTGGAGCCAAGATCATCCTCACCTAAGTCAAGCATCTTGGGTTTCAGAACCCTATTCATCATCTCATCCATCGCGGCTTCTCCTTTAGCCTTAAACTCGGGAGTGATGATAGCCTTAATCTTGGCAAATGGTCTTGAACCACTTCCATACTGAAGCTTATACTCAATAGTGTCATCAACTTGCCTCACATGAGTCAAAGTCATAAGGGGCTTCGCAGTCACTGCTTTCCTCTGTGGTTTCTTCTTCTTACCCGCAACTTTCGGATTCTTTGCAGTGAAATCCTCATGGTGAACTTCATTCACCTCTTGGTTATTAACCTTGTCAACATCCTCAGCAACAACTTGGGGGCTCCATAGCACATATCCTTTGGAATTGGCATGATAAAACACATCAGGATCAACGTGCCTCAGAGAAATCCTGCTACTTAGCAAATCAAACATAGCTCCAGCAGTAGCAAGGAATGGTCTACCCAAAATCAGTGGCATATCAGAACGGATATCTGTCTCAACAACATAGAAGTCACAGGGAAACAGACAATCACCAACCCGAACTTGAAGATTCGCAACGAAACCTATAGACTTCTTAACCAAAGCATCAGCTGATGTAATCTCAATTGAAGATCTCTTCATATTGCTTACTTCCAACCATGTTGCAATGTCATTAGACATGAGATTAATGCTAGATCCAGTATCACAAAGTGAATCAGTGAATCTAACTCCAGCGATGGAACAAGGCACAGCAAAGCTTCAGGATCTTCCAACTTCGGTAATTTACGAAGATAGATTCCGCCATGAGGCTAAGCATATCGACCGACATGGCCAGATGCATGTCGTGACTTGCATCAAATCTCTTGATATTTGGGGTGGTGTTGACCGACACGTAAGGGTGGTGTCGATCAACATGAGCTCCGTGATGAGAGTCTCAACTTTTTCCTTAGCTTCAGACTTCTCAAGAACTTCTTCTTTGACCTCTCTCTTCACCATATCTCCCCAGGACATAACAGCACCACAAGAGTACCTAGGAATAGTATCAGTACTTCCAGGTAATACGCCATCATGGCATTTAGTGTTCACAGCAGATTGTGCAAACTGAGTATCCAACCTCTTGATGTGGTTATTCAAAGTCTCATACTTCCCATTAAGATTTGCATATAATGCATCTATCTTACCATTGAAGTCCACTGTCATCTTCTACTGTCCCTCAAGTATTTGGTCAAGCATATCCTTCAACTCAGAATCCGCAGTCCTAGGAGGTAGATTCTGGTAAGTGGAACTTTCAAAGTCCCTAGTGAAACCACTGTTGTTCCTCTGAGCATCCTGAACCACCGGCCTGAGCGTAAATCCAGAAGAGTTCTGGTTGTTCCTGTAGTTATTCCTCTGATTGTTGTAGCCTCTGAAGTTGCCTTGAGAATTGCCAAACCTTTGGCCATTAAAACCGGAACCATTCACATAATTCACATCCTCTTCAGTAGCTTCTTCTTCAGCTTCAAAAACCTCAACCACTTTAGCAAAGTGAACCGACTTTTTGTTCACTAGAAGGTTGTGCATAGTATCCAGTTTTGCCTTGACTTCCGCCATTTGAAAATTGTTCAAACCAGCAGCTAACTTCTTCCTCTCAAAATCAGCATTCTTAGTACTACTACTAGATGCCAAGTTCTCAATCAATTTGATATCTTCCTCTGGTGTCCTGGTCTTGAAGTTACCATTACTAGCAGCGTCCAAAGCAACCTGATACCTCCAATCAATTCTGCAAAAGAAGGTCCTTATGAGCTAGACTTCATCAATATTATGGTGCAGACAATCTCTTTGATACCCCTTGAATCACAACCACGTAGCTTTTAGAGTCTCTTCAGGTCCTTGAGTAAACTGAATAATCAAATCCCTCAAGTCCTCTATCTTAGCATCATCATAAAAAATTTCAAGAAAGCTGTCTTGATGTCCCTCCAAGTGGTTAAGGAACCCGGATCCAACTGTTTCAACCATTGAGCTGCTTCTCCAGCAAGAGGGTATGGAAAGAGCTTGCATAATATAGTCTTCAGACACTCCATTGATTTTAATACTCGAAGCCAAGTCTTCTAACTTCTCTATGTGGTCCATTGGATGTTCAGCTGGATGAGCATGGAAAGTGTGTTCCTGATAACACTGTATTTAGCACGTTTTTACCATCTGTTTATCATAACTTTGTATAGTACTTAGGGATCAAATCCACAAGGACTCTAGTTCACACAATAGATTATCAGTTTTGAATGAAGCTAAACCAATTAATGTAAACCAAATAAAACAATGCAATGAAAGATAACTAAGATGAATGTGATGTAAATTCAGATGATAAATAAGCTAGACCTAGGGAAATCAATTAGGGAATACTCTGGAATGTGAACTGGGCAGTTCTATAATCAGGATACAATTGTTTGTTCGGTTCTTAAACTCATAAAACTAATATGATATCTATCCAACTCTCGCTGCGACGGCATCTATCCTCTAAACAGATGCAAACCAAATGTCTTTGCGAAATACCAATAAATAGAGTCTCTATGATAATCAGGTATGATATGTTTACAAAATTCCTAAACAAACTCTCCCTACAAAAAGGCTGTTTGCTCATCTAAGATTGGGTCGGAGTATCAATAGCACTCTCGCGCCTACTAATAATCCTACTATACCAGTATTAAGGTGATCAATCTTAAGACTAGTGTGACAATCAAATCTAGATGAAGAACATAATAGATAACTTAACAAGACTATGCCCAATTCAACAATTCTTCATAAACCCTTTTGAAATCCTAGATCTAACAAGGTGACTACTCAGACATAGAAGATAAAACACAAATCATTATCTGAATAATACTCATAAAATCGGAAATAAGAAAACAAAGTGAGTTCAGAATTCTTTTCTCTACAAAGTTTGAGATCTTAATCTTCTCTCCAATAACCTCCTTGAAACTTACAATAAGCTTCAAACTTCTCAAAAACTTAGAGAATGACAAAAATTAGTCTCTGGGACTTCTAAAACATAGTTTAACCTAAAAACACAATTAGGCATGAAGTATAAACTTTGGAAACTTCTGGGGCAAAGTTACAATTCTTGAAACTTGATAAAACTCGAAGGCGTCATTATCGTCGTGGTTGTGCCGACCAACACAGCTAGAGCCTGTCGATCGACGTGGACAGAAATATTCGTCTCCTTGTTGATTTGCTCAGCTACAAGCCTCCAAATGCTACAAGCCTCCAAATGATCCAAAGTGCTGATCAGGATCCATCTCGTGTTTGTACCTAATAAGACTCGATATATATACAAAAGACTCTAAAACCAATACATATATCATGTCATAAAACCATAAAATTCATGATATTGTAAAAAGATCAAACATGCTGCTCCTTGATCGTTCCTCATTGCTTTCCCTTTCCCTTTTTAAATGTTTTGCCGCTTCCAGTCCGTGCGGAAGATCTCCTTATAACATGAATAAAACTTTCTGCATATATATTTTTTAATAAGTAATAGCTGCAATCAAAACGAGTTGTCTACATACCCATGTTGGGATCAAGCCAAATCGTAGTTCATTAAACATCGTAATTGTTTATGAATAAAAAAATTTCAAATTCAGAATGTTCCACGGTCTCCGAACTGGGACTCCTTCTTGGTCTGCTAACTTATAAACACCATTACGAATTACTTCGGTTATTTGATACGGGCTCTCCCAGTTAATTTTGAGCTTTCCAGCCCCGACCTCTTTTGTATTTTCAAATACTTTCAACAAAACTAAATTGCCAACTTGAAAGGGTTGGTTCTTTAACTACAAATTATAATAGCGCGCAATTGCTTGTTGATAATTCTGAATCCGGATTAAAGCTTGGTCTCGCTGCTCATCAATAGTGTCTAGTGCATCCTCCATCATTTGCGTATTGCATGACTCACTATCAGGGAGTTCGGTTCGTTAGAGTCCGGGCACAGTTAGTTCGGCTGGAACTACTGCTTTCATTCCATAAACTAATGAGAAGGGAGTTTCACTACTAGCCCATCATGGAGTAGTTCGGTACACCCACAAAACTGGTTGTAGCTCGTCATACCATCTTCCTTAAAATTATCTGAACCGTTTCTTTAAATTACTCAATATAATTTTGTTCGCTGCCTCTGCTTGTCCGTTCCCCTGTGGATATCTTGGAGTGGAATAACTCATTTTTATCCCCCATGTAGAGACGAAGTCTTCAAAATCTTTTGATATGAACTGAGATCTGTTGTCCGTAATGATCTCGGAAGAAACTCCATAGCGATAAATAATATTTTTCCATAGGAACGTCTTTACTACCGAATCCTTAATTGTCATTTACGTCTCTGCTTTAATCCATTTGGAAGAATAATCTGTAAGGACCAGAAGATGCTGCACACCTCGAGTTGATTTATGCATTGGTCCAACAATGTCCATTGACCACCGCATAAAAGGATAAGGAGTCGTGATTGATGACAAGAGCTCGGAAGGTTGGTGAATGAGTGGAGCATGCTATTGACATTTCACACACCGCTGGGAGTATTTAACACAATCCTTGATCATGGTCGGCCAATATTATCCAAACCGTTTGATCTTAAAAGCCATCGACAGACCTGACGAATGGTCTCCACAAAGTCCATCATGAACTTCGCTTATAACAACTTCCAGTCCTTCTCCATGAATACATAGTAAATATGGATCACTAGCACCTCGCTTGAACAACGAATCTTTGATTAAGCAATACTTTGCGCTAACGTTTCGTAGTTTCTGTGCTTCCCACTTTGATTTTGGAAGTGCACCAGTCCTAATATAATCTTTTATCGGGTCCCTCCAATCAGCCCCCCAATCGTTTGTGGGAATATTTTCTTCATCAGTCGTGACATCAGAACCTATACTCTTAACGGTATTGCCTGGTAACATAAAATAATCGTCTTCAAATTCCTCGTTACATGGATCTTCTTATTCTTGTTTGGACTCTACCGAGCGGCCAACTGATTTCGAATTTGCTGATGGTTAGATTGCTTTGTTAGCTCGTGCCTCTGGAATCGGGATAACCACAGATGCTAATGCTATATCATCTTATATAGTGGTAATGGGATCTTTTTCCTTTGGTGGACATCCACGTCGTGATTTTTGATGACTGCTCGAAAGTTGTTGTTTGTCCGTTTGAGGAGTTGGTGAAGTTTGGGCACGAGAACGGGATCGAGTTATCGCCATCATTTCTTCTTTGACGTTTATACTTTGAGACTCAATTCACTCAACTAGAATAATCTTTTGTAATGCAGGGTCGGAAGTGGAGGCTAGTGCTACCATAGCATCAGCTGAAGTATTTTCACCTCGTGGAATCCAAACTAAATTGAACTTATCGAACTTCTTTGCAAGTGTCTTTCCAAGCTCCAAATAAGCTTCCATCCTAGAATCTTTTTATTTGTACTCGCCTTTAAATTGGTTCACAATTAGTTGAGAATCGCTATACGCCACTATTTCATGAACTCCAACTTCATTTGTGAGGCAAAGACCAGCTAGTAATGCCTCGCACTCTGCTTCGTTATTTGAGGCTGGGAATCCCAAATGGAACGATTGTTCGATGACTTCACCTGTTGGGGTTATCAAACTGATTTCAACCCCGGATCCTTGCTTCAAGGATGATCCATGGATGTTAAGTTTCCAGACCTTATTGCCTTGCTCCTCTACTGGGCTATCGGTTGGGAGCTCGGTTAGAAAGTCTGCTAACACTTACGCTTTAGCACTGGTTCGATTTTGATACTCGATATCGTACTCACTTAGTTCAATCACCCACTTCGCCAAACGTCCGGACTGACTTGAACTATGCAATCTGGTCCGCAGAGGTTACAAAGTTAGAACTTCGATGGGATGATATTGAAAATAAGGTCTTAACTTTTGCGCCGATACCACAACTTCAAGTGCTAACTACTCGATCATGGTATATCGGGTCACCGGACTGGTTAAACTCTTACTTACATAATAGATCGGTCGTTGTTCTCCTCTATCTTCCCACATAATCACTCTACTAACCATATGTCCTGGAACTGAAACATACACAAATAACCTTTCTCCCGTTTTGGGCTTAGAAAGTATTGGCGGGGTTGTTAGGTAAGACTTCAGCTTTTTAAATGCTTTGTCACATTTCTCGTCACATACAAACTGTTTGTTTCCTTTTAGTATATACCTCGGTCGGTTATGAACGAAGTCTTTTCCTGATCCACTGGATGCATTTTGATCTGATTATATCCTGAGAAAGCATCCATAAAGCTCAGGAGTTCATGACCTGCTATTGACTCTACCAACCGATTGATATGCGGGAAAGGAAAACTATATTTTAGGCACGCTTTGTTAATGTCGGTAAAATCGACACATACTCTCCATTTGCCATTATTTTCTTTCCTACAACTGGATTTGCAAGCCAATCTGGATATTCACTTCTTGTATGGATCCTGCTTTCAACAATTTTTCCACCTCGTCATTGACAGCTTTTGCACGATTCGGTCCGAGCTTTCTCCTCTTTTGCTTGATTGGTTTGAAACTCTCATCTACTTGTAACTCGTGTGATATTATACCAGGATATATGCCTGGCATATCTTCTACTGACCATGCGAAGGAATACTTGTTTTCTGACAAGAATTTAATGAGCTTGTCCTGCAATTCTGCACTTAAATCTGAACCGATCTTAACTATCCGGTCCGGCTTTGTATCATTAATAGAAATTTCTTGAGTCACATCATCCGACTTCAGTCCACTGGGAAAGAACGGCTCTTTTTCTATGGTCGAATTCATTAATTGTTATTGCAATTTCATTCGATGGTTAGCAAGGTAGCAGGACCTTAATATTTCTTGATCCCCCTGATTGTTTCCACTCCTGTTGGCGTTGGAAATTTTATACATTGATGATAAGTGGATGGTACTGCCCTCATTTGATATAACCACGGGGTTCCCAATATTATGTTATACGCAGCCAGTCGATTGAAAACTTTTAATTCTACAACTTTCATCACTTCGGACGCGAATACGGGAAGTTTGATGGTTACAAGTGACATGGTTGTTTCGCTTGTGAATGCTATTAGTGGAGCTGGTGGTCCCACAATTTCAGTGTGGTTAATTCCCATTCGATGCAATGTGCTTAGAAAGATTAGATCAACCAAACAACCAGTATCAACTAATATTCTTGTCACTTCATAGTTTGCTACATCAAGTGTTATGACTAGAGTATCATCGTGAGGTTTAGCTAAACTTCGAGTCTCAGATTCTTCAATCGTTAATGTGGTGTTATACTCTAATGATTCGGCTTTTGCATTCTCAGCCATGATTGCTGCCCGCTTATGCCTCTTGATTTCCCGAACTGAATCATGGCACAACCTGTAACCTCCAATAATGACATCGATCCGTCCTTTCGATGGTCTGGCTTGATCTGATGCCCTTTGCTTCTTTCTGATTGTTTTGGAAACTTGACCGTCTGTTCGATCCTTATTATAATTTCGCATGAATTCTTCAAGATTAAAACTTGCAAGTCCTCCAGAAGACCAGAGCTCGGCTAAATGCCGCTTTAATATACTACAGTCTTTGGTTAAGTATCCATTTACCCGATGAATTTCACAGTAAGATCCCTCATTTCGGACCCAGGTTCTGGAGGATGAATATCCTGACCTCTCTCCTCTTCAGTATGGTCGTCTGACATTAATATTACTTGGAGTCGCCCCGAAACATTTTACTCCACCGTTCTCTCTTGGCTCGAACTTCCTTACAGAAGGGTTTGATGTTAGTTTAGGCAAACGATACTTCTTTGCGAAAGTTGTTTTTTCTTCTTCCGCTTCTATCCAGCTATTAGCTCGAAATAGAGCATATTGATTTGTTTCTGGCCGATTTACCGTCAGTTCTTCCTGAACCTTGTTTCATGCCAAAGTCCATTTTTCAATGAGAATAATGCTGCAGTTTGAGAGATCCCTAGAATTTTTGCCAGCAATTCCTTCAATTTAGAAATATGCCTCCGAAGGGGCTCTTGTGGTCCTTGTGATAAATTCCACATGTCACTATCAGATTTTCCTTTCTCCATTAAGACGGAATACTGCATAAGAAAAGCAGAAGATAGCTCTTTGAAGCTATTAATTGTTCCCGGACCAAGCCGAGTAAACCATAGTAAGGCATGCCCGGACAGATTTTCTGAAAGTAACTTGCAGAAACAAGCGTCATCTTCGTGTGGCTCTAGGTCTATTCATCCTGCTGCTATTTTTAAGGCTGCAAGGTGACTTTTTGGATTGCCTTGACCATCGTATGTTGGTAAATTTACCTTATGAGCGTCTTTGATCTTGAAACTTGCAATCCGTGTGCTGAATGGGGATCGTCTGGATTCCTTTATCCCCCTATCGTTTTCCGGGGCCGAACTTGTAGCTCGGTGAAATTTTGATTTCATTTCTCTCATTTCACGACGAACAGCATCAAGCTCCACATCAGAAGCTTGGATGGCCAGATCTTCTCCATCTTCTAACTGTGGAATTGCTGTGTTCAGCCCTTCTATGTTGAGCAAAGTGGATCCCCATCTGTTGCAAGATTTGAAGACGTGGTCGCCATGGGGGTAGTGAACAAAGTTCGTGGTTGTGAATTCCTTTGCCTATTTCCTGTAGTCAAAGAATCCACATGAGCATATACAGATGAAGTAGTTTCGTTTAAAGTTACATGGCCGGCTTTTAGTATTTCTATGTCTTACTGCACAGTGGCAAATTGTTCGGACAGACTCGCCAAATTCTGGTTAATTTGTGTCAAAGCATTAGTGACGTCGCTCATGGTTCGATCTTGAAGAATCTACGGCTTGTATGCTGAGAAGATTTCTTGATTCTAGCACGTAAATGCCCCTCTTTCTAGCGCTAAAATGTGGATACTGAATCCATACCCAACAACTTTGAGTTTGTAAAAATAGAAAAAATATTTGCTTGTTTATATTCTTTTATTCTTGGAAAAAGAGACCCTATTTACAGTATCCATCTTCCCCTACTTATACATGTTTTGGTTATTAATACTATTAATTATTTACAATAACTCGTATAATTCTAATTAAATACATCGATTTTGATTTGGTGTTGAATGCTGTAACGTCTGGTACTTTGAAATGGCTTCCTTATTTGACTTTATGGTAGAGAACTCCTCTTGTGAGCTCTTAATCTCTTCCGAGCTTCTGCTATGAATCAAACTCCTTGAGTTTGTTTCCCGGATATCTTATTAGTTCGCTGATTTTTTCTTTATCGAGGCGAAGTCTCTTATCTCGAACCGGACTTCTTTCCTTTATTATGGTGACTCGTTGACACGTGTCTATGTCTTTCATGGTGATAGATCCTGGTGCGGGATCTGGTATCAACAGTGTTTCTGAAATATTTTGTTTCTATGATAAATCTTCAGATTCAGTGCTTGAGAAAGATGGTTGATTTCCATCACAAGGCCGGGACAGGGAATCTAATCTGTGTTCACAGGAAATACAGCACATCTAAATTTGGTTATGTTGCAAGATTTGAACCAGTTGGATTTCTTTTGCTATAACCAATAGAGTTATGACACGTAAAGGAATAAACCAATGAATGACTTACATATGTAATATTACATTAATTTAATTTAAGTAAATTATTTAATTTTAATAACAAATATGGAAGGAATCAATGAATGGCTTACATATATGTAGAGACGTTTTCATCGATTCTAAAAGAGGAGACGTATCCCCTTCTCTCTCTATCTTTTTTCTTTTTTAATTAATATTTTAATAAAGGGTGTAGATACTCTGATAGTGTTGCTCTTAGAAACCTTTTAAATTTTCCCTTTACAGTTGTCATCTATTGATTGGTTAAATATTTTTGACAAATAAATTGTTTATTAAATAATAAAACTGTAAAAAATATTATTGGTTTATTTTTGAGATACCTACGACACAAGCTTTACTCCAAGACCTACAACACAAGGAAACATGAAAAAATTTCAATTGATCCACTTTGTTTTAAGCTTTACTCCAAGACCTACGACACAAGGAAACATGCAAATATGCAACTCAACTCTATTTATGCAATGCAAAGTGCAAGAAACTATGGGAGAAATGAGCTCTATAAGAGGCTAAAATGGCAACGTAACAATTACCTTAGAACTAACGAAGACAACTTATAAGGCTGGATGCTCACTGGATCCGAGCTGCTGAAATCTGCCTTGGGAAAACGCATATAACTTCTAGACTCTGGTTCCGAATTGAGATCTGCTTCCGGCTATGTATTTATACGTTTGTTTTGCATCTCTCCACTAAATTTTGTCAGAGAAGACTTTTGTTTCTTTTTCTTTGTATGAATGTAAAATTATATTCAACAAAAAACTGTTTAACAATGAATGTTTCATGAATTTGAAAGTTTAAAAAGCTTTAGATTCAAAAAAAGGCATATTTAATTGCTATGAGTTTGGAACCAATAGTGTAACCCTCCTTCGTAGTCTGATGATTCTTTTAGAGTGCTTAGCCTATTACAAACACTCTTATCAATCATTCGCGTGAGCTTAGGGGACGGAGTTGGTGTGTCTCCATGACGTCTTCCTTTCCGTTCTCGCCATACACTGTGAATGGTCAATTGAAATACATAACGCAGCAGAAAAAAAATGCAGTCAATAAGAATGGCAACCAGAGACTCCCAACTTGACGTGAATCTCTGACCAAGAAGACCACATGAAAGCACTGACCAAATTTGAGATGAGTAGAAGCAAGAAAAAAAAAGGATCCCTTGTCTCTACTTCTTCTCCACATAAAATACAACTTCCACTTGCACCTACATTCCATCTGATCAATCAGTCTCCCGTTGCTAATCTATTATGTATAGCAATCCATGTTATGAAAGAGAACTTAGGTGTGAAATTAGGAAACCATACACCCTTGAACCAGTGACAAACTGGATTTGCTTGTCGTATTGAAAACCAAGTGTCTTGTGAAGAGAACTTAGATTTGAAGGACCCATTTTCCTTTTCCATAGGGGATGATCTTGACCTGTTTGAGGAACTGGAAGACGGAGTGAGTAAATCTCATCCTCGATCTTATTCAAAATTTCAACTCTATGCCTTCGCTATCAATGAGTCGCAAGGGATTCAGCAACTGAAGAATGATACAAGATTCCCAAATCAGTACTCTCTTGTGCCTAACAGGTCAAATAAATTCCCAAGAGGAAACCAAACATTGTGCCAGAAGGATGTATCCATACCCGACCGCACCTCCTGTTTATGAAAAACTTTAGCCTTATCTCTGTATTTAAAAAAAATTTCTCCACATCCACGAGCCCGACCAGCTAGTCTCACGAACAGACCAGATTGAACCTTTCCGAATTAAGTTCTTACTTACCCATTTAACCCATAACGAATCACCAGACCAGTCTCCATATTAGCTTCAGGATACACACAGTGTTTGTTTCCGATAACAGTCTTATCCCCAGTCCACCTTCCTGCTTTGTCTTACAAACTTTGCTCCAAACAATTTTAGCCTTTTTGGTATTTAAATCCGGGTCAGACCAGAAAAAAGCAGAGAATAGACTTTCTATTTCTTTCAAAATGGAAAAGACTTTTGGTTGAGCCTCCCTTCGATTATTCTCCTCAAACTGGTAAAATCTGTCCACCGCTCATCTTTCTTCCTCACCGCTCACCTCTCGTGTTTCATCTCTTCTCTCTCGAGTTTTCCTCTGTATAATAATCGGTCTAATGACTCCTCAAATTATATAGGTGGAGCCCACCAAATCATGGTTTCCTTTCATGCAATGACGCTCCATTAATAGACTTTCCTTTCTTGGCAGCACATTCAATATCACTTCTTCCATTGTTTGCCCGGCCATCAATGCACGCCATTATGTTGATTCTTCCTTATTCCTTCTCACTAAACCTCGACCTTCCTTTATTCTCCTTGATCCCTTCTCCCCACATGTTCCTTTTCCTTATTATGTGCTCTTTAATCTCTAGATGCTTTTCTTTTTCTTTTTTCTTGTGGCTGCCTCAACTTTCTTTTTTCTTTGCTCGTCATTAATCCTTCTCCTTGTATGACAAGTCTCCTTTTAATGGGCTAGGCCACGTTAAGCTTTGGACCAGATTTTCCCATACCCGGTATGTGTTCTCCCCATAGCCTCGGGCTGGGATGTCACAATATAACTCACATTATTTTCAGAACTTTGAATGACTACAACCTCTAGAAGCTAGCACAACTAAAAGAAAAGGAGATAGACCACATCAAGCAGCCTTTAAAAAAACCATCTACTAAGCAGGAAATATTTGATCAATGCACTGAGTATGTTTGTTTTGTAGATGCATCATGGCCTTCCTCAATGGACATTGCGGGAATAGCTTGGGATCTATACCATAAAAATGGGAGATCATTCTTCAAAGTGCTTCTTCCATTGATCTTGTTTCATCGTCGTTTGATGCTGAATTAATCGTACTCAAAATGGTAGTGCATGAAGTAGCTAAACTACAGTGAAAATGTTCATTTTGTTGTAGATTGTCAAGTAATCTATCAATCATTAGAGGAGCTCATTCGTATCAACAAAATATCTTGTTGCCCTACACAAATCAAGGCAGAAGTATTGGACATAAGTTGTTTATGTTGAATTAAAATATCGTATAAGTTTATGTATATCCCTCGAGTCTTTCTAGATGAAGTAGATAGTCGAGCAAAGCTTGCTACTGTATAAGTAATTGCAGTTCATGTATTGTAAGATATGCTTAATTTTATAGTTTAATAAAATAACGAGGTTGCCGACGAAAACAAAAAGTAGAAATCCTCCAAATAAATTGTGTGTCAAATTTAATACATATTTTTATTTAGAACAAAAATCTTATTATATAAACTTGGGTTACACTCACCAGAAGCCGACACGTGTCAAAATTATAACTCACGAGATCTTGACATGTGTCACTAATCATTCACATCTTGCCACGTGTCAAATTATAAATAAATATATATATATATATATATATATATATATAATTAACAAAAAAAAAAGAAAACCAGTAATTATTAATATATCAAATCATCAATTAAAATTCATAAATCCAAAAAAAAAACGGAAAAGTGAAGTTTTCTAAAAAAAGAAAAAAGAGAATCACAAAATGTTAAATTATCTAATCAATAACTAAATTTAAAAATAAATTTAAAAAAAATACAAAAAAGACAAAAATATAGTTTCTTTAAAAAGGAAAAAAGGAAATCACAAAAATTTTAGTTTAACTAATCAATAACTAAAATTAAGGAATATATTTAAAACAAATACCAAAACAAAAATTTGAACATACTGTTGTTATTTGTTTTTAAAATTATATATGGATATTTGTATGATATAATGCATATTATTTTGATAAGAAAGTTTTTACTTCTGTTAATTTATATGGAGTATACATGAGGTTTGAATAAGATTTAAATATAATTAAAAATTTAATTTAATTGTATAGCAAAATCAAGTGTGTATGAAGAAAAACTGATTTCACAAACAGTTAAAAACCTAGACACTTCAGATATTTTGGTTAATTTTAGGTATTTTAGTTATTTGATATAAAAGTAATTGATATTTTCGGATTTATATTTGTTGTTGGGTATTGAGTTATATCAAGTCTAAATATTATTAATATTTGTGGTTATATATTATATTTTCAAGTATTTTGGATATCCATTCACTTCTTGATTCGATTCAGTTTATGTTTAGTTTTTCGGATATAGGAGTCTAGGATCCATATGGATTTTTTGTGTTAGTGCCTTTTTCAGATTAGATTTGGTTTAGTTTTTTGGGTTTCTGATATTTTTTTCACACTATCTAACATGGTAGTCTAAAAAAAAAACAACAAATAAGAACCAAAACCTTTTGAATATTATATATATTTTTAATATTTATATAAGAAAATTTTAATATAGAAGGTTAATTCATTTATTCATATAGAAAATTAAAATTTTATAAAACAATTTAAGATATATTATTAGTAACAAATATGTAATCAAATAAAAATAATTTATGTTAATTTTATTTTAAAATTTAAACTCGCCCATCGGGCGTGTCCTAATCTAGTAATTTATAAAGGGCAATAATTTAATTTTTTGTTTGACGTAATTATTTTAAGATTTAGGATATAATTTTTGTGGGTGAGAGGTATGGTTTAGGATTTAAGACTATTATTTTTGGGTATATAAAAGCGGTTTAGTATAAATTATTTTTTGTTTAGTACACATTTATTAGTCATCCACGAGAATCTTATACTATTAAAATTGAAGTACAAATTTAGATTATTCATGTTTCCAAACACTTTATTCATATTCTTACATCCAAGCAATCACATATATATTGATATTATGGAAATTAACACTAATTTCAAATTTCCTAAAACAATCGACCTACTTTAAACCTATATATTGGAAAAATATGATTCCCCTTTCACCTTTATTTTATTTTATTTTTAAATTATTTTAAATTATCATATAATACGTACAATTAACAAATTTTAGAATTTTTTTCTCCATTTGATGTGATTCAAATTTTTAAGAACAAACATATATTACTCAATCAATTAAAAAATTGTTTGTTCAATGTCATAAGTTATCCATGTATCCAACCAACTTCTAATTAATTTTCTACAATCCTTACAACTAAACACAATTATTTCTTATCTAATCTTATGATTTAATAGTATGAATTATGATTTTTATATTAGTTTTTTTTTATCTTATTTTTATAGAATTTTGAATGATTATATAACACATATACTTATTAGAAGTTTAAATTTTTTTTTATGCATATGTCGTGATTTAAAAATTTCAAAACTAACATATATTACTTAATTGATGAAAAAATAATTGTGTGTTTAATATGCTATATCAGCTAAACAATTGGACAATGGTTCAGAGTCATATTATAAAAATGACCAAAATGATTCCAAATACAAATGAGCATGAAGATTGACTTATAATGCATTCAATTTTAAATTTTTTATTTTATTCAGTTTAATTCACTTATTTAGTTGAACAATTTAACTTTTTAAAAGCTAAAAGTTTTATATAAATTTAAATTTATAAATACTATAAATATTTAAACTACATCAAAATACTACAATTCGATGATGAATCCACAATAAATAAACAAAAATATAGCTTAAAAAAATCATAAACAGTAAAGAAAACAAATTAGTAAGTTAAATTTATACATATAAAATTATAATAATTTTAAAGTACTAATATTTATAAACCATAAATAAATTAATAAGATACTATAATTTGATATAAAAAAATTGATCCGCGTTGTACCGCGGGTTCGAATTTAGTTACTTATTAGATCAAGGTACAGCAATCAATATTCATTGGACTAGGCCTGCGATTTTGGTTAATCGAAACCGAAGCCAGTTAATTCGGTTTACGATTTTTTTGGTTATTGATATATATGCCGAAATTAACCGAATAATTAATCGGTTTAGTTCGGTTCGGAATTCGATTTTCTTCGGTTAATGAAATTCCACTGAAACTAACCGAAATTTTAGATTTTCTCGGTTAAAATTGGTTATTTGATTAATTCGGTTCAATTTTTAATTTATTCGGTTATTTCGGTTCATTCGGTTCGATGGCTGGTTCGTGTCTCTCAACTAATGGCGAGTTCGCCCTAGCCGTTTTACGGTGACCGTAAGAGTAAAGGAGATCGGAGAAAAAGAAGAAGATCAGAGAAGAAGAAGAAGAGGAGGAAGATCGGAGAAGAAGAAAAAGAAAGAGATCGGAGAAGAATAAGAAGAATATGAAGAAGAAAGAGATCGGAAAAGAAGAAAAAGATTGGAGAAGAGTGAAGACGCGTGAGAGAAGAATAGAGAAAAATGAGATTAGTCGAAATGGGCTGCCAAAATGAAAGAAAAACAAAAGAAAGTTGGGCCAAGCCCAATAGAAAATAAAAACAAAACAAAAAAAACTTTAATGAAACGCAGCATTTTATTCATTTTCAAGCTTTTATTACAAGCCCTACAAAAAAAAAAGCATGACGGCGGCGCGGCTACAGATCCGACGAAATGAAGGTTGACAGCGGCTGCAGATCCGATGAAAGAAGAGGAGGAAGAAGAAAATCTCAGTTAACTGTTCGGTTCTCATGAACCGAACCGAAAATCTTGGTTAACTGAACACAATTTACAGAGCTGCCGATCGGTTTATCTCCCCAAACCAAAGTTAAATCAAAAACGAAAATTTCGGTTCGATCGGTTTCGGAAATCTCAGTTCGGTTTTTATCCGCAGGGCTACATAGCCTACATTGGACAGTAGAATCTAGTCTAGTTCACATCTTATGGAGTACTAAACATGCATAATTTTTTATCGGTGGAGAGTATAAGTTCATCTCAAATCAATCCTCCTGATCCCAAAAGATCTGGTTTGTAAAATTTATGTTTTCTGGAATTCTGGTAATTTCATTTTGTGAAAAAGAACATTCGTTTAATCGTCGGATCTATCACCTAGCTCTCTATCAGCATTTATTAAATTAATAACTATTATCTCAAATCATTATAAACATGAAGCATAAAACTAGAACGAAACACACGTATAAAAAATACTAGTGACTCCATAAAATGATTTAAAATATCTCTGACACAATGAATAAAATTGTATACATACATACATAAGCCTAAAAATATCAAATGGGGAAAGAATCCAAAATTGCGTAGAAGTAAAACAAACAAGAAGTAGTATAGAAACAAGAAGTGAAACTAAGCGTCCTGGTGGTATGGTCCAGTGGCAGTGGTACCATTGACACCATTAGAGAACTTGTTTGTAGTCGGTGCAGCGACTGTGTTACCTCCACGGCTCTTACGACGAAGAACAATAAACCAAGTGAGTGGCTCAAGAATAAGAACACAAGCACCAAGGAAAATAAGGATTCCAATGTAAGCCCAACGCCATTTATCAGCCGGGTCCAAAATGTCGAATCCTTTAAAGATATTGACAATGGAGAGGATGATAGTTGTGTATCCCACAGCATGATGGTACACGTTCCAGTAGATTCTGTATTTGTGGTCTGGCTTGGGCCTTAGAAGTAGAGCAAATACTTGAAGTGTTGCGAATGTGAATAGTGCGATTCCAAGGTTACGATGGGTTGAGAAAGATGTGCCTGGTGAGTCATTGCCAAGCTTGATTCCAGTGGCCCAACCGGCTACACCAATGACGTAACCGGATACTTGGAAGGCGATGTGAAGATAGAACCACGTTGGGTCAGCGAAGACCTTCATGTACCGAGCCATCATTGCTCCCATTGGCATTAGCACTCCCCAACTCACAGCATTTAGTATTCCATGTCTCTGTTTTGACCAATGTAAAATGTTTAGTTTCTTCTTTTACATTATAAAAATACGAAAGCCACGTAAATGATATTCACGAATTTATAGCAAAGACTTTTGCATATGTCAGTTTTTATATTTGAAAAGAAGACATGCTTTTCTAATTTTATCTAGAAAATGGTTTTTATTTTTGTTTAAGTTAGTCAAATAAAATTAGCTAAGAATGTTTAATGATTTTAAATACTTGAGAGAGATAAATTAGGACCCGTGATTGAATTTTCATGAATCTACTTAATAAGACTATTCAAACATTTATTTTGAGTATGAAAGTGGAGACATGAATTTAGAGTTTGGTGAAGCCGTGACAAGAAGCCCACTTTCTTTTTCAAATAAAACCTAACAAATGCGTCGTTTATTTGACTTAGGAGAAAATTAAACAAATAGCAGTTTACTACTACTAGACATGAAAGATCTACATAGAACAATTAGATAGTGGCTGCCTGTATCAATTAATAAAATAATTGAATGCTTGGCTTTTAAAATGCGCCATCATTTCGTTTTCTTATCGTCAGTGGATTCAATGATTTGTATGTTTACACACACGTCAATATCTGCTTGTCTTATTATTGCAATTATCATTTAATAAAAAGTACATATATTAAACTATATTCGTCGTCCACAATATTTCAGAATTATACTTAAGAACATTTATTTCAAAATATCGAAAAAATATTCTATACTGATATTTTATATTATTAACAAATGTAAAACTTTCTAAAAATATCAAATATTTTAAGTTTGGTGAAAGTTATAAAAAAAATTATAAAACGGTTTTGAATGATTTAATAACACTTACTATACTTTTAGTAAACCTTCATTAAATTTTGTAATAATTTTAGAACTCTACCAAAATAGTAATATATCGGAACTTAAACTTATTTCGTGCTATTCAGAATATAATTTAACGTCTAACTTATTTTTAAATCAAATTAGTTGTTATATTTTAGGGAATTATTCTGGTTTCGCCGTTAAAATTTAGTTTTGAATTTTTCGAATTTCCATAACTATCTACATATATTATAGTTGTTATCTTTACTTTTACCCCAAATAAATATTTCCAAATTCTTGCAATATCAAACAAACAAAAAAAAATAAGTAAAGAGACTCAGTAAAGCGAACTTAAAAGTAAAGCTAACTTACATTTCTCTTTGTCTGCCTATCACCGGAAGCTCCACCACTAGCCGTTGACTGACCCGACCTGAAATCGATCCTACCGATCGATCTCATATTATCTCCTGATGTTTGATGTCTCCCAAGAACACCATTAGTAACAGGCCCCACCTGCCAAACCTGGTTAGCCGCGATCAAATTCTGCGGCAACTCAAGAGTTGCGAAGATCGTAGCCTCGCCACCGACTAGAGTCGCGGACACGCCTCTCACAGGGAAGCTAAGGTTTCCACGTTCGAGTGCTGTGCCGTATGAAGTCACAGGAGAGGTATAGGCCTGAAACTGGCCACTAGAATTAGTGAAGGCAACTAGAGATTGCGTCCCAACCATCTGTGCCCCACTTGGGTTGATTCCCCAAGCAATCCATGAAGATGAAGAGGTTCCCGGGTGGCGAAAGGCGATTGAAACGGTGCCGTTTTGCTCGTTGTAGGTCCAATGAAGGAAAGAGCCAAGGGCTGAGAGGGGATTACAATCGGTGAAGACCATGTTATTGTCGAACCTATGAGTGTCACAACCTGATTGGCCATTCACGGTTAAGACAAGAAGTATTGTCCATACGGCAAACAGAGCTGCCTTTGGGGATTGTGTTCGATCCATTTTAACAAAGTTTGAGGGATTGTGTCCAAAGTCTCTTGTGTTCTGTTTTTGGAGTTTGGATGAGTTTTGAGATTAAAGGGTTTAGAAGATATTTATAACAAAAGCAAACGCGGATGCTTTTTAAAGGCTAAGTAAAGTCGGAAGTTGTTGTTTGTTGACTATTTTGGGTTCACTTTCGTCTTTTCATACAGTATGACGTCAGAAAAACACTCAAATTTCGTCAAATTTCGTGGTTTCATATTTTCTTCTTTCCCTTTTTAATAAAACAAATATAATAAACATATCTATCGTCAACAAAACAATAAATCCCCATTTTTCTGTAAAACAAAAAGTCACTACGTGATTGAATAAGTAAAACCGAAGACCGGTTATAGTCTACATGTTACATATATACAACTTGCAACATTTTAAGGTTTTTAAGCCTCTTATTAAAAAAAAACATTTTAAGGTTTTAATCGGTTAGACGTTTGTTTGATACGTTGAGGTGAATATTCCAATCGTATCGGGCGGCTCAATTGGTATGCCAAGAATTTCTAAAATATCATAAATGGTGGAATCCGGTTAATTTTAGATTAAAAAAAGGTTTTAATCGCTCTTACTATTAAAAGAAATATATATTATTGAGAATAATAGCGTGCCATACATACGACATTGACTCACTATTTTACTATTTTGATTTTTACTGTTTGTTATGAACTAATAGTGGAGAGTTGTTTATGCATTGAGAAATTTTATACGGCACATTTTCTCATAACTAAACCTTTTATAATCGTTTTTATGAAGTATATTGAATGTTATAAGAAGATGACACGGTTATTCGTTAGTTATAGTAAAAGAAAAGGGACACAAAAGAAGAATGGCTAAACAGTTTTTAATTAATATAATTACAGTGGATTAGGTAGATTAGTTGGAGATCATTGTCAAATTCACACTCACGGGTCTGTTTTCTGATTTCCTGGAGGGTAAATTAAATAAATCTCACGAGATTTCATAAACGGATTCTTAATTTTCTTAAGAATAATAAAAGATTGCTCGTTAATTTGGAGAAAAAAGATAGTCAAATGTCTCGCCACGTTCCACGCGTTAACATGTGGTCTTTACTTCCTTTTTATGGGGTTTTAAAAGGAGGAAACTTGTGAAATGAGCAGTTTCCTTTTGTTTCAAATTTGTTTAAACTGAAAAAAACTTATAAAACTCCCAAAAAATGACAATAGGAGAAAACCTCCCAATGAAGATGGAAAGCACTTTCGTACTAAACGACGCCGTCAAAACACCTTCACATTGGGACCCACCAGAAATTCCTTCTAGAAGATGAACTTAGATACGTTAGATAAAGTAGTTTTTATTTTATTAAATTTCCTCAAAACATGTCTAAATCTAATTATTTAAGCCAGATAACCAAACTTCTCACAAATCACTACGACTGTCAATTGGACATTTTTGTCCATTGATGAAGCTCTGTCCAGCTTTAAAATTGTCCAAATAGATATGTTTAATTAGACATGTTTATTTAAACATCAATTAAAAATAGATAAAACTAAAATGGACAGTGGACAGTCATAACTAAAGTATTTTTTTAGTTTAAAGTAACTAAAAAAACATTATTTATGATAAAAAGTTCTCAAAATTAATAAGTTAATATTTTTTTAACTTAAAAAAAAATATATCTTTTATACCTAATTTTATATTCTGTTTTTTTTAATCTTATCTATTAAGACAAATATATATTTATTTTATTTATTTATTGTTTAGATTCTTGAATTTATATTTTTTTGATTTTGTTTATGTGATTTTGATTTTTTTCAAATTATGGATCAAAATTTTGTGATTTTAATTTTTTTGTTTACTTATTATTTACAATTTATGGATCAAAGTTATGTTTTCTATTTTGTTATGTATTTAAATGTTTAATTCTAGATAACTAATTAGATATTCATGAAAAATTCATTTAAATTTGATCCTTTTTTAACATGAATATTCTTTGTCCATTGCCCAAACGGACAGACAAATAAATATTTAAATAAAAAAATGTCCGGACATACTTATTTAGATATGAACAATCCATTAGACAGTACTACAAATCACCATACCCCACTCATACACTTTTCGATAGACCCGTATAATCTTCACAAAACCCAGTGGGAAATTAGCAAAATCACCATACGATTAATATGCATAAAAAAATATTTATATTCACAATACAAATTCGTAAAAAATAAGTTGAGCGACCTTGAAGAATCAACTGTTCACCAAACCCCTTACAAAATATTCAAAAAATGGGAAGAAAAATTCTTCACCTAAAAATTACGATCTTCTCTTCACACCAAAAATAAAATAAAAATGTTTTGACCAAAGTGGTGATTCGGGAAAGAGACGCGTTCTCCGTACGTGTCAATCCTGCTGTCTATATTCATTTAACATATTTGCCTCTCCATGCAAGACCTTTGCTCTCTCAATAAATTCTCGACCACCCATAAACTCGAGAAACTTAGTCCAAGTCAACCCGAAAAACAGATCACCTGTGAGGTGAAGAAAATATGACTAATCATTTCTTTGATTCCGAAAATATTTCTGCAACAAAATGTCCTCAAAATACGGGATCTAGGCATTATTTTTTTAATCTATAATCTGTTTTACATATAGTACATATACATATATTGTTTTCCATATGAAGCCATACTACATGAAAAATTGCCTGTTCCTACAAAATTTTATTGCTTTACGATCGTTTCAAACTGAATTTCATGGTATTTCTTTTGGCAAAACTGTTACAAAATATATTTTTTGATATATTTATTCAAAATTATAATTTTGGCATATTACCACTAATTGTCATAATGCTAAGATTTTAGCACAAACTAATTATGGCACATTATCACGACATGTCACAAACAATTCTAGCATATTTGTTACGATTTGCCACAATTTTATGTGGTAAAATTACCAAAGATTGCCGCGGTTTTGTTTGTGCTAGTTTTACTAGGAGTTAGACTATTTGTAATGGTTAAGAATCCATGAGGAGTTCTTAACTATATTTATAATTGAAATATTACAAAATTAAAAGTTTAGACACTTATGAGAGTTTATTAAAAAAAACATGTTCCAATGGTAGAACTTCTAGTGAAGTTCTTAAAATTTAAAATTTTGAAATATTGTTTATAAAGTGTTTTCACTCTCAAAACTTGGCACATACTCAAAAGAACAACATTTGCATCTACTTTCCCTATTCACAGAAAAACACTTGCATCTACTTGCCATTTATGCATTACCAGCAATGGTGTTAAGGAGGTAATGTTTCATGTATTTCTCAGCTAGTGGGGTTAAGTAGAGAGACACTCACTTGCTGATTTTCTGGCAATGGGTAGATATCGCCGAATAATGTTACACTTGCATTTGATAAGCAACTCCATCCAGATATTTGAATAACCATATCCACAGTCAAAGAATACCGAAAGGGAACAAACACCAATATGTTTGTATAGTTTTAGCAAGATCGATAATGTTCACCTGAACAACGAGGGTGCATCTAGGTTCAGCTAAGATATTCCAAGTGTGGATAGCCAACGGTGAAAAAAATAAAATTTGGGTCTTAAACAAAATAATAAGAGTTGGAGAATTTATGATGTTTTATTAGAAGCTACGTACAATAGTATATATACATGTTAATAAGCTAACCCTAATGACTTAAGGTCTAAACATATTAGTTAGTCCAAACATAAAATAACATAGTCCAATAATATATACATATCGTAATACTCCCTCAAGTTGAAGCGTGCGGATTGAGGATGCCCAACTTGCCCAGGAGATATGTAAACTCACGCTTGTCAAGAGTTTTTGTGAAGATGTCTGCAAGTTGTTCTTTTGTAGATACCTTCCGAGTACGTATCAAACCATCTATAATCTCATCTCGAACTCCATGACAATCGATCTCCACAAACTTAGTCCGCTCATGAAACACAGGGTTGACAGCTATATAAATGGCTGCTTGACTATCACAATGCAGATCAATCGGATCAGCATGTTCAATACCAAAGTCCGAAAGTAAACTTTGAAGCCATTTCAACTCACATACCGTCAAAGCCATGCTTCGATACTCAGCTTCGGCCGATGATCTTGCGACAACATCTTGTTTCTTTGCTCTCCAAGACATTGGAGAATTCCCTAATGTCACAAGCCAACCACCAACAGACCTCCGAGTATTACGATCACCACCCCAATCTGCATGACACCAACTATGAAGCTTGAGATCACACTTAGAACTCATAAATATACCTTGTCCAGGTGTACCCTTCAAATACCGAACCACTCTAATTGCAGCGTCCCAATGATCAAGGTGAGGCTCTTTCATAAACTGAGACAATATATGCACTAAGTAAGATAAATCTGGTCGTGTTGCAGCAAGATATATAAGTCGTCCGACTAATCTCTGATATCTTTCCGGATCAGGAATAAATGTACTCTTCGATAAAGCCAATTGTTGATGTTGTTCTATTGGAGTTGCAATTGGCTGAGCTCCAAGTAAACCTGCCTCAGTCACAATATCCAAAGTATACTTTCTTTGACAAAGAAAAATTCCTTCCTTACGATGTGCCACCTCAATTCCCAATAAATATTTCAGTTTCCCGAGATCTTTCATATATAAACACTCACTCAGATATAGCTTAAAATGTTCAAGAAGCTTCAAATTATCACTCCCAATGACCAGATCGTCCACATATACTAGTACATAAAGCTCAGATGATTCATTCTGCAAAGAGAAAAGAGAATAATCACTGTATGATTAACGAAATCCATACCCCAATAAAGCTGACCGGAGCTTAGCAAACCAACACCAAAGCGCTTGTTTCAAACCATACAATGATTTCTTAAGGCGACAAACAAGATTAGGATTATCAGTACGAACCCCAGGCGGGGGTTTCATGTAAAATTCCTCATCTAGATCACCGTGGAGAAAAGCATTATGAACATCCATCTGATGTATGTGCCAATTTCTCGCTGATCCAACTCCTAAAAATGTTTCAATTGTCGCCATTTTAACCACTGGAGCAAAAGTCTCTTTATAATCAGTCCCTTGAATTTGCCTATTACCAAGAGCTACCAATCTTGGCTTATACCGCTCAATCGTACCATCAGCTCTATATTTGATTTTAAACACCCATTTGGAACCAATTGCCTTCTTTCCTGGAGGCAATTCTGTCATGTCCCATGTCTTATTAATTTCCAGAGCATCAATCTCATCTCTCATTGCATTTCGCCATACTTCATATGAAACAGCATCAGCGAATGTACTAGGTTCAACACCATTCATTAGTGCAGCTAGAAACACACAATGTAGAGGAGAAAAATCATCAGAACAGAGATAATCTGTAATGGGATAAACACACTTATCCGCTTCAATCAAAACTTCCAGTGTTTCATCATAATCATCATCATCATCAGCACCATAGGAACAATGTGTAAAGCATATCCCTTTAGTCTCACATTTGGCTTTCTCTCCCGAAAACCAAAGCCAAGTTGAGGAACTTCCTCTAGACCAGGAACTTCTTCTGGGTCTGGTAAAGAACCCCCCTATCCTCTACAGTCTTTTCAACAGAACCTGTTTCTGTTGATACAGTTTCTGTCGACGTTGTGTCTGTCGTAACAGAGCTAGGTTCAACAGAACCCGTTTTGACAACTTCTGGTCTTGTCGGAACTACCTCTGTTAAAACAGTGTCTGTCAAAACAGAGCTCGATTCAGCAGATGAGTCTGCTAACACAACAACTCTTCTGTTTCCTTCTGTGATCGTGTCAGGTACCACAATTCTTTCCTCCACTGCTTCATTCAGCACATCATCTGATAATAAAAGCAAGGATAAGGCAGGTTGTTCCTTCGTTTGAAACGGAAAAGTATCTTCCACAAAAACAATATCACGTGATACCTTTTTATCCAAATCATATAAAGTCCATCCCTTTTTATTAAAGGGATATCCCAGAAACACACATCGGCGACTTCTGGGACAAAACTTATCTCCATCACCCCTTTGGTTGTGAGCAAAAGCAAGACAACCAAAAATTCTCAAATTATCATATGTTGGTGCAGTGCAATACAAAATCTCCTGCGGTGTTTTCCCTTTCAACACCGTTCATGGAGTTTTGTTAATCAGTTATGCTGCTGCCAAAATTGATTCTCCCCAAACTTGATCGGTAATGAAGCTTGAAACAATAATGCTCTGGCAACATTTAAAATATGTCGATGCTTACGTTCCACACGACCGTTCTGCTGTGGCGTTCCAACACAAGAAGTTTGATGAATAATTCCTTGTGCACTCCACTCAGCTGTAAGACATGTAAACTCAGTTCCATTATCACTTCTGATCATCTTGACCTTCTTATCAAATTGTCGAGAAATCAAAGCCAAGTAATTCCGTAAGATATTCCCAACCTGCGCCTTATCATGCAGCAGAAACACCCAAACCCCACGTGAAAAATCATCCACAATCATCAGAAAATAATAAGCATTGCAAAGACTAGATGTTCGATATGGTCCATATAAGTCACAATGTATTAAATCAAAAATCGCCTCCGTTTTATTATCACTAGAGTGAAAACTCTCACGACATTGTTTAGCACGTACACATACATCACAAGTCGAAAAATCCTTATCTCTACGACCAACAGACTTAAGTAAATCAAAAACAGTATTAGATGGATGTCCAAGCCTTTGATACCACACTTCATCGGCTCCCTTCTTATTCAACTTCAAAGCATAAAATGATGTCATCATTCGAAAGAAATAGAGGCCGTTTCTCAGCTCACCGGCTCTAGTCAGATTCCTCGTTAAACGGTCCTGAATCACACACCCTTTATTAGCAATCTGCATAACCATATCTGATTCCGCAATCAACTGTGAAACTGATATAAGATTACAGCGCAAATCTGGAAGAAGAAGTACATTCTTAAGACTGAAACCATCATCAAAAACCACTGTACCCTTTTTCCTTGAATCTGTTTGCTTTCCATTTGGCAAACCACTGGAACAAGGCAACATATATTTCAGTTCTGTAAGAAACTCTCTTGAGCAAGTCATGTGATTTGTTGCACCTGAATCAAGAACCCAGTTTAAAGAATCAATCTTACCATTTAGACATGTCGTAGATGGTTGTTTTGGATCTTCAAGCAGCTTAATGAGCTTTGACCACTGCTCATTTGATAATCCCACATAGCCACTTATCTCTGCCTCCTGGCTTGGTTCACTAGAATCACCATGAACTGTTACCGCATTAGCCCTTGCAAGACCACCACGACCACGACCTCCTCTGGTACCGCCACGTCCTCCTTGGCGATATTTCTCACCCCTCAGGAAATCCAATCACTTGATAACAATTGTCAGCCAAGTGACCAGTTTTCTTGCATTTTAAACACACCATCTTTGATTTGCCTTCTCCACCATGATAATATCCAGCTTTTGCGACAAAAGCAGCTTGTGGCGTTTGTTCTCTTCCTTGCACCACTGTACGAATTGTTTCTACTGATTTAATCTTGGAGTACGCTTGGTTCATTGTTGGCAATGGGTCAGTAGTCACAATCGATGTTCGTACTCCCCCAAACGTTTCATCATCAAGTCCTAACAGGAACTAATGAATCTTGTCCTCTTCTTTCTTCTTCTCCAGCTGTGATCCGATGTTACACTTGCAACCTCCACACTTGCACGTTGGAGTCTGCTCATAATTCATCAGATCCTCCCAAAGAATCTGCAATCTTCCGTAGTAATCAATCAAAGACATACCTCCTTGTTGACAGTTTGCCAACTCCGTCTTGATTTCTTGTATACGTGGACCGTTTCCCTCTGAAAATTGATCCTTAATCTCTGTCCACAAATCATGTGGATCTTCTTTGTTTCCCAAAGTTCTTCTCACCTTAGGTTCAGTTGTATTCAAAATCCATAGTGTCACCATTGAACTTGCTGATATCCAATCTTCATAGTCTGGATCATCTTCCATTGGTTTCACAATAGATCCATCTATGAATCCAAATTTCTTCTTCACAAGAAGCGTGGTTCTCATGGCCTGTTCCCAGGGTTCTCGTTGGCCGCCAATTGATAACTTGGTGCCACCATATTTTTCTTTTCACCAGTATCTCCTTCTTTTTCGATTTTAGCACTCATTGATCTTGAGGCTCTGATACCATGATCAAAATAATTAGAGTTGGAGAATTTCTGATGTTTTATTAGAAGCTACGTACAAGAGTATATATTCATGTTCATAAGCTAACCCTAATGACTTAAGGCCTAAACATATTAGTTAACCCAAACATAAAATAACATAGTCCAATAATATAGAAATATCGTAATAGGTCTAGAAAACACAAAACAAGTAAACTCCACAGTCAAACACGTAAAACTAAACATACAAAGAGACATAGTAAAGGAAAAGACTTACGTCCCATTGGATTAGGTGCAAAATCTACCAAAGATCCAAACGGATACCCTTCTTTGCGATGGTGCATTTTGGACATCACTGTGCATAAATGAGCAAACCTTGCCTTGAAACCCTAAACAGTAACACCAAGAACCAAACAAATACAAGATATTTAATATATTTCCTCACCACGAACATAAAAGAGAACAACTTGAAATGATATTTTACCTGCTCCATCAAGTTCCGAACAGCTAAAGCGGGTCAAGGTAAAAGCCATGAGCAGAGGTTGCGCTTTGAAAACCATCAGAAATGGGGGTTCTAAAGAGCCCAGCTCGAGTTCCTCCATCATGAGTAACTACAAGAGATGTCTCTACATCAATTATACTATCACTATCCTTGCTGGGTTTAACTAAAAAGGATCAGAATTTAAGATTGTGTGACATTTACATACTGTAGGTTTGTTCTCTAGGATTTCAAATAAGCTTTACAATTATCTGAGAAGCATTGAGGAGATGGTGGATTTGTCCTGATTTGCAGAGTTGTCATTCAAGTTTCTAGAATCTCTTGTAAATATTCCATTGTTGAACGAATCTTTGTTCGCTTGAACACCAATTCTGGCCATCAAAATACATCTTTTTCATGCAAAGTATTTAAATTCAATAGTCTTTTCATAATCATAAAGCTGACAATATAAATGTAAGCAATGATTTTAAATTTTATGTACATTTTTGTGAACTAATCCTAATTGATTGTTTAAAATTATATATCATAATTCCATAAATTTTAAACATTGATTTTCTTATCATAAGCTCAATTCTAATATGATGAAAACTTTAGAAATTAGAATAATAATAATTAATACTTTGATTTATTTATTTGAAGGTAAATATTTTCCTAAACTATAAAAATAAATCTAATAAGACTAAAAAGTATTTAACTAGAAAGAATAATTATTATTAATACTTTGATTTATTTATTTGAAGGTAAATGTTCTAAAACTATATAAATAAATCCAATAACGCTTAAAATATTAGATTGGAGTATTTAAGAGTGTTTTCTAAGGAGATGAATTTTCAAATTCTTTTTAAAAATATTATTCTTGTTATTATGAAAAATTAAAATACAAACTTAAAACTAATAAAAATAATTACTTATGCATCACAATATTAGAGTTTTAAGTGAAAATCATTTAAAAAGAAGATTAGAGGAATAGTAAATAACTAATGCTGATGTGTCTATTTTTAAGAGTATGTGAATGCTGAGGTGGCCTTATAAGAAGAGAGAAACATATTAGTTTATATATACAGATAGCTTAAATGGGTTTAAATGGATTCAAATGGGTTAGTTTTATTTAAATGGGTTTAAATGGGTTGTAACTTAAATGGGTTTGGGTTTAAATGAGATGGGTTTAAATTGGGTGGGTGGGTTTTATAGCTGATTTTATTGATGTGTTTAGTTCATCAAATGAAGTTGCCTATTTATACAAAAACTAACACTTGCTGACCAAGTTGTTTAAGTCGGTTGGTATGTGAGGCGATGAAAACATATGGATAATCATTATCCCAGGCGATAAAAACATGGATAATCATTATCCCAGGCGATTAAAACATGGATAATCATTATCCCATTCTAACACTCCCCCTTCATTATCCATTATGATTCATAGATTACGTACTATCTCGTTAAAAAAAATTATCATGGAAACCCCTATTGGGATAAAAAAACCATGAAAAGGGAAAAGAGTGCAGTGACATAATCTCTCCCTGCAAAAGATTAGAAAAGATAGATTAATATTTTCCTTTATAGGTCTCTTATATATTTCTCATTCTCTTTACTTCTCTTGATGTATGACAATGAATTTGGAAGAGTGAGAAAACCTTTATGATAATACATCTCTTTGATGTATATCTTCTGCGTGTTATTTGCTGCCTCGTCAAAAACATCATCATAGAAAAATGTAGTGGAACAAAAACTATGATAAGAGAAAAAGAGTGCAGCCACACATGTTTTCATATTTCTCCCTTGGAAGCATCGTCTCTTAAAGATGCATTTCAATAATCTGAATCTTGTTTTACTGTTGGAGTAGGGAGAACCTTTTAAATAGACATGTTGCATTGTTGTTGGCGCAAACATGCTGGATATCGATCTTCTTGAGTTAGTGCTAACAGAGAAGAACTTAAAAGAATATGTCTTGTAATTTTGCTCTTAATATATTCTTCTTTGATTTGGGCGACAAATCATTTAGTGCAATGATTTTGGCTTCATTTGGAGAAGTCGTAAAAAACATATCCAGCATCTAAAAGCTAAATATACAAAACAAGGTATCAAAAAATATTTTTTAGTGAATCATACCTTGAAGATAACGGAAGATATTTTTGATATTATCTTAATGCCTACATGTAGATGATGAGTTATATCCTGCAAGTAAATTAGTAGCAAATACTTATTTCTTGTTTTTAAACAATTTGCAAGATATAAAAGTCCACTGATAGTACATTTATAAAGTACTTCCCTGTTATCTTGACAAGGTCTGAATGGATCTTCTTCAACATTCAGAGGTCTATTGACCAGTAGAGTACTCAAGGATTTACTTTATTCATAATAAAGTGTTGTAAAATCTTTATAGTATAATTTTATTGATGCATACATATTTCATCTTGGAAATTCTCTTTTTAGAGCCCAAAACAAAATTTGTCTTCCCAAGATCTTTTATTTTGAACTCTTTTTTAAAATGTGTTCTTGCATCATCAATCATAAATATATTCATCAATGATTACAAATCCAGATGAGGATTTCTTTATAAGGACGCAAAAATCTCTTTATGCGTGATGTTTATTTTAATCCATCAGGTGATCGTTGTAATTTGAATGCACATATCTCCTTTTGAAGTGTTTAATATAACATCTCTTAAATAGATGTTCAATTGGAATACCTAAGACAATTTTATCTTCCAAATAATTCCCTTAGAGTTTTGATGATGTTCAAAACATCATTCTTAAAAATTCACCGAAAACATAATTATGATATCATATATCTTTCAGGGATTGAGCTCTTTAAGCATTTCCCTTGAGGTGCAATTCAAGTCACTCATATATATAGCAGCAAAATGTTATTTCTCAGGTATTTATCAAACACTGGCATGAAATACCATTTTGTTATGTATATCATAATATCCTTTTGATGCTTTGACTATTACTTCAATTTTTTTTGTTTTTACAGTAGTTTATACGGACTTGGCTACCTCTTTTGTTTATTGGCCAATATTTTCTCTCAGCGCTTATCTACATAGCAGAGTCTCTACGTTCATCATATGAAAAAGTTTCATGATCCTCATTAATTATATCACGCACGCTTATATAATTTGTATTGTCGACAATCATTTTGTCTTTGGTTCTATTGATATGCTCAAATTAACCGTTAGAGCTACTCTCTCAAATTAAGAGATCGATAGTAGTACTTAGGGATTGAAATCCACAAGGACTCGAGTTTATACAGTAGATTATAAGTTTATGAATTAAGATAAACAAAATAAATTGCAATTAAAAGTAAACTACAAAGCAGTTAAATCGGGTTGTAAAACGATTGGAAAAAGAGCTAGGCTTAGGGAATTTCTCAGGTAATTCAGAATTGCATGTTCAATAAATTATCAAGATTATTATTAACATATGTTCTCAAACTCGAAACATAATGGTAAAATCAATCAACTTTCGCTGCAGAGATTATCTATGTCTAAATTTAGAATTCTAAATCTCTTTGCTAAAATCTTCAATGCAAACAAGCATTAATTCAAGGTTCGATTGTTCACAAAATCCCTAAACCAAATATCTTTGTGAATAGTTATTCTGCTCATCTAAGATAGTTCATGCAATCAATTACACTCTCATGTCAACTAATCAACCTAAGATCATATTCTAGGTCATGAATCTAGAATCAGCATGCAATAAGCACAATCTAGATTAATAACTCTATTCATTCAATCCTAAATAACCATCAATCTAGCAATTCATCTTCTACCTTCGAAAACCCTAAACCTAACAAACAAACTACTCAGACATGATCAATGAAACAGGAATCATAGTTTGAATAGATTGCATAAAATATACCAAGAGAAGAAGTAATAATTTATAAATCTTCTCCAAAATCTCTGAAAAAGGTGGTTGCAGTGTAGAATGAAGCATTGGTCTAAACAATGGCCTAAAATCCCATTTATTACTAAAAACACAAAAGGAGTAAACTGCAATAAGAAAAACTCTGGGGCAGTTTTGCAATTCTGAAACTGTGTCTGCAAGTGGTGTCGACCGACACCAACACCATAATTGCTCTCCAAATTTGTTTCTTCAGCACAGCTTCTCGATTTGCTCCAAAGTGCTCCAAAATCTCCAAATGAGTCCAAAACTTACCTAAACCTGCAAAGACTTTAAAAGACTACAAAAAAAATACCAAAAAGACTAAAACAATACTTATATCATGGTTTAAAACCACAAAACCATTATATATCATCTATGTTTCATGTAATGACATAGTTAATCGAGATCTCTTTATCATTGATCATTATCAAAGATTTTATTCATGTACATGATTATATAATAACCATATGTGAATGGTACATTGCTCCTTTTTAGGAGTCTAATCCTCTTATCATTTGCTCTTTTTTCTTTTTGAGGATTTTCTTCATTTAGTGAGAATGAATAAGGTAGAATCAACATAATGGTGTGCATTTATGGCCAGGCGAACAAGGGAAGAAGAGATATTGAATGTGCTGCCAAGAAAGGAAATTCCATTGGATGCTCATCATTGCATTGACGGAAGCCATGGGTTGGTGGGAATTTTGAGCTCCACCTATATAAATATAGGAGTCATTAGATCTATCCTACAGAGTTAAGATAAGAGAGAAAACACGATAGGTGAGCGGTGAGGAAGAAAGATGAGTGGTGGACAGATTTTACCAATTCCAGGAGAAGAAGCAAAGGGAGGCTCAAATGGATTTTTTCGACGAAATTTGGTGGAGAGATGCAAAACACTCGTAGCAATCCATACCCAGAAGAAAATTTCAATTTGGAACAAGGTTATAGAAGTTATACTTGTTTTTTTAAGACAGATTTCAAAAGCTCGGATTCAGTGATCATCCAGCCTTATATGTCTTTGTCATATACTCCCTCTGTCCTTATTAATCATATTTCTAGGATTTTTACACATATTAAGAAAACTCATTAAAATTTGATTATAAATGCATTGTTTTGAAATTTACAATTCATCATTAATAACTACTAAAATTTGCATAGAAAACCTAAAAATATGATCTTTTTGAAACAAAAATTTTTCCTAGAAATATGATCAATTAGGAACAGAGGGAATAGTTCTAAGGCAAGGAGTGACCCTTGATCATCCCCCATCCCAAGTCAAGTTTTGATAAGATCTATGCTGCTTATGTCAAGGATAGATGGGAGGAGCATGAGGTTTTTGATGCAATCCATGTTATGGTACCCACAAGTACTTGTAAGGTGTTTCCTATGTGATTTTCTTGTTTGTATGCTTTATAATTGAATGGTTTAAGTGGATAGATGATCCCCAATTCAGGTCTATGGTCGGACGGTTCCCCTAACGTTATAACGACAAGGCTAAAGGTTTTTTCAAGATATACTTGTTCGTTTCTTGATTTGTTTCGATCCAATTATTTTAAATTGAAATTAAACCTTAACTCTTCGAGATCGCTTGATTAAACCATGTTCCCAAGTTTCCTTATTCGGATTTTCCTTGTACGGATTGATGGGGGGGCGAGTGCCATATATATGAACTGGGGATTGTAGACCCACTCAAACCAATAAATTATAAAGCATATAAACAAGAAGATCACACAGGAAACACTATATAAGTATTTGTGGGGATCACGGCATGGATTGCATAGCAAACTTCATGCTCATTCCACATTTCCTTGACTTAGGTGACATAGATCTCATTAAAACTTGACTTGGAAAACTGTCTAGACACAGAGGGTTGGAGAAGAGAATGGAGGATTATCCAGGGTCATGCCTTACTGATAACAAGGATTTTACAATCCCTAAAGGTTTTACCAAAAAACCTCTTGTACAAAGAGTACTTAAGGGTCAAACGACAACGGAAAAAAACTAACACATTAAGAATACAAATACCAATTCAATCTAAGCAATAAGTTATGTTTTAGAAACCAAATCAAGATACTAATAGCAAGCAGAAAACGATTTAGATTTCAAATAAAGAAAGCAATGAGAAAAAGAATGGTAATGCGTCAAGATGAAATGATGAATGTATGATGATGTAAGGACATATGATGAACAATATTTGAGGCTATATGATAAACAAATAAGACTAATTCATTCTCATGACCAATAGTCTCTTCAATAGTCATTCAATCAACAATCATTCCCATTAGCAATTAAAATGATCATTAAGCATTAAAACACAATTCTAATCAAGACACAAGTCATCATAGACAACTATTCTCATAGGTAAGGAATGAAATACAAATTTAGGTTTCATTCAAGCATTTTAACAAACACCTTGTAAGCATGAAAATGCAAAAGATCTAAATCACCAATCTTTTGTCTAATCTAGCAATATTACACAACCTAAATGAAAAATTAACATATAATCTACTCATAAACACCGCCAACACTCGATCAATCAACTCAATTACCAAACCCTAAACTCATATAAAAAGACTACTCGCTAACATCCATGAAAACACAAATCAATTGGTTTGATTGATGCATGATCATGAATATGAGATGAATAGAATGAGGATTCAAGAAAATAAGAAGATTTGATAACTTGAAATAGAGAAATTCATATAAAGTATTTTTAGAACTCAAAGAGGCTAAGGGGAAAAATCTCTAAAACAAAACATAAGAAAACCTAATTATACTTGGAAGTCTTTATAGTAAAATTGGAAGGAAGCTAAAATATACCACATTAAACCAATAAAAAAAATCAGAATAACGAAGATTGAATCGGTTTAGGCTTGGTTTAGGATCAGAATTGGGAAACTTGGAATGGCTCATCGGTTTTGACAAAACTGCTACATGAAACCGATGGAGGCTCCCAGTGTAGGCTTGGTCGCTGCAATACCTCGCTGAAGCTCCAGCTATTCTCTGGAGATCACGTTGCGGCCTTCATGAAACCGCTACACCAAGTCGTTGACTCAAACCTTCTTCCACATCAACAATGGTCGATCATCATCATCCATCAGCACCACCGACATTGACCTAATCATATTTCACTACACCAAGGTAAGAGGAAAGAGATCTAAAAGAGAAGAGGATTAAAAAAAGAAATGAAGTTGAAGATTGTTGTGGTGGTAGTGAAATACGATTAGGTCGATGTTGGTGGTGATGATGGTGATGATGATGATCGACCATTGTTGATGTGGAAGAAGTTTTGAGTCAACAAACAAAATTTTATGATTTAAATGACTTACTATAAAAGTTCATGTTTTAAATGGCCTAAATTTGAAAGTTTGTGATTTAAATGACATTAAAGATCACATGAAAAGGATATTCTTTTGTCACTAACAGAACTTCTTAACGACATGTCTAATTGGCTGAGTCAACAACAATTCCATGTATAAAAAACATAATCAACAAAATTTGATGATTTAAATGGCCTACGACAAATTTGATGACTAAAATTGCCTCATTTTGAAAGTTTGCTATTTAAATGACATTTTCCCCGTTTTGGATTAGGTTTAGTCCCTCGCTTTAGAATAAATTCCGTTTAAGTTTTTTTTATTAATACCAAGATTTTTTGGGTTGAATCCCGTAATCTTTCCAGGTCCAAAAGCACATCATGTAATATTAGTTTGGTCCCAAAAATCACTCGAACCAGCAACCTCTAAGCTTCATCTAAGGTCTTTACAAGTTGAGCAAACGACATTTAGTAATTGCGTTCAAGTTTGTTTAACACATACAGAGAAATATTTTTAAAAATTATATTATACTTTTTTTAATACACTACATTCTTTTTTGTCCATGAATATCATCTTCTTCCCATTAGCTATATAGCGGAACTTTCTATATTGTATTTGTAGTGAAGCCTTTCATGTTTCTGAATTTTTGTTTTTCTATGATAAATCTTCACATTCAATGCTTGAGAAAGATGGTTGATTTCCATCAAAAAGCTGGGACAGGGAATCTAACATGTGTTAACAGGAAATACAACACATCTACATCGACCAAAAGGACACAAAACCTAACTCTAGACTCAATAAAAACATATGAATTAAAAGGTGAAAATGGGTAAAACCAAAGACTCATCAAATATTCCCAGACTTGAATCCTTGCTTGTTCTCAAGTAAGCAACAAGACCATGAAACACAGTTTGGAAGTATAGGGTTGAAAAACGGGAACTTACGCTTAGCTTTAGAATCCACCATGTTGGTCATGTAAACCAATAAGAAACCCTGTGACAGGTCAATTAAACTTTAGCAGTACAACATTTACTTTACCATAAGCATAACAAACATTACCGTACTCTAGCATCCGAGATCCAAAAGAACTTCTGAAATCTCCATTGTTAGGCCTTTAACATTCATTAAGTGGTGCGTGCAGTTTCACAAAGGGAGTCCCAATCGCTAAGGGATAGTAACGAGAGGTCATTTTTAGGGTGATGGTTAGGCATGATGAATGAACTCCAGTGCAAGCCAATGCGCAAAATCACAGTGAGGCAGAAGCCAAAGATGGTGCACAACCTCCTGAACCTTGGACTCTAAGTAATCTTCTATATAATGATCTTAATAGAGTTTATATGGTGCCTAAAATAAACAATAAAAACAAATAATAAAAAAAAAATTTATTCTGCTTCCTTCAGACTTCTTTCCCTTCTCTTTTCATTTTTTTTTTTGAAAGAGTCTCGGGGTGAGACAGGACCGGTCGATCCCAAAGCTTATTTTCTGAGAAGGGGAAGTTGGAACCAGTTCTAACCATATACAATACAACTGCACCAATAGTCAACTCAAACTAATATAGATGAAGTACAAAGACTAGAAAGCTTACTCGAATATCCTTAGAACATTTGGTTGTACCATCCTCCATACTCCTTAATTTTTGCACTTGGTTGCACATGCTCCTAATGCGTGAAAGAAGACTGGGGTTTGAATGAAAAAGGGTGTCAGGGTGTGGGATCAAGCTAAAATGATCTTGGCCATCCGAAGCTCCAATAAGAATGGGGTGAACTCTGGATGTATGTGATCCTTTATGCGATATCGAGTCCTTAAGTGAGAAGATTAGTCCAAGTTAAAGGTCCAAGTATATAGAGACAATGCTGGATCATTCAGATTTGCAAAGGATAGGTCACTTATGCTAAGGTTGATCCACTGATGGTGTTTTTAATCTTCATGAACTAAGTCCAATAGATATCAATATAAGCTGAAAACAAGAAAATTGTAATAAAATTCTCATGTTTTGACTCAATAAAACGACTCAAAGAAAAGAAAAAAATGAATTTTTTTTGACAAAAGAAACAAAAGAGAACACAGTGTTAGTAACACAAGAGCAGACACCCCTTCCCCCAAACTTAAATTACTGCGTCCCACTGTGATATAAAATCAAAGGAAAAAGGTGTTGCAAAACAACACTAGAGATAATGAATTGTGAACAAGAAAGCAAACCATAAGCCGTGGAAGGAGTTTTACGACCAAAAGAGAGCATTGGCCTCTTCATCGAACTGGTTTTCAGCTTTGTTTTTGTCTCGGGGATCGATTGATCCAAAGAGGATCGGTCGATCTCAGCGTCGTGAAAATTCTTGAAAATTTGCATCTTTTGTGTTTTGCACCTGTTTTCAGTTAGCTTAACACAAAAACATCATCATATCTTATTGAGGAAAATAAATAAATAAATAAAAATACAAGAATAAATAGAAGAAAAATAAAACATGTTGGGTTGCCTCCCAATAAGCACTTGTTTTGAAAGTCACTAGCTTGACTTGTTTGGTACTTTAGGTAGGGTCGGTTAGACTACCGATTACTTTTGCATACTCTATTTGGGACATGGCTTCACCTGAGTTTTTAGTTAAATGAAGTTCCGGGTCTACAGGAGTTTTTGCAGTTCCATTTGAGTAGTTTTTTAACCTCTCAAGTATCTTTTCAGCATAATGTCTATGAGACAGAGTGATTCCATCAGAAGTTCTCGTGATCTTGATACCCAGAATGACATCCTCAAGACCCAAGTCTTTCATGTCAAACTGTCCACTAAGCATGGTCTTAGTTTGTTGGATTATATCATTGTCACTTCCCATGATGAACATGTCATCAACGTACAAACACAAAAGAATATATCCACTATGAGTACATGTGATGTAGATGCACTTATCACATTCATTGATGCTGAAACCATTCGACATAATAACTTTGTCAAATTTTTCATGCCATTGTTTTGGGGCTTGATGTGGTATCATATTTTACCCAAACCAATAAACTCCACAAGTGCACGGGTGTGCGCAATAGTATAATGGTGGGATCGAATCCATAGAGAGTAGAGTGCACTTTAGATTTGTAGATCTAAACAGAGCTATGATGAAGAATATTAAATGGTTGTCACAAATATAATCCGAATATAAATTCGAAAATATTAAAAAGGAAATAAAAATCAATTAAATTAAATATTGGGATCTGGGAAATTGCATGAATTTAATTAAATAAAATAGGATATCTAACCGGATTAGCAGTTCAATGATCTAGATCTAGAACTCAGAACATTGTAGACAAATAAATCACCTCTCGTATGAGAATATTATCTTGGTCATAGATCCGCTAGGACCCTATGCAAGCATTTATTAACATGTCTGGTATTGTTCACTTGCAGATCCAACCTCAACTCTCACTGGCTGACAATCTCAAGCCTATAAACTATAGATTCAAGAAAGACTAAACAACGCTAGCTGTATTAGAAAACCTAGAAATCATTTGATAGATTGGTCAACCTAAAAAAAACATTAGTTTCATAGAAATAGAGATCTAAAAATCATAACCTTAATCTATAACAATACCCTAATTAAAAATTTAAATCTCTTTGAATAAATCACATATCCCAACAAGAAGATCTACTCAACCATGGAAAAGGATTGATAGATCATAGTAAAATATAACATAAATGCAAAGAAAGAGATGAAGACAGAGTGTAGATCCAATAATTTAATAGAAAAATGTTTAGATCTGAAAAATGAAAGAAATACAAAGGAAATACAAAGAAAATAGTGAAAAATCGTGTCTACGTCTTCTTGGTCGCTCATGAAATGATCCCTTTATATAGGGGAGTCTTTAGGTAAAAAATCAGAGTAAATGCTTGATTTGGAGAATATTCGTAATCAGGATTGATCGATCCAGTTTGGATCGATCGATCTTCTTCTTTAGATCGCGCCACCTCATAGATTCTTTTGACTGGTCGATCGTAATTTGGACCACTCCATCCCAGAGCATCTCCATGAATTTCTTGAAGTGTAAGAACATCCAAAGTTGCTCCATTTCATCAATTTAGGCTCCAAAAATGCCTTAACCTGTAAAGACACAAAAACGGACCAAAAGAACACAAAACCTAACTCTAAACTCAATAAAAACATATGAATTAAAAGGTGAAAACGGGTAAAAATAAAGACTCATCAGGGCTTTTTAAGTCCACACAATGACTTCACGAGTCTACAGACTTTATCTTCTTGTCTTGTGGCTATGAAAACTTCAGAATGTTTCATATATATCTCCTCTTCTTAATCACCATTTAGAAAGGCATTTTTCACATCCATTTGATGGGTTTCTAGATCTCTTAAGGCTGCAATACCTACTACAGTTCTGATTGAATTTATTCTCGTCATGGGAAAATAGGTGTCAAAGAAGTCTAGACCTTCTTTTTGTCTGAATCCTTACACCACAAGTCTTGCCTTGTACTTTTCAATAGAGCCACCCTAGTGCTTTGAAACCTTGAGGTAAATCAGTAATCTCCCATGTATGAGCTTGCATAATGGAGTCGATTTCACTATTGACTGCTTCCTTCCAATAGTCATCCTCGGGTGTCGACGTAGCTTTGTTGTATGTCCTTGGTTCATTCTCCAAAAGAAAGACCATGAAGTCAGGACCAAATGATTTCTCCTTACGAGCTCTTTTGCTTCGTCTACTTCAGTTACTGAAACACCAGAACTACAGATCTCATTTGTTGAGAAAATTCTCTTTATTCATGAGTTCGTTTCAGCCTTTGTTTATCTTTACACGGAAAGATGTTCTCAGAGAAAGACGCATTCCTTGATTCCATTACTGTATGAACATAAATGTCTTGTATATCTGATTTGTGTACCAGAAACCGGTAAGCCCTACTTTTATTAAAATTTAAATCATATAAATAAACTAAACCAATTAAAAGAAAACACATATGCATGAGAGTTTCTGATAGGTTTCTCCATAGAGAACCGATTCTCTCTCTCTCTCTCTCCCCCTATTTTCATTACTTTTTGTTATTTTATGATTGAGAGACTGGGTGAGATACTCTTACTACAGTTGTTCTTAAGATACACCATTGGAGGTTCTCTTAGCAGGTTGTTATCGTTATAAAGTTACCATTAACATACAGTAAGAGCAAGTTGCCACAGATTGCTATAAATTCCTACGGTAAAATTCCACTAGAAAAAAGCCATGGCATTTAGCTTAACCGAAAAAAATTATTTTCACAATTTTAGCAATAAAACAAATAAATTAATTAAAAACATAATAAATATTGGAAAAAATGTCAAAAAAAAAGCAAAAAATGGATGTTTAAATCATGAACTTATAAAATACCATTTATATGCTAAACTTTTTGTTGACTTTCAAATTAATTAAGAAACTTTAGTTGATTAGGCAGTGTAAGGTATATCGTTAAGTCAACTGAAGAAAAAAACTAACTGGGTTAAATCTCCGGTTAAAATTTCTGTTAACTTATGAAACAACGTCGTTTTGTAAAAAAAAAACTAACACAACACCAAGATAAGTAAACAACATATTACCGACTGAGCTAACATGTAATATTGAATACATTACAAACATATATATATATATATACTTATATAGCTTATCACAAAATCTCAAAATTTTAAAAAAAAATAACCGAACCAAACACATTTGTGAACTGAATACTCTAAAAACATACATATGTTTTTTCCTTGTGTACCAATCTAAAAAGATCTATCGTTGGTTCTTTTTTCTTAATTTTAGGATTTTGTGCAAAACTATATTTCTTTGTATGTTTGTAGTTTAATCAACATGATGTGTTAGCTCAATTGATAGTATTAAGTTGATTTATTGAAGAGGTCGAGTGTTTGAATCTTGTTGTTGTGTTATTTTGTTTTCTTACAGACGACGTTGTGACATACTTTAAAGGGCAATTCTCTTAAATACCAATTAAATTATGTTTTTCTTCCATAAATACCAGTACTTTTAAAAACTTCCATTTATACCACAAATGACCACAAATTTTCCTTTAACTATGCAAATATTTTTAGGGCTTAGAGTTTAGGGTTTAGGGTTTAAACCTAAGCCCTAAACTCATACTCCCACTCCACAAAACTATACCCTAAATCTAAATTAACAAACCCAAATTCAAAAATTTTAATTATACTATATAAAATCAATTTTTGTGTTTGTGGTATTTTTGGAAATTAAAACTTTTAGTGGTATTTTTGGAACTTTAAATTAATGGTGGTATTTTTGGTAACAAAACATAGAAGTATGGTGTTTTAAGGAATTCTTCTACTTTAAACTGCTTAGTCAATAAAAAGTTTGACATTTAAATGGTATTTCATAAATTCATGATTTAAACGTTCATTTTTTTTAAGTTCATATTCTTTTATATTACAATAAAAAAGTTGTTGAAGTAGAAAAATGTTGTTAGAAGACTAAAACCATTCTCTTTAAAGATGTCGGGAGATTTTGGTTAGGTAGATTTGCAATGTTTTCCTTGAGCTTAAGCTCATTCGACTGCATTTTTTGTTTAGCTAAGCGTGATGGTTTTGGTTATGTGCTCTGTTATCATTTAGTTCATTTGTTTATTTTATGTCGGTGTTGTAATGTTGTTTGGTGGTTGCTCTCGGTTCAATACCGTCTTCAAGCCATTGCCTCTTTGAAGGTTGTCTAATAATCTAGCTCCTCCCGATCTCCTGTATTTGTTTCAACTCTGGCGCCAACTAGTTCTATGATAAACATCTTGGGATTATTGTGGTTTATTGCTCCAGTTTTAGCGTTTTGGCTTTGTTACTTTTAATCTTTTCATTTGTTTATCTAGAGGTTTTACTTGTTTGTTTCCCCGTTTTGGGGCTTTGTCTCTGGAACTCTATGTTGCCGGTTTTATGACTCTCTGTTTTGGGGCTGTGTCTCCGGAACTTTATATTGCCGGATTTGTCTTTTGAAAGCTTTTGAGACGACTTCAGGGAGAGAATTTGGTGGGGTGAGCTCATGGAGATAGCTCACACCATTTGGTGATCTTAGTGATATTTCATTCTGAGTTAGCTCATGGATTTGCTTGCCGTTGTCAGCTTAATCTTGGATCTCCAGTGAAAGGCTTCAAGATCTTTTGGCCCTGCGACCTACAACTTCTATGAAGTGTGCTCGCTCTTGGTACTCAGCAAAGCAACACGGAAGAACGACCAAAATCGTTTTTTTTATTTTATATATCTCCATTAATTAGCCTTGTGCTTATGTTGAGTGGTTGGACTAAGTTGTGTCTTTTGAATTATGCTTCCATGTTTTTATTTTTTTTGGCCATGAAACCATATTTTTCAGTGAAATATTTATAATTTACCAATAAAAAAAAATAGCTAGGTTAGCTTTCCATAACTCTTATCAATAAAATAATTACGAGTAAAAAGAAAAGATTTGCAAGGTTGTCTTATTTGTGATTTTATTATGACTTTCTTGAAAAGAGTGTCAATAATTTAAAATCTTATTGTATAAAAATGAATGATTCAAAATTAGTAATTCGCCAGATCATGACATGTGTCAATTTAAACGATCAGATTTTAATATCTTATTATATAAAGATGAATGATTCAAAGTTACTATTTTATCTGATCATGACATGTGTCAATTAGAATGACCAGATTTTGACATATGTTTAATTAAATAAAACCATAAATTATCAGAAAAAATGGAAAATAAAAAAAGGAATACAGTAAAAAGAAAAAGAATTATAATCTTCCATATCTTCAGTTATTAAATAAAGAAAAAGAAAACAACGTGTTTAACTAAATTAAAATTATTTTCACAAATCTTATTATATAAACAAGAATGATTCAAAGTTGGTAATTGATCTGATCATAACAAATGTCAATTTAAAAAGATCAGATTTTGGCACATGTTTAACTAAATAAAAGCATAAATTATCAGAAAAAGAGGAAAATAAAAAAGGAATACTGTAAAAGGAAAAAGAATTATAATTTTCCATATCTATAGTTATTAAGTAAAGAAAAAGAAAAAAATGTGTTTAACTAAATTATAATTATATTTTCACAAATTTACATTTGAAAAAATAAAATTTAAAATTAGTTCCTAATCTTAAAATGTAAACAAAAAAAAGGAATAAAACCATAGATTATTATAGGAAAAGGAAATTTTAAAAAGGAATACAATTCTAAAAGGAAAATTAATTATAATTTCCCATAATAAAATATAAGTTTTTCTTTTTTTTTTCAGTTTTAGATTATTTAAACTCCAATAAATTTTTTAAAAAGAGGTAAAAATCCATTCAGGAAATATTGCTTATGTGGAACTAGTATGAATCAAGATGATGGAGCAAGGCGGTAGACTGCGTAGGCAAAAATCCAGGAAGTATTTATACTTGAAAAAGTTAATGATATTGGGCCATGAAGCTAAACCCATGTTTTAACTTTTAATGGGCCTCATTGTTCCTTTCAACTTAGTCTGTAATGGGCCACAATCAAAGTAATCTTGAATTTATACACAACCCAGCCGAGTTGAAACTTATCACTCTCGACTCTCGAGTATCTCTGTCCTGAGAATCCTTGTCCAATTTTTCTCTTCAAAGGCTCTTCCTCACTCACTTCAAAGTTATGGCTGAAGAAAAGTTAAGACTCACTGGTTTGGAGAAGCTTAGAGCGGATGCATTGGGAATAATAAGCTGCGTTGGTCAATTGAAAGGTTTACACAACCATTTGCTCATGGTTGAAGCCAATGTTGAGAAGAGATCTCTAGAACTTGACTTGAAGAAGAAGGAACTTGAAGAAAGGCGTCAAATTTTTGAAGCAGAGAAGACTAAAGCTGGCGATTTGAATAAATCGGTAGAAGATTGTACTCAAGAACTTAGGTCAAAGCAGAATCAACTCTCTGCAAAGCTTGATGGTTTGACAAGGATTCAGAAAGAGCTTGACTTGAAGGATACACAGTTGAAACAGGTCATGGCTGAGATTAAAGGGCGTTGTAGTGAGGCTCGTAAGGTTGGAAAACGTAAGATGGAAATGGAACAAGAAACAGGTAGGAAGAGTCAAGATTTGGCACTGATTCTTGTCAAGATTCAAGAATCTGATAAGCTGCTTGAGAAGAAGTCTCAGGAAGTTGAATGTAAGGAGAAGGAGCTGCAGATTTTGAACTTAAACCGTGAAAAGAGAGGTGAAGATTTTGAAGTGGAGAAGAGTGAGGGTGATTTGAAGATTGAGATTGATGGGTTAAAGAAGGACGTTGAAGAGAAAGGAAAAGAACTGAATTTGGTTAAGAGTCAAGTCAAATCATGGGAAAATAAACTCCTTCAGATTAGGAAATTGGTTGATGATGATGATGATGATGATGATGATGATGATGGATTTGAAGCTATGGAAACTCCGGTCCTTCATACATACAAGAGGAAGAAGAAGAAGCAAAGTGGGTAGGATAAAGATCAAGGCTTTTGCAACAAGGGAGAGACATGTCATCTAGGTGTGGTGGAGCCAGTTGAGATGGATTTTTTATTTTTCCCTTCGAGTTACCTAAAGTAGTATCAGGAATAATCACCACTATGAAGGATTATAATTTTTGACTATTTATTTTGTCAAGGCTAACTAAGTAACTCAATTAGAGATTGTGACTCTTATGTTTTAAGCTGTGCTCTATGTAAAACTCGTTTAGTTTTTGGTAAATGTAGGCCTTAAGAGTTAAGAGTAACCATTTTCATATATTAAATTTTAAAATAGGCACAAATAAAATCGTAAAATCTCACATTGCCAAAGAAGTTAAGTTTGAGTGAATTGAAATAATAACCATTTCTGGTTATCATTCATATTGATGCTTTCTGCAAGTAATACTATTCCTCTTTGGTATATTTGTTTTTCCTTTCTCCATGCGAGTTTGAGTGAGAGAAGAAGAACTCACAATGCTAACAAGAAAGTAAGATCCTTTCATGAGATATATAATACTTTAGAAACATAAGTTGAATACATACGTTGACTTTATAATACTTTTCTGTTTCTAAAGTCATTTCCAAACTTCAAAAAATGTAACACCCAGTTGTAAAGCAGAATTTCGAGTTGAATAAATTTAACATTCAATTTAAAAAAAAAGATATATAATACTTAGCCTGAAACTATAATTGAGTAATCATTGGTTGTTTCTTACGGAGACTTATTGTAAGAAGTTCTTGAGATTTTGGATTTCAGAGTAGGCTACAAGGTTGGATCACCAGAGACTTATCAAACAGAACTTCAAGTTTCGGTTACTTCATTGGCAAATGAATTGACAAAAGATACTTCACAATCAAGTACTAGGTCTAAGTTTTCCTTATTGAGGTGTCACAGTCATCATAGAGTTGGCCTTTTTAATGGTCAAAAGGGCTGGGACTCTATGGACTCTTGTTGGCATCTTCTGCTTTGGTTTGGGAAAAAAGAGAGATCTTGTAACACAATGTTGATATGACTTGATCCAACTTCTTCCAACCTCTGTAATATATATTATATCATTAGCTCCTATATTATATATGACTTGATCCAACTTCTTCCAAGTATGCATTTCCATTACATTCATGGTCACACTTGTTAGTACCAGGTTGATGTATCATTAATATATATCATAGGATAATCTCAATGCACAGTAGAAAGCAGATTGTTTCACTAGCTTCTTAAAAAAGCAGACACATTTTATTGTCTTTTTCTTTTTATCAAAGACTGAAGAGTAATGAGAGAACCATAGTACATGTATACTACTTTAGGGAAAGAACATTACAAACTGAAAATGTATAAATGCAAAATCATAGCTTTTCATCTTTTGCTGTCTCCTTTGAATCAGGGGCTGTATTCATAATGGCAAGAACCATGACCTGTACCAATCATATCCAGATCAGATGAAGATGGTTCACAATAATACTAGGATTCAAGGAAGAGAAAAAGAAATGAAAGAGATAGCTTACTGGGGTCAAGCTCAGTGATCATGGCAGCACCTTTGAAGTAACAAGAACCACCTTTGTGCTTATAAGTTTGGTAATAACTGTTAAAAGCAAAAGAAGCATGATCTCTGATTGTGTTAGGCAAGAAGCAAGGTTGGTTTTCTTGCTGCATTTGGCTGCAGTCTGCTCCACCTTTACCACAAGCCCAGTTTAGAGCTGCCTGTAACTCATCGTCTGGCGTTTGTTCATCCGCTACGCACCATTGTTCCAACTCTGCATCTGTTTATACATACACTCAAATACATCTCCATCAGACCATAAAGGGGCATATAAATGTGAAACATTGCAGTGATATGTTTACCTGAACGTTGAGGAGTTATCATAGCTATGACAAGCAAAGGAAGAAGTATCCTTATCAAGAAAGTTGACATGTTTCCAAAGAAGGAAATGAGTGGTGCAGAGAGATTCAGATCTGATCTTGTTGTGAAGCTTAGAAAAATGAATGCAACTTGACCCTTTTTATAATAATTAGAAATGAATCAGTACAAAAGTTTCAAGATCTGTGACTAGGGGAACCTTGGTTTGCTTCATATGCAATCATGTGCCAGATTTTGTTCTGCTTATGGAAAGCTTTACAGAAGAAAGAGTCATCCATACGTTGAGAAAAAGGGTCATTACTCATTACTATTACTACTACACAACATCCAAGCTAAGAGGGGAGAGATCGAGTTTGGGGTTATAAGAATTAATATAATAGAGCTATACACTAGAAATCTACTATACACAAAAGTGGAGATCAAAGACAACAAACCATCTTTACAAAGAGAAAGAAACTGCGGTTTTCGCAGTTTCTTCTCGTACTCAACCAGAAGAGGTCTTTTAAGGCTATGGATGCTCAACAGTCAAAGATATATTACCCGACGTCAAAAAGCTCTCGGGTTGATATATATATGTAATCCTACCAGGGGGAATGGTTTTTAACAGGATTCGAAGAATCTTGCTACCGCTGTGTAGAGCACTTCCTCTTCAAACGGTTTCGATACATAACCATCCATTCCACATTTCATACATTCTTCGTTAGTAGCCTGAATCACATCAGCTGTCATTGCTAATATCGGCACGTGCCACCTACTGAATTCACCAGAAGCTGTTTTCTTGTTGATCTCCATCTCCAGATCACGGATTCTCCTCGTTGCTTCAAACCTGCACAAGAATCATACAATTTATTATCAAGGAAAACATTCAAGAAAGTCTTATATAGGTAGAAATATAGTTAGCTAACCCATCCATTTCAGGCATCTGTAGATCCATGAAGCAAGCATCAAAGTTATGAGGCGGCTTAAGCATTTCCAAAGCAGCTTTGCCACTCTCAACACATGTAACAATGGCTCCATATTTCTTAAGCGCGCCTTCAGCAACTCTTCTGTTCACAAGATTATCATCAACAACAAGAATCCGTTTCTCTCTGATTAAGCGTCCAAGATTTCTTCGCTTTCTCGGTTGCCTCTTCTTGCCATTAACAAGTGTTTCTTGCAAGCAACATATTAGCACACTCATCCGAAGAGGCTTTACTACCACCTCGTCGATGAGACCAGAAGACTTCATCTCACTGCTCTCAACAAGAGTTCCAGAGGTTGCCAAAAGTAAAAACTTTGGAACTCTTGCAGATATTTCTTTGTTACCACCGGTAAGCAACTCGTCAAGTACTGCAAAGTCTTTCTTGTTCCACACGTCATTTTCGATTACAACCATAGCCAAATTTCCTAATTTACTGCAATAGAACACTTTTGATGAACCAACTATAATCTATACAAATGCAATGAACAAAGCAAAGAAAAAGTACCTGGCAGAGGTGCATGCCATTCTCAAACTTGAAACAATGTCTACAGATATTCCCAATCTCCTAAGATGGTAACAAGTCACCTCAGCTCTAATGTTTCTGTTATCAATAACCAATGCTCTCAATCCTTTAAACTCTTGGATAGCTAGATCGAATCGTTCCAACTTAGCAATCGAAGAATTCGCTTCTGCTTTACCAAAAACTCCAGTAAATGAAAATGTACTACCTATCCCTGGCTCACTCACAAACCCCATCTCTCCTTGCATGAGTTCAACCAAACGCTTGCTTATACTCAAGCCTATACCGGTACCACCATAAGTCCGCGATGTAGAGCTATCAGCTTGCATAAAAGGAGTGAATATTCTGCCTTGTGCATCCACAGGTATACCCACTCCTGTGTCTTCCACTGTGACTAACAGTTTGATTTTATCAGAATTATGACTTTCATTGCTGTGAAATGTTTTGAAACTCTTCCAGCTTCTCAATGCATTTACAGCGGGAAACCCGCTAACTGTCTCGCCGGACTCGCTGCTTCCTAAAGCTAGTCTTTGTTTTAGCACTTCATCTTCAATATTAAGTGGCTCCTTTACTTCATCTGCAAGGTGCATTGAGATAAATATGTGTCCCTTCTCCTGTGTGAACTTTTTTATTACAGAAAAAGAACAAATGTGTTATTACTATAGTAGTGAGAAGTATGTTGTTTTGTAAGAAGGAATCAATTAAGTTACCTTGATTGAGTTTCCAACCAGGTTTGTAATTATCTGTCTGAACCGACATGAATCACCAACTACAATATCGGGCACTTGACTAGAAACATAAACAGCCAACTGTGACAAGAAACCAACATTAAACTTAGATATGAGATTTGTTTGCCATTTGGAAACATTTAAGAAGCATTTTTATGTTATACCTCAATTCCTTTTTCATTTGCCTTGCCAGAGAGAAGAGATGAGACATTATCCAGAACAAAACGCATATCGAAAGGCACGTTTTCTAGCTCAAGCCTTCCTGATTCAATTTTTGCTTGATCAAGAACCTCATTTATTAATGATATAAGATCCTTACCACTGCCATGAGCAGTTTGCGCATAGTCCATTTGCTTAACATCAAGATCTGTGTCCATCAGTAGTTTCAGCATTCCTATAACAACAACATGGCTAAACTTTTCAGTCAAAAAAGTTTTCGTCGGTGTAATGACAAAGGATCAGTCAAAAAAGTACCTAAAACACCGTTCATCGGTGTCCGTATCTCATGAGAAACAGTTGCTAGGAACTGCAAATAATAAACGTTACAGTGCTTAAGTAACTCTTGTTAACAAAAGTAAACTTCCTGTGACTTTGATTGACAAAACTCACCTGTGACTTTGCAACATCAGCTGCCTCAGCGCGAGCTTTCAGTTCCCTCATCTTCTGACAGTCCTCTTCCACTGTCGCAATTCGAGTGAGGGCTTCATTGAAAATATAACCAACAAGAAAAGTAATAACTAGAACTAATCCTGACGGTATTATAGCTGTCCAAGGAATGGGAAGCTTATGCTTAAACCTGTATACGTAAAAATGCCATTTTCATACTTGAGAAGTGAAACATATCATAAACAAAGATCACTAGGGTTAGAGCTAACCTGCAGTGCATTTCATGTTTTCTTGATGGATCACCAAAGTCAAGACTACTTATGTGCTGTTCACTTATATCCCCAATCTCTGAGCCGTACATTTTAATTAGACCTGAGGCGTTAGTTGTGTCGTAAACATCCACAGCAATCGTCTGTTTGCTAGCAAGTTGGTGAAGAAGTTTCTCCACCAGTGATGGCATATCATATGATGCACCAAGGTACCTGTTCCAGCTGTATCTTATTAAAATTTTCTAGTAATACAAATATCATTCTTTACCACATATATTCAAAGTAAAAGCTCTCTAGAGAATATCTTAGAAGTAAAAGCAGTACCCAATTGTTGCTTCAATACGCTGTTGTTCTGTAGCATCGGGCGGTAGGTTCGCGTCATAGACAGCAAAGGTCAACACAACACCAAGATGATTCGACTTAAGAAGCTTGAATGGAGATGTTAACACTCCTTTTCCTGATGCTCTTGCTCGCAAGATGTTTTCGCGGTCTTCCTGCAAATAGTTAAAAACATGTTGAGTTCTATTATAGCTCATTGGGTTTGGCAATAAGAAAAGGAGACTTTTAATAAACGTTACTGACTTCTCCAGACATCATGTCAACCGATACAATGTGAGAAACAGTCTCTTGAGCAAATATAACTGGCGCATACTCGTCTTGAATAGGTGCTGGATCAAAATTTTCAGGAACACAATCTTGAACCAGTGTCTGGTCCTCAGTTTCCATTTTCTTTATTTTCCATCCATGCTCCTTTTCAAATTGCTCTCTTTTTGAATGTGGGACTTTCAAAGCATACGCAACACCACTTGTTAGAGGCCTCTCAAAGTTTGTTCTTTCAGTATATTCACCAAATGTTCTCTGTAAAATGTAAAAAGAAGTTTATAAGAATACACACATCATCCAAATTTTTAGTTTTTTTCTTAGCAGTAAGGAAAAGAAATGCACATCACCTGATCAATGGCAGATGGGGTTTTCCCATGGTGAAATGTAGATACAAGAATAGACAATGCATGGACATGGTTCAAACTAACATTGAACTGATCTTGTAACACACGAGCTCGTTCATCACACATGTTCTCTAAAGTCTCTCTTCTTTTCAATATGATCTCTTCATTAGTGTCCCAAAACCACCAAACAGACAAGGAAATTCCTGCGATGATACCGAGTAGAAGTATGTTCTTCCTCCACTTCCCAGCTCCTCTAGAATTGGTCTGAGAACATTGTTGCTGCTTCTTTTGAGCTAAAGGCTCTTGTCTCTCACTTAGTGTTTTAGAATGAAATACAAAAATCCTATGGCAGACTAATATACCAAGGATTAAACACCACCAGTAAGATAACAAATCCCAGTCAAGCCCTTCTTCGTGTTTTTTCGGCTGCTCTAAGCTCTACTCACAACCAAAACATTCAAAAAACAAATCTTGTGAGAGAACTAGATACCAAAATTTTAAGGCATTTTCTTCACATTATGTTATGTTTTTACCTGTTCAGAATTATTATCACACATGTTAGCAGCTGATGAAATAGAACGTGATAAGTCTAATGGATTTAGATCCCACGGAAGCTCTCCATCTGGAATAAAGCATTGTGCTGCAACACTTCTACCATGACAGCTCTCAGTAGTCTCCAAACGCATATTCAAGGCACATGTAATACTATAGCTTGCCCAGATTCCAGGACTTGACTCCTTACGACATTCAAATGATGCTACCTACCACAGATAGAGACAGAGAATGAATGGTAAAGTATTTGTCTTTTTCAAGGTCACTTTCAAGGCCAAAAGCATAATTCTTTTGTGTTAAAGCAATTAATAAAGTCAATTAAGATAATTTACCTGATCTGAATCAGAGAACAGAGAGACCAAAGCATGAATCTCACTTCTGGTGACATTTTGATGTTTGTAAAACACTCTAGCTTCTCCATTACAAGAATCTGTCTCTTCGTTCTGACTTCTACTTAACCGTGAGAACATCAACAGAACAACAATTACCATAGAGACACACAAAATCAGGAAAAATAAGAGAGGCTTTTTAAGCCATTTCTCGCCACAGCTCAACTCCTTTGTTTTCTTTGAAGTGAGATTCGAGAGTTCACAAGTTATAGACATGTCCACTTGTGTTTAAGGACAAGACCCCTAATCTCAGATTCAGCTGAATAAAAGGAAATTCAGATCTTTCCAAACCCAAAAACTAAAATTCCATCAGCAGAACAACAAGCTCATGATGCAAAGTTGAGTTCTTAAAACACCTCAAGAACAAGAACAATAAGCTTTTTTTTCTTTTTTCTTTTCTTCTTCTTGTTTAAGACGCAAGACGACAAGATGAACCAAACCCAGTAGTTGCAATGGGAGAAAGACATTGTTCATCAAAGAAAGAGAAAAGAGAAAAGGACAACGCTTTATGTTCTTTCATGGTTTCAGGGTAAATGTGAAAGCTTTCTCTGTTTCTTATATTTGGGATGTTGTGTGAAGAGAGCTTAAAGAAAAGACCCAGCTGGTGTCTCTCATTACCCAACTGGACTCAATGATCAGACTTGGATAAAAGAAAGTGCATTTGTTAGGAATTATGAGAAAACAAAAGAAAAAGAAAAGAATGTCACTTCTCTAGTTCTCTTCTTTACTCTATTTTTTTATATTGTTATTATTTTTGTCTTTTGGTGTTCACTATTTTTAAATTGAGGTTTTGGGGTCCATGATTACCTCATCATCTAGGTGGGGAAGGTATTACAAATAATTTTAGCTAAATATAAAAAAGATTGGGTATTGAAAATGTATAAAACCCAACTAGACCAAGAATCAATACCCTACTCATAATTTTTTTCATTATTTTTTTGTTTGTTCTTTTGGTATTTGTAAATTGTTTTTATCAGCATAATTTAACATCAACACTAAACATATCATATCTATATATTATGATGAGTAGGTTTTACGAGAGGGGTATTGATTCTGATCTTATTCTGTTCATCAGTTTATGTATCTTTGTCTCCCAACCATATTTATGATTCTCATCTACTGTATTTTGTAGAAAAACTCTTTCAAAAAATTAGTAGATTTAATTGATTTCTGAAATTAAAACAGGTTAGTATCTTAGGATTTTCTATGCAAATAAATTAAATAATTTCAAAAATACTAAATTATATTATAATCTATATATATATATATATATCCAGACAGTTAATGCAGTGGCGTGTGTTCTGATCGTTATTATGTCACTTATATGTGTTAAAACCCAACATAACAATAAGCATGGTAAAGTTTTTCTTTTCTTTTTTTTTGAAAAATATGGTGAAGGTTTTTTGTTTGTTAAAGTTAATGTTTTGAAAACCGGATCAGACATCGACTTGGCAGCATCACTAGATGGTCGGTCAGATCGGTTCAACCGGTCAAATCGGATTTTTAAATATTTATATTTTAATTATATATATATATATATTGTAACATTAAACTTAAGAAAACATAAGATATCATTGAAAATAAATTATTTTTGTTTGATCATTTAAACTTATAAAATAATAATAACAAGAAATCAAACATGATTTTTCTCGTTAAATTCAATATAAAATATATTTTTAGAGGAGAAAAATGTGATAAAAATTGTTGAAATCAAAATTTTAATCAATTTATTTCTATTAAAATTATGAAATAGAATTAAAACTAAACAAAATAAACAAGTGACTTTAAATTATGGTTAATTTTAACTCAAAATATCTAATTAATTAAAAATATTATTTAATTTTCATGAATCGGGTTTTAGTGTTGAACCGGGTCACCGGTTTTTACTGATTTTTTACCGATTTTACCGGTTTTAGTCAAATCCGGGTTTTGCTTCAAACCGGACTCGGATATATGGCCGGTTCCCGATTGAACTGGTCTGACCGGCCGGTCTGGTCCGGTTTTCAAAACCATGGTTAAAGTATAAGCATGGTGAAGTTATAGAAGATTATAAGTTATAGACCCATTTGAGGAAGAGTTGTTATGTTGGTATACGCCAGGAATCGATTCCCTCCAAACGCAAAATTTTCTAAATCATTTCATTTGACCACATGGAAATAAGCTCTTGCTTTCAATCCATTTGAATATCCAGAGAAAGGATTTATCTGTGGACTACATCTCCCCCGGAAATTAGTCTGGCCCCTCAAAACCCTGAAATCTAGCTCTAAGTTATTCTATATATAATAGGAGAAGGGAGGCTCTCCAAGCTTGACACATCAGCCCCCTCTTCCTCTCATATTATGTTACCACATCAACATTTTATCATTTATGAATAATTATTAATTATATATAACAAATTAATTAATTTAAATTTAAGTATTTTAAAAATATGTAAAATATAACCAATTCAAATTGAATTCTTAAAAAATATAAAATATAAATATCACATAATATGAAACTATAGTTTATCTAACACTTTTTCATCATCTTTTTACATGTTTAATCACATTTCTCACTATTTTATAATTATATTTAAATAGTTACACTATTCATTAGTTTATAAAATAAATAAATTTATTATTTATTTTTATGTTCAATATAAGAATTGAAATCAATACCTTAATTGTTTTCCTGTCTATTTTCTGAATAAACTTTGTTGAGTTTTTTTAGTGGATAAACAAATCATCTCAATATTTATATATAACAATAGAAAATTAAATTAAATAATTCTATTCCAAAATTTTATATATTAAGTATAAAATAATAAGAAAAATCAATATAAATATATATATAGAAAGGAAAACGGTCTCTCCCTCCCCCATTCTGATATATCAACATAACCAAAATTAATATCATAATTAATATTTTTATGTCTCTTCACTTTATCTTTCGGTTTATCAGTGAATGACATATTTGATCTCTCAGATTTTATTTGCATAAAATCTAAAATAATGGTCATGACTCTCGATTGACTAAATTCATATTTGATTTCTATTCACACTTTTGAACTCGCAACCGAGATGCATGCTTGTGAATTCTTCATAAAAATATGGAAATATATAATCACTTTTTTTTTTATATTGTTATATAACTTATTTTTAGTTTTTGTTTATTTTTAAGAAATCTATTGGGAAAACATTATTGAATGCAAGTTTCTAAATTTCTTATGGATCTTCATTTTCTCTTTTATTTGTAATGTTATTCACAAGTAACATAGAGTTTATTTATTTAAAACAAAATCTAAAATCAAGAAATTAGCCTATTTATGGAACAAATTTTCTTAAGTATATGTACAATAGAATTATGAAAATTTAATTTTAACAAACTCTATAATTTATTTAATATTTACGGACCTACAAATTAAATATATACATAATTCTAAAATAATAGATTATTGAAAAAATAGTTAACAGCTTAAGATACTTATAAATAAATAAGTAAAAAAATTACTATGAAATCCGCGAATATGCGCGAGTATTAATCTAAAATATATAAAAAAAAGTTATAGAAGCCGAAGCGGTTCTTACAAATTTTATTAAAATTTGTTTGCGTATTATTTGGTTAATGGTTAGTGTTGGATGGAATTTTTGGTTTGAAAAAACATTTTAGATTGACCCCATTGTCCCAAGTTAGGATGCCCCTTCGACTAGAGAGCATACCAATTTTATCTTTTTCCGTAAGGACAAATTTATGGTGCATGTCTAAAGAAAGTAGGGCTCCGAACCTGAAATTTTTTTGAAGGAGAAAGTCAGCAAAGAAAAAGAAAAGAAGAAAATGTTATTCAACTCAGGTGAATTGGTAAATAAGAATCAACCTCAGATAGATGGCAGTAGTTTGCGTTTTGCGATTGGTAAAATAATCAAAAGGATTCTGCAAAGCATACTAGCAATTGTTATATAAAAGTTGTTCTTGATCTGAAACAAATATATTTGAAATAGAACTTAAGACAAGGAACCAAAAGTAACTCTTTTCAGAAGCAAGAGCGACAAGTAAAAAGTAAAAAATGATATTGACTACATTTTATACTAAGGTTAACAAATAAACAAGGAAATACAGAATTGGAAATAAGCAACAAGTCAAACTATGTTTGATTCTTCAACATTTTGCTAATACAACAGCTCCAATGAACAAACAAAGGCTTGCGCGGTATATAGTTCCTGACATAATAATAATAATCCATAAAATCTTGTAGATATATAAGAGTTGGGTTTCTACACTGAGTCAAAAACCTTTACTTTGAGATATAAAGCTCTTACTCTCGTCTCTTGCAATCAGTTCCATCTCCAGTGTGAAGCAACTCCTCTGGTATAGCAGCTGGGTCCAAGTCCCAACAGTTTCCGGGCACACCAATAGTTTCTTCTTTAAGAAACCAAGATGGCACTTGATGCGAAAACCGCAGCATCTCTTGCCTCGGTATCCATCTTGTACTCTCTTCCTTATCTTTCCTGCAATACACGGTTTTGTAACCTTCTACTTTCACAAGCGGGGTGATGCAAACCCCAAACTGTTCAGAATATTCATCGAGGATCTCAACCATTTCGTATTGGTGCCTCACTTCATCTGGGGTTGAGTTGTTCCAGTCTGGTGACCAGTTCTTGTACACAGCCCAAATATCTCCGGTTTTGGGGAATATCCTAACACAACCGCCTCTTCCCGTCTTCCTGCCTTTCAAGAGATGGGAAAATATGTTAACGTGGTCAACTATGTCAGTGTTTCGTATCCTGAAATGTCCGCACGACTTTGTAAACCCGTACTGCACCCATTTCATTGTACCAAACTCGATGTCAGTTTTAGAGCTTAAGTAGGCTATGTCAATCTTAAAAGGTTGAACAGAGAGTACTTCCCGGACCATGCAATATAAGCGCGGCATACCATCATCTTCATCATAAATTGCCCATATTTGCCTAGCCTCAAAGCAATCCTCTGATCTGTTTTGATCAAAGTCATGGAAGTCGGAGTCTGGAACTGTTATTGGTCCGTTGATTTTTCGAACAGATTGATGACCAGAGGAAACAGAACTTCCTACTCTGGTTACACCATCCCCTTCCTTGGAAGAGGCATTTATTTCATCAAGGGGAGTCACGTCCTCTGTAGCCGCTGCTGCCACTGAAGCCAATCTCATCATCTCTAGTCTCTGCTGAATATGTGTTTTAGCTTTTTTAATCAATAGCTTCCGCGTATCCAATCCTGCTGCAGCAGACCACCGTCTCATAGAACCATAACTTTGCCCAGGATGTTTAAACTCATGTTCCATGTTTGCATCCAAGTTTGTTGTTTTTGATTCTGGATTGGATTTTGTAATGTTCTCAACAAATCCATTACCAGATGACCCCAAACCAAGATTCCTCTTTTTCTCAGGTCTGCTGGCCTTAATCACTGAAGGATCAGCAGACCAATTGGGTGGGCTTGGATATATCAGCTCAGAGGATGTGCCTTTCATCGAGCTTGTCCTGTTAGAGCCTTCTTTAACTTTCTTTCTTCCCTTACAGACTACTCCATTGGTGAGCTTATAAGGATATGCATTGGATACTGAAGACATGTGGTTTGACTCGAGATTCACAGGAGATGTTCCCACATATGAGCTCCAGTCATACGACGACTCATTAGTAACATATTCATATCCATGTGCAGGATACTGACCCAAGAAATAAGTGGAATTGGTAGGCACGCGTGAGACGGCATCATAGCCGTGAGCTCCATAGCCATTACTTGTTGTATGAGATGGAGGCGCATATTGAATTGATGCACTAACAGGAGCCGGCCCAGTCTCCACAGCAATAAATGCTCCTCGGCAGTTCTTACATGAAAGCCGCTTATTCACATACTTCCGCAGATACTCGTACTGAACTTTGCAAGAGGTGCATACAGTCCAGAAAGTATCAACTCTTTCTGAAACTGGTGGTGGGCAACAATCAAATCCTGCGGTCCCGGGGGCATACTCTGTATTGTGGGCATACTCTGTACTGCTCTTCTGAACCACCATGGAGTCAATAAGTTTCTTTCTTTTGTAATAAAAAGTGCTCTTCTTAAACTCATTTGACAGAAAATTCCAAGCTTCAGATATGATCTGGAATGCCCCATTAGCTCCAAGGCATTTGTTCTTGTCAGGATGAAGCAATACAGCCATCTTCTTGTACTGTTTCTTAACTTCTCTTTTCCCAGCTGACGGTTTTAGTCCAAGAACTGCGTAGTAATCAACTTCCCCACTGCGTCTACCCTGAGAAGCTATATAAACTTCATACGTCGTTACCATCTGAGACAAACCCTCCAAGTCAGGAAACAACGACTTCGCCCTCAATGCATAACTCCTTGCACCAGTAAAATCTTTTTCCGCAAACCTTCTCTCAGCGATCATCTTCGCTTTGAGAGCCTCTTCTCTATATGCTTCCATTTAAAATCAGCTCAAATTCACCAACAATTCTGCAAAAGGAAACTAAGACCGTTCTAGCAAGCTAAATCGCACAAAGCTTTCCATTTACAAGCATCATCTGCAAAAACATTTACAAGAGTAGAATTATTATCTTCGTTCACTAACAACATAACCAAATACTCAGCCAAAGAAGTCAAAATACAACATTTGACACAAAACAGAACCCATCCCAATCACTAAAAGATCAATCTTGAGCTTAAAACCAGGTAGAACCCTAAAGTAGAAAGAATCCCCACATCTCCAAGCTCCATTTTTGGAAGCTACCTAAGGCAGTAGATCAAGTATCTCTAAGCATCTTGAAGTCAAAGTAAGCTTAAATTTAACAAATTCTTCACTACAAAACTTGACCATAAAAAAAAAATCACATTAAAAGCCCCTTAACTTAGGATTTGCTAATTTCTCAAACCTAATAATTCACAAATGAAACTCGATTTCATCTTAAAAGGTAGCGATCTTACTGAGATTTTACGGGGAAATGGAAACAATGCGGCAAATTCTTCTTCCAGAGCTAAGAACAGATCAAACCAGACGAATCTTAAGCCTTGAGCTTAAACACGAGCAAATCCCAAGAGATTTGTGGATCCAGCAGATACACTATACTAAAATTAGGGTTTCGGATGAACTGAAGGTTGCTCAAACTCAAACATCCCGAATGAATTGCCGGCGAAAAGCTCGAGATTTGCCGTCGATCGGAAATCGAAAATTTAGGGGAAATTAACGATAAATAAAAATAGGAAATTTTATTTCTTTTTTGTTTGGTTTAAGTAATTTTCTTCAGTGAAAGTAAACGATGCTAATTTGCTAATAGTATACTTCATGCTATCGTGCACTGTAATGAGCAGTGCGCATTTATAATTTTATAATTTATTTTTAAATCATATATCTAATATTTATTTTTCTATAAATTATTGTGATAATAATACTGATAATCGTTATGAAAATAATTATAGGAGGCATATTGGAGGCAAAACTGAAAACATGAAAAAGAATTTCCCGCCAGAGCCCACAAACACAAATTTCCGCCAACGAACAAGATTGAAGGCATGCAGGGATCAGTTATGGTTAGTTATTGTTGTGTTATTAGCATTATTTTCGTTATCAATTGATGCAGGCATGTCTTAGTAGACCTGGGATGGGATTACTAGCCAAACTGGTTTATCCTTATCCAAATTGAACCGAATAAAAATTTGGAGATTTGGTTAACTGGTCGATTAATAAAAATGAACTAATTAGCAACTAGATGAAATGGTTTTGGTTACCAGTTCGGTTAGATGAACGGTTCAACGTTTTTATTTATTTATTACAGTATCTCTAATTTTTCTAACCAATTAATTTAAACTGGATTAAACCGAATTTATATCAAAATTCCTTTAACTCATTACTCAAACCGATAACCGAACTGGTTTCTATACTAATTTTAGCTAAATACCTCTGGATTAACTGATAACCAAACTGAACTAAGCGATAACCGAACTGACCCGCAACAAATTATTTATCATTAATTTTGTAACCTTATGATCCTTAATTTATCCCTTTACTGAAACACATGATAAGAAAAATCCCAAACCGATTTGAACTGAATGGTTAAAAATTAAGGCCTAGATCTGAGCATTCAGTTATTTCGGATCAGTTCCATTTGGTCTGTTGATTTTTCAATTTTTTTGGGTTAGAAATATTTTGTTAAGACTACTGTGAAGAAATAAACCGATTAGTCTAAGTTATTTGTTTGGTTACAATGCGATCATTAGAAACTAATAAACACAAAATTAGCGAGTTCCTCTCCGCGTACGCCCACCCAGAATGTAGTCGGTTGCAAATTGCTAATTAGAAATAAATTCTTACCTAATGGCTCTCTTGGCATGGGTAAAGCAAGACTCCTAGCAAAGGGATACAATCAACAACAAGGTTGACACTACACTAAGACTTTCAGCCCCGTCATCAAAGCGAGCACACTTTGACTTGTACTTGATATTGATGTGTTTCGCTCTTAGCCAATTCGTCAACTTGATGTAAAACAACGCCTTTCTCCAAAAAATATTAGTGGAAGAAATATGCATGGAACATACACCAGGCTTCGTTAATACTGATCACCCATCATATTTATGTCGTCTACGGAAAGCTATACACCGCGTGATATCTCGAGATTTCATCCAATTAACTAAACCGCAAGTGCAAATTAAAATGTGCGGTAGTAAATACGGTATGTAATCCACAAGGAGTAAAGTGCACTTTAGATTTATGATGATCAAACATAGCTAGAACAAAATAGGATGAAACTGATTAAAAACAGTAAATAAAGTTATGTAAATTCAGTAAAGAGAAAGAGTTGGGATTTGAGAAATCGTGGGATTCAATAATCAATTGGACATCTGACCAGGCTAAGGTCTAATGAAATACGGTTCTAGAACTTGAAGCACTATTAACAAGCTAACCACACTTTCGCATGCGATAACCATCTAAACATAAATTCGTTCGGACCTTATGCTAGAAATTTTATCAAATTTGTTAAGTTCACCTAGTAATCCAACCTCAACGTTCATTGGCTAACAATTACTAAGCCTATAAACTATAGATTCCATTAACCTAACCAACAATAGCTGTATTAGAGAATCACATATCAGTTGCTAGATTTGTAAAACTAACAATAACATTAAAATCATAGAAATTGAGAACTAATTCATAAACCCTAATCTATAACAATATTAGGAAAAGTTATACGCATTGTGCAGATTTGATATATATTTATTTATGTAATATATTTTCTAGATATATATTGTTTTCTTTGTTATTTTAGTTAATTTATAGGCTCTTTTTGTATGTTTTTTTAAGCGGCATTGTCTAAATGGATCATTTCAAAAATTTATTTCCAAACAGGGCCTTCTGAAAAGGATTTTTAAGGCAGTAGGGACCCCCATTTGGAAATAAATTTTCAAAGGAGTCCATTCTAAGTAGTTTTCCCTTTTTTTAATGATTTATAATGTTCTATTTTCTATGGTTTGATACCACTTCAACATCTAGTCTTGTTGAAGCATTTGTGTTGAAATTTTTGATTTCGAAAAAACTTTAACACATTGTGTTTGTGATAATATCATCGTATGAATGAAGTTTAATAAACCATTAGTTGACTACCTTGTTTTGTTCATCAATGTCATGTAATGTGAGGTCAAAGTTGATTAAATTGTTGGAAATCTGTTGTTATGTGTTTGAGTATATGTTTGTTGGCAAAAGGAATCATGTAGTTTATGTTATTTTGTCTACTTAGGGGTCTTGTGATTTTGAGTTGGGGATGATTCACACTTCTGATTTATGATAGTATCATTTTATAGTAAAATGTGTATTATCCATTTTGCTTTTTTCTTTGCTATTTATATATAAGGTACAATCGCTACAAAAAAAAAGTCATTTTACATTACTTAAATTGTAGTATTTAAGTAAGTGATAATTATTTTAAATCATTTATCTAAAAAATAAAGCAAATATATATGATTTAGCATCAATTGTATTAAATAGTGTTATTATTAACTAGTTTTATATCAATTAAGTTAAATTGACTTAATTTCTATAAGTTTGTATCACTAACGAAAAAGTGATGTAAAATACAAAATTACATAATTTAGATCATTGATGTATTTATTAATTTTTGATAGCATTATTTGTAAAGTGATACAAATATGAAAACATGAAAAAACTTCAAATGTCTCACATCGAATGATGAGAGAAGGAACTCTTGACAATTGCAGTTATAAACTAAATATTGAATATTTTACTACCAATTATTAACTCAAAATTACTAACGTCCATTTGATTTATTGGGCATAAGTTTTATAATAAACCGGTATGAAACCAACATAATTATTTTAAATTAAATAAAATATCCTAAAAACAGGTTAATATTTTAGAATCATTTATAAAACCTACATAAATAGAAAATCAGTTATGTCTAAGTGATTATAATAGTTTAAATCAGTTATTGTAAATGATGCAATTATTAAATCAGTTACTATAAATGATACAACTATTAACATCATAATTTTGTAATTGACACAAATTAACATCACTTACAACAACTGATGCAAATATTATATATAATTGCATCAGTTGTTAATAAAGTGATGTAAATTATTTACATCACACAAAAATAAACCATTTATAACTCATACAAATATTAAAAAGAAATGATGTAAAACAACTTTTTTCTTAGTGAATAGATGTTGATTTCAGTTTTTCTTTCTAATTTCTTGTATCATATTTAATTGCTTTTAATTTTTTGTTTTTATTGTCCTTGAGTATTGGTCTTAATTCTCTGTGATTCGTAGTGTTACTTATGTGGACCAATTTTTTGTTGTTTTTATCTATTGCCCCATACATTTTTAATAAAATTTTATGGCCACTAATTGTGTTTTTTTGGTTATAACTTTGGTTAAATTCTATGGATTTTATATCTTTTTAAGTATTTTGTGGAGATTCAGATTTTGTGGTTTTTTTTGAAGCATTTAATTATTTACATTTGATCAAAATTTTGGTTAGAAAGAAAATAATAAAAAGAAATAAAATAGGGGAGGAGAAAATGTGTTATGTTTTTAGGGAAGGAGAAAATTAGAGAATAGTTCATTTTGGTTAAGTTAACACGTGGCAGAGTTTCGTAACTCCACAGAAAAGTAATTTCAGTTTTTTCAAATGTATTATTTCATATTTAACTTCTTTTAGTTTTTAGTTTTTATTTTCCTTTGATCTTAATTCTCTTTGATTAGAAGTGTTATTTGCGTTGACCAAATTTGTTTGTTGTTGTTATATATTTTCTGATACTTTTTAAATAAAATTTTGTGACCACTAATTGGGTTGTTTTGGTTCTAACTTTGGCTAAATTGTATGGATTTTATTTGCAGTTTTTATTGTATTTGTTAATAAAGCGAATATATATATATATATATATTACTAGATTATGACCCATCCGATGGGCGGGTTTGTTAAATTAAATATTTAAAGTTAATAATATATTTAAAAATTTTGAAATACAATTATATACCCAAAAGTATTAATGATAATTATATTTGATAAAACACAATTATCTAACAATTATAACCCCAAAATAGAAATTATTTTTATATCAAAATAACTAAAATAATATATATATATCTGAATTTTTTTTGTTATATTTATGAAAATTTAACCAAATCTAACCAAATTTATATAGATATTTTGTTCTGGTATTTTGTATACATGAACCTGACTCAAATCCGGATAGAACCAAACCGAATCAACCCAAAACAAAAATTGTAATATCTGAATAGATCAAATGCCTCTAAACCCAAAAATCCAAAAAATATGAACCAACCTCGAACGTCTAGTGTAAGATTTGGAAAAACAAATATTGTAATCGGCGGCTGTGCTCTCGCACATATATAAGTGAGTCATTTTTCTGGCAAAATCTTGTGTATACTTTTATCATTTTATATGTTAGTTTATCAAATTATCGTACTATAAATTTATTTAACACTTACCAAATTAAAATAATAAATTAGGTTAGATTAACCTCAATCAGCTTTTTCCCAAATATTCAGAACTATTTAAACAAATTTGTTTTGGATCTTAAATAATATAAAAGCTTAAATTAGTAAAGGAATTCTTTAATTTTATTAAAATAATAAGATTTAACATCTATAAAATGGAAAGTAAAAGAATAAATTTTAGTATTTAATCTATTTTTCTTTTTGGCTTATTTTCCTTTTCGATTAAAGAAAAAGACAGTAATAAACAATTTAACATGTGTTAAAATCTGAAAAAAATAGAAAGTATAAAATATTTATTTGATTATTATTTTTACTTTTTGGTTTTTCTTTTTGGTTAAGGAAATATATTTTTATATGTGTTATAATCTAATCCATCAACTAACATGTGTCATGATCTTGTTAATTAAAAGCTTAAAACGTGTTAAAATCTGATTGTTTTAGTTGACACGTGTCACAATCTGGCGAATTACTAATTTTGAAAGCTTAAATTAGTAAAGAAATTCTTTAATTTTGTTGAAATAATAAGATTTAACATCTATAAAATGGAAAATAAAAGAATCAATTTTACTATTTATTTTTTTTTCTTTTTCGCTGATTTTCATTTTTGATTAAAGAAAAAACAGTAATAAACAATTTAACATGTGTTAAAATCTATATAAAAAAAGAGAAAGTACAAATTATTTATTTGATTATTATTTTTACTTTTTGCTTTTCCTTTTGGTTAAGGAAATATATTTTTACAGGTGTCATATTAATCCATCAACTAACACATGTTATGATCTGGTTAATTAAAATTTTAACACATGTCAAAATCTGATTGTTTGAGTTGACACATGTCACGATCTGGCGAATTACTAATTTTGAATCATTCATCTTTATATAATAAGATAACATATTATAACATATTAGATAGACCTTTGGGTGATTTAATTTCTTGGAAAGTAACACAATTCTGTTTCTCAATAAATAGATCATGATTCATATATTTGTATTTAATGTTTTTAATTGGGACTAACCATTTATTATTTATTATTATTTTATTATTATTTTAGTAAGAATACGTGAGTAAAGAGTAAAAATTTTTATAAAAGCGTAACTGAATTTTATAGTTATTTATATCATGGCCAGACAAAACAAAAAAGAATGAAAAATGAGTTTAGTGAAAAATAAGAGGTATCAGAGCTCCATGATATGATTTGAGTTGTAAAAAATGAAAATATTTTGTTATGATATTTCTCAAAAGATTTTATAGTATGCTTAGTTAAATAGATTTATGGCATAGAGATGGATTGATCATACATTGATTGGATTAAAGGTTTTGGTATTTTTTGGTTGCTGTTCTCAGTTTTTTGGAATTGTTTTGGGGTTTCTAATACTACTATTGATTGGATGAAGAATTTTGAATATTTGTTGGAGGTTTTATAGTCTATTTCGTTGGAAGGATTTTATCATCATCCATGATTTAGAATCAAATTCTTATCATCATCCACGAGGATCGATCGATCCTAAGTAAAAATATTTTTCAAATATTATATTTTACTCTGATTTAAACCTAATGAAACCCTATAAATAAATGAGGCTCGTGTCAGAGTCAAATAAGAGGTCGTCAGAGCCTAGATCTGAGAGTTTTACATTTATTTTCGTCACTTTGTTTTGAGAGAATTTTAGATATATTTTTCATATTGATTTCTTAATCTCTGTTGCTTTTTACTTCTCATATTCTTCTCTGTTCTAATAATGAATTCATCCATCATGATCTTTATGTTTTTTGCCATGGCTGAGTATATCTGTTTGTGGGGAAAAGGGATTTTTTTTCCGCAGTTATAAATTTAATAATCGAAAGCGGCCAATATCAGAGACATTCCCTCTGAAGCCGTAGAAATCCCCTTAGTGGGGAGACAACAACAATTAATAACAAACAGACATACCATAGTGAGACTCACATGAAAACCAAAGCTCTGCAGCCAGAACATAGATCCCTTCTCAAGAGTCTGTGTAGCATTTCTCAGATAATGTCATTGCCCGAAGCCAGGATGGGGCACCACGTGCAATGTATGATTGAACAAGTCATTTTTCTGTTACAGACCCGGCAATGCGCATTGCAGGAATGAGACAATTTTCCGGTGAAAACATAAACCTCCATTCCGTGAACTTTTGTAGGTTGTTTGTGACGTCGTCTAACAAGTTTCGGTGAAGGCTAAGTCGGTTTTGATTTTCCACCACTTCAATGGTATTGTGAGATGCTAATTCGAAAATGACATGACTCTGTCCCAAGTTACCAAGACCCTCCACTGCCCAAGGGAGAAGGGATTTATTCAAGGAAATTTTAATGGTTAAATAGGATGTTGTTATAGATTAGGGTTATGAATTTAGATCTCTATTTCTATGGTTTTAATGATTTTGCTAGGTTGACAAATTTAGCAATTGATCTATAGATTTTTGCATATAGTTAATCATTGAATAGATTATCCGGAATCAATAGTTTATAGGTTTGATAATTGTTAGCCGACGAAAGTTGAGGTTGGATTATTAAGTGAACTTTATCAGAATGTTTAAAATGCTAGCACAAGGTCCTAACGGATTTATGTCTAAGATAATATTTGCATATGAAAGATGGTTTATTTGTCTATTGTATTCTGAGTTCTAAATCTATTTCATTGGATTGCTAATTCGGTTAGATGTTCAATTGATTATTAAATCCCTGAGATTTTCCTAATCCCAGCTATTTTCCTTTATTGAATTTAAATTATTTAATTTACTGCTTAATATGATTTTCTGTGACAACAAACTCCTGATATACCTTAGCTTGATTTTCTAGCTAAATAGTTCTGAAGTGTTAGCCTAGTCTCTATGGTATTGATACATTTCTATACTATTGTGTTTGCCTAGTGAACTTGCAAGAAGTTGATTGGTTTAAAACCTGATCACATCAAGTTTTTGTCGCCATTGCCGGGGACAATGAGTTAACCTTCAGAATTATAGTTTTCAAACCTAGTCTAGGAATTTTTGGTTTTTATTTTCAGTTTTTATTTTTTTCGGATTTTCGCAGAGATCGACCTATCCTACCTTGAGATCGACCGATCCTGTTTCATACTTTTATTTATTCAATTTTTCACTGAGATCGACCAATCCACTTCTAAATCAATCGATCCCTGATGTGATGTTTTATGCAACAGGTTTTATCCAACCAATGGTTTCCGCAAGTGCACGGTTGTGCGTGGTAGTATAGTGGTGGGATCACATCCACAGAGAGTAAATAGCACTATAGATCTGTAGATCTAAACAGAGCTAGTATGAAAATATGAAAATATTGTCACAAAAGGAAATCCGAATAAAATCAGAACAAAATTTTTAATTAAGGAAACAAAATCAAATTTAAAAAATGTTGGGATCTGGGAATCGCATGGATTTAAATAAACAAAAAGATATCTAAGCCGATTAGCAATTTAATGATCTAGATCTAGAACACAAACACGGTACCAAAATAAATCTCTTTTAGAGAGTAAATATTATTCTAACATAAATCGGCTAGGTCTCTATGCTAGCATGTTTTAGCAAGTTTGATAGAGTTCACTTGTAGATCCAGCTTCAACTCTTGGAAATCTGGAAATCAAGCCTACAAGCTATAGATTCCGGGTAGAATAGCCAACACTAGATGTATTGTAAAACCCTATGAACCATTTGACAGATTCGTCAACCTAACAAAAGCATTTGTTTCATAGAAGTAGAAATCTAATAATCATAACCCTAATCTATAACAATAACATAATTAAACATTAAATCCCTTTCAAATAAATCTCATCTCCCAACATGCAGATCTACTCAACCATGGTAATGGTTGATAGATCATGATGTTGTATGATGTAAAATGCAAAGAAAGAGATGAAGACAGAGTGTAGATCTAAAAATACAATGGAAAATATTATAGATCTGAGAAAAACCAATGTAAAATTTTACAGATCTGAAATGAAAATGAAAATGATATAGTAACAGTGAAAAATCGTGTCTAGGTCTCACTGGCCGCTCAGGAAATGATCCCTATTTATGGGGAGTCTTCTACGTCAAAAATCAGAGTTAATGCGCGATTTGGATAATATTCGTGATCCGGATCGATCGATCTCCTTCCTTTGATTTGTGCCACCTCATAGATTCCTTTGACTGACTAATCCGCTTCAGGATCAGTCGATCCTCTTCATGCTTGGTCAATCCTCTTCATGCTTGGTCAATCCTCTTCAGGATTGATCGATCCAGAGTGTCTCCAAAATCCAATGATGTGTAAAAACGTCCAAAGTTGCTCCATTTTGCCCATTTTAGCTCCAATGAAGTGAAAACCTGAAAAAACACTAAAACCAGCTAGAAGGACACAAAACCTAAGTCTAGACTGAATAAAACATGTAAAAACAATAGTTAAAACTAGTGAAATAGAGACTCATCAATCCCAGAGCCTAATTTTAGATACTAACCAGAACTTTTCTTGTTCTGTAGTTTCAGGTACAAGTATAATGGGCGACCAAGAGCAACCACAATGTCGGGTCACTTTGGTTGATCAAAAAATCTCACACATGTTTTATGAGAGTCGTGCTGCAATCCGCCTACCAGTTATTAAAGGGCAAGAATATGAGATCGATCCTGAGATAATCACTCTAGTCAAGCAGAAACAGTTTTGTGGCTTGCCTTCAGAAAGTCCTATTGACCACATTGAGGATTTCAAGGATTTCAAGGATCTCTGCAGCATCACTAGGCTTATTGGCGCGCCTCCGAACTATCTAAGGTGCAAGCTCTTTTCATTCTCTTTAAGTGATAAAGCACACATTTGGTTGAAATCCTTACCACCTTGATCTATTACTAGTTGGGAAGAGTGTAGAACCACTGGCTTGAGGAAATTTTTCACTAGGGCTAGATCTATTGCACTCAAGAATAGGATATAAACTTTCGAGCAGGACTTTAATGAATATTTCTACGAAGCATGGGACCGTTTTAAGGAGTATCTCAGAGATTGTCTGCTATGTGGATACATGATCTCACACATGTTGATACCAGATATGTACCGAGGATCCCATCTCTCCAGATTACGACATGTGTGATTATGTTTAATACATTGAAAAGTTATTTAAATATTTCAAACTAAGCAAGAGCTTGGGCAAGCGAAGTAAAAGATCCGGGAATAAGCGAAGCCTCGTGGAGGAGGAAGCAAGCGAAGCGATAAAGTGTCCACGAAGCGAGGTGGATATGCTCATCAGACAACATTAAAGCTTAGGTTGAAACCAACGACTTAAAGGAGAATTATATAATTAGTTAGTCATTATTCTTAGCTTTTGTTCTCTAATTCATTTATAAATACCGACCCTCATAGTCTTGTAAGGGGATCATTCATTTTTCACTAAAGATCAATATACACATTTTTTACTATTTTCTCTTGTTATATTTTCTTACACAATTCTTATTCTTACTTAACAAAATTTTCATTATTTTTTTGGGTGTGAGATTCTGTATCCACATTTTGGCGCCGTCTATGGGGAGAATCAGAACTGTCAATTTGTAAAATCACCAGATTTTAGTTGAGTTCTCATCATCAAGTTCAAAATGGTGAATAATACCGGTGATGATCAAGTCGGAACCAACAAAAATCCTGCCGATATTACTGCCATCCAAGCTACTCTTACAACAATTGGTCAGACTTTGACCGACCTCACTACAAAGGTAGGAAGTATAGAGAAAGATATGACTTCTTTGAGGAGTAGTCATATAACCTTGGCCAATAACCAAGCATCTCTCTACTCTCAATTGGATTCTATGTCTACCGTCCCTCAATTTGGGATCCAAAGCTCTCGAGTTCTCTACCAAAGTCCAAGAAATCTCAGTCCTTGGACTACTGCAAACTCATCTCAGGTCACCAACCTCCAGACCCCCCGTCAGCCAAGTACTAGCTTTTTCAATCGAAGGTAATCTTATTGCTGATGCAAGTCAAACCATTGAGCTGGGCACCAGTAATAATCCTCAGGCGGATATGATCAACAACAACGAGACTCCTGCTGAGGCTAGACAAGCTTGGGAAGAATCAATCGTTTCAGACTTTCACCATATAAGTCGTGATACTGAAGAAATGAAGTAGAAGTTTCATCAAGCAACCAGCTCCGCCCCCGAGGTCCATAATGTAATTGAGGAAATCTGGTGATCACCATTTACTGAGAAGATCGCTAATTTCGCATCAAAGACACTTGGAGAGTCAACCTTCCAATATACGATGGAACAATCAACCCGAAGAGTCACCTCGCCGCCTTTCGCATCACCGTAGGACGAATCGAACTTGATGAACATGAAGAAGATGCATGTTACTGCAAGTATTTTCTCAGATAATCTTTATGGACAAGCCTTGTTATGGTTTACACAGCTCAAGTTCGCTTCGATTGATAACTTTGACTAGTTATCATCGGCCTTCATCATGCAATACTCTAGTGACTCGTGGAATCTAGCAAAAGGTCCGCAAGAACCTCTGAGAAAGCATATCGCTAATTTTAAAGATATCATATCTCAAGTTCCAGGAATTTCCCTAACCGCTGCATTGACAGCTCTGTGCAATGGTCTATGGCATGAATCAAGGTTCTGTCTGGAGCTAACATTTAACAAACCAACTAACATTCAAGATGCCTTATTCCGAGCAAACAGTTGGATCGAAGCTGGAGAAGAAAAGACAACTTTCAACAAGAAGTACAAAGTCATCAAGACTGGAGTCGTGCCTACAGTCGAGAAACTTGATCAGAAAACAGCAAAGGACACCAAATGATTCGGGTCGAACCCGTATAACAACAATGGTGGACGGTCCTCTCCAGGAAAAGGAAAGCTCAGGTCTCCCTCCTCCTATACTTGGGTCCGTGATGAAAACGCTTACGGTAACATTCACAGAGTTAATGGTCATAATACCAAGGATTGCAATATCTTGAAGAATCAACTTGCTGAGTTATGGCCAACATGCAATCTCGCAGAGTTCAAGATCGAATAATTTGTAGAGAAAATTATAAAGAGTGTGAAGAGTGAAGCGAAGAACTACACGCAAAGAAACCGAAGACCTATTTCTAAGATATCATGTGGGTATAACCATATGCGACTCAGTCTGACAACAAGATGCAAAACATCTCACCCATTCACACTTAATTTGAAAAAAGATTCAAGTAAATTGTTGTGAAATATCGCAAGAAATGCATAAAATCTTAAGAAAGCTAAAGAGAATTAAGAACGAAAGATCTTTGAAGCGAATACCCTTTGTTTAGGGTTCTTATTAATAATGTGATGATTAATATTACAGACCCTAAAGTTCCTTATATAATCCTCAAAAAAACCTGATACAAACTTTAATAAAAAAAGAAAATCTTCTAAAACACGTTGTACCATACCCCCCCCCCCCCCAAAAAAAAACATTTCATATCCACCTTTGACCCAATAATCTTATTCTTATTTGGGCCCTAAGTCAAAACTATTATTTTAAGTCACTTTGAACAACAAACTCCACCTTGACGAAAATTCTCTTTGAATGCGGCCCTTTGCTTGTTTATGGGGGGTAACCTTCATCTTCGTTTAGCACTTAGAAGACATGGAGGAAATCCAAACGATGTCTGAACTTCTTCGTGGTGACTGGATTGGTTAACATGTCAGCTGCATTCTCTGACGTATGCACCTTCTCTAATATGATCTCACCTGAAGCTACTAACTCCCTGATTTTGTGAAATCTGATTTGAATGTGCTTCGTCCTAGCATGATACACTTGATTCTTTGCCAAGTATATGGCACTTTGGCTATCACAGTGTAACTGAACTCCACCTTGCTCGACATCCAATTCTGCTATGGGTCCTTGAACCCATAGAGCTTCCTTAGCTGCATGATCCCATAACTTGAAACTTTTGACGCCTTTCTCAAATTCCAGAAAAATACACTTCTTGGACTTAGAATCCAACTTTGATCTTTCGTCACTGGGAATTACCACATAAGCTGGACATCCAAAGATCTTAAAGTTTTCAACATACTTGAAACCGTTTAGACCAACGTGGTCTGTCGACAATGAAAATTATCAATGTTATATCTCCTTTTTGTACATTCACACAAAATGTGTTGAATGCATGATGGAGTCAGGACATTAACTTATGTAAGGTATATTCCAACTGTAAGAAAGAATCTAATATCTCTAGGTACACTTCACAAGAACGGTTTCAAGTATGTTTAAGACGCGATTTAGATCTACTATCTGTCGACGCTCTGTTTAAACCGATTTAGATCATTTTCCTGAGATGCTCTGTTTAAGACGCGATTTAGACCAACGTGGATTGAAAGAGAGATCGTGAGTTCATCTATAGTCAGATCATCACGAAACTTTGAGGTTACCTTCAGGACACCTAGGGGTTGAGGTTCAACGGTGCAGATAGGAATTGGACGGTTAGATTTTGATTCGTGACTCAATCTTTGAGGCTGATTGTTTCTGTTATTTTCCAGATATTTGCAATTTAGTTAGAATGATGTTTCTTTGGTGTGATTGGCTGAAGGGTGAGAATGAGGAGTTGTGGTTGTGTTGTTATAACCTTTAAGAAACCATAGAAGTTCCAAAAAGTCTAGATCTTGTGAGATTGGTTGGTTGTGCTATCATGGAACCGCAAAAAGGCTAATGTGAGTGCAGTACCGTAGCTTATCTGGGTTTTACGGATTATTCCTAATCTAATAGATTTGTGGTAGGTTTTCTGTGATGTTTTGTTGATTGGTTGATTTGATGAGTTGTTGATTTGATTTTGTGTTGAATTAAATTAATTAACTAATTGCTAATTAATTAATTAATTGCTGTGAATTAAATTGTCGAGAAATGATGCAACTAATTTATGCTGAAATAAATTGCTGGAAAATTTTTGAAATTAAATATATGAAGTTATTGCTAAAAATTTGCTTAATTAAATTAATTAATTAATTGTTGATAATTAATTAATTAATTAAGTTGTTGCTGTGTTGGTTGCTGAATCTTGTAAGCATATTTATTATGCTAGGAAAATATTTGTTGGCATGTGTGTATAGCTGTGAGACGGGTTGATCGCCTCACTCAGTATTTATTAAATACTGATGCATCTCTTCGTAATGATGCAGAAAAAGTTTAGCTAGCTGGAGCTCGTGGAACCAAGGCTGCGGAAAGTGGATGACATATCAGGGGGTTGTTTATTTATTTTATTGCCGGTATTGTTTTATGGTGATGAATTGTTGTGAACATGTAGGCTGTTAGTTGATATTTACTATATTGAGTTAATTAAATTAATGTGATTTCGTGACTTGTTTGATCTAGTCATGTTGAGGCATTTTAATATTTATGGGAATATTATTTTCTGCAAATAAAAAAAAATGGGTTAGGTTGTTTCAATTGGTATCAGAGCGGAGTTGTTTCTAGGACTGTTAGTTTTCCTGTTGTGCTGAAATGGTTGTCTGTTGTGAATCGAGTGACGTTCGATTGTTGTTAGCCGTAGCTTTATTTCTCTTTTTGTGGGATGTTGGGTATGTCATCTTTTGCAGCCCGTAATGGTTCCATGGTAAGACTTCCTTGTCGTGTTGTTGTTTTACTAATTCTGTCGTAAAGACTAGGAATTCGTAGTTTGTTTTTTTTAAGATGGTTAATCAAGGCAGAGTTGGTAGGCCTCTTAGAGGTGGCAGTGGTGGCTGAGCTGGTCGTGGCGGCAGAGCTGGCAGGGCAGATGAAGTTCTAGAGGGGAGTGTAGCGCGGAGTGTCACGGTAGAGCAGGTGAGAGTGAGCACCCCATTAGTGATGATCTGGCTGTTTTTGTTGCTGGAAATGCTGAACCAGTGTAGGGAGTGGCTCAACAGGGGGAAGATTAGAACAAATTGGGAGATTTGCTGGGGTTGCCGATCCAGTTTCTGGAGCGGTTACCGGCTGTGGTACCGGCTCTGGCTCTGGCTCTGCATGCGCCATATGGAGTTACTGCTTTGTCATGGAGTGTTGTTCCGGGGATTCTTGAAGTTGTAGCCATGGAGTGTGTAGAAGTGATGTAGATACTTGCTGGTGGATCTTGCCATATAATTGTTGTAGATCCTTGCTGTTGGATCTTACTGTAGAAGTGTTGTAGATCCTTGCTGGTGGATCTTTCTGTAGAACCTTGTTCGTGGATTATAGCTGTAGGAGCGATGTAAATCATTGGTTATTGATCTTGTTGTAGGTATAGCTGTAAACCTTGCTGTAGGTAGTTTTGTTGGTGTTGCTGATGCAGTTAAAAAATAAAAAATAAAAAATAAAAAATTTTGATCGATGCCATGATCAAGGAATGAGCTGTGCTGAGGAGATTGGTAGATTCTGTGTTGTTAGTTTATTTGTGGTGGTGTTGTAAATTTTAGTCATTGGAGATGGCTAAAGAGTTATTGACTTGCCGGAATGAGTATGATCATGTTGTGATTGTGTGCTTGAGAATCAAGCGGGGGTTTTGCGAAGGGTGTTAAGTATTTTAATAGCGGGAGTACTCTAGATGCTTAGGTGGAGCGTGTGGGAGTTCTTAAAAAGGAAAGTTCCTTGAAATAGAAAGTTTCCTAAAAAGGAAAGTTGCCAGAAAAGGAAAGTTCTGGAGATTAAAGTCTTGTGGACTGCAATGGGCTGAGGAGGAAACTTGGGAACCTGGAGCTAAGATGTAAATTTTCCAAGTGGTTTGCCAAGCTGGTGACTTAGCTGAAGTCCTAGTTGTTGTTGTTAGCGGTGGGTATTCTTGGTTTTGTTGTTTCAGCCATTGTAGCCATTTATTGTTAGTGTTTCTAAACGTTGTACTTTTCATCATTATTCAAGAATAAGGCAGAGATCTTTATTGAATATGTTGTTATTGTGTATACTTGGTTTGGCTGTGAGGATCATGCCGTATTGATCCTAATACTTGGTTTGGCTGATTAGGACATTGTCCTAACGTTGTTTGATGGGATTTCGTGTTGTGGAATCTCATTGTTGTGTGGTGTTTACCGGTCGGGTTTCTGTGTGGTTCCTGATGCTGTTTCGGTAAGCCACTTGAGAGATCTTACGATCTTGCTGGACTCAGCTGATCGGGTTAGGCTGGACTCCAAGATGCTTTGTCATTCTTACTGTGTTGAGCTGTTCCGGAGATCCGGTAGGCGCATATTTATTCAAACCAAGTGGGGTCTTGTGGTGTCAATTCAGGAAGTATTTTAACCGAGTATAGACAATGATGTGTTGTGCTGATAGTCGAAAAGACTATGATGTGTGTGCTTGACTGGGGAAGCCATTGGTTTGATCACTTGAGTTTAGCGGAGTTTGTATACAATAATAGCTACCAGGCTAGTATCGGTATGGCATAATTTGAGGCTCTCTATGGTAGGCCATGCAGAACACCGCTGTGCTGGAGTCCAGTGGGGGAGAGGAGTTTTCTGGGAGCCGATTTTGTGCAAGAGACCACGGAGAGGATCCGTGTGGTCAAGCTGAATATGAAAGAAGCACAAGACAGGCAGAAAAGCTATGCTGATAAGCGTAGAAAGGAGTTAGAGTTTGCGGTTGGAGATATGGTCTATCTGAAGATGGCAATGCTGAGAGGTCCGAACAGGTCTATTTCTGAGAAAAAGCTGAGTCCTTGGTATATGGGTCTTATTAGAGTATTGGAGTGGGTCGGGCCAGTTGCTTATAGGCTGGAGTTGCCAGATGTGATGCGGGCATTTCATAAAGTATTCCACGTGTCGATGCTGAAGAAATGTCTGCATAAAGATGATCAGGTGATGGCTGAGATTCCATCTGATCTCTTGCCGAGTATGGTTGTAGAGGCGAGGCCTCTGGAGGTGCTAGATCATAGAGATAGAATGATCAGGAGAAAAAAAAAAAAAGTTCCAGAGATGAAAGTCTTGTGGGACTGCAATGGGGCTGAAAAGGAAACTTGGGAACCTGAAGCTAAGATGAAGCGCAAATTTTCCAAGTGGTTCGGTAAGCAAGTGATTTAGCTGAAGACCGGTTGTCATTGTTTAGCAGTGTTAATGTTGTTATTTTTGCTGTTTAAGCTGTTTTACTCGTTATTTACCAGTGTTTCTAAACGATGTACCTTTCATCATTATTCAATAATAAGACGGAGATTTTTTCTGAACATGCTATACATGTTGTTATTGTCATACTTGGTTCGGCTGTAAGGGATCATGTCGTGTTGATCCTAACACTTGGTTTGGCTGATTAGGATATTGTCCTAATGCTGATGGATGGGGTTTCGTGCTGTGGAATCTCATTGCTGTGTGGTGTTTACTGGTTGGGTTTTTGTGTGATTCCTGATGCTGCTTCGGTAAGCCACTTGAGATCTTAGGATCTTGCTGGACTTAGCTGATCGGGTCATGCTGGGCTCCGAGATGTTTCGTTATTCTTACTGCGCTAAGCTGTTCCGGAGATCCGGTAGGCGCAGATTTATTCAAACCAAGTGGGGTCTTGTGATGTCAGATTCCGGGAGTATTTGAACCAAGTATAGACAATGTGGTGTTGTGTTGTTAGCCGTGAAGGCTATGCTGAGTTGTGTTGTTTATAACCGTGGGGTTGCAGTTAAGCAGTGTTGTTGGTTCTAGTTTATGCTGAGTCGTGTTGTTGACATAGAATTATGTTGAGCTGTGCTTATGCGGAGCTGAACTGTTAGTCATCGAGTATGATAAGCTGTTGATCGGGGCAGTAGCCGAGATCGTGTTGAGCCAAGGGGAACAATAGATCTTAATCAGATTGACCTACCCAAAGTTGTTGTTGGTTGTAGTTGACATTCTGGTTAAGAATATGCTGTGTTTGATATTCTAAAGATTGGAATACGGCGTGCTGATATTTTTAAGAGCAGAATCAAATGTGGTTGTGTAACCTTGTGAAGTCAAGTGGTTGAGGATTTGAGGGCCAAAAGTTAATATATGGTTCTCTTGGAGGGTGGATTATCTGTCACTCAAACGATAGCTGGTTCCGAAAGTGAGGGAACAAATCGTGAGCTGATTAGTTTGGAGTTGAACCAAGTGGGATCTTGTGGTGTTAGATTCTGGGAGTATTAGACCAAGTATAGACAACGTTGTGTTGGGTTGATAGCCGAAAGGTTATGCAGTGGGGTGTGGATAACCGCAAGGCTATGCAATGATGAATAATAATTGGAGAGCTATGTTGGTAGCCAGTTGTGAGAGTTTCCAAGCTGTGTTGTTGGTCAAAGTTAGCAGATTCGGGGACGAATCTATGTTAGTGGGGGAGAATTGTAACACCCGTGTTTTGGAAATGAAATTTAGAGTTATATGACGGAAGTTGGTTAAGGAAATAAAATCGAGGGTCGGTTTATGTTGTCGGAATTAAGGAGTAGAGTGGGTTAATTCCAGTTTTTGGTTTAGGGAAGGTGAATTTCTAGATTAATATTAAACAAAGGGGGTTTAATTAATTACCAATTTAATTCTAATTTTTCTGGTTTGATTTAAATAAACCGGAAATAAACCGTAAGCCTATTTAAATGCTGAAATGGCAAGAAACCCTAGCCTTTTCTCTCTAATTTCGTAGCCACCTAGCTAGAGAAGAGAGGCTGGACGATTTTACTTGCTTATGAGAGAGGAGGAGGATGAAGCTTATATGAGGGGAGATGGAGACAGAACTGACAGGCGATGGTAGAAATTATGTTCGACATAGCAGATCGTTTCTAAAGGTAACGAAAATTTGTGGAGTTGTAGCTAAGCCTTAAACTTAAATTTACCACTTTTGCGGATTTGGATTTGAGTTGATATCTTAAAAGTTATTTGTATTTTCCTGAGATGCTCTGTTTAAGACGCGATTTAGACCAACGTGGATTGAAAGAGAGATCGTGAGTTCATCTATAGTCAGATCATCACGAAACTTTGAGGTTACCTTCAGGACACCTAGGGGTTGAGGTTCAACAGTGCAGATAGGAATTGGACGGTTAGATTTTGATTCGTGACTCAATCTTTGAGGCTGATTGTTTCTGTTATTTTCCAGATATTTGCAATTTAGTTAGAATGATGTTTCTTTGGTGTGATTGGCTGAAGGGTGAGAATGAGGAGTTGTGGTTGTGTTGTTATAACCTTTAAGAAACCATAGAAGTTCCAAAAAGTCTAGATCTTGTGAGATTGGTTGGTTGTGCTATCATGGAACCGCAAAAATGCTAATGTGAGTGCAGTACCGTAGCTTATCTGGGTTTTACGGATTATTCCTAATCTAATAGATTTGTGGTAGGTTTTCTGTGATGTTTTGTTGATTGGTTGATTTGATGAGTTGTTGATTTGATTTTGTGTTGAATTAAATTAATTAACTAATTGTTAATTAATTAATTAATTGCTGTGAATTAAATTGTCGAGAAATGATGCAACTAATTTATGCTGAAATAAATTGCTGGAAAATTTTTGAAATTAAATATATGAAGTTATTGCTAAAAATTTGCTTAATTAAATTAATTAATTAATTGTTGATAATTAATTAATTAATTAAGTTGTTGCTGTGTTGGTTGCTGAATCTTGTAAGCATATTTATTATGCTAGGAAAATATTTGTTGGCATGTGTGTATAGCTGTGAGACGGGTTGATCGCCTCACTCAGTATTTATTAAATACTGATGCATCTCTTCGTAATGATGCAGAAAAAGTTTAGCTAGCTGGAGCTCGTGGAACCAAGGCTGCGGAAAGTGGATGACATATCGGGGGGTTGTTTATTTATTTTATTGCCGGTATTGTTTTATGGTGATGAATTGTTGTGAACATGTAGGCTGTTAGTTGATATTTACTATATTGAGTTAATTAAATTAATGTGATTTCGTGACTTGTTTGATCTAGTCGTGTTGAGGCATTTTAATATTTATGGGAATATTATTTTCTGCAAATAAAAAAATAAAATGGGTTAGGTTGTTTCAAGATCCTTCGGACATCTTAAACATATAGAATATCTCCTTGAGATACAGCTTTCTTAAAGGAGATTTTGACATGTACATCTTTTCAAGCTTGTCCCAAATCTCGTTTGCGTTGACAAGTTTGATCACCTGATGCACAACTTCGTCTCCAAGACAGGTACAAATTGTCGAGCCCGCCTTCTCCTGCAGCTCTTCCCAATCATCCTACGTGATTGATTCCAGTTTCTTCTCCAACAGCCCTTTCTTCATACCGTTTTGATTCAGCATATCTTAAACCTGCATTTGCCAGAGACTAAAGTTTCATGTTCCATTGAATCTCAAAACCTCAAACTTTACAGAACTAGTCATCGAATAAACGTGGCAGCTCTGATACTAGTTGTGTGAATTAACGCAAGATATGCACAAAACCTTAAGAAAGCTAAAGAGAATTAAGAACGAGAGATCTTTGAAGCGAATACCCTTTGCTTAGGGTTCTTATTATTAATGTGATGATTAATATTACTGATCCTAAAGCTCCTGCCTTAAAAAAATCGATACAAACCTTAATAGAAAAAAAAAAATCTTCTAAAACCTGCTGTACCATACCCCCCCCCCCCCAAAAAAACATATCCTAACCGTCTTCGATCCAATAAATTTATTCTTATTTGGACCCTAAGTCAAAGCTATTATTTTAAGTCACTTTGAACAATATATACTCTGTGTTGGGCTTGGGCGTTTTGTAATGGTCTTCTATGTGATTTTAAAACGACAATGTTTTGCTTTTTTAGCACTAAAGAAAAAAATTTCAGATTGTATTTCTTGGTATATATAAAAATGACTTTAAGCTAATATTGAAGATATAAAATTTTGCTGTAAACCAAAATAGTAAAATCACTAATAGTAAATAATGAAACTTATCAGGTTTTAAGAAGATTTAATCTGTTCCACTACTTGACAAAGTTATAGGTATGAATTTCATTCTACATAAATTTCACTTTCCAAGACCTCACATTTGACAATCTTCGTGGTCATTATCCATAAACAGAACATAAGTGATTAAACAAACAGTTCTGAATAAGAGTTACTCATTACTAAAAGTGACGGTCATTCTAATTAAATTAAATACAGTTATGTCAATGAAAACTCTTTATCTACTATGATGAATTGCAAGCATATTTCACCCTTTATCATCTCCCCTTATCATATGGTTCTTCATAAGTTTCCGAGACAATGTAATCCAGAAGCATTCTCATAGATAATAATTAATATTATTCAGTTATGTTGTTTTAGTCTTTGATCCAGTAAGATCAAGGAATTGATTACAAACATAGTATACCTTGGCCTTACGGGGATGGCTGCTTCAAAATGGAATCCAAACCCTTAGAAGTACTTGTCAGATTTTACAAAGGTTGATGATAACATATACTCTATGAATCCAAACCCCTTGTATCTCTTATTTATAAAAGGAGGAGTTTGAGGATTCTCCTTGTGTCCACATCATTTTTTTAGGAAACTCTATTAGTCTACCATGTCAGCTTTAAACTTCTTTTACATCAATCTTAAGCAATTTAGCCAGGTCTTCATTAGCGAGAAAACTTGTAATTACTCTAAAATTGCATGTGATACATTTTCTCTCTGTTCTCGAGTCTTCGGATCAGTTTCTCCTGACTTTTTTTGTAAATCTTAAGAAGCTTCGATTTATACGTAGTTGTGTCATTTTCTAGCTTGACGTCAGATTTGAGATTCAGAGCTTTGGAGAATGTTGTCGTTGAGCCAAGAGCTGATGTTTCTTATATTTTAGTTTCTCGATGAAGAGAAATTTAAAGACTATATACACAGGTTAGTGTATTTTGTATATGTATGTATGGAAATCCCAAAGGTATTATTTCTTTTGTCTCTGACTTATGTAATTGTTACTGAATTTTTAATCAGTTTTGTTATAAACTTTTTAAAATTTGTTGTTCCAGAGTTCGAATAATAGAAGATTTGACTGTTTATTTTCATGAAGAAATTATATGATTTTTGATGTTTGATTTGGGATTTGGTTGATTTTGTAATTGTTTTCGTGTGTGTTTTTTATAGGCTTGAGAAAGATTCAAGATTCTTCTTTAATACGAAGTATTTTGATAAGAAAATTGTCGCTAGAGAATGGGATGAAGTTGAGAAGTACTTGTCAGGTTTCTCAAAGGTTGATGATAACAAATACTCTATGAAGATTTGTTAATTGATTTCCTTGGTGTTTTTGAAGCTTCTGAAATTTGCTTAAAGATCTTTATATTTTTCAACCGTGTAAATGGGAAATTTAAGGATTTTGCCATGTCTTGAATTTAAGATTTGCTTAGTATATTTCAATTTTCTGCCATTATTATTTTCCCTCACTTTAAGACAACATCAACTCGAGAGTCCTTAACAATATTTTGAACTCTTTGTGGAACACCCCTTCCCGGTGCCGAAATCGGGCTCGTCTTATTGATGGTAAATAATTGTTTGATGTAGTCATCATATTGGATACTGGTGTGCAAAAATATAAACCTTTTTTTTTTAATCCATCGACTAAACAAAATCGGTTTAACCGTGACAAAACTATTTATTAACACTCTCTGATTGTTTATGTTTTAAGAAAAATATGCTATAGAAATTTCTCAATGAATTTTTTTAGCATATTTGTTTACTAAAACTAATAGGTTTGTGATTTTGTTGGCATTTTTTTCCTTTCTTAATTGTCACTAAATCTTGTCAATTTGTCATCTACCTAATTCAACCAAGGACATATTGTACTCCAATCACATCCTAAACTCTAGATCTCATTATTCACATTTTAAACCATTCGATTTTGATTTGGTAGATGAATGACTACACCTTCTATAATTTCCCATTTCAAATAAAACTTTGAACATGCGAAAACAATTACTATACCAAATAACAAAGTCAAGAAAAATAATTGAAAAATGAAGAATTACAAGAAAAGAAAAGAAAAAAACAAACTACAAAAGACAGAATTGAGAAACCTAAACGAAAAAAGAGAACAAAAAAAAAGAGCGATAAACAAAAGTCCACTTTGTTTGGTTTTAGACAAAAACAGTAACGTACTTTTGGTCAAACTCTGTAGAGGGAATCAATCTCCCTTGTAAATCTCACCCTCTTGTCACCATCTTCCTCCATCACTTTCCCAATTTAATTAAATCAGAAACCCTACATATACACCTAGGTTTAGGGTTTCACTTTTCCAGAGAGAAATGCTTTTTTTTTTGTTTAATTACTTATCTAATCTGGTACGCTACAGTGCACCGAAGTCCCAAAGATGTATAGTACTCTGAGCCGTTGATGTAGATGCAACCGCCACATGTCTATCATCAGCAACTATAGCGTCAAGTTCTCCTACTCTCTCCCTAATACTATACAGATACTCTCCTCTCTCAACCTCCCACACGCGCATTATACCTCCCGCGCACATTAGCGCGTGCAGTCTATTAACACACCCCATCACTCTTCTCTGCGCCGCCCCGCTCACACGGAACTCGCAAACCGTCTCTTGCGTATTCACTCTGCGCACGCTAGCATTACCTCTACCGTCTATTCTAACGTACCCCACGTCGTTAGAATCGAACCCAGTTACTATTAGTCCTCTCCGTTGCTCTTCGTCTTCTCCGATGATCACTCCTTGGTTTCTTAAATCGATCACCATGATCTTCCACCTCGTACACGCCACCGCTGTCTCACCACCGGAGATCCGTAGACGGCCAAGAGACGTTGTTAACTCCGTTAACGTGTGCCATCCCATGACGGCTTCAGGATCAGTGAGTGTACCACCGATGAACGTTGTTTCTTCGCTGTTACAGTCCCATATGTGAAAGGCTCGACCTGGCACACCGGCGAAAAGCCCGACCCACCAACGTCCACAGCCAGTGAAATCAACTAAAGCACCGTCGTTGACTATATCTCCGGCGTAAGCTGTACGTGTGTTAACACCTCCTTCTATTTCCGCCACGTGGATATCTCCGTCCATTGTAGCGAACGTTAGTCTTGAGTCGGAGATAACTATGCCTGAGACGGCTCGTGAGAATCTACCAAACCGGTCACGAAGAGGTGGCCGTAGAGTCTTGACGTGGAGACGGTTGTTCAAGAGAAATAGCCGGACGGTTCCATCGGCGAAACCGGCGGCTAAATAGAGATCGGAGAGTGTGAGACATCGGCATGAGAGACTGTCGGGTTCGTCCACGTCAGACGGATCAAACTGGAGTGTGAAGTAGTTGTAAGTACGCGTCCGGAAGTTACTAGCCGTCCGATGACGATAAATGAACTCGTCTCGCCACGTGTCGTGCATCAGACGTGTTCTTCCCCAAACTTGGCGAGTGAGGAGTTGCCATAGATGGTCGGAACGAGAGACAGCTTGCCACGTGGTGCATACCTGTAATTATAAAATTGTAACAAATTGTGATTAGTAAGATGATTAATTAAAAAAAATCTCTTAATTAAATGTAACAGAAGGAAGCAAGTGGTTATATAAATATAAATAAAGAGAAGAGAGTAATAAAATGTCGACATAGAAAGAAGATAAGTAGGCCTGCAACGAAGCAGGAAAGACTATAGGGACTAGGAAGATGGAGAGACAAGGACAGACTCAGACACAAGCTCTGCGTAATATATTTTGATTTAACGTCTTACTCATCGAAAATACAACTCATTTAAAAAAAAAATTATTATTATGACAAATGTTCAATTGACAGGACTAATCAATCTCTGTAAGCTACTAGACAACAGAAGCCCTAGTAAAAGGAATAACAAAGAGAAGCCCTAGTAAAAGGAATAACAAAGAGAAGCCCTAGTCCCATGTCAAATACTAAAATATAAAAATAAAAAGCAAATCACACAGTGACAGTAATACAAAACAGATGATATGGTTTTTGTTAATTTATTACGAGACAGATGAAGACTTTAAATGAGTTAGCCAAGTTAAAGAGTTGAGCTGAACATGAGATTACGACTTTGCCAACAAGCGTGCCCTTCTCTCTTTCATTTCCGAGAAAGGATAGCTTTAAAACTTTGTCTTGTTAAAAGTAGAGCTTCCTATAAATATACAAATATTACAAACCCAAAGCCTACATGTTTTTTTTTTCTCTCTTCTCCCTCCAACAATCCGTGGACCTACATTCTCTACGTTACGTTTGTACTAATTTATTGTTTATCTCTCGATTCCAAACCCAAAGTAATATTTGACTTCGTACCCTAAGCTCTAGTCATCCAAACAGCTAGAAACAAATGTTTCAAACTCTTTCTGTAAAGAAAATAAAAGATATATTGCCAAGCCGAAGGTAATGTCTATTATTCAGATAAGACAACAACATCGAGGGCACACTAAATGTATCATTTTATAAAATGACTATTTATGCAGATGGCGACTAATCTTTTCTATAAGTATAATTCCCATAGATTTTAATATTAAAATATTTATGCAGACGGCGACTAATTTTTTCTATGAGTATAATTGAGTTAGATTTCAATATTACAATCGCACCTAATTAAGGTCTCACATTTATAGACTCCACAGATTATATTGAATTTATAGTGTACATGAGCGGTGATATAAAAAAGAAACATAAAACAAAAAGGTTAAGTAACATACAATGGGGGAATCCATTAAACAGATAAGAAAACATAACCATCAAAAATCGGATTCACACAATTCCTTTGTAACATTAAAGTAGTAAACTTGCCGAATGAAAATAAATAACTAGTGTAATAAATAAAATAAGCTAGAGATGCGAATAACTTCTATTAAACTGCAAATTACCCATCAAAATCAATACTTACATGCTGCTAAGTACTAACATATATAAGCACCAAAATAAAACATTTCAAATATTCCAGCGTTCTAAGATCAAGATGACCAGATTCAGAAATAACTTTTTTGTATTTGAATGTCAAATATCATATGTATACTTTATATAATCTAGAGATACCACGTGCTCTAAGAGTCTAAGAGACCCTTAACATGGGGTTCCATGTGCCTTTTGGCATATGTAGTGCCCATACTGTCGTCTCTTTTGACTGAAAAAACTAAGGAAAGACAAAAGATAAAAACCCACTTCGATGGAAAAGATGAACGGAGCCAAAAAAGAAGATGAATCCATGATCAAATTCAAAGCAAAAACAACAATGAAAACTCTGTATTTATAGCCTTAATTCTCTGACAAAAGTGTTATGCTGTAACCACACTGAAGTTTCTTAAAATATATTTTAGGGCAAATTTGAAAATTCAATTTATAAGAAAATACATCGAATTAATAAAGATTAAGTATTACATATACATATATATAGAGAGAGAAGAAAAACAAGAGAATGAGAAGTTGTCAGAAGCCTGCATGCATTACTCGCTGGATCAAAATATTGGCAGAGAAAAAATAAACAACAAAAGCAGGACGCAAAAATGTACATATATGTACTTATATGCTATTCATCGTTACTATATATAACAAGAGAAAAAAACTTTAGCATTATATATATAATTATTCAAATAATTTTTGTTTTTTATGAACAACAATACAGCAATTTCATATATGACATAGATTACTGAAAAAATAATAATATTTATGACTGATAAATAACACACGAGTCATGTATAAGTTGATGAATATAGTTTGCATAGTATGTAGCAAATAACCTAATGTAGTAATATAAGACTAACATTGGCAAGGCAAAAAGACAGAACCTTACTTAGGTTTCTTTTCCATTCTCTTTTTAGATGTTCTTAAATGTGCAACGACATTTTCTAATTTTATGAGCCCGTCGTGACAGGTCACTTTCTAAGATTTTATTTTCAGATTTTTGAATGATAAATACTGTTACAAATCGATAAAAACAAATATTAATTGTATTGGGCATTGGATTAAAGACTGTCTATCAATATTATTTTGGAGTCAACAAAGTGTTTAAATAAATTATTGTTGAATGGACTTTTGAGTAAAAAAAAAGTGAATTTCTTGATCTTAAGAAAAGGGTTATTTTCATGCCAAGAAAGAAAGATCTTATAGCCAAACAAATAAAAACTAAAAACCTTGATTTTGTGTCCTAGGAGATTCAATATATATTATTATATTAATAATGTAATAGTTACATCTCCAAATTTCACAAAAATAACACAGGTGAAATTTGGGGTTATATGGTCTCCTTAGAGGATCCAAAAATAGACATTAAAAGGTACCAAAAGTTGACGAGAGAACAAAGAAAAAGAAATAAACGTATTGGGTAAATGGAAGACAAAAAGTTTCTAAATGAAAAAAGAAAAGAAAAAGAAAGTCCCCAAACCATATGATATGTGAAAGAGACATCAAATTAATGTCGTCTTGTTAGACGTAAAAGTTCGACTTGGACCCATCATAAAAAAACACACAGAAAGGGCGGTTACCTTTCTTAAGGTCAGTTTTTTTTTGTTTTCTCTTCAAAATCCCTCAATGTAAGACTTATCTTAATTATGATCAAAATAAAAGAATAAGGAAAATTTTATAATTAGCTAATTATCAAAAAGAATGAACGGAAAAATCAAATCAAATCTAAGATTAAAACTGTTGACAGAAAGAATCTAAGCTTAGAAACAACGACAAAAACAACTGAAGTACAAGACTTAAAAACAATCAGTACAATTGACCAGACCAAGATTGTGTCCCTCCCCTGAAGACATAGACCCAAACTACTTTGACTTTGTTTTGTCTGTACAAGATCTATGTCTCACTATTTCCAAGTTCAAGTATAATAAGCACAAGCTAATAAACGAATTCAGAGACTTTCATTTACTATATAGAATTAAAATATAGTTTTGTTTGAGCTACATATATAATCTTTGACACACAACAAAAATAATAATTAATAACTATATATATGAATAGACACGAGAAAAATAGCTTATGTCGACCGTTACAAGAAGACTAAAAACGGATTTCAAGAATGTGAGAAACTGACCCGGAAAACGTTGGCAAGAGCCGGAGCTGCAGCGAGGAGGCTGGTAGATGAGGAAGCGTTGAGAGCGACCTGAACGGCGAGAGATTCGAGAAAAGGCTCAGGCCAGACGTCGTTGGCGCCACGGCGAGGACGAGAAGGAGATGGGGCCTCGAAAACGTCACCGCTTCCACCGGCGCCGGAATCTCCGTTGTCGGAAGAAGAAGAGGAAGACATGAGAAGGGTTATAAGAAGAAGAGGAAGAAGAAGCGGAGAGAAAGAATGGTGGGGGAGACTGGAGAGAGGTAACAAAGGACAAAAAGTGTAGATAAAGACATACTTCTACGGGTGGGGGACCCAGGTTGTGGAGGTATGTTCTTTTTTATTTATTTTTTATGGAGGAGTATTAAATAATTCATTTTAACATAATTGAGACAGAAGCAAATAAATCAATTTATTGGTTCAATCTCGTGACGTACTTCAGCCAGAAAAAAATTATTTTCAACCAGAACAATAGTCGACATAATTTATTCAATAAAAAAACTAACAAATAAGTCATATAACAAACCAAACTTTTTTTTCTAATCACCATTGCTATAACATTTTAAAAAGTGTTGACATAAACAAAAAAAAAAGTTTGATTTAAATAAAAGGTTACTAATTGTTAAAAAAAAATTTGAGAGAGTAAGTTTAAGAGACAAGTATCCAATATATATATATCTGAGTTGTCAAAACTTAAATTATGAGAAAAAACATTATATAAGAATTTAACATTTCCAATGATCCTTTATTTTTAAAATTTTCTCTATTTTTAAAACAAATATCTCTAATGTACTATATAACTTACTCTAAAAATAGATAAATAAATAATATTTCTCTAAATTTGGAGCAAAATATTCATTCTTATATTTTTAGAGAAACATTATTGATTAATAAAACTAAAATATTATATACTTAAAAATAGAGGTAACTATTAGAGCAAAATTTTTTCCTATTTTTAAATAAAGGTAACTATTGGAGTATTTTAATAGAAAAAATAGAATAACTATTGGAAATGGTTTAAGGGATTGAAATCATGGTTACTACAATACTTCTAATGTTTTATTATGTTACAAATTTTATATAATAAAATAACTTGCCCCATAAATGTAACTAGACAAACTTGAAATATTTTTTTCACCAATTATACATCAACTAATTAGTAAAAAAATTAGGCAAACCCATTTTTTTTTTGGTGCAACTTTAAAAAAGGTGCAACAAGAGGACTTTCTCAGGACGTCGCCAAAAAAATTAATTTGCTAATACATTAAATTTTCATAATACTAGAAAAAAACTAATTTATGTAACACTTTTATTTGTAACAATAATTAATTCAGATATTTATGTTTATGTATTTACATACAGTTTTTATATGTAACGTGATATCTACGAATTTTACACATTTTACATCTTTGTTTTGATCACCTTTCCTCATTCCATATAATCTAGAATTGTACATATGCATTTTGATTCTGCAATATCTTGCATTTTAGTTAATAAATTATATATAGGATAATCGCAAAAAGCAACCTTAGATTGATAATTGTTTTAGAAAATAAATCTTTGATGAACAAGATGTGTGAAGGATTTTGGAAATGATTTTAGAGTTCTTCATCTTAACATATGTCACTCATCTTCATTTCATGATTTTTTTTAAAAAAAGCTTTGTTATTTATGTTTTCATTCCTTTAGCATGCTATTTAAAAACAAACCTTGTAATTTCCGTTTTCCTTCTTTTAAAAATCTTTGTCGAACTTCTTTTTGTTGTGTCATCCTAACACGATTTTTAAATATGTTATGCTATATTTTTAAAACATGTTATTTTCAAAAACTCGAATGGATTTTTCTAAATTCCAAACTATTTTTCCAGATCCACTAATTTTTATGTTTTGTTCATGTCATTTCAAAAATTAACCGTGATTTTTGGAGATTTTACAAAATCAATTGGAATTATGCTTTTGTCATTTCAAACGTGGATCCATAGTTCTTTTTCTAAAAAGCCTATAAAATAATCTTTTTCTAAACCAACAAGAGGATATATTCTAAAACTGATAAAAGATTGATAACATGTGAACAAAGATATCGAAGTGCCATCGATTCTTAAGGAAGTTCAAGTCCAAGAAAAAGTCGAAAACTTTGTTTATAAGTGATACATAACAGTTGAACAAGTGATTCTAAAAGCTTATAGTATTTCAGTCATAGTTCACCAAAAGAACAGTCAGAAATAAACAAATCACATCGTTTTTTTTTTTTTGGCAAAACCAAATTCAGCCATCTATATATGCAATGATGATAATAATACTTGCAAAAGCTCAAAACATATTGACAAGTTAGCTCAGTCTCATATTAACAACAAATATTTCAATATCACCAAACCCTTGTTCCTCTCAAAAGCTTTAAGCATCTCCAAGATCTCCCCATCTCACATTGTACTTAGATGCAAGGTAATGTGCACCAACAGGACCTCTGCTTCCATATGGATAGAGCTCAGGTACAATCTTCTTCTCCTCGAGTTCCTTCAAAGCCGGTGTGAATAAATCCCATGCTGCATCTAGCTCATCACTTCTGATAAACAATCTCCTCTCTCCTTCAATTGCATCAAGAAGCAGCCTTTCATATGCATCTGGTATCTCTCTTGGATACCTAAGAGAGTAAAAATAAGTATATCTTGATAGAAAAACAAGAATCAGAAAGAACGCACTGTTATTTATACCTGGCTCGGTATAGAAGGTTAAGGTCGCTGCGGTCTAGTCTCATTCCAAGACCAGGAACTTTGTTGTTGATCCTCAGGTATATGCCTTCATCAGGCTGAACTCTGATCACTAGTTCATTAGTTGCATTGTCTAAATCAGTCGCAAAACTTTTCTTGTATAAGTTTCCTGGGACATGTCTGAACTGAACTCTGATCTCTGCTCCTCTGGTATGGAGAGCTTTTCCAGCTTTCATAAGAAAAGGAACACCATCCCATCTCCCATTGTTGATGAACATTGCCGCTGCAGCAAATGTAGGAGTCAGACTGTGATTTGGAACCGTTGGATCGTCTGTATAACCTTGATAAGCCTTTCCTCCTTTGCTATGCCCTTTGTACTGACCGATAACTATATCTTCAAGCCTTAACGGTTTCATTGATCTCAAAACTTTCACCTAACAAGAACACAAATTCATCAGCATAGTATGTTACTATGGACATAAAGCTTTTCTTAGTGTACAAAATCTTACCTTTTCACTTCTAATGTCCTCAGCATCTAAGCTCACAGGCGTCTCCATTGCGAAAAGGGCAAGTATTTGCAAGAGATGGTTTTGCATGATGTCTCTTATGATTCCATACTGATCAAAGTAACTGCATTTGATTTAACATTAGATAAGCTGTTCCACGATTTGTAACTTTGTAAGTTGTTTATGAAAGAAAGCTTACCCTCCACGTCCTTCTGTTCCAAAGTCTTCAGAGAAAATCAGTTGAACATTGCGGATGTAATTTCTTGACCATAGAGGCTCAAAAACAAGATTTGAGAATCGAAGCACAGAAAGATTCTCAACAAGCTCCTTTCCTAAATAGTGGTCAATCCTAAATAAGCCACAAAACATTTCAATTAAGTTCCACCTCAGAAATGAAAAAAGATGGCTTTGATGACTGTTGGGATAGAGAAATGGCTAACCTGAAGATTTGCTCCTCTGTGAGATACTGTTTCAGACATCTAGTTAACTCTCCAGACGATTCAGAGTCACGACCAAATGGCTTTTCCACAATGACCCTTGTCCAGCCATTCGCTGAGGAGGCTTTAAGGCTTGCACACCTTACCACATCGACAAATATGTTTGGAGGTATAGACAAATAGTACAGCCTATTTGCTAGCTTCCCTGCCTAAAAAGAAGTAATCAAACAAGATGAAATGAAGGAGAGAACAAATAGAATGTGTCTTGAACATATATGATCACACTGACTTTACCTCTTTCTCTTTGAGCTTAGTGTTTAGTTCTGCAAAATCCTCTTCAGAGTTATACTGACCCGAATGGTAAAAGCATCTTTTCAAGAAGTGATCCATTTTGTCACCACAATTTTCCCTGTTGATTCCAAACATTTTTCATATAACAAAAGCACAGAGATTTTTAACTGAAACATACAACTCAAAGTGTATTAGCAAAATATACCTTTGATCTATCCGGCAAGTTAAAGTTCCACTGATCATGACACGAAGCTCTTCATGAGTGAGTTTAGTCCGAGCATAACCAAACACAGAAAAGTCCTCAGGAAGGCAACCTTCATAGAAGAGAGCAAACAATGCAGGAAATATCTTCTTCTTTGCTAAGTCCCCTGACGCTCCAACAACTGTAATACTAAGAGTGGACTCTCCTTTTGTAACATGTTCCTCTGTAAGATGATCTTCAGCTGAAACATTTAACTAAGAGTAAGACTTTCTAAAACCAAACCCGAACTAATTGCTATCTAACCAACTCAAAATCTCATTAATCTGCTAACATTCGATCTTAGATTAATTACTGTAGACTTATAGTTCTTGGCTGATCAAAAAGAATCAGTGAAGAGAGAGCAAGTCAGAAACTTTATATGAAAAATGTCATCTTTGCGTAAAAGCCAGAAGAAAGCAACAATCTTGAACAGAGTGTTTCAAGAACTATGAAAAAATGTTTAACTTTTTGAGTAAAAACCATAAGAAAGCAACAATCTTCAATCGTTTACTGAATCATTCAAACATGTTCTCAATACCAAAATCAACGACAGGGCCAAGAAACTTCATCAAGTATTGTGGTTGAATACCGCAGAAACAGTGATCGCAACAACAAACGATCTGATGAAGAAACCAAGATTGAAATTGAAGAAGAAACTCACAGTTTTGTAAAGTAGCGAAATTTGTAGCACAGCCATTAGAAGAATCGAGCTGAGAGTGTTTCTCAGCGAAGAATCGTAACCGAACTTGAGAAAACAAGGATTTTCTCGGGAATGTGAGAGATCGAGTGAAGAGTGGAAGAGTCTCTCTTAACGGAGACGTAGCAGCAGCGAGAGCAGATGATGAAGAAGAAGAAGAAGGAATGATCATTGAATGAGTCGCCATGCAAATTTTCTTGGAGCGTCAGATTTTTCAAATCAAAATGCCAAATTGTTTTTTGCTTTGTGAGGCCATTTGTATCTCTCGCATTATCCGCAACACGATTTTCTTTAGTTATATCGTTTTCAATAAAATATCGCATTGTCCACATTTATTGACTGTAAAAACAATTTTAATTTATTTTGGCACCGTTATAACTTATAAGGAATTCTTACCTTTTTTTTTTTGTCGTCGTTATAAAGAATTCTTACTATTAGTGAGTTTGTTGCAATATTGTGAATCTACTCTAGCTTCACTTATCCTTTGTTTGCCCTTTTTGTCCAATGGCTCTTCCTTGTATTCCTTTGCTCTTCTTTTTTCTGCTTAGTCGAAGAAATGATTCTCGATGAAACTGTTTTAGTCTTAAGTTGGATTCTTGTTTTGTATGCAATTATTTTTTCTTGTCCTTCCATGCTTTCTAAAATTATCACTTTGGTAAATAACAAGTTATTGCTAATTAAAAAAGAAATTTTAACAAAAACAAACAAAAGTTAACTAGAACAAAATTTTTGGAGCAAATTATGAAAAAAAAAGAATTTACTGTCAAGAAACCTAAAAGTTGTATAAAGGTATTATGTTATTATTTATTGGGCTCGATGGGTTATATTTATACAAAAGATTATACCTAGTTTAGATACATAAGAGAAAGGAAAAAGATCCTAAACTATGCAAAAAAAATATTCACATAAATCTCATATAATATATCGTAATATTCCTCTCGAAGTTAGAGCGTGAAGATCAGAAACGCCCAACTTGCCTAGAAATGTATCAAACTCATGTTTCTCAAATGCCTTCGTAAAAATATCAGCCAACTGATTCTTTGTAGAAATATTCAGAGTGACAATAGTACATTTGACAAGTTCATCTCGTATTGAATGACAATCTTTCTCAATATGTTTTGTCCGTTCATGAAATACTGGATTAGAAGCAATATGGAGAGCGGTTTGATTATCACAAAAGAGAGGGATAGGAGCAGAATGATCAACACCTAGATCACGTAAGAGAGCCTTCAACCACATAAGTTTGCGGACGGTGAGGCTCATGGCGCGATATTTAGCTTCAGCGGAAGAATGAGAGACAACATCCTGCTTCTTAGTCCTCCAAGATATAGAAGAGCCGCTTAATTGAATAAACCAACCAGTAAGAGATTTTTGGGTGATCGGACAACCCACATAATCAGAATCATACCATGTAGTAAGAGAGAATTCAGTGTCAGCTTGATGAAAAGTATGAGCTTCAAGAGAATGATTCGGAGTTCTTGCAGAGCGGAACCATGCCTTGTCCCGGGTTGCGTTTTAAGTATCAAACAACCCGAAGAGCAGCTTACCAATGAGCATGCTTGGGTGTTTTCATAAATTGGGACAACACATGAACCAAGTATGCAATGTCTGATCGTGTATTCACAAGATATATCAAGCATCCATCCAGTCGTCTATAAGCGGTTGCATCGATAAGATCTTTACCATCGTCTAAAGCCAATTGATGGTTCTGTTCAAGTGGAAAATGAGCTGGTTTGGCTCCTAGAGGACCCGTGTCACAAAGAATGTCTAACGCGTACTTACGTTGACACAAGTAAATTCCTTTAGGAATATGAGCAACTTCAAATCCGAGAAAGTATTTCAAAAGACCAAGATCCTTCATGTGAAAACATTTGCTCAAATAATCCTTGGAAGTCGTGATAACAAGAACCGAAGTCCCTGAAATAATTAAATCATCAACGTATACCAAAATTTGCAAACGGGTGTCTCCCTTTTCAAGTGTAAATAACAAATAATCGGGAATAGATTGAATAAAGCCATATTCCAGTAAAGCACCTTGTAATTTATCAAACCAACACCGTGGAGCCTATCGTAAACCATACAATGATTTTCGTAATCGACATACCCTTGTCCTATCAGACCCTCAAAAACCTGGAAGTAAATGACATGGGTCAAATATTAACCCAATAACTACTCTCTCAAATTAAGAGATCGACTGCAGCACTTAGGGGTCAAATCCACAAGGACTCTGAAAACTCACACAATAGAAACACAGATTTGAATTAAGCTAGATCAATAAAAGTAAATTAAATAAAAACAATGCAATAAAGATAAACTAGATGAACATGGATTAAATTTATGTGATTAAAACGCTAGACCTAGGGAAGATCAATCAGGAATACTCTGGAATGTGAACTAGTCAATTCGATAATTAGGATACAATTGTTTGTTTGGTTCTTAAACTCATAACACTAACATGATATCTATCCAACTCTCGCTGCGATGACATATATCCTCTAAACAGAAGCAAACCAAATCTCTTTGCAAAATACCAATAAATAGAATCTTCATGATTAACGAGTATGATATGTTTACAAAATTCTTAAACCAACTCTCGCTGCAAAAAAACTGTTTGCTCATCTAAGATTGGGTCAGGATATTAATATCACTCTCGCGCCTACCAACATTCCAATGATACCAGGATTAAGGTGATCAATCTTAAGGCTAGTGTGATTATCAAATCTAGATGAAGAACATTATAGAATACCTAACATGTTTATCCCCAATTCAATAAACCATTATAAACCCTTGAAATCCCTAGATCTAACAAGGAGACTACTAAGATATAGAAGAGATAACACAAATCATTGTCTGAACAATACTCATAAAATAGAATATAAAACAAAGGGAGTTCATAATCTTCTCTCTACAAAGGTTGAGGTCTGATTCTTCTCTCCACAAAACTTGCTTGAAACTTACAATGAAAACTTAGAATATCAAAACTTAGTCTCTGGGACTTCTAAACATAAGATTTAATCTAAAACACGATGGGGGTATGAATTATAAACTTAGAAACTTCTGGGGCAAAGTTGTAATTCTTGAAACTTGATAAAACTCGAAGGCTCATTCACGTTTCGGGTGTGTGTCAAATTCACGTTGGGTGTGTGTGGACCGACACAGGTAAGGCCTATCAGTCGACATGGACATCAATGTTTGTCTCCTAGTCGTTTGCTCAGCTACAAGCCTCCAAAAGCTCCAAAGTGCTCATCAAGGTCCATCTCGTGTTTGTACCTAATAAGACTCAATATACAATACAAAAGACTCTAAAACCAATGCATATATCATGTCATAAAACCATAAAATACATGATATATCAACTCCCCCAGACTTAGCTTTTGTTTGCCCTCAAGCAAACAGAAAACTAAATCAAGGAAGAAGTTTGAAAATTGCAAAACTTATAACCTCATCAGAACACCACAGTCACATTCACTATAGTAAGCCACTAAAAATTTCTTACTTGACAAGATCCAGACCACCATGTACTTCATCGCTAGCACTTGCAGCATTCCTAATTTCCACCACAATTTACTCAATATATAATCCAAAAAACAACCTTCATCGCAGTACTTTACCCTAACGATGGTTTCAATGTCAAGGATCTTCTAGATTTGTAACCGTACTTCACTACAACAAATTAGCCATTACTAACTTTATTGGTACTTTTTAGACTCCCCAGACTTTTCATTTATTATTTTCTCTTATTATTATTATTATTATTATTAAGGAGTAAATCTATAACTACAAGGATTATAAATAAATGGTCATCAGAAGTTTCTTCCTACCATTTACAACCCTTGTGTGATATTTTCATTAGAATAAACAAATGGTCATCGGAAGTTTCTTCCTACCGTTTACTCTAATGACAATCATCTCCGTTATAAATTTAGAATTAGGGACAAGGTAGAGGAGTACCACATTTAAATCAAACAAGCCAGTAATGTTGAGCTTATATGAAAATCAAACCCAACAGACATCAATTCCATCAATAGAATAAAATACTTAGCTCGGATCTAGGACATTGGAAATATGGGGATCTTAAGCAATCTGGCTGGCCATTGAACTTTCCATTAGTCTCGGATTCAGGTCAAGATATAATTAAATGGTCACATGAGAGCTTACTGCAAAGTGTGGTTGATTCCTCAGTAACATCATTGTTTCTGGACAAGGTTTTGACTCAATAAAACAAAATATTTTGAAAAACAAAAAAAAACAAAAATTGGGACTGACTCTCAAAAGAATAGATAGAGTTAGTAACAACCTCCCCCAGACTTAAACTACATTTTCCCCAATGTAATTAAGCTTAAGGAAGATGATAAAAAGAAATAAAATTAGACAAAGATTGAACTGTTAAGTTTTGAAAATTGTAACCTGATAGTGGTGGGCGTGTTGATCGACACACACCTTGTGTGTCGGTCGACATGTGCATGAATTTCATGCAGTGAAGTCTCACACCATTCAATTAGTCAATCAATCCGTTTTCTGACATTAAATCTTGATTAAGAGCTCCAAATCACGTCAAATAACAAGATAAATGCATAATTAAAACAAGTTCAACAATATCCAAGGAAAATCAAAAGCAAAAAGCAAAAATAAAAAATTGTCTCAAAGGAAAAAGAAAAAAAAAGAAGAAAGACTAATCCTCATCGCTAGCAGGGTCTGAGGTCGGAGATGGAGTGGGGATCAGAATAGGCCTGGGCTGAGTATAAGCTGCATACGTGCGACGTACACATCCACAGCGAGAGAGTGATGCAATCGCGTTCCAGACACTCTGGAAACTATCAGCCACATACCTCTGAAACACTACATTCTCCATAGGAATATGGGTCTGGAATCAGATCATCCTCAGCTGCAGTAGGAACTGACTGTGAAGAGGCACCTCTGTGACGACGAGAAGAAGGTGCACGGCGACAGAGTGTATGGTGAGGCTGGAAGAGAAGCCGTGCCTAACTACCCGTAATACGAGTGAGCTCCTCCTGTGGAAGCTAAACCAAATAATCTACACCCTCACTACGATAGTACCAAATCCAATCTGCCTTAATCCATTTAGCATGCGTCAGAAAAGCTTCATTCATTACAGATATATCAGACAGCACATTGACTCCCTCAGTGCTGATACCGCATAAGCAAAAAATGGGAGTCAATAGATTGCCATCCGTCTCAAACTTGCCTCCCGTGCCTGTGAATGGTCTGATCTTCAAACTAACCAAGTTATGCATAATGATAGCACCAAGGTTCACATCGTTATCCATCTCAGTCCACTCTGCAGTAAACAGGCCTTGAATGACATAGCACATCAACACAAACTCAGACTGTCTCATCTTCCCGGGCTCCATCTTGCACAAAAGCGTGTTCGATATAGCTCGAACCACGTAACAAAGGACATGATGCCTAATTTCAGAGTGAGTAGACTTGTTGGCGCTGTAAACCCCATATGCAAACTTGCTCCAGTATGTCTAGAAATCAATCGACATGTTCGACTTCAGAGTAGTGCAGGTCTTGGTAGGATCAAACCCATAAACAGTGCAGAGATCAGAGATAGAGATTCTGTACCGAATCCCTCAAATCAGGAATGTCAGCACGCCTATCTGATCCCGCGGATCTGCTGCGGTGTAATAGACCTGTATTGTGGCCATGAAATGACGTACCAACTCAGGATATAGCTCATAATGTTTGGTACAAATAGTACCCAACCCAATCTTCTGCAGAGCTAACTCGCATTCATCTCTGATCTTCATACGGTGTATGACGACATTATTCATAAACCTTGTGGGTCTAATCTCCACTGTCAGCAAAGTATTGTAGAACAAGGTGTCATAGTCATTCCATACTTCCATAATCTCACGCTGATAGCACTCAGGCCTGTGAACTTCTTCCCTAGGAGTCCCTTCCCAATTGACCCTAGGAGTGATCCTTGTCCCTTCTCTATGAGGCCATGGGGGACGAGATACAATGGGTGGTGATGGTTGGCTACTAGACTCTCCTTGAGCCCCTGATATTCTTGGTTGCTTTCCTCTAGTATTCATCTCAAACCTGAAAGAGAAAATAAGAGAAAAAGGCATAAATCAGCAAAAATCCTGTAATCGTGTGTATGTGTCGACCGACACGAGCAAACCGTGTCGATCAACACGGTGCCAAGTCAGAGACGCCAAGTTTAAATCGACTTCAAATCTAAATTTCATCACAAATTAAGCATAATCAACCATCAAAATCATCATACTAACACCAATCCATCATCCTTAACATCTCTAAATTCTGAATTTCAAGCCAAGATAGTTTAAGTTTCATTCATAGAAATTCATGACTTTTCTATCAATTCAATCTAATTTAACTACAAACTACACTTGAATCCTTCTAAATTTATCCTAATCAACTAAGATTAGCAAGTATTAAGAGCAAAATTGGATATAGAAGTGAGGATTTAACCCTTGAAAATTTTGAATTTAAAGATGAAGATTTGAAGAAAATACCTTTGATTTTGAATGACTAGATGATATAGGAATGTATGAAATCAAATCCTTTGAGTTAGGAGACAAAAATCGATTGATTTGATGAAGAATTAAGAATTTACGAATTTGGTTTTATAGGAGGCGGAAGGGTTTCGCGAAAAGTAAAAGAAGAAGTGGAGAAGAAAAAGGAAAAATCAGATTATATACTAACCTGGGGTCCGTGTCGACCGACACAAGGTGTGCGTGTCGATCGACATGGACACAAATCTTGTGTTTCTTGGTCTAAAAATTATGCAAAGCTCTCCAATTCAGTAGCAAACCTTCCAAATTTGTTATTAAGCACGTCTAGTTCCTGAGACAAAACAAAAACAAAGAAAAATTAGTAAACAAGACACAGAAAAACGTATTCACAGACTTACCGTTGGGTTGCCTCCCACCAAGCGCTTATTTTCAGTCATTAGCTTGACTTTGTCAGATATCAGATGGGTGGAGATTCTCCGAAAGAATCCAAAGGTGATGAAGATGAAGTCTTTGAACCGAGATCATCTTCACTTAAGTCAAGCATTTTGGGTTTCAGAACCCTATGCATCATCTCATCCATCGCTGTTTGTCCTTTAGCCTTAAATTCAGGAGTGATGATAACTCTAATCTTAGCAAATGGTCTTGAACCACTTCAATAATGAAGCTTATACTCAGTGGTATCATCAACTTGTCTCTCAGAAGTTAAAGTCATAAGAGGCTCTTCAGTCACTGCTTTTCTCTGCGGTTTCTTTTTCTTAACCATAGCTTTTGGATTCTTTGCAGTGAAATCCTTTGAGTGAATCTCATTCACCTCTTGATTACAAGCCTTGTCAACATCTTCAGCAACAACCTTAGGGCTCCACATCACATATCCATCAGAATTTGCATCATATAACACATCAGGATCAACATGCTTCAGAGAAATCCTGCTACTTAACAAATCAAAATCAGCTCCATCAGTAGCAAAGAATGGTCTTCCCAAAATCAATGGCATATCAGAACCAATACCCATCCCAAAAACATGGAAGTCACAAGGAAGCAGACAGTCTCAAACCCGAACTTGCAGATTATCAACTAGACCTGTTGAGGTCTTTCTGAAGCATTAGCCAATGTAATATCAACTAGGGATCTCTTGATATCACCAATTCCCAACCTTGTTGCAATGTCCATAGATATAAGATTAATACTAGACCCACTATCACAGAGTGAATCATTGAATCTAACTCCAACAATGGAACATGGCACAGCAAAACTTCCAGGATCCTCCAACTTAGGCAATTTTTGGAGAAAAACCGCATTGGGTGATTGAGCATGTCGACCGAAACGGCCGGGTGCCTATCGATCGATATGAGTAGAACTAGGACCATCCTTAGTCGTGACTTTCATCAAGTTTTCAGAGATTTGGGGTGGTGTCGACCGACACGAGGTAGTGGTGTCGATCGACATGAGCTCCTTGACGAGAATCTCAACCTTTTTCCTTAGCTTCAAAGTTCACCAAACTCTCTTTGGTGATTTATTTCTTGACCATATCACCCCAGGACATAACAACACCACACTGATACTTAGGATTTGCATCATTTCTTCCCGGTAAGATGCCATCAGGCGTTTAGTATTCACAGCAGATTGAGCAAACTGGGTATCCAACCTTTTGATGTGGTTGTTCAAAGTCTCATACTTCCCATTCATATCTGCATATAAAGCATCAATCTTACCATTGAAGTCTACAGTCATCTTCTGCTGTCCTTCTAGGATTTGGTCAAGCATATCCTTCATCTCAGAATCTGGAGTCTTAGCAGGTGAACTCTCATGGTAAGAACTTCCATAGTTCCTAGTGAAACCACTGTTGTTTCTCTGAGCATTCTGAACTTCAAGCTTGGACGTAAATCCAGAGGAGTTCTAGTTGTTCCCATAGTTGTTCCTCTGACCATTAAAGTTCCTGAAGTTACCTTGAGATTTGCCAGATCTTTGACCATTAAAACCGGAACAATTCACATAGTTCACATCCGCTTCAGTAGCTTCATCCTCAGTTTCGAAAACTTCAACCTCTTGAGCAAAGTGAACTGATTTCTTGTTCACTAGAAGGTTGTGCATATTGTCAAGCTTTGCCTTAACTTCCGCCATCTGATCATTATCCAAACCAGCAGCTAACTTCTTCCTCTCACAATTGGCATTATTCGTACTATTACTAGATGCTAAGTTCTCAATCAAATTGATAGCTTCAATTGGTGTTCTGGTCTTGAAATTACCTTCACTAGCAGCATCCAAAACAACATGACACCTCCAATCAACTCCGTAAAAGAAAGTCCTTAAGAGTTGGACTTCATCAATACCATGGTGCGGTAAATCTCTTTGGTAACCCTTGAATCTCAACCAAGCAGCTTTAAAAGTCTCTGCAGGTCCCTGAGTAAACTAAATTATCACGTTCCTCAAGCTCTCTGTCTTAGCATCATCATAGAAGTTATTAAGAAAAGCTGTCTTGATGTTCTTCCAAGTGGTTAAAGATCCTCATTGCAATTGCTTCAACCAATGAGCTGCTTCCCCATCAAGAGAATATGGGAAGAGCTTGCTGAATAGATAGTCTTCAGACACTCCACTGGCTTTGATACTTGAAGCCAAGTCTTCAAACTTCTCTATATGATCCATAGGATGTTCAACAAGATGAGATTGGAAAGTGTGTTGCCCCACATGAGTATAATATATTTCAACTCAAAATCATTCCTCTAAAAAGCAGGAGGACAAATAGCAGACCTATTAGTGTAGAACTCATTGGATCTGTTGTAATCAGCCAGTGTTCTTCCCTCAGCTTCAACCTGTGCATCTAAGTAATTTGGACCGCGTCCGTTGTCACCGTGTCGACGGACATGGTTAGGGTTCTGTCGGTTCCCTTCAACATCAAGTTTCTGACCTTGATCATTGTATTGGTTGCCCTCTAAATCACGTAAGATCCCAGCAGCATCCCTCACAAGAACAATAGTGTTAACCATCTCTGATTTCCTCTGTGCTTTCCGATTAGCTTTCTCTAACATTCCAATCTCCTCAGTAGCAACTAGTTCCTTGTTCTTGTTGCTACTAAGATTTATGCACCTGAGATAAGAGAAAGTAGAGATCTAAGTAACAAAAATAAAAAGAAAAACAATCTAGACTAAACTCTAACTGAAATCTAATGGTGAATTTAGAGTCTCTGACAACGGCGCTAAAATTTGACAAGGGTCAAATATAACCCTAGAACTACTCTCTCAAATTAAGAGATCGACTGCAACACTGAGGGGTCAAATCCACAAAGACTCTGAAAATTGACAAAATAGATATGACAGATTTGAATTAAGCTAGATCAATAAATAAGTAATTAAATAAAGCAATGCAAATAAAGATAAATGAATGAACATGAATTAAATTCAGATGATTAAAATGCTAGACCTAGGGAAGATCAATTGGGAATACTCTAGAATGTGAACTGGGCAATTTGATAGTTAGGACACAATTGTTTGTTGGGTTCTTAAACTCATAACACTAATATGATATCTATCCAGTTCTCGCTGCGACGACATATATCCTCTAAACAGAAGCAAACCAAATCTCTTTGCGAAATACAATTAAATAGAGTCTGTGTAATTAACGAGTATGATATGTTTACAAAATTTCTAATCCAACTCTCGCTGCGAAATGCTGTTTTCTCATCTAAGATTGGGTTGGAATATTAATAGCACTCTCGCGCCTACCAACATTCCTACGGTACTAGGATTAAGGTGATCAATCTTAAGACTAGTGTGATTAACAAATCTAGATGAAGAACATTATAGATAACCTAACATGTTTATGCCCAATTCAACAAACCATTATCAAACCCATGAAATCCTTAGATCTAACAAGGTGACTACGCTGACATAGAAGAGATAACACAAAACATTGTCTAAATAGTACTCATAAAATAGAATAGAAAACAAAGGAAGTTCAGAATCTTCTCTCTACAAAGGTTGAGGTCTGATTCTTCTCTCCAACAAACTTTCTTGAACCTTACAATGAAAACTTCGAATATCCAAAACTTAGTCTCAGGGACTTCTAAACATAAGATTTAACCTAAAACACGATGGGGTATGAATTATAAACTTTAAAAACTTCTGGGGCAAAGTTGCAATTCTTAAAACTTGATGAAACTCGAAGGCATCATTCACGTCGGGTGTGTGTGGACCGACACAGGTAAGGCCTGTCAGTCAACATGGACAACAATGTTTGTCTCCTAGTCGTGTTTGTACCTAATAAGACTCAATATACAATACAAAGGACTCTAAAACCAATGCATATATCATGTCATAAAACCATAAAACCATGATATATGACAAGTCCCCTCATAAAATACAACCCATTCAATTCCTTAGCGACTCCAATCAGCATCCTGGTAATGCGGTCCTAAATCACGCAAGTCTATCAATTATCTGAAATACGCAAGAACAATCCCGATTCAACTGTGAAACAGAAACAAGATGGCACTGCAAGCCATCAGCAAGCAACACATTTTGGAGCGTAACTGTTGAACTCAAAGTTACTGTCCCACGACGAGTAGCAACAGTGAATCTCCAATTAAATAATTAAACAGGTAAGGGAGAAGATTCACGAACATCAGAAATAAATTCAATAGAACCAGTCATATGGTTAGTATCCCCAGAATCTATAATCCAAGAGCCAAAAAAAAACATACCAGTAAGGGTCTCAGTGGCTGGTGGTTTACGTTCATTCAACATTGAGACCAAAGTGTATTGAGATCAAGAAGACATTCCGAGCAAAATGAGGGCGTGCAAATTTCGGGTTGTGTACGGACTGTATGGATCCGTACATACACAGATTTTGCACGGTCGCAAGAAAACATTATTTCGGTTATGTGCAAATTTCGGGTTAAAATAAAATATCACAGAAAAGTCATTTTATGATGTAATCTATTTTGTCTTATTCACTTAGGGCTTCCTCTCCTTATGATTATATAAGGGAGGAGCGTATCATTGTAAACCTTAACCTAGTTTCTGCCTCTTTGGCATAAGAAGGGATCTGCCTATTTTCACAACATTCTCTCTTCATTTCTTCATCTAAATTCATATTCAATTCCGTTAATTCTCATATGGTATTAGAGCATGGTTACTAATTCTTACATTCTCTTCACTTTATTCTAGTTAATCTCTTATTCTCTGGGTGGATCTGTTATTTTTGTTCTATTTAGTTCTCATCAGATCTTGTCTAGTCTGGTGTTGTTCTTGGTCTGTCTTCATCAATCAGTTAATTGATTCAGTCTATTCAACATATCTGTTTCTCAAGCTCTTGGTAATCTCTTGTCAATCAACAAACGTGGTTGAGTCATTGATTCTTCAAAACAAGTTGCTATTCCGGTGGTCCTCAAAGAAGTGAACTATTTGCTATGGGCTAGATTACCAAGACAGCTTTGTGTGGTCGTGGCTTTTGGAGCCACATTGAAAACCAACAAGCTTTAAAAAGAACTTTGAATGGAGATGGGAAAGAAATTGCTGAGTCCTCAATCTCAGATGATGATGGCAAATGGTTTCAAGAAGATCAAGGTGTGCTTGGTTTACTTCAAAACTCACTTGATGCTCCAATACTTGAATCTTACTCCTATTTTGAAACAGCTAAGGAGTTATGGGATACTCTAAAAAATGTTGATGGGAATGTGTCTAATCTTACTTGTGTGTTTGAAGTGAAAAAATCGATCAATAGTCTCAGCCAAGAAGACTTAGAGTTCACCAAGCACTTTGGCAAGTTTAGATCACTTTGGGTAGAATTGGAAATGCTTAGACCTTTCTCAGTTGAACCATTGGTGCTTAAGGAAAGAGGTGAACAAGACAAGGTCTTTAGGCTCCTTTTCACATTGAACCCAACATACAATGATCTGATCAAGCATATTCTTAGAGGAGAAAAACTACCAAGCTTAGAAGAAGTATGTTCCCAAGTGCAACGTGAGCAAGGTTTGGTGGGACTCTTTAGTGGGAAAGGCGAGATGGTCATGACTCACAAGGTTTCATACAAGCATAAGGATAGAAAGACCTTGATCTGTGATCATTGCAAAAAGAAAGGACACATCAAAGACAAATGCTGGATCCTTCACCCACATCTTAAGCCGGCCAAGTTCAACAAAGTGCAAGCAAACTACTCCAAAGAAGTCACAAGTGAGCAAGCTCAAGCGGGTCCATCTAAGCAAGGAGAGGAGCTGGCTATGGTTTCTTACACCAATGGTTATGAGGTAGTCAGACTTAGAGGCTCTTACCAAGTCCATCGCCGCTCTTACCAATAAGGAATCTGGTATCACTCACTTAGCCTCTTTACCAAATTCACCAAGTAAAACATTGATTATTGATTCTGGTGCTTCTCATCATATAATTAGTAACCCCAAACTCATTAATAATGTTAAACATGCTAGTGGAAATGTGATAATTACAAATGGTGATACGATTCCCGTAAGAGGAATAGGCGATTTGAAACTTTGTGATAAGAACTCTAAAGCTTTCTTTATGCCAAAATTTACCTCTAGTCTTGTATCAGTAAAAAGGGCAAATCTTGATCTTAATTGTTATGCTATATTTGGTCCTAACAGCTTTTATTTTCAGGATATTGAGAGTGGAAAAATACTTGGAGAAGGAAACACCAAGGGAGACTTATTTGTTCTTGATGATTCTTCTACCAAATTTTGACCTATTTTGTTTAAATCTTGTTATGCTTTTAATTCAAATAAAATGTGGCATGATAGACTGGGCCACTCACATGCTCCTGCTTTAGAAATTATGTTACCCCATGTTATCTTTGATCATGATAGTTGTGAAGCTTGTATTCTAGGAAAGCATTGTAAAACTGTTTTTCCTAAGTCATCAACTATTAATGTGATGTTTTATGCATCATGTTTTACCCAACATCTAAACTCCACAAGTGCACGAATGTGCGTGGCAATATAGTGGTGGGATCGATCCACATAGAGTAAAGAGCGCTATAGATCCTTAGATCTAAATAGAGCTAGGATGAAAAATATGAAAAGTGCCACAAAAGAAAATCCGAATAAAATCCGAATAAAAATCTTTTAAATAAGGAAAGAAATCAATTTAAAATAAATGTTGAAATTTGGGAAATCGCAGGGATTTAAATAAATAAAAAAGATATCTAACCGGATTAGCAATTAAATGATCTAGATCTAGAACACAAACACTGTACCAAAATAAATCTTTTTAATAAAAATAAATATTATTCTATCATAACTCCGCTAGGACCCTATGACAACATATTTTGACCTAGTTTGATAGAGTTCACTTGTAGATCCAGCTTCAACTCTTGGAAATCTGGAAATCAAGCCTACAAACTATAGATTCCGGGTAGAATAGCCAACGCTAACTGTACTATAAAACCCTATGAATCATTTGATAGATTCGTCAACTTAACAAAAGCTTTTGATTCATAGAAGTAGAGATCTATTAACCATAATTTTAATCTGTAACAATAACCTAATTAAACATTAAATTCCTTTGAATAAATCCCATCTCCAAACATATAGATCTACTCAACCATGTTAATTGGTTGATAGATCATGATGTTGTTTGGTTGAAAATGCAAAAAAAAAGATGAAGACAAAATGTAGATCTTGAAAATGCAATGAAAGTACTTTAGATCTGAGAAAAACCAATGTAAATATTACAGATCTGAAATGAGAAATAAAAATGGCTGAGTAACAGTAAAATTTGTGTCTGGCTCTCTCTGGCCGCTTAGGAAATGAGCATTATTTTTGGTGTCTTCTAGGTCAAAACTTGGAGTTAATGTGTGATTTGGAGAGTATTCGTGACTGGGATCGATCGATCTTGCACAAAGTAGGATCGATCGATCTTTAGGGATCGGTCGATCGTGCAAGAAGTAGGATCGGTCGATCTCAAAGATATAACTAAAATGCAAAAAATAAAATATCCTAGACTAGGTTTAAAAACTTAAATCTAAAGGCTACAACTACTCCCCGGCAACGGCGCTGAAACTTGATGTGATGTTTTATGCATCAGGTTTTACCCAACATCTAAACTCCACAAATGCATGGTTGTGTGCAGCAGGATAGTAGTGGGATCGATCCACAAAGAGTAAAGAGCGCTATAGATCCTTAGATCTAAACAAAGCTAGGATAAAAAATATGGAAAGTGTCAAAAAAATATCCGAATATAATCCAAATAAAAATCTTTTAAATAAGGAAATAAATCAATTTAAAACAAATGTTGGGATTTGAGAAATCGCAAGGATTTAAATAAATAAAAAGGATATCTAAAAGGATTAGCAATTAAATGATCTAGATCTAGAACACAAGAACTGTACCAAAATAAATCTTTTTATCAAAAGCAAATATTATTCTATCATAAATCCGCTAGGACCCTATGATAGCATATTTCGATCTAGTTTGATAGAGTTCACTTGTAGATCCAGGTTCAACTCTTGGAAATCTGGAAATCAAGCCTACAAACTATAGATTCCGGGTAAAATAGCCAACGCTAGCTGTACTATAAAACCCTATGAATCATTTGATAGATTCGTCAACCTAACAAAAGCATTTGATTCATAGAAGTACAGATCTATTAACCATAATTCTAATCTATAACAATAACCTAATTAAATATTAAATCCCTTTGAATAAATCCCATCTCCCAACATATAGATCTAGTCAAAACCATGGTAATTGGTTGATAGATCAAGATGTTGTATGGTTGAAAATGCAAAGAAAGAGACACTCATCACACCCCCAGACTTGAATCCTTGCTTGTCCTCAAGTAAGAAACAAGTCAATGAAACAAAGTACAGAAGTGGAAGTTTGAAAAACGGGAACTTACGCTTAGCTTTAGAAATCCATCATGTTGATCATGTAAACCAAGAAGAAACCTTGTGAAAGGTTAATCGAACTTTAGCAGTACAACATGTACTTTACCATAAGCATAGCAAACATTGTCGTACTCTAGCATCCGAGATCCAAGGGAACTTCTGAAATCTCCATTGTTGGCCCTTTAACATTCATTAAGTGTTGCATGCAGTCTCACAAAGGGAGTCAAAATCGCTAAGGGCTAGTAACGGGGGGCCATTTTAAGGGTGATGGTTAGACATGATAGATGAACTCCGGTGCAAGCCAATGCGCAAAATCACAGTGAGACGGAAACCAAAGATGGTGCACAACCTCCTGAACCTTGGATCCCAAGCAAGCTTCTATAAAATGATCCTAATAGAGTTGTTATTGGTGCTAAAATAAAACAGATAACATAAACAAATAACTAACTAAATAAATAAAAGGTTTTATTCTGGTTCCTTCAGACTTCATTCCCTTATCTTTCTTTTTTTTTTTTTTTTTTTTTTTTTTAAAGAGAGTTTCGGGATGAGACGGGATCGTTCGATCAAGGTAGGATCAGTCGATCCCAGAGTATTTTTCTGAGAAGGGGAAGTTGGAACCAGTTCTAACCATGTACATCAATCCTACTAAAACCTGCACCAATAGTCAACTCAAACTAATATATATGAAGTATTGATACTAGAAAGCTTACTCGGAAATCTTTAGATCATTTGGTTGTACCGGCTCCCATACTCCGTAGTTTTTGCACTTAGTTGCACATGCTCCTAATGTTTCGAAAAAGGAATGGAGTCTGAATGAAAAATGGTGTAAGGGTGTGGAACCAAACTAAAAATGAGCTTGGCCATCTGGAGCTCCAATAAGAATGGGGTGAACTCCAGATGTATATGATTCTTTTTGCGATATCGAGCCCCTAAGTGAGAAGATTAGTCCAAGTAGATAGAGCCAACACTGGATCATTCAGATTTTCAAAGGATAGGTCGCTTCGGATAAAGTTGATCCACTGATGGTGTTTCCAATCTTTCTGAACTAAGTCCAATAAATGTCAACATAAAATGGAAACCAAGAAAATTGTAAGAATCCCATGTTTTGACTCAAGAAAATTGAAAAAGGGACAAGTAAACAAAAGAAAACACAGTGTTAGTAACATATGAAAGTAGTCACCCCTTCCCCCAGACTTAAATCACTGCGTCCCGCAGTGAGATAAAATCAAAGAAAATGGGTGCTGCGAAACAACACTGGAGATAATGAATTGTGAACAAGAAAGCAAACCATAAACCGTGGAAGGAATTTTACGACCAAAAGGGAGCATTGGTCTGTACATGAACCGGTTTTCAGCTTTCTCGTCTTGGGGAATACACCGTCAGTATAAATATGGTTCTTCCCAGATGTATTTCTTAACTTCGCGAAAAAACTTTTTCCTTGCGTAGCTAGTATAATCTGGGAGTATTAGTTTGGCACAGAGGAAGTTAGCATAATCGGCGAACCAGAGATGTTCGTTAGGTTTCTCGTGCAAGGCTAGTATGCATTCGCGTTCCTCGTAGCACTCCTCGAAGATGGAATAAATGCTTTCTTCAGGCAATCTGTCATCTATTGGGACCTTTGTCTCTACTCTCAGTCTGGAAAAATGTTCAGCTACCCCATTTTCTATTCCTCTCTTGTCTCTAATCGCAATGTTAAACTCCTGTAATAGCAAAATCCAACTCAGCAGTCGGGGTTTAATGTCTTTCTTGCTGAGAAGGTAATGTAATGCAGCTTGGTCTGTGTGCATAATTATCTTAGATCCTACCAAGTATTATTGGAATTTATCTCCAGCAAAAACGATTGGGAGAAGTTCCTTCTCAGTTGTAGCGTATCTCATTTGTGCTTCATCCAGTGTCCGGCTAGCATAGTAGATTACTTGCAAACGCTTGTCTTTTTTCTGGCCTAGAACCGCCCCTACGACATAATCACTAGCATCACACATGATCTCAAAAGGGAGTTTCCAGTCTGGCGGTTGGACTATGGGGGCGCTAATTAATGCTTTCTTTATTTCCAAGAATGCATCGAGATAATCTTTTTCAAAATCAAAAGCAACTTCTTTGCATAGAAGTCGTGTGAGAGGTCTGGCAGTTTTTGAGAAATCTTTAATGAACCTCCTATAGAAGCCTGCATGCCCTAGGAAGCTCCGGATTTCTCGCACTGCTCTTAGGGGTTGAAGATTGGTCATGACCTCTATCTATGCTTTATCTACTTCAATCCCTTCCTCTGAAATTCTATGCCCAAGTACGATCCCGTCCCTAACCATGAAATTGCATTTTTCCCAATTTAGAATCAAGTGTTTATCTATGCATCGCTGCAACACTTTACTAAGATTAGCCAGATAATCGGTAAAGGAGAAATCATCCATGAAAACTTCAATTATATTTTCAGTTAGATCACTGAATATCGACATCATGCATCTTTGGAATGTTGCTGGAGCATTGCAGAGCCCAAAAGGCATTCTCCGATATGCATAATTCGCATAAGGACATGTGAACGCCGTCTTTTCCGGATCATCATGATGAATTGAGATTTGGAAGAATCTGGAATATCTGTCAAGGAAGCAATAGAATCGATGGTTAGCCAGACACTCTAACATTTGATCGATGAAGGGCTGCGTTCAGTTTCCGATAATCTATACACATCCTGTGACCGGTTACTGTACGCGTAGGAATGAGTTCATTCTTATCGTTTGAAACAACGGTAATTCCTCCTTTCTTTGGGATGACATGTACCAGACTAATCCACGAGCTGTCTGAGATGGTGTATTTTACGCCTGCCTTGAGGAGTTTTAAAATTTCTTTCTTAACTACCTCTCGGAGGTTTGGGTTTAGCCGGCGTTGGGGTTCTACCGATGTCTTTGATGGATCTTCAAGGTGTATCCGGTGTGTGCATAGATGAAGGGAAATCCCAGTTAGGTCGCTGAGTGAGTATTCAAACACTTTTCTATACTTACGTAGTTCTTGAAGTAAGAGGGATGTGTCAAATGGGTTCAATCTATCATTAATAATGACAGGGTATGTTAAGTTTGGCCGAGATAAGCGTACTTCAGGCCGTGAGGGAGTTATTTTAGCTCAAGCTTTGGTGCTCTTAATTAGCACCAGTCCTCAGACTTATCTAATCGGCCTTCTTCACATAGATTTTCGTCACGAGGACTCTTTGTGTTGATCATGGCTATTGAATTCTAAAACAAGTATTTTGCCTATATGCTTAGAATGAAAACAATCAAACAGAGCATGCAAACAAAACAGAGGTTTTTCAGTCAGTCATAGTATAGATATGAGTCAATCCATTGGGTGAATAGCATTAAGCAAAAAGGATGTGTACATTAGCAATTAATTCAAGTGAAATATGAAAGTTGTTTAGTGAAATCTATCAACCTAAACGAATGCATAATAAAAGATAAAACTAAAGACTAAGCTCACTACAGGCTATCACACTTTAGTAAGTAGCCAGAGACACAAAAACACAGAAAACTTAAAGCAGACAGAGCCACTCGACTGGTCCACTCGAGTGGTATGGTCGAGTGGGCAAGTGAAACTACTGGACTACTACTCAATTGATCTAAACTGGTGAGAGAGCAATATTAAAACTATAGGGATCATAGGGGTGAATTAACTAGCTAGTGAATGCTCTAGAAAGTCTCAGGTGCTAACATGCTCAATCAATAAGGGATTCCCTTAACAACAAACTTCATAGCCACCTCAATCCATGGTTCGTGGTAGAGAGCCTCAAGACCCAACCTAGCTAGCATAGTGTGAGGAGTCGGATCAGGCATGAAGACTCAGCCTATTCAAGTCGAGAAGAGTTCATAACAAGTAAATAGGTGGAGTCGTGACATAAATCAATGTCTGATGCATCCACCCTCACGCTATTGTACTCTAAACCTCGTTAAAGTCTATCTGATGACTCAAGGCATGGTTCGTGCTCATGAGACCACCTAAAATCATTGCCCTAACTGGCCAGAAAAGAAAAAGCATTAAAATCACTCACCCAAAAAGGAAAACAACAAATTTTCAAACAAACTTAGACACCCAAGGCGATCAAGAACATCACAAGCCTAATCCACCCCTAATAGCCATAATCTAACTACTCACACATTAAAATCATGAAAATCAACTCAAACCCAGAAATCTCTGAATTTGACATATGTGATAAATAAGAAGATGATAAACAACTTTGTAGAAGAAATCAAATGCAAATACAAATTATATAAAAAGTTATCCAATGTACAAAGTTAAGAACAAAAGATGAACTAGAGAGAGAAAGTCTAAAAACTAGGTTAAGAGGATAAAATGCGGCGTACCCATGACATTAGGTTAATCAGGGGTTTTTATACCAAGTCTTAAATACAAATCCGAGTTTTAAGGGAAAAGAGAGAAAATGGCCCACTCGACCTAGCAGTCGAGTGGTGTGGTCGAGTGATGTCTTGAGTAGGTCTCTCGAGTAGGTCTCTCGAGTAGGCCGGTGGTGCTGAAGTCCAGTGAGCCTGTGAGGCTGAGGTTGAGTGGCCTGTCTAGAGTGCTCTCTCGAGACCCTGTCTAGAGTGGTCACTCGAGTGCCTGTCTAGAGTGGTCACTCGAGTGCCTGTCTAGAGTGGTCACTCGAGTGCCTGTCTAGAGTGCTCACTGTCTTTTCTGCAATCTTCACTCGACCCCCATAGGGTTTGACTGTGCATCTTCACTTCATGAGCCAAAATCCAAGTATGCTCCATAAGCTCCATAAGGACCTTATAAGACCCCAAATATGCAAAATGCATGCAATGCCTATACAAAAATACTAAACATCCTATATGAAGGATAAATGCACAGAATGGTATAAACAATAGATAAAATCTACTCTAAGGCATGATAAAAACTGGTAAAATCGTATATAAAAGTGGTGTTATCAAATACCCTGAGGATGACTCCGGAAAAGAGCCATATGTAACTTCCGAAAGTTGAGTAAGAGCCTCCAGTAGTCTAATTACCCCACGGCTCTCCCAACTCCGCTCCTTGAATGGAAGTGTTCGAGGAGTCTCCTAATGATGGAGCATATGGGGGATTTTCCTTGGTATCAATCCATAAAGTCTATCCGTCGATGGTTGGTTTCCTTCGTTGTTTCTTGGTGGTGAAATTCATCACCTTATCTCCCAGACAGATATTAATTCTTGCCCTTGGTACATCTATCAATGCTCCGGCAGTGGCAAGAAAATGTCTACCAAGTATGATGTCTTGGCCTCCATCATCAAGATCTAACACCACCAAATCTATCAAGATCCAGCACTCTCCCATCTTCAGCGGAATATTTTCAAGCCCTCTTTCTTGTTTTCGCAGAGATTGGTTGGGGAGAACTAAAGAGAAAGTAGATGGTTTGAGTGTGAGAAGACCTAGGCGTTTTGACACAGTGAAGGGCATCACGCTGATGCTGGCTCCTAAATCACAAAGGCAGTTATGAAATTTCAGATCGCCTATGGTGCATGATAGATTGAAAGAGCCAGGGTAAGCGAGTTTTTTTGGGATTTTTACTTGCATCCACTTGTTGCATTCCCTAAGGATCGTCATTGCTCCATCCTCAAGTGAGGTCTTTCCCAAGAGGATGTTCCTTAGACGAGCCTTTAGGTCAGGAACTTTCCTTACCATCTCAACGAATGGTAGCCTAACTTGAGTTGGTTATCATATCGTCAAGTTTCTTTCCTTCAGGAATTGTCAGGGTTTCAGGTTCATCAATATGTCCGTCATAGGTTGACCAGTCATTGTCATCCTTATAACAGTCAGTTAGATCATCCTTGTGTCCCTCAGAGAAGTCGTCATTAAAGCAACACTCCTCACTTGTGAAGGAAAGATTTCCTTCGATAGCGATAGCGTGAACATGCTCTTCTGTTTCTCTTTTTGGTAATTGTTGAGAGATTGAGAAACAAAATTCAGCTAATGACATAGTTTCCTTGGCCTTGGCCTCCAGAAGTTTTACTTCGGTATCCTGACTTCCGAGTCTCTTGTTCAAATCTTCGAATACTCTTTCTATCTTGGAGTTTATCTCGTCAGCAGTCTCAGACTGCATCTCCACGATGTGCTGAAACATGGACTCAATTTTGCCAAGAGAATCTGCTTTCTCATATTGAATTGAGCCATATTCACCCCTTCTATGGCGCTCCAGTTGGTATGACTCGGTTAGAGGTTGAAAAAGGTTTAATTTAGTGTTGTAAGGATTATTCCACTATTCCCTATAGTTTCAAGTTGAGTAGACATTATAGGGAAATTTGGGAGTGCTCCTAAAGTTTTGGTTAAAACTTCCATTTGGAAAGTTTCTTTGTCTACCCAAAAAATTAACATCCTCTTCCCACTCAGTTTTATCATCATATTCAAAATCATCAATCAACCTTACTAATCTATTTGAGGTGTATGAAGGCATATTTACCTTAAAAGTGAGAACCTTCTTTTGGACTTCCTTGTCAACTCTTCTATGCTCAGAACTTGTAGATCTTTATAAGCCTTGCTCCTTAATTGCATACACCTGAGAAGCAAAATAAGTTTAAAGATCAGATCCGAAAAAGGGCTCTGGGATCGATCGATCTTGGAAGGGATTGGTCGATCTCGAGAGAAAAAATATCGAACGATCAAAGAGGGATCGATCGATCTTGCACAAAGTAGGATCGATCGATCTTTAGGGATCGGTCGATCGTGCAAGAAGTAGGATCGGTCGATCTCAAAGATATAACTAAAATGCAAAAAATAAAATATCCTAGACTAGGTTTAAAAACTTAAATCTAAAGGCTACAACTACTCCCCGGCAACGGCGCTGAAACTTGATGTGATGTTTTATGCATCAGGTTTTACCCAACATCTAAACTCCACAAATGCATGGTTGTGTGCAGCAGGATAGTAGTGGGATCGATCCACAAAGAGTAAAGAGCGCTATAGATCCTTAGATCTAAACAAAGCTAGGATAAAAAATATGGAAAGTGTCAAAAAAATATCCGAATATAATCCAAATAAAAATCTTTTAAATAAGGAAATAAATCAATTTAAAACAAATGTTGGGATTTGAGAAATCGCAAGGATTTAAATAAATAAAAAGGATATCTAAAAGGATTAGCAATTAAATGATCTAGATCTAGAACACAAGAACTGTACCAAAATAAATCTTTTTATCAAAAGCAAATATTATTCTATCATAAATCCGCTAGGACCCTATGATAGCATATTTCGATCTAGTTTGATAGAGTTCACTTGTAGATCCAGGTTCAACTCTTGGAAATCTGGAAATCAAGCCTACAAACTATAGATTCCGGGTAAAATAGCCAACGCTAGCTGTACTATAAAACCCTATGAATCATTTGATAGATTCGTCAACCTAACAAAAGCATTTGATTCATAGAAGTACAGATCTATTAACCATAATTCTAATCTATAACAATAACCTAATTAAATATTAAATCCCTTTGAATAAATCCCATCTCCCAACATATAGATCTAGTCAAAACCATGGTAATTGGTTGATAGATCAAGATGTTGTATGGTTGAAAATGCAAAGAAAGAGACACTCATCACACCCCCAGACTTGAATCCTTGCTTGTCCTCAAGTAAGAAACAAGTCAATGAAACAAAGTACAGAAGTGGAAGTTTGAAAAACGGGAACTTACGCTTAGCTTTAGAAATCCATCATGTTGATCATGTAAACCAAGAAGAAACCTTGTGAAAGGTTAATCGAACTTTAGCAGTACAACATGTACTTTACCATAAGCATAGCAAACATTGCCGTACTCTAGCATCCGAGATCCAAGGGAACTTCTGAAATCTCCATTGTTGGCCCTTTAACATTCATTAAGTGTTGCGTGCAGTCTCACAAAGGGAGTCAAAATCGCTAAGGGCTAGTAACGGGGGGCCATTTAAAGGGTGATGGTTAGACATGATAGATGAACTCCGGTGCAAGCCAATGCGCAAAATCACAGTGAGACGGAAACCAAAGATGGTGCACAACCTCCTGAACCTTGGATCCCAAGCAAGCTTCTATAAAATGATCCTAATAGAGTTGTTATTGGTGCTAAAATAAAACAGATAACATAAACAAATAACTAACTAAATAAATAAAAGGTTTTATTCTGGTTCCTTCAGACTTCATTCCCTTATCTTTCTTTTTTTTTTTTTTTTTTTTTTTTTTAAAGAGAGTTTCGGGATGAGACGGGATCGTTCGATCAAGGTAGGATCAGTCGATCCCAGAGTATTTTTCTGAGAAGGGGAAGTTGGAACCAGTTCTAACCATGTACATCAATCCTACTAAAACCTGCACCAATAGTCAACTCAAACTAATATATATGAAGTATTGATACTAGAAAGCTTACTCGGAAATCTTTAGATCATTTGGTTGTACCGGCTCCCATACTCCGTAGTTTTTGCACTTAGTTGCACATGCTCCTAATGTTTCGAAAAAGGAATGGAGTCTGAATGAAAAATGGTGTAAGGGTGTGGAACCAAACTAAAAATGAGCCTGGCCATCTGGAGCTCCAATAAGAATGGGGTGAACTCCAGATGTATATGATTCTTTTTGCGATATCGAGCCCCTAAGTGAGAAGATTAGTCCAAGTAGATAGAGCCAACACTGGATCATTCAGATTTTCAAAGGATAGGTCGCTTCGGATAAAGTTGATCCACTGATGGTGTTTCCAATCTTTCTGAACTAAGTCCAATAAATGTCAACATAAAATGGAAACCAAGAAAATTGTAAAAAGCCCATGTTTTGACTCAAGAAAATTGAAAAAGGGACAAGTAAACAAAAGAAAACACAGTGTTAGTAACATATGAAAATAGTCACCCCTTCCCCCAGACTTAAATCACTGCGTCCCGCAGTGAGATAAAATCAAAGAAAATGGGTGCTGCGAAACAACACTGGAGATAATGAATTGTGAACAAGAAAGCAAACCATAAACCGTGGAAGGAATTTTACGACCAAAAGGGAGCATTGTTCTGTACATGAACCGGTTTTCAGCTTTCTCGTCTTGGGGATTGATCGATCTGGGTAGGATCGGTCGATCCCAGCGTACTGAAAGTTCTTGAAATTTGCATCTTCTGCGTTTTGCACATGTTTTCAGTCTGCTCAACACAAAAATATCATCATATCTTATTTTGGAAAAAACAAATAAATTGAAATAACTGAAGGGAAATAAAATAAAATAGTTTTATTAGTTCAAAAGCAAAAAGCAAAAAGAAATTTTAAAAGAACATGTTGGGTTCAATTGAGTTCAATCAGGGGTATTTACAAAGTCACTAGCTTGACTTAATTTTATTTCAATTGAGTTCTGTCAGGGGTATGGAGATCTCCTTCTCATCAATAGGATACCAACAAGGATCCTAAATGATAGAGCTCCATTTGAGGTATTGAACCAAATGATGGGGGTCAAATATAACCCTAGAAGCTACTCTCTCAAATTAAGAGGTCAGTTGCAGCACTTAGGGGTCGAATCCACAAGGACTCTGAAAACTCACACAATAGATTATAACTGATTCGAATTAAACTAAATAAAGCAATGCAAGAAACAAAATAGCTATTTAACGGGGTTGATTCAAGTGATTAAAGACGATAGAACTAGGGACATCAATATGGAAAACTCAAGAAAATGAACTGGGCGGTTTGTAAATCAAGTCTAAAGTGTTTGTGCGGTTCTTAAACTCGTAACACTAATGTGATATCTCATCCAACTCTCGCTGCGACGACATCTATCCTCTAAACAGAAGCAAACCAAATCTCTTTGCAAAATACCAATAAATAGAGTCTCTATGATTAACGGGTACGATTTGTTTACAAAATTCCTAAACCAACTCTCGCTGCGAAAATGCTGTTTGCTCATCTAAGATTGGGTCAGGGTATCAATAGCACTTTCGCGCCTACCAATAATCCTACGGTATCAGTGTTAAGGTGATCAGTCCTAAGACTAGTGTCATTATCAAATTAAGATGAAGAACATAATAGATAACTTAACAAGACTATGCCCAATTCAATTTTCCTTCATAATCCATTTTGAAACCCTAGATCTAATAAGGTGACTACTCAGACATAGAAGATGAAACACAAATCATTGTCTGAATAATACTCATAAAATAGAAAAATAAGAAAAAAAGGGAGTTCAGAATTCTTCTCTCTACAAAGTTTGAGATCTGAATCTTCTCTCCAATAATCTTCTTGAAACTTACAATCAACTTAGAGAATGACAAAAACTTAGTCTCTGAGACTTTTAAAACATAGTTTAACCTAAAAACACGATTAGACATGAAGTATAAACTTTGGAAACTTCTGGGGCAAAGTTGTAATTCTTGAAACTTGATAAAACTCGAAGGCGTCATTCACGTCTAGGTTGTGTCGACCGACACAGGTGAAGCCTGTTGATTGATATGGACAGAAATATTTGTCTCCTTGTTGATTTGCTCAGCTACAAGCCTCCAAATGCATCCAAAGTGCTCATCAGGGTCCATCTCGTGTTTGTACCTAATAAGACTCAATATATATACAAAAGACTCCAAAACCAATACATATATCATGTTATAAAGCCATAAAATCTATGATATATCAACTCTCCTAGACTTAGCTTTTGCTTGCCCTCAAACAAAACAGAAAACCAAACCAAGAAAATAGTTTGAAAATCGCGAAACTCATAACTTCATTGGAACACCACAATCACATTCACTATAGTGAACCACTAGAAATCCTTACCCGACAAGATCCAGACCACCATGTACTTCATCGCAGGCACTCGCAGCATTCCTAATTTCCACCACAGTTTAGTCAACATAATCCACCAAACAACCTTCATCGCTGTTTTTCTATCTTACCAACAGTTTCAATGCAAGGATCTTCTAGATTTATAACCGTATATCACTCACTATAACAAACCAGCCATTATCAACTTTATTGGTACTCTTTAAACTCCCCCAGACTTATTATTTATTATTACTTTCTTTTTCTTCCTCTTTTTTTTTTATAAGGATTAAATCCATAACTTCAGAGATTATAAACAAATAGTCATCGGAAGTTTCTTCATACCGTTTATAATTCCTGTGTGATCTTTTCATTAGAATAAACAAATGGTCATCAGAAGTTTCTTCCTACCGTTTATACTAATGACAATCATCTCACCGTTATAAATTCAGAATTAAGGACAGTGGAGAGGAGTACCACATTTAAATCAAACAGGAAAGAGTGTCAAGCTTATACGAAAAATCAAACCCAACAGACATCAATTCCATCAATAAAATAGAATACTTAGCTCGGATCTAGGACATTGAAAACATGGGGATCTTAAGCAATCTGACTGGCCATTGAGTTTTCCATTAGTCTTGGATTCAGGTCAAGATTGAATCAAATGGTCACATGAGAGCTTACTGAAAATTGTGGTTGTTTCCTCGGTAATCATCATTGTTTCTGGACAATTTTTGACTCAATAAAACAAAGTTTTTGAAAAAGAAAAAATTGGACTGACTCTCAAAAGAATAAATAAAGTTAGCAACTACCTCCCTCAGACTTAAACTACACTGTCCCTAGTGTAAATAAGCTTAAGGAAAGTGATAAAATAATAAAATTAAGTAGAGATTGAACTTTTATGTTTTGAAAAACGTGACCTGAGATGGTGTGTCCATGTCGACCGAGACACTCCCTGCGTGTCGATCGACATGAGCAGGGAAGTGATGTTCCGAAAGTCTGACACCATTCTATCTGATTCATTCACCTCGTTTTCTGACATTATGATCCTGATTAAGAGCAAAACATGTCAATAAGAAGCTGATATGTGATATAAAGAAGTTCAACAATATCTCAATATAAGTCAAAAATGAAAAAATGAAGCAAAAACAGAAGCAAATAAAGCAAAAACAAAAGCAATGTCTCAAAGGAAAAAGAAAATAGAAAAACTAATCCTCTTCCAAAACGGGATCAAAGGACAGGGTAGGAGTGGGATCAAGATAGGCCTTGGCTGAGTGGAAGCATCATCGGTCTGACGTATACATCTGCAGCGAGAAAGTGAAGCAATCGCGTTCCAGACACTCTCGAAGCTATCTACGACATACCGCTGATATACATCAGTCTCCATCAGAATGGGAGGTGTAGCGGGAAGTCCGTACTGAAGTGCAGTAGAGTCGGGAATCGGGTCATCCTCGGAAGCTATAGGAATGGACTGTGAAAAGGTGCCTCTAGGACAGCAGGTCTGGGGAGCACTGGTGTTGCGCAACGTCTCATGTGGCCGGAAAAGAAGGCGGGCCTGACTGCCTGTGATGCACGTGAGCTCCGTCTGTGGAAGCTTCACCAAGTAGTCTACTCCCTCATCTCGGTAACACCAAACCCAATCCTTCCTAATCCACTTGACATGAGTCAAGAATCCCTCGTCCATGAAGGATCTATCAGTGAGCACGTTGACTACATCGGTGCTAATCCCACAGAAACGGAAGATGGGAGTCAACAAGCTACCCACAGACTCTGACTAGTCCCTCATACACTCTGGCTTCATCACCTCCTCTTTTGGAGTTCCGTCCCAATGACGTTGGGTCTAATCTTCAACCCCTCTCGACGAGGCCATGGACAACGAGATTTAATAGGCGCATACGGTGTACTACTAGACTCTCCCTGAGCCTCTGAAGTCCGTGGTCGCTTCCCCCTACCAGTCATGATGTACCTGAAAGAGAGACAAGAGAACAAATCCAAAAATCAGCAAAAATATGGAATAAGTGTACCCGTGTCGACCGACACGAGCATATTGTATCGATCGACACGGTGCCAAAATTGGTGTTATCAAGCACAATTTCATCTCAAATCGCAATTCCATCAATGTTTAAGCATAAACAATCATTAACATTGTCAAACCTATACTTATTCATCATCCTAAACATCTCTAAATTCCGAATTTCATGTCAAATTGGTTCAAGTTTTTATTCATAGAAATTCATGACTTTTCTATTAGATCAACCTAAATTAGTAATAATTAACACTTCAATCCTTCTAAATTCATCCTAATCTAACAAGATTAGCAAGCATTAAGACCAAATTCGGATTAAAAAAGTGAAAATCTAAACCTTGAAATTTTTGGATTTAAAAGATGAAATTTGAAGAACATACCTTGGATTTTAATAGAATGGATGGTGTAGGAATGAACAAAATCCAATGCTCTTGAGTTTAGGGACAAAAAAAAATCGATTTGGTGAAATATAGAAGTTTTTACGATTTGGAGTTTGGAAACGGCAGTTTTCACGAAAAAGAAAAATGAGAAGTGGAGAAGAAAAAAGAAATTAGGTATTTATACTAACCTCGGGTCCGCGTCGACCGACACAAGGTGTTCGTGTCGATCGACACAGACACAAACCTTGTGTTCCTTGGTCAAAAAATTATGTAAAGCTTCTCCAATCCATGCAAGCTTTCCATATTTGTCATTAAGCACGTCTACTTCCTGAGACAAAATTAAAACAAAGAAAAATTAGTTAAAAAGACACAGAAAAACTTAATTAAAGACTTACCAGTGGGTTTGCCTCCCACTAAGCGCTTATGTTTAGTTATTAGCTTGACTTTGTCAGAAATAAGATGGATGGAGATTCTTCGGATGAATCCGAAGGTGGTGTAGATGAAGTCTTGGAGCTGAGATCATCCTCACTTAAGTCAAGCATCTTGGGTTTTAGAACCGTATTCATCATCTCATCCATCGCGGCTTGTCTTTTAGCCTTAAACTCGGGAGTTATGATAGCCTTAATCTTGGCAAATGGTCTTGAACCACTTCATACTGAAGCTTATACTCAATAGTATCATCAACTTGCCTGACATGAGTCAAAGTCATAAGGGGCTTCGCAGTCACCGCTTTTCTCTGCGGCTTCTTCTTCTTACCCGCAGTTTTTGGATTCTTTGCAGTGAATTCCTCTAAGTGAATCTCATTCACTTCTTCAACAATAATCTGGGGACTCCACATCACATATCCGTCCAGATTGGCAGGATAGAACACATCAGGATCAACACGCCTCAGAGAAATCCTGCCACTTAGCAAATCTAACATAGCTCTAGTAGTAGCAAGGAATGGTCTACCCAAAATCAGTGGCATATCAGAACCGATATCCGTCTCAACAACATGGAAGTCACAGGGAAGCAGACAATCTCAAACTTGAATTCTCAAATTCTCAATAAAACCCATGGATTTCTTCAGAGAAGCATCAGCCAATGTAATCTCAATTGAAGACCTCTTCATATCATTGATTCCCAACCTTATTGCAACGTCATTGGACATGATATTGATATTGGCCCAGTATCATAGAGTGAATCAGTGAATTTAACTCCAGCATTGGAACAGGGTACAACAAAACTTCCAGGATCCTCCATCTTAGGTCGTTTTTGGAGATAAATTCTGTCATGAGGCTGAGCATGTCGACCGACATGGCCATGTGCATGTCGATCGATTTTAGTGGAGTCAGGACCATCCTTGGTCGTGATTGCATCAAATCCTCTAATAAGTTGGGTGGTGTCAACCGACACGTAAGGGTGGTGTCGATCGACATGAGTTCCGAGATGAGAGTCTCAACTTTTTTCTTACCTTCAGACTTCTCCAGAACTTCTTTTTTGACCTCTCTCTTGACCATATCTCCCCAAGACATAACAGCAGCACAAGAGTACCTAGGATTAGTATCAATACTTCCAGGTAAGATGCCATCAGGGGGTTTAGTGTTCAAAGCAGATTGTGCAAACTGAGTATCCAACTTCTTGATGTGGTTGTTCAAAGTCTCATACTTCCTACTAAGTTTAGCAGACAGAGCATATATCTTACCATTGAAGTCCACTGTCATCTTCTGCTGTCCTTCAATTATTTGGTCAAGCATGTCCTTTAACTCAGAATCTGCAGTCTTAGGAGGCAAATTCTGATAAGTGGAACTTCCAATGTCCCTAGTGAAACCATTGTTGTTTCTCTGAGCTTCCTGAGTCACATGCCTGGGCGTAAATCCAGATGAGTTCTGGTTGTTCCCGTAGTTGTTCTTCTGATTATTGTAACCTCTGAAGTTGCCTTGAGAATTACCAAACCTTTGGCCATTAAAACTGGAACCATTCACATAGTTCACATCCTCTTCAGTAGCTTCTTCTTCAGCTTCAAAAACCTTAACCTCTTGAGCAAAGTGAACCGACTTCTTATTCTCTAGAAGGTTGTGCATAGTATCAAGCTTTGCCCTTACTTCCGCCATCTGATTATTGTTCAAACCAGCAGCCAACTTCTTCCTCTCATAATCAGCATTCTTAGTAATATAACTAGATGCCAAGTTCTCAATCAACTTGATAGCAGCCTCTGGTGTCCTGGTCTTTAAGTTACCATCACTAGCAGCGTCCAAAGCAACCTGATACCTCCAGTCAATTCCGTAAAAGAAAGTCCCAATGAGCTGGACTTCATCAATGTTGTGGTGCAGACAATCTCGTTGATACCCCTTAAATCTCAACCATGCAGCCTTCAGTGTCTCTGCAGTTCCTTGAGTAAACTGAATGATCAAATCCCTTAAGTCCTCTGTCTTAGCATCATCATAAAAATTATTCAAGAAAGCTGTCTTGTTATCCCTCCAAGTGGTTAAGGAACCCGGTTCCAACTGTTTCAACCATTGAGCTGCTTCTCCAGCAAGAGAGTATGGGAAGAGCTTGCAGAATAGATAGTCTTCAGACACTCCATTGGCTTTAATACTCAAAGCCAAGTCTTCAAACTTCTATGTGGTCTATTGGATGTTCCGCAGGATGAGCATGGAAAGTGTGTTGCCCCACAAGAGTGTAGTACTGGGTTTCAACTCAAAATCATTCCTCTGAAAAGCAGGAGGACATATAGCAGACCTGTTGGAGTAAAACTCATTGGGTCTGTTGAAATCAGCAAGTATTCTTCCCACATTCTCAATCCTAGCATCCAAGTAATCTGGACCGTTTCCGTCGCCATCATGTCGACCGACACCAACATTATCCTGTCGGTCGACATGACCAGTGTTGTCAACAATCTCGACGATGGGGTTCCCATCTGCATCAAGTCTCTAACCCTGAGCATTGTACTGGTTGCCCTCTAAATCACGTATGACCCCAGCAGCATCTCTCTCAATCAAAACAGTTCAAACCATCTCTCATTTCCTGAGTGCTTTGCAATTAGCTCTCTCTAACTTCTCAATCTCTTCAGTAGCAACTAGTTCTTTGTCCTTGCTGCTCCTAAGTTTCATGCACCTGAAATAAGAGAAAGTAAAGGCGTAAGTAACAAAATAAAAGAAAAATCTAGACTAAACTCTAACTAAAATCTAATGGTGAATGTAGAATCCCGGGCAACGGCGCCAAAATTTGACAGGGGTCAAATATAACCCTAAAAGCTACTCTCTCAAATTAAGAGGTCAGTTGCAGCACTTAGGGGTCGAATCCATAAGGACTCTGAAAACTCACACAATTCATTATAACAGATTCGAATTAAGCTAGATTAAATAAAAAGAAACTAAATAAAGCAATGTAAAAAATGAAATAGCAATTTAACGGGGTTGATTCAAGTGAGTAAAAGCGCTAGATCTAGGGACATCAATCAGGAAAACTCAGGAAAGTAAGCTGGACAGTTCGTAAATCAAGTCTAAAGTGTTTGTCTGGTTCTTAAAGTCGTAACACTAATGTAATATCTCATCCAACTCTTGCTGCGACGACATCTATCCTCTAAACAGAAGCAAACCAAATCTCTTTGTGAAATACCAACAAATAGAGTCTCCATGATTAAAGGGTATGATATGTTTACAAAATTCTTAAACCAACTCTCGCTGCGAAAAGGCTGTTTGCACATATAAGATTGGGTCAGGGTATCTATAGCACTCTTACGCCTACCAATAATCCTCCGGTACCAGTGTTAAGGTGATCAGTCCTAAGACTATTGTAATCATCAAATCTAGATGAAGAACATAATAGATAACTTAACAAGACTATGCCCAATTCAATTTTCCTTCATAATCCCTTTTGAAACCCTAGATCTAACAAGGTGACTACTCAGACATAGAAGATGAAACACAAATCATTGTCTAAATAATACTCATAAAATAGAAAAATAGAAAACAAAGGGAGTTCAGAATTCTTCTCTCTATAAAGTTTGAGATCTGAATCTTCTCTCTAATAATCTCCTTGAAACTTACAATCAACTTCTCAAAAACTTAGAGAATGACAAAAACTTAGTCTCTGGGACTTCTAAAACATAGTTTAACCTAAAAACACGATTAGGCGTGAAGTATAAACTTTCAAAACTTCTGGGGTAAAATTGCAAATTTTGAAACTTGATAAAACTCGAAGGCGTCAATCACGTGTAGGTTGTGTTGACCAACACAGGTGAAGCCTGTCGATCGACGTGGACAAAAATATTCGTCTCCTTGTTGATTTTCTCAGCTACAAGCCTCCAAATGCATCCAAAGTGCTCATCAGGGTCCATCTCGTGTTTGTACCTAATAAGACTCAATATATATACAAAAGACTACAAAACCAATGCATATATCATGTCATAAAACCATAAAATCCATGATATATCACCAAACAAAACCCTCCATTAATCACTTACGAGTTTTTGGGAGTGTTTGTTTTGTACTAAGACCAGGTGAACTAAGGGATAAGCTAGAAGCTAAGAGCACACGATGCATGTTCCTTGTATATTTAACTACTCAAAAGGGCTACAAGTGCTATGACTTCTCAAGAAATCGAACCATTGTGTCAAGAGATGTCAAGTTCATAAAGCACCAAGGATATTTCGACAAGAAAGATTGGGGGAGTTTGAAAGGTTTGGCAAGATCTCCATCAGATAGAGCTGCTAGTCTCCAACATCTTCTAAGTCATCTTGGTAATCCTCCTACGAGAGAAGACCATTCAGATACTACTGGAACCAATCAACAAGGGTTGGAGATTCCAGAAGCACAACCCAATACAGTCATTGGGAACACTCATGAGACTCCATACAACATGGAAGAAACCAAAAATATTCAGCCAGAACCAATCCCACTTGACATGGAACAAGACCAAGATCAAGTTGAGGAAGTTCTTACCGTAGAAATAGTTCAAGGGAATCAAGACCATGGAGTGGAGCGAGAAGAAGAGACATTGTCTCATGTTAGGAGAAACATACGTCAAAAGACTACTAGAGTCTACTACATTAATCAAGGGAATCAAGCCGTTGCACATCCAATACAAGCCGTTTGTTCACTTGACCTTTTGCCGACTACTCATCAAGATTTCCTTGACAAAATTGATGCTCAATGGATCCCACAGAGTTATGAAGAAGCCAAGAAAGCAAAGAATGGCTAAAAGCAGTTCATAATGAGGCTAGTGCTATGAAACGGAATCATACATGGGATGAATCAGATCTTCCTCCGGGAAAGAAGGCTGTTAGCTCAAGATGGATCTTTACTATCAAGTATTTGAGCAATGGAGATATTGAGAGGTACAAAGCTAGATTGGTTGCAAGAGGGTTCACACAAACCTATGGAGATGACTACACAAAAACCTTTGCTCCGGTAGCTAAGCTTCATACTGTTAGAGTTGTTCTTTCCTTGGCAACAAATCTGGATTGGGAGTTATGGAAAATGGATGTGAATAATGCTTTCTTACAAGGAGAACTTGAGGAAGAAGTTTACATGACTCCACCACTAGACCTAGAAGACTCCATTGCTCCCAGAAAAGTGTTAAGACTTAAGAAGGCTATCTATGGGCTAAAACAATCTCCAAGAGCTTGGTACCATAATTTAAGCTCCACACTCAAAGAAAGAGGATTTAAGCACTCTGAAGCTGATCATACCCTATTCTTTTTCCAAAGTTCAAAAAGAATCATTGTGGTCTTAGTCTATGTGGATGACCTTATCATTTCCGACAATGATAAGGAAGGTATTCAAGAAACTAAAACATATCTTAAGACTATTTTTGATATTAAAGATCTTGGAGAACTAAAATATTTCCTAGGGATTGAAGTATGCAGTTCTTCGGAAAGCTTATTTCTTTCACAAAGGAAATATATTCTTGAACTATTAAGTGAGACAGGTAAATTGGGAGCAAAGCCAGCCAAAACTCCATTTGAAGATGGCTACAAGGTCAAGCGAAAAGGGAAGAAAAATGACAAGAAGGATGGACAAGAAGATGATCCATTAGACAAACCATATGCCGATCTTCTCCAATACCAGAGATTAGTGGGTAAGCTTATCTATTTGACTCTTACTAGACCTGATTTGTGCTTTGCTGTGAATCAGGTGAGTCAATACATGCAAAAGCCCACGATATATCATTGGAACATGGTGGAGAGGATACTTCGATATCTCAAAGGGAGTCCTGGGCAAGGCATATGGATGGGAAAGAATGGAAATGCCGAGATTGTTGGTTATTGTGATGCGGACTATGCTGGTGACACAAATGATAGGAAGTCAACAACCGGATATTTCACATTCATTGGAGGCAATTTGGTGACATGGAAGTCTAAGAAGCAGAAAGTAGTGTCATGTTCAAGTGCTGATTCTGAATATAGAGCAATGAGGAAGCTCACAGATTAACTGATTTGGCTCAAGGCGCTACTCAAAGATCTTGGCATTGACACCACAAGACCCATCATGATGCATTGCGACAATCAAGCTGTTATACACATTGCTAGCAACTCGGTGTTCCCTGAGAGGACAAAACACATAGAGGTTAACTGCCACAAAGTTCGAGAGAAGATCAAAGAAGGAGTAACTCTACCATGTTATACAAGGAGTGAAGACCAACTCGCAGATATCTTCACCATAGCCGCAAGTCTCAAGGTTTGCAACCACATCTATAGCAAACTCGGGCTTGTGGATCCAACTCACCCTTGATCATATCCCCTACTCATAGACGTTATGCTCTTTTCCTCATCATAGATTTTTTCCCAAGTGGTTTTTTCTATGATGAGGTTTTTACCGAGGTAACGCCTATGTAGGTCCAAGTTTAGCCTTTGCTCACTGACGGCTAAGCTTGAGGGGGAGTATTGAGATCAAGAAGACATTTCGTGCAAAATGAGGGCGTGCAAATCTCGGGTTGTGTACGGACTGTACGGATCCGTACAGACACGGATTTTGCACGGTCGCAAGAAAACATTATTTTGGTTATGTACAAATTTCGGGTTAAAAGAAAATATCCCAGAAAAGTCATTTTATGATGTAATCTATTTTGTCTTATTCACTTAGGACTTTCTCTCCTTATGACTATAAAAGGGAGGAGCCTATCATTGTAAACCTTAACCTAGTTTCTTCCTCTTTGGCATAAGAATGGATATGCCTATTTTCACAACATTATCTCTTTATTTTTTCATCTAAATTCATATTCAATTCCGTAAATTCTCATAGAGTGTGCCAATGATCATCACTTAGACTGACTAACCCGAGACGATCAGCTGCCGTAACCGCATTCGAAGTAGCAACCTCATTGATACGAGGAGGGACAAAGTTTGTGATTGGATTATTATATCCACTACCTCATCCAGACGCAGAACCTCAACCATGAATCGAGTTCACACGACCACGAGGACGTCCTCCCCACAAATCCGGTGTAACAAAGGGTGCGAAAGCAATTTTCTGCAATATGCCCACCACGACCACAACTACTACAGTGCAGATGTGATCTATCTTCACAAGTTAATGGAGCACGAGTAGGAGCCGAAGAAGATGTTTGTTGTACCGCATAAGCCATAACATCACTTCATGTGTCAAGTGCGAGAGAGGTGGTTCTGCACCTATTGGACAACAGCTTTTGGACTGACGATGTTCCGCCAAAGAAGTCCAAAGCTGCATCAATTTTCCATAATATACTTTAATGGTAAGACCTTGTTGATGATAAGTGGCCAACTCAGCTTTAAGACATTGTACGCGTTGTCCATTCTGGACACGATAACGGCAATGTATATGTTCCCATAAGTCGCTAGCAACCTCAAGATGTGACAGTGTGTATCAAACAGATTCAACAACTGTGAGCTTGAGCCAAGACATAACTAACGCGTTGTTAGTCCACCAATCATCTAAGTCACCAGATTCTTCACTCTGTTTTGGAGTTGTACCATCAACAAAACCAAATTTCTTACGCGCCTTAAGAGCCATCCGAACATTAGCAGCCCATTTGTTGTAATTTGGGCCACAAAGAAAGAGGTTGAGATATCACTGAACCATGATTATCACTAGAAGAAAGATCATACGGTGATATCGTACAACATTGAACTTCAACACACGACTTCACCATCAACGTATCTTTGCAAGAAGATGATGTATCTTTCAAAAAAGAGGAATCATTAACCTGTGAGCCAGTCATGTTTCCGGATCAGAAAAAGAGGCGACGAGTTTAAAGAAGAATAAGGAGAGGTCAAACAAAGCAAGATGTAGTAAGAGAAAAAAATCGAATGACTAACATAGTAATTTTAGTGTTTATTTCTCTGATACCATGTCACAAGCTTAACAGCTAAATCTCCCGCAAGTTTAACAGCTAGATCTCAAAATAACAGCTATATACCCGACTATTGGGTCAGATCGGCTATAACATCCAAGCTGTCGGATCATCAACATCGTTTATGCCCGACCATGGGGTCATCGATTCCATGAAAAATACATATTTTGTAGTTATGTATTTTTTTCATCATCTCATATGAATTGAATGAACTCATCAATTGGCTCATACTCAAAGTTCACATCATCGTCATCACTCCGTTGGAGTCATCATCTTCAAATATCTTTGTGACCACCAGCATATTTGTAGTAGATAGATAGCCACATGAAAATCTGAATAAAAATCAACAAAAGTGAATATGAACGAACCATCGTGGTTCATTCTCATAATCCACATCAATATCATCAAATCATTGAACGTCACTTTCTTTGTAGTAACAAACGGGCAACTTTTTTTTTTTTTTCTTTTTTTAGTAACAGTAGGAACGATGTAGAGAAAATAATAGAAAATCAATCAACTATCATTGATTTTTTTTCGAGAAACAAAAGTGAAAAAGTAAGAGAAAACACGACTGAACTTTTTCTTTTTTTTTCATCGCGGAAGCTAACGTAACAGAACCATAACCTATAAGATTTGGATTAAAACTCTGATACCATAATAAGTTTGATGAGAGTAAAAAACATAAATGTGTTTAGAAAAACTTATAATAGACTCTCATAGATTTATTAATTAACCGTTAAACTTATTTATATAAAAATCAAGTTGACAAGTTATTTACATATATAATAATAGGAAATTAACTTATTTAATCCTAAGATATACACAATTAAACTTTTTGTCTTTGAGCTTTGATATCAAATTATTTGAACAACTCTTGTTTTTCTGAGTCAAAATTTACGGTACGTGATATATATATATACATATATATTCACGTACATTTGTCGAACAATGGTTACTCGTGCCAATTGTAATCCAACTCAAATTCATCATATGATTGTAATTGTTTTGTTTATTGTATGAAAAAGAGATTAAAAGAGTTTTTGAATTTTGTTATAAAACCAATATAATAACTGTTTTGTCCTTTTTTTTTTCTTTTTTATAAGATGGATTTGCACCAATCTCAAAGTTCACGGCTCCTTTCAAAACTCATTCTTCGTCTTTTTCAACATGTAAGTGTTTTCTAAATTATTTTTGTTAGATTCTTTATTAACACAATAAATCTGCGGATCCATCCAAGAATACTGCTTTTTAGACAAAACTCACATTAATTTTGTTTTTCATGCTTAAAATGTAGAAAAGATGTATTTTAGTTCTTTTTATGAAAACTTGAACAATATTTTGTATATAGGCAAAAAGTTCATCAAATGATAGTATGTTAAATTTATTCTTCGATGGATCCACCAAATGGTGGAATTTCATGCGATATATATTCATACGGCCCTGAAATGCCAAAACAAAAGCTCAAACTTTAAGTTCCAATCAAACCATAAATACAAATGGTCAAAACTCAATTTCATGTCACGTTTCTTTTTTTTAAGTTACCATGCGATCTCATATGCATCAGAAGACAAAAGCCATCACATATACAGTTCATGTTTCTACTATGTTTTGATTGAGTTGTGTAAATAATCTAGTTAGGCAACCGGTTCTTACACATTCATATATCTCCAGCCTTAAATGGAGAACTATATTAGGATTTTTGATCTATATTTTTCTCGCGAGCCTGTTTTTGTGATTCACAATTGGTGTTGCAAATCTTAGTTCATTTTCCTAATCTAGAGACTAAAAGAATGCTTGAAAATTTGTGCCTTGCATCGAAGTTTCTGCTGATCCGGATTCAGAGTGAGAGCTATCTCGAGAGATAAAGATTTCAGAAAATATGACAATCCAAAAGAAAAATAGAAGTGTTTAGCCCAAAAACTACATTTATAAGGTAAGATTTTCAACACCAAAATTATTCTAAGTTGATAACAACACCACATAAAATTATCTTTTAATACGTTCCTTGTTTATAAAATTTTTGACTAACAACAACACATTCTTACCAGTAACTTTGCAAGTTAATGTCTGGAACTACATATCTACTTTTTTACCAGTTCCATTACCACCTTCTGTAGTCATGATGACATAATTTAGCATGAAATCTAAAGTTTATGGTCTTCAAAATCCTCTCTAATACGATAGTTGTAATAACTCAGTCACCTGTATATATGACTCTTACCATCAGACTGAAGATCTTGACATTAAAAATACAAATCAAAGAAATCTTAACATTTAGTACCATCTCGAGATATAAAGAGATACTCACTTTTCTCCTCTTCCACCACATAGAGTTGTGTTTAAGCTGCTTGAAAACTTCATTAGATTTCCTTCTTAATACCTTGAAAGCAACTTTAGAAATAACTACAAGTTATCAACTTTATTTCAAGTGCAGATACAATGCTGAGTAGATGAAACCAATTAAATCTTTAGAAAATATGATCATAACAATAAAATAACTTGTGGGAAGTTTTTCCTTTAGACCATGCTTTATAACTAAAACCAAGCGAAAAAAAATCACAAAAAGTGATTGAGAGAACTGGCAACAATAGTATAGAGATAAAAAAGTCAAGCGAACACGGTCTAAATCTTAAATAAAAATCAGTCCAACCTAAGACCCGTGCAATAATCCTGAGATCTCTATATTTTAGCCTCCAGAAAAAAAAGCACACACACACAAAGAAAAATCCACTACATAGTAAAGAACTGTGTGGTTGAGCAATAATATTGAGAAAATTGATAACATACATTTTTTTTTCAACACAATGATTAAATTAGGCTAAGAGGAACTTTGAAAGATAAATATTTGGTGATACAATTAGATGAAAATTAGTTGAATAAACCATTAATCTAAAGGTGCAAATGGTTGCCACAAAATAAATGAATTGAAAAATTAAATCATTTTTTTTTTCTGAGTTGAATGAGATTCAACTCATTCTACTGCAAATAGTAGATGAATAAGTTGAATATATTTTAAAAAAATTTATTCATTTTCCCACTCTTCTTTTTAGTTGAATTAGTTGTATGTTAAACATTTAGATATTAGCGAGGATGAACATGTGGAGAATGTGGATGAAAATAACAAAGAAGAAGAACAAAAAGAAAACAATGAAGATGGAAATAGGCTTATATAAGACCGAAAAGATGAGGAGGTAAATGAAGGAAACAAAGAAGAAAAAGAGAATGAATCAAACAAAGAGCAAATGAAGGCAGACACTGAGGTCAGTGAGCTGAATGTGTTGTCTTCCTTACTCTCTATTTTGTTGTCTTCCACATTAAGTTCATTGACCTCAATGTCTGCCTACATTTTCTATTTGTTTGATTCCCTCCCTCTTTGTTCTTTGTTTTCATCACTCACTTCCTCTTCTTTGTTAATTTACTCATCTTTCGATCTTAATTCAGCTATTTTCTGCCTTCATTATTTTCCCTTGGTTCCTCTTCTTTGTTATTTTCATGGACATTCTCCACCTTTCCATTCTCATGGACGTATTCATTTTTTACTTCCTGAATTAATTATGATATCAGAGACATATTAAACTTCATAAATATTAGGAATATGAGAATAAAATCGAGTTCCACGTTTTGAAACATGTATATTTTAGCTTTGTAGAATATTAAAAGGCTACCAATTGATAAGCCAAAATTCATCCTCATTCCCTTGATTGTGAGTGAGACCTTAGAAACATAGGCATCAAAATGAGAGTCAGATAAATCCTATGAAGGTAAACCCGTAAAAACATTGATAAGAGAAGTCGAAAAAAGAATATTTTTATATGTAACCAAAATCATGTGCTGCCAAAGGAAGATAAACCAAATCAGCGGATGAAACTAAAAGAGAAGAGAAAGAAAAAATAAAAGAGGTGAAGAAAAAAAAGAAGAGAAACTAGTGGTGTTTCCAGCACCAGAAGAAGCCTAGCGGATCAAACTGGTTGTGAGTAACACACAACTTATTATGAGCTAAACACATGCAAACTCCATGACCACAATAATTTGAACCATCCATTCAAAACATACAAAAAACAACCACCAAAGAATATACCGGATAAAATATCCGCCGACCGCTCAATCTTATATTCAAACTAATGATCTCTGTTGCTGCTTAAATTGATATTTATAGAGAAACATGCGTAAATACCTAGGTTAAACCGACTTATAGTGTGTATTAGGCCTAAACTAAACAAATAATCCATGAATATATAATGGGCTTTTCTTTACCATGGATTTAATTAATTAATCCGAATTTTATTTAAATAACTAGGTTAAGACCCGTCTGGTGGACGGGTTTTAAAAACTTAAAATATATTATATTTATGGAGAAGAAATTGTATTTTGTTAGGACAGAGAGTTATAAATGCTAAAAAATAAAAGAATTATAGAGAAATGCCCTAAAACACTATCCATTTATTTTTTTGCCACAAATACCATTAAAATTTTTTTTTTGTCTCAACTATACCACAAAACCTAAATTATAAAGAAAATCTGCCTAAATTACTATTCTAACCTTGGTTTTATAACGGAGTTTTATTGTTGAATTTTTTTCAAAAAATTCAACAATCTTCGACGCCGATCAACGACGATCTTCGATGGTGACGGATTCAACGGCGACGGATTTAGCAGCGACAGTGACGGTGATGGACGTCGATCATCGATGATCTTTGACGGTGACGGATTCAATGGCGACGGATTTAACGGCGACAGCGACGACAACGGATTTAACGGGGTTTGATTTCTTCTCCAGTTCTCGATTTCCCCCAATTTCATCTTTCAGATTTTTCGTTTTTTATCTTCTGATGTCTTTCATATCTCTTTGTGTTCATCATATATCTTTCCTAAATCATCACAATTCGATATCATCATTTAATTCTCATCAATTCAATGGGATTTCATCTTCAATATAGCAAATTCAGTTAGTTTTCATCAACAATTCAGATTTGTGTCAACTATGGTGAATCTATATTGTGTATGTGGAGAGTGGAAATCGAATGGAAACAACCAGTGGAAATTCTTAGCTGATCATGAGAAAGGAGCATCACTTACTGTTGTTGATGAAGATATCACTTTCAATGACTTATTTGAAATGGTGATTGAAGATTTTGCCATTGATTTAACTTTACAAGATGTTAAACTTAGCTATGGACTTCCATCAAGTTTGAAAACCTCTATAGATGATTCTCCACCTATGATTTTACGGAATGATCGCCAAATTTGATTTTTTCAACATACTTAAGGAAGAGACAGAACGTATTAGCCTTTGAGTAACGGTATGAATTTGTTCCTAACTCTAATCTAATTCTTTCTTCTAAACATTTTGGGATGTGTTTTTAATCCTCTCTTTTTTCTGGAAGTAATGAAGAGATTCGTGAAATTGAGACCATTCAAGGAACACGACCTCAAATTTTAGTTGGTGATTCAAATTTTGTGGAAAGAAGACCTCAAAGTTTAGTTGGTGATTCAAGTTTACATGTGACTCATGTGAATATAAATCATCAGGTAATTATTCTCAAACAATTTTGCATTATCCTCACTGGAAATCCATTTTATCATTCCTGTACGATTTCTTTAGGATACCGTTTCCTAACTTTTATGATAGCTTTCCTTAATCCACTATAATACTTCCTACAAATTTGTCTTTTTAATCCTCTCTTTTTTGTTTTGTGTTTATCTTTCCGATGCAGGTGTTTGTAAGGCCTGTAAATGTTGTTTTTGCTGAGAATATTTCAAGTAATGAAGAGATTCATGAAGTTGTGACTATTCAAGGAAGAAGACCTCAAAGTTTAGTTGGTGATTCAAATTTACGTGTGTCTCATGAAAATATACAGTATCAGGTAACTATTCTCAAAGCATCTTGCATATTCCTCACGGATAATCCATTTTAATCATTTCTGTACGAGCTTTTAGGATAACCTCTCTAAATTTTAGGATAGCTTCCATAACGTTTAGGATAGAGTTTCCCAAATCAAATGTAATAATTCCTAAACATTCATTGTTTTACTCATTCAGGTCAATCAAAGATGTACTGTAAGTGAGCCATGCTCATTCTCGACTGAAGACTATACGAGTCTATTGCATCTTATTCCAGATCTTCCTCCTGTTCCTATAGGTCTTCCTAATTCAAGTGGAGCGACTGATGACATATATGTCAAAAGATATTTCAAGAATAAGAAAGAAATGATGTTTAGGATGAGGAAGTGGGCTTTAGATCGAAAGTTTGAGTTCAAGTCTGTGTTGTCGGATAAGGTTAGAGTTGTTTTAAGTTGTGTCGATGTTAACTGCACTTAGAGGTTTCGTGCAACAGTTGTACCTCATTCGGAATTCTTTGTGGTGACACATTATGTTCATGAACACATCTGTGACACAACACATAGGAATCCTACCATAAGCAAGCTACTTCAAAAACCCTTGCAAGTCTTATATGTAGCGGTTACACTGAGAAGAAGGATGGCTTGAAACCAAAACAAATCATTGATTTGGTCAGAATGGCGCATTATGTGCATATAAATTATAAGAAGGCTTGGAGAACTAAAGATTTTGCTGAGATTTTTGTTAGAGGAACGCCAGAAGAAAGTTATTTCAACCTCGCGAAATGGTTGTTTAGAGTGCAAGAGAAGAATATAGGATCAAAGGTTTTTTTAGAGCTAGACAATGGTACTAAGTTCAAGTACGCCTTTGTTGCGTTTGGGCAATCCTTGAGAGGTTTTCAATACTTGAGGCGTGTCATTACAATTGACGATACCTTTCTCAAGGCTAAATTCAAGGGGACTCTTCTTGGAGCTACTGCACAAGATGGAGACTTCCATTTTTATCCTTTGGCTTTTGGCATTGTTGATTCTGAAAACGAGGATTCTTGGAGTTGGTTTTTAAGAGGGTTGAAAACAGTGATCCCTGATGGTGAAGACCTCGTTTTTGTGTCTGACCGTGCCATATCAATTACTACTGCTTTGTCAACAGTCTATCCACTCACACACCATGGTGTTTGCAAGCTCCATCTTATAAAAAATATAAAATCTCAGTTCGGGAAGAGAGGTATGACCCCAAAAATTCAAGCTGCTGCTGATGCTTACACTCAATTTGAGTTTCGCAAAATTTTCTCAGAAATTAAGAGAGCAAATCCAACGCTTGCTAAATACTTGGAGGACGCAGATTTTGTTAAATGGGCTAGAAGTTTTGCACCAGCCAACATATACAACATTATGACAACAAACATAGCTGAGTCCCTGAATTCACTGCTAAACATGCCAAGGGAGATGCCTGTTATATCTCTTCTTGAGACGATAAGAATGACCCTCAGCAACTGGTTTCTTGAACGCAGGGAATTGGCTTCCAAACTTACTAAGTACGCAACACCAAATGTAACAGAGATGATTGCTTCAAAGTTTGACGAAGCTATGGTGCTTGATGTATACCAAATAGACGAGTTCGAGTTTGAGGTCAAAGACAACACTCATAAGTTTGTAGTCCATTTGAAGAACAAGCATTTCTCTTGCAACGTCTTCAACATAGACAGGATTCCTTGCATCCATGCAATAGCTGCTGCTAAATGCACAAGGATGGACGAGTACAAGCTTGTTGATGATTTTTACAGTAGAGATACATGGGTTAAGGCTTACTCTGATAGCATACATCCTTATGGTGATCTATCAACATGTTCTTTTCCCGATAGTTTGTCTGCTTGGTTTTGCGGTCCTCCATCCACGAGGAAGAGTAGTGGAAGGCCACCTAAGAAGAGGAAGAGAGCGGCTAGGGAATTTGGTGTGCCTGATTCAAAGTCTCAAGGACATAAGTGCAGTAGATGTGGCATAGGAGGACACAACAAGAGCACATGCAAGAACTGTATCGGATGAACTCCCAACTTTCTTTATTTTTATAAACCTTATTCATTGTGTTTTAGGAAGCTATATACTGTTTTTAGAAACATGCTTCCTATTATATTGTAATGTTTATTTTATTTGGGGAAGACGTATGCTTCTTTTAGGAACACACTTCCTATTATACTATAATGGAAATCAATTTATTTAGTGCTCTAACAATGGATGTTTTTAATCACTCTTTTTGCTTCTACTCGTGTATGTTTCTTAGTTTTTCATCTCAATTGAATCTTACAAAGTATACATTTTCAATACTCGTCATAATCAACATGTTAAGAAGAATAATTTTTTGTTTTTTTGGGAAGATGTATGCTGTGTTTCGAAACTCTTCATCCAAATAAACCAAATACAATATAAACCAACAACAACACCAAGTAGTATTCAAACTAAACAAATAAAAACGAAAACAATACCAAGTACTAAATTCCATAACTAATAAAAGCAATGTGGTTTTGAATCAAACTAAAACACATAATGAAAATAGAGATTGTTCTTCAGTGGTGGATCCTCTTCAATCCTTTTTCGTGAGTTCATTGCAGTAGTATCGGATACAACTTGGCATAGGACAAAGCTTGTCTAGTCCAACTTTTGTCCAATACTTGGGTTCCACTTCAAGCCTACGGATGCCACTCTCAATATTTTGCATTTCTTTAACAATATCGTTGTGTCTTCTAACCATCCAGAGGTGTTAATTCTTGATCTACGAAAATAAAAAACCAATTCAATGTTTCTTTATCTCTTTTATGACTTGATTATAAACAAAAAAAAACAACAAAGTGAAAGTTTATCAAACAGAGAAGTAGGGTTTTTCACTTCGTTAGGGTCGAATGTTTGTGGCTCCGGGACGAAATTTTGCAATGGATTCTTCCATGGATAGTAAAGTACACTTCGGTTTTCCTCACGAGTCGGATTGCTATGGCTCAGATTACAACGCACAGGAGATGAAGTGCATCTTTGATTAGGTTCAGAGAGACAAACTCTCTTTGCAGGTGATTGTTGTGGAGGAGATTCTGAACTTGATTCAGATGTTGTTTTGGAAATTAATGAAGGTGATGATGGGGTAGGAGATGAATGAGAAGGAGATGAATGGGAAGGAGATGAAGGGGAAGGAGATGAATGGGAAGGAGATGAACGGGAAAGAGATAATGGAGACTCCATTACTTCGTAAGAAGATGAAGTCGAAAATTAAATGTGATGAATAGATAATAGAAGGGAGATCTCTAGTTATATAGATTCCAAAAGTCATGACTCTTTCAAATGATTCATGAACGGTTTGAGATGCACCCTTTTGCAACTCTTCAAAAGATTCATGAACGGTTTTAGATGCACCTTTTGATTTACTTTTTGACTAGAACAAACGGTTCCATATGATTCATGAACCGTTTCAACTAGTTTAGGAATGTATTTCCTAAATAACTGTTATTGTTTCCCTAAACCTCAATTCCTAAATATGTGTAACTGGATTTACCAAACTAGGTTTCCTAAATACATGTAAATGTTTCCCACAAGTGTTTCCTAAATAGGTGTAAATGTTTTCCAAATGTATTTGTAGTTGTTTAGGAATTCTTTCCGTAACACACTAAAGACAAGTTTCCGATTTATCAAAAAATAGGCCTAAACAAAACAATCAATTACTGGGCTAATGTATGAATTAAACTTTTAGTAATTGGGTTTTGAGCCCAATTATGTGGATTATTTTTGATTTTAAACTGCCTTGGAAACTAGTGCACTTAATTAAAGGGGGAGTTGAAGAGTTGCACCTTTCTGATTCTATATTTACATGCTCTATTCACTCTATTCATTCATCACAAAAAAACTTAAAATTCTTCATATTTTCTCTAAAAACCTATCTCTAACCATGTTGAGCCCTTCCTATTCATCACGATCTCCAACGACAATTTCATCTCCTCACCGTTCTCGAACGACATCAGAATCCGATATGGAATCTGATGCTCAAACAATGGAACAATCTCCTCCTGCAAGTCTAACTCCATTACCGGAGAGAAACCTTTTCCAGATTTTGAGGCGGAGCCTCATTTTTTCATGCCTTACGAAGTGAACCCTCCAATTGAGTGGATAGAGACGCTCCTACAGCAAGACAAAACCGAGGTTCATCAGTTTTGCCAAAAGGTAAATTTACAACTATGTATATATTAGGCAAGTAAATGAAGTTATTTAGGAAGTTCTTTTGTAAAACATAGATTTTGGTTTTTTGTTTATAATCATATCATAACAGTGAGTAGAATATGGAAAATGAGTTTTAATTGAATTATTTTGATCTGAATTAGTAGATGTATAAAATTAGGAAGACTTATTTGATTTGGTTACTCTTTTGTCACAGGTGACTCTGGAACATGAAAGGTTGGCGATGCAGCACAACCTTATGGTTGAGGAAATTAAGAAGATGGAGATTGAGATCCGTAAGCTTGAAGCGGATCCGAAGGATTGGGAAAGGCTCGGCTTCGACAAGACGTGGCCTATCCCCTCCATTCTTTGAGACCACTGCAGATCTCTCAACTGAAGCTCTTCTTTATTTCCTATGTTTTGTATTATGTGTTTCTTTTCCCTTAAACTTATGTTTGTTTTTGAACATGGTATCTTTTGTGGTTGTTAAACTTGGTATTTTTATGTTATGAAATGTTTGGTTTTGTTGCTATTTTTTGTTGTTTTATATTTTTGATAATTTAAAGAAAACCCAAACATTTGAAAATGCTTCCTAAAACACATTCAACACAAAATAAAAACAAAAACTGAAGTGAAAAGTTGTTGTGAAAATAGTTCATGTTATGAATTAGTTTATAATACATGTACACACATATAGGAATGATTCAGGAAGAATTTGTATCTGTTAAAATGCGAACAAAATGAATATGTATCCGCATGTGCTGCTTCTATACGATTATAAAAAAACATCCATTGTTTTGAGTTTTTATACTGCTAATACACTGTTTTTAGGAACAGGGTTCCTAAAACAATGTAACTGCTTCATAAACATGAACTATTTTTTAAAGTAACCTTTTTGTTTTGTCTTTTGCTGCTCATAAAAATGAACTATTACAAACAAAACTTGACGAGCAACAAGCATAATACAGTTTTTGAGTATTTTTATGAAAATGTATTGTTTTTGAGTTTTTATACTGCTAATACATTGTTTTTAGGAATAGGGTTCCTAAAACAATGCAACTGCTTCATAAACATGAACTATTTTTTAAAATAACCTTTTTGTTTCGTCTTTTGCTGCTCATAAAAATGAACTATTACAAACGAAACTTGACGAGCAACAAGCATAATACAGTTTTTGAGTATTTTTATGAAAATGTATTGTTTTTGAGTTTTTATACTGCTAATACACTGTTTTTAGGAATAGGATTCCTAAAACAATGCAATTGCTTCATAAACATGAACTATTTTTTTAAATAACCTTCTTGTTTCGTCTTTTGCTGCTCATAAAAATGAACTATTACAAACGAAACTTGACGAGCAACAAACATAATACAGTTTTTGAGTATTTTTATGAAAATGTATTGTTTTTGAGTTTTTATACTGCTAATACACTATTTTTAGGAACAGGGTTCCTTAAACAATGCAACTGCTTCATAAACATGAACTATTTTTTAAAATAATCACTAGTTTGTAGGAATGACTTCCTAACACACTAAGACAAGTTTCCGATTTATCAAAAAAATGGGGCTAGAAAAAATGAATTGGACTATTGGGTTTATGTATGATTTGAACTTATAATTTTATTGGTTTTTTAGCCCAACTAGTGTGGGATATTTTGATTTAAAACTGCCTTGAAAATATAACTGATGGTGCACTAAACGATGCAATGGGGAGTTCAAGAGTTACAGCTTTCTGGTTCTATATGTATATCTACACGATATCTTCACAATCAATTCATCACTAAATTTGTTTTGATATTCTCACTAAAAAAAACATCTCCGACCATGTCGAGCCCTAACTTTTCATCTCATTCCAGATCTCCAACACCACCATCTCCAACCATTTCATCTCCTCGCCGTTCAAGAACGACATCAGAATCCAATACAGAATGTGATGCTCAAACCATGGATCAATCTCCCCCTCCAAGTCGAACTCCATCTCCCCCTCAAAGTCAAACTCCATCACCCGAGGAAAATCCTTTTCTGGATTTCAATGAGGATCCTTATTATTTCTACGCTGAAGAAATTAAACCTCCGATTGAGTGGATAGAGACGCTACCAGAGAAAGACAAAATCGAGGTTCATCAGTATTACCAAAAGGTACATTGACAACTATATGTTACCTTTATATATGTAGATAGGTAGGAACGAGAAGGTATATAGAAATATCTTAATTTAGGAAGTCTTATAACGCATAGATATTGGTTTTTATTTGAATGACTTTTGATTTGAATGAGTACATACATAAAGTTAGGAAGAGTTATTATAGAATTAGAAAAAAGCATTCATAAGTCTCTTTTTGATTGGGTGTCTCTTTTGTAATAGGTGTCTCGGGAATACAAAAGCTTGCTGAAGAAGCGCAACCGTAAGGTCGAGAAAATTAAGAAGGTGGAGAGTGAGATCCGCAGGCTCGAAGCGGAACCAAAGGATTGGGAAAAGGTTGGCTTGGACAAGACCTGGCCTATGCCCTCCGTGCTCCGAGACCACTGCAGATCTCTCAACTGAATTATTTTTCTCTGTTTTCAATTATGTTTTTTTTTTCCTTTGAGCTTCAGTTTATTTTTGAACATGGTATTTTGTGTTGTTAAATTTGGTTATGTAACAGATGTTGTTAAATTTTTTTTTAACATGGTACTTGTTTGATAAATCGGAACATGGTATTTGGTTATGAAAAATGTCGGTTTGTTGATTTTTTGATTATGATATTTCCTTTTGAGCAAAGTTTATTTTTGATGTTATGCTGTTTATTTTGCTGGTTTATATTTCATAGTTTAAAGAAATGTTTCAGGAAAGGGTTCATAAAAACATTTGGGAATAATTTCTAAAAGCATTCCTAAATGTGTGTAACTGTTTCCTAAATTATGAAGTGAAAAGCTGTTAAAACTATAAAGAAGGAACAACCTATCTTATCAAAACATTACAAAAAAAAATTGTATTGGTTTAGAAAACATTTGGGAATGATTCCTAAAAGCATTCCTAAATGTGTGTAACTGTTTCTTAAATTAATGAAATAGTTTAGGAAATATTTACACACATTTAGGAAGGATTTCAGAAACATCTGTGTCTGTTTCCGATTTATCAAAAAAGTAGTTTAGAAAAAAATTAGGATTGATCTGAAGAGAAGTTTTGAATAGATTATGATAAAATGAGAACAAAAAGATAAACAAAAATTTGAAGCAAAAAGGTTATGGTAAACCATCCAACTAGGCAAAAACACAAAAAAGAACATGAAATGTTGAGTTTTTAAATCGGTAACACAATATATTAGGAAAGGGTTCCTAAAACAATGCACATGCTTCATAAAAAAAAAATATAAAGTTGAAAGTTCATATCCGGTTCCTGCATGTCCTCTTGTTCTTCATATCGATTCTTGCATGTGCTTTTGTTGTGTCCTCCTATGCCACATCTACTGCACTTATGTCCTTCAGACTTTGAACCAGGCACACCAAATTCCCCAGCCGCTCTCTTCCTTGTCCGAATGGAATATAGCATAATGTTTTTCCAACAATAAAACAGAGCATAACATTTTTTACAGAGCATAACATTTTACAGAGCATAACAATTTGACTCATCAAAGGGAACATGTTCGAGAATTACAAAAAAACAAAAATCTAAATTGTTGCTCTCTTTCCAGCCTATGTATTCCCCTCCCCATTTGTTGTATCAATCCTACAAGCTCAGTGCGTCATCTTGATCTGACAAAATCACGGAGATTAACAATTAAACCATGATAAATACAGGAAACACAACAATTGAGTTAAAGCATACCTAATCCCTCTTGCTAACAAAGCGATCAAATATTTCCCATACTAGATTGCACCGGAGATCCTGAATACCCAAATTGGTGATCTTTGACAAGTCTTCTATCTTCAACGAGTGACATTCTATCATTTTGAGGACAAATATACCACAATTAGATATTGTCTTGGAATGTAGGAAATTATCTTCATCATTCTGGACCACATTGAATGGAGCAAGGTCTTTCATTGGCTTTATCTTCTCAGCAAGGCAAAGGAGGCTTGGTATCATCTCTGCACAATTCAAAGATTTACTCATATAACTTTCCTACTGTTATGAAAGAGTTCCTAAATCAACTAAAACAATATAAATCTTTATGTGTAATGAGAATTTCTGTACCTGCAATATTCGCAACTATTTCCAATGTTCTTTCTTATTTTTCACTTGGGTGTTTGCATGTGAAACAGTTGACTTTCCTGTTCTTTATATTGATTGCCAGTCCAATCCAATGCTTATATCCCTTCGGTTTAACCATTCCGTAGATAACATCAACATCCTTCTTCCAGTTTTTGTTTGGATAAACTTCACCTTTCACAGCTTAAATGAGAGCATCAGGGAATTGTTGTTTTCTGCCACTAGTGGTCTTGAACTCAGTGTGGTAGTTCAGTAGCTCCTTGAAGAAGACTGAGCTGAAGAATCCAGCTCTAGGGAATCTGATGTTGTGAAAGTATGCCTTATAATCCACACGTTTCAGATTGAATATCATCATTGATGCGTCTACTCCCTGGAATCCAAAAATGTAGTTAATCCCCAATAAACATTTCATTCCTAAAAAAATTCATAACCTTCCCAAATTATTCCTAAATAACTATACATCCTTCCTAAATTATCTACATATATTTTTCTTAAAATATTTTTAACAGTACTAGTTGGTTACCTCTTCCATAACATCATTTTCCGGATCTTCTAGTTTCCTGAACCACTCTGCAGTAGCATTTATGTCACAATCCTTCGTTTTGTTTATTTTATCAGTGTTAGTCACAGTTTTTCATTCATTTATTCACAGTTATTAACATAAGATATAAACACAAATGTTATGATTACACCAACCTTGTTGTCTCATTTTTTTCCAACCAATCTTGATATATTGTTAACTCGTTAAATTCCAGGGATAGAAATGGATTCACCACCTCATAAGCTTCAGGTCGTGCTTAACGTTGGGTTTCGTGGTACTCTGAAAGGAGTGATGGTTGATGAAGATTTTTTTGTTTCTCGTTGGCTCCTCCTTAAATATGTTTGCATCTCTATTTCAATCTTCATCTTTTTAGCCTTTTTGTTTTCTTCATCTTCAACCCTTTTCTTCTTCTGTTTATTCTTTTTAAATAGATAATATGAAGATTAATCAACGACAGTAATATAAATCTTTTACTAGATAATTACTCATCGATTAAAATTGATACCTTAACAGTCACAGGTGGACACCATGAACCGTTCACCCATTCGTAACAAATCCTTACATCCGTAACGTCAAACTGATGGATCTCTTGTGTCTCATGGATAAAGACACCGACCTTGTTAATTTTTAAAAGTGACCGCACTTTCCCTTTGCACCAATGGTCTTTGTTAAAGACTTCAACATCATTCATCAGACTTAACTCAGCTATAGATCCTTTTGACATTGTAGGTGCTTGAGGGCGTATCCGGATCTCCCTAACATTTGTCATATGCTTGGTTGTTTTGTTATTGTACAAATCTCTGTACTCCACAAGAAACATTCTTTTATCATTTACTTTTTGAGATTCGTGTTTCATTGTAGTAACGTACCACCGGCCGCCTCCATGTGATATCTCAACAACAGCGTCCTCTTGTAAGTGAGGTGGTAGAATTCCCTTTTCTGCCTCAGAACTACCAGAAGCTGGGTCTTCTGTTGGCCTTTCATCAACTACTGCCTCAGAACTACCAAGAGCTGGGTCTTCTGTTGGCCTTTCATCAGCTACTGCCTCAGAATTACCAGAAGCTGGGTCTTCTGTTGGCCTTTCATCAGCTACTGCCTCAGAAATACCAGAAGCTGGCTCTTCTGTTGGCCTTTCATCAGCTACTGCCTCAGAACTACCAGACACTGGCTCTTCTGTTGGCCTTTCAACAGATAATGGCTCTGAACTACCAGAAGCTGGGTCTTCTGTTGGCCTTTCATCAGATAATGGCTCTGAAGCTTCAGGAGGTGTCTCTTTAGGATCACTCTCAGTACTTTGCTTCTCAGTATCGATCTCAGTATTCTTCTTTTCAGTGTCACTCTGCATCCACTTTGAACGTGTTAGAGATTATTAAATATAGCATTAGAATATTAAGATTCAAAAAGAACCATGGATCTTACCTCAGCTGTTAGGAAGATTTCTTCTGTAAGGACCTGTGTTGGAGATTCCTCAGCGGTCTCATTTATATCCATCAGATCTTCTGTCATATCCTGTCTTGGAGTCTCCTCATCTGTGTCATTAATCTCCATCTGCTCTTGGGGCATCTCTTGCGTTGGTGTCCCCTCAATGGTCTCATTTATTTCCATTTCTTGTGTCATCTCCTCAGTCGCGGTCCTCTCAACTGTCTCATTATTCTCAATCTCTTGGTTTATCTCCTAAGTTGGTGTCCCCTCAACTGTCTCTGGTGTTAACTCCTGTGTTTTTGAACACTGACTTGTTTGATTTATCTGCAAAACAATAGGGAAGGTAAACTCAGATTCAATCATGATAAAACCAACCCAAAATGACAAAAACTTTCTACGGATAAATCAGATAATTCTACAGATGATTCATTGTAAAATACAATTTCCTTATAGCTGACACACGTAAATCAAGTTACATATCCTTCCAAACTATTTCCTAAATAACAACACATACTCCCTAAATAACTACAGATCCTTCCGAACTCTGTCCTAAATAACAACACATACTTCCTAAATATCAACACATACTTCTTAAATTCAACACATGCTTCCTAAATAATGTAAAAGAGCAAGTTTTTTTAGGAATAAGTTTCTTACAACAACATCAGATGTATCTACTTCATCCTCTTTTTCTTCATCATCTTGCACATTTTGGTTTTCGTTGTTGTCTTCATGTTGCTGTTGTTCGTTTCTTTCAAAGTCATTTTCCTGCATCCAAGTTTTACAAACATTCAAAAGGAGAAACAAATATAAAATCTAAAAGCAAGTTATCTTTTTTAGGAAGTGTTTCTTACAACAACATCGTAAAAGTTGTCTTTGTCAATCTCCGTCTGGTCATTCTCATCATCAGACGGTAAGCTTTCTCCTTCACTGTGTACAAGTGTGATGTTGGTGTCATCTTCTTTTTCCTGCGAAATATAAATAGTACAGGTAGTTGTTGCTTGTTATGCACAATCTCTATTGTAATGAAGTTTTTTTTTCGTTTTACCTCTTCATTGATTCTCATCTTTTTCTCAATCTCTGATAATCGATCACTGATTGATTTGTTCTGTTTTTCAACCCTCTTGATAGCCTTGTTTCCGTTTTCAACCATCTTTATGAGTTTTCCCAGCTTTGTATCTACTGAATCGCCTGAAGAAGAACTTGCTTCGTTTCTCACATTAGCTGGTCTAGAGGCTTCTCTTTGCTGTTCTGAATATGGATAAAACCTTATTTTTTCTTGCAATTTCTTCCAAAGCATCATATGGATTAATAGACAAATTTTCCCAGTTCTCATTTGTCAGTTTTAATCCCTTTGTCAAAAAATCTTCGATTGTAGATATATCTCTATCAATGATGTCTTCTAAACAGACATTTTCTTCAGGATCTCCTGGAATCTTTGGCAGTACGCACACAACTGTCAGCTGCACAACAGGTAAATCAACATTTTGATCAAAAATAAGAAGATAAATCAATAAAAAACATCAAAACTACAAAACACTACAAATCCTTCCTAAATAACTATACATCCTTTCCTAAACAAACTACACGTCTTCCTAAATAAGTACATGTTCTTCCCAAATCCGCAGAAAAAAATGCATATGTTTGAAATTACTAACAATACTGATGTTAGATTCAAAATCAAATCTATCTATAAGAACACATGAAACTAAAACTGATAAATAAAAAAAACATCACAAGTAAAGTTATACAGTACTTACATCTTGTTGTCCTTCTATGTGCATAATATTTTCAATGGAGGCTGGTTTTAGTTAAGTGTATTTCTCGCACAGGAATGTTGTTCGCCGGACTGAATTGTCGATGGTAGAGAATGCCTTCTGAATCTGAGGTATGGATTCCAGAATCCATAGGTGAAACACAATATGGAATCCATGTATATCATAATTGTCTTTTGTTAACTTTTCCGGCACAGTCTTCTTGATTGAACTTAGCAGAAGATCATACGCGTCTCTCCCCCACGGATAATTCACCAATGAATCCAAATTCCTAGCTTTCTCCATGTTATCTCTTGGATACTTGAACTTCGAATGCCTATGCAAGAAAATGATTTCTATAAGCACCAACATCGCTAAACAAAACTTCTCATCATGAGAATCAGTATTAGCTGCAGCAATCCTTTCCATGAGATTTTCAGGTGTATGATTCTCGGGCAGCTCACCCCAGTCAAAAATATCTTGCTCTTCTTGCTCTTCTTCTTTTTGTTGGACCCATTCACTGCATTTGAGACCTGTTACCATATGAAATTCTCGAATCGAGAATTTCATAGGCTGGCCACCGAAATGCAACCATATCTCATTTCTCTTCTTTATCATTAGGCTCCTCGTCAGCAAACAGTGGACAATTTTGGCTGCTAGCATCATCTTTCCTCTTGATATGAACTTCAGGATTGGACCCAAAAAAAGAGTTTTTAATCCTTGCAAACTGATCTGGTCCGAGCGCTTTCTCTACTTTCTCAATGTAGATGTAATCAGGAAACTGGTTGATTTTGGCAACCTGTTTTGTCGGTTCTTTTCCCATTGCGAAATGTGGTTTTGGGATCTTAATCTCAGTCAGTGGATCATCCACTTCCATTTTGTCTTCACCTGCGAAGAAGAAAGATGAAGAAAACTATTAGAATTGACAACATTTTTTTTCAAATGTTAAACTAATACGTTTTCTTTCCCAAATGTTTCCTAAACAACTACACAGCCTCTCAAATCTTAATATCAAGTTCTAGAATCAACGTAAAATCAAAAGAGAAACTTCACAAACTTCACAAATTTCACAATAAACTTCACAAATTTCATAACGTAAAACTAAACCAACCCGATATCAATAGCAGAATGACTGCTTAAATGGAGTCTTTCTAATGGAGCTTTAAAAACCTATATGTTTGAGAGAGAGAACAAATCCTATAATTTGTGAAAACTATTACAGCCAAGAATTTGTGAAAATCGTACCTGTAAAATTCAAATTGGGAAAGGGAAATAACGCGTAAGAGAATTGGTAGTTCCCGAGACGATGACAGGATTTCCCGGCGAATTTCCGGGGTCTGAGTATAATTAAGATTTGTAATCAAATCCGTGAAACCTAAGGGATTTGAAATGTAGAATTGGAATGAGATCTGGGGGAAGTGGGAAAGGGAAATCGGAATCCTAAGGGAAATAGGAGTTTCCGGCACAACGACTGGTTTTTCCGGTGACTTTTTCGGCGTCTCCGGTTGAGAATCAAATCGAGGTGGGTTTGAATTTCTAAATCGTGATTTTGGAATGAGATTTGGGGTTTTTTGAAAAATGGTATTTGTAGAAACTTAGGGTATTTTTTAATTAATGAAATGCTAATGTTGGGCCATTTAAAATTGGGTGTATTTGTGGCCCAAATTTTTTTTTTAAGTGTGTTTTAGAGAATTGCCCTTTTATATATATATCAGTAAATTAATTTGAATTTCTATATTATCATTTTTAATATTAACATATGAGCAACATCCAGTAGATTTTAGTTTTATATTGTTGTTTATTTTTCGATCACCATGTGAGATATGGAAAACGAATCCGGTGACTATGTTCTTGCTTATATCTGGGCGAGATAATTTTCCGGCAAGATCTACATTGTCCTTCTACTTTCCTTTTCCTATTATATCAATTTCCAGCCAAAAATGTTTCCCCTCTCGAATCTTCACTTGCCAAAGTATTTCTCCATTCCTTGTCTCCTAATGTTTTCTGAAACCCTTTAATTCATCCTTTCCTCACCATCTCTCGTTTTTTCATTTCTATCTCGGACTTTATTTTCACATTAAGATGTTTGTTTTTTTGCCACTTTCTTTAATTTTGTCTTCGGATTCTCGTCTACCCTCATCTTCAATCTTTAACAAAATCATTCTTCCCATCAACGGATCCATATTTCTCCTCTGGTTTAGATCTTATTTCGGTTGCCAGCTGAATATACTTTTCCTTTTGCACTTTTACTCACTGAAATATTTCGTCATTTCTTGTCTCTTGAAGTTTTCCGATAACATCCTCTATCTTAGCCTTCTGTCACCAGATCTTATTTTTTTTATTCATACACTGTGCAATATTTCTAAAACTATTTGGTTTTTTATACTTTCTTTATTGTTTTCGTCTACGGATTCCCATCTATATTCAACCTTAAGTAGGAGCTTCACTGCCTTCCTCCCTCCTACGAATCCAGATTTTTTTATAAGTGTTGGCTTCGATAGAAGTAACTCTCTCTGATTGGATCTCCACTATTGTTTTGACTTCTTTCCATTTGAGTGAAAACAAATCTCACTTCCTCCTATTGGAAAATATCATTTACACACTCGATCTGTCTCCTCTATGGAGAAAATATTTATTCAATTTATGTGTCCAATAGATATGTCATTTTTGAATTCTCATTTTTTTTGTTTTTACTACAATATATTGTATCTAATTTCTGCTTGTTGATCTCTATTTATTTAGGGTTTTTGCACTTATAACTGATTTGATGTTCGGTTTTCTTGCATACCTGACACATATTTCTTACTAAATACCTAATTTTATAATTTTCTATAAAAACTGTGATTCTACAATTTATTTATTTTTATGCAATTTGTTAATTCTTATTATGTATGATGATAAATTTATTAGATATATTTAACTATTTGATCAATGAAATTAAATATATTTCTGTGTTGATTAAAGCCATTAATTTGGATATATTTATGGGGTTATCTAATCATTTTACTTCTTTTTTTAACGACAAACAACATATCATTAATACCAAATCGGGATTACAAAGTGAATATACAAAAACTTCCGAAACAAATAATTGCATAAACAGATATATGTGCCTTATATTGAAGAAGATAACAACATGAGAAATGTCTTTGAAGATGCTTCCCAAAGTAAAGGCTTATTCGCTAACAGTATATTGTTGTCATTATTTTCATTCTCTGTATTCGATCTTCTCCTAATGAAAATTGTGTGATTGGCTAGCCTCTCTTGGCTAAGCTTCAAAGTTAGACACAACATCATAAAGCCCAATGCTTCTGTATGAAGTTTTGTTTCTACAATCAGATGCTAATGATTCTGTATCCAAGACATTCTAATAGGGTTTGGCTTTGACTTTGTCCTTCCGTCATATTCGCCGCTTGTCTTTCGTGTCCTCCATGGTGGATTCCATAATTCCTATTTCATTATCAATACTTTTTGTGAGATGCGAACCTGAATATTTAATTTTTAAATCACAAATATGAAAATCCCACACATATAAACTCTGAGATATCTTTCGGAGGATTGATGAAATGATGGAATGGAACATTAAAATCCACTTAATAAGAAACCATATTCTTTGGCCAACCATTTGCCTCGATATTATAGTCGATGAAACAAGTATATGATACCCATGGGAATCAGTAGATCTTCCAAGAACACCATATTTGATCTCCCATAGTGGTTTCCATGGTGGTTGTTTCTACAATAAAGTGAGAATTTCATCAAGAAAATGAACTGCCAAATCGAAACATATATTTTGATATTATAATATTACAATTTTTGTTGGTTCACAAGTGCATGCAATGATCAATCTCTCGACAAAGAGATGACTTACAACAGTTGAAATGAAGTTTTTTTTTCATTCTTCAATCCAATGGAGAGAGTATAACATGAAACTCTGTGATTCATTTTATAATTAGTAATATCAAGGTCAAATTGGTCCAAGTTTGTTAGATAATAAAAATTCAGGATGCACAAGAACATCATAATCAATAAAAATGTATGAAACATAATTTCTAATAAAAACAATGGAAGAAACATGACTAGTATCAGTATGTTAAGTGATACACGATATGGGATTACGTATCGGAGAAGGAAATCGAATACTTGAGATGCTTCTTATGTTTCAGTTTTAATTGTTTCCTTTTCAGATTTAATTATGGTTTTGGTAATTTTACTTAATTATGTTTTAAAATCGGTTGTAAGGGTTCTTTATAAAAGGAGACTCAAATTATTATCTTCCAAAGATTAACCTTAGGGGGGCTTATTCAATTTAGATTTATGTAGAATTTCAATGACTTTAATAATTTGAGAATCTTGACAACTCTTAACATATTCCACAATCTTGACAATATTAATAAATATTTTCTCAATGAGTATTTCATATTTTCAGAGATTCATGAATATATTATTTATAGAGTTTTGTTAACTTTTCAGTTATCATTAGAGAGACACAATAGAGAGACACAATAGAGAGACACAATAGCTGGTCATATGTGGATGGATGCTACAAGAAGATTGAATTGGTTTTTGTATTGGGATTTGATGAAACAATTTTTACTACCCAAGATTAAACATTTTATAATAATTGGTTTGTTGCATTTAGGATTTTTTGGTTTATTGTTGACTTATTATTTTATGTTGTTATGGTGTTTAGGAATTTTTACGAATCACCATAATATTGAAATAGTCCAACAGATGAAAAATAAAAGTTTCTAAATACACTCTCTCTTTTTTTCTCTGTTTCTATCATCTCTTTCTTTTTAAACCTTCTTAACAGACCAAAACAAAAAGAACAAACTTGGCATAATCTCCTAAAGGTTTTCTTCTACAAACATGTCTGAATTTACATAGTCATATTCAGAGGAGGACAATAAGAAGAAGATTGGTTTCTCTTCTGATCTTCTCTTCTTCTCTTTGATTTTTCTTCTTTTTTGTTCATTCATCCTCTCACACCTTTATATTTTCTTAATACTCTTCTTCTCACCTTACATCTTCAAGATTCTATTTTTTAATACTTTGTATGTCCACGGCAGTTGTGCTGACTCTGAATCATTAGAAACAACACATCCAAGTTTCCTCTTTTTCCTTTTGTAGTAATCTTGGAAGTGTCTTGGAGCACAAGTTTGATATTAACAATGAGAGTTTTAATTTTAAGTCCTTGAAGTAGTTTGAAGCGTATAAGATAGTTGTTGAAACATGCTTAATGGAATGTATGTCCAACAATGATGAACTGACGTTTGTTGACAAATTCTGTAGCGAAGAGAGCACTGTGTTGGAGTCTTTGATCAATGAGATCCAACCATTGAAGTGTATGGTCTGATTGATTTGGATATAATATAATAAAGAAAGAAACTGAAATATTTATAAACAGAAAATAACTTTGAAAGTAATTCAAAATATCATGGTTATCTCTATTATTTTCAAAGAGTTTCTATATGAACAAAAAACATTCAAATCAATTAACCAATAACACTAGATTTTAATCTAACTTAAAAATCACTTAAATTTTTTTTGTTTGAATAACACATGAGTTTGATTAAAGTTTTAAAATCTTTAATCTAATAACACATGACTTTCAATGATTTTAAATAACATTTTTAAACTAACAAAACCAATAACACAATACTTTAATAAAGTTTTAAAAATTCCATATTGAATAACAGTAAATTCTTCAAAAATTTTAACTCTTTAAAAATCTTAGAACCAATAAGCCCCCCTTATTCTTTATTCTTTAGAGAAACTAGGGTTAAAGAAAGTTTAATTTTTAAGCTATTCAGTTTCCATCGATTAATCACGGCGCCAATAACAAAGAAGCAAGCGAAATCTTTGGTTCATAACTTTAAGCTGCATCACAAGAAAAGTTAGTGAATATGTCATAAACAAGCTGACATTTATCGAAATTGATTTTGTTCATATCAACACACTGAATCAGAAGCTGTTGGTGTTAGTTGAGTCAGACAGAGGTTATACAATACATTTGGAGGGGATGAAGAGTCTGAGATTTGAAACTATCCTCATATATACTAGAGGGTGTGAATCAACGAATTTGATTTTGTTTTCAAAAATGGTGTTTTCTTGACAATTTGTTATTGAAAATGGTCCCAACTTTAATCAGGGTTTTTGGCTTCATATGAAAGTTATAAAATTATATATTGTCCAATCACACTTTAATACTTTAAACGTATTAAAAATCACTTTAAGTTTCTCCCAACCTAAGTTAATTTTTATTTTTTTGTTCTTGTTTCATGTGTTTTTAAAGCGTATAATTTATGACTTCCATTTTTTTATAAGTTACAGCAATTCAAGTTTTAACAACAATCATTCCAAAAAAAAATTAAGTAAAAGTGGCATCCAATCAGCTTCATAATCACAAATAAGAATTTATACAATATTGATTCTAAATACTGAGTATATAAGAATTTCGTGTTTTTTTCCGCATCTTTAAAATTTATTATCAAGAAAGAACACAGTAACAAAACACAAATCGAAAGGATCTAATCCTTCAGAAGCAAAGCCTCAACAATGGGGAACCAACGACTAAAATTCATAAAAGGGCCACATACGCAAACCATATGCCTCATATTTTTATCTAACCAAAACTTTTCAAAGAATAAAAGTCGTCGGAGATTGCTGGAATTCGCTGGAAAATCCATCCAAAGATGCTGAAGCCTTCTAGCCATTGTGTTCTCGCTTGTGATGAGTAGACTTCTGAAATAAAACCACGATTACAACAAACCCGACAAGACCAATCATCCCATAACAAAAGAAAGATTTTTGAACAGTCTAAGTGAAGTCGGAACCAGAAAAAAGGAGCCGCAATTTGTCGGCCAAGATCCAATATGAAGCAAACAGAGACCAACCAAATCTCGATCAGATCTGCAGAAAAATTCGAGTGGAGGAAACAAACAACGCCGCCAAAACCGACTCGTCAAAACCTCATGGAGACAGCTAAGGGAATAGAAGATCGATCGGTTGAGGCCACGCAAGGAGAAACCTAAAACATATAGTAACAGAACATGGTCTAGAACTACAAATCATAACCAAACTCAGAAAATCTTCTATAACCCCTTTCTAACCCCGGAACTGAGCAAGCTGTAGATCTAGATCTAAAATCTAAACCACCATCGAGTTAAAATCGGAATAAAAAACAAGGATCTCAATCAAATAAAACACATATGAAAGATATAAAGACCGTATCCAACTCCGGCTGAGTTGACTTTAGATGCTCTAGAGACAAAAAATTATAGGTGCTCTAGAGAAAAAAATATTGCTGAGTTGACTTTAGGTTTAGAGTTTCGTGTTTAGTAAACATAATATCTCAATTAAGAATGAAAATTTTCTAATAAATTTTGGCAACTCAGAATTAAACAATTTGCATCTCAGTTCAAATCTACTTTACCAATAATCTCGCAAAAGAAAAAACAAGAAAAAACAGCACACAGTTCAGCTCTCAATATACACGACAACACTTCTTCTGATCCAATTATTAACCCGACACGCAGTTCGCTTCATTCAACTTAAAAACCATAACGTTTTAGTGTATCTATCTCCCTCTACCCTTAGCTTCTCGCACACCAACGAACATTCCAAATTCAGTAAACTCCTCAAACAAAAGAGTGATTTCGCAGCTAAATCTCCAAGAATCAAAACCCTAGTGAGCACTTGAAATTTCCGATCCTTGAAATTTCCGGTGTTTCTCTTAATCCATTTCTCAATTTCACTACTTTTGTCACTAATTTCAGAAAAAAGCTTTGTGATTTTTCTGCAGATTCGATTTTGAAGAGAAGAAAAATGTCATCGAACACTTCAAGAAGCTGTTCTACTCGATCTACTAGGCATAACTCCAGAGTTACTTCACAAGTCCTTGTTGATGCAACACTACACAGAAACTTCGAAGAATCTGATCGTTTATTTGACTACTCAGCTTCAGTAAACTTAAACATGCCAAGTTCATCATTTGACATTCCTTCTTCAGCTGTCTCAACTTACTTACAGAATATTCAAAGAGGGATGTTGATTCAACCCTTTGGTTGTTTAATCGTTGTTGATGAGAAAAATCTCAAAGTCATTGCCTTTAGTGAAAACACTCAAGAGATGTTGGGTTTGACTCCACATACAGTGCCAAGTATGGAGCAGCGTGAAGCTTTGTGTATAGGAACTGATGTGAAATCATTGTTTCAGTCTCCAGGCTTTTCTGCTTTGCAGAAAGCTATTGACTTTGGTGAGATTAGTATTCTGAATCCGATTACACTTCATTGTATGTCTTCAAGTAAGCCTTTTTATGCGATTCTGCATCGGATTGAAGAAGGTCTTGTTATAGATTTGGAGCCAGTTAGTCCTGATGAGGTGCCTGTGACTGCTGCTGGGGCATTGAGATCGTATAAGCTTGCAGCTAAATCGATTTCTAGATTGCAGGCACTGCCTAGTGGGGATATTTTGTTGCTATGTGATGCTTTAGTTAAGGAAGTTAGCGAATTAACCGGTTATGATAGGGTGATGGTGTATAAGTTTCATGAAGATGGGCATGGGGAAGTGATTGCTGAATGTTGCAGGGAAGACTTGGAACCTTATCTTGGGTTGCATTACTCTGCTACTGATATACCTCAAGCTTCGAGATTTCTCTTTATGAGAAATAAGGTTAGGATGATTTGTGATTGTTCAGCGGTTCCAGTTAAAGTAGTTCAAGATAAGAGTTTATCACAGCCAATAAGTCTTTCTGGATCTACTCTGAGAGCTCCTCATGGCTGTCACGCACAGTATATGAGTAATATGGGATCTGTGGCATCTCTTGTTATGTCTGTAACAATTAATGGCAGAGATAGTGATGAGGTTAACAGAGATCTTCAGACAGGAAGAAGCTTATGGGGCTTAGTGGTTTGTCATCACGCAAGTCCTAGATTCGTGCCGTTTCCGTTAAGATATGCTTGTGAATTCTTGACTCAAGTATTTGGCGTGCAGATCAACAAAGAAGCAGAATCAGCTGTTCTGATGAAAGAGAAGCGTATTCTGCAAACTCAGAGTGTGCTATGTGACATGCTTTTTCGCAATGCACCCTTAGGTATAGTCACTCAATCACCGAATATAATGGATCTTGTTAAATGTGATGGAGCAGCACTTTATTACGGAGAGAAGCTCTGGTCTCTTGGGGTTACTCCTACAGAGACACAAATTAGAGATTTAATCGATTGGCTTCTCAAAAGTCATGGAGGAAACACTGGTTTTACGACTGAAAGTCTAATGGAGTCTGGCTATCCGAATGCTTCTGTTCTTGGGGAATCAATCTGTGGAATGGCTGCAGTATACATTACCGAAAAAGATTTCCTTTTCTGGTTCAGGTCTAGCACTGCAAAAGAGATCAAGTGGGGTGGTGCAAGACATGATCCTAATGACAGAGATGGTAAGAGGATGCATCCTAGATCCTCATTCAAGGCTTTTATGGAAATAGTAAGGTGGAAAAGTATACCATGGGATGACATGGAAATGGATGCGATTAATTCTCTGCAGCTAATAATAAAAGGCTCATTGCAAGAGGAGCATTCCAAGACTGTTGAGAATGTCCCATTTGTGGATAATAGGGTTCAGAAGGTAGATGAATTGTGTGTTATTGTGAATGAAATGGTGCGCTTGATTGATACAGCCGCTGTTCCAATATTTGCGGTTGATGCCTCTGGTATTATAAACGGTTGGAATTCAAAAGCGGCTGAGGTAACTGGATTGGCAGTTGAACAAGCCATAGGCAAACCTGTATCAGATCTCGTTGAGGACGAATCTACAGAAACTGTGACTAACATGTTAGCATTGGCTCTCAAAGGTAAAAATGCTAACATGTTCCAACTCTAGTATGGAACCAAATATCCTTTGTGTTGTTTTTGTCTCCCTTTTTTATATTTTGTTTTCAACTTTTTTGACTGTTTTCGCAGATTTACATCTGTGCCTTGTGTTCATAATACATAATAGGTAGTGAAGAACGTGGTGCTGAGATCAGGATCAGAGCGTTTGGTCCTAAAAGGAAAAGCAGTCCAGTTGATTTAGTTGTCAACACTTGCTGTAGCAGAGATAGGAAGAATAATGTTCTTGGTGTATGCTTCATTGGACAAGATGTCACAGGACAGAGAACGCTTATTGAAAACTATAGCCGCATGCAAGGAGACTATTCCAGAATCATGTCAAGCCCTTCAACACTCATTCCACCAATTTTTATGACAAATGAGAATGGGTTATGCTCAGAGTGGAACAACGCAATGCAGAAGCTCTCTGGGGTAGAGAGAGAAGAAGCTGTCAACAAAATGCTTCTTGGGGAGGTTTTTACCTCAAATGATTATGGTTGCCGCGTCAAAGACCATGACACGTTAACTAAACTGAGAATAGCTTTAAATGCTGTGGGTTCTGGCCAGAAGAACATAGAGAAGCTATTCTTTGGCTTCTACCATCGTGACGGTAGCTACATTGAGGCATTGCTTTCAGCAAACAAAAGGACTGATATTGAGGGAAAGGTTACTGGGGTTTTATGCTTTTTGCAAGTGCCTAGTCCGGAACTCCAATATGCTCTACAGGTTCAGCGAGTATCAGAGCAGGCAATCACCTGTGCCCTCGACAAGTTGGCATATCTTCGTCAAGAGGTGACAAACCCAGAAAAGGCAATATCCTTCCTTGAAGATTCGCTGCATTCATCTGGATTAAGTGAAGACCAAAAGCGGCTCCTGAGGACAAGCGTTTTGTGCAGGGAACAGTTAGCTAAAGTCATAAGCGACTCAGACATAGAGGGGATCGAAGAAGGGTACTGAAACCTTGGATTCTTCTATCTGGTTAGCTTAGTGTTACCAATTCCAAAATCTACTGTTCTAATCTTGTTCTCTTTTTGATTCAGCTATGTGGAACTCGGTTGCGAGGAATTCAACCTGGAGGAATCGCTAGAAGCAGTTGTAAAACAAGTGATGGAGCTAAGCATAGAACGTAAAATTCAGATCATCTGCGATTTTCCTCAAGAAGTTTCATCAATGAGACTTTACGGAGACAACTTAAGGCTTCAGCAAATCCTCTCAGAAACACTCTTAAGCAGCATTCGCTTTACGCCTGCAATAAAAGGATTGTGTGTCTCATTCAAGGTAATAGCGCGGGTAGAAGCTATAGGGAAAAAAATGAAGAGAGTCGAGCTAGAGTTCAGGATAATACACCCGGCACCGGGATTGCCTGAGGATTTGGTAAGAGAGATGTTTCAGCCTTTGAGGAAAGGAACATCAAGGGAAGGTTTGGGATTACACATCACTCAGAAGCTGGTGAAACTCATGGAGAGAGGAACGTTGAGATACCTCAGAGAGTCTGAAATGTCAGCCTTTGTGATCCTTACGGAATTTCCATTGATTTGAAGCACAAGACCTGTCTTCAAGATTTCCATAATTGAATAAAAAAGATGTCTACAATTTTTTTTCCACATAAATTATATGTTTAGTTACTGTAATAACATAAATATAGGAAGTTAAATTTGACGTGTGTTTTTTCCAACTCTTTTGTGTATTGATCAAAGAGAAAACCCCATCTATAATCGTAGATTTATCTAAAGTCTAACTCTATTGTTTTAACTTTAGATATTACAATAGAGTTGGACTTACTACCATTTAAAAGAGGTAAACATGCGTCTAAAGTCTAAAGGGGTGTATTAAAATAAGTTTTAGAGGAATTTAAATTTAAATGACAAATTATGTATTATTGAAACATGAATTTTAAAATATTTTTCAAAATTCAGTGTTATTGGATTGATGATTTTAAATTATACACTAAAATCCACTGTTATTAGAAACATGATTAAAATTTAATTTAAAAGTTTCATGTGGGATTTGATGGGATTTCTTAGTTAAAAATACGAAGAACCAAATCAAATGGTTTAAGGTGAGATTTCAACAACTTTAATAACAAAATTTCTAAATCACCAAAATTTTACTAAATCCTTTAAAAACTCACTAAAACTAAAATCTCTCTAAGTATTCAGTTCAATACACCCCTTAAAAGTTAGTGTTAGACATTTTTTTTTCATTGGTTGGAGCCGAAAATTTGTGGTTTTAATTTGGGCTTAATTCTAACTGGGTCTAAGTTTTCCATAACCTAAGTTCACAAATCTCCAAAAGAAATAAAGGAGGATATATTGAATCAATGATTTGGTATGATTTTAATTTTTATTCAAATCTTCCCTTATTGGATTAGTGATTCTCTAAAAAGCAATAAAATCTTATCTTATTGAATTGATTATTTACACAAATGTTGAAATTTTACCTTATTGGAAAATAAAGATTTCATAGAATTTGTATATCAAAAATAATTTGGAATGATATGAGGGACAAGCTATAGTTATAAAAAATTGTATCCAAATACCACGGACCGTTCGGTTGTAGCCACATGAAAACTTTCAATTAAGTCTGTATCCACATAGGTTTTGAAAAACAATGTCTAGCCATATCCAAAGTTTTTTTTCGAGCTGTATCCACATTTCTGTTTGTTTTGACGGAAAGTTAAACAATTTGCCTTAACCATTAACATAGTTGAAAGTTTTCATGTGGCTACACCCCGACGGCCCAAAAAAAAATTATAAATAATATTTAAAAAATTATAAGGGAATTGATTAACTATAGAAAATTATTACGATTTTAGTAAGATTTGAAAAAATTAAAACTTTTAGTATTTTTAACTAATACAACATAAACCATATACAATAATAATAAATAAGATCTCTAGCAATTTTAACGAATAAATACAACATAAACCATCTATAATTATTTGAGCAATGTTAAATACAAAATAACCTTATTTTTACGTGGGATATTACAACAAATGCCATTGAATAATCTTTTTATTTTTTCAAATCTTACTAATAATCATAATAATTTTCTATTTAGTTAATCAATTCCCTAATAAATATCACAAAATAAGTATAGAGATATTTCAAATTTTAATTATTTATATTTTAAAATATTTTAATTTTTATTTAATATCTTCTAAATAAATATGAAATTGTTTAATTATAGTATTTAAACAATATAATATTTAAGCTTTTTAAATAAAGTCATTAAGGATACAATAATAACCACAAAATTTATATAATTAAAAAATGTAAATAATATTTAAACAATTACTTTCTATAAAAAATTAAACTCAATTTACTTTTCTTACTAATTATGGACGAAAATTAAAATTATTTTTTACCATCCAACTTTAAATAATCCAGATCTTCAAATATTCTAGTTTTTACAATAGATCAGGATGGATCAATTGAAATAATTTTAGTTGATCGGTATTGATCCATCCTGATCTATTGTAAAAATTAGAATATATGAAAATCTGGATTATTTAAAGTTGGATGGTAAAATATAATTTTAATTTTCGTCCATAATTAATAAGAGAAAGAAATTGAGTTTAATTATTTTTTGTTGAAAGTAAAAAATTGTTTAAATACTTTTTTTTTTGTTTGGACCGTCGGGGTGGAGCCACATAAAAACTTTCAATTCTGTTAGTGGTTAAGTCAAACTGTTTATCTTTCCGTCAAAATTAACGAAAATGTGGATACAGCTCGAAAAAAAACTTTGGATATGACTAGACATTGTTTTTCAAAACTTGTGTGGATACAGATTTAATTTAAAATTTCAATGTGACTACACTCCGACGGCCCCAAATACCACCTCATATGATGGTATTTCAATAAAAATCAAACAAAAAAGAAAACTGAAAATAGAAAATAAACTCCCTATATTTTTCAACGTTTCACCTTCTTCTCCTAGTCAAAGCCCTAACCACAATCTCCATATGTATCCTCATCTCTTCTTCCTTAATATCGTATGACTCTAGTCTATGTGTTTTCTTACAGTATTGGAAAAATTGAATTCAAATCAATCTTATAATAAAAATGTCCATAGAAAAATATTATGCAAATATAAAGTACATGTTGGAACGTAAAAATATGTTTTATTAAGTGGGAACAACGCACTATGGAAAGAGTCACCACCATTGTTATGATTAGTCAAGATCGAAAACAAAACATATATCAATATCTAATTTTTACAAATTCCGTTTAATTTTTAACTTTTAACTTCTAAAATGTCTCGAAATTTCTATTAATCACCTGTAAAATAAGTGACAGCAAACCTACAAAATTGGCTTAAATTATTTAAAATTTTCAAATATCCTCAAATCTCTTTAAAATTTAAATTAATCAAAATCACCAATCCAATATGTCTCCCAAAGACATAGGATCTACAACTGTAAAACAAAATGCTTTCTGCTTGCAATTGCTGTAATGCCACTCTTTGAGAAATTTCATTCACTAATGCCATTTGTGTATAAAAAGATAATTTTATTCTTAATAATCTCTTAAATTCGATTATATAGTATTTATTATAAGTGATACCAAACAAAACATGGTGGCTCAATGACAGAGCATATGTTATGCGTGCTTCGGGTTCGAATTTGCTATGCACGATCAGAGTTCAAATCTCATATTTATAGTACAACTGGATATGGAATAACTGAGAACAACTGGGTACTGAGTATGTCCAATTGTCCGATTAGGTATACTCTTACTTTTTTTACAAAAAGTGAAAGGGTAATTTCATCACTTCACTAAAATTGAATGGCATACATATTAATGAGTAGCATATCTGAATATAATTTCTCAATAAGTAGCATTACATAAATGGACTCCCTAGAAAACTATCCTAAAAGCTTGGGTTTGAATAGATAAGCTGCATGATAACAATTCAACAATTTAAAACCGGACAGTGAAGAGGGATCTAGAGAGTAATCAAGATTTGCGGTTTTTGCGGTTTTTTTTTTTTTTTTTTCCGAAAATACCATTTTATTTCATAACATTTTCGAGCCTTTCAAAAGGAATACATTTTGTGAGATAGGAGCTGAAACCATAGAAATAAAAAGCTGGAGAAACAACCAACGAAAAGAGTTAATAGAAAAATATATAATAGGGGAAGCAAAAGCTTCCTGGGGATATCGGTGATGGAGAAGGATAGGTGTAAAGTACACTTTTAAGTGGGCACCGTGTCAAAATTGAATAAAACCAAACCAGGTGGACAAAAACGTGAAGTCTCTCGGAGAAGCTGCCGGAGTAATTATCGGGAGTGAGAGGGTAGTAGAGGCACGATCAAGACCTGCTAACTTCCCTCTTATTTGCAATTGAATGTCTTTAATGAGCTTGAGTGGTGTTCTTTGAGGTATACTATGGAGCCGTCCATTGCGTTCCCTCCAGATTTCATAAATGGTCGCTTGAAGAATAATCTTGCATATAACTGTGAGCTTTGGTAGAGGTGACGCCAATCTCACCCAGGAGATAATATCTGCTAGAATTAAGGAGGGTGGGTGAATTGTTGGATGATTAAAAAAGGAATTCCAAACCTCGGAAGAGTACAGGCATGAGAAAAATAGATGGTCTCGGTTCTCTGAACCCGAGTTGCACAATAGACATACTGGAGGGACCTGCAGTCCCCAGCTGATTAATCGATCCCTAGTAGGAAGTCTATCTCTCATTACGACCCAGTGAATAAATGAATGCTTAGGAATCCTTTGCCTGAACCAAACCGAGGGGTGCCAGGCAACCTCTATACCCGGCGGGTTCAAAGCAAGCTAAGTACGAGAGGCTGAGAATTGGTTGGGGGGAACATTTTCAGAAGTTTTCCAGAGGTATGTGTCATCTTGAGAGTCAGACAGAACCGGTGGAGATGGACCAATGCATTGGCGAAGAAGAAGTAGAAGAGGATGCCTACCATTAGGCAGTCTCCACAATGAACCATTGACAGCGAATGACAGAGTAGAAAGCCGGGGTATTCCAGAAACTCTAGGGCCATTGGCTCCGATAAGGTCAATAAGAGGACCCAACCCAGTCCAGTTATCATGCCAAAAAAAGCATGTGCTTCCTGACCCAATAGAGCATGTAAGAAAGGGTCTAGCAAGAGACCGAAGCTTGAGAATGTGTTTCCATACCCAGCTGCCTGAAGATTGGGTAGAGAAATCCCAAAATAACTTTTATCTATTTTTGCGATTTACTTGCTTTTCTGTGTAGATTTCATTGTAGAACAACATATTTACAAAACAAAACTAGTTTTCTAAATCAAATAAAAGGCTTTAAAAAAATAATAAAATTTAAAACCGATTTTTTGTCGATTTTGATGAATCTTGGCGGTTCTCCTCCGTTGAATGCATAATTGGCGATTAAACGGCTGTCTAGTTCATGTTTAACAATATGTATATTTTCAAATATAGTTACGTACGTGCAAGTGGAATAATGAAATATAATTTTTATATAAATTTTAAATATGTATATAAAACTAAGGTCTATATTTTTAAGTTTTTCAAATATATATATATATATATATATATATATATACTGATCTGTAACTTATAAAAGGTTTTTTTAAATATATATACAAGTAAATTTCTATATAAAACTAAGGTCTATATTTTAGATTTTCTTAAGATTTTTGCACACGTACGGGTCCCCTCGTCAAATTGAGAAGATGGTCCCCATCTCCTAGTTACACTCGCAGTCCAAGTAAGCGACATTCCTTCCGAGTTAATGTCACTTCCTATGCAAAACCCATTAACAACTTTAGTTTAAATTGGTTAATCAAGATATTTGTTTAGTAATTAAAAGCTATTAATTCATTGTTTCAAGGTGCTTTGTACCCAAAACTGCAAACAAGAGGCTGCTTAGCCACTACCGTTGCAACTGGCCGACAAGTGGCACCTTCTTTTTTGCATAATTTTTATACTTTTTTGTTTCTATTTATGTTATTGAATTTTTTTGTACTCTTGTTTACTTCATTATAATAGTAATTTTGTATTTGGACCATTTAGTTTAACGCAATCCTAGTCTTTTTTTTGTTGGTTCTTTTTATATGTCTTCTTGATCAGTGACACTTTCAACTGTTCGACATGTGGTGATTACAAACGAAATTTAGATTTATAGAACAGATGTTGATAATACCATTTTTAAAATGTAAATCATTCCTCTCAAATAGATCGTTGAATTAGCGATCTTGAAAAATAGTTCTCAAGTCTCAAGACCACTAAAGCACCATCCACTTGGTTTATTTATGTTTCTTTAATAAATGTTTTGCATCAAAATTTGAGTATCTTTTAAATATTTATCCTTTTTTGTAAACGTAAACAAGTCTTCACTTAAAGATATATAATTTAAACAACATGTTGATTTATGTTTCGATTAAGAGCAACTTTATTGGAAAGGTTCTCATATGAGTCTCTTGAAAATAGTTTATTATTATATTTTTATAAATTAGTTAAAATTTAAATGAAAATGGAAAATTAACATTTTACATAATGATAATGCAAATGAGTTTCTCTTCATGTGAGAAACAGTCCTTTTTATAGAATCGTCTTTCTCCTTTTCCCTTTTTTTTTCTTTTAATTTTTTAATACATAGATATTCTTTGAGAAATTTCTAATGGGGTTGCTCTAAAAGCTTATATGATTTTTGAAATCTTAACCCTTTTTTTTGCTCGTAGATATGAGCAGAGAAGATGATCCATTTTATTTGTTAATGGGAGTAATTTTCTATATTAATATATCATCTTTATGATGAAAAATTAATATTCAGAAAAAGAAAGAAAATTCTAACATCTTTTTGTGTGAATATAACTTGTTTAAATTGCACTCAAAGTAATAAATTAGTGGTTATAAATTGTCTTGCCAGTCAATTTTACTGTTTATCACCAAAAATAAGCATGTTCAGTTTTAGGAAACACAACCTCTCAGCCTCTTACGACCATTTCTAACCCTATTCCTTTTTTTACTTTATATTTTATTCTGAAGTTAAATTTGTTCCAACCTTATTCCATTTATAACTCCATAGTAGAGTAAAAAATGAGACTACTCCATTTTCAATTCCATTTTGTAGTATAATTCAACTTAATTTTGGAGTCACTCTATTTAAAAAAAAAAATAAAGTAATACAGTAGAGATGCTTTAATAGTCTTTCATCTCCTCTCCTTGACACAAAACACAAAATGCAATTTGTTTTGTGGTGTTTTAAACAAGAATGTACACGTTTTAATTCAAAACAACATGTATACATTTTTGTTTCCTTCACACAACATATACATTTAGACACTGCAATAAATTATGTATATCCATAGATTAATGTTGGATACTCTATTAATACTCAAGATACACACCTTATATATTAATGATATAATTAGGACTTTGCTAATTATAATTAGGAATTTTTTATTTTATTTTGGACCCTTATTTTCTTTTAACGAGGTCATTTGCAAAAGATTTTTGAAACAAATCCGATTGAAAATATATTTTCAAATTTTCAATTTTTCAAATTAGTAGTATTTCCTTATATTTAAGTATTAATGTATGCAATTGTTAAATAGCGAGGATCGTTTTGGGATCTCTTCTTCTCATCTTCCATTTGTTAAAGCATATATAGAGACAACGCTAACTAGTCTAACTGGTCCATGCATTTAGTATTTCTTCACAAGAGAACATTGAATGTAACTTTGAGAATTGCCACAAAGCAACTCTCTCCTTCAACCTTTTTATAATATATGAATCAAATATTTACTAAGTTTGGTGTTCTTCAATTAAACCTTTTTTTTTTAGTTTATTTGCACAATATATTCATGCAGACAATCATACTTTCTAAACTCTGTTATAGCTTAGCTAAGAGAGGTTGTGTAGAGATAGAAATAGTTCTTCATTTTACTGGCCACTGGAATCGAAGAGAATGAATATGCAGAGTAATCAGTCAATTTAGTGAAAAGAGTTTGAGACGAGATCTTCAAGTTAATGAAATCTTGTGGACGCCCTAAAGCACTCATGGTATCATTATGAATATACAAACCAAAACGAGAAATATTCTGAGTAATGATAGAAAGAAGACTGAAAATTGGGGATTAGAGATAGTATCGGATCACCTTCTTGGAGAAAAAAGAGATTATATTTATGAATTTTAACTACTCCAAAATTATACAATGGACTAAACATGAATCGTTCGGATTGGATGGATCAATCAGATCGAGTCTCGTAAAAGAACTCATGTGCTTCTCACCTATTTTCTTTGATTGTGATCTAATAACTAGCCGAAAGTGTATTGAAACCCCATACTGTCTTTGCGCGGCGACGATTCTCCTAAGATCTCAACTCTAGCTACCTCCAATATTTTTTTCTGATTTCTCTCAGACGGTCGGTTTTTCTCAATGCTATTGGGAAAGGGATCCCCTTGTGTTCGTCTTCTGTAAAGCACGGGGACGGAAATTGGGAAGACGTTCCCGTACCGGGGAAGTTTTGGGGAGGGGGAATCCATGGGGACGGCGCAGAAACATCCCCAAAACGTTTCGGTTGATCGGGGATGGCGAGGCAATGATGGGGACGGAAGTGATTCACGGCTGGGATATTTCTGAAACATTTCCTCTTAAAACACACGATTTTGTAATGTTTCATTTATTTTTCAAAAAATAAAACTTAAAACAAATTGAAATAAAAGAAAGTTTAAAGCGTAAATATTAATATTAGGGGTTTTTAGTTAAACATCTATATCTAATCTAAGCCCAGGCATAAAACACAACTCTGAGTTGAACTCTTCACCCCCTCTATCAACCTAAGAACCCTAACGCTTCATACAATTCACAAGTTCACCATAGAATCTACAAGTCAAGGCCAAGCCACCATCGTTAATCCATTATCAACACTAACACCACTCTGTTTTGTAACAAGGTATATGGATTAATGATGTTGTATTATTTATTGTCCTTGACTCCTTGTCATTTGTTTTATTCCTTTTTGGTATGGTGCAAATTGCATAACCATGGCTTCTCAATAACAAAGTAATGATGTTAATAATGGATCTGCCAATTTACCAAATCGAAGTGAAAATTATGGAGAACCTCCATTGTGGAATTATGTGACTAAGTTAGTTAAACAAGGAACGGGTGGAACTTGGAGCTTTTGGTGTAATATTTTTAAGGAGGAACGAACTGGCTCCTATTCTAGAGTGAGAGCACATTTTATTGGGATAAAGAACTCTGGTGTTGCTATTTGTAAGAAAGCAAGTACGATCCAAAAAACTGAGATGAAAAAGTTGGAAGACGACTTTGAGAAGAATAAAATTGAGTTTTTCCCTAGAGAAGTTCCTTTGCCTTGTGAATCATAATCTTCTAAGAAAAGAAAGTCTACATTAATGCCTATCACTAGAGCAGTTGGTGTTGAAGTGAGAGACCAATTGGATCAAGAAATTTTGAGGATGTTCTACACTGTAGGTTTTCCATTTAATCTCGCCAGAAATCCTTATTTTATTAGGTCCTATCATTTTGCTTATAGTAATAAGATTGATGGATATGTTCCTCCTGGTTACAATAAGCTCAGAACGACTCTATTAGTGCAAGCAAGAAACAATGTTGATAAGTTAATGATACCTCTTAAATTAACGTGGACAGAAAAAGGAGTCACGATTGTGTCAAATGGTTGGAGCGACCCTACAAGAAAAATCTCTGACTAATTTCATGGCTACTTGAGAAACTGGTCCCATATTTATTAAGGCTGTGAATTGTTTTGGTGAAGTTAAAGATAAGTTCTTTATTTCTAACTTGATGAAAGAAGTTATCAATGAGGTGAGGCATCAAAATTTTCTGCAGATCGTCACAGATAATGCAACAAACTGTAAAGCGGCCAGAGAGATTATTGAGGGTTTGTTTCCTCACATCTATTGGACACCATATGTAGTCCACACTCTCGATCTTGCACTAAAGAACATTTGTGCTGTAAATAATATGGAATTGAACATAGAAACATATGAGGAGTGTTATTGGATCACATATATTCATGAAGATGCCTTGATGATCATAACTTTCATCATGAACCATAACATGAGGCTATCAATATTCAATAAGTTTTGTCCTCTGAAGTTGCTTTCAGTTGCTGAAACTCGCTTTGCCCATTGTTGTGATGTTGAAGAGATTCAAGCTAATCAAAAGGAGTTTTCAAGCCATGGCTATAAATGAAGAATGGTCTTCTTATAAAGAAGATGACACATTGAAGGCAAGCACTATTAAGGAGAATATTTTGAATGATTGGTGGTAGTATCAAGTGGCTCATATTTTTAATTTCACAAGACCTATATATGACATGATTAGGTTTTGTGACACTGACAATCCATGTATTCACTTGGTGTATGAGATATGATTCCATGATTGAGAAGGTCAAGGTTGAGATCTACAAGAAATAACAACGTCAACTGTCTGAAATTTCTCCCTTCTATGATGTTGTGTATGAGAATTTAGTTGTTCGTTGGGCGAATAATAACACTCCTCTTCATTGTGAGTTGATTCTTTAAATCCAAGGTATATGTTTAATTTTTGTTTATTCCTTTTTACATTTTCATGTCATTATTATAATACTTTCTATGTTGTACATTTTATAGTGATGCATGGATAATTAAGGATCCAGCAAGAGTCGGTCCACATAGGGATGGAAAAATCTCTCGAGAAAGGATCAAGTGTTTTCGAAGGTTGTTTCCTAATGCTGATGATCATACTTAAGTTATGGATGATTATGCATTGTTTTCTATGAATATTGGTCCTTTTTTGGATTTAACATGCATTGCAACAATGCCTACTATGGAACCCATGAATTGGTGGGCTAAATTTGGTGCTCAAACTCCTATACTTCAAGGTTTGACTTTTAAATTACTTGGAAACCTAGCTTCATCTTCTTGAGCATAATTGGAGTACCTACTCTTTCATCTACTCGCTTAGAATGAACATATTGGCTCCAAATTGTGCTGAAGACTTGGTTTTCATCCACAATAATCTACGTCTTTTATTAAGGAACTACAATGAATATAAAGATGAAAGGACCAAGATGTGAGATATTGGTGGCAATACATTTAGTTCTATGGAGGATGTGTGAATTTCGGAGTTCGCGGATATTTCTCTAGATGAGCCGGGTTTAGAAAGCGAGTTGATAATTGATTAGATTATTTTATAGTTTGCTTTTAGATTAAAATCGAGGGTTTTATTTGTATGTTGTGCCTAATGACTATATTTCTATCTTAAACATATGGATATTTTTTTATATTATTGCTGTAGTACCCATGCCATACCCATATCCTAAAAATTTTGATTTTGCCATTTCCCGTCACCCTGCTATCCCTATTTCCTGTCCCCGTATCCGGTCTTGGTGACAATGTCGCTCTTCTTCCTCCGCTTCCAGTTCCTAAAGATCAAAGGCAACGCTTTCGAGATTCGGTTTTTGTCTTCCTCATGTCTTTAGTCACGACATCAATTCCTCTCCGGCCAAGTCTCTGTGGGCTAAGTGGTCTTCCCAGCCCTCTCTCTCCTCTTCTCTCTCGAGAACGTTAGGTTGAGTGATCTAGGTCTTTGCCGCACGTTGTTGCTGGTTCGCTGCCTTTGCCGGTATTACCTGGTAAGTTGTTGTTTTGGCTTCGTCTAAAGTTTAGTAGAAGATGTTGATGTCTCTTTAGGGTGTTTCTTAAGGACAACTTCTCTCTATGGTAGGATTGTTCCAGATTCACTTGTCTAATTGATAAAATTCTATAGCTTATCTTGGTAAGGCTTGGTTTATGTTGTCACCAGTCCCGTGCTTGTTGGCTCTTCAGTTCTGGTTTGTTTGTTTCCTCTGTATATACTTTTTGGAATTTGTATTCCTAGGCAATGGTTCTGGCTTTTGTTTTGGATTGTGTTACTCTGAAGTTTGTGTCCTAGTTTCCGTATAAGCGCTTCTTCCTCTTCCTCTTTGCATCTTGTTGTGTCTAGGTAATGTGATTATTGTCTTGCCTTATGATATGTCATGGTTTTTATGGTTTTAGCCATGATATAAGTATTGGTTTTAGAGTCTTTTTTTTAATTATTTATCGAGTCTTATTAGGTACAAATGCGAGATGGATCCTGTTGATGCACTATGAATCTTTTGGAGGCTTGTAGCTGAGCAAAAAAACTTGGAGATGAATATCGATGACCATGTCGATTGACACACATCACTTGTGTCGGTCGACACGCATGGCGACACAAAAAGCCTTCGAGTTTTATCAAGTTCCAAGAATTACCACTTTGCCCAAGAGTTTTAATTAATTGCAATAAAAATACTTTTCTGTTTTACGTTATAATCTATGTTTTAGAAGTCTGAAAAGACTAAGTTTTTTTTTTATCAAGTTCACTGAGAGATGATTGGATTGAGAGAGCTTGGAGAGAAGAATCATAACTCACCTTGTAGAGAGAAGATTCTAAACTCCTTTTATTCTTTTGATTTATATATGAGTATTATTTATACTATGATTTGTGTTACTTTGATTATGTCTGAGTAATCCTCTTTTTAGATCTAGGGTTTTCAAGGGTTTATGATGAATTGTTGAATTGGGCATAAACATATTAAGATATTCATAATGTTCTACATCTAAATTTGAATCTATACTAGAACTGGATTGATCACCTAGTATCTAGCATCTTAGGATAATTAATATACATGAGAGTGTTATTGATATCTTGAACTAATTTTAGATGAGCAAAATAACCTACTCGCAAAAATATTTGGTTTAGGGATTTTTTGAACTTATCATACTTGTCATTAATGCATACTTCATTAATTAGGATTCGCATAGAGATTTGGTCTTCTATGTTTTAAGTATAATTATCATTACAGCGAGAGTTGGATGATCATATAATTGTGTTATGAGTTTAAGAACCAGTCATACATTGCATCCTATTCATCAAACCGTCCAGTTCGTAATTCAGAGTATTCCCTAATTGATCTCCCTAGGTCTAGCTTATTTTCTTATTGAATTTACACCTTACAATCATCTTAGTTGTTACTTGCATTGTTTTATTTACATGACTTTGTATTTGTTTAGCTTATTTCGAATCTGTTTATTCTATTATGTGAGCCTCAGAGTTCTTGTGGATTTTGACCCCTAAGAATTACAATGATCTCTTAATTTGAGAGAGTAGCTTAAAGGGATAATTTGAGCATATCAAGTTTCGGCGCCAGTGCCGGAGACTCTAATTCACCACCAGATTTCAGTTAAAAATTAGTCTAAACTTTTTATTTTATTTTATTACTTACATCTCTACTTTTTCTATCTCTGTATCTCAGGTGCATGCATGACTACCGTATTAGGAGAAAAAATATTTAACAACTGTTTGCAACTCAAGAGATTGAAAAGTTAGAGAAAGCTAATCAGAAAGCACATAGGCAATCCGAGATGGTTAATCCAATTGTGTTACTAAGGAATGAAGCTGGGGTCTATCATGATTTAGAGGGAAACTTACGCAACAAGCAAGGTTAGAAACTTGATGCTGAAGGACACCCAATTGTTGAGGTTGACGACCAGGGCGAGCATGTCGATCGACACGCAGTTGGCCATGTCGATCGACACGCAGTTGGCCATGTCGATCGACACGCAGTTGACCATGTCGGTCGACAAGCTCAAGATGCTGAGGGTCCACGGAATTTTGACAATGAGAATGATGTTGAGGAGAGAACACTTGCTGAGTACAAAAGGCCTAACCAGTTCTACACCAACAGGTCTGCTATATGTCCTCCTCCATTTCAGATGAATGATTCTAAGTTTAAACCTCAATACTACACTATAGTGGGGCAACACACATTCCATGCTCTTTCTCATGAACATCCAATAGACCATATTGAGAAGTTTGAAGATTTGGCTTCAAGTATCAAAGCCAATGGAGTGTCAAAGGACTATTCTGTTTTGCAAGCTCTTCACATACTTACTTGCTGGGGAAGCAACTAATTGGTTGAAGCAATTTAAGCCGGGATCTTTGACCACATGGAAGGATACCAAGACTGCTTTTTTGGATAACTTCTATGATGATGCTAAGTCTGAAGACTTGAGGAATATGATCTCTCAGTTTACTCAAGGACCTACAGAGACTTTTAAGGCTGCATGGTTAAAGTTTAAAGCTTATTAGTGAGATTGTCCGCACCATGGTTTCAATGAAGTTCAGCTTTTGAGGACCTTCTTTAATGGTATTGATTAGAGGTATCAGATTGCTTTGGATGCTATTAGTGATGGGAACTTCAACACCATGAAACCAACAAAAGCTAGTAAGTTGATTGAGAACTTGACGTCTAATAATAACACCAAGAATGCTGATTTTGAGAGGAGGAAACAAGCTACTGGTGTGGACAATGGCCAGATGGCTGAAATGAAGGTCAAGCTTGATATTATGCACAACCTTCTGGTGAACAAGAAATCCGTTCACTTTGCTCAAGAGGTTGAGACTTTCAAACCAGAATATGACTGCATTGAAGAAGATGTGAACTATGTGAATAGTTATGGATTTAATGGTCAGCTGTTTGGTAACTCTGAGGGGAATTTCAAGAACTACGGGCATAACAATCAGCAGAACAACTATGGAGGTAATCAGAATTCTGGGTTTGCATCAACACCAAATTTTCAAAGGATTTATCAAGGAGGTAGCTTTAAAAAGAATTATGAGAATTATTCACACCAGAATCTGCCTGCTAGAAACTCAGAGGATGAGATTAAGGCTATGTTGAAAAGAATTTTAGAAGAACAGCAACAGATCACAATTGACTTCAATGGCAAGATTGATGCTTGTACACTGATTTTAATGGAAAGTTTGAAGCTTTGGACAACCATGTTAAATAGCTAGACATTCAGATTTCCCAAACAACTGGTTCTTTGAAAAGATTTGGGGAGAAACCTGATTCACCATACAACACCTCTCAGGAGTGGGAAACAACTAGAACCTAATGTGAAGAAAAGATTATCAGCTGAGGACATCATAGATCTGAAAGAGGTGGACAATGATGTGATTTCCGAGGAGATATGACCCATGTCGATCGACAAAGACCAACCATGTCGATCGACATAGACCAACCATGTCGATTGAAACGCATAGGAAATCCTACTATACCATTTTTAGATGGAGAGAGCTCAACCCCCATGCACGTCGATCAACACACTCCCTGTGTCGGTTGACATGATGCACTAGTAGTCCGATTTTGCCTACTTCAAATCCACAGCCTGCAGAACGAGTTTATAAACCAAAGGTGCCATACCCCAAGGTTCCTAAGAAGACTAAACAGGAATTAGAGGATGCTAGATGCAAGGCCATTGTGAATAAACTCATTGTTGAAATCCCACTCATTGAAGCAGTGAAGACATCTCATATGATAAGAAGGTATGTTAAGAGAATGATAACTAAGAACTTGAATTCCTGAGGAAGGAGTGATGATGATCTCAGCACAAGTTAATGCTGTAATTCAGAATAAGATTCCAGAAAAAAATTCCAGATCCAGGAAACTTTGTTCTAGGATGTACCATCTTCTCTGATAGGTTCGGCATATCTTTTTATGATCTTGGTTCTAGTGTGAGTTTGACGCCCAGATAAGTTACGCAGAGATTGGATATGACTGACTACCAACCCACTCGAATCACCCTTATACTAGCTGATAGATCAGTCCGCATTTCCGATGGTGTTCTAGAGGATGTCTCTGTGAAAATAGGAAATTATTTGATTCCTACAGATTTTGTGGTATTAAAGTATGAAGAGGAGCCTAAAGACCCATTGATTTTAGGACGCCCTTTCTTAGCTATAACTGGTGCTATGATTGATGTGAGAGGTGGAAAGATTGGGCTGAATATTGGTGATATGGTGATGAACTTTGACATGAACAAGCTGGTACAAAAACCAAACATTGATGGACACACTTATTATGTAGATACACTTAACAACCTTTCTGAAGAGATCTTCAAAGAAATTCAGTTTGATGACCCATTGTAGAGAACTTTGATTGCATCTAGTGAAGAAGTTCAGAGTTTAGATAAAGAGGCAGCGGGTTATGCAAAGCTTTTGGATGATAATGCACAGGTAATGAAGCTGGTCACGCAAGAGAGGATTGATAAGTCACCAACTAAGCGTGAAACTTCTGGCGACTGGAGTGCAGCAAGGGCTCCGAAGCTTGAACTTATAACTCTCCCTGAGGGGCTCAGGTATGCATTCCTTGGTGAAAGTGCTTCTTATCATGTTATTGTTAGTTCTTCTTTGAACAACACAGAGCTTACCCTTTTGCTGAGCAAGCTGCGCAAGTATTGCAAGGCCCTTGGCTATTCTCTTGATGAAATTGCATGTATTTCTCCGGAATTTTGCATGCATTGGATACATCTTAAGGATGAGAGGCTGAATCTGAATATGAAAGAGGTGTTAAGAAGGAGATCATGAAGTTGCTGGATGCTGGGATTATATTTCCGATTTCTGACAGTAAGTGGGTCAGCCATGTTCATGTGGTTCCAAAGAAAGGAGGTGTTATGGTGGTAAAGAATGAGAAAGATCAGTTGATTCCTACAAGAATAGTGACTGGTCATAGGATGTGTATAGATTACATGAAGCTTAATGCGGCGACTCGGAAGGATCACTTCTCCTTGTCTTTTGTTGATTAGATGCTCAAGAGATTAGCAAATCATCCCAATTATTGTTTCTTGGATTGATACTCATGATTTTTCCAGATTTCTATTCATCCCGAGGACCAAGAGATAACCACTTTTACTTGTCCCTATGGTATTTTTGCTTACAGCCGGTTGCCCATTGGTTTGTGTAATTCTCCTACAACCTTTCAGAGATGTATGATGTATATCTTCTCAGACATGATAGAGAGCTATATGGAGGTCTTCATGGATGATTCTCTGTTTATGGTTTTTCTTTTAAGAATTGTTTGAGTAATCTATGCAAGGTTCTAGAAAGATATGAAAACAAGCATTTGGTTCTTAATTGGGAGAAGTGTCAATTTATTGTTAGAGATGGGATTGTGCTTGGACACAGAGATTCAAAAGCTGGTATTGAAGTAAACCGCGCAAAGATAGCGGTAATGATGGGTTTGTTGCTGCCAGATTGTGCCAAATCAGTGAGGAGTTTCTTGGGACATGCTGGATTTTACAGGAGATTTATCAAAGACTTTAGCAAGATTGCTAGACCACTCACCGCCCTGCTTTGCAAAGATGTGAAATTTGAATTTACACCTGAATTCCATTCACTCTTTGAACACATTAAGAAATCTTTGATTAGTGCTCCAACTGCTGTTGGTGCTGTTCTGGATCAGAGAAAGGACAAGAAGCTACATGATGTCTATTACACAAGTAGGACATTAGATGATGCTCAAAAGAATTATGCAACTATAGAAAAATAGTTATTGGCTATGGTGTTTACTGTTGAGAAGTTTTGAAATTATTTTTTAGGCTCTAAGGTCATTGTTCACACAGATCATGCTGCTCTGAATTACTTAATGCAGAAGAATGATGCTAAACCAAGATTAATAAAATGGATACTTCTTCTCCAAGAGTTTGATATAGAAATTAGGGACAAGAAGGGTGTTGAGAATGGAGTTGCTGACCATTTGTCAAGGATAAGAGTCAATGATGACGTCTCTATTGATGATTTCTTACATGAGAAGAATGTTTCTTTGGGTGAGACAAGTTTGAATGGTGAACAAGGTGAACACCTTCATAAGGATGGATAAATGGCCGTGCATGTCGATCAACACAGCTCAGTCATGTTGGTCAACACGTCTACCCATGTCCGATACGGGTCAAATTTACAACAGCCATACGTTGAGAATGAGTGCATTGCAGTAAAAGCTATTACCACCAGACCATGGTATGCTGATATAGAAAACTACCTTGCTGCTAATGAAGAACCTGATAATCTTAAAGGTTATGAAAAAAAAAAATTATTTAGAGAAATTCGGAGGTGCTTTTGGAATGAACATTACCTACACAAGCATTGCTCAGATGGGTATACAGGCGATGTGTAGCAGAGTCAGAGGTTGCTGAGATACTATTTCATTGCCATGGGTCTGAGTATGCCTTGCACTTTGCCACTTTCAAGACCGTATCTAAGGTGCTTCAAGCTGGTTTTTGGTGGCCGAAAATGTTTCAGGACACTCACAGATTTATAGCTCAATGCGATGCTAGTCAGAGAAAGGGTAAGATTAGCAAGCGGAATGGGATGCCACAGAACTTCATCACGGAGGTTGAAGTATTTGATTGTTGGGATATTGATTTTATGGGACCCTTACCCTCATCTCATGGGAATATGTACATATTAGTTGCTGTTGATTATGTGTCCAAGTGGGTATAAGCAATTGCTAGTCCTACCAATGATGCTGCAGTTGTTATCAACTTATTCAAGACTATCATCTTCCCTAGGTTTGGAACACCTCGATTGTCATCAGTGATGGAGGTACACACTTTATTATCAAGTTATTTGATAAGCTTTTGAATAAATGATGAGTCTTTATTTTCTTTAGTTTTTACTATTGTTTTCACATGTTTTATTGAGTCTAGAGTTAGGTTTTGTGTCCTTTTGGCCGATTTTGATGTATTTACAGGTTTATACTTCATTGGAGCTAAAATGGAAGAAATTGAGCAACTTTGGACGTTTTTACACTTCATGGAGTTTTGGAGACACTCTGGGATCGATCGATCCTGAAGACGTTCGACCAATCATAAAAAGGATCGACCGATCCTGAAGAAGATAGGTCAGTCAAAGGAATCTATGAGGTGGCACGTATCAAAGTAAGGAGATCGATCTATCCAGCAGGATCGATCAATCCGGATCGCGGATATTCTCTAAATTGTACATTAACTCTGGTTTTTGACCTAGAAGACTCCCTATTTAAAGAGATCATTTCCTGAGCGGCCCAGAAGCCCTGGACACGATTTTTCTCAGTTAATTTTTATTTTCATTTCATTTTCAGATCTGTAAACTTTTACTTTAAATTTTCTCAGATCTATACCATTTTCCATTGCATTTTCAGATCTACATTTTGTCTTCATCTCTTTCTTTTCATTTCATACCATACAACATCATGATCTATCAACCCATCATCATGGTTGAGTAGATCTACTGTTGGAAGATGGGATTTATTCAAAAGGATTTAATGTTTAATTAGGTTATTCTTATAGATTAGGGTTATGATTAATAGATCTCTATTTCTATGAAACTAATACTTTTGTTAAGTTGGTGAATCTATCAAATGATTTATAGGGTTTTATAATACGGCTAGCGCATGTATATTCTACCCCGAATCTATAGTTTATAGGCTTGAGATTGTCAGCCGACGAGAGTCGAGGTTGGATCTGCAAGTGAACAATATCAAAACCCGTTAATATGTGCTAGCATAGGGTCCTAGCGGATTTATGGTATAATAATATTCTCATTCGATATGTGGTTTATTTGTTCACAGTATTTTGAGTTCTAGATCTAGATCATTAAACTGCTAATCTGGTTAGATATCATTTTTATTTATTTAAATCCCTGCGATTTTCCAGACCCAACATTTGTTTTAATTGATTTTTAGTTTATTTTATTCTTTTCAGATTTTGTTCGGATTTCTTTGTGACAAAACATTTTCATATTTTTCATCCTAACTCTGTTTAGATCTACAGATCTAAAGTACATTTTACTCTCTGTGGATTCGATCCCACTAATATACTACCGCGCACAACTGTGCACTTGCGGAAACTATTGATTAGGGTAAAACCTGATACCACATCAAGTTTTTGGTGCTATTGCCGAGGAATAATTGTTTCCTCTAGATTTATGTTTTTAGACCTAGTCAAGGATATTTTATTTTCTGCATTTTTAATTTCCGTCTCTGAGATCGACCGATCCTTTTTGGATCGACCAATCCTACTTGTTGCACGATCGACCGATCCTTTTCAATATCGACCAATCCTACTCTGTGCAAGATCGATCGATTCTCTTTGATCGATTGATCCTACTTCTTTCAAGATCGACCGATCTACTCCAAGATCGATCGATTCTCTTTGATCGATTGATCCTACTTCTTTCAAGATCGACCAATCTACTCCAAGATCGATCGATCCCAGAGTCTCTTAACCGGATCTAACTTTCTAACTTCTTTTACTTCTCAGGTGTATCAATTAAGAAGCAAGAGTTCTAAAGATCTGCAAAACCTAAGCATAGAGGAGTTGACAAGGAAGTCCACAAGGAAGATCAAGGCTACAAAGAAGATCAAAACCACAAGGAAAGAAATCACAAAGGTTAGTATGGCTAACCCATATAACTTAAGAAACATTCCCCCAATTGTTGATGGTGAGGATGCATAAGTAATCCGGCAGAGAAAGGGTCTGATTAATCAAGGACCTCTCAATGATGCTGGAGCTCCTGGGGTGAGAGTAGATTCTGCACAGGTACAGCAAGTCCCTCCGCGAAGGGTTACCTTAGGTGAGCAAGATACCCCACATGCCTATTATAGGAACCGATCAGCTATCATTCCCCCTGCTATCCAGAGGCAAGACTTTGAGATTAAACCTCAAATTATTTCCCTGGTTAAACAGAATCAATTCCATGTGCTATCAAATGAGAACCCCATGGATCATATTGATATCTTTGAGGAGATCTGTAGTACCACCAAAGCCAACAGAGACTTCCAAGACTACCTCCGTTGTACGTTATTCTCTTTTTCTCTTGCTGATAAGGCTCATAGATGGTTGAAATCTTTGAGTCCTGGATCTATCACAAGCTGGGGTGAATGTCGTGCTGCTTTCTTACTGCAAATCTTCACCAAAGCTAGATCCGCAGCATTAAAAAATAAAATAGCCACTTTCTGCCAAGCTGGTACCGATTTCTTCTATGAAGCTTGGGAACGCTACAAGGAATACCTAAGCGACTGTCCCCCTCGAAGCTATACCGAGTCGAACAGAATGAACTGTTTCTATAACAGAGTTGAAATGAAGTACCAAATGGCTATGGACACAGCCAGTAGGGAGGACATCATGAGCAACACACTGGAGGAAGCAATGAAGCTAATTGAAAACCTGGCAGCAAGCAACTCTAACAGATTATGACTATAATAGGAGAGTCAACCCCACTCAAGCGAGTGATAAGATCATAGAGGAACTTAATGCTAAGGTGGACATTCTGATGAGAGCTCAAAAGAGATCTCTCAATCTCTTGGAAAGTGAAGAGTTCAATGATGAGGAGGAACAAACTGAGGAGATCAACCTGTCCTAACTTTAGGAACTATCCTAACCTGTCCTACTGCAGGACTAATGTTGAGAACCCCGGAGATAAGTTTTATCCACCTCGAAGTACTCAAAACCAAGGGAACTTCCAAAAAAATACCGGTTATGGTAAAATGGGATTCAGTTCTTAGCCCAAAAATGCTGGTCCAATGGATAAGATTGATTACCTGTTCCGACAAATCATGGAAGGACAGAAGAAATTTGATGGAGATATCAACGCTAAGGTTGATAGAGTATATGAGAACCTCAATGGGAAGTTTGATGCCTTAGGAACTCACATGAGAGTGTTGGAAAACCAAGTTGCTCAAACTGCTGAAAAAAATAGGGATCAACCAGAACTCTTCTAGGAAAGTCTGAAAACAATCCCAATGAATCTCTAAACTTCATTGAACTCAGAAAGCGGAAAACATGCCTTCCCTAAAGCCTATCCTGCTAAAGGTGATCGGAAAATCTTTGATCTGTCTGAAGATGAAGAAGACGATTTCTTCAATGATGCATAGAGGATAACTTTTACAGTAGAGAGCTGAGAATTCCTGAAGAGCCTGAAACGTCAGAAAACAGAAGTGATCATTCCATGGATGATGAAATAGAGGAAGCAGAGAGTCGTTATGCTAACCTCAGAGAGATGGAGATCGGTCAAGATCGACTGATCCCCAGTGAGATCGATCGATCTCCTATGTTGAAAGACTAGGATCTTCCGACTGAACCTAATAAATCAACTACCAAAACTTCAGCATCCTCTGAAAAGAAATTACCACCAATCCCTAAATCAACCCACCATGAATTTGATAAGTGGAAATGTGAAAAGATGGCTAAAGAGATGAGAGCTAGATTAACTTTTCCAGAGGTCTACTCAATGATTCATTTGGTGGAAGATCATCTAAAGAATATTTTGACTGGGGAATCCGCTTTGGAAGACTCCATTAAATTCCTAAGGGAAAAATACGATAAGAAAATGCACGAAAACTTTCCTCAAAAGTTAGGAGATCCAAAAAAATTCATTCTATCATGCACTATCGGGGATACATGCTTCAAGAACAGCTTAGTAGATTTGGGAGCAAGCATCAATGTTCTACCACTCTCTATTTTGCATAAACTTGGACTGCTAACTATGCAACAAACCACCAAGATAATCACCATAGCTGATGGAACAACCCGGAGACCGCATGAAATCCTAGTTGATATCCTAATTTTGGTAGACTCGTGTTACATACTCGCTGATTTCATGGTTTTGAACTTGGATGATAATGGTACGGACCTTATCCTGTGGCGTCCTTTCTTAGACACCGCTGGAGTATCCATAAATGTGCCAAAAAGAAGGATAAAAATTTGTCTCATAAAAACTGTTTTGAAACTTTACGTTGAGACCGTCGATACGCAACCTACCATAAATGGTCAAACATTTGTAATTAAATATTTTGATGCTATCAATGTTGTTCACTCAATGAACGAGATCCTAGGTGTTTTCAAAACTGAGAGGATTTCAGAAATCAAAAAGGAAAATTCCTCCGGGATCGATTGATCCAAGAGCAAGAACGATCGATCCAACAATGAGAGCCACTGCTTTCTCGATAAGAAGATTGATCCAGACCCCATCAGGATCGACCCACAGAGTAAGATTGATCGATCCCACTTCCCTGATAAGGTTTTAAATATCGGGGAGGATCGACCGATCCTGTCAAGATCGATCTATCCCCGCGAACGCAACTACATAAACCTCCCGATGAGAAAACCCTAAAAGAATTTAGAAAACAGGGAGAGGCTGATAAAACAACCCCATCACCACATAAGAAGATGGACCCTTTCACAGAGAGTAAGGTTGATGAGATAATTGCCGAGTGGGGAGCAAGGTTACCTTTTAAGGAGATTAGATCTATGTTACCTTTGATGGCAGACTTCATTGATAACATTCTTACACTTCAGGGAGTGACTGACTATCTCCAAAAGAATTTAAACAGCAAGATGCAGGAGAAACTACCCACCAAGATGGATGACCCAGATGAATTCCATATACCATGCATTATTGGAAGGACCCTTTTGATGAACTGTTTGGTAGACACTGGAGGTAGCATAAACGTTATATCGCTCAGCACTATAAAGCTATTGGGTCTAAAATACATGGAACCAACCAAGTCCAAAATCGAATAGGTTGATGGATCACCCCAAAGCCCTGAAGGGATCCTTGTCAACATACCAATTTTTTTTGTGGGAGGAAGCTATGTTATGATAAACATCTTTGTGCTGGATGAAAATTATGATCGATCGGATCTAATTTTAGGACAAATATTCCTAGTGACTATTCGTGCTTCTATCAGCATACTCAATAAGAGGATAAAGCTGTGAGTTGGAAACAAGGTCATAAGCTTCCCCATCGAGACCATCAAGAGATATCCCATCGTATTTGGTCAAGCACTGATTGTGAAGGATGTGGAATCTGAAGATACCATCCCTCCAATTGAAATAATAACTAAGTCAAGCTAATGACTTCGCAAAAACAAGCGTTGGTTGGGAGGCAACCAAACATATTTTTTTGTTTCTTTAATTTCTTTTTGCTTTCTGCATTAACAAAACTACTTTATTTATTTTATTTCCCTTCAGTTATTTTATTTATTTTTCAAAATAAGATATGATGATGTTTTTGTGTTGAGCTGACTGAAAACAGGTGCAAAACGCTGAAGATGCAAATTTAAAGAAGTTTCAGGACGCTGGGATCGACCAATCCTTTCTAGATCGATCGATCCCCAAGATGAGAAAAGCTGAAAACCGATTCATGAACAGACCAATGCTCCCTTTTGGTCGTAAAATTCCTTTCACGGTTTATTGTTTGCTTTCTTGTTCACAATTCATTATCTCTAGTGTTGTTTCGCTGCACCCTTTTTCTTTGATTTTCTATCACAGCGGGACGCACTGATTTAAGTCTGGGGGAAGGGATGTCTGCTTTCTTATGTTTCTAACACTGTAAAAAAAATTTCAAAAAATAATGCTTTTCCATTTTTCTTGAGTCGTTTTATTGAGACAAAACATGAGAATTTTATAATAATTTTCTTGGTTTCCATTTTATGTTGACATTTATTGGACTTAGTTCAAGAGGATTGGAAATACCATCAGTGGTTCAACTTCACCAGAAGCGACCTATCCTTTGAAAATCTGAATGATCCAGCATTGGCTCTATCTACTTGGACCTTTAACCGGACTTATCTTCTCACTTAAAGGCTCAATATCGCATAAAGGATCATATACATCCAGAGTTCACCCCATTCTTATTGGAGCTCCGGATGGCCAAGCTCATTTTTAGCTTGGTTCCACACCCTTAGACCCTTTTTCATTCAGACCCCAGTCCTCTTTCGCAACATTAAGAGCATGTGCAACCAAATGCAAAAACTACGAAGTATGGAGGCTGGTACAACCAAATTTTCTAAGGATATTCGAGTAAGCTTTCTAGTATCAATATTTCATCTATATTAGCTTGAGTTGACTATTGGTGCAGTTTTATTGTTTATTAATGTACATGGTTAGGACTGGTTCCAACTTCTCCTACTCAGAAAATATGCTATGGGATCGACTGATCCTATTCAGATCGATCGGATCCCGTCTCATCCCGAGACTCTCTTTCAAAAAAAAAAAAACAAAACAAAAAACAAAAAACAAAAAAAAAGAGAAGGGAAAGAAGTCTGAAGGAACTAGAATAAAACATTTTATTTATTTATTTATCTATTTGTTTCTGTTATTTATTTTAGCACCAATATCAACTCTATTAGGATCATTGTATAGAAGCTTACTTAGAGTCTAAGGTTCAGGAGGTTGTGCACCATCTTTGGTTTCCGTCTCACTATGATTTTGCGCATTGGCTTGCACCGGAGTTCATTTGTCATGCCTCACCATCACCCTTAAAATAGCCCCCCGTTACTAGCCCTTAGCAATTGAGACTCCCTTTGTGAGACTGCACGCAACACTTAATGAATGTTAAAGGGTCAACAATGGAGATTTCATAAGTTCCTTTGGATTTTGGATGCTAGAGTACGGTAATGTTTGTTATGCTTATGGTAAAGTACATGTTGTACTGGTAAAGTTCAATTAACCTTTCACAAGGTTTTATTTTGGTTTACATGATCAACATGATAGATTTCAAAGCTAAGCGTAAGTTCCCATTTTTCAAAACATATACTTATGAACTTTGTTTTATTGTCTTGTTGCTTAATTGAGGACAAGAAAGGAAAGTCTAGGGTATTTGATGAATATTTATTTTCATTAGTTTTTACTATTGTTTTCACATGTTTTACTGAGTCTAGAATTAGGTTTTGTGTCTTTCTGGCCGGTTTTGATGTCTTTACAGGTTTATACTTCATTGGAGCTAAAATGGACGAAATGGAGCAATTTTGGACGTTTTTACACTTCATGAGATTTTGGAGACACTCTGGGATTGATCGATCCTGAAGAGGATTGATCGATCCTGAAGAGGATCGACCAAGCATAAAGAAGATCGACCGATCCTGAAGAAGATCGGTCAATCAAAGGAATCTATGAGGTGGCACGTATCAAAGGAAGGAGATCGATCTATCCAGTAGGATCGATCGATCCAGATCGTGGATATTCTCCAAATCGCACATTAACTCCGATTTTTGACCTAAAAGACTCCCTATATAAAGGGATCATTTCCTGAGCGGCCCAGAAGCACTAGACACGATTTTTCTCTGTTACTTTGTATTTTCATTTCATTTTCAGATCTGTAAACTTTTACTTTGAATTTTCTCAGATTTATACCATTTTCCATTGCATTTTCAGATCTACACTCTGTCTTCATCTCTTTCTTTGCATTTCATACCATACAACATCATGATCTATCAACCCATCACCATGGTTGAGTAGATATACATGTTGGGAGATGAGATATATCCAAAGGGATTTAATATTTAATTAGATTATTGTTATAGATTAGGGTTATGATTAATAGATCTCTATTTCTATGAAACTATGCTTTTGTTAGGTTGACGAATCTATCAAATGATTTATAGGGTTTTATAATACGGCTAGCGCATGTTTATTCTACCCCAAATCTATAGCTTAAGGCTTGAGATTGTCAGCCGACGAGAGTCGAGGCTGGATCTGCAAGGGAACAATATTAAAATCCGTTAATATATGCTAGCATAAGGTCCTAGCGGATTTATGCTACAATAATATTCTCATTCGAGAGGTGGTTTATTTGTTCACAGTGTTTTGAGTTCTAGATCAAGATCATTAAACTGCTAATCCGGTTAGATATCTTTTTTGGTTATTTAAATCCCTGCAATTTTCTAGATCCCAACATTTGTTTTAATTGACTTTTATTTTATTTTATTATTTTTGGATTTTATTCGGATTTCTTTGTGACAAAACATTTTCATATTTTTCATCCTAACTCTGTTTAGATCTACAGATCTAAAGTGTACTTTACTCTCTATGGATACGATCCCACCATTATACTACCGCGCATAACCATGCACTTGTGGGATCTATTGGTTAGGGTAAAACCTGATACCACATCAATAAATATTGGGTACATCACCGAGTAGCCACCCCTTATCATCCTCGAACAAGTGGTCAAGTGGATGTTTTAAATAGACAGATCAATGAGATCATTGAAAAGACTGTTGGGTTGATGAGATCTCCCTTAGATCGGCACTCTGAAGTAAGTTGGGGATAGTCTTTGCAACCAGGAAACCAAGAGGATTCAAGGATCAAAGGATGTGGATTGATAGGTCACACTAAGGTTGCGGAATTCCTTAGATTCACCAATGGATCGATGGGTCACACAATGGGAATGAAACTCCTTTGATTTACCGATTTGATCTAGATTTCAAAGAGTTAGCTAGATAAAAATCTGAGTTCAGGATACAAGAGAATATAAAGAGAAAAGAAATAAACAAGGCTGAAACAACATTCAAACAGCCTTGGAAATAACAAAACTTAAATAAAACAGAGTTTAAAATAAAAAATGACTCTTCAGCTCCATTTCCTTCCTCCGCCACGAAATGGATGTTATAGAATGGGCCTTAGACTTTCCTTCTCAACACTTAGCTTGAATCAAAACCAAAGTTGTTTGATGTAGCACTGATCATAAGATCAATTGGAACAAGAAATATCTCCTTGTCTTCATGTTCAGCTGCTGGTGCAAGCTCAGCTACATCCTCAGCTACAAGCTCTTCTTCGAATCCATGCTCCAGGTCTTTAGTGCTGTCTAGGATCATATCAGAAAACAAAGAAGGACTGGTCCACCAAGGTTGGTAATGCATTATTGGCATATAGAACCGCTCTTAAGACACCTCTTGGTACCACACCTTTTCATCTTCTTTATGGAAAAGCTTTTCATCTTCCAGTGGAGCTTGAGCATAAGGCCGCCTTGGCTGTGAAGCTACTGAACTTCAACATCAAACCAGCTGCAGAGAGAAGATTTATTCAGTTGAATGAATTGGATGAGATAAAGCATCACGCCTTAGGAATTTTGTAAACATATCGTACTCGCTATTCATAGAGACTTTATTTATTGGTATTTCGCAAAGAGATTTGGTTTACTTCTGTTTAGAGGATAGATGTCGCCGCAGCGATAGTTGAATAAGATATCATATTAGTGTTATGAGTTTAAGAACCGAACAAACAATTTAGTCCTGATTATCAAACTGCCTAGTTCACATTCCAAAGTATTCCCGATGATTGTCCTTGGGTCTAGCGTTTTTAATCACTTGAATTCATCCCCGTTTAATTTGCTATTACGTTTATTGCATCATTTTATTTAATTACTTATTTATTGATCTAGCTTAATTTGAATATGTGTTACTATTGTGTGAGTTTTCAGAGTCTTTATCGATTCGACTCCTAAGTGCTGCAATTGACCTTTTAATTTCAGAGAGTAGTTCTAGGGTTATATTTGACCCCTGTCACTCTTGATCGTCCTTAACACATTGGACAAGTCTCATTTGCAGCAATCAAGTTAAATATCGGTCATCATTGTGGATCCAACTAACCATCGCTACATATAGTAACTCCATTTTGTTTCCATGAGTTATTCAAAAGCTGCAAGTGAATATCAATGTTCTTCCTTTCTTTTTTAAGGTCATTCCGTAATGCATTATATTCATGAGGAACATATCTTGAAATGTATGATGCTCGCTAAAATAACTTGCGGTAGTGAGGTTTTCAACAATAAAAGATAAATCATTTATGTAAAACATTATACCTATTTCACCATCACATTGCTCCATAGCTTCGACGACATGGTCCATCGACTAGAGCAAACCCACACTCCAGACCTACGTTTTACTATTTAGACCGTTTTTACTGTTTTTCTTCACAAAAATTAACGCTTTTACTATTTATAGTTTATTTCATTATTTAATTCTTGATACGTTTGAAAAATGCAACCACCCAAAAAACACCCAAAAACATTTCATTATTCAAAGCCTAATTTAAATTATTTTATATTATATGGGCATTTTGTTTATTGGATGTATTTAAATTAATTTATATTTATGTGGGCTCTTTTTAATTGGCTGGTCTTTGGCTGGATGCATTCGTAGTTTTAAAGTAGCCATAGGCATCCGGTTTATTTGGATTGAACGATTCGGTTTGTTGGTTTTTCAGTTTCTCAAAAATCTTGCCGAATTGAACCAATTAAAAATTCGGGTCGGATGTCGGTTTGTTCGGTTTGGTTTCATGATTTTAAATCAGTTCCGAAATTGAACCAATTTTTTTTTTCATTGGATTGTTCGGTTTATTTGTTAGATATAAAAATTAAAGTATTACAAATTTAAATCCAATACAAACCCAATATAAATTAAATAACAAGCCCAATAAATATTAAATATCAAGTCCAATAAAAATTAAATAACAAGCCAAACCCAATAAAATTAGGGTTCTAGACAAATAGAGTGGTTGCGCCTAATAAAGGATGTTTCCCTAGAATTAGGGTTTATCAAATCTATCATGGCCGCTCTAATAGCAGCCCAACTAGCAGCAAACAGACTAATAACATCCGTGAGAATAGATGAGATTCTAGCCGTCGTAATACCACCGGAGAACATGAATGAAGCAGAGACCGAGCTGACTCAAGCTGCCGCCGATGTGATCATGCCGTTACAGATTCCTGAGAATGCTTACCAGCGTAATGTGTTCTTCTGGGACCAGGACAGCACCGCCATTCCAAGAGATTATGATCCGGTTATAATTAGTGGAAGAATCCGACGGGCATTACATCAACGTGGGTATGTGGGCTCTTTAACCCTTATGCGTCTGTGAGAAGAGTTCTTCCCTTGTACAGAGAGTTTGTGAAAGGATGATTGAGGTTCAGTTAAATTTCCTTTCTGCCAACGATTTTGGATTTGCTGGTGAACAGGCTACTGATCGATCGATTTCGTTGAATATGACACGATTGACCATAGACAGTGATGCTCATCTACAGCCACCAGATTTCCTTTCTGTTGAGTCTTCTGATGGTAACTACCTTGATATGTTGTGTGTATCGCGTGATGGAGGTTTCAAGACCGGATTCATGTACATTGCCGGTTCTGGAAGTCTAAGAAGTGGCTCTGATCCTACGTGTATAGCGTGATGGATGATATGTTGCGTGTGGATTCCCATTACCTAGTTCTTAGGGTCTCACAGTATTCTTGCTAAAGTCTCGACTTTAGTTGATCCAAGACTATGATAAATCCTTCACCATTTATAAGATCGAAAACAGCCTTGATCCTTTGAATAACCCACAACCAATTCTGCTCATTATCTACTTGTACAACAGCCCATGCTATTAGATATTTTTATTATATGGATCTCGACCACCAATAGAAGGTAATAGTTGACCTTTGATTGTAGTTTTGTGGAAAGTATCACCCACTCCTACTATCGGACGACATGTTGCTTTCCATGTTCTTCTAATAATGTTGAAGCACACATAAAACCGGTCAATAACTCTTTATCATTTTAAATTATCAACTAATCAGAATGATTCTTTATTAGACTATGATATTTTGATTCGCCAAATACTTTGGCCCAATAATAGTTTTAATTTCCACTTTGAAATCCTTGTTTGAATTTGTGATCTTTTTGCAATAGCCTCGTATATGTGCAAATTGTTCTTCATATTCTTTCTTAATCCACTTTATTACCTTTTCCTAGCTTCTTGACATTGATCCCTTGTAGCAATAAGCTTCCATTGATTTTTAACTAGTTCGCGAATATTCATGACGCACATTATCTTGTTTTATTTTGTCCAAAAACAAATATGCAGTCACCGGATCCGCCAACATAACACTCTCCATTCCGAGTGCATGTATGATCAGTCCTCGGATAAACTGTGACCTTCCACATAGTATTTTTTCTATTTAGTGCGCAATATATTCGCCAATTGCATGGTTTATGGTAAAATTCTTGATCCAAGTCACATTTTCGCTGGTAGTTTTTATCCAAACACAAGCATCATACACATCTTCATTACTTCTTGGGTTATATAATGGTGAACATATGTTTTTTTAAATCCAGGTTCAAAGTATGAACCACACATGGTGTCTAGAAGATGGTAGGATACTTGATAGAAAGTAAATCGGTCTTTACACAATTGGAAATAGTGTCAGTGACTACCTGAACCACATTTTCATGCCCAACCTCCTTTATGGAATATATGATCATCTTTACAATCATCTCACATGTTTTTTTTTGTTTTACCCTGGCTTTTGATCGTCCTTAACACATTGGACAAGTCTCATTTGCAGCAATCAAGTTAAATATCGGTCATTACTGTGGATCCAACTAACCATCGCTACATATACCAACTCCATTTTGTTTCCATGAGTTATCCAAAAGGTGCAAGTGAATATCAATGTTCTTCCTTTCTTTTTGAAGGTCATTCCTTAATGCATTATATTCATGAGGAACATATCTTGAAATGTATGATTCTCGCTAAAATGACTTACGGTAGTGAGGTTTTTGCAACAATAAAAGACAAATATTTGTGTAAAACATTATACCTATTTCACCATCATATTGTCCCATAGCCTCGATAACATGGTCCATCGACTAGAGCGAACCCACACTGGTGGATGTGGATGCACTATAAAAATTAATTTTTATACTAGATTTATCAACTAAAACGACACAATGGTCAATCATGTACCCAATATTATCATGAGTTTATGGGTACCAGAGCTGGCCTTTAACCTAAACGCAATACAAGCTTAGGTTTGCAGTCTTTAGCTGATAATTTAGCAAAACTTCTTATTAGTGTAGTGACTAAAGCGCATGGCATAGAGATAGAGATACATATAAATCGATTTTATAGTACCGCATATTCAGTTCTTTATTTTGTAATTTTAAAATTCTTAAGGGTGAGTGTGTGGATACTAATCTTCACTAATGTTATTTTGCATAGAGATACATATAGATCGATTTTCTAGTGTGGTATATTCGGGGTTTTTGTAGTTTTAAAATTCCTAGAATTTGGCCTATGGATACAAATACGCACTAATGTTATTTTGCACTCAGTTTAATATTTTTGACTGCGGTGGAGATAAGGAGTCTCTCATTTTATATATATCTGAGATATTTTTAAAATTTGTTATGTTGCATGATTACTTCTGTAAAATTTTGACATCTTTCCAATTTATTTTTAAAATTTGCTATGTTGCATGATTACTTTAAAACTGTAAAATTTCGACACTCTTTTTATTTATTGTAAATTTTAGTTTTTCTTTTCTTTTCTTTTCTTACACTAAGTATACTTTATTTATTGAATCATTTAGAGATAAAAATTTAAAACACCCAACCATTATTCAACCTGTAAATCTAGCAGGTCAACTTTTGATTGTAATTAGACTTGAAGGAATTTAAATGTCGCCAGGTGCTAAGCAGTGAGTGTTGCACATGTCTCACCGACAACATTGCCTTGGAGAATGTGCCTGGAAGTACAAAAATATTGTTAACTTTGGGGTTGGCTTCTCCGATTCCAAAAGAATAGATTTTACGAGGGTTAACTTAATATTTGAAGGCCTTTTAACAAAACAAAAAAAACCTTAACATTTTAATTTGTTTTTGTCGTTTTTTTCTTCCCTTTCCCTATCTTTTATAGTTTTTCTATTTCTATACTACAAAATATATAAGCTTTAATTATACACGATAACAAAAAAAAAAAATATATATATATATATATATATATACACGATTTCCAAATCTATTTTTTGTATGTGAAAATCGAACGTTTTTCTCATACTAAGGATGGTTCACGGTTGCAGCATAATGTCGTAGCTTCAGAATCTCTGTTCATCTGCATAAAACATTAGTTACATTTACGTAATTTTTTGTCTTGTTTTCATTACTGTAAAGTATTGTCGTTCATGAGTTTAATTTATATGTCACCTTAAAAGTTTTCCGACGCTCAAATTAGAAGAAGAATCCCATGATTTGTCATTGAATATAAGATTGAAAGACAAATAAAATTTGGTTATGAACTGTATTACTAGATAATCCTCAAAAATTCTATAGTAAAAATACGGATGTTTATAATTATAGTCTGATATAAATATAATACAAGGCGACGAGTGACCAACAAAATTATCTAGTTTAATTTATATTTGGATTCCAATTTTGTCGCTTATGGGGAGGACTAGTTAGAGATCGATGCAAAACAAAAGATTATAATACTTTATGCATTTCTCGTTAACGTATTAAACTTCTTCGAAGTACTTCTGCCTTCTTTCCTATATAAATGAGTCGAGTCTAACTCTCATAGAACATTTAAGTGATCCAGATCGTACTTTATAACTCTCTTTGTCTTTCAGTTCTTTTTTACATCAACCCATATATAATATTTCTTATAGGGTTTTTGTTTTTTGATAAGTATTTGGATCAAACATAATCTTATTCTCTATTTGTTTTGTTCTTTTGGAATCTGAGGGATATAAAAATGGTTGAACTCTTGTTTCTTCTATCTTTTTTGGTGGAATTACAAAGTAATTGCTTTCATATGAATCTTGAGAGAATGAAAATGAAAGAAGGGGTGAGTTTTGTTTCATTACTTTTTAAGAGACCATTTTCATGGTTATCTTTTCTTGCCCCTCCACTTCTTCACATTGTAGGACTTGGATTCTCGCAAATCCTCCTAACCTCAGTTGCTTTGTTCTTCTCCTCTTTCTTCTTCCCTCTCTCAATCCAAAAATCAAACTCTCTAATAGACTCCAAAGTTCAAGTTCTTGGTCAACAAGACTCTGTAGAATACATCGAAGTTTCTGATGATATTGTGCAAAATAATGACCAAGACGATGGGACAATCCCTGATGAGGAAAGCCTCATAGAGCTCTCCTTACCAAGTGGTCACTATCTTGGCCAGCATAACATTACTATGAATGGAAAACAAGAATGCAAGATCATCCCAGATTTGAAGCTTATATTAGCCGAGTTTGAAGACGATAATCTGATCGAAATCGACATTTCCATTGGATCTATCAAATGTTCAAGGTTTCAGATCAAAGCCTGATGCATCTTCATATGTTTTCTATCACTATAAAGCGAATAACGAATTCGGATGTAAAGAAATATTTGTTTTGTGGTTATTTTTGCACGTCAAGTGCTTTTATTTTTATTTATATTATATATCTCTCCATTCATGGGGTTTTTCTATTGTTATTATATTAGCTACATGTTTCTTCTAAGATTTACAATTTCTTTATCTTGCTAATTACCACACTCTTTGTTTTTTTTTTTAAGTTCTGAAATTGCTAACATATGACCTAATTAATTTGTATCATGTGTGGGGTTAGTAATATTGCACATTTTATACTATTAAAACTGAAGTACAAATTTAAGAAATTCTATTACCAAACATTTCAATATCTTAATTATACATTCAAATATCTATTAATTAATTAATTTTTTACAGTCATTTCTTTATATAACATTTTTCTACAATTCTTTAATTATCTAATAATATTGTGATTTTAATAGTATGAGTTATGATTCTCCTGTCATCTTTGTTTGATATTATTTTTAAATTATTTTAAATTATTATATAATACATACGACTGATAAAATTTTAGATTTTTTATGTATATATTGTGATTTGAATTTTTATAAACAAATATATATTAACTCAATCAATAAGGATATGTACAAATAAAATAAATCCGACATAAAATTTTATGGACATGAATAATCGAGCATCATGAAACAAATGAAAAGAGGGTATCAAGAACAACCATAGACTGCGGATAAAAATTACCAAATTTTAATAAAAATAAAATTATATAGATATAAACTAATAAATATATATAGTTGATGAGATATAATATATGATATATTTGAAAATATATAAAAAATTTCGTATAAAATTAGAACATAAACTAAAAATAGAGAATATTAAGAGTTAATTTTAAAAGTTGTTTATTTTATTTTTAAAAATATTCTAAAATATTTAAATTATAATAATCAAATATTCAAGCCTTGCTAACCTGTTAGACAATAGGAAACAGTTGGACAAATGAATTACTTATACAAATTTAAAATAGATATATAAACTAACTAACCAACAACACTAACACTTTATAATTTAATGAAGTTAAAATTACATATAAATATAAAAATTTATAAAAACTATAAAAACAAAATCTAAAAATTTATAAACTATATAAAAAGTTGACCATAAAATATTAAACAGTAAAATATAAACATTTATTACAATAATTAAGAAAATATGACCCGCGGACTCTAGCTATTTTTCATAACCAGAATCCAGTACGGAACAAAAGTGACAAGTAGTGGATTAGTATTTCTATATAGAAAATTTTCAAGAAATATTTAAGTTTCGTTATACTGGTGGTCGTTATATGTGTAAGCAAAACAATGACATAATCACTTAGGATGACACTTTTTTCCAATCCTCTCCTGGAAGCTGCATGTATAGCCATTTCCCAATCTTTAATAAATAAATAAAAATATCATTTCCAATCTTTATATAAAAATATAAAATAGATAATTTTCAATCTACATTCTGTAACTTCAAGATAGAGCAACTCTAAAATGTAGTTTCTGTTTTTCCCCAATCCTTTATTCCACATTACAAACAATAATACTTGAACTATATTTAATCATCGATTTTTAATAATACTCTTTATCTATCAAAGTTACAACTAATATCCATTTTGTTATGTATTTCTTATAAATATTGGATTTATTTTCTTTCAAAAGCAATAATAAACCCTAGATAGAAAACGGCGACTACGATGGTAATTATTTGCAGATGTGTTTTTCTTTGTTCAATCTAATTATGTTAGTTAAGAAGCTATGTTATTCGGTGGCGGGATTATATGATTTGATGCGAGATGGGTATTAATTGAAGTGATATGTAATTGGATTTCTTATTAGGAGTAGAAAGTAGTACAACCGGTCTCCACATCCACCTTAGTGTTCAGCGGATTGCTGGGACTAACAATTTTTGGAACGATATTATCATTAGAATTTGCAAATATTGGACAAGATACAGAAGTTGTAAGTGGTCCTCTGCGAATAGAGATAGACAGTTGCACACCACCACGATTATGAGCTAAGTGGAGCTTGACGGTGCTGGATCCTGGTTTATCTTTGATCTATTCCTACTAGCATACGGGCGAAAGATGGCAGACTCTTCTATTTCTGTTGTATTTTGTTGGTGTTTGTTTTGGAAGACCGTTCCGACTCATAAGTTATTTTGCCTATCAGGATACCTCAGATTTCTTTCTCCTTTCACCCGAAATGTTTTCAGAATCAAACAATAAGAGATTATCCGCTGTATCAGGTTCATAAATTGTAGGAACTCCAGGTCAACCACAGAGTCTCCGTGTGGTGAGGCAGTATGGGCACAAGCCGCACAACTATCCTTGACTTCATTGTGCTAAATAAATGTTCTTCCGTCTAATTTTTGTTTTTTCTATCTAATAAGTATGAAACCTTGTGTTGTTATATTTAATATTCTAATGTTTTCTGTTTTGTTTTGAATTTATAGTGTCGTGATCGTGGGCATCTAGATATCTTTGTTGAATTTTTTATGTAATTCCTATATCTGACTGGAACTTATTTTCTTGATCACTTAGCTTGATGGATCTGGCCGGGATTAGAGTTTATGTTACTTAGTTTTGCAAAACATTTTGAATGTTTAAACATTTTTTTGTGACAAGCTTAAAAGTACAAAAGAAGAATGAGGAACGGATTTTTTTTCTTTTTCGTTAAAGAGATAGCCAGTTTCTTTGAATGTCATCAATCATCATCGCCAGGTTTTGAATTATCGATTTTTTGTTTATTTCATAACTATAGCCTTCTTTTTGTTTCATTTGCTTCTTTGGTGTATAGGTACCTATAACTTGGTGATTGTGTGTTTTCTTAGATTTCTAACCATTCTTTAGCAAATTCTGACGGACAATGTCGATGATGATGCAAAATACTCCCGGCATTGTACCACTCCGGAGCTTTAATGTTTTATTGGTTTGTTTATTTATGTGATGTCAACATACAGTACAATCACATATATTTACTTTATACGCTTTTATACTTGAGAAACTTTTTATCTTTGTGGGGTTTTTATTTGTGTTTCTTTGATTTTGGATTGATCTCAAGAGTTTTTAGGATTTGTGTAGTTTGAAAGAGAGGAAGAGATTCTGACGTGTACAGCTCAAAATAGCAGAGCACTCTGTTCTGTCTTCTCTGAGTTCTCATTGTAACTTTTCATACTAGCTTGCTTCAGACGCAGTCCGTAGCTATGAAAGAAAAATATATTATCACCCATGGTATTTGTATCTGGTTCTCTTAGCCACTCTGATTATCTGATTCTAAATTTGAGTTGCAGGATCTCCTCATAACTATGAGGTTGGTTACTGATCCAAAAGATGAAGAAGAGGCGTTTCTATGATTTGAAACATCCATTTCAATCCATGCCGTAAGTGTTGTTTAAACTCTCTCTCTTATCAATTTCATTTCATCTTTTTTCTTCTTTGTTAATTTAGGTGCAAGTTAATGCAGTTGTTTGCCAATCTTTTTACTGTATATTAACCAAACCATTAGCCACAGATCTGAACGTAAACATTACTGGAACTTGAGATTTTGAGAATTTGAAATTTTTATTTGCAAATGAGAAAAGCTAATTAACCAGAAATGGTTGGACAAATGGAGAACAATGTTTTGACTTAATACCAGTTCTTCTGCTCATGTACTTCCAAGGCTGTGGAATACATGAGAATCGAAGATGGGAGAATGACAATACATATATTAGATTGCGGTTATGTGTTGGAAGATATCAGCCCCTTCAAAAGGCTGTTGTACTGTACATGTTTCCTTCTTCATGATATCAATGTTTCTGTTCTCTATCCTCTCCATATATACGACATGAAATCAGTATACGTAGCTGAAATTAGCGTAAGGATCTCTCTCTTTATTTTACTTGAGGCTTAAGCAATATATGTCTCTTAAAACAGACTGAATAACTAAAGCTTTCTTTTGTTTTCGAGTATTTCTTTGGTTTGGATATATTTTTTACCTTGGTGATTGTGTGTTCTTAGACTTTGAATCACCCTTTTCCAAGACTGATATTTAGCTTCAAATGTGATATCTATTATGTTTTTTTTTTTTTTTGCAAGAAATCAGTTATGGAGTTGAACGTTTCTGTCACACTACCTTAGTTTCTTTTCTTTTTAGGTAAAGCCCCTAAAACCCAGCATGGTCTTTTTGATTATGTAATTTTTGGTTCATCCTCTTTTTTTTTATTACTTGGATTTATGTATAATCTTTATGAGCTTTACTTTGGAGAGACAGATTAATATCTCTTTATCATTCCTTTTTATGGTTTTATTTATTTAACATTTTTTGTTTGGTATATAATCCATGGTTTATCCTTTGATTTACCTAACTCTTTAGAGTTTCGGCAATGCAAGCGTGAACCCTCCCACCTCCAAATTCCATATGAAAGAGGAATTGTAGTCTCTCGGAATTTTTGGTATAGTTTCAAAAAATTGAGACTTTTCTATTTTAAATTTGACATTTTGGTTCCTTTTTTTATTTATACTTTCCTGTTCTAAATTTGATATGTTGTTTTGTTTTCCATTTCATAGTTTTCTGTTCTAAACTTGATATTTTTTTGGTTTTACATTTTATCTTTAAAACAGATCCGAATGCGGTTCATTATCAGAACTTATGCCTTTTAGTATTGCTTGAAAACATACATACAAATGGCAAATGGAAAATGAAACTCTGGATGCACAGAAAAAGAGAAGTACACAAGAACTCAATACTCTTGGGTTACAATTCAGAAATCAGTAAACTTCATTTTTTTGACGATGAGATGGTCTCTGAGCTCCACATGAAGAGTTGTGTCAGCTGGTACAAGAATTACATAGATGAGATTATTCAGGTGATGAACTCTGATGAAGATTTAGCTAATGAAGTTATCCAAAGATACATGCAACTAGGTTTTTCAATTGAGTAAATTCTAAAAGCAAATTCTGACCAAAATTCATTATGAATCACCGGCTTTTTGTTGATTATAAACAAATCTTTGGTTGAAAATTTTCTTCCCTATCAAGACTTCCACGGGACTGCAGGGTTTAGAGAAAGGAAGAGAGTCTGGAATAGCTCTACCCGAAGGCCCTTGCGCTATACTAAATTTCTTACGATTATGCCATCAAGTGGAACAACGTTACATTAAGTATTGTGGGTTTGTCTGGAAGGTTGCAGGTCAGGACCTGTGCAGATTCTACCAGAAGAATTCAATTATGTGTTAAGTATCTGTGATGAAGAGTTACTTGGCTAAACACTCTTATAGTTCAGTTCACTTCTGTTATGTTGTAACAATAATCCTCTCATAACAGCGTGTTAGGCAAGTAACCTAACTTATAGGTTAAGCCCAAACCAAGATGTGTGATGTAACTTGATTTGGTTTAGTAGGCTTTAATCTTAGATTTGTCCTTAGTGTACATATAATTCCATGTGTATATTTTTGTTACAAATGATATGGATAAAAACTTAACACACATTCATCCAAAACAATATTTGTAGAATCTATATAGAGAGCATTTTAAATTTATCCAATAAATAACAATGTATTAATCCAAATTATACATGTTTATTTTGGATATTGGGGAAAAAGAATTACATTCATGGAAGTTCATGGCACAATACTTACTTCCCGATACAATCCCAAATATTTACTTGAGCATCTCTAATGTATTACTCCATTTTTTTCTTCAAAATGGAGTAACTCTAAAATGGAGTTGAATTATACTCCAACCCTACTCCATTTTGGAGTTGAAAATGGAGTAATGAGTAAAAAAAATAGAGTGATGAATAAAATTACTCCATATTTGGAGTAATCCCATTTTTACTTTATTATAGAGTTGGAAATGGAGTAGGGTTGGAGCAAATTCTACTCCAAAATGGAATATGGAGTTAAAAATGGAGTGGGGTTGGAGATGGGCATACCTTGTATATTGGATAAGAGGAAGGTTTATAAGGGTTATGGTAACTAAGAAACATAAAAATAAAAGGTCAGAAGAATATGAAGGGTTAAATGAAGAATCAATATACACTAAAACCCAAGAGTAAGGAAAAAAGTGAAAAAATACCTTGAGTTAAGCGAGATATTATACGTAGAAGACTGGATCGGCTTTTGATGGTATTAGATACAAGAGAACAACAAATATTTTCGATGAGCAGGCTATATGGTTGGTGGTGCTTTAATTTTCCATATCTGAGCTGCCAGACATTTTGATGTTATAGAGGATTTTGTTGGATAATTCTATTACTTGAACAAAAAGTTATCTTCTTCAAGACGAAGCTAGATGAGATAGAAAAAAAAGAAAATTCAAATAAGATCTAAACATGAGTAGGGATCTTTGTTTATAAATAAGCAAAGAAAAATCTTCAAACTACTATCACTTGCCAAATAGTTAACAATATAAACAAACCGTGTATACATACTATACAGTATAACACCAACTTTATATTTCCATATAACGCCATCGGATGGAAATTCATGTTTTGTATGAGACGTAGACTGTTCCAGTTACCGTGGTATTCGCTATTACAATCAATAAAAGCCAATGTTAGACACCAGATTATGTTGGTTAATTCGTGCCATGACCGATTCTTTGTCATGAACAGTTATATGTTGCATTTCTAGAGTTACATCGAGGAATGGTTTGAACCTCCTCATCCTTGAGAATGATGAAAAATCAAAGAAAACCACTTTGAACGTGTGTACAAGGAAGTTTTCCAGAACATCTTATAGTTTTTTATTAGTATATTTGTTTTACCATAAAGTTGTATTATTCATTTGAGAAACTAATATTAATCAATATATCTTTTATTGATACTGATATTATTTACAGATGTTTAATATTTATATCACTAAACTTATAATATATATATATATATATATGCTTATCTTTCTACTAATATTATTGTGTTTTATCCATATGATTTTGTATGATGTAATATTAAGTTGGTATATATACTTCACTTGAATATATTTTTTAATTTATTGTGAATAGTTTAATTGGTATATTTCTTTGTTTCTTTCTACTTATTGTGAATATTTGAATTGGTATGTTTCTTTGTTTTTTTCTATTTTTGGTAGTTTTTCTAAAAAATGTTAGTTTATTTTAAATAAGTCAATCTTAGTATACTATGGTTGTATACATAATAGTTTCTTTGTTTTTATTGTTATATATATATATATATATATATTTATATCTGGAAAATATTATAATAATGTTTTATTTAATTAACCATCGTTGGTATAATTGTTTTGTTAGTGAATATTGAAGTATATTATATTATTTATCGTTTGGAAAATATATAAAAGTCTTATTTTGTAGTTTCTTCTAATTATTATTATTTTATTAATTGCATCTACTATAAAACCTCTAGGTAATCTCTAGCGATTCTGTAGAACAAAACTTTAAATCCTAAAATCTACTCCGATATCATTCCTCACAAGCTTACTTTGATATTGTCTGGTTTGGTCTCTGACATACCTTCACATAATGCTTTTGTGATTGATCCGTTTTAAAGCCTTGCAGATTTATTTTGATAGGAATTGTCGGGGTGTAACAATGGAGTTCATATTATGTGATGTGTGGGTTAGTTTTTACTCTTTAATTACACAAATGTCTTTTGACTATGGACTTAGTTCTTGTGGTTGGTTTGTTATTTTGCTTTTGTTTTAGGGTTCTAAAATAAAAGCTATAGTAGAAAAATTGTTTCTATCATCTTTTGTTGGTTATGTTGTTGAAGGTGACTGGAAGAAGATAGTTATATATTCCACAAAAATAATGGATCTAATAACTTCTCATAAATTTAGATTAATTTTAACCAATCAGATATTAGTTTATTATGGTCCTAATATGAGTTCTTCTATTTATATATCGTTCAAACGTTTCCGCGAAATTTTACATACATCTTTTTGCCATTGTATTGTTGTTGGTGAGTCTATTATTGGTTTGATGTGAAGTATTATGCATTATTTCTTGTGTGACGTAAATATTGTGTTCTCTATTTCTTTAGAAATATATAGAGAGGTTGTGGGTTATTCTTCTCTGGAATATTTTAATGAAAATAGTGGACATCGATTCGGTTTTGTGCTGTATGATAAAAAGTTAGTTTTGTGTTTTTGTTTTTTTTTTATATACTAAAATGATTATCATGAAATCTATTTTAATCATAATGTCTATATTGCAGTGAACTGACATTGTGTTGTATCGCTTGGTCTGATCTTGCTGTAAGTATATTTAATAATTTCAATAATTTGGGTGGTTTTATATTGGTTGTTGTTTAGAGGTGGTGGCTTGTGCATACTCATATGTCGACAAGTTTGTTTTACTATCTGATTATGTGATTATGTTTAAGTTTTATTCTTTCTTTTATATGATGTATATATAAATGTATATTGGTTTTACCGTTAACAGCCTTTATGGTTTATCTGATGCTCTTTTAAATCCCGATCTTCCTGAAGTTGATGAGTTGTATGATATGTAATACTCTTATTTTATCAGGATGCTGATAATCTATTTGAAATTTTGTTTTGCTTTTGTATTTTCTATCCTTGATACTCATTTAAAATGTTATTTGCATGCTTCAGAATCATGGCTCGAAGTTCTCCGTTTATTGATTAAAAATAAATAATATTACTAAGTGAATTTTTTCTACAGCAACATTATCTTTAGATATTTTCATTTAAATTATCCCTTTTAACTATTGTTTTAATTTCTTTTATTTATTTTATTAAAAAAAATCGGTTTTGAGAAATAATATTAGATAATTAAGTTTGATAAACATTTTCACTCGCGCATACCATGGAGTTCATAATGGCTGGATTGGTCTATGACATACATTCACGTCATGCTTCTGCGATGATCCGTGTCAAAGTCTTATGGGTTTATTTTGATAGAAATTGTCGGGGTGTAACTATGGAGTTCATATTATGTGATGTGTGGGTTAGTTTTAATTCTCTAATTACATTGATAGTCTTTTTACTAACGACTTAATTACATTACATTAATAGCAACTGTTCTGTTTTTCTTTTAGGGTTCTAAAATACAAGCTACTGTGGAACAATTTTTTCTATCATCTTTGTTGGTTATATTGTTGAAGGTGACTGACTGTAAGAAGATAGTTAGTTATTCTGTCCTCAAAAATAATGAATCTAATCGTGTGGCTTTTCATCGATTTAGATTATTTTTAACCAATCATACGTTAATTTCTAATGGTTCTTCTATCTATACATCCTTCAAACGTTTCTCTGAAATTCAACATCCATCGTTTTGCCGTTGTACTGTTGTTGGTAAGTATATTGTTGATTTGCTGTGAAATATTAAATTTTATTTCTTGTGTGATCTAAATCTTATGTTCTCTGTTTATTTAGAACTATATAGAGAGATTGAGGATTATTATTCTCTATAATATTTTAACGGAAATAGTGGACAGCGTTTCGTCTTTGTGCTCCGTGATAAAAAAAATTGCTTTGTGATCTTTTTATATATATACCAAATTGATTGTCGTGGAGTCTATTTTAATCATGATGTCTATATTGTTGGGGACGGACACTATGGTGAATTGGTTGGTCTGATCTTGTAGTAAGTATGTTTAATGGTTTCAATAATTTTGGTGGTCCTATACTGGTCGTTGTTCTAAAGTGGTGGCTTGTGCATAGTCCTATGTCCAAAACTTTGTTTTACTATTTAATTTTTTATTATGTTACAATTTTATTCTTTAAAAAAATAATGAATATATACATGTATATTAATTTATAGGTGGTTTTACAATTAACATTCGTCATGGTTTATCTCATGTACTTTTAAATCTCAATCTTCCTGAAACTGATGAGTTGCATGAGATGTAATACTCTTTATCTATTTGGATGTTGATTTCTTATATGAACTTTCGTTTTGTTTTAGTATTTTCTATGGTTGATACTCATTTAAAATGGTATGTGCATGCTTCAACATCATGTCTCAAAGATCTCCGTCTACTGATTAATAATATATATAATATTATTACGTCAATATTTCCTACAACATTATCTCTAGATATTTCCATTTAGATTATCCTTTGTTTTACTTTTATACCATTATTCTAATATTTTTTTGCATTTTTCTACAAAAATGTTTCGCTTTCGGAAAAAAATTATCGGATCAATAAGTTTCTTAAACCCTTTCATCTCCGTGCGTACCCCGCGGTCCACCGCTGGTTTATTATATAAATGAAATTTCATTACACCACGTACCAAAAATAAATAAAACCTTTAGACCAATTAAAGACAACCCCACAAAAAAAACACCATTCAAAATAAAAATTATACTTCGAATGAATTTGAAACGATAATAACATTTATTTAATACAAGATCCGAATATTTGTACATATATAGTCAAGTCGAACACAAGATTGTTTCCGCATCTAAACTTCGTTTAAGCGGTATTTAAGTAAAATTTGTGTGAGGTGATTCAAATGATAATTTTATTTCATATTTTCTAGTTTTATTTTCAATTTTCATTACATATTTTAAAATTTTCCTTAATTATGTCAGCATATTTCTATTAATTATACGTTATTGCTGAATTATAAAAATTTAATTAACTAGATAACTGATTATTTTACTTCTTTTCATTGTTAACTGGAAATTTTTTACGTTTTGCAGTTTTGTTTAAGTATAAAATACATCTAAAATTGGAGGAAATAATATTCTTATCAATAAGAAAAGTTTTAACTCCAAAATAGAGTGATGATTATATTTAAAGTAATATAAATATAAATCACTATTCTATTTTGGAGTTAGAAAGGTGTGAGAATGAAAAGTGAAAATTTAAATACTTCGAAGGTGTACTAAATCAGGATGAGGTGTTAGTAGCCGAAATGGCGAAAACAAAGTCCAAATCTCCTCGAATAAAAACCCAATTAAGAGAACAATCAATCTTGATTTTCAACTAAGAATCAGATTTGATGTTTCGAATCAAAAAGTGATTAAATCCCTAAGTCCCATCAAAGTGGGAACTGTAGTATATAAAATGAAAATGATCAACACCAAAATTCACCATTGACCATAACCAAAATCAATAATGATTAAAACAAAACCATCAATCAATATTTTAATTCCTTTCAGTTTGAGAGCGGGTGAGAATCTGCAGCCTAATTTTTGAAGCTCATACTTCGGTTCCCAGATGCCGGAAAGGCTTGACGCCGTTTTCCTTGGCCAAACTCAGACTGTTCCGTCGCACCAGTCCCCTTCTTCTTCTGACCTGCTGCAACATCTTTCTTTCCTCCTTGTCTTCCCTTGTTTCCTTCTCCAAATTTCACCTCTTTCCTTGCAGCTTCATAATCAAACGGCTCTATGTTTATAAACTCAGGCTGCTTTTGGGCCTTGTTGCTCTTATTCATGGAGTTAAAGCAATTCTCAAAGTTTGTGGACAACTCCGAGAGAGACATCGGTTCATCTTCCCCCTCAGCTTCCTTTGCATCAGCATTTTCTAATAGTATAACATCGCCTGTCTCGGAACCAGACACTTGGGACTTTGAAACTCTACCAGAAATACCAACGATTTCCGAGGCTTCTTCTGAATCTTCCTTGGAAACAGAGGCTGGCATAGTAGTGGAGACCTCTTCAGGCTTCCCATGAACCTTTGGAGATGTTCCAGTAGCTGACTTTGCGTCAGAACTTTTGTCGGTGAAAGAATGGAATGACAGGTTTACAGATGATCTTATCTGTTCGAGCTTCACTTCTTCCTTCACCTGAAAACAAATTTTGTCAATCATTCTGCAACCAAAATAAGCTCTTGAGTTCTCTCACTTAAACAAACTCACCTTCTCATCAGTTCGAGATTTCTTCTTCGAGCCTGCATTTCCCAGTAATGCTCCTAAACCACTGCTTGGTTTCTTAGAGATCCGAACAGACCCAGAACCCTAATAAAAACCAGACAGAGGTATTTGTGAGTTCGGCATGGATAATAAAGAGTACTGCTACTACCAACCAAATGAAATATATAGGTGTCACCTTAGCTGAACCAAACAAGCCGGCGCCTAAACCTCTCCCTTCATTAGTATTTTCTGCAACCGTAATTGGGCCCCTGGTATTACTCTCAACATGCATGGAATTCTCCTTCAAACTCGGAGAAGCTACTACTTCTGTGTACACGTCTCTCTTCTCAATAATTGGTTCAATATTCTTATCCATAACCTACACAGTAAGAGAAATCCATATTTGAAACAGACACGGAGAATAGAGCAACAGGCAGCACATGCACTATGAGTTCCAGCTATTAGGTGAGGTTTCAGAACTACAAAGTTGGATTTACAATTAAGCCCTTGAAATTAAATAATCACAACTCAAGGCGCTGAATTTTTTTCCAGGTTGAGTAGCACAGGATTTTAATACCTTAATCGGCTTTCAATTAGCTTATACACCTCAACCGAAACCTTACAGTTACAATTAAATAAAACAGAAAGAGACAAGAAAATAAACCAATAGAGATATCTTACAGTTACAGGAGACACATCTCTCAAAGATAGAGCAGCAGACTCAAATGCTGCATAATTTTGCATTGCTTGCCTGATGACACTGACCACCGAATCAACATTACGCTCGATATAAGGATGCTTTGACTTCAACATCCGACGCAATTTGCTAACACTAACCGGCATCTCTTTGGCTATTATGACAGCAACATTAGACCAAGTTAGGAATTGCTAAATTAATCCACTCACTGGTAGATGGTAAAACTGAACACTCAGCTATATACCTATTTCAAGAAGAACTTTGTTTGGTAATACATAACCAGTGCTTTCATCCTCTGCACGTGCAATGAAATCACGCCATTCACAGAGCCCCTAAAAGAAAGAAAGTTTTAAAGTGAGCTCCATATAGTATGAGAAAATCAGAGTAAAGATGCATCATACGAGAACATCATACCGCAACAATGGCAAGTTGAGCTGCATTGAAACCCGCTGCCTGAAGCCTATACAAAATGATGATAAATATAATACTTGTGCTTACAGTAAGCCCATTCACGAAGTAATTTTAGCCAATGAAACAACAAACTGATTAACAGGTTTTATCAACAAGTGCATACACCTTGTCAGCTGAAACAAAACTTAAGTATGTAGATTCTCTCAAGAAAAAGTAACATACCCATAGACGTGAAGATATGAATTCTCCGTCAATAGCTCTTTTTCATAGAGTTGTGTGCACACATCGTAACTGCGCTTGTAGACCTGTAAGAAACAGTAAGTCAAAACTATGAGGAAGAAAAAGTGTATTCTTTTTGGGCTATACATCCACTGAATGTAACAGAATCAAAGATGTTAACAAGTCAAAGGAGCTGCATCCCCAGTTCTAGACAAATGTGAATGCCAATAACCACAATGAGTTCCCAAAATGTGTGGTAGGAAGTTCTTTTTCGCATGTGCTTAGAAAAGACAATTCAGCCAGAGAACTACTTTATGCATGATGGATGCCTTTCATAGTTGCTTTCAAAAGAGTATAAGAGAGTAAAAACCTAGAAAATCACCTAGCTAGGGCAGCTAATATACAATAAGAACACTTAAAATCTAATTAGTGTACGGTACAGCAAAACCCACCAATTATCTAGTACTGAGCAGTTCCTCCAATTTTGAAAACCTAGAGAATCACTTAGGTTAGGAAGCTAATACAATAAGAACATGATACAAGACAGCTTCAAATCTATCAGAACACTGAAAATCTACCTAGCCTAAAAGAAAACAATTAAACATAACCCACCAAACACACTTGGCCACAAATCATTTTCCACAAACAATGATATGCCATCAAGTTTCTTAAGCCACAAGAATTCCTACTTGGCCAGTGTGGAAACAAACAGAAAGATAGTAATAACAAAGCAGACACAACGAAAGACAATTTATCATGCAGACACCAACATGCAGAAGAATATTATACTTGTCAGCATAGTTTATGGATGACTACCTCAAGTAGAGGAGAGACAGTATGCTCATCATCCTTTGCCATTCTTTGCAGTTCTAGTCTGATTACATCATATATGTACAAAAGATAGTGGGTATCTTCTCTTGCATATCTGCAGTAAAATAAAAAATTGAGAGCTCAAGTCAACTGATGCCAGAACAGTAGTGAGACACAGGACAGAGAAGATTGACCTTGTCATTTCCTCTGGAAGGGGTCTTATTCTCCAGTCTGCGGTTTGGTATCTGCAGCAATAAACAAAACAAAAATGGAAAGACGAGTAAGGGATGAAAGTGAAGAAATTTTAAAAAATCCAGATAGGACTAGTACTCACTCTTTATTTGCAGTAACTCCACAAAAATGCTGCAAAAGAAACTCCAGGCTATTTCTCTCCAAATTTAGTACCCTTGAAGCCTGAAATAAACATAACCTTCCTACTTAAAACCTTAAATAATTAAGATGCTTTCACAGTGTGCTTCTTGCCACAATATGAGATTCAAAGCTTTTTCACTAAACCTAACAAAAGTTGCTACTACCAGTCAAGAGGGTGTCTGAAGTATCTGCTAAAAGGACAAGTAAAAATTCACTGTTGTGCAAATTGTTGTCAGTTATCACGTTGATGGTATAGTTAACAAAAACCATCCTCAAACTAGCCAAGTCCTATGTAGTTTGTAAGGAAAAAAGATCTGGTTTCCATTTCCAGGCATAGAGGAAAAGAAAGGAAGAATGCGGGATACATAATTCAAATACCAACAAGTTGCCATCATTCCTCTTCCATGTAACAGAAGGTATTATGGAAAAGGGATCTCTTATGTTTTAAAGGATATATCACAGGAAAAAAAAAAAAAAAAAACATCGCTGAAACAAAATCAAACCTGTCCTGTGTCAAAGAGATTGCAGACATATATGCCAAAGTCCCGTTGAAGCCAAATAATATCTCTATCAGCTCCATGCATTACCTAATTAAATAAACCGATTTCAGTGTAGAGAACATATATTTTAGACCTCATATAAAGGAAAATTAATGAATCCCAGGAAAAACCTTTTTCTTCTTAGGGTCTTTGAATATCTCCCTTAGGTAAGGACCAATGTGAACACGAAGCTTAAATGTATCAACTATATAATCCTCTGTTCTTGTGGAAATTTGCATCAAGCATGTCAATCCTTGAAAAGATCGATACTGATTATGCTCCAGATCAACCTAAACATAGCAAACAAAACAACTTTAAGAGAAACGTAGAGGAATAAATCAACCTAGGAAACTCAAAGTTAGAGTTGATTTGTGCCTATCTAATCATATAGAGAATGGAGAAACTTTATATTCTCCAAATCAAAATGCTGAAATAACTATAACCTTGGTAGTTCAGTATTAATTTTAAGAGACTCTGTAAAAGTGAATGACCAAGTAACAAGCTATTACATAATACTGATAGATTTATCAAATTTCTTACTCCTTCTACCAAGAGACATATGGTCAAACAATGCACTGCAAATTGGACTAAAAAAGAGAAAAAATATATATTTACCGCAAACTCTTCGACACTACGCAATTTAGCAACTAGTTCTTTCAGATCTTTCACATCTTGAACAAACTTGAATGGAGTCTCTTCCAATGGAAGGGGCCTAACAGGTTCCATCTCGTTTACATCTTTGTCAACGAAGTCAATCACTGAAAGTTTCTCCTGCATAATATTATAAACATATTAAAAGAGTAGAAAAACCCCACATGCAGACAGCCAAAAAAGAAACCTAAGAAAAATAAGAGCATATCTATTCCCACGCTACCTTTTCATCAATAAAATACCAAGCTTGCAGAATCCAGAGTCTTAATAAACCAGTTCAGAAAACAGGTAGTGCTAACCAAAATACTACACTATCGACAGCACAGAGAAGGTTTCTTAAGATTACTTCACTACACTCAAAAGGAAATTCTCTCATTCTACATTATATTAGTAGCATCCTCCCTAATTTTGAATTTACGTGAGCTAATGTTCATATAAAGTCTAACTCTTTCAAAAGTTCAAACCATATTTCCAAAACATCTAAACAAATAATTCTGAAAACGCAAAAGACTAACCAATGGATGCATAGCCCGCTGACCATCCTCGCTTCTCTCCAACCAAACATGCTCGAACGGTTTATTAGCATTGTTCACCAATATGTTATACTCTTCCTGAGGCTTCTTTATAGTCGGTACATGGAAAGGAACTTTAGCTTTACCAGATGAACTCTTATCCCTCTCAGCAACCTTAACATCAATCACAGAACCACCAGAGCCACCGGAGCCACCAATTACATTACCAAACGGTTTTTTCTTCTTCCCATAGACCATTTGAAACCCATCATCTCCATTATAAGCCAAAGGCCGACCAATTTCTTCCTCTTTCTTCCGAAACTTATTAAACTCATCAAGAGAAACATCAAATCTCTCAATAAATTCATCATTCACATTACAAAGCCAATCCTCTGCATCATCATCATCAACATCGCCAGGGAACTTCATCGATTTCCCCCAAACCTGGTTAGATTCACCGATCGTTTGAAGAACTGATTGCGAGCTTCCAGCTATTTCATCAATAGGACGCTTGAACTCGTCGAAGTTGTAGTAAAAATGAAAATCTCTACTCGACGGAATCATACGAGAAGACGATGAGAGTTTCGAGAGGGTCGTAGAGAAAGAACCATCGACTAATGCTTCCAGAGACTTCACCTTCCAGGAAAGTGTTGATTCGTCGACGTCCATGTTGCCATCGCTCATTCTCGGCTCGAGAAAGAGAGATCAATCAGAAATTGTGTTTGTAGGGTATCTCTGGCTTGGCTAGGGTTTTAGGAACCACCATTGAACGAGAGTGCTGTGGAGCTATATTTTAATTTCACTTAGGGCAAGAACGTAACTTCGTCGTAGACCAATAATCCCATATTTGGTTTAGGACAATCCGGTATCGAATTATCAAAGGCTCCGTTTCTACTAGAGTCTTTCAAATCCTAACCACCATCATCGTCATATCCACTATGAAATAACATAAGATAATAATTAAACAACAAAAGTTATCAAAATTGAAATTATCATCTTCTAATATAATGTAAAGGAGTATAAAAAAAATAAACAACAACAATAGTCAATAGCTATCAGTGCCTTCAAAAATCAAATTTGTATAGTATTTGTGGTTTTAAATTATAATTGTTTTCTTTTTGTTAAATGTCAAGAATATGAACGTTGTTTCATATTTCTGGTTTGATTTCTAAATCTGGATTGTGGATATAACTCTGTTATGCGAACTTTTGCTAATATAATCTTTTTAATTGAAATAACATCTTGTGGTTTCTGAAATCTAATTTCTTAGATTATATTTTCACAGCCGCAATGTTCTCCTCTACCTCCAAATTTCATTAAAACTCTAATTATATAACTAACAAATTTGTATTTTTTAGATCTTTAAGGATATGAGGTTACTGGTTACACAATGAAGAAATTCAAGTTCAAATAAATGTCCCAAAACAATGGATAACCAAGACTGCATTAGGACGTAAAAGGATATTTCTGTCCAAAATGATGTCATCATCAAAAACCATGTTAATATTTTATACAGAAAAAATCATGTTACTTCTTTTTAATCTTCATAAAGTTTTTTTCTGATTTCAAACCTTCATAAAGTTGTCATGTTTCATCTTGGATATTAAACTTCTTTTGAAACTTTTCTTTGTGATCTATGCTTACATCTAATGTTAGTGGTTGCATGCCACAAGAATTTGGTATCTGAACCTGCTAATCATTTTAGATAATATATAAAAATTGGTAATTAGCAAAAAACTTCATTCTTATGTGACTGATTACTTTGCCAATAACAATGAAAAAAATGTCAAAAAAAACTTCGACTTTCAAAATGGACGTTTAAACTCTGGATTTTCAAAATGCCGTTTTAACGCTAAACTTGTGAATTAACTTTTAAATAAATACCAAACTTTTGTTGACCAGCCCATAATAAACATGTCGTTAAGTAAACTAACAGAACCTTATTACGGAATTACCAAAACCGTTAACACCTCCGTCATCTCAAAACGACATCGTTTCTGTTATGCGTAAAACGACGTCGTTTAGCGTTTTTATTCATTCAAACATCCGATTCTGTAAAACGACGTCGTTTTAGCCTGTCTTAAAATGATGTCGTTTTACAGAATCGGACACAGAAAAAAAGAAATCGTGATATATTATAATTTGAATTTTTATAAATAAACATATATTACTCAATCAATAATATATATATATATATATATATATATTCAACGTTCCACATCGGTAGAGATGCCAAATAGATTGTTACCTGCATGATATATACAAGTAAATCCGACATAAGACTTTGTTGACCACGAATATATCAGACTTTGTCCGCGAATTGGTGGATCGGTCTGCAAACTACTAAATTTTTATAAACATAAGTAAATTCTATACAAAAATTAATAATTGTATATAGCTAATGAAAATAATATATGATATATTTGAAAATATAAGTTTTATGATTAGAATATTTATAAAAAAGAGAGTATTAAAAATATTTATATTAAAAAAATTATTTATTTTATAATTTTTTTATTTAAGTAAATAGTCTAATTTTCGGGGCATCTCGCTATCATGTGAACATAATTAGACACATTTAGACATAAGAGCTACTTACAAATATTTAAAATAGAAATATAGGTTAACTAAGCAATAAGACTAACATTTTATAATTTGATGAAGTTAAAATTACATATAAATAAAAGAGAAAATAAATATATAAACAAAATGAACAAAATATAAAAAATTATAAATTATATAGAAAATTGAATAAAAATTATTAAATAATAAAATATAAATATTTTTTATAATGATTAAGAAAACATTGATCTGCGGTATACTGCAGATTAAACTCGTTTTATCAATAAATGTTGACGACAAGAGAAAAAGAAAAAATCAGACAAATGAAAAAAAAAGAAAAAAAAAAAAAAGTCGCATTTGATTCCACCATTTAGCAGCTACGCTAGTACGGGATCTCTTACTCGGGCTCGGATGCTCAGTCTCAGTTGAAGCAAATCCCCAAATCAAGCAATCATCTCTCAAAACTTAAGTCTCAGTGATTACGATGGAGACGGAGCTGGAGCCGAGGGTGAAATCACTTCCTTTCAAGGTCAAGGCCATGTCGCGCGAGTCGTCTTCACAAAAGGCAGCTCAGGTGCTCGAGCCAGACCTTCGTTCCCACTGGTCCACTGGGACCAACACCAAGGAATGGATATTGCTTGAGCTCTCGGTATTCTCGAATTCCCCTATCTCTCTGTTCATTGACTTCTTAGGACTAAGTGTTGACTGATCCAAATTTTGATTGATTGACTTCTTAGAACACTTGCGTTGTTTGCTTGAGAAATCTTGAGTTTTCTTGCTATAGGTGCTTAGTCTTGGAGATCTCACCGTATAAGATAAGATTATTATAGCATCTGTTAGGATCGTCAATTTCTTTTATAGAAGGCGAGGTTTTAGTTGAATGTATGTTAGTTTTGTTTGACTTTATAGTGGAGGTGAAGAAGTGTCACATTAGAGTAAGGGGAAAAAGAGAAGACTACCAATGGGTAAAAGCAAAATGACCAGAGAGTGTAGTGTACAAGAACAAGTAGTACTGGTTATCTTGTAAAGAGATGATATAGCTAGGGACTTTAATTTTGATGGAAACAATGTTTAATTTATGGGCGTTCCAGTGTCTGTATCTTGTTTTCCTCTATTAGAATCAAGTCATTCGATGCCCGTATTCTTTGACTTTAGGTTGACCTTAAAATGTACTTTCGTCGTCTTAGTAACTATTATCAAAGATACTTTGTTCTAGTCTTGATCATCAACAACTGTGTATTTTGTTCTACTTCTGTTATTTAAGCATTTCTATTTTTTTAAATAACAGTGAAAAATAGACAAAGAATAAAGCATTCCAGAGAAAAAGCTAAAGAAGCCATGGCTTTTTTTGCTAATATCCTCATTTTTTCTAGATAGCAATCTAGTTTCTATACGAATTCCCGAAGTTTGTCGTTCAACCTGTCATCTATATTACATAAATTTGTCCCATGGCTGTTTTCGCTTGTATACAAGTCTGCATGTGTAACTAGCACATGAAAATAATTAGCTACAACCTTTTTTTTTTTTTCTATTTGCAGGAACCAAGTTTGTTATCACGCATAAGGATATACAACAAGTCTGTTCTTGAATGGGAAATAGCAGTTGGTTTACAATACAAGGTTGGATTCCTGCTGATGATAGTTGTTGATGATTTGATACGTCTTCATTGCTTCTTAACCATTTCTAGAAATTGCGACATACATAACCTTCTATTCATAGGGCAGAATCTGAGCGGTTATGAGGTTTTAAAAAAACTCTGTAGTTTGAAGCGCATTTACCAATTCAAAATATTTTATTAACATAAATTCTTCTTTCATGTTTCTTTATCCTATAAAAATTTGATGTAGTTCTATTTTCTATCCATGTAAGGCAATTTTATTTGTTTAATTTTTGCTCAAACGCCTTGTACGTTGTAGTGATGGCTTCTCTTTATCAGCCAGAAGCATTTGTGAAGGTCCGCCCTCGCTGTGAAGCACCTCGACGCGATATGGTTTATCCACTGAACTACTCTCCGTGTCGTTATGTTCGAATTTCTTGCCTACGGGGCAACCCAATTGCCATATTTTTCATCCAAGTAAGTCTTAGGATTGGGAGGTATATATGATGTACAACACTTTTGAATGGCTCATCTGTATAAAGGATGATGAGAATCCTAGGCGGGAACATAAAACAATAGGTTGTTACTGGCAGCTAGAATTGTATTTGAGCATTATATTTTTTGGATGCGGTGTTCTAGAACACTTTTAGACAGTTCTTAATATAGGGACCAATTTATTCTGTATTGTTTCTCCTGTTATAATAAAATAATCTTCATTGATCAAAAACCTTGACATATTATGTAAATATGACGAACTTTAGTTTAATTGAAGCTGACCATGATGAGTTCAACTTGGAAATTTATTTTATGGCTTTAGAGGCTGAACTCAGAGTATTTCTCTTGGCTTTTTGCAGGTCAAGTTTTGTTCTTGTTGTTTTGCCTTAGTGGATGTTTAATGGATTAAATGCCACTCTATTCTTCTTAAATTCTTATATTCTTTAGGCTTTTCCATTTCGCTTTTAAAGTACCTGTAATTCCGTATTGTTAGTTTATTATGTCTCTTCCTAAAATTCATTTCTTGCTCACTCTTGTGTAGCTTATCGGGATATCAGTTCCTGGTCTGGAACCAGAATTTCAGCCTGTTGTTGATCATCTGCTTCCACATATTGTCGCACATAAGCTAGATGCTCGTGATTTGTATATTCAGGTGCTCAGCTTTCTTTCATGTAACATTTTCTTTTGTATTCTGTAGATATTGCAATTATATGCATGGTTCATTTTGACACTTTCTATTTGTAGTTTCTTCAAGACATGACAAGGCGGTTGCGTGCATTTCTTCCTCAACTTGAGGTTACTAGAATCTTTTATTGACTAAGATGATGTTTCACTTTCTACTGGCTTGGGAGACGAGAATGTCTTTCTTATCTCTGCATACGATGGTGTTTTTTATTTCACAGGCAGACGTTTCCAGCTTTCAAGATGACGTTGACTTTAATCTCCATTTCCTTGCCATGCTTACCGGCCCCTTTTACCCAATACTCCAGTTTCTAAGCGAGAGGTTTGTGTCTCTACTACACTTGAATTTTATTATGTTAGTGCAAATGTATATTCATGGTATAATAGGAATTGGATATGTCTACCAATGAGTGTAATATTTCTAAATGAGAGGTCTTTATTCTCTTTTTCCTTTGGCTACATTCCTTGGGGACTGCCTTTCCTTAATTATTCAGGCGTGGTAGACATGCTTTCCTTGTTTTCTAACTGAAAAAGGATAATTAGTACATTGAACTTTCTTCCTTGGGTGAAAATTCCAACTTATTTTGGTAGGTTTCTTTCTGAAACTTGAAAAACCGACTAGGAGCATTTGAAGTCTGTCCTTAGATTGAAGTGCCAACTTGTTTATTAAGTTAACTTTATCTTTAAGTCTCCCCCATATTGGGTGATAGTGATGTCTTTTGCCTTAACGTTCCAGAGAAATCACAAGAACTTCGACCACCAGTGTTGTTACCGTCTCTTCTAACTTTGAGGTATTTATGTTCTTGCTATCTCTTACCGGTAGTTGTAATTCTCTCTTTATTTCTTGGTATACTCATTTTTATTTAGTAAACAAGTTTAACCTTTTCACTGTTTCTGAAACCTAGTATAAGTCAGCATGGATCTTTGCATAAAAATTTATGCCCAATTCGGGCTTTATAACAATTTTAATTTTCACCTCATCGCTTTTTTTCTTTCAGTTTTCTGTCAATATTTTTGTTTAGTATGTATAAGATCTGTAGTCAATTGTTTCAACGCTCACATGGCATTAATAAAGACCTCAACTCCTGATTTCTGTTTAGAAATAAATGATTTGCTTTCTCTTATTCTCTCGTTTATGTAATGCCAGCCTAGAAGGCCACGTGGCCCTTCATCTGTCACTTTCTCTGCATCCAGTTCAGCTGCATTTTGGCCAAATGCCATCTTTTTGCTTCTGAGAAAGGCGTTAAAAGATACTCATCTGGGAATTGTTTGTAGAATGGTGATGTACTTTACACTTCGGTATTTTTCTAGCTGCAGAAAATGTTTTGGTCTCCAAAACTCACCTTATGTATGTCCCTATATATACAGGGTTCCAAAATTCTAGAGAAGCTTAATGAGTCTACATTGCAAGAAGAATCATCTGATGCTGGAGACACTTCTAAATTGGACGAGAAAACATCAAAATCGGAACCATCTTCTCCCAAAGATGAAACTGATTATTCAAGTCTGTTTGGAGAAAAGAATAGCGTGCTCGCCTCTGAATTTAACTGTTGCATTATGAATATCAATGTTTTAGACATGTCTGCGGTGGAGGAAGGAATTCTGCATGTTCTGTTTTCTTGTGCTGCACAGGTTAATTATGTTCGCTTTCTCTGATTCAAATAGCATCTGCTTTAAGAAGTTAACAGTGGTAAATTTTTTTGTAGCCTACACTCTGCCGTATATTATCTGAAAACCCGTCAAACTTCTGCCTTTCACTACCGCTCGTGCAAGCCTTATTGCCAGGTGGTGACTTTAAATAGCCCTACTTCTTCTATCAATATATTTGGCCTTTTCTTGATACATGCAGAAAATATTGGAAAATTGTGTATTAACTTGAAATATTATCCTTCAATGGTTGAGTCTCCTTATTCTCTGCATGCATCATATTGTTTCTTCCTTGAAAATATTCAATATATGTGCCAAAGGTCCGATATGAATGCCCCATTACCCAAGAGTGTGTCTTGAACTGGAGGCCTCCAAGAGATCTACCACTCTTGGGGGCATCAAGTTTTGTTGCTCCAGTTTGTATTAAGCTTCACCGATTTGGACACGTTTTCTTTTTCTTTTTCTTACCTGCTTTCCTTTATGTGGGATAGCACTTCGTCCATATGGAAGCAGCTCATTTGATCACATAAATGATTTTTCACTATGGGGGCAAGCTTATGTTCAGCAGGCTTTATCACAGGTTACCTTATGATTTACTGTGTCTTATAAATTCCGTTTATATTTCATTCTGATTATTTAAATTGTTTTGGTTACAGATTGTTCTGATGTCATCTTCACCATTGTACCATCCGCTACTTAATGCTTGTGCTGGCTACCTGTCATCTTATTCGCAGTCTCATGTCAGTTCATTAGTTTCCTACATACTTACTGCTGTAGTGTTTCTGAAAAACCTGTAGAACAGCATACTTATCACTGTATTTTTGACTAACATTTACTTCCTGGTGACACTTCACGGTTGCATTGAAGTATGTTTACAGTAAATTGGCTGTAGATGCACGTATATAGAGTAAACCTTTATTAGCTAGCAATAGAGCTGTACTGTCTAAGGCATTTTCCTTTGCTCTATACATGTTTATATATGGCTTCTTAAATTTTTCAAAACAGTTTGTTAACGCTTAAGAAAAGTTACTTTTTTCACTGGATTCCGTAAGGTCTTACATACCTAGAATATCTTCTTAGCAGCCAAACTTCCTTGGATATCTCGTAGGGTTGTGTAAAATATAGTGCAGCATAGGCCTTGAACACGACTGATACTTCTGTTGAATGCAAATAATCTGCTGTGTAAGAGCTGGTCAAATTAGTCTTTTGAAACGTGTAATCAAGGAAGTGTTGAAAATTTTATGCAGGCTAAGGCGGCATGCCTTCTAATTGATCTTTGTTCTTCCGTTTTAGCTTCTTGGACAGCACAAGTGATTGCAAAGGTTCAGATGAAGCACTTTAAATTACAGTCCATGTAGATGTTCTTATTCATTAGTATCATTGTGTATGTATATACCTTAACATGTTCTCAGACTTAAATTTCTTCTCCTTTACAGGTTGATCTAAGTATAGAGCTTTTAGAAGATCTTTTGGGTACACTTCAGGTTTGTTTACTAACTTTCTATGTGTCTCAGTTTGCTTTTTGGCATGGGTAAGGTCTGCTATGGAATTGTTGTTGTTTACGAGTTGAGATCACTAAAATAGTATTACTTTTGAAGAAAAAAGTGACACTAGAGTTGGCAGCCTAAAACACGCACATCCGCATAGATCGTCATAATGTTTATGGGATTGTCTTCTTTGAATATGCTCTCACCCTTTTCAGTCAATCGTTAGATTATGATGTTACTGGCACTTTTGCAGGGTGCTCGCCAATCAATAGCTTCTGCTCATGCTGCAATCAAATACATTGTGCTTGCTCTGTCTGGTCATATGGACAATATTTTAGAGAAGTATAAGGTATTATAAACTATTTAAGTTTTAACCTTGTGTATTGTCTTATTTATGCTTCAACTCCTCGTTTCATCTTTGCGAATTTGGAAAAGAGGAAACTAACAAGAAAATATCAGGGGTAAAACATGTGATGTAAATTTTTTATGCAGTTCTTTTCCTTTGTAGTGAAGTTATTCATCTTAGTCTCCCTATCCTGCATTTTACAGGAAGTTAAGCACAAAATTCTTTTCCTCTTGGAGATGTTGGAGCCTTTTCTGGTTCCTGCTATGTCTCCAGTTAAGGGTGGAATAGTTTTTGGTGACTCCACTTTTACTAAGAAACAAGAGGAGAATTGCGCTATGGCCCTTGATATCATCCGTATTGCGGTGGGAAAACCAGCCGTTCTCCCTTCCCTTGAAACGGAATGGCGACATGGTTCAGTGAGTCCTAGGTATGACTTGCATCCGACTTGGCAGTTTTTGTAGGTTACCAAATATTCTTCCTTAATATAGCAGGAAACCAATGAGACATTCAATTTTTTGGAGACAATTAGACTATGTTGAAAATGATATCCATACCAGTATTCCAAACTGTCACCAACACCTTTTTTTTAGAAGCTGACCCTTTGTAGGCCTACCACTTCATTCTTTTTTTTTTTTTTTTGGTCTATATTTTCTTCCTAGACTAGTGGAGTTTGCTTTTCTGTGGTTATTCATGGTTATAATATTTACTCATCTTTGTGGAAGTTTGAAGAAGCCATGCATAACCTGTTTTTAAAATGGAAAAAGTAGAAGAGGCTGATTATTAAGACTTTTTGATTGTGATCAGCAGAGATGACTGTTTAAGATCAAATGCTTTAATGTAGCATATTAAAATTTCTTATAAGCAGCTCACTTGTTTTTTCCATGATTTCTCTGTTTATTATTCGGCTATGCGTTATTTATATGATCAGTAGACCATAATCTGGTACTAGTAAATAGTCAGTCAAGCTTTTGGTGCCCAGAGCTATACTACTTTTTATATATCAGATTCCTAACAGTTATATGGTACATTTTACAGTGTCCTCCTCTCGATACTTGATCCTCAGTTAGATTTACCATCTGGAATTGATCTTTGCAAGCCTGCCAGTAAAAGCATGGAGTTTGAGTCATCCTCTACATCAAAGGTTCCCCGCCAAGTAAGACCTACAAAATCTCCTAAGAAAGTTGATACTGACATTAGTAGAGATGTTTCGGATTCTACAATCAAGATTGATGTTTATGACGATGTTAGACTCTTTTTTGCTCCCCAAGATCTTCGGAGTTTGTCATTGAAAAATACTAGTTTTAGTTGCAACGAAGCTGTCAGCGATGTAGTGCATGAAAAGAAAGATGATGACGAAAATTTTACCTTCTTACCTCCAAGTGGGTTAGTGTTGGATTCTGCTCTTGGTAATAAGCTTTTGAACCTGCAAGCTGACTCTCTTCAACTTGAGAACATTCAAGACTGTGAGAACAAGGCGTCTGAATTCAAGCGTTTGGCCCATGAGTTACAAGCGCATGATTCCATTTCTAGCGAAGGTCATGCTGCTGCAGTAGATGCTTTGCTCTCTGCTGCAGAGTGCTATGTGAATCCCTTTTTTCTGAAATCCGTTAGGGACAGTTCAAGTTTTGTAAAGAAGTTTGAGATGATCAAAGCTCAAAACCAGAAAGAGGTTAAGCCAAGGACGGGTTCCGAGAAGAAACATGTGAACAGTGAAACAATTGCTAAGCTTGAAAGACAAAGAGATGTAATCGTTTTTCAGATTCTGCTTGAGGCTGCAGAGTTAGACAGAAAATTCAAGGTGAAGCTGTCAACCAAAGAAATGTACAGTTCTATCGGAGTGTGTGATGAACATGTTATTGATCTATCTCCCAGTGATATGATATCTCTGGATGCGATCAGTCTGGTTAGGCAAAACCAAGCTCTGCTATGTAATTTTCTTATTCAACGACTCCTGAAGGATCAGCATTCCCATCATGAAACTCTTATGCATTGCTTGGTGTTTCTCCTGCGTTCTGCCACTAAGCTATTCTGTCCACCTGAAGATGTGATTCATATCATATTACAATCAGCAGATTACCTCAATGTGATGCTAACATCTATTCATCATCATCTCAAGGAAGGGAATTATCGGTTAAAACCAGAAAAAAATGTTCTGATTCAACGCCGCTGGCTGCTGCTGCAGAAATTGGTTATTGCTTCTAGTGGAAGGGATGGCGACTCTGATTCTGCAGAAAATATTGATAACTGTTTTTTGCATCAAAGTTTTATTCCATCCACAACTTGGGTGCAGAGAATATCATCACTTTCCCACTCTAGTTCAGCCGTTGTTCGTTTCTTGGGTTGGATGGCAGTATCTCGTATCGCGAAACAGTTCATTAGTGATAGAATTTACCTTGTGTCTGATCTGTCCGAGTTAACTGGTTTATTATCAATTTTTTCTGATGAGCTCGCTGTAGTACATAAATATACTGATCCAGAAACTGGTAATAAGAACAGAGATTTTACCCGTCAAAAAGAGTCATCTTGGGAAGCTTCTGAACATAGTGATTTTCAAGTCCTATACCCGTATCTTGGTATCTTTTTTCCGCAGATGAAGAAACAATTCGAAGTCTTTGGAGAAGTCATTTTAGAAGCTGTCAGTTTGCAACTGAGATTGCTTTCTTCAGCAGCGTTGCCTGACATCTTGTGCTGGTTTTCTGATTTGTGTTCATGGCCTTTTTCTGACAAAGAAGAAATTGATAAGATGAATTCTGATTTTTTCAAAGGTTATGTTGGGAGAAATACCAAAGCAGTAATCCTATATATATTGGAAAGTATTGTGAAAGCACACATGGAAGCTATGGTTCTGGAGATACCTCGAGTGGTGCAAGTGTTAGTATCACTTTGCAAGGCCTCATATTGTGATGTTGCATTTCTCAACTCTATGCTGCTTGTGCTGAGACCGATTATAACACATGCGTTACAAAAAGCGTCATCTGTGGAAAAATTAACGGCTGATGAGACTTGTCTTGATTTTGAGACATTGTGTTTCGAGGAGCTTTTCAAGTGTATCAGACAGAGGGATGAGAATCAGAATACTTGCATGGGAAAAACAGCCACTATGTCTCGGTCTATATTTGTTCTAGCTTCTATTTTACCAGATCTAACCTTCCAAAGCAAACGGGCCTTCTTGCAGTCTTTAATGCAGTGGACTCACTTTCCTGACTTTGAGCCAACATCTTCCTTGCATGATTATCTCTGTGCTTTTCAAGCCGTCTTAGACAGTTGCAAAATTTTTAAAGTGCAGATTTTACAGGCATTTGGTTGCCTCCCCCTTCAGTTTCCAGGTATTTCAGGTCCTCAAACAGTCAGTGACAAGAACCGTCTCAGAAGACCATTGTTTCTTAAGGAAATCATACAGAATCCATCCAATGTTTCTGGTAGTGTATATATTAGCAAAGATGATGCTTTTGTTCCAAACCAAAATGTTAAACTACTTTCAAGTGAGGTCGAGGAATTTACCAAGGACTTGGAGGAATTAATTGTCCGTCTCCTAGTGACTCTTGAAAAATGTTGGAGTCTTCATCGTCAACTGTCTAAGAAGCTCACTGATACCTCAGCCGAATGTTTTGTGTACTTGAGATGCTTGGCTTCAGCATTTCCTGTATCTCAGAATTGTGAAGAAGGCAATAATGAAAACCTTGAGTCCGACTGGTTGTTGAAGCATTGGAAAAAAAGTCTGGAAGGACTTGCTGAAAGAATTCTTATTCTTCAAGAGAACCACTGCTGGGATGTTGCATCGACTATCCTTGACTGCTTGCTTGGGTCTCCTCCATGTTTCCAGCTCAACAATGTCACTAATTATATTTGCTCTGCCATAAGAAAGAATGTATATTCCGCTCCCAGACTTTTATTGCGTGTCCAGTCTGATGAGTGGTTGTCATTGTTGTTTGAAAGGGTGGCCCATGGACTCTGTGAGAATGATGTTTCACCATTGGCTGATTTGTTTTGTGCCATGTTGGATCATCCTGAACCTGAGCAGCGACTGATAGGCCTCCGCCATTTATGTAAGCTGCTCGGAAAAGATATGGATGATGAAGTAGCTGTAAATTCTTCGATACTCTGCAATAAACCTCTGGGAATTGTTAGTTCTGTACCACAGCCAACATTGTCACTTTTGGTTGGGAGTACATGGGATTCTGTTGTTCTAAGGGCATCATCGGATACATCAATGTCAATACGGACTTGTGCTATGGCACTTCTAGTAGATTTTATCCCTTATGCTAGCCAAAATCTGCTACAAACATTTCTTTGCGCATCTGATAGCATCCTCCATTGCTTGGGAAAGGTTGGAGGATCACTGGGGGAAGGACCACTGGTGAGGCTCTCATTAGCAATTATTGCTAGCTGTTGTCTTTACTGTTCAAGTGAAGATCTGTCATTAATTCATCAAAGTATTTGGAAAAGCATTGAGGTTCTAGCTTCCTCAAAAACTGGTAAGACAACCTTTTCATTGCCAGCATGCTACGTTTCTGATGCACATTTTCCTTACAAAGGTTAAGTTTTCTTTTCTGTTTCATGAATAGATGGCAGATTGGGGATAGTAGAAACAAAAGCTTGCCAACTCTTGTGCAGATTTAGGAATGGAGAAAATGAAGCAAGAGAGGTACAAGTCCATTGTATGAGCTTATGCGTATGCTGGGGCTGTTTCTTTCATTAAAGAATCTACTCTCTTAAGAAAATTGTGTTTTTTTTTGGTGCCAAAGGTCCTCAAAGAGGTGGTTTCTTCTAGTTCTGAAGTTAAAGGCAATCCTGATTTTGGGTCTACACGTCAATCAATTCTTGAGGTTTGTAATGCTATGAATAGTCTGCAAGTGCAACCATATGAGAAAATGAATGTTTTATATAGCTTGCTCGTGTAGCCTTGGTGGTGTTTCATTCAGGTATCATGATAAATTTAGCATAGAAAGTATTTTTGTGAATAACTGTAGCTGAAAAATCTTGGGTAAGGACTTTTTAAAGTAAAAGAGTATATTATAGTATTCTCCAAGAAGACACATTATCCTTCTGTTCAAGTTATATCTTGTCTGCATAAGCTATTAATGCATATAGAATAGATAAACTAAAAAACATGTAAAGATATATTGCGGTTAACGAATCTGTCTTGATGTACATTATTTGAGAATCACTTTTATCTGCTTGTCGTTTTTAGTATTGAATATGATGTATAAGTGACAAATATACTAGAAGCACCATGGCACAGGTCAAGCAAATAGTTAGGGTCTTTGTATTAGATTTCTTAGATATGATATGTACGTGCTCTATTCTTTGATCCTTTCTTCTTAATAAATTCACCAAGATCTCAACTTTTCTTGAGTCATACTAATGTGGCTCTAAATTTTATATTCATATGACAGGTTCTCTCTAGTTTATCTTCTGTTGAGTCATACTTTGAGCTTTTTGCAAAGAAGGTTGATGAGGAGACTATTGTGAGTATGAATGTTCCTTTTAATACTTTCTTTACTAGTCTGATGACTGTATTCACTGATTTGATATTTTGTTTTCAAAACACTAGGAACTAGAAGAGGCTGAGATGGAATTGGATATCATACGGAAAGAGCATGATGTACCAGATTCCAAAGAAAAGCACCAACTTCTCCAAGTCGCATGTAATAGCTTCTCTTTTTTCATTTCCATCATACAGTGACTTTTTGACACGCATATCTAATTGATGTAAACTTATGTTTCCCAGCCTCGAGAAAGGATGATAATCGCCTTCAGCAGATCAAGGACAATATATATGCACTGTATGTGTCACTAAATTCTAAGTATATTAAGCTTTTAGTAAGCTCTAGAGATTATTTGATTAAAACAAAATCGAGAATTAAATTCTATCAGTGATGGATAGAAGAAAATATTGGGACTTTTGTGCTAGTAAGAGTTGTTATATATACTGGTCATTGCCAGCATGTAGGACCATATGTTAGTAGAATAGCTCAAAGAATTTTTTCCGCGGAGGCTTCAAAATTCGCTGTGTATGACCATAATGTTTTCTTGTGGATACACGTTTTTTGTTTTTATAATAGCCATAATCTTGTTAATTCTGTACATTATCAGGGAAAAGGAAAAACTTCGACAAGACTTAGTTGCCCAGAGGCAAAAGAAAATTCTTATGTGGCGTGACCGTCAGAAGTATCTGGAAGAAACAGCTTTAAGAGAAGCTGAACTCGTTCAAGAATTGGACAGGTTTGTTTCTATTCTTTACCTGTAGCTATGTGATAAACTGAGTTTGAATCTTTTTGGCTAGTAGCAATAACTTGATTTTTTGGCCATTATTAATCAGAGAGAAGGCAGATGAAGCAGAGAAGGAGATAGAGAGGCAGCGGGCTCTAGAACTCGAAAGAGCCAAAACAAGGGACCTGCGACACCAACTGGAGATGGAAAAGGAGAGGCAAATACAGGCAAGGATCCCCATTTTGCTTCCACCTTGTTCTTTGCATGATTTCGTTTATGTATTATTGGCTTTATATACCGTACGTAGACGCACAAATGATAAAATTAGAATATAACTACACTGAGAATGTTGTTTCTATGCTTGGCCTATAGACGATTCAAAATACCAGTTGCATTTTTTTAGTCCATTATTTGATAATACCATCTTTTTAACTTCTTTTTTTTGTTACACAACTACGTTACCAGAGGGAGCTTCAACGTGAACTGGAGCAGGCAGAGTCAGGATTAAGATCATCACGGCGAGATTCATCCACTTCACATAGTGGGTAAGCTGCTTAACTTGTTCAATTTCTCATGCATGCTCGTCATGCTTGTATGGTAACATAATGTTTCAGTTTATTCAATGAATGACTATGAAAAATCAGAACATATATATGCTCTATCTGGGCTTGAGAAACTGAAAGTACCTGAGATAAAAATATGTATTCTGCCCTATATTTGAATTTATAAAAAAAGAAAGTGAGTAAGCCACATTCATATGAGGAAGTTTAAAATGTAGAGGTTGCTCTACAGATGAAATTGAAACACATCATGTTCCTGATGGTTTGGTAAGGTTAATTACGGCGTGTTTGGTATAATAGAGAGGTTTCTCTGTGTATCTGTGGTAAAATTCCATGGGAGTTTCTTGGCGATTCTTCTTGCAAGTATATAGCCAACACATTATTACATTCAAAGTTTCAATAGTACATTGTGGAGAAGTTGATGGAAATAGATTTGGGGTTCAATTGCTTTTAGGTATTTGACTGCTCTTTCTTTTGCAGCATAGCTTCAGTTTAGTTAGGTGTTTCACCACTGTTCTGAACACATTACGTATGACCTATATAGAGACTGCATTACTTCTTAAATCCATGACTTGAGTCACTTGTGCACTGTACTCACTAATGTTTGCGTTCCCCTGCAGTAGACCTAGGGAAAGGTATCGAGACAGAGACAATGGACGATCTGGAAGTGAAGGAAGCGCAAGAGCACAAGAAACTGGTTCAACGTTAATGGTGAACACGCCAACAATGGTTCTGTCTGGTTCAAGGTTGTTTTCTGGGCAGCCTCCAACAATCCTCCAATCACGTGACCGGTTAGAAGACTACGAGGAAACACTTGATGGAAGCAGAGACTCGGGAGATACAGGAAGTGTCGGGGAGCTGGAGATGGGGTATGGTTTGGATGGGCAATCTGGTCAGCGAGCAAGCGGGTCAAGAGGAGGAAGCAAATCAAGACAGGTGATGGATAGAAGAGAAAGAAGTGAAAGTAGACGTGAAGGGAAATGGGAAAGAAAACACTGAGAGATTCCCTATTGAGAGCCTCAAGTCTAGCAGCGACTGTGTTATATGTTGTAGTTTTAAGATTATTTTGTAATATCATTTGTATTTGAGATGTCTCAAGTTGTACTTTTAAGAGATATGGAACGAAGATTATAGTCGTTGGTATTTTGGTCAAAGATACATTTGAATTTCAGGTCAACATTTTTGAATCTTCCCAAGAACTTTAAAATTATATTCGGGCACTTTAAAATTTATGGGAAATCATGCCAGTGTTACGAATGGTTTTGATACCACCATGATGCATGTAGATATAAAAAGGGAATTCGGCCAAAAAATAATGAAGAATTGCCAAAAAAAAGCTTTAACTTTTTGGCTGGCAAAAAAAAATACAAATTATTTTTGATTTTTGAATAAATTAACATAATTTTTATTGATTTGTCAAAATAACACACCGTTAGTCGAGTTAGCGGTTTTCTTTGACAGACGTTTCAAATAGTCGTTAAATTAAACGACGTAATTTTGGTGTGAGTGAGAATTTGGCCAAAAAAATACTGAATTTGTCAAGAATTGCCAAAAAAGCCCAATTTTTGGCTGGCCAATAAAATCACAAACTATTTTTTACTTTCGAACAAATTAACATAACTTTCGTTGACTTGCCAAAATGGCACACCGTTAGCTGAGTTAATGATTCTCATTGACTGATGTTTCATGTCTTAAACGATGGTAGTTAAGTTAAACAACATTGTTTTGGTATGAGAATAAAACATCTAAAATGAATCAAATCGAACCAATTCTCAAAATCTCCAAATCAATAAGGGAATTTTCTCTCAAAATCGAACCAAACCTATAATTTTTGAAACTTTCATTGAAGTTCACTACTCGAACTCATCTTACAAAACTCAAACAAGAATAAGCTTCAATCGAAGCTTCAGAGATTCTAGGTTTGGTTCAATTTTGAGAGAAATTTTCCAAATTGATGTAAGAATCAATACCAATATTGATTCAGAGCTGACTGATACACGTCTCAGTACCAGAGCTGATGTACCCGCTGACGGACCAGTTGATGTACTATTGATACTTGACAAACTTGAGCCAAGTAAAGAAATCTGTCATTTGTTTCCCTTGTGCACAGCCCAAAATCAGATATGGAAGCGTGTAGATACTCTAAAGCTTCTAGAAAGTGTCTCACACAAACTTATCTGCATCTTCCCTCACAAGAACCCGATTGACTAAAAATTATCTTTTTTGGAGCTAATTGAGATCATATCACAAGGACTATATTCTGATCACTTTGGCCGCCTTCTAAAGCCAGTTTCAGTGAACCTGGATATCCCTAAACAACACCATTACTCGTCCAAAATATCAAGACTTAGGAGAATCAAAACTTTCCTATTTCAGCCATGGATCATCCTTTAATGTCCAACTGCTCTATTTCTTTATTTTTTGCGATTTGTTTACTATTTTAGACTTATTGCTGTAGTAGAAGAGCCTATATAAGTCCAACGGCACTGTTTCAGTCATGGATCATCCTTTGTAACATTCACCCTTAAATGTAAGAATTATCCAGTAAAAGTTTATTGTTTGCTTTTCATTCAAAGTGTGTAGTCTTTGAATTCTGTTTGCATTTGAGTTTTAATGTGGATTCACCAGTCTCTTGTGTGTTTGCGACTGAATTGGCTTGTGGATTCAAGTTGGTTCAATTGTGTGTTGTTGTGGATTCAACAACAAAACTCCATCTCCATCTCTACCATCGTTCCATCGTATCATTCAAGCTATAGGCCTTGAAACCGAGAAGCGTAAACCCTAGGTGGATTCCGAGGATTACATCACAAATCGATTTGGGATTTTGAGAAATTAGAGTTTGGTTCGATTTGATTCAGGATTAGATGTTTTAATCTCACACCAGAACGACATTGTTTAACTTAACAACCATCGTTTAAGACATTAAATGTTAGTCAAGAAAAATCGTTAACTCAACTAACGATGTGCCATTTTGAGAAGTCAATGAAAGTTCTGTTAATTTGTCTAAAAGTCAAAAATAGTTTGTGCCTTTTTTGGCCAGAAAAAAATTGAGGCTTTTTAGGTAATTCCTGACAAGTTTAGTGTTTTTTTGGCCAAATTTTTGATGTTTTAATATCACACCAAAACGACGTCATTTAACTTAACGACCATTTTAAACGTCCGTCAAAGAAAACCGTTAACTCGACTAACGGTTTGCTATTTTGGCAAGTCAATGAAAATTATGTTAATTTATTTAGAAGTCAAAAAAGTTTATGCTTTTTTGGCCAGAAAAAAAGTTGGGGTTTTTTTGGTAATTTCTAACAAGTTCAGTGTTTTTTCAGCCGAATTCCCGATATAAAAATTTAGTTGGATGTCTCAGGGATGCCGGTTGAACCGGCGAAATGACTGATTGGTTGCACACTTTGAAGACTTTAAATAATTTTTTAAAATTTAATTACATAATAGTCACTAAAATGAGAAGGACTTTCGAAAAATGCTATAAATTAAATGCCACTCGAAATAGCCACTTCTTCCATGATAAAAAGACTTAATTGCCCTCTTCTAAACGCACATCAGCATCTTCGCTTCTCCCAGCCATTGAACCGCCTGTCTGGGTTTTGGAAATTATAAAACTTTATTTCCTCTCCATGTACACAATTTTTGGAACATCAGTCATCTCTATTTCGATCTTCAGACGCAATCAAATCTGTAGTTCTCTTGGGGAAAAAGTAGTAACACGGAATCTGTAGTAGCAGACGGGAGTGGTGCCGGTGTAAGAAAGAAGCGGCGGAGGTTGGGTTCAGAAGGGGATTTGGCCGGGTCGCCCAGTAAGACTCAGAATGAAAAAGGCATTCTTTCGGAACTTAACCCTAATTTGCAATTTCCGACTATTATTGGATGCAATTGCTAATTCAATCCCTTGTTATTTTATTTTTTAATTTGTAGATGTTAAGTGTAGAGATCTGGACTTAACCAAATCTGGAGGTATGTATCTGTTATGAAAATTACATGGAATTTCTTTTCTTATTCTCGTTATTGCTGTTTTTGTCTAATTCATGTAGTATAGTGTTTGTTGGTTTAGAACTCTGTGGACAATTGTTTTCCTTTACTTGATGTACATTTCCCCCAGATTTTCTTTGTGCATGCCTTAATCAGAAGTTGACTTTCACTTATTGATCGTTTGTGCACATTGTTTACTGGTTTCGTATTGTTAAAATGCTGTATTTTCTTTTGTCTCACTCGCCTTGGTGAAATAGGATTAGTTAATGCACAAATATGATATCTGACAAGGCGAAGAAACTGTTTTCTTTCTACTTATGTAATGGCAAGGTGAAGAAACTGTTTCCCTAGCTTTCTTGCAGTTACTTGGGTTCGGAAATTAACTCTTAGGGTATAGTTTATTGTTTTCGTTCCAATCTATTTGTTTTCTTTCTACTTATGTAATGCCATCCCCTAAACCTGTTTCCCTAGCTTTCTTGCAGATGCCTGGGTTCGGAAATTGACCTTAGGGTATAGTTTATTTCTCTCTACTTGTAATGTGTAATGACAATGCCCTAAACCTCTTTCCCTAAATTTCTTGCAGTGCTTGGGTTCGGAAAGCTATCCTTAGGGTATAGTTCAATGTTTTCATTCCAAGCTTCTTATATACTGTCTACTTAATACTTATATAGACAAAGCTTTATAAATTGTATATTGGTATCAGAAATATTTATAATATTTTGTGGACATTATTTGGGGCATATTTTGTCCATCGTCACTACCTATCCCATACTGAAGCTCAGTTGCTGTGTGTTGTTTGGCTACTTCACCTGTTTTCCATTTTTCCGTATGTTCGTTGTTTCTACTACAATGCCACTTCTTTTTTTTTCAGGCAATGGCTTCTTTTACCTTACGTTATTGCGGTTTTCCTTGTATTCCTTCTATCTATATGGGCATCATTTTCTCCTTCTTTTCTTTTATGGTTCATCAGAATGCAAATTTAATCTACATTTTCTGTTGGCATTGGTTTTCATTTAACATATGGTCCTTCAATTTTGGTGCAGGAAATGTCACAAACAGGTTTAGCCCTCTCATCCCTTGTCTGACTTTGATGAATATCTTTACCCCGGCATCACTATCATAGAGAGACAGGCGGTGATGGTGATGTACCAGTGGAAGCACACTGACATTTTACTTGAAATCATGTATGCTATTTTCCCGCCATATCCGCAGCGAGCTCTCTCTCAATCAACTTCTTCAAATCCTGATCACTTATCCCTTTGTCAACTAGGAAGCATTGCGCCATGCATCTTTTCTCCAACACGAAATCATCATCCACCTGCTGAGGCGTCCCACTACCCAACTAATACGACCACGGCTTTGCCCATAATCTTAGTATTTATGAATTATGATTATGTTGTTAAGCAGTTATTTAAATCTTACACTCATATATCGACAGAATTATAATGTTTATCAACAGTTTGACTATAAAACTTCAGTTGTCAACATAGTTAACAAAATGTTTCTCTGAAATATGTACATGACGAATTTTTTTTGTCTACGTATGTATTCTCGTAATCACTGTTCATGACGTCATCCCACTTGGTTTCACTAACTCTGAGCCTGAACTCAACGCTTCTTCTTTTCTCTGTTTGAAGGGTATAATCATCATCTTTAATAGTAGTTTTTTTTAACTCTGTTCACAGTTCTCTGTAGCAAGCAAGTGGTTTAATTCGAAGATCCCTTCGCAAATTGGCTGTTTTGGTAAATCTCCCTAATTTTAAAGTCTTACAAGTTATTTTCCAACCAATCACACTTTAATTTTGTTAATTTTTTGTTTGTTTGTTAAAGCCTTAAAAAACTAACTTTTATATTTAAAAGTCTTTTAGTTTAAACCCATGTTCTAAAAATCGGCCATCTAATCGCTTCGCGGTAGTTTTCCACCGCGATTTTGCCTAATCGATGAACCGATTTTTTGCCGATTAATTGCCGCCTAGCCGATTAATATCCTCCTAGCCAAATTTATTTTTCAAAAAAACATTTGTCAATTTTTTTTATAACACAATTTTATAAAATTTTAGCCCAAATACAAAAAAGCAGTAACAATCCATTTATGTTTATTTGTTTTACATCTAATTCCTGACTTTGAACCCTAATCAAACCAAAATACAAAAATAAACCAAAATACTAACGAAATCAAGAACAATTAAACTATATTATGAATTGTATATTTGTATTATATGTTTATAACAATAACTTTTGATAAAAATATTTAAAATGATTAAAAAAATAATCCCTGATTAATCCCCGTTTAATCCCCAATTTTTCACTAATCGCTAGGCTCACCTTCGGTCGCCTAACTAGCGCCTATCAATTTTTTAAACATGGGTTTAAACCAATCAATGCATCAATATTAATCACTTATATTCAACACGAAATGGTTAATTTCTTTCAATCTTGCATGCCTGGGCTCACTTCCCATTCATGCATCAGATCCTATCATGGGTCCTGGCCTATACATACAATTGGCCGACTATATATTTTGTTCTTGGCTCGTCAGCCATTTTTGAACTGCTGCCTTTGGCACCCCTTTGTAGCATACTCTGGCCTAACACGCAACCTGTAGCGCCCCTGCTGTTTTGCCCTAGCCATCGGCCCTCGGCGCTACAGTTCTACATTCATATACTAACACTCAATGCATCCATTACTTTCTACAACTCATGATGTCTTTGACTGTTCATTCATTCATGTTGTGCCATTGTATCTAACAACCCAACTACAATCAATCCTAAATGATAGCTAGGCACTCATGTTCCACTGTGCTTACTTTACACTTAGAATCCACATACCATAGTCCTCACCTTTGTCTTGCTTTCTTTTTTGGAAGACTTTCCTGTTTTGGAAAGCTTTCCTTTTTGGAGAATTCCCAGTTTTTGGAAACTTCCCTTCTTGAAATTTTATGTCAGGACTTTCCTTTTCTGAATCCCATGTCAGGGATTTCTTTTTTTAAATCTTCTTTCTCCAGGATCTGAATTAGGGTTTTTGTAACTATGGTTTCTGAAACTAGATCAAGCCGATGTCTCCTTCAAACTCGAATTTCGGCCGGAGGTTACATTGGAATCCAGACCGTCCAACGACTCTTGAAAACTGACAGCTGGGATTTCTATTGATAGTAGATCATCTCCTAAGTTTGTATGGTTCTCCAAAAATCTGCTCTTGAAGTTGGGCGGGAATGGAATCCGATCTTCAGAGATCCATCTAAGTAGAATGTCCATATATTTCTGAACGGAGCTCCGATTTGGAATCCACATGTGGCTATGGCTAGCTCTTGATGTCGTGCATTTTTCCATGAAGGTTTTATAGGAATAAGACTCTTTTTTCTCCTCTGTTTCCTCTTTATAAATCCCATAGGGGAAGAAGAGATGCATGGTAGCTGGATCCAGCCATAGCTGCAAGCAGATCCCAAATCAGAGCTCTGGTAAGAAAGTTATTGATGTTTTAGTAACGAGAATCTCTACAAATTGGATTCTGCCATCACCCAACTTCAAGAGCAGTTTCCCGGTGAAATGTAGGGAGTTAGAAGACAATATAACTATTAATAGAAATCACCATATGTCAGATTTCCAGAGCCGCTGGCCAATCCAGATTGACAGTTATGTGAAAGAAAAGACGAGACATGATTCCAGACGAGTCTCAAATTTTTGGACCCTTTTAAATACGAGAAAAATGTCAAAAAAGCATAAACTTTCAAAAAGTGGACGAATAAAACATGAACTTTGAAAATGCCATTTAAATCACAAAGTTTTTGTTGACTTTTGAATTAAATAGCAAAGTTTTGTTGACTCGACCATTTAAAGCATGACGTTAAGTCAACTGACAGAAAAGACTAACGGAGTTAAGTCTTCAGTTAGAATTCTGTTAACTTGTAAAATTACGTCGTTTTGCAAAGAGAAACAAATAAAAAAACCCATAAGACTTAAACCCTCAACCTCTAAGGTATAAAACTTACACAATACCAACTGAGCTAAGTCATTTTCTTGATTTATCACAAACATACATAATAATATAGGTTATTACAAAATCCCCAGATTAAAAAAAAAGTTTTTCGATCCCCAAATTAAAAACAAAAAAAAACGTAGACGAAATCTCTTTTCTTTTATAAACCCAGATTTTTTAAACCAGTTTTTTTTTTAAATTGAAAATTGGGTTCTATTGTGGATTCAATTGACTGAAAAAAACTGGGTTCAATCTGTTCGGAATCAATTGAACCCACAATAGAATTCAAATTCAATATCAGATCAATCCATCTTCAACTCTGAATTCCTAGTTCAAAAGAAAATGAAAATCAATTTTAATTTACATGAACTAGGATTCAAATCCAATCATATACACAGAGACAGAGAGAGAGACTTTTAAAAAATCAATTTTAGTTAACCAAAATTCAATAAAAAAACTGGGTTTAAAAAATCTGGGTTTAAAAAAAAAAGATTTCGTCTACGTTTTGTTTTGTTTTTAATTTGGGATGGAAAAACTTTTTTTAATCTAGGGATTTTGTAATAACCTATATTATTATGTATGTTTGTGATAAATCAATAAAATGACTTAGCTCAGTTGGTATTGTGTAGGTTTTATATCACAGAGGTTGAGGGTTTGAGTCTTATGGGTTTTTTATTTGTTTCTCTTTGCAAAACGACGTAGTTTTACAAGTTAACAGAATTCTAACTGAAGACTTAACTCTGTTAGTCTTTTCTGTTAGTTGACTTAACGTCATGCCTTAAATAGTCGAGTCAACAAAACTTTGCTATTTAATTCAAAAGTCAATAAAAACTTTGTGATTTAAATGGCATTTTCAAAGTTCATGTTTTTTTTGTCCATTTTTTGAAAGTTCATGTTTTTTATTTTGACATTTTTCCCTTTTAAATACCGCTGGCCAACCAGATGGGACAAATCTGGGGTTTCTGGAGCCCAACAACACAGGTCCAAGTGGTATTTAAAAGTGCTAAGATGATCACTTGTTTAATTAAGGTGCATGATTTTGAGGAGGAGTTTCAGGTTTCTTTTATTTATGCCTCAAATTTTGTTGAGGAATGGAAATAGCTATGGAGTAATATTCAACATCAACATAGTCAAGCTTTAGTGTACAGAAATCCATGGATTCTGATGGGTGATTATAATGAGACACTACACTTGTCTGAGCATTCTAATTTTGATGTGATGCCCATGGTCACGACGGGCATGCAAGAGTTTCAAGAGCTGGTGCGATATTGCTCTTTAGACGATATGAGATCTTATGGTACAACATTTACGTGGTGTAACAAGCGAGAGAAGGGTTTGATTTGTAAGAAGCTGGATAGAGTGCTCCAGAATGATGTGTGGCTTCAATTGTTTGAACAAGCATATTATGTGATGGACTCGGCAGGCTGTTCGGATCATCTTAGGGGAAAAGTGTTCTTATCTTCAAATATTCAAAAACCAAAAGGGCCATTTAAGTTTGCAAATGCCATAGCATCTCAACCAGAGTTTGTGAGGACAGTTGAAGAATATTGGAAATGAACAGCATCATTGTTTCACTCTACTTCTTCCCTATTTTGGTTCTCAAAAAAATTAAAGCTACTTAAGCCGATCTTAAGGGATTTGAGTCGCACGAAGCTTGTCAACATCTCTTGCAGAGCAAAAGAAGCTTATGATGATCTATGTGTACGCCAAGAGGCCTCTTTTCCAGTCATAGTCCTCTTGTGGTTGCAGAAGAACACTCAGCTTTTGACAGATGGGAACGAGTTGCAGGCTTAGAAGAATGTTTCTTGAAACAAAAATCTAAACTGCACTGGCTACAAGTGGGTGACAATAACAACAATTTTTTCTTAAATGATGTTAGGGAAATGTTTTCTGTAAATTCTATCCTTTCGGTTATCGATCTCGTTGGCGCTACACTCACTGGCAAGGAGGATATTAAGGGAGAAGCAGTCATGTTTTTTCCGGAACTACTTACAAAGGACCCTCTTGAGTTTATTGGAATTTCAGTGGAGAGGCTGCGAGATTTGGTACCTTTCCGATGCTCTGATCTGCAACAGACATATCTGATATCTGATGGTACAGAAACTGATGTGAAGAAAGTCATTTTCTCGATGCCAAGCGATAAGTCCCCAGGTCATGATGGTTACACAAATGATTTCTTCAAAGCAGCATGGTAAGTAGTGGGTCAAGATCTAACGAAAGCAGTTCCATCTTTTTTCCTATATGGTTTTCTCCCTAAGTGGCTGAATACTACGATCATATCTCTTATCCCAAAGAAAAAAAATGCAAGTGAGATGAATGACTATCGACTTATATCCTATTGTAATGTGCTATACAAGGCTATATCAAAAATCTTGGTGAACTGGCTTTAAACAATCCTCCCAGGATTCATTGCTCCAAATCAATCAGCGTTTATAAAGGACATACTTCTTATGAAAAAATTACTTCTTGTGACAGAGATTGTAAAAGACTATCACAAAGAAGATATCCCATCTTGTTGTGCTATGAAAATTGATACATCAAAGGCGTTTGATTCAGACCAATGGCCATTTCTGCTGAATGTTCTCTTGGCTCTGGATCTTCCTGCTAAATTCATTCACTGGATTAAACTATGTATCACAACTGCCTCTTTCTCTGTCCAAGTAATTGGCAAACTTGCTGGTTTTTTCCGTAGTAAGAGAAGTCTTAGACAAGGATGCTCACTCTCACCCTATCATTTTGTGATCTGTATGAATGTGTTATCTTCGCTCTTAGACAAGGCTGCTGCTTACCGGAAGTTTGGGTTTCACCCTAGGTGTAAGAACATGAAGCTTACCCATTTGTGTTTTGCAGATGATATACCATGGTTTTCTCTGATGAGAAATCAAGATCTTTGGAAGGGATTTTAGACATCTCTTTAACGATTTTGCAACGGTCTCCGGGCTGTGTATTAGCCTAGAGAAATCATCCATCTACATGGCTGGTGTCTCTCCTGTTTCAAGGGATGCAATATTGGCTCATTTCCCATTTGCTTATGGCTCCCTACCTGTTCACTACTTAGGGCTGCCACTGTTGACTAAGAGGATGTCTTTAGCGGACTGTCTCCCACTCATTGAGAAGATACGCTCAGGCATAATCTCTTGGAAACATCAGTTTTTATCCTATGCGGGAAGATTACAATTGTTAAGCACAATTATATCTACTCTCACCAACTTTTGGATCTATGCGTTTTGACTCCCAAGTGTGTGTATTAAGGAAATATATAGATAAGATATGCTCGGCATTTCTATGGTCAGGCCCAGATTTGAATACTCGCAAAACCAAGCTCGCTTGGGCTGAGGTATGTAGACCAAAGACAGAGGGTGGGCTAGGTTTGAAATATTTAGTGGAGGTAAACAAAGTGTGCTGCTTAAAACTTACATGGAGAATTGTTTCAAAAAAGACGTCTTTGTGGGTTGACTGGATTTATCGGGAGTTGATGATGAGTGATTTTCACTAGTTTTTACATGTTTTATTGAGTCTAGAGTTAGATTTGTGTCATTCTGGCCGGTTTTGGTGTCTTTTCAGGTTTTTACTTCATTGGAGCTAAAATGGGCAAAATGGAGCAACTTTGTACGTTTCTTTACTTCATTGGATTTTGGAGACACTCTGGGATCGACCGATCCTGAAAAGTAACGACAAGGATTGACCGATCCCGAAGCAGATTGGTCAGTCAAAGGAATCTATGAGGTGGCACGGATCAAATGAAGGAGATCGATCGATCCAACAGGATCGATCGATCCGGATCACGGATATTCTCCAAATCGCACATTAACTCTGATTTTTAACCTAGAAGACCCCTTATAAATAGAGTTCATTTCTTGAGTGGCTCAGAGGCCCTAGACACGATTTTACTGTTACTTTTTCATTTTCATTTTCATTTTGATATCTCTAAACTTTTACATTGGTTTTTCTCAGATCTATAAAATATTCCATTGCATTTTCAGATCTATATTCTGTCTTCATCTCTTTCTTTGCATTTTACACCATACAACATCATGATCTATCAACCCATTGCCATGGTTGAGTAGATCTGCATGTTGGGAGATGAGATTTACTCAAAGGGATTTAATGTTTAATTATGTTATTGTTATAGATTAGGGTTATGATTATTAGATCTCTACTTCTATGAAACAAATGCTTTTGTTAGGTTGACGAATCTATCAAATGATTCATAGAGTTTTATAATACAGCTAGTGTTGGTTATTCTACCTGGAATTTATAGTTTGTAGGCTTGATTTCCAGTTTTCCAAAAGTTGAGGCTGGATCTACAAGTGAACTCTATCAAACTTGTTTATACATGCTAGCATAGGGTCCTAGTGGATTTATGCTAGAATAATATTTTCTTTTTAAAAAGATATTTATTTGGTTACAGTGTTTGTGTGTTTAGATCTAGATCATTAAATTGCTAATCCAGTTAGATAGCCTTTTATTTATTTAAATCCCTGCAATTTCCCAGATCTCAACATTTATTTTAATTGATTTTATTTCCTTATTTATTTTATTCGGATTTATTCGGATGTTCAGTGACAAACTTTTCATATTTTCATCATAGCTCTGTTTAAATCTACAAATCTAAATCGCTCTTTACTCTCTGTGGATTCGATCCCACCTCTATACTACCGCACATAACCGTGCACTTGCGTGAACAATTGGTTTGGGTAAAACCTGATAAATAAACCACATCAGTTGATTTACTCAGGCTCCTTTTGGTCTCTAAACGGGGAATACAAGCTTGGGGTCATGGATGTGGAAGAAGCTACTCAAGTACATGCGAATGAGCTTTTTTGTATTGAGGTATGAAATGGTACCAAAAATACTTTTTGGTATGTTAATTGGTGTTCAATAGGGAGGATTCATGAGCTTCTTGGTGACAGAGGATTTATTACCTTTGGGATTAAATCTGATGCGACTGTGGTGGATGCAATCTGTCATCACCGTCGCAGAAACCATCGGGCTGAGCTTCTGAATTCCATTGAGACTGAGTTTGACAAGCACCGAGACCAGGGTTGTATGGTGGCTGATGTTGCGAAATGGAGAAAGGCAGATGGCACATTTAATTTTTTTTTCACCAGCTCGGAAACTTGGCTGCAGATTAGACGACAAGGGAAAACAATAGAATGGCACAAAAGTATTTGGTTTTCTGGAGCTACACCAAAATACTCTTTTCTTTTGTGGTTAAGCTTAATAGGCTAACTACTGGGGATCGTATGGAAATGTGGAATAGTGGAGTTGTAACATCTTGTATCTTCTATCAACGTTTGATGGAGTCACAAGATCATTTGTTTTTCAGTTGTACCTTCTCTTCTCGGATTTGGGAGGAGTTGACGCGAAATCTGTTCCAGCAGCGCTATACAACATCGTTTAGTGAGATCCTCTCTTTGCTCTCTGACTCAACATTCATAAAATCACTCTCTTTCATTCTGCGTTATGTGTTTCAAGCCACAATACACAAGATATGGCATGAATGGAATCGGCGTCGGCATTGTGAAATCCAACAGTCAACAGCTCAACTAGTCATATTCATTGATCGTATGGGTCGCAACAGAATCTCCTCCATACGAATGCAGGGATCTTCACGGCTTGAGGATGGTCTCCAATTGTGGTTTAGTACACGATGATAGCCACATCTAAACTTTCTGTTTTTCAAACTTTATCCTTACTCATTTCTTATGCCAAACTTCTAAGAAAGGATGCATATAATGTAACACAGGCTTTTATTGAATAAACTTTTACATGCATTCAAAAAACAAAAAAAACTAATACTCATGCACATGCGCGAGTTTTATAATGAATTTTATTTTTTAATATATGCACCGGTTTTATAATAAATGATTGTCTTTTATTTATTTTTAAAAGTAACTTAATACTTATTTACTTAAACTTATCTTGATCTTTTTCCCAACAATTATCTTAAGTTTAATATGTTGCCAAAATATGGTAATTATAGACAACATGTTAGTTGTTTTTTCAATAATATATTATTTTATATTTATATATGTAGTTTTTAGGTCAGGAAATTTTTTTAAAATTATGGAGTTTGTAAAAATTATAAAGATCCACTTCAAGACGAGTATTTTAGGAATTTCGGCTAATTTATAAAAATATCTACAGAATTTTTTATATCTATACTTTTGTTTTTTAGATAATTTTTATTAATTTTATAAAAGTTAGTTATTCAAATGGGAATATGAGTATCATATATAAACCCTAATTTAATCTCTTATAATAAAAATTGCCTAACATGTAATTTTTCTTAAAAGAGAACAGTTACGGAAAAAAAAGTTCATGATAGATTCGGAACGTGATGGTTTTCCGTTACACAATATATATGCCTATGATATATAAAAAAATAAGCTAAGCTAAAACCAAATCTAAATTCGATTTAACACTCCAAGTCAAACTATTAGAAATGTTTTGACTAATATAAAAATATACACTTAACATTCACAACTATATTATATTTTAAATTTAAATATCAAATAGTTTTGTTTTACAAATCTAATCTTGCACGTTTGTAATTAGGATAAGTAAAATTAATTTATAAACTCCCACTAATTTGGGTAAAAGTCGTATCCTGACCATATATTTTTGAAAAACTTTGGAAATTGTTTCAGAAATATATAAAAAAAATTATATAATTTCCATCACTAACAAGAAATGCAAGTATCAATATGATTTCATTACCTAATCTCTTACCCAAAATAAATATTTTCAAACGAGTAATTCATTAAAAAAAACAGTAATTGGACGGAAAACTCTGAACACATACAGGATTAGACAGGTTTTTTCTTTCGAAATGAACATGCCTATTTTTTCATGATACACCTAATCACACATAAGTATTTCTAAAATTTATATGAAAATATTTGTATAATTTCCATTACAAACAGGAAATGCATGTATCAAATATGATTTCCTTTCCTAATCTCTTACCTAAAATAAATATTTTAACACGAGTAGTTTATTAAGAAAAAATGGTTATGAGACAGAAATTTCTCAACAGATATGGGATTCGATGGGGTGTTTTTCTGTTCCGAAATGAACATGCATATTTTTCATACATAATACACCTATTAATCACACATAAATATTTCTAAACTTTAACCAAATTTGATTTATGACATAAATTTAATAACTAATGAGTAAAGAGCGCTATAGATCCTTAGGTCTAAACAGAGCTAGGATAAAAAATATGGAAAGTGTCACTTTTGGAAATCTGAATAAAATCCGAATAAAAATCTTTTAAAATAAAGAAAGAAATCAATTTTAAAAAAATGTTGGGATTTGGGAAATCGCAGAGATTTAAATAAATAAAAAAGATATCTGACCGGATTAGCAATTAAATGATCTAGATATACAACACAAACACTGTACAAAAATAAATATTTTTAATAAAAGCAAATATTATTCTATCATAAATCCGCTAGGACCCTATGATAGCATATTTCAACCTAGTTTGATAGAGTTCACTTGTAGATCCAGCTTCAACTCTTGGAAATCTGGAAATCAAGCCTACAAACTATAGATTCCGGGTAGAATAGCCAATGCTAGTTGTACTATAAAACCCTATGAATCATTTGAAAGATTCATCAAACTAACAAAAGCATTCGATTCATAGAAGTAGAGATCTATTAACCATAATTCTAATCTATAACATTAACCTAATTAAACATTAAATCCCTTTGAATAAATCCCATCTCCCAACATATAGATCTACTCAACCATGGTAATTGGTTGATAGATCATTATGTTGTATGGTTGAAAACAACAAGAACAAGATGAAAACAGATTGTAGATCTTGAAATGCAATAAAAACTTTATAGATCTGAGAAAAAGCAATGTAAAATAACAGATATGAAATGAGAAATAAAAATGGCAGAGTAACAGTGAAAATTCGTGTCTAGGTCTCTCTGGCCGCTCAGGAAATGAGCATTATTTATAAGGTGTCTTCAAGGTCAAAACTCAGAGTTAATGTGTGATTTAGAGAATATTCGTGACTGGGATCGATCGATCTTCTTCCTCTGATCTGTGCCACCTCATAGATTCCTTTGACTGACCCATCTGCTTCGGGATCGGTGGATCCTCGTCATGCTTGGTCGATCCTCTTTAGGATTGATCAATCCAGGATGTCTCCAAAATCCAATGATGTGTAAAAATGTCCAAAGTTGCTCCATTTTGCACATTTTAGCTCCAAGGAAGTGAAAGAAGACACTAAAACTGACCAAAAGAATACAAAACCTAACTTCTAGACTCAATAAGACAAGTAAAAGAGTAATAAAAATGGGTCAAAATAGACACTCATCACACCCCCAGACTTGAATCCTTGCTTGTCCTCAAGTAAGAAACAAGTCAATGAAACAAAATACAGAAGTGGAAGTTTGAAAAACGGGAACTTACGCTTAGCTTTAGAAATCCATCATGGTGATCATGTAAACCAAGTAGAAACCTTGTGAAAGGTTAATCGGACTTTAGCAGTACAACAGGTACTTTACCATAAGCATAGCAAACATTACCGTACTCTAGCATCCGAGATCCAAGGGAATTTCTGAAATCTCCATTATTGGCCCTTGAACATTCATTAAGTGTTGTGTGGAGTCTCACAAAGGGAGTCAAAATCGCTAAGGGCTAGTAACGGGGGGCCATTTTAATGGTGATGGTTAGGCATGATAGATGAACTCTGGTGCAAGCCAATGCGCAAAATCACAGTGAGACGGAAACCAAAGATGGTGCACAACCTCTTGAACCTTGGATCCCAAGCAAGCTTCTATATAATGATTCTAATAGAGTTGCTATTGGTGCTAAAATAAAATAGATAACATAAACAAATAATTAACTAAATAAATAAAAGGTTTTATTCTGGTTCCTTCAGACTTCTTTCTCTTCTCTTTCTTTTTGTTTTTTTGTTTTTTTTTTTTTTGAAAGAGAGTCTCGGGATGAGACGGGATCGATCGATCAAGGTAGGATTGGTCAATCCCAGAGTATTTTTTTCTGAGAAGGAGAATTTGGAACTAGTTCTAACCATGTACATCAATCCTACTAAAAACTGCACCAATAGTCAGCTCAAACTAATATAGATGAAGTACTGATACTAGAAAGCTTACTCGAAAATCTTTAGAACATTTGGTTGTACCGGCTCCCATACTCCGTAGTTTTTGCACTTGGTTGCACATGCTCCTAATGTTGCGAAAGAGGACTGGGGTCTGAATGAAAAAGGGTGTGAGGGTGTGGAACCAAACTAAAAATGAGCTTGGCCATTTAGAGCTCCAATAAGAATGTGGTGCACTCCAGATGTATATGATTCCTTTTGTGATATCGAGCCTCTCAGTGAGAAGATTAGTCCAAGTAGATAGAGCCAATACTGGATCATTCAAATTTCCAAAGGATAGGTCGCTTCGGGTAAAGTTGATCCACTGATGGTGTTTCCAATCTTCTTGAACTAAGTCCAATAAATATCAACATAAAATGGAAACCAAGAAAATTTTAAAAATCTCATGTTTTGACTCAATAAAACGACTCAAGAAAAATGAAAAAGTTTTGATTTTTTTTTTTTTTGGGACAAGTAAATAAAAGAAAACACAGTGTTAGTAACATATGAAAGCAACCACTCTTTCCCCCAGACTTAAATCACTGTGTCCCACAGTGATATAAAATCAAAGAAAATGGGTGCTGCGAAACAATACTGAAGATAATGAATTGTGAACAAGAAAGCAAACCATAAACCGTGGAAGGAATGTTACAACCAAAAGGGAGCATTGGTCTGTACATGAACTGGTTTCAGGTTTTCTCGTCTCGGGGATTGATCGATCTGGGTAGGATCGGTCGATCCCAGCATACTGAAACTTTTTGAAATTCGCATCTTCTACGTTTTGCACCTGTTTTCAGTCAGCTCAACACACAAACATCATCATATCTTTTTTGGAAAATAAATAAATAAATTGAAATAACTGAAGGAAACTAAATTAAATAGTTTATTAATTCAAAAGCAAAAAGCAAATTTTTTTTTAAAAGAACATGTTGGGTTGTCTCCCAACCAGCGCTTGTTTTTACAAATTCACTAGCTTGACTTAATTTTATTTCAATTGGGTTATGGGTTCATTGGAGGAGTGGTATCCTCCTCATCTGGTAGCTGGTTTTTTGCCCTGATCTTGGGCTTTGCAATTACAGCCCTCATCATGTCGTCGAGGTTTTCTTCAGTGGTTTCAAAGTTTATTTCTGCTCGAACTTCACCAACATCGCTTCCCGGAGTCATGTCCATTGGATGAACAACATCAGCAGAGTTCACATCTTTCATAATGAAAGATTGATCATTCACAGTGGGGACTCTGTCGACGATATTGACGTAGAAGGTCATGGAGGTGTCTTTGAACCTAAGTTTAATTGGGGATACTAATTGAGGCTCTGGTTTTTGCTAGAAAAGGCCTGCCAAGTATTACTCCTTTCCACTGTTCATTTAATGCAAGGACAACAAAGTCTACTAGCGCATAACTTCCATTGAGTTTGACAGGAATATTTAAGAGTTTCCCTACAGGTTTTCTTGATGTACCATCAGCCATATCAACTTCCATGGTAACTAGTGTCATGTGAAGTAACCCTAACTTCTTAGCTTGGCTGAGTGGCATCATGCTCACACTGGCTCCAGTGTCAATCAGGATATTCTTAAATTGATAATGTCCTATTCTGACCGTGAGACTAAACCTTCTGGGATCCTCCAGTTTTTGGGGGAGTTCTTCTGGCATCTTCCTGCTACATTCCTCTTGAAGGAAATCAGCTGCTTCTTGCATAGTTGTCCTTCCAGCAATTATATCTCTCACTGAATCCATGACTTGAGAGATCATTGATTTAACTTCCAGGAAAGGCAATCTCACCCTCATCTCAGTGATTACCTGATGTATCTTTTTCTGTATCTCAGGGTTTTCTTTTTCAGGTGGTTGTGGGTTATCTCTTCCAATCTCTCCTTGATTCTCATAGGTTTCCATGTTCTCAGCAGAGTTCATCTCTCTAGGTGGCTCCAGGGTCGAATTTCTAATCTCTTTGTGATTTCTAAAATTTTTAGGTTTTTATTAAGCCCTGGATCCCAAAATCGTGTATGCGAGGACTGATCGATCTCAATCCGGATCGGTCGATCCGGCCCGATGTTTAAAAATTTATTGGAGGAGTAGGATTAATCGATCTCATTCCGCGGGTCGATCCTCTAATTGAGAAAATAGTGGTTCTCATAGATGGATTGATTGATCCCACCTTCGGATCGATCGATCTCAGCGGTCGTTTCCGTGAAAAAATCCTCATCTCCGAACAGATCGATGTACTTCAGATATTCTCTGGGATTGGTTTCAGGCTTCCCTGGGAGAGTCCCTGGTAATGCCTTAACCATTTTGGCTGACCTTGCTACTTCGGTTTCCAATATCCTCACATAGGCACCCAAGGATTCAAGCCTCCCATTCAAATCATTGTACATGTTATCAACCTTAAGGTTTATCTCTCCAGCGAATTTCTTCTGCCCTTCCATGATTTGCTGGAATAAGGATTCAATCTTCCCCATGGAACCAGCATTCCCTGATTGGGGGTTGAATCATGTTTTACCATAACCGGCATTGTTTTGGAAGTTCCCTTTGTTTTGGGTACTCCGAGATGGATAAAGCTGATCTTCGGGGTTCTCAACATTAGTACTACGGTAGGACAGGTTAGGATGGTTCCTAAAATTTGGGTTAGAACCCCGGTTTTGGTAGTTTCCCTGTCCACCGAGAAAGTTGATCTCCTCAGTTTGATCCTCCTCATCATTGAACTCATCACTTTCCAAGAGATTAACAGATCTCTTTTGAGCCCTCATTAGAATGTCCACCTTAGCATTAATCTCCTCTATTATCTTATCACTTACCCGAGTGGGGTTGACTCTCCTATCATAATCAGAAGATCTGTTAGAGTCGCTTGCTGCCAGGTTTTCAATGAGCTCCATTGCTTCCTCCAGCGTGTTGCTCATGAAGTCTCCCCTACTGGCTGTGTCCATAGACATTTGATACTTCATTTCAACTCCATTGTAGAAAAAGTTCATCATGTCCGACTCGGTGTAGTTTCGAGGGGGACAGTCCCTTAGATATTCCTTATAGCGTTCTCAAGCTTCATAGAAGAACTCGGTACCAGCTTGGAGGAATGTGGCTATTTTGTTTTTCAGGGCTGCAGATCTAGCTTTGGTGAAGAACTGCTGTATAAAAGCAGCTCGGCATTCACCCCAGCTTGTGATAGATCCGGGACTCAAAGATTTCAGCCATCTATGAGCCTTATCAGCGAGGGAAAAGGAAAATAGTCTACAACGGAGGTAGTCTTGGGGGACTTTGTTGGCTTTGGTGGTACTACAGATCTCCTCAAAGATATCAATATGGTCCATTGGGTTCTCGTTAGATAGCCCATGGAATTGATTCTCTTTGACCAGGGCGATTATTTGGGGTTTTATCTCGTAATCTTACCTCTGGATATAAGGGGGAATCATAGCAGATCGGTTTCTATAGTAGGCGTGCAAAGCACCTTGCTCGCCTAAGGTAACCCTGCGTGGCGAGACTTGCAGCCCCAGCACAGATTTCATGCCAACCCCAGCAGCTCCAGCATCATTGAGAGGTCCTCTATTACCCTGACCCACTCTCTGCCGGACTGCATCTGCATTCTCACCATCAACAACAGAGGGAATGTTTCTAAGGTTATTAGGATCAGCCATACTAACTTTATCTTTGGCTTTCCTTGTGGTTTTGTTTTTCTTTGTTTCCTTGATCTTCCTTGTGGATTTCCTTGTCAACTCTTCTATGCTCAGGTCTTGTAGATCTTTAGAAGCCTTGCTCCTTAATTGCATACACCTGAGAAGCAAAAGAAGTTTGAAGATCAGATCCGAAAAAGGGCTCTGGGATCGATCGATCTTGGCAGGGATCGGTCGATCTCTAGACAAAAAGGATCGAACAATCAAAGAGGGATCGATCGATCTTGCACAAAGTAGGATCGGTTGATCTTTAGGGATCGGTCGATCGTGCAAGAAGTAGGACCCGAATAAAATCTGACTAAAAATCTTTTAAAATAAGGAAAAAATCAATTTAAAACAAATGTTGGGATTTGGGAAATCGCAGGGATTTAAATAAATAAAAAAGATATCTAACCGGATTAGCAATTAAATGATCTAGATCTAGATCACAAACACTATACCAAAATAAATCTTTTTTAATAAAAGCAAATATTATTTTATCATAAATCTGCTAGGACCCTATGATAGCATATTTTGACCTAGTTCGATAGAGTTCACTTGTAGATCCAACTTCAACTCTTGGAAATCTGGAAATCTAGCCTATAAACTATAGATTTCAGGTAGAATAGCCAACACTAGCTGTACTATAAAACCCTATGAATCATTTGATAGATTTCCCAACCTAACAAAAGCATTTGATTCATAGAAGTAGAGATCTATTAACCATAATTCTAATCTATAACAATAACCTAATTAAACATTAAATCCCTTTGAATAAATCCCATCTCCCAACATATAGATCTACTCAAGCATGGTAATTGGTTGATGACCATTATGTTGTATGGTTGAAAACAACATGAAAGAGATGAAAACAAATTGTAGATCTTGAAAATGCAATGAAAACTTTATAGATCTGAGAAAAAGCAATATAAAAATTACAGATCTGAAATGAGAAATAAAAATGGCAGAGTAACAGTGAAAATTCGTGTCTAGGTCTCTCTGGCCGCTCAGGAAATGAGCATTATTTATAAGGTTTCTTCTAGGTCAAAACTCAGAGTTAATGTGTGATTTGGAGAATATTCGTGACTGAGATCGATCGATTTTCTTTTTCTGATCTGTGCCACCTCATAGATTCTTTTGATTGACTGATCTGCTTCGGGATCGGTCAATCCTCGTCATGCTTGGTCAATCCTCTTCAGGATCGATCAATCAAGGATGTCTCCAAAATCCAATGATGTGTAAAAACATCCAAAATTGCTCCATTTTGCACATTTTAGCTCCAAGGAAGTGAAAACCTGAAAAGACACTAAAACCGACAAAAAAAATACAAAACCTAACTTCTAGACTCAGTAAGACAAGTAAAAGAGTAATAAAAACAGGTCAAAATAGTCACTCATCAATGTGTCAAGACTTCCCTGGTAGAGATAAATGCTGAAGATGCTTAGAATATGGACATGAGATCCATGCACACTCTTTTTTCCCTTATCCTCGGTTTTCCCATGTGATTTTCCGGGGAAGGTTTTTAACGAGGTGTATTGGGTCTCATGCCCCATCTTGCCTTATGCTAGGTTCAATCCACTTGTGGGCCTTCTCCAACATCTCAAGACTCGGCCCTTATCCATTTATCTCATATCTTTATATCTTGTTTCATTTTTGAATTTGAACGTTGGAGCTTTTACTTTGCATGGTCCGAGTATGAGTTTCGAGGCATGTCTCGAACTCATATCTCTTTATTGATTTGTCTTTTGATCTCTCACCTCTTCTATTTTAATATTGAGGCTGAGATCCTTGTAAACTCTTATCTACATTTTATCAATAAAATCTCTTTTAAATCATAGATCAATGTCTTTGTTTTCGAGTGATTCGGATTCAAACACTCTTAGATCATTTCGTGTGAATCGAGTGATCAACCCTTCTTATAAAGTGTACTTTCCGCATCCTCTTGTGGCGACAATCAATCCATCAAATCTCTAGGTGCTCATTAATCGGGTCTAGAACCATCCTATCTCACTTTTAACCTCCATGTCTTAGTTTTGGATTTTGATACCTAGCTTGTATCATAGCACAAGGGGAAGTAACCAAGGTACATAGGAGGGCTAGCCCCAGTCACGAGCCCGGAGACCAAGGTTTCTCCCTAGTGCGTTCGCCCAAGCTGATCTGCATCTCACACTTTGCCGAGCAAGTCCATGTTCCACCATACCAATCCAATCACTTCACCAAACCGAACCAAGAACTTTATTTGGAAAAACCATTCACCATTGAGGAAATATCAATCATGGCAATACTGACATCAACGAGACACCACCACCACCATCTCACCATCAACACCACCACCGCCGCCATCTCAACTCCAGCGGTCTATAAGATCGTAGTGATGAATCCTTCAAAGCTAATGGTTTCTTTGTTGTCTCAGAACTTGAGAGCATCATGCTTTATCTTAACTAACCGCTTGGATAGGAGCACATCATAGTTGACTTTCTTTGGGAAATTAGCAAATGACATTGTCCTGAGAAGTGTGTGAGAAGATGGTGTTGGCTAGGAGCTTGTAGATGCATCTAATGGTTTGGTGAGAGAGTGTTGACGCCTTAGTCTTCCCACTAACCAAATTATCATGTCCAAAGCGTTTCCATATGGCATTGGTGTCTTCTGGTCCAAGTATATTGCATCTTGGTGCTCAAATCCAAGATCTTGTCCGAGTTGGAGAGTGGAGATGCTGTTATGCTTACCATTGATTGTGAAGTAAAACATTCCATCTCGTGCTAGTGGTGCATGTGTGCACTGGAAAGCAAGTGTGAATGTGGCAAGGAATTATCGTGCTTCTTCTTCATAAATCTCTTGGCTAGTAGACTCTAGGAAAGTGTGGAGTTGATGTGATGTTTTATGCATCAGGTTTTACCCAACATAATAATAAAAACACTAAAACCGGCCAAAGAACACAAAACCTAACTTCTAGACTCAATAAGACAAGTAAAATAATAATAAAAACGGGTCAAAATAAACACTCATCACACCCCCAGAATTGAATCCTTGCTTGTCCTCAAGTAAGAAACAAGACAATGAAATAAAGTACAAAAGTGGAAGTTTGAAAAACGGAAACTTACGCTTAGGTTTAGAAATCCATCATGTTGATCATGTAAACCAAGAATAAACCTTGTGAAAGGTTAATCTAACTTTAGCAGTACAACATGTACTTTACCATAAGCATAGCAAACATTACCGTACTCTAGCATCCGAGATCCAAGGAAACTTCTGAAATCTTCATTGTTGGCCCTTTAACATTCATTAAGTGTTGTGTGCAGTCTGACAAAGGGAGTCCAAATCGCTAAGGGCTAGTAACGAGGGGGCATTTTAAGGGTGATGGTTAGGCATGATAGATGAACTCTGGTGCAAGCCAATGCGCAAAATCACAGTGAGACGGAAACCAAAGATGGTGCACAACCTCCTGAACCTTGGATCTGAAGCAAGCTTCTATATAATGATCCTAATAGAGTTGCTATTGGTGCTAAAATAAAATATATAACATAAACAAATAACTAACTAAATAAATAAAAGGTTTTATTCTGGTTCCTTCAAACTTCTTTCCCTTCTTTTTCTTTTCGTTTATTTATTTATTTATTTATTTATTTGAAAGAGAGTCTCGGGAGGAGACGGGATCGATCGATCAAGATAGGATCAGTCGATCCCAGAGCATTTTTTTCCTGAGAAGGGGAAGTTGGAACCAGTTCTAATCATGTACATCAATCCTACTAAAAACTGCACCAATAGTCAACTCAAACTAATATAGATGAAGTACTGATACTAGAAATCATACTCGGAAATCTTTAGAACATTTGGTTGTACCGGCTCCTATACTCCGTAATTTTTGCACTTGGTTGCACATGCTCCTATTGTTGCAAAAGATGACTGGGGTCTGAATGAAAAAAGGGTGTAAGGGTGTGGAACCAAACTAAAAATGAGCTTGGCCATCTGGAGCTCCAATAAGAATGGGGTGAACTTCAGATGTATATGATCATTTTGTGATATCGAGCCCCTAAGTGAAAACATTAGTCCAAGTTAAAGGTCCAAGTAGATAGAGCCAACGCTGGATCCTTCAGATTTCCAAAGGATAGGTTGCTTCGGGTAAAGTTGATCCACTGATGGTGATTCCAATCTTCCTGAACTATTTCCAATAAATATCAACATAAAATGAAAACCAAGAAAATTGTAAAAATCTCATGTTTTGACTCAACAAAATGACTCAAGAAAAATGAAAAAGTTTTGAGTTTTATTTTTTTGGGACAAGTAAACAAAAGAAAACACAGTGTTAGTAACATATGAAAACAGTCACCCCTTCCCCCAGACTTAAATCACTGCGTCCTGCAGTGATATAAAATCAAAGAAAATGGGAGCTGCAAAAAAAACCTTGGGGATATTGAATTCTGAACAAGAAAGCAAACCATAAACCGTGGAAGAAATTTTACGACCAAAAGAGAGCATTGGTATGTACATGAACCGGTTTTCAGCTTTTCTCATCTCGGGGATCGATCGATCTGGGTAGGATCGGTCGATCCCAGCGTACTGAAACTTCTTGAAATTTGCATCTTCTGCGTTTTGCACCTGTTTTCAGTCAGCTTAACACAAAAATATCATCATATCTTATTTTGGAAAATAAATAAATAAAGAAAATAACTAAAGGGAAATAAAATAAAATAGTTTTATTAATTCAAATGCAAAAATAAATTAAAAGAACATGTTGGGTTACCTCCCAACCAACGCTTGTTTTTGCAAAGTCACTAGCTTGACTTAGTTTGATTTCAATTGGGTTCTGTTAGGGGAATGGAGATCTCTTTCTCCTCATGGTCAACTAAATACGGCTTAAGTCGCTGGCCATTTACTGTTAAATATCCGGTCTTTCCATCCCACAGCATGACTGCTCCATAAGGTTTAACTTCCTTAATTAAATAAGGTCCTCCCTGACGTGATTTCAGTTTGCCTGGAAAAAGCCTGAAACGTGAGTTGTACAAAAGTACTTAATCACCGCTGTGGAATTCTCTCAGTTTTATCTTCCTATCATGCCAGGCGTTGTGCCCTCTTTGTACATTTTCGCGTTATCGTAAGCTTTTAGTCTTAGCTCATCCAGTTCATTTATTTTGATCAGACGTTTTTCTCCTGCTGCTTTGGAATTAAAGTTTAGCAGTCTGGTTGCCCATAATGCTTTGTACTCTAGCTCCACTGGCAGGTGATAATCTTTTCCATATACTAGTTTGAAAGGGGTAGTCCCAATCGGGGTTTTATAAGCAGTTTGGTAAGCCCACAATGCATCATCAAGTTTAAGGGACCAGTCCTTCCTTGTGACATTAACCGTCTTCTCCAGGATACTTTTGATTTCTCTGTTTGAAACCTCCACCTGCCCACTGGTCTGCGGGTGGTATGGTGTTGCCACCTTGTGCGAAACACCATTTTCCCTCAGGAGATTAGCAAAAAGTCGGTTGATGAAGTGAGTTCCACCATCACTTATTACTACCCTTGGTACTCCAAATCGCGGGAATATCACAGATTTGAACTTCCTTAGAACAACATTGGCATCATTTGTAGGACTTGCAACTGCTTCCACCCATTTGGACACATAGTCCACAGCAACAAGGATGTACATATTTCCACATGAAGGCGGAGGGGCCCATGAAATCAATTCCCCAGCGGTCGAATACTTCTACTTCGAATACATAATTCTTGGACATTTTGTTTCTCTGGTTTATGTTGCCGCGGCGTTGATAGGAGTCACATCTTCAAACAAAATCATGCGTGTCCCGGAACATCGTGGGCCACCAGAACTGCCTGAAGGACCTTGGAACCTGTCTTGAAGGTAGCAAAAAGAAGTTCTTGGAATCATGGCATAGTTTGAACCATGGCAGTGACCTCACTTCTGATTCCAAGGACTTCTTTTTCACTGCCATAGTTTGAACTATGGCAGTGAAAAAGAAGTCCAGCAACTTCTGATTCTGGAATACACCGTCGGTATAAACCGTCGGTGCAACTTCTGTACAATTAAGGTTATTCCCAGATGTATTTCTTAACTTTGCAGAAAAACTTTTTCCTTGCGTAGCCAGTACAATTTGGGGGTATTATCTTGGCGCTGAGGAAGTTAGCATAATCGGCAAACCAGGGATGCTCGGTGGGTTCCTCGTGCAAGGCTAGTATGCATTCGCGTTCCTTGTAGCACTCCTCAAAGATGGAATAAATGCTTTCTTCAGGCAATCGGTCATCTATTGGGACCTTTGTCTCTACTCTCAGTCTGGACAAATGATCAGCTACCCCATCTTATATTCCCTTCTTGTCTTTAATCTCAGTGTTAAACTCCTGTAGTAGCAAAACCCAATGCATCAGTCGGGGTTTAGTGTCTTTCTTGCTGAGAAGGTAACGTAATGCAGCGTGGACCGTGTGCACAATTATCTTAGATCCTACCAAGTACGATAGGAATTTCTCTACAGCAAAAATGATTGCTAGAAGTTCCTTCTCGGTTGAAGTGTATCTTGTTTGCGCTTTATCCAATGTCCGGCTAGCATAGTAAATAACTTGTCTTTCTTCTGGCCTAGAACCGCCCCTACGGCATAATCACTAGCATCACACATGATCTCGAAGGGGAGTTTCCAGTCTGGTGGTTGTACTATGGGAGCGCTAATTAGTGCCTTCTTTATTTCCAAGAATGCATCAAGACAATCTTTGTCAAAATCGAAAGCAACTTCTTGGCATAGAAGTCGTGTAAGAGGTCTTGCAGTCTTCGAGAAATCTTTAATGAACCTCCTATAGAAACCTGCATGGCCTAGGAAACTCCGGATTTCTCGCACTGTTCTTGGGGGTTGAAGAATGGTCATGACCTCTATCTTTGCTTTATCTACTTCAATCCCCTTTTCTGAAATTTTATGCCCAAGTATGATCCCGTCCCTAACCATGAAATGACATTTTTCCCAATTTAAAACCAAATGTTTATCTACGCATCGCTGCAAGACTTTACTAAGGTTAGCCAGACAGTTGGTAAAGGAGGAACCGTAGATGGAGAAGTCATCCATAAAAACTTCCATTATATTTTCAGTTAGATCAGTGAATATCGATATCATGCATTTTTGGAATGTTGCTGGAGCATTGCAAAGCCCAAAGGGCATCCTCTGATATGCATAAGTCCCATAAGGGCATGTGAACGTCGTCTTTTCTTGATCATCGGGATGAATGGGGATTTGGAAAAATCCAGAATATCCGTCAAGGAAGCAATAGAAACGATGGTTAGCTAGACGTTCTAACATCTGATCGATGAATGGAAGGGGAAAATGGTCTTTTTGAGTGGCTGCATTCAGTTTCCGATAATCTATGCACATCCTATGTCCGGTTACTGTACGCGTAGGAATGAGTTCATTCTTATCATTTGAAACAACAGTAACTCCATCTTTCTTTGGAACAACATGTACCGGACTAATCCACGGGCTATCTGAGATGGCGTATATTACGCCTGTCTCGAGGAGTTTTAAATTTTTTTTTCTTAACTACCTCTCGGAGGTTCGGGTTTAGCCAGTGTTGGGGTTCTACCGATGTTTTTGATGGATCTTCAAGGTGTATCTGGTGTGTGCATATATCAGGAGAGATCCCAGATAGATCACTAAGCGAGTACCCTAATGCTTTTCTGTACTTACGTAGTTCTCGAATTAAAAGGGATGTGTCAGGTTGGTTTAATTTATCATTAATAATGACAGGGTATGTTGAGTTCGGGCCGAGATAGGCGTACTTCAGGCCGTCAGGGAGTTCTTTTAGCTCGAGCTTTGGTGCTCTCAATTCGCACCAGTCCTCGGATTTATCTAATCGGCCTTCTTCACATAGATTTTCGTCACGAGGATTCTTAGTGTTAATCATGGCTATTGAATTCCCTGAGGATAACCCCTGAAGAGGGCCATCCGCCACTTCCTGAGGTTGGGTAAGAGCCTCCAGTAGTCTGATCACTCCACGGGGTTCTGAGTTGGGTCCTCCCAACTCCGCTCCTTGAATGTAAGTGTTCGGGGAGTCTCCTAATGATAGACCATATGGGGGATTTTCCTTGGTATCAATCCAGAAAAATCTGTCCCTCGATGGTTGGTTTCTTTCCTTGTTTCTTGGTGGTGAAATTCATCACCTTATCCCCCAGACAGATATCAATCCTTCTACTTTGTACATCTATCAATGCTCCTGCAGTGGCAAGAAAAGATCTACCAATTATGATGTCTTAGCCTCCATCGTCAAGGTCTAACACCACAAAGTCTATCAAGATCCAACACTCTCCCACCTTCAGTGGAATATTTTCAAGCCCCCTTCTAATCTTTGCAGAGATCGGTCAGCGAGAATTAAAGAGAAAGTATATGGTTTGAGTGTGAGAAGACCTAGGCGTTTTGACACAGTGAGGGGCATCACGCTGATGCTGGCTCCTAAATCAAACATGCAGTTATGAAATTCAGATTGCCTATGGTGCATGATAGACTGAAAGAGCCAGGGTCTGCGAGTTTCCTTGGGATTTTGACTTGCATCCATTTGTTGCATTCCCTAAGGATCGTCATTGCTCCATCCTCAAGTGAGGTCTTTCCCATGAGGATGTTCTTTAGACGAGCCTTTAAGTCAGGAACTTTCCTTACCATCTCAACGAATGGTAGCCTAACTTGCAGTTCGATTATCATGTCATCAAGTTCCTTTCCTTCAAGAACTTCTGGGGTTTCAGGTTCATCAATGTGTCCATTATAGGTTGACCAGTCATTGTCATCCTCATAACAGTTAGATAGATCATTCTGGTGCACCTCAAAGGAATCGTCATTAGAGCTACGCTCCTCACTTGCGAAGCTCACGCCATTGAGTCAGCTCACAGCTAGGACGTCATCAGAAGGAAAACTTTCCTTCGATAGCGATAGCGTGAACATGCTCTTCTGATTCTCTATCAGGTAATTGTTGAGAGATTGAGAAAAAAATTCAGCTAATGACCTAGTTTCCTCAGCATTGGTCTCTAGAAGTTTTACTTCGGCATCCAGACTCCCGAGTCTCTTATTTAAATCTTCGGATACTCTTCCTATCTTGGTGTTTATCTCGTCAGCAGTCTCAGACTGCATCTCCATGATGTGCTGAAACATGGATTCAATTTCGCCAAGAGAATCTGCATTCTCATATTGAATTGATCCATAATCAGCCTTTCCATAATTCTCCAGTTGGTATGATTTGGTTGGTGGTTGAAAAGAGTTTAATTGAGTGTTATAAGGATTATTCCATTGTTTCCTAGGATTTCTAGTTGAGTAGACATTATAGGTAAAATTAGGAGTGCTCCTAAAGTTTTGGTTGAAACTTCCACTTGGAAAGTTTCTTTGTCTACCCAGAAAATTTACATCATGTTCCAGCTCAGTTTTATCATCAGATTCAAAATCATCAATCAACCTTACTAACCTTTTTGAGGTGTATGGAATCATATTTACCTTGAAAGTGAGACTCTTCTTGTGGACTTCCTTGTTAACTCATCTATGCTCAAGTCTTGTAGATCTTTAGAAGCCTTGCTCCTTAATTGCATACACCTGAGAAGTAAAAGGAGTTTGAAAAATCAGATCCGAATAAGAGGCTCTGGGATTGATCGATCTTGGAAGGGATTGGTCAATCTCGAGAGAAAAAGGATCGAACGATCAAAGAAAGATCGATCGATCTTGCACAAAGTAGGATCGGTCGATCTTTAGGGATCGGTCGATCGTGAAGGAAGTAGGATCGGTCGATCTTATGGGGATCGGTCGATCTTAGAGACGTAAATAAAAATGCAGAAAATAAAATATCCTAGACTAGGTTTAAAAACTTAAATCTAAAGGCTACAATTACTCCCCGGCAACGACGCCAAAAACTTGATGTGATGTTTATGCATCAGGTTTTACCCAACATCTAAACTCTGCAAGTGCACGGTTGTGCGCGGTAGTATAATTGTGGGATTGATCTACAGAGAGTAAAGAGCACTATAGATCCGTAGATCTAAACAAAACTAGGATGAAAATATTGAAAGTTTTGTTGTCACAGAAAATCCGAATAAAATCAAATAAGGAAATAAAAATCAAGTAAAAACAAATGTTGGGATTCGGGAAATTGCAGAGATTTAAATAAATAAAAAGTATATCTAACTGGATTAGCAATTAAATGATCTGATCTAGAACACAAACACTGTACGAAAATAAATCTTTTATTAAAAGCAAATATTATTCTAATATATCTTTTAATTAAAAGCAAATATTATTCTAATAAATCTTTTAATTAAAAGTAAATATTATTTTACCATAAATCCGCTAGAACCCTATGATATCATATTTTGAGCTAGTTTGATAAAGTTCACTTGTAGATCCAGCTTCAACTCTTGGAAATCTGGAAATCTGGAAATCAAGCCTACAAACTATAGACTCCGGGTAGAATAGCCAACGCTAGCTGTACTATAAAACCCTATGAATCATTTGATAGATTCTTCAACCTAACAAAAGCATTTGTTTCATAGAAGTTGAGATTTATTAACCATAATTCTAATCTATAACAATAACCTAATTAAACATTAAATCCCTTTGAATAAATCCAATCTCCCAACATGCAGATCTACTCAACCATGGTAATGGGTTGATAGATCATGATGTTGTATGGTTGAAAATGAAAAGAAAGAGATGAAGACAAAATGTAGATCTTGAAAATGCAATGAAAATACTTTAGATCTGAGAAAAATCAATGTAAAAAGTTTACAGATCTGAATTGAAAATAAAAATAGCAGAGTAACAGTAAAAGTTATGTCTAGGTCTCTCTGGCCGCTCAGGAAATGATCCCTATTTATAGAGTGTCTTCTAGGTCAAAAATCAGAGGTAATGCACGATTTGAAGAATATTCGTGATTGGGATCGATCAATCCGACTTGGATCAATCGATCTTCTTCCTCTGATCCGTGCTACCTCATAGATTCCTTTGACTGACCGATCTGCTTCGGGATTGGTCGATCCTCGTCATGCTTGGTCTATCCTCTTCAGGATCATTCGATCCAGAATATCTCCAAAATCCAATGATGTGTAAAAACGTCCAAAGTGGCTCCATTTTGCACATTTTAGCTCCAAGGAAGTGAAAACCTGAAAAGACACTAAAACCGTCCAAAAGAACACAAAACCTAACTTCCAGACTCAATAAGACAAGTAAAATAATAATAAAAATGGGTCAAAATAGATACTCATTAGGAGTCCAATAGCGTTCATCATCCACTTGATATCACTTTCTAGTCCAAGAGCTTACAAGGATGTGTAATCAACTTTCAAGGTGGGTATGAGCTTAAACCCATTGATTGGAGTACGGTAATCGACATCGTTTTTCATCTTGGGACCATCAAACACCATGGGAAGTTCTTTATTCTTAGCTTCTTGGCGTGAAAGGCATATGAGATTAGCTTGAAGACACTGGTGCATCAATGATAAGAGAATGGTCTCATCGTCAATGTTCTCATTGTACTCGACACTTACATTCCTTGTGTCTTCTTCGTCAACTATCACCTCTTTTCCTTTGTTCTCAAATATTTCTCTATCATGTACTCTCTTGGTTATCCTCTCATTGATTTCCTCATCAAGTACTCTGTTACCGTGAGGTGGTCGTTCCGACTTGGTTGGACGAGATGATCTCCTTGTTTTTCTAGTGTCCATTGTTGTGGTACCTTGAAGGGAGTATGAAGTTTGTACAAGTTAGCAATTTGGCTCAATGAGAAACAAACATCAATACATTACATAAGAAGTATAATTATAGGATTGAAGTTGACAAGTTAAGGCATGTTCAATGTTTAAATCATCAAGAAATCAAAACAAATGTTTCAATTTTACGATTCAATGATGATCTTCACAAAATTATGCTATCAATATTCAAAGCATGTTTATGTGAAAAAAAATCAATCTAATTTCTCATATCTATGATGAATAATGTCTAAGTAATCAATTTCTAACAAATTGCATCATCAATTTTGTTTCTAATTAGTTCACTAAATTTTAGCATATCAAAAATCAAATTCCATAAACAATACATCACCAAAATTTTAGGATAGATAACCTAGTAGCATATATATATGTTCTCTATCAATTCCAAATAACAAAAGCTATTGAATCAAGAGAATTTAAAAATACCTCTTTTGAAGTCCAAAGTGAAAATTAGAAATTTAGAAACATACCCTGGGTGTGTGGTGAATATGATAAGATATTTGTAATCTCCTAATGATTTTCATTTGGAAGAAACCAATCAATTATATTAATTATCAGTTTAGTCAGATTGTATAGTTACTACCGGTTCAATTTAGCTAACTATAGCTGTATATATAAATTGCAACGTTGACTATTTGAGATTAATTAGAAATATCATCCCATAACAAACTCGCACTCATCTCTCTAATCTTCTCTTTCGTAATATGGTATCAGAGCCTTCATGCTCAATATCTCTTCAATTTCGCCATTAATGACCTGATTGAGCTCTGATCTACTCTCATGATGGTTGGACTGGAGAAAATTTCATGAAAATCAACTCGATCAAAGTCTTCGTCGAGTTCTGAGACGATTCCAACTCGGAAATCAACTCCATATGGTGTTGTAGCAGCTTATCCTCCCCGTTCTCCTCCGGTTGCTAAGAATTGAGCTTACAGAGCTTCACGAGCTATTGTTACTGAAACTCTGGATTATTCTCCTTTTTTACTTGCACAATTCTGATCAACCAGGTTTGTATATCATCTCTCTAAAACTTGATGGAACAAACTATGACGATCGGAATGGTGCGATACAAATTTCTCTAGATGCTTAGAATAAGATAGGATTCGTTGATGGTACCTTACTTTGTCCCGATGAATCTGATTCTAGCTTTAGGATCTTGTCTATATTCAATAGCATGGTAAAATCTTGGTTGTTGAACACAGTTTTTTCTCAAATCTATAGTAGTGTCTTGTGATTGAATGATGTTGTTGATATATGGAAATATCTATATGAATGTTTTCATATGAGTAACTTGCCTAGAAATTTCAGTCTCACCTTGAAGACATTATTTGTCAAGGTTCTTTGTGTTTGTCTGACTATTATACCACCTTTAAGACATTGTGGGGTAAACTTGATAGTTCAGAAGAGCCTGATGAACCTTGTATTTGTGGAAAAGCTTATTGGCTGCAATTAAAGGCAGAGAGAGCAAAGATTGTGAAGTTTTTGGCTGGTCTCAAATGAATTGTATGCTATTGTGAGGAGACAAATCATTATGAAGAAGGTTCTTCCTACTTTAGCTGAAGTTTACAACATCTTAGATCAAGATGACAGTCAAAAGGGATTCTCTAATGTCATTTATCAGACTGATTTTCAAGTATCTGAGATTATTAACTCGAATGTGAAAAAACCAGATCTTTGTTATGTGAACTCTGGACCTAACAAAGGTCGTCCTATTGCTCATATTGCAACAAAGTTGGTCATATTGCTGATAGATGCTACAGGAAGCATAGACTTCCTCCCGGTTTTAATCCAAAAGGGAGAAGTTCTAAGAAATTTCAGAAACCACAGCTTGTGGCAGCTCAAGTTAATTTGTTTGAAAATCCTGCAGATCTTGAAGGATTGATTGGAAATTTAACTAAAGATCATATACAGAATTCCATAGCCTTGTTCAGTTCACAATTACAACATCAAACAGTTGGTCATCTCTCTGAAGCAAGTACTTCTAAGAAAACAGTTTATAATTCTGGTATTTTTTTCTCATCCTCAACCTATTATTTTGTTGGTATATTGACAATATCATAGAATATTTTATCGAGTGGTACATGGGTGATAGATTCTGGAGTAACTCATCATGTTTCACATGACCGAATCTTGTTTACATCTATGGATACATATTCAAAGTTATGTGAATCTACCTACATGATCAAATATCAAAATCAGTGGAGTTGGTACAGTTCGGATAAATATACATCTCTTTGAAGAATGTGTTGTTCATTCCAGAATTCAGACTGAACTTGATTAGTATCAGCTCTTTGACTACTGATATTGATTCACAAATTATTTTTTTTCTAGGATATCCTTCAGGTTTTAAAGGATATTAGTTGCTGGATTTGGAGAGTAATACAGTTTTCGTATCAAGAAACATGATATTTAAGGAGGAGATATTTCCATTGGTAAAGACTGAGTATTCTGATATAGTTTTGCACTTCTTTACACTAACTGATTCTGAGTCTCCAGGTATAAACTTCCTTCTTTCACAACCTTATCACCATAAATTTCTTCCAAATGAATACAAAAAATACCTTATCATTTACAATATTACCACTGTTATTCTCTTCAAGATGACCCAAAATATCCTCTTTTTTTCTACTCTTTCTTAGTTTAAAATTTCTCCATATCATCTGTGTTATATCAATAATATCACAAAAATTCATATTCCTAATTCATATGCTGAGGCTCAGAAATCCAAGGACTGGTGTGAGGCATCAGATAAAGAAATTGGGGCTATGGAATCGACTTCTACTTGGGAGATAACTTCTTTACCAAAAGGCAATAAAGCAATTGGATGCAAATGGATGTTTACTTTGAAGTTTCATGCTGATGGTATTTTGGAGAGATAAAAAGCTCGGATTGTTGCAAAAGGTTTCACACAGAAAGAAGGGTTGGATTATAATGAAATATTTTCTCATGTTGCCAAAATGGTGACAGTCAAATTACTATTGAAAAATTCTGCCACAAAGCAGTGGTCTATAACTCTACTTGATTTTTTCAATGCGTTTTTAAATGGAGAACTTGAAGCAGATATCTTTATGAGGATGCCAGAAGGGTATTCTGAAAGACAGGGGGGCTCTCTTTCACCTAATACTGTTTTGAGACTAAAGAAGTCTATTTACGGTCTTAAGCAAGCATCTAGGCAATGTTCAAGAAATTTTCAGCAGCAATGTTTCAATTGGGTTTCATTCGAGGTCATTGAGAATATTGTTTCTGAGACAAACTGGTTCTGACTTTGGGGTTGTTCTAGTTTATGTGGATGACATCATCATAGGTAGTACTATTGATTCAGCCACATTTCAGTTGATTGAAGATTTAAAAAGGAATTTTAAGTTGTGTGAGCTTGGTTCTTTGAAATATTTTCTTGGAATGGAGGTAGCTCATAACTCTGAAGGAATTTCGTTGTGTCAAAGATAATATGCATTGGACATACTTTCTTCTATTGGCATTCTGGAATGTCAACCATCTTCTAGCCCTATCGTTCCAAATTTGAAGTTGTCAAAAGAAGATGGTGATCTTATAAAAAGATAGAGAACTGTTTAGACAAATTGTTGGGAAACTGATGTATTTGACTATCACGAGGCCAGACATAACATTTGATGTGAACAAGTTAACAAACTATCACTCATCTCTCTAATGTTCTCATTTGTAATAGCCACCGGCAGGTTTTGAGCCAGAGTTTCAAAAGTTCATCCCTGGCAACGTAAAATTCCCGTCGGATCGTCCAACAACTTTATCAAAGTGGTAAACTTTCAATTGTTGCTTTTTGTTTCTAACCGCTTCATAAATATTTTTGTTTCTTAATATGTTGTTTTGTTGGTTTTTTCATATCAAGACTCAGCAGAGAGGATATTGTAGAAGACACAATGAGCTTGTTAGGTTGATGCAAAAAATGGAGAGTGGCATGTGTAGGCTTGAAGTGGAACCAAAGGATTGGGAGAAGCTTGGATTTGAAAAGATCTTTTTGATGCCAATGTTTTTCTGAGACTACTGCAGAGATCGCCATGAGAGAGGGGATTGAAGAACAACCTCTGATGAACAAACTTTATTTCTTTTGTTTTTTTGTTTGTTTCGTGACTAGATCTTTTGTATGTTTATATTGACTCTGGTTTATTTTGGACTTGGTCTTTTGTTGGTTTATTATTAACTTGGTTGATTTTGAACTTGGTTTATATAATTGGTAACTCATGACTACATCTGTTTTTCTATTTCTTTTGTTTATAGAACCCATAGTTGAGACTCATTAAATAACTATCTTCAAATTCAGCGAATCATGCTCTAAAACATTAAAAAGAAATGTTGTTCATCACTTAGAAGATATTTCATACATCTATACAAAAATACTTTTCTACACATCTCAATATATTATTTAGGAAATGGATCCTAAAACAGAATAAGGATTCCTAAAACATGATTATTATGTGGCAAATAAGAAACCATATTAGATTTATTTGATTAATTGAGAAGAAAGATAAACAAAATTTGAAGCAAAAAAGTTTAGATCAACATCCAATAAAATACCAAATAAATTAAGTTTTTAAGATGACAATATAGTAAATTAGGAAAGAGTTCCTAAAGACAAAATAAGGTTTCCCAAAATCAATATCATTATTCCAAACATGTTTATTATGAGTCTTGAAACATATACCTTATTGATTTATTTGATTAATGGAGAAGAAAGAAAAATAAATTTGAAGCAAAAAAGTTTAGATAAACTTCCAATAACAAAAAACAAATAAAATGAGTTTTAAAAATATAGTAAATTAGGAAAAAGTTCCAAAAGCAGAATAAAACTTACCAAAAACATTACTATTCTTTCAAACATGTTCATAATGAGTCTTGAAACATATACTTTGTTGGTTTCTTTGATTAATGGAAAAGAAAGATAAACAAAATTTAAGCAAAAAAATTCAGATAAACATCCAATAACAAAAACCAAATACTGTAATGGTAATATAGTAAATTAAGGAAGAGTTCCTAAAATCAATGAAATGTTTTCTAATATGTTTATTTTGTGTCATGCTCAACAATAATCCAAAGTTTAGAGTTCTTCATATCTGGTTTTCACATGTGCTCTTGTTGTGTCCGCTTATGCCACATCTGGAGCACTTATGTCCTTGAGATTTTAGACCAGGTACACCAAATTCCCCAGCCACTATCTTCCTCTTCTTAAGTGGCCTTGCACTACTCTGCTTCATGTTTGGAAGACTATCTTCAAGAGTTCCTCTAACCAAAGTCTCAGCTAATTCTTTTGTTCTCCAAGCCTTCTTATACTTGATTTGTACACCATGTGTCATTTTAACTAAATCAATGATCTGTTTTGGTTTCAATCCATCCTTCTTCTCATAGTACCCGCTGCAAATAAGAGAGGCAAGAGTGGTTGCAGTAGCTTGCCTATGATTAGGATTCCTATGAGTTGTGTCACATGTGTGTTGATCCACAAACTTCTTCACCACAAAAAATTCTGAATGAGGTACAACTGATGCACGCAGCCTCCAAGTGCATTTATCATCTAGACAACCTAATATCACTCTTGTTCTGTCAGACCACAAAGACTTAAACTCAAACTTTCGCTCTAATGCATACTTCCTCAACCTATCCATCATCTCTTTCTTGTTCTTGAAATGTTTGGTCACATATATATCAGCAGTCACCCCAGTTGAATGAGAATGACCTATGGGAACTGGAGGAAGATCTGGAATAGGATCCAATAAGATCGAATAGTCTTCATTATGAGCAGGCGAGAATAAGCATGTGTCATTTCCATTATATCTCTGATCCAGTTCACACAACTGCATCAAAAAAATCAAACAAAAAGAGGTTTAAAACAAATATCTAGTAAGTGTTATATTAGATTTAGGAAAGGTATCATAAATCATTCAGAAAACTGCATGAGAAGCATTACTGGTTGATTTATGTGCTCTCCATGCCTAGAATATGTTCTACTTGGATGCATGGCTAGAATGTTATTCACTTCCAACACCTAAATAAAAATTTAACAAAGGAAAACGTTTAAAGACGAATTAGTATAATAAATTTAGGAAAGAAATACTAAATCATAAAGAAAAGTTCAAAAAATCTTTATGAGAACCAGTAATTGTTGCTTTATGTGAGAATATAAATCATAAAATATTGTGTGAGAACAATCACCTGCTTTTGTTTATTAGAATGAGACACATCTAAATGTGAATTGTCACAAAAACTTTGTGTTATTCTTCCTTCAATATTTCCAACTGCATGAATCTCTTCAGTACTTCCAACGTTCAAAGTGGAAACAACATTTCCTACTTCGCATATCTGCATCATGGAACAAATCAAACAAAAAGAGGATTTAAACAAAGATTTAGGAAAAAATATATGAGATTTAGGAAACTCATCCTAAATTTATACGAGAATCATTACCGATTGATTTATGTGGTCTCCATGCCTAGATTGTGTCCCACTTTGATGCATGGCTGGAGTGTTTTCCAATTCCAACTAAGGGATAAAAATCAACACATGAAAATGTTTAGCGACAAGGTTTAAAAAGTAGTATAATAGAAGGTTAAAACAAAGTATTAAGAAGTATTATATTAGATTTAGGAAAGATATCCTAAATCATACATAAACAACTTTAGGAGAAGCATTACTAGGTGATATCTGTGAGAATCAGATACATCTATGTGCTTTGATTGTTCTAAAATTAAGGGGACTGATTGGTTGCTACTTACATTATCATGAGAAAGAAGCTTGTCTTTTTCACACACCTGAATAACAACAAACAAAAATGTTGTAAATTAAAAATAAAACAAATTTAAAGAACACAATTGAGTAAAAGATAAGAAACAAATGAAAAAAATGTTCAAACAAAATTTTAGAGTAAGGATAATGATAAGAAAAAAATGAAAAGAATGTTTAAAACAACGTTTAGATTAAGGATAATGATAAAAACAGATGAAAAATAATGTTTAAAATAACTTTTAGGAAGAATTTCTTACAGTGACACATAGGCGAATGGAGTTTGGATCTTCTTTAATCTTGTTGATAAAAGATTTAAGTTGGCGATCATTACGTATAAAGACAGGTGGAGAATCTTTTATGAAAACTTTCAATCTTAATGGAAGTTCATAGCTAAGTCTAACTTCTCTATCTTCAATTCCAAAGTCTTCAATAACCATTTGTAGTAAATCCTTGAATTTGACATCCTCATCAATCTCAAATAACGATGCTCCTTTACCAGAATCAACTAAAAAATTCCACTGAGTTTTTTCGCTTGCCTTCCACTCTCCACATACAGAATAGAGATTCAACATCTGTCAGAGAAAAAATTCATCAGATACATCTTAAACATACCATAAGTTTACTAACATGTCAATATAAATTATTCGGAAGGGTTTCCTAAACAAATTACATACTTCCTAACACATAATGCTTTTGAACATGTTTATAATGGGTCATGTTTAAACAATTACAGGCTTCCTAAAAAAATGTCATGATTCATTGAACAATGGCATGCCTCCTAACATGTTGACAATGGGCTATAGTCGGCCAAAACCCAAGTTGAGACTATATAATGAACACAAAAAATCATAGCCCATAGGCAAAGTTTGGAGAGAATTGATGTCTTATGATCTTAAGAGACAAAATAATACATAAATCTTATAATACTGAGAAAATAAGACTAACCAGGGAAAAATCAAAGAAATACAGTAGTTTACACGGTTTCACTTAAGTAACTTTTATCTTGATTAAGCTTCTATACAATGGAAAACAAAAACAATAAGATATAAGTAAAACTAAAGATAGAAAAAGCTACATTATAGAAATCAAAGAATGATATAATTTGTAAAACAATGACATATTCCGTAACATGTTTATTATTTATTATGTGAAAAAACTAAGATGAAAAAAAGGAAAAAAAACACAGTAGTTAACACAGTTTCAATAATGTAAATTCTCTCTTGATCAAGCTCCTATACAATGGAAAACAAAAGCAATAATATATAAGTAGAACTGGAGATGGAAGAAGCTACATTGTTGAAATCAAAACAAAAGCCAAGAGACACATGATCATAATTATTGAATCATACGTTTTCCATTTCAGGCTTCAAAAAAAAACAGTAATCATCAGTGAATTAACAACACTAGAAAAAAACGATCCAAGTAAACAAAAAAATTCTGAATCTAAAGAGAATCATTTCCAACTAAAAAGCTCAATAATTTCAAATCAACAGTAACCAAAACTCTCAGTTACACCCCTAACCCAGAAATACCCCAAAAAAAGCTGAAGACATGCACAACTACTAGAGATTCTTATCCGAACAGGAAAAGGGAAAAGAAATGGGGTGAGTAAAACTCAGAGGAAGATCTTTTCTGCCCACCGAAACACAATAACACAACCCAAACATATTCAACAATTGTTACTTAACAGAAAATCAAATATCACATTCTTAAACATACATTCAACACTTTCTTCTCATTATAACAACTTAGTACTTAATTCAATATCTAATTATGTATCATATAACAATCTGTAAACCCTGGCCTTTGTAGTTGGGCATCTAGATTCTCATCTAGAGTTCTGGCCTTTGTACCCCGTATCTCCATATCCATGTTTATTCTCATCCTTATTCTCATCCTCATATATATCTTACATGAATCATTTATAACTATAGTTTCAAAACATATCATCCTACCATCGAACAAGCAATCAGCTTATCATCAAAAAATCAAGCACACACATCAAATATATGACTAGTCCTGCAACATCTAATCTCATGCTTCATAATTCTTGAAAAAACATATTAAGAAAGTGATTATTGTACCTCCACAGATCACGCCCTCACCAAAGATAGGTGGCAAAATAGCGTCTAGAACTCCAAACTCGAATCTGTGCAAATAACCTCAATTTTCGTCAGATTTTATGAAACCGGAAACTGTGATTTTTCACTTACGAGATGAATTCTGAATGGAGTATACCTCTGATTTTCAAAATGTCAGTGGCTGTGGATTCCTCGTAGCGAGATCTTTCTAGTGATATAAAGATCAGCCTCTAAATCTCTCTGGTCTGCCTGATACGTCCTCTTCCAAAAACCCTTAATCGTAACTATAAACAGTTTCTACATCAGAAATGAATGATTTTTCGTAAACTTAAGAGATGGATTCTGGTCGTACTATACCTCTAATTGATTACACGAAAACTTTTCTGAACTCTTGGTAATGAGATCTGATCAGAACACTCCAGAAATCGCCGTAACTTCTTCAGAAGTGACGGGAAACGGATCACCAAAATCCCTACTGGACACAGTTTTCTTCTTCCAATTCTTCACTAAAAATCCAATAATTTGATATTAAGCCACGAATCTAAAGTCCCAAAGGGATAATCCCAGTAGAAAGTTAGGTTTTTCTTACCCAACAAAAAGAAGCAAGTGATGGATATGAGATGGTGAATGGGAATGATCAAAAGCTTGAGATTAGATGGTGTTGTTTACGTCTCTGGCGGCTGGTAGGGTTTTGGCATATATATTCACGTCAAATCTTCTTTTTTTTTTTTTTTTTTTGCTTTCAGTTTCACAATCAAATCAGAGAATCTCACAGATTGCGTGATCGGAAAATGAATTATTAAATTAAGTGATCAGAGATGAAATTGATCAATCCTCTTCATTGTCGATTTCAGTCACAATCTCTCCTCCGTCGGTCACAAGTAAATCACTAGTCAAAAATATCTCTGTGCAGTCAAACACAATACTAAACATGTACATATTATTAATAAATTATTATAAAGTGACTTTCTAGTTTTATAATATTTGGTTGGAAAAAAAAATGATTTTATTAATATAAAAAATTAAAAATATATTGTAATAAATGAAGATAATTATAATAAACAATCTCAGGAATTTTCTTCTAATATTTCAGATTAGTGTATTAGCTACAATAACATTAATTTAGTATTATTGTAATTTTAACTAATATTAATATATATTTTAAATCATGATACAGTTAAACCTCTATAAACTAATACTCGATAATTAATACCTCGCTAAATTAATAATTTTTTTCGGTCCCAAAATGATATTTTTTGGACCAAATACTACCTCTATAAATTAATAAACACGATAAATTAATAAAATATTTTAAAATAGATTGGTCTCAATATTATTAATTTATAGAAGTTTGACTGTAGATAACTTTATTTCATGATTTATAAGAGAAAAATAAAAACAAATATAAACTATTTAATTAGCTTTTAAAATATTTACTTTTCTATAGAATATATCTTTTATAATAATAGCTAAATTTCAAAACTAAAATATAGAAATAAATACTTTAAATTATTTTGATAAATATGTTTTGGCAGAGTTCATTACAATAAATAGCTCAGTTTGTATTGCTTATTTTATATATATGTATTACTTCACTAGTTAGCGATAGGGGGACAAAATAAAATAAGTTACTTACATCAGTTTTATTGTTATAAATTTCATGTCATTTTTCTAAATGATGTTAACCAAAATAAGTAATTACATCAATATTTTATTGATGTGAATTTATATTTTTGTATCCATTTTATAAAAGTGATGCAAACTAATGTAGATATGCTTCAATTTTATTGTACTGAAGTTAAATTAGTCAATAACAATATTAGCTATCATAACTAATACTAAATTATATACTTTGTATCATTTATTAATAAGTTATTCAAAATAATATCATTTAATTTTGTGATACTATTTAATTGATGTAACATAACTATATATATATACGAGATTACGACTCGTCCGATGAGCGAGTTTTAAATTCTAAAATAATTTAATGATATGTATTTTTATTCAATTAATATTTGTCATTAATGATAAATCTTGAATCTTCTTAGAAAAAAAAAATCATATTTTGTTAAAAAAAATAGTTATTTACTATATTTTAGTTTTCTTTATGAATATTTTAGTTAATTTTCTATACTAAAATTTTATTATAAACATGGTAAAAATCTATATAATGTTCAAAAACTTTTGGTACTCACGTGTTATTTTTATTCTCGACAACCATGTTAGATAACGTGGATAAATTATATGAAATCCAAAAAACTAAAGCAAATTCAACCAGAAAAAGGGTACTAACCTAAAAAAAATCTAAATAGGTCACAAACTCTTATATCAAAAAGATTAAATCTAAACTGAACCGACCTGAGAACTAAATGAATACCCGAAAATACTCAAAATAAAATTATTTACCGAAAATATTAATAATAGTTAGACTTGATATAATACAATTATCCAACAATTATAAATCTAAAAATATCAATTATTAAATATAAAATAACCAAAATATCCAAAATTAACCAACATATCTAAAAATTCTTGTTATTAACTCTTTGTTGAATAAGTTTTTCTTCATACACACTTGATTTTGTTATACAACTTAACTCAATTTTTAATCATATTAAAATCTTACTCTAATCTCATGTATACACCATATAAACTAATACAAATACAACATTTTATCTCAAAATAATATGCAATATATCAAACAAATATACATATATAATTAATATTATACAAAAATTAATAACAAATAAAACACTATTAGTAATTTAGTAGAAAAACATGAAAATTAGAAAACTAACATTGCAAATAAACTAAATTTAGCTTAAAGCAAATAAATTTTTATTGGATTCTAAATCTAAATATCTAAATTTGAAAAAGGTTTATTAGAAATAATAAGATAGAAAATATAATAGGAAAATAAAAATTTTAATCATCTTATTTATTTCCTATTTTTAGGGGTTATTTTCTAACTAAAAATAATTTACATAAATAGTTAAATAAATATACATATTTTTAAAAAAATATATTATCTAAAATTTTAACTTAATTCATTATATTTTTTGGGGGTTGATTTTAGTTAATTCTGAATTTTACTTAAAGATAAGATAAATTTTCAAAAATCGTATTTCCTTTTCTCTTTTAGGTATGGTTTTATTTTCGTTTTTATTTGTTTTAAATGTATTTCTTAATCTTAGTTATTGATTAGTTAAATTAACAATTTTGTGTTTCTCTTTTTATTTGTTTTAAATAAATTTTTAATTTTAATTATTGATTAATTGTTTGCTTTACGGTACTCTTTTATGGGGTTGGTTTAGTTAATTCTTGATTTTACTTAATGATAATATAAATTTTCAAATACTGTATTTCTTTTTTCCTTTTTAGTTATGGTTTTATTTTTGTTTTTGTATTTATTTTAAATGTATTTCTTAGTCTTAATTATTGATTAGTTAAATTAACAATTTTTGTGTTTCTCTTTTTCCTTTTTTTAGGTTTTGGTTTTAATGTTTCCTAAAAATATGGTTTTAATATTTTTTTGATATATTAACAATTACTGAGTTTCCTTTTTTTGTGATTTTTTTAATATATATATTTTTATATAATTTGACATGTGGGAAGATCTAAATTATTAGTGATACATGTCAAGATCTCGTGAGCTATAATTTTAACACGTGTCAGCTTCTAGTGAGTGTAACCCAAGTGTATATAATAAGATATATATATATATATATATATATATATATATATATATATATACTTAACATATGTTTTTAAAATTTATATATGTAAATAGATTCGGATGTGGTCATCCGACTTTAAATTTTTTTAAAACATGATTCTAGTACTCATATCCAAATTTTAAGACCTCCTTTTTCATATATAGAGCATCAAATCTCAAATCTAAGGTATATTAACCAAATTTCTTTTAAATATTTATATTAATTTTCACTAATGACGAACATATATCTGATTTCTAGGAATTTCAAAATATCTAGATTCCGGTTATGATCCGTTTAGATTCAAGAAATACTTACCAGAATCTGAATTGAGATCCATCTGCCAATACCAGCTGGTATCAAAATACCATCTGAATTCACCAAAAATAGTTTAAAATAAATTATAATATAAACTGATAGAAAAATATAATCACAAACAAAATTTAAAATAGAAAACAAATCATATATACTTTTTTAATTTATCTTTTATAAAAAAAATTGAACAGATTTATCATATGCATATTAAAACAACACACCAATTAAAAATAGAGTTTCTGTTGATGATATCTTGAAGGAATGTTTTGAAAAATACCCTATTTATGTTTTATAATTTGAAAAATACCCTCTTTAGTTTTATTTCTTTAGACCAAAATTTTATAAATATGATATGGCAATTTTGTCCCCATGTCATTTACAAATAATTTATATTGTAACAAATAAAAACGAATTTTCTAAATAATTAAACTATTATTATTAATATTTTAACTTTGCCTAAGATAAAGATGTTTTATTGATTTCATATACCAAAATCCCCTTATAAATAATTTTCTAGATAAATTTTTAAAATTTAATCAAAAAAGTAAATAAAATAAAAGATAAATAAATATATATATATATATATATATATTATAAAATTTATTTCAACTTTGCATACAATATATAAAGAGAAGATATATAATTTTCTTAAGAGATTTTATTAGTACTTTTCAAAATAAAATCTTTATTTTCTGTTTAAAATAAGTTATGTTTATTATTAAAAAAATAATCTATTTTTAATTGGTTTTCGAGAAATTATTATTCACTTTTAAAGGGTAGTTTAGTAAAAATATCAGTATTTTATATTTTAAATAAAGGAAATAAAAACAGTATTTTTCAAATTATAAAACTGAATTAGGGTATTTTCCAAATTTTCTCTATCTTGAACCATTTTTCTATTTATTTTATAATATGTTTTAATAAATTATATAGAAAATAAGGATCTAGATCTGTCTGGGAATCATGATCTTTAAATCAAAATATCCATATCCAGATTCAAGAACTCCGACTACTCTAGATTTTAGATTACATCAGATCGGATCTTATATATTTTGCATAATCATGGTTACCATCTATTTTTTTTATCTAAAAATTCCACTGATCTAATCAAAAACAACAAACAATCAAATAACAAAATAAATAGAAAAATATGAGAAGAGGAGGAAAAAAGCAGTTAATGATAAAGAATCCATTGATAACATCAACAAGATAAAACTATAAAGATATTTAAGACATTGAAAATGAACAGAAACAAATTGTTATTGTTTGTTCGCTTCATACCTTGAATGTTGAACGAAAATTAACACATATTTCTTGATTTGTGTAAGATCTCACAAAAACACTCATTGTTATAATCAAATCTTTAACAAAATTTTGTTTTAAGATGTATGGCTGAAATGAACAAAAACAAATTTAGTGAAGGAAAATTCTCATAAATAGCATAAAATCAAGTTTTTGTGCCATAAATAGTAAATATTTTATTTAGGTAAAAATGGCATTTTTATTAATGGGTAATTCTCTTATATAGTAGCGCAAATCTCCTAACCTCATATTTATAGGGTTAAGGGTTTAGAAAACCCCTAAACCCTACCTCTCGCCCCCTAAAAACTATACTCTAAATCCTAAACTACTTAACACAAACAAAAAAACTTAAATTTTGCTCTTTATTAAAATGCTATTTTTCCTAAATAAAATTGCGTGCTAAATTTGGCACAAAAAAAAATTATTGCCATTTTAGGGAATTTCTTTAGTAAATTCGTGAATCTTATATATAGAACCAAAACTAACATAAGAAAGGATTAACACGCACTAACCTAATAAGGGATTAACAAAAACATGTTTTAGTGTTATTTTAGAAAATTTCTCTTTAGTGAATTTGTGAATCTTATATATAGAACCGAAACTAACCTAAGAAAGGATTAACACGCAATAAACAATATCATATCAGATAAAGGTATATGTGGGAGTTAGTCAGCTCAAATACCCAAAAGGCCCAAACTATGACCATGCAATCAGAGCGTGATTAAAGGCCATGATCATCTCTCTTTTATATGGAAGATTCACTACAATAACCTAGAAAATAACCAAAATAAATAACCTGCCAACATTTAAAAAAACATAATCGTAAAACCTAATATCACCAAAAACAATATATCTACTCTCCTTCTTTGCCAAAAATATTAGGAATGATGTTATTTCTTTTTCTGAATTATGATTTTTGGAACTAGGGTTTTTGAAACTAGGTCTGTCACCTTCAAACTCTAATTTCGGTCAGAGATTACATTTGAATTCGAATTGGCAAGCTGCTATTGAAAGTTGCCATCTGCGGCTTTCTATTGATAGATAGATCTTTTACTAACTACATACGGTTCACCAAGAAACTGCTCTTGAAGTTGGACAGCGGTAAAATCCGATCTTTATAGATCCACTTGAGTTTAACTTCCATAACTTTCTTAACATAGCCTGATTTGGGATCCCCTTGCGACTATGGCTAGCTCTTAATGCCATGCATCTCTCCATGAAATTTAAGAGGATGAAAATCCATTTAATCCTCCATTTCCTCTTTATATATCCCATATAGGAAGAAGAGATGCATGACATCAAAATCTATTCATAGCTGCAAACAGATCTTATGGATGTTCTGGTGAGGCAGATATTTTTATATCAGATTCAGTCGCTGTCAACTTTTAGTGTAGTTTCTCAGTCAACAATAGAGAGTTAAAAGATGTTATATCTATCATAAATCCGGAGATGTCAGCTTTCCAGAGCCGCTGGTCAATCCCGATTCCAATGTAATTTCCGCTTGGAACCAGAGTTTGAAGGGGACGGCCGCTTAGCCTAGCCTCTCCCTGAAGTCAAATCCATCACTCAAGTGACTGGTATCCCACAAGACTTCCTTTCTATGAGGTACCTCGGTCTCCCATTGAGCACTAAGAAGCTTTCACTACTCAATTGTGAATCTAGGAAACCGAGGACCGAGATGTCTCAGATATATTTTTAGGAGGATCCATGTTGATGGAAAGTTTATCAATATGGATATGAAAACAAATATTATTTCAAAACGATGGGTAGATGTGTGGAAATAGATTTCTAATCTTTTTTTATGGGACTATTATACTTAATTTACTAGATCGTGCTTCTAAATTGATTACCAAATTCTTTTAAATATTTAAATATTATATCTTATTTCTTTCAATCATATTTCAATAAACAATTTCGACTTAAGAAAAACTCAAGGATATATATATATAATCTTTTTATATAATAAATATTTTAAATTATTTTGATAAATACTTTATCCATTCCTAAAAGAATGATTTTTAAGATTATGCACAGACATTAAGAAGCTTTTGGAAATTTTTAAATTACATTTACTTTATAACTAAATAATATTACTTTATTTACTTTATCTATAATTAGTAGGAGGTAAAACAAAAAATGTTACCTACTTTTTGCATAGAAAAACAAACATCAATTTTTATGAAATAATTTTTTTTCTAAAACATCAATTTTAAAGAACGGATGGAGTATGTTTTGGCAGAGCTCACTACCATAAATATATCATTTTGTATAATTTATTTTAGGGTTTCTACACGTCATGACTCTGGAAGACTTAAAAATTAACTGACACAAAAGTGTATTTTCTATTCCACACTGTACATAAAAAAAGGACGATAATACCCCCAATTATTTCGGTTACCGACAAGTTACGTGTAGGCTTTTATAGGGTTATTATTTTGTGTCAGGGTAGGATACTGTACCGTTTATCTATCTTACTGGATTTCGAAACGGTGCTTCGGGCCCCGCTTTTTTGAAGTATTTCACCCCTGTGTTTCTATCACTTAAACCAGCAACTCAATTCAAGGTTACATAACTTTTTGGTTACCGGAAAAGACGAAATTCAAGTTTCCTACGCGTCGTTTTGAGTTCGTCTCCGACTGTTCTCGCTTGGCAACTCATTTCAAGGTCTTTACAATCACTGTTTATCCGGATCTTTCACTAAGGTAATTACCATTCTCGGTTTCTTTCACGAAGGTTGATTTTGTTTTTTTAGGTTTTGCTATCCGTCATCGTCGCTGTTTCATTCTGTTTTTTACTTACTATTCGCCGCCATCTGTGGCTTTTTTTTGCCAGATCCTCTCCGATTTGGGTAGTTTGTCGTTACGATCTAAGTTTTTTTATGTCTCGACAAGTTCCATACTTTCGTTAGCAACACTAGATTATCGAGTAAAAAGATAACACGGTAACGATGTAGGTACCATCAAATAGATCATACTATGTTACACCGAGTTCCAATATTTACCGAATACACACTTTACCGAGTAATATATAGTTCCGGTCACTATGTTTTGTACATCATATAGTCATAATAGATGTGAATGAATCACTGCCACGTCTTTAACTTGTATTACTGCTTTTTGTAGATGGCTGCGAGAGAATTCCCATCGCGGATGATTGCCGCTGGTCACTACCCACTGGGTGAGAAAGTTAACGCGTACCAGAAAATGTTTCGTCTTAACCGCATTTTTGGTGCATTACACGAGGAAGAGTTGGAATTTCTGAGGGGATCACCTCTCAGCCAGTTACTTGAAATGCCTTCGAGGCCTGCTTGGTCTGCAAGTTTTGGGCTTTTCCTCCTTAGTCGGCAACTGGAAGTCGAAAACCCCAACGAGATTTGGATGCTATTCGGTGGAACGCCCATTAGGTTCTCTCTCAGAGAATTCAAGATCGTGACAGGTCTTTGTTGTGATAAGTACCCCCATGTCGAGAAGAAGAAGAAGAAAGGGATGGCCGATAAAGCTGAACCTTTTTGGGTTGGAGGATGACGTCACTGTTGATCGTCTCATTGCACTTATCACTGTTGAACCTTTTTGTGTTTGTTATCCCGCGTAGACGTTAAGTTATTAATTATTTTCCATACATTATATTTTTATCCCCATCTAGTCGGAGGTTACCAGTGCAAGGCAAACACAAACTAAAATAAAACCTTACAGAGAACGTCCCTCATAGATGTCAACTCATCTACTGGCCTTGCTTGACACGGTAGTTACGTTAGGCCATCTTGTTGGGGAGTCGCCGGTGATAATTAAACACAAAAGGCGGGGTTCTTAACTATGTACAACAAAACTTTAAACCCGCCAGCTTATTTACTATGGAGATGTTTGTCACGTACACCCCCAGCCGATTGCTACGCCTTCAAATTATAACCTCCAACATTGGTCAAATCTTCCAAAAAACTTCACTGTCTCCAACATGTAACGCCCTTTACGGCCCCTACACACGAAACTTTTTTGTCATGTATGTTTCAGAAACATAAATACCAGATAACCGATTACTGTAAAACTAGGATTACCAGACTGCACATTTATTTACCCACTAAATATCTAGACTCACCGGTAACGCAGCACGGCAGGTTGCGCGGTTGTGGCCAAGGTTCCTGCAGCGGCTACATCTCTTCTGCGAAGTCCGCTACAGAGATCACAATGTAATACAGTGTTACGATTTCATTTCAGTAACTTGGTAACCTCTGTACGCCAATCTTTCATGGAAAAATAAGAGTTACCAACCTTGAACTCCCCACGGGAGAAAAATCTTTTCTTCTTTGGACGGCCTGGCGGTCGACGTACAGCGGGGATAGCTAGGTTGCCTCCTCCGGCATCAGATGCGTCCGGTGCAAGTGTAACCAAATCTGGCACTGGCATTATTCTTTCGCTGTAGGCAAATCGGAGGAACGTCACTGTATGGTGCACGCCTACCAACAAATCAACCCGAACACCATCCTTGATTGCTGCGGCGATTGCGTGATTGCACGGGATGGTGATCATTTGAAACTCCCTGCAGGTGCATGTTTGTTCATGCAGGCTAACCGCGAATGAGTTCTCTTCCTTATCCCGAACCTCGTACAAACCATCATCTATTTTCATTACGGCAAAACCAGCCCCTTCCTCATATTTCTCCAGCACCATTGCATTAACTTTTGGTGGCAATGGATTATCCTCCCGCTGCGCTGCCTCTCGTCGGATAGCAAACCACCCAACCAACATTGTCCGGAGCGTCTCTAACAATGATATTACCGGATATTCTCTTGCTGGCTTTAACACCATGTTTAGCGACTCCGCGACATTGCTGGTCATGATGTTAAACATGTCCCCAACAAAGTGCGACCTTGTCCTGTGTTCGAAGCCTATGACTGTTAGATAATCGCCACATGCCTTATTCATTGCTTTAACCTCCGAAAACAACTTGTTGAAGTTCCGGAGCGTATATGCTCTCGCTGCTGCCGACACCAAACACCCCAGCTCCTCCGATTTGAATATGTTGATGATGTTTCTCTTCAAGTGGACCACACATGCGGCGTGCGACGCCATTGGATATACCTGTTCGATATGGACCCAGGTTTTTATTAACATGAGGTGAAGGTGAGACAAATGAGGTATCTTAATATAATGTTACCACACAGATAGTTCGTTAACTAGTAAATGTTTAACGAGATAACAGAATAATTACTCTAACTATGTTACCTTCTTATTCTTCTTACCACATACACACACTAACTATGTTACCTTCTTTTTCTTCTCACAACAGAAGTATAGGTTTGGGTTTTACCTTACGGATGCTTGCGTATATTGAAGAGTGACGGTCTGAGACAAAAACTAGTGCTGCCTCATCAGGCACCACCTGGGTTAACTTTTCCATGAACCATGTCCATGCATCATCATTTTCACTATTCACTATACCAAATGCCAACGGAAACACTTAGAAATTTGCGTCATGTGCACTAGCAGCTACCAGGCACCCTCCATATCGTCCTTTCAGGTGTGTTCCGTCGATCACCACAACTTTCCGCATGTACGAGTAACCCTTAATTGATGCATTCAGAGAAAGAAAAAGGTACTTAAATCGCTCGGTCCCTGCTGAATCCTTTTCTGTCTCGAGGGAGACTAAATTGATGCATTTATCTCCAAGAGATGCTTGAAGTATGGTTCAATCAGAGCGTAGCTACCCATAGCTGACCCCATTGCATTGTCCATTGCTATCTCCCTCGATCACCATGCTTTCCAGTAAGAGACATGCAAGCTGAACTCTTGGCGTAAAATCTAGCGTAATTCATTTGGCCTCGGACCTCTCCCAACTCCAACATAACGGGTACGCATCAGGTGCCCAATAACCGCTGTTGAAGCCTGCTTGTGGAAATTACCCCTAGCGTCTATGCTACAAGTGTGTTGTGGTGTTGAACTTCTCAGTTCATACCTTACGCTATCAGCCATCTTTGCCGCATATACTCGCCAAGGGCACGAGTCGCTGACGCATACAGCCACAACAATTTCAGGACACGGCTTGGCGTAGATGAAGTGAAACTTTCTGTGGATCACGTTTATGGCTAGCTTCATTCTGCAGTCTTCTTTGTTTTTGAATATCCTCCCCACAAATATTTTGTCCCCTTCGTACTCTACGTCTTTCAGGGATCTCGCCAAATAATCTGCCAAGTGCAAAATCAACGTAAATAGTGTATTACGGATATAACAATACAAACTTGGTAACTCAAATAGTATACCTTCTTCCACGGGATCGACGAAGTATGGTGGCGCGTCTGTTATATTTGTGATCATTGGAATAGGGACATCCCTCAAACGGATTGGCGCGGCTGGTCTACGTGGTGTACCCCCACTCGACTGTACAGCGGCACGTGTGTTCACACTGGGTGACGGCACCACCGGGGTGTACCTGGATGGCATGCACGTTGAGTAACCTAGTTGGTCACCTGAGTCCGATGTTGTATAGTGCGTTAACATGTCTTCATCTTCTGCAACCATATTACCAACACACAGTGTTAATTACCGGCGCAACTAATGAATATTGTATACTAAAGGCACTTTACCTAGCGGAGAAAGCGGAGGAGAAGGCTGCATTTCCAAACCTTGCCATATACCATCAGTCAATCCCGACGAACTACTCCCATTTGTCGGCGTTTGGTCCATCGACGTGTTAGACGAAGAAATATTAAGTATGTGGGGCGGTTGAGCTGCGATATGGCATGATCCGGAGAGGCGCAGCTGGAGGCACATATCTGTTAATGTTGTAGAACTATCGGGTACAACAGGGTCCCTACGAGCGATGTTTAAATCTAAAACATCCCTGGCGGGCATGGATTGACATTGCGGACTTAAGGTCATGTCAAACACCCGGGGGACTTGTGTACTTTCTCTTGACCCTACATACTCCCTCCACATCGAGAACGGATTGATTAGAGGGAAAACGCTATAAGCATCCAAGCAAGAGCGGCGCCATGTAGTTTCATCTAGTTGCGGGACAACCTGTTTACCTTTCTCTCAGCAGTGTAACGCGGTAACTGAGCATTTCGGGTAACTGGCTGGTTAGACACTCCGACCCCCCTCCCCCATGCAGCGTTGTTGATGGCATCTCACGTCCGAGATTTCGTGCGACCTGCTGTGGTATTTGGTGCTGCGTAGGTTCTCTAAACTGGACCCCAGAACCTCCCCGGTTAGATGTCTAACTCCGATAAAACCGCTATGGTTGGAAATGTCATTAGCGGTAAGCGTATTACCACAGTTATTCATCTTACCCAGTACCAGATTTGTTAACTCGTCAAAACTGAGTGACTGACCTCCGAAGCCGCCGCCGGCACTTTTGTACGAGTTCACGTTCCGGCCCCAATCAGGTTGTACGACTCGGCAACACAAATACATTTCCTCGAGATCAGCTCGGATTGCAAAAAACAAAGACATATCCTCGTCGTCGAGGATATCAACCGGCGTCGCCTGCTTCCATGTGGGCCCAAGCATCCACGGCGGCCATTGGTACGTCAACTCCATCTCATCCTCCACCCGCATGTTGATTTTTTCCCTTATTGTCCTTTGAACTCTCATGAAGTCGTCAGTCTCCTTACATGGTATACCAAGGGTATATCCATCAGACCTGGCTATGTGTTCGTAGCATCCATCCCCATCCCTTTGCCATTCGCAAAGAACAACTCTGACAATGAATGTCATTTTGTAACCTACATAAATGAATTTGGAATCTTACTTGTTACCACAGAAAAACCGGTAATAGATGTTGGATTTTTTCGAGTTGTGTTGGGTATTTAAACGTGTTGGCTGAATTTAATGTTTTACCTGTATTCGGTTTTTGTTGCGCCTCCACCAACCTCGTTATTTTTTTGGTTTGTCTTTTAATGGCGTTACTCTCTGCTGCTCCTCACGGAAATAGACATATGAGTAAAATATATAGATATGAGTGCATCAAACTATTTTTCCGAAACCCCAATAAACATATCTACACTGCAGTGTGTTACTCTGGTAACACATTTGGTATCTTAGGCGGCTGCAAAATCTTATCATATCTCGGTGCATTAAATGCTCTGACGTCCTTGTTTCCTACCTTCTCGCGTGTAGGGGTATTTTCGTATCAATGTTATGCCGCCAGAATCGAATTTAATTATGTTTTTATCACTCCTACTTACCTAATTTTTAGATTCTCCATAGATATTGCCCCTCTTCACCCTGTATTTTATATATTTGTATTATTTCAACAGTTAGTGATATGGGGACAAAATAAAAAGAACTTATGGCATATACAGTGGTACGAAACTCATCTAATCTCTAAAAATAACCAATATTTTAATTTAAATTGATTATATAATTTAATTTTATAAAGAAGTTAATTAATTAATTGTAAACAACTGTTGTGTGAGTTTCTCATGAATCTCTCAAATATTCTCATTTGAAAATCCTATTCTATTCTTTCTTTTTTTCCTTTTTAATTAAATTTTCTTTTTAAAACCATAAAAAACTCATGTTAGAAACTCTTATTGCATATGATTTTATTTCTATCAGTTTTATTGTTATAAAGTTCATATCATTCTCCTAAATTATGTCAACCAAAATAAGTAATTACATCATTATTTTATTGATGTGAATTTATGTTCTTGTTATCATTTTATAAAAGTGATGCAGACTAATATATATATGATTCAGTTTTATTGAACCGAAATTAAATAGTCAAAAACAATATCAGTTATCATAACTAATGCTAAATTATATACTTTGTATCATTTAGTAATAAGTAATTGAAAAGAATATCATTTAGTTTTGTGATACTATTTAATTGAAGTAGCTTAACTTTATATATATATATATATATATATATATATGTATAGATGCTTTACAGTTTTTTAAAAGTTATATATTTAAAATAGATTTGGATGTGATCATCCAACTTTAAATCAATATAAAAATAATTTTAATATTCATATTCAAATTTAAGACCTCAAATCTTCTTTTTCACATAACGTCAAATCTCAAATTCGAGATATATTAACCAAATTTTTTTGAATATTTATATTAATTTTCACTAATGACAAACATAGATCTGACTTATTAGAATTTTAAAATACCAAAATCTTGATTAGTGTCCGTTTAGATACAAGAAATATTTACCAAAATCTGAAGAGAGATCCGTCTGCCAATACAACTTGGTATCAAAATCTGATTTGAATTCACCAAAATAGGTAAATTCAATTATAACATAAATTTATAGAAATAATAGAAATCAGAAACAAAATTTAAAATAGAAAAAATAGGTTTTATGAAAAAAAACCATTAAATTTTATCTTTTTTGCAAGACTAACCCTCACCTAATCTTATGTAAGTCAATCTCTTGAACTTTAAAGTCACTCACAATATAGTCATTGTATGTATTATTGATGTGTCACAATTTATCTCAGTTAGAAAATTAACGGAATTTTCAAAACGACGTTATTTTAGGATTTAAAATTACATTTTGTTTCATTTAAAACTATATGTTGTTTTGCTGTTGTTCTTTTCCACTAGAGTAAATGACAAGATTTTTATTTTATCTAATTAGATTAATTGAGGGAAATTAAATTAGCGTTTAAACTAAATTAGAGTTCGTCACATTTGAGCGAGTCATTGCTGTCGTGACTCAGTCCGAGTTGATCCAAAATCTTTATTTCACACAACCATGGAATTGATCGACATGAATCTTTACTTCTCCGTCTCTTTCTCTGTTTTTTTCACAACAATCCCGATCTCATTCTTATGGCGAGTCGTCCCGAGTCCGGAAAACACATCTACTCAGCTGCTTCTGGAGCTTGCATCTCTTATCTCTCTTTCGGCGTTAAGACATAACTGAACTAACCAAGACTTTGAGAAGCCAATTTTGGAGCGTAGCTTCGTTTCTCTTGCCACCTTTTTCATCTCCGAATCTGCAGGAGAGAAACCAGACTCCATATCATACGGAGGAAGGTGAAGATGAGGATCTGAATCTGATTGCTGGGATTAAGAACGATTTCGCTGAGATTGGTTGGAGATTTGCTGAGATTGGTTGGAGATTTGCTGAGATTTCACTGAGACTGTTGTGATTGTGAGGATCTTACTATGCATCCCGAGACTTGGTTGGATTTTCCTTTACCTGATGGGGACAATAGCTTTGACGGTAAGCTTTAGTTTCAGATCTGATACACTTGTAGTTTACTCTAACCCCAGATATTTTGATTGTTCTAAGTGAAGATCAATTTGGTTTTCAAGTTTTATATTGCTAATTCATTATATCAATTGACGTTAGTGTAGTTTAAGCTTGATTTTGTGTTTCAGTTTTATATGACTTCATGATGGGTATTGATTTGTTTTTTCTTTCGAACGAATTTGATATAAGTCGATTTCTAAGCTGAATTCGATATTCAAATGTAGAAGAACCCTAATTTTAATTTTTCCTTAATTTAATTTGCCCTAAAATAAAAATCTAATTTTAGATAAAAATAAAAAAATCATGTCATTTTTAAGAACAAGATTTGCAAGTCAAACATAATGTAGTTTCAAGTAAAACATCAAAAAGTTTAAATCATCCAAAACGACATCGTGTTAGTGATTCTGTTAGTTATCTAACAACAATAAACGGAGTCACATCAATAATATAGAAAAGGGCTACATAACGGATGACTTTTGAATTCAGGAACTTGACTTGCATAAAATTTGGATAGAGGTTAATCTTGCAAAAAAAATAAAGTTTGATGGTTGTTTTGTATAAAACCCAAAAAAATCATACTTACTTTTCAAATTTTTTTTTTTATAAACAAATTTGAACAGATTTTTCATATGCATAACACACCATATTAAAAAATAGATTTTGTTTTGATGATATCTTGAACTATTTTTCTGTTTATATTTTAATAAATTGTATATAAAATACATATGTAGATCGAATCTGGGAATCAGATCTTTAAGTCAAAATATCCATATCCAGATCCAAGAACTCCGACTATTTTATATTTTAAATTACATCAGATCGGATCTTAGATCCTGATATTTTGTCTAGTCTTGGTTATCAGATATTTTGCACAGTTTTGGTTACCATCTATTTTTTATCTAAAAAATTTTATTGATCTAATCACAAATAACAAATAATCAAAAAACAAAAGACAAAAAAAAATGTGATAAGAGGAGAAAAAATAGTTAATGATAAAGAATCCAATCAATCCATTGATAACATCAAGAAGATAAAAATGTAGAAGATATTAAAGACATTAAAAATGAACAGAAATAAATCTTTCTTGTTTTTTCGATGGCTCATACCTTTGTGAATGTTGAACGAAAATTAACACATATTTTTCGATGTGTATGATCTCACAAAACCTCTCATAGTCATTATCAAGTCTTTAACAACAAATTCTTTTAAGATGTACGGCTGCAATGAACACAAACCAATTTAGTGAATTTGTGAATCTTATATATAGAACCAAAACTAACCTAAAAAATGATTAGCACGCATTAAACGACATTGTATTGAATATGTATTTGTGGGAGTTAGTTAGCCCAAATGCCCAAAAAACCCAAGTTATGATCATGCAATCAGAGCCTGATTAACTGCCATGACCATATCTTTGTTTAACATTCATTATAAATTATAAATATATGAGACATTCACTATAATATTCTAGAAATTAACCAAAATAAATAACTTGTCAACCTTAAAAAAAAACCAGATCGGAAAACCTATTTCCTATATCACCAAAAACAATGGCTATGTTCTTTTGCAAGTCGCCAGCGACAACATATAATCATAGAAAATGTGCATTCTTTCTCTCTCTTCAGTCGCTGAGATTTTATTTAGAGATAGTTTCTTCTTTAAAATTTTAGTCGCTGATGTCGCTAGAGTTTTTGGCAACGAGTTTAAGTGTCAGCAACAGAATATCTTTTTATCTTTATCTTATAACTGGTCGCTGGTTTTGAAAAAGTATTGAAAATGAAGTTGTTTTGCTCTGTGTAAACTGTGTCGTTGGCGTCTTTGCCAAAAGTATTAGGAATAATGATTTTCGGGAAACTTAATATTTTAAAATAGTTTAATATGTTTTTACTCATATAAAATGTTTCAATACAACTCATTTATTAATTTTGTAAATTGAGTCTTGTTGTTTATTTAAATGTTAAAATTTTATCTAAAGCTATTGAAAATATTAAAATACGTTTTATTTAAAATATATATTTAAGAAAAAAAGAATCAATTAAAAATATATATAATAGAAGAAATCATTGAATCAAAGAGTTTCATGTCCAACAAGCTAACATTCGAAGAATATCTGTTTATGTATCCGATAGATTTACTGTTTGTGAGCATTATGTTGACTTGCGTAGATTCAAAAGTCTGCACACGTTTTATAGATTTTCTACAGACCAAAGTAGATGCATGTTTAGTAGATTAAAAAATATAGCCGAAAAACAAATTTAGCCTACAAAAACTCAAAAATAACTCAAAACATATTTAGCCTACAAAAACTCGAAAATAACTCAACAAGTTTGTGTGTGTTTTAACAGAATTCAAAAGTTTACTAAAAAAAAAATCACTTTTGCAGTTTGAAGACACTCGGCAGAAGATAGGAAAATGTGTCATCCATCTCATGTGACAAAGTGGGAAGTTTTCCAAATAGCTACACCTTCAATCTATTCCAGAAACGTGAAACTTTTATTTTGGATTATGTACAAATGAATTCTATCCATTAGGATGACCTCACAATCATTTGTTGTGCCATATGATAATGTATTTTGAATTGTTGTATACATACAATTTGGGTTACATACAACAATTCGAAAAAAGTATTTCAATCGGTAATATATAACCTCACCTACCAACAACTCTCAAGAGAGAGGCAATGCACATAGTCATCACGACAGCCAACAAATATCCGGCCACCGATCATCACTGGTGATGAGAAAACATCTTCCTGCAACTCCAACCTCGCGATTTCTCTTACTTTTGAGTCATGTGAATCTCCGCTGAGATTGGATCTCACACTAAGGACATGAACTCTTCCCGAGCTCGAGCATACAGTCACCAACCTGGAAAATACAATGATTAAATACATACATATCTGCTTATTCATGCGATTAGTTAATATACCTGTCCGATGCAAGCAGTTGTTGCGATTTAAAATGCAGATTCTCATCAACGTATGCAGATGCTGTGATCGGGTCCCCGATATTGTATTCCCACACAAGACACCCGGATTCCTGATAAAGTTGTACTTGCTTAAAATTAAGTCTATCTCACATAAGGTTTCACTGAAACAATTTCAGTACTAATAAACAAAAAAAAAGGTAACAGAAATAAGGGATTTATGTGAAAGTACTGGTTCTAGTGAATAAACACTTCCATTTCTACAGCAGACGAGCACCTACAGCCAAATAGATGTGTAATCAACCTTAGCGAGAAACCTCTACGGCTCTACACAAAAATGTTGGACTGCACATGTACTCAGGAAGCAAGTGATGCACATGAATTAACACATTTAATTTTTTGATAGAACCGTAAATAATACCTGACAAGGAAGCACATGTGACATGCAAGGTCCAGCAAATATTGGTCCACCAGTCCTATACTGCACCAATGTAATAACTGAGTTGTTTAAGCACTCTGATATGGCCAAAACCAAACTGACCGAAACAAAAGATGTTGAAAGCCCCTTTTGACTAGAAAGTGTAAGAATCAGGAAACGCCATTTACGATATCATTCAAATGTACTGAGATCAATTCATACACACATACCTTCCAAATGATAGTTCCAGATGGACTCATTGCGACAACTTGGCCATCAACTAAGCAGCAAATAACTGTGACAGAAAATAGAGATTGGCAATGATACTGAAATCAAGGAAACAGAGAGAAAACAAATACCGCTTCGGCTTGTCAGGCTAATGCATAAGGAACCAAAAATCGGTGCCTCTAATTCAAGTAGCCACAATGTGTGGAATGGGGAATCCTGCATTCGCAAAAATAACCTGAATGAATGAGGCTCCATCCCTAATATTAATTTTATAAACAACAAATCTCCCTCTGGGTCCAAGTAAAATGTAATGCAGATCACTTAAGCTAAACATCTTTATAGAGTAAGGAATACCATGCAGGACACTATTTTGAACCAAATATTTGGTAGTGAACCATAAATTCCATAGGACTATTCTGCTCAAGTCATGTAGAGCAGAAAATTTTACATCCTAGATCTGACCAGCCCTATTCATATCATACCAGCCAACTGGAATTCAAGAAATGAGGCAAACAAATTTAGAAGTCCAACGCATCTTCATTTTTACATGGTATAAAAAAGATACAAGTAATAGATAGGGCTTTAAGAGAATGGATCAAAAGGTATATACCTCTACTGATACAGCTATCACGCGACCGTTTGTAGAAGCCACGTAAAGTGAACTACGACCCTGGGTGAAGCAACAAAGATGAATTAGATGATATCAAGAGAGCTCCAGTAATACAAAATAAAATAAAATAACTTGACCACAGATGATGTGCTTTTAGCTTTGGACAAGAAGATATGAATAACCATGTGAATAGAGTTGTTTAAGCCTTCACCTCGTCAATTATAGGTGAAGAAAATATACTCCCACCACATTGCAGCTTATAAACACAACGTTGACTCCTATAATCAAGGGCATAAAGAGTGTGGTCATGTGATCCGCACCTGCATAAATGGTGCAAGATTTTTACATTGGTGGTTCAAGAACTTTGCGTAAAATATAGTCTACAGAATGAAAGAAAAATTTCAAGTAAACAAATATGGAGCTAAAACCCAATGTATTCCCTATGAGAAATAAGTAGACTATAACCGGTTCAATATAATGCAAACCTTATAATCAACCATTGATAACCATGAAAGTATAAATGTAATGTCCACTCCAACTAAAACTTGATTAGAAAGATATTCGAAATGTGGCATAAACATTATGCCTAACCGTATTACCATATCAGTTGTGAAGACGTGTCCAATACAGGTTGGCACTTTATCTTCATCAGAAAAAGAAAGCAAATTGTCTAAGTCAGTTAACCTTTTGAGATAAATTTTTAGGAATGAGCAAATATATGACACAATTTATAGCTTCAATAATGTAGACAAACAAAGTACAAATATATGATTCTTTCAGACTTCAAAGCGTACCTCACCACACGCTTGGAATGTCCAGAGTAAGCTACCAGTTGAGAAATCTAAAAAATATAGTTTTCCTTTGTAGCATCCAATAACGACCTAGCATTGGAGATGTCCCTAAAACTGTTCAAATAGATTAGAAAGAATACAGTGAGCTATAAAATTGATGAGGGGACTAACCTGCGAAAAATCACCAAGTACCATGGCTGAACCTTCGATCCTTCCTTCTAGAACGGTCTCCCAACAGATAGAACCACTAATTAGCATAGTAAAGTTTATCATTTGTTAGAAGTCCAGCCTAATTCCTTAAAACTTTAAACCCACTCCTGACATTTCATATGCTAGATAGTGATTTTAGTTAAGCCAGAACGATGAAGACATCAGTTTTGATTACGATAAATTACACCTTTCAACATCTAATACAGCAGATAAAAAAAGATGCATACCTTTTGGCATCAATGCAGGAAAATTTACGTGAGTGAGACCCAATGAATAGATACGTTTTTGAATGCTTCAACACAACTAGGGGCGAGGCATCTACACAAGACTCCATATGAACTTTCCATAGCTCTTGCATAGAGACCATTTGGTTCTTTGGAAACTCCACCGACCAGTTTTCTTGGTTTACGTGTTCATTACTACACGATTTTGGAGAATATACATTGTTGCACCGACTGAATGAACATTGCATTTGTGAAAATCCTGAATCCCACGACTTTTTATCTTTCACTTTTTTGCAAGAAAACTTTTCTGCATCAATTTTCAATCTCTTTGGCGAAATATTCTTCTCATACTGCATTCTTGAAGGTGTTGGATCTGATGTAACACCAGAATGAAGTGGAATAGTTCTACTAACCAACTCATTACCATTCCGACTCTCTCTCTTGTGGTCTAGCTTCTGAGTTGTATTGTGTTGCATATCTTCTCTTAACTTACCTTGCTTTTCTAACAGACAGATCAAAAGCTTAGATGAACTTCGAAACTGGTAAACCAATCTCATATCTATACCAAGACTATGAGAAAGATGCGCTGCGGATAAAGAGTCTCCACCAATCGCAAAGAAATCATCATCATCTGAAACTTCTTTGACCAGTAATGCATCACAAACAGCCTATATCAAAAGTTTAAGAGATGATATAACTCTTTCTCGATAGCCAATTAGATTCTCAGGATTAAAAGTAAACAAACAATTTTCTCTACATTTTCAAAGAAGTATAATCAAATGTTTAAGATTCTAAGTTTATCTGTCTCCAACGAATTTTATCAGTATCCCAACAAGCATTGCCTTTGCTTTTAAATTCCTTGCACCTCATGTTCTCTATTCCCTGCTACTTTACTCCAGGCTAAACACTATAATCAAAAATCTGATAGAAAATACCCCTAAACATCCGTAAACTGTCACCTTGATTATCAGATTCCTACATACAACTCTAGTCCCTTCTCGTTCGAACTATATCTCCAACCCAAAGAAACTTATCAAAGACTTCACTTCCTAATATGGTAGAGAGAAAGAAGCAATCAGATACCAAAAAGGCTTACTCATAAGGAGAAAATAAAACGCATATGTAAGCACAGCATGAAAGTTGTCTGACCTTTTTAATCGTTTGCAGTAAACTATTAGTTCCATTGCTATGCATCATATCTTGAGCAAGGGTTCTAGAACATTTCAACCTTGCTAGTGCTTCATAATCAACTTTTCCACTTGAAGTACTTGGCAGTGACTCCACCAAAACAAAACGGTTAGGAATCATCACCGAAGGAAGTTTTTCGCTAATCCAATTTCTGATAGAATATATGATATCTTCATCGTACTTGGTTTCTTTGTTCAGTACTAAAAAGGCCTCAAGTGAAGCAAGCTCCGTCTGATCACTGTGAAGTACAACAGCAGCTTCAATAACATCTGGATTTAGTTCTAGAGTTGTTTCAATCTCTTCAAGGGCCATGCGTTGTCCATTGAGTTTAACAGTTCGATCCTTTCTCCCAATAAAAACCAAATCACCGCTAGAAAGCTTTCGACCGTAATCACCAGTTCTATAATAAAGCTGACTTCCACAATCATTTGTCAAATGATTACAGAGTGAGTTATTATGTAGCTTCACGTAGCCTTTAGACTCTATCGAAGAATGCATGTATCCTTGCGAAAGACAGAGACCACCAACACATATTTCTCCTTCATAAGGTTTCTCTTCGTCACCAAGAAGTACAATTTTGCAATTGGAAATTGGCTTGCCAATTGGAACACTACTAATCTTCTCGGTCTTCAAGAGTTTTGGCAACCCACTGCAGTCAAAATAAGTGCAGTCCCCTGAAACCTACACAAAACCAAAGGCTAATCGCTTCAATTTCGACAAAGTGCTGCATAAGTTAAGTACAAAATATATTCACCCTAAGTATCAAACAAGCGAAACTAAGAAATCTTCAAACCATCATCATCTGTAAAACCAAAAGCAGGTTGGATTTATCAACATCTTTCAAACCATACACACAAACCGGTACCGGCTGGCTGACACGGCTATAAAATTTTGAAGTACACCAGCTTAAGAAGATCTCCTGAGATTATATCATCATAAGCATAAGTTTCTCACCTCAGTACTCCCATATAGATTCAGAAAACATGTTTCAGGAAGCAAGTTGTGAAGTGAATCCCACATGCTCACAGGAAAGGGTTCGCCACTTAAAACCACCAGCTTTAGGCAACTTTGGAGCTTATTGCGTCCACGATGTTGTAAAGTAGGAAGAATAGCTCTGATCATTGATGGAACGGCTAGGAGCCTACTGACAGAATAGGCCTAACAGGATGGATAAAATTTTGCCAAGATTACTCGAGAGGTAAGTAAAAGTAATATAATGAAAGATAAAGCAGTTTTCCCCTAGTGATAGGAACATTAACTTAAGCAAAGGACAAGAGAAGCTATATTATGTTCTTTATCACGATTTTACTATCATTATGAAACATCGCATCCAATGGAATTACCATAACAAAGCTAAGATATGATACAATACAATTTAACCATTTTTTTTTCCCCTAAGTTACGTATTTGATCCCGGATATGTAACCTAGCGAAGATACTTAAACCAACTTCCAAATTTTGAAATGGATATTTGAAAGAATATAGGAACAAGAAAGATGAGTACTCAAGAACATCTAACAAAAACACTTTGATTAGGAAAAACAATTCAGGGATCTCAACAACATGACATACAAAAGGTGATTTTTTTTCTCCCAAACTATAGAAACTATAATTCTTACCTCCAGAAAATCGATGATGGATATCAAATTCTCTTTTAGGAGAGTAAATGTAAATGGAGGGATGACTAGTGGGGTGGAATTAAGAATAGCCCCAAGAAACTCCTGCAGATGATCAATAAAACCAACTGAAGTTTTGAAAGCGAATAGTTGCTCTCCAACAACAGGATAGAGCTCTTGCATCCACAGGAAGCGATTTAAAAGTCCTTCAGAGAGCAAGGGACAAGGATTTCAGATGTTATCACTGTTGCATGAAAAAGAAGAGCAAACACAAAAACTATAGATGAATTCATTTAAATTAGCTACAAAAACAAAGCTATCTAGTATAAGCTATTTACTGGTCTTAATCCCTTAAATTCATTCAAGGCTAACATACCAAACAATGAATTTGCATTTTCAAAGCTAGCAGAAAAATTAGAAATATCCTAACCTTGCTCAGTGCCACAAACTCCTTTTGGCATCCCAGTAGATCCTGAAGTATACATGAGATAACAAAAATTCCTTTGCTTTTCTTTCTTACAAGGCCAAACAAAGCTTGAGCAACCAGTTTCCACACTCATATTCTCATCCATTGAAAACAACAACACAGGGCAGCGAATGCTTTCCACAAGCCAATTTGATGATCTATCGGAAGCAGCAATAACAAGAGAAACATTTGAAGAAGAAATAAGAGACAAAACCCTTTCTCTTGGCCATGAAGGATCTAAAGGTAGAAAAGCTTCTCCACATCTCAAAACAGAGAACACAGAGATGATGTATTCAACTGAAGGTGGCATATATAAAGCCAATACCTTTGGCATACGTACATATGGGCCAGTCTCTGCAATTGCAAAAGGTTTAAGCTTTATGAGAATACTCAGAGAAGAAGAATCTAGGAATTCTAAAAACAGAGTAAAAAGCGAGTAACCTCGAGAATCATTGAGAATACGACTGAGACGAGAGGTGAGGGAATCAATGGATGAAGAGAGCTCAGCGAAGGTGTAACATTTGTCTCCGTCAAAAACAGGTGGAGACTCAGAAGCTGATTCTGACCTAATCTTCGCCGTCCAGGTCGAGGCTTGAATGACGGCGATTTTGTGAGGATTTTTGGAGGCTGCTTCAACGAATTTGTGAGAAATACAGCAATTCTCCGACTTGTCTCCGTTACTTTCAGTCATCTCTCGCCGCTCTTACAGACGACTGAGGATCGGCTGAAACTTGATGACCTGTCAATGAATCAAAAAGTCAACATTAATGGGGTTTTTTTTTTAATCCGAATCAAAAATTTTGCCTAAAAACTCGACGACATATTAGTGCGGGAACAAAAATAAAAACCCGCCTTCTAAAAACTAATTTGGGGGTAAAAAAATGATCATGCAAATTTCTCAATCTCACCCGACCCTTGCCTCTCGATTTCATTTCAAATTAGCTCAGACATTGCAAGATTAGATGGTTTTGTTTCTTACTTGATAGTCATAAATAATCGATATATTATCAAAGTATCATTAGCTCAACTGGTAAAGACCTAGGCGAAGCTTAAAGGTCGCTGGTTCGAGTGACGCTTGGATAGTGAATTGCAAAGTGATTAGGGGAATGGATCAGAAGTACAAGAGAAGAAGTTGTTGGATTCAGCATGGGGATATAAGGAATGATAGGAGTGATGATGAAATGAGCTGCACAGAAACAACTAGTCTTCGAGAAGTATTAGGAAAATATAAACATGGAAGAATAAGAGGATTGGGTAGAGAGGTTACTGCCACTAAGCTAGCATTCCTACAGGTTAGAAACTCTCATGTGGAGACACTTCAAGCTTACACAAGCTGAACTTCAGAGACAGATTTATTTAAGCACTTGTTCTTTGATTGAAGGTAACATTATTAGCTATTTAACTTTGGTTTTCTTGTCAGAAAGCAGAGGGTCAATGGTTCTAACTCTGAGGTGAGTGATGTTAGCAAAGGAGTTAGGTGTCAGCTACTTGATTGGAATTCACAGGAGGATGTTGTTGTCGGTGAAGGAGAATACTGCTCAGCTGATCCATCTTACAAGATTGGCCGTATCCAACTAAGGTCCTAATGCGGCAGCTGTTATTGTGAAGCAGCTTATGTCTGGAGGCCTACTGAAACTGTTATCTTACTTGGCCAAGCTTTAGGATTAAAAATTGCATGGCCAGCCGAGAAGATCATTCTGGATGAAGCTAATTATAATTATGACACCCCAGATGAAAATTACACTGAAGAGCCCTCGGTAATGATTTTTTAACTTTGACTGTTTGTTTCATTACTTGTACACTTTTCAATCTGAACCACTGCTGTTACCTTTGCCAACTTGTAATGAGAAAAACTAAAACTATTTCACATTCAAACCTGCATTATATGTTGTTGACAGAAAATAAAAGAAGCTATACAGCTTTTGCTTTTTGATATAGCTGTATATATATATACGCTATAAATAAACAAAGTTTCACAAAGAATATTCACTATACACTATAATTTGTATGAATAATCTATATTGTTTGCCTAGTGATGGCTACTTATTTATCCCCAAAAATGATAAGAGCCTTCGTAAGAGATCTTTCTTTTTCTCTTCTTTCCTCTTTGTTGTTGTGCTTGAAGATCTATAGTCTGAATCAAATAGTTAACAAGTGGGAGAGAAGTGCTTAATCTTCATAGTTTCTGCTAAAATGCTCTTAATTTCTCTTTGCCAATTTCATCTCTGAAAGCTTTCCTATAAAAGGGAACTCTGCATTTCATGATACACTTGAGCTCGTTCAAGTTGCCTTTGAGTATCTCAACCACCTAATTTAAGACAAAAGATATCAAAACCAGTGCTGTTTCTTTTACTTGTTAGACAAGAAACTTAGTTAGGTACCTGACTCATCTCAGGCCTCTCAATTGATGACTCTTGGATTGATAAAGAAGCAGCCAAAAGCACAAGTTTTATCTCCCTCCGCTCGTAGTCATCCGCTAGAGATGGATCGATTAGCTCTCTAATTTTGTTCTTCTTCATCAATGGTTTAGCCTAGGAAAACAAAAAGGAAAAGGAGCTAAGAACAAATGTTGAATTTCAACATCGCTCAATATAGCTAAACTCACCCATAGAACAAGACTTTGCCTGGAGTAATCGAGAGCTCGTCTTCCAGTAACAAGTTCAAGTAAAAGTACACCCAAGGCGAATACATCGGTCTTTTCATCAACTATCCCATGAGTTAAGTACTCTGGAGCAAGATATCTGTAACAAAGTACTCAAATTTTTATTTCTTCAAGTTCCTTGGTAAATACATTTAAAACGTTGACTCACCCGAATGTGCCTTCAAATTTGGAAACAATATGGTGTGTCCAATGTTCAGGTAACCACTTTGCAAGTCCAAAGTCACATATCTAAAACCACACAACACATTTTCATAACAAGTCAAAGAAACTGAAAGTGCTCTAAACATCATATCATACCTGAGGCGAAAAATCATGCGTGAGAAGAATGTTTGCGGCTTTGATATCTCTATGTATGATTCTCCTGTGACATCCTCTATGAAGATACACCAAACCCTCTGCAACTCCTAATGCTATTTTGTACCTAATGCTCCAATTCATCTTCTCCTTTGAGCCTACCATATATATCATCAACAATTAGTTCTTTTTTGTGTTAGACAAATGAGATCATCATGTAAGAAGATAGAAGAAAGAAAGAGAGTTACTATAAAGCATAGAAGCTAAGCTGCCATGAGGTGATAACTCAAGAACAAGATGCATTCCTCCTTCAACACCATAGCCTAAAAGCTTGGCTATGTTTGGATGGTTAACATGTGCCATTATTCCCATCTCTGAAAGAAAATCTACAATTATCTCTTCGCTATTTCCCCGCATTAGCCGTTTTATCGCTACCATTTGTCCATTTGGTAACATCCCCTTGTAAACTTCAGCATAACCTCCTTTCCCAATTAAATTCTCTGCTCAAAAAAAACAAAAACATTTTGCTTCAGTTACATGAAAATAATATTATTTAAAATATTACGTTCCATACAAATATGATTTTTCAGTTCCATAAATTCTTCATAACAATAGCAAATATTCAGACACAAGATTTGTAATAAGATCAGATCAAAAACAAAAATAACCCAAAACTATTGACACTTGATTCAGTCACAAGTTCATAATTAGATACAGAATTGTAAATTCATATTCAGGTTTAGAAACTCACCTAAAGCAAAATTGTTTGTAGCAGTCTTGAGTTGAGACAAAGTGAAGATACTTCTAGGAGAGAGTAGAAGAAAGTGAGAATCATTGGAACCAAATCTGAGATTCTCTCTCACGCTGTTGCATCTTCTTAAAGAACTCTTTATAACACCATTGTTGTGAAATGGAATCTTGAGATTCTCAAGAGACTTTTTGGATCTGCTTCTTAGAAGCTGAACCATCTTACGGAAACGAGAAGAGGAATGGTTCTTCACCGACTCTGAGCTTTCGAATTCTTCGGTTCTGAAGAATTCTTCGAGAACTCCGGTGGGTGAAGAAGAATCTGGAACGTTCATCATCGATATGTTCTGAGGAAGAAAGAACACAAAAACGGACACATTCAGTTCTCTAATTTGAACTTGAAGCGGCGCATTTTTTTTTTAATTTTCCGCAGAAAAAGGGGATAAATAAGGAAAATAATCTTTTTTTGCTTTATAATACTAATAGACATGGAAATTTTGCAAGCGAAGTTAACAAGAAAACATCAAAGGAGAGAGAAGAAAGTCTGAAGAAATAGAAAAGTTTATTTTTTTTTCAGTTTCTAAAATCATAATCATTAGAATTTCTTTAAATTTTATCAAAATATTAGTATTTGAGATTTTAAAAATAAAAATACTAATTAACAAACTTGGAAGACGCCAAAAAAGCATATTAATAAAAAATTTGGGAAAAAAAAATACTTATTAAGAAATCGATCAACCTTGAGTGAACTGATAAAACTTTACAAAACTATTATGTAGTGTAGCTGAAACTGCAGTTTCTTTTTTTGTTTGATAAAGAAATTGCATATTCTTTTCAGATTCTATAACATTTTTGATAACTGAGTCATACAAGTACACAATATGCATGAGAAATTAGACAACATTTAAAAAAAAATACATTGTAATTGAGTAAATCACATAGGGGAAAAACTATGAAAAGAAATAAAAATCACAAACCATCGTTTTTTGCCATATCAAAACACAAGGTTTACTTTAGTATTCAATAATTATGAAATAAAAATAGAAAGCGAAAACATGTAGCCAAGAACAGAAGAAGAGCAGCTTGCAACCAATAAGAAAATAGAAAATAGTTCACTAAAAGAATGAAATAATAAAGAAGAAGGAAAACAATAAACTGCAGAATCTAAAAATAAAAATAAGAAAAGGAGATCAAGTACAATCTAAAAGGGAGAATATACCATGAAAGAACAGAAAGCAAGTAAATCCAAAAAGTCAATATATTCTGCTCATCTGCTGAATGAAGTAGGAGAAGGAAATGGTGAAGACTATCACTTAATGTATGTTAAACCATCGCTTTCTTACCGATACTTATTTGGAAAAAATATCAAAAAAAATCTAGAACTTTTAAAATGAGGATGTTTAAAACCTAAACTTTCAAAACATTATTTAAATGCTTAAGTTTTTTATTGACTCATAATTAAATAGCAAACTTTCGTTGATTATGTCATTTGAGACATGATGTTAACAGCGTTAAAGTTTCCGTTAGCAACTTCCGTTTAATCAAAACGACGTCGTTTCAAATTTGATTTAAAATCATCAACTTTCAAATTGTGGACGTTTAAATCTTAAATTTTTTTAAAAATATTGTTTAAATGCCCAAGTTTTTGTTGACTTCATAATTAAACACCTAACTTATGTTGACTATACCATTTGATGCATGATTTTAAATCAAGTGATGGAGTCCGTTTACGGGGTACACTTGTCTGTTTTTCAGCTTCTGTTTAATTAAAACGACCAATGTTTCGACAACTGTTTATCATTCATCTTCTCTTTCTACTTCTGATCGCTTCATCGAGATCCAACCATAATTAAGGAGTAACAAATCTTCTTAAATTAAAATCTGCATTTGGAAAAGTATAATCCAACAAAATCTTTGCCACCTGGAATCTCCGAAAAAAATCCATGGAATTCTCTAAAACCCCTCAAGAGATTGAATTTCTTAAGGGTTGGTGATAACTAACTAATTAAATTTTACTAATGAAATTTTAATTTTTCGATAACTAATGAAATTTTATTTAATATTCATTAGAACTCAAATAACCGATTCATTTACATTTTAAAATGGTGAGTATAAGAAAATGAATCGGTTATTTGAGTTCCAATGAATATTAAATAAAATTTCATTAGCTATCGAAAAATTAAAATTTAATTAATTAATTATCATCAACGCTTAAGAAATTTAATTTTTTGAGGGGTTTTAGAGAATTCAATGGGACTTTTCTGGAAATTCCAGGTGAGCAAAGACTTTGTTGGATTATGTTTCTCCAAACACGGATTTTAATTTGAGAAGTTTTTTACACCATGATTATGGATTGATCTCGAAGAAGCGACCAAAAGTAGAAAGATAAGACAAATGATAAATAGTTGTCAGAACATTTTGATTAAACGAAAGCTGGTAACATGCAATTGTATCCCGTATATGTGCTCCATCACTTGATTTAAAGTCATGCATAAAATGACATAGTCAACATAAGTTATGTGTTTAATTATGAAGTCAACAAAAACTTGGGCATTTCAACGATATTTCTAAAAAAGTTGAGGATTTAAATGTCTATAATTTGAAAGTTGATAATTTTAAATCAAAGTTGAAACAACGTCATTTTGATTAACCGGAAGTTGGTAACAGAAGTGTTAACGCCGTAAACGTCAATTTAACATCGTGTCTCAAATGACCTAATCAACAGAAGTTTGTTATTTAATTACAAGTCAACAAAAAACTTGAGTATTTAAATGATATTTTGAAAGTTCAGATTTTAAACATCCTCATTTTGAAAGTTCAGGTTTTTTTTGACATTTTTTCCATACTTATAAGATCATCCAATCTTGTATGTCGTCTTTTTTTTTTCTTTTGTCATCTGAGTATAAACCAGAGCATAGAACCATAAGTTTGGTACAACAAACGAAACAAAAGGAAAATACTAGCAGACCTCACCATAACAAAGCCAGAGCCTTGAGACCCAAAACCTCTACAATCGCAAATAGCAAAAGAAACTCACGATCGTCGGTCTTCCTCAAAGGTTGAACGTAACCATGCCGGCTCCCCCGCCGCTAATAGGAGTTACAATGTCTCTCCTTTGTGACACTCAAAGCAATCTTCCTTGCTGCTTTATTTGCTTGAGCTGTTGATAACTTCACTTCGCATAGTTAAAATCTCTGTGAAGATTTCTTGAAACGATCCAAATAAGACCTATACTTTGTCGTTTTTTTATTTTATTTTATTTTATTTAGTATGCAAATTAAAATAGTGAAGATAAAGAAAACTAAAAGAAAATATACAAATATATATATATATATATATATATACTAGATTAGGATCCGTCCCATAGACGGGTTTTTAAATATTAAAATAAATTAAATTTTTAAAAATTAAAACTAAAATTTATTATAGGTGATGTTCTTAATATATATATATATATATATATATATATGAAAATGAATTATTTTCACTGTTTTTTTTTCATTCTTAGTTAGTTGATTCTTATCTTCCTCATTCTTTCGGATCTATATTTGTATATGAGAAATGATTAAGATGTAATCAACTCTCTCACACTAGATTTATGTCTCTCTTGTTTTGATCTCCTCTTTTTAGAGAAGTTATGATGTCATGTCAAAATCATGTTTATAATTTTAACAGAATATATATATATATATATATATATATATATATTGATTACTGAATTTCCTTTTACTAATAATAAAATAAACTTTTACTTTATTTTTATTTGAGATTGTATTCCTTTTTTATTTCTTTTATTTTCTATTATTTTCTTCAGGATTGTACTTTTTTATTAAAAAAATTCTTTTTATTTGTTTTTTAATCATTTATAATTTTATTTAATTAAACATGTGTCAAAATCTGATCATTTTATTTGACACATATCAGGATCAGACTAATTACTAAGTTTTAATCATTCGTCTTAATATAATAAAATATATATCTAGAGGAGTGAACATCGAATTTTAAAGAAAATTTTATTTTGTGTTACTAGGATTCCAGCCCACAAAACAATTGTTGTATATTTTATTTTCATTTATCGACTTTATATATTAATGTTTCATATTTTTAGGGGCAATGTGCCAACTAGCATATTTTGATAATTTACATTGCTCAACTAACATCTTTACAGAATTTATTAAGTAACTATTACTTTTTAACGGAAATAATCTTTAGTTGACAGAGTCACATAAATATAATGTAGTATGTACTATATCTACGTTGACGATTTGTTTGTGTGCGTGTGGGTGGTACTATTCAGTATTCATCACAAATTCATTGTGATGCGAAATAGAAATTTGTTGAAGTTATTGAAAACTAATGCACCACATCAAGCCGATCCCCATTAGAAGCATTACGAGTGTTACTAGAAACTCCAAACACTAAGTCACTAACATAGGTCAATGTGTATAATTAGTAATGATGGGCAACGAGTAATACCTTGTAGATAGATCCACCAATCTCCAAATAAAGTATGAATATACTAATAACATATCTACCAAAGATTTACAAAATAGATCTACCAAACTGTAATCATTATAGAGTAATTAAGGAATTTTCCTTCCAGACAAAACAATCATTCGATTGTCATTAGTTGTTGTTACTTGGTACAAATAATACAGAAAACATACTTTACGACGAAATCAAGGCATAATAATTATTATAACCACCACTTTTTTTTTCTTTTTTTTTTTCAATACAACTTTGAACTTTCAATCATTTATCATTAATAAAGAAATCTTGACAATTGTGGAACAAACATCTTATCTAATATAGTAGGACTAATTTTTTTTGTTGAATTCCAAAAACAATTAGTGAAAATATATAATACTTGTCAAATCAAACTATTTCATATTCAAAATTGCTTTATAATAAAAAATCCTACCCCAATATAAAATCCACATTAAAAATAAAAGCTTTATAAACACATTAATACCACAAAACTATAAAAATTAGTGTCAATCAACCTAAAATATAAAACGAAAATCCAAACCAAAAAAAAAAAAGAGAGAGGCAAAATCTATGTTTACCACACACACAAACAAAAACAAAAAACAAAAAACAAAAACCACACAAATTTTTATCCTTCAGATTTCCAGAAATTAAATATATTTGACAAGTTTCAAGCAAACTAGTACACGATAAGCCACTATGTACGTTACGAGTATAAGCTCTAAGATTTACCAAGGCAAATTAAAATATATAAAAAAATAATTTTACTGTTCAACATCAAATATACAAGCATGAAAATAAAATTATCAAAATTTTGTTTCATGAAACCTACAATTGCATTCAACATCATCAACAAAGATTTACAAGGAAAATAAAATCTTTCTAATAAAAAAATATAAAATATCGTTAGCTCAACTGAAAAAGTATCTTATACAAAGCTTAGAGTTTGAGTGATTACATGATTAAGTGACGTTTGATGTGGAGTATTACTTGATGTGGTTTTGGAATTGGGGAATTACTGGCAGGGGAGGATCCACATTTAGTGTGAGCCTATGAGGTAAGCACGTACTGCCCCATACTGTTTTTTGTTTCTTTACTTTTCTTTTAATTTAGTTGAATATAAATAAATGTGTTTTACTCTAACTTGTTTTTTTGTAAAGTGTCTAAGTCCAATAACCCATATAAAATTTGATAACTTTTCCATAAACTTAAAATCTTAGATCCAAAATAAACTAAAACTAATTAATAAGTCTAATTAACAAAGAAATAATATACAGTATGTTTTTAGCTTCTCCACCACTGCTCTATTATAAAAATAAAATAAAAATGTATCTTCTCAATATTTTTTCATTAGATTCTTCTAAAGTTACAATAATTTAATTAAGCAGATATCAAACACTTTAAGTTAATTATGCATAACTAGTTTATATTATTATCAAGTTTGAATGTTTGATTATTGCTAAACAATCCAAATCAATTCTAATAACTTGTGTGAAATTATTAGTTTAGATAATGAATGATTCATGTTCTTTTTAAAATATTTTATTAAGCTATTTGATATATGTAATAATGTAAAACTGATTTATAAATATGTTTATATAACTCTTATTTTTTGTAGGTATCAATAGACAAATAATTTTTTTAAAATTGTATTAATATCTGAAAATATTTGGAGGTTTTGTCTTGTATCAACGTCTAAAAATTTATATCAACATCTAAATAATGTCTACTTTGTTTTGTTAAAACATAGTTGTTTTATAAAGTGATCAAAATATTTCAAAAGATAGATAAACATAGAATATATTTATACGACATGTCATTATGAACTTTATTTTCATATATGTACTATATTTTATTTGAAAAAATATTTATAATAGTGTGCCTTATATTAAAATATGTTATTGGTTTTGCATGCTGAGAACTATACAAGATTCAGCTATAATCAGATCCAGATAAAATATAGAATTCTTACAGAATTTTGTTTATGCAATACCAGCATAATCTGATTCATGGAAAACACGGTTCGTGCAAATTTTGGGTATCACGAGATAAAATATTTACAATTGTCATGAAAACTCATATTCATATATAACCCGTGCAAAATCTTATTTTGCATTTTCTATAAGAGTATTTTCATCTTATCTTCTTTCTTTAAATATTCTAATGAATATAAATTCTCACCAAGAGTTCTAAAAATTACACATACACCCTTATACTTTATAAAGTATATATTGCACAGTACCATTCTGGTAACTAAAACCTTTTAGAGCTGCTTTTAGCATCTTAAATTCTTATACATGCTTATAGCATCTTAAAGCCTTATGGCTGCTCCTACCAGTTTAAATCTTTCTGAACTGCTTCAGCAATAGAAATCCCTTTAGGGTTGTTTCTAGCAGTTTAAATCTTTCTGAATTGCTTATAGCAATTTCAATCTATTTAGGGCTGCTTCTAGCAGTTTAAATATTTCTGAATTACTTCTAGCAATATAAATCCCTTCAAGGCTGATTCTAGTAGTTTAAATCTTTCTGAATTGCTTCTAGCAATTTAAATCTATTTAGGTTTGCTTCTAACAGTTTAAATCTTTCTGAATTGCTTCTAGCAATTTAAATCCCTTTAGGGCTGCTACTAGCAGTTTAAATTTTGGGACTAAATAAGATATATCTCTTACTGCCAGACAATTTAGGAATTTAAGCAAAGTTGCATCCACCACTGGAGATTTCTAGGTTTTTCTCAGAACCTTTATATATTTCTCTCATAATATTATGACTTTTGTTCCTTTGTCCCACTAATTTTATACATTCGTGTGTATGGATTGCTAGTCCACATACTTATCTCTACAAGAGATTATTTCCATTCAGTTTGTGTACACTTTTTATAAACTTCTATACCACGGTTTACGATCCTCAGTTTTCATCTTTACATCAACTACTATATTACATGCACAAATATTATCGACGTCAATTTGCTTTTCTGGTTCCATGTTATCACTACCAAGTACTTGGATTTCTTTATGTGTCATGTCTAATGTCTCTTCTCGAGATTATTCACGATTATTTGCTACCTCGATCCTACCATTTTTAATATCTGCTCCTTTTTAATTTCTGAGAATTTTATTGGAACCAATAGGTCTCTCACGCTTTATGCAATTTTAGACTTATTTGCAGTTGATACAGTCCTTCTAGGAAATCAATTTTAATTGGAGCACAACTGGAATATGTGACTTTATCACTAGATTCAGGTCAGTAAGCGTCTGGCAATCGATACGCTAAACTTTGTAAATGAGTTATCTTTTGAACTTCTAGTTCACATTCGTTACTATGATGAGGATTGATGATAACTCCCTTCAATCTATTTCTTTTCCAGTTGTTTATCTTCCCCCCCCCCTCCCCCCCCTTATGCTGGAATTACTAACTCACTTACATAACACTCTCCTCTTTAAGGGAGTTTTATATCTAACATATTTTCTCAACCTCATTTGAGGTCCCATCTTAGACTGCTTTGGTGGAGCAACTTATGTATATCATATTCAAAAACTTTAGTATGGGAAATATTTGGTTCCTGACCATAAACCAATTATTTTTGGGAGATCTTATAATATTTATTGGCATGATGCGAATCAATGCTACTGCATGTAATATCTTGTGTATGAACATGAACTACAAGATGTTTAACACTTACTCCAATGAAAACCATGTAGCCTCACGGGTTCGCTGAGTTGTATCATTTAGGGTATAGTTTTATATGTTTTATTTCTTTCATTTTAAATTATTATTTTTATTTAAATAATAAATAAAAAAAATCAAAAAATTAATTTTTTTTACCCTTGGGTTTGCTGAGTTGTATCCCTTAGGGTATAGTTTTATATGTTTTATTTATTTCGTTTTAATTTATTATTTTTGTTAAATATAATATTACATGAATAATCTTATATGATGAATTTTCTTAATTTATTTCATTTATTTCATTTGTTTAGTTTTAAGTTTAGTTTATTATTTTTGTTTAGTATAATTTTAATTAACATATTTATACTGATTATAATAAATTAAATAAATTAAATAAATTAAATAAATTAAGAAAATTCATCCTATAAGATTATTATGTAATATTATATTTAACAAAAACAAAACATATAAAACTATACCCTAAGGGATACAACTCAGAGAACCTAAGGGTAAAAAATTTATATTTTTAATTTGTTTTATTTATTATTTAAATAAAAATAGTAAATTAAAATGAAATAAATAAAACATATAAAACTATACCCTAAGTGATACAACTCAGCGAACCCAACGGCTAAAAGTTTTAAAATATTTAATTTTTTAATTTTTATATGTTTTAAGGTACATAATTTTATAAGTTTTATTTGTTTAGTTTTAGTTATTACTAGTAGTGATTAATAACTAATTGATTAGATTTAGAAAGAGTATTTAATGATAATATGACATGTCATCATTTGATTGGTTAGAGAAAAAGGGGTGAACAAAAAGATTCACCACTAGGGGTGAACCCAAGTATTGTTCCAAAAAATATTATGGTTGTTTCAGAAATATTTCCATGTAAAAATTATAGTTATTTTCCAATTTTATCCTTATTAATTAAATAAAATAACACAAAAAAACAATTCATTGTTTTAGGCTTTTTTAGCTATATAAAGTAACATTTTTCTCTTCAATGCTGTTTCGAAATCAAAGTTAATGATCCATTATTAATTAATCAAGATAGAAATATCATCTCTTCTTCTACGTAATTCATGGAGTATGATAATCTGATTTTTTTTTTGACGTATATGATAATATCATCTCTTCTTTCACCTGAAAATGACATAATCTGTACAACGGTTTCGATTGCCAGTTTGGATCCAAATGTTACAGAGGAAGACCTGAAGAAATCATTCTCGCAATATGGTGAAATTACTTATGTCAAAATACCTGCAACAAAGGGATATGGTTTTGTTTAATTTGAAACCATACACTCCGTCCAAGATCTGATCCATCTTAGACCAACATGGAAGAAGAAACCGGTGCGACTAGATCCATATTATTTTAACCGGTAGTTTACATGAAAATCGGTTAAGTCAAACCAGACTCATCAAATAAACTGAAAATAATATGTATCGAAATGAGAAAAAGAGCTTGGAAACCGGCCCAATGTACTTAAACGCCGTCTTCAGATCTCTATAAATAGCAAGGTGGTTTCAAAAGTAAGCAACTACGGAAAAATTAGAGAGATGAACTCGAAAAACACCTCTGCTTTTCTCTCTTTATTTTCTCTCTTTAAAACTCTTGTAACAAGCTTTTATCACATTGAATAAAATATCTTTTTGCTCTTGGAATATTTTTCGATTCAACAGAATACTAAGAAAAGAAATTAAAACACCAAGAAAAACTTCAAATAACTCTGATTACAACGAGAACTTATTAAGATATTAAGAAGCTAAAGAATTCATCACATCTTGCACCAAACCAGGATCAAGAGCAATTTGCAGAGGCAAACGACCTTCTCTATTTTAAAAAGTTATTGTAAAAAAACTCAGAAACCTAAAAACGTAGTACAATCTTACCATTAACCAAAGTTAAATCTAAAATAGTAGTTTAAAGCTCATCTCCACAACCGTATTGACTAAACGAAGATAACCAATTAGACCCTATATATATATTTTTCATATTTTACATATCTTTTCAATCTTGACTCTTGAGGTGTGATGGATGTGGTAGAAAACTAAACAACCTTGTCATTTTAGGTATAAGGTCTGGGGTTCGAATCCCAGGTATTGTGATTTATTAATAAATTTGTAGATTAATGGAGGAAGTTTACAGGAGATTTTCAATGATGGACAATTAAAATCATTTGCCGTAATTCTACGTAGAAAAGGGAGAGTGTCCATCAAGAACATGAAGATAGAAATATCGTCTGTATTAAATCTAATAAAGGTCGGAAAGGATTTTCCATGGTAGAATCGTCTATGTTACAGTTCTCATAATTTGTAATAAATAATAAATCTAGATGATAAAAGAAAAAAACACAACAAATAAAACCCTGTTATGAACAAGTCCATATTATGTGGATGCCTATTATCGGTCCATTAGGATGTTCTACAATACTTGTTTATCAAGCTAAACCCTATTTTTTATCCTTATATATATTGTCATATGACTTATGAATAACACACAATTCTCTCTTCTCTCTTTCTCTTTTATACGTTATCAACACGAACCTAACCGTCTGACTAAATAAACCTTAACCATTTAAATTTATAAAGATATCTATGATCAAACCCTAAGTACTTCAGCTACGAGAGATCTTACTAAAATAATCAACGGAAGAACAAATTTCAACACCGAAACTGTCTTGTTTCATATCTTCAATCTGTCAGATAAGTATCATACTTTATTAATCATTTAGTTATTCGATCGGAGGCTTAATTATGCATATCGAATAGACCCGCTAGTTATTACTTTATTTGCTTCGTAATGTATTGATTATATTGCTTCAGAATTTGTTGCTGATCTTATAATTACTGATTCATATTTAGAAAATTGTCGATCTAGTAAGGATTATAATAATCATCATCATGAGATCGTTATCATGTCTTCTTGCTTCGTTATCAGTGGTATTTCATTACATTGGTTATTTTATTATTTGGTCTGGGTAAATTGTTGGTTTCATAAATCGAGATCGATTCATGTTTATTTTATTATTTAACAATAGAGATCTATACTTTATTGTTTTGATCTGTTTGTTTAATTCATGTGTTATTGCCAATTGACTTGATTATTCAATATACTCATGTGTTATTGTTAAATTGCTTTGTTATTTGGTTTGATGAATCGGTCTAATAAATTGGTGGTCATGGCCACATGTTTTATTTTTTATTTCTGATCGATTCATATTTTATCCATTCATAATTATTGTCCGTTGTATGTTTATTAGTTTTAAGATTAATTATTGGTTATAATTGATTTAAATAAACCATGAAATTTTATGTTAAATAGTATTTGATAATTGACTAAACATGTTTCTTGCTATTTTGAAATGAATGGTTTAATATAGAGGAATGAGAAAAGAAAATTCTAAACCATGAGTCTATAATTGATGTTGTCTCCATTCTCCAACGACGTCTCCAACCATGATATGTTTTTCCATCGAGCTAAGTGGCATCTGTGTTTTAGTAATCATTAAATTGATAAGCACCGATAACTCCTCTTTAAATATATATATACATGAGTCAATAATAATTATAATCCATAGCTACGTTGGTTTGTTATAGAACAACTTTAAAATAGATACATTATTTTTAAATAAGTGATGTGATTTTTCTAGTATTGTAGTACGTAAAAATTGGTGCTTTATTGTTTGGTTTGGTTAATCCTCTAAAACCAAATATATATTATCAAGTGATCAAAAACTTTATTATTTTATAGTAAATTGTTGGTGTTTGATGTCTAAATACCTCGTATTTTAAATGAATTTATGATAAGAAATATTTGGTCATGCTTAATGAGATATCTCTGTTTTTGGACATCGTCGCTATCCCAACCAGTTCTGTTTGAGTAAAGTCAAGACTCTAATGATGCCAATTCCATTCTCCGTCAATGGCGCTTTCGATATATCCATCTCTAACCAATCGAGATAAGTATTCATGATTTATACATTCTGTCAAAAGATAAATGTCGGTTGTCAATAATTCATGCTTTATATTATTGTTGATGCATCTCAATAAACCGGCATGTTAGTTTGATAATATGATAGTAGTGAACTAGTAAATGTTGATAGTTAATTTAATGACCACTAGTTTATTTATTTAAATCTTATAGTATAATTATGATTTATTTTGATTGAAGAGCAATAAATGGTGGAGATTTATGTTTAGAAGAGAGTACGACTAATTATACTATTTTGAAAAATAAGATATAATTTCCTCATTTGAAAATGAAAGAAGCTAGTCTGAGTACTCTCTCGAATAATGCAAAGATAAATAAAGGCTCAAGAGGAGCATATATGTTATTGCCTATGAGAACACAACTTATAATTGTTGATGCGTTATAACGAGATATAATCTGTTATATTCCTCTAAATCTCAGAGAAATCTATTGAGTTTTAAGGATATCCATAGAAATATCTATCATATTGAGACTATAAGCGAAGAAAATGACCTTCATATGATAAGTATTATCAAAGGCTCTAAAATTATTGTGGAAAAACTACCCGCTTTCTCCACTAGGTTGTACTATACTAAAATTAGTACGATTGAGGCAAATATTAAAGTAAGCTAGAAGTTTACTAAGAACCTCAATAATTGGCACGGCCGGTTAGACCATTCCGGTTCGATGATGATGCGAAAAGTGTCAATGAATTCAAGTTGGCATTTATTGAAGAATGAGAGGATTCTTTCTAATGATTTTACATGTGATGCCTATTCAGAAAGACAAGGTAATGATAAGGCTTTTACCAGCCAAGATAAATTCCGAATTGATTAATTTTCTGGAACGAATATAAAGAAAGTTTGTGGATTGATCACCCACTTAATATCTTTGTTTTGACTCGCAACATGGTGTTTCCGAGGCTACTTGGTTAATTTATAATGCTGGTGAATTCCATTGGTATAAGTGCTGAACATCTTGTAGTTCATGTTCATATGCAAGATATTATATGAAATAGCATTGATTCAAATCATGCCAATGAAATATTATAAGATCTCCCCATAACAATTGGTTTTTGGTCAGGAACCATATATTTATCATATTAAAGTTTTTGAATGTGATATACATAAGTTGCTCCACCAAAGCAATATAGAATGGGACCTCAAATGAGGTTTACTAAGTATGTTGGATATAAAACTCCCTTGATGAGGAGAGTGTTATTTACGTGAGTTAGTAATACCAACATAAGGGGGAGAAGATAAACAGCTGGAAAGGCTATATTGAATGAAGTTATCATTGATCCCCGTCATAGAACTAGAAGTTCAAAAGATAACTCATTTACAAAGTTTAGCGTATCGATTGCCAGACGCTTACTGACCTGAATCTAGTGATAAAGTCACATATTCCAGTTGTGCTCCAATTATAATTGATGTCCTAGAAGGACTGTATCAACTGCAAATAAGTCTAAAATCACATGAAGCGTGAGAGACCTATTGGTTCCAAAGATAAAATCCTCGGAAAATAAAAAGGAGCAGATATTAAAAATGGTAGGACTGAGGTAGCAAATAATTGTGAATGATCTCGAGAAGAGACATTAGATATGACAAAGAAAGAAATTCAAGTACTTGGTAGTGATAAAAGATTTCAACTAGTTGAGTCATGTCTAGAATAACATGGAACCAGAAAAGCAAATCGACGTCGATAATATTTGTGCATGCAATGTAGCAGTTGATGTAAAGATGAAAATCGAGGATCATAAACCGCGGTATAGAAGTTTATAAAAAGTGTACACAAATTAATGATTATCCAAAGTGAATGGAAATAATCTCTTGCAGAGATATGTATGTGGACTAGTAGTCCATACACGTGAATGTGTAAAACTAGTGGGACAAGAGGAACTAAAACCGTGATATGATAAGAGATACATAAAGGTTCTGAGAAAGACTTATAAATCTCTAGTGGTGGATGCAACTATGTTAAGTTCCTAAATAGTATGGCAGTAAGAGGTATATTATTTAGTCCCAAGATTTAAACTGCTAGAAGCAGCTCCAAAGGGATTTAAATTGCTAGAGCAATTCAGAAATATTTAACCTGCTAGAAGCAGCCCCAAAGGGTTATATTGCTAGAATAAATTCAGAAAGATTTAAACTGCTAGAAGCAGGCATAAGGGTTTAATATGGTATAAGCATGCATACTAATTTAAGATGCTAGAAGCAGCTCGAAAAAAAAAGATTTCAATTGCCATAATGGTAATGTGCAGTACGTATTATATAAAGTATAAGAGCGTATGTTCAATTATTAGAATTCTTGGAGAGAGTTTATATTCATTAGAATATTTTAAAAAAGAAGATAAGATGAAAATAATCTTCTAGAAAATGCAAAATCATATTTTGCACGGGCTGTATATGAATATGAGTCTTCATGACAATTACAAATATTTTATCTCGTTATACCCGAAATTTGCTTGAACCGTGTTTTGCACGAACCATATTTTGCACGAATCAGATTATGCTTGCATTGTATAAATCGAATTCTGTACGAATTTCGTATTTTGTATGGATCTGATTATACCCAAATTTTGTACGGTTCTCAGCCTGCACGATTTTTGCATAGATAAAATGATATCAGAGCCTCGTTTGGTAACCCAAGTAGGGTGTCCCAAGAAGGGCTTATTATTGGTCCTAAACTGAGATTCGGTTTGAGATGGGCTGGTAAGAGCCATAATCTCGAGGGGGAGTGTTAGAATCCCACATTGGTTATATAAAGGGACTAGCACAAGTATATAAGAGATATGAAAAAATTCACTCTTGCAAATTGGTTGAAGTTGGAAGCCCATATGACTTAACATGGATCAGTAGTTTGAACATCAGCGAAACTCTTGACGAGTTATTGCAAGTAGTATTATGAGAATAATATGAGATAAAGAACCTTGAGCATATATAGTTATCTTCAGGTATCTTAATTAGAACATCTAGTAAATAGAGATGTTATCTCAGAGATCCTTGTAGGGTTTTATATAAGAGATGTTAGCATAATTGGTCTGGATGTACCATACTTAAACTGCTATTTGAGAAATTTATTAATCTTTTTCATAATTGAAAGATGAGATTTTAATGCTAAAAGGGAAAGCAAAATAGTAACTCTTACAAGAAGAGGATAAATGTCTGGAAGACTATACATAAAAGAAAGTTGGCTGGAAGTCCAAATATATGAGACATAATCTATGTGACAAGGATGCTATAGAACAAAAGTCCAATAACTCAAGAGATTATATGAAAATAATAAGAGTTAGTGTGTAATGCTTTACTTATAACAACTCTTAAAGATTATGTATATTATAAGAAAATATATCATGAGGATGATACTTCCAAAAGAATAAATATGGTTATATATGTGGTTGTACTATTTTCTTTTATCATGGTTTTTATCCCATTGGGTTTTTGCATGAAAATGTTTTTAACGAGACAACAAAGAACACACAAATAATAGACACCTAAGAAGAATCCAAATGATAAAGGTGTATCATTGTTTTGAAGTCTATATTAGACACTAATGAGATCGCAAATAGCAAAAAAGATGATGATTCAAATGAGTCATCTACGAGACATATGAACTGTAAAAGAACAACGATGTACGTGGAATGAAGATTCATCCAAGTGAAGATTTTGCAAGCTTATATATCAAGACGCTCCAAACTGCCACTTTCAAGATGTTAGTTCACCAAGATTGGATCGCGTCGTCTCAAAGATCGGTGATGTACTCATGAGGGGGAATAAATGCGTGTTGCACTCTTTTTCCCTTAACTATGGTTTTTTCCATTGGGTTTTCCTAGTAAGGTTTTTTTAATGAGGCAGCATCTCAAACGTATTGGAAACCAACCCTTTTATAATGGCCATCCAAGGGGAAGTGTTATGAGCAAGTCCATATTATGTGGATGCCCATTATCGGTCTATTAGGATGTTCTAGAATACTTGTTTATCAAGCTAAACCCTAGCTTTGTATCCTTATATATATATTATCATATGATTCATGAATAATACACAATTCTCTCTTTTCTCTTTCTTTTTAACAAACCCTAGTTAATGTAATTGTAATTGTAGTTAATAACAGATATATAAATGGAAAGCATTTGAATTAAAAATATCGGGAAAAAAAAAACACTAAAAGCCCAATTAGGAGAACCCATCAAAAGTTCAACATAAACAGAGAAGAAAAAAAACAAAAAACACTAAAAGACCACCAAAGCTCGAGCCACCATGGACCACCAAACTTCTTGATCACAAGGTTCCACCAACAGGGACAGGGCGAGGGCGGAGACGAAGAACAAGATGAACAATTGACTCGTTATGAATATTGTAATCCGCTAAAGTGTGACTATCTTTGTGCAGCAAATCTCCTCGCATTATTAGCCTCTGCTGGTCGGGATCTTGGCCTTGACATCATAGATAGTGTCAGAGCTCTCAACTTTTAGGGTTATAGTCCTTCCAGTGAGGAATTTGACAAATATTTGCATCCCACCGCGCTGACGAGAAAGGTGAAGGAGAAGTGTTGACTTGTTTTGGATGCCGTAGTCTGCAAGAGTGTGACCATATTTGAGCACAAATCCGCCAAATATTAGCAACTGCTTGTCGGGTTGAACCCCTTCTATGCCATGAATCCTGGCCTTGACATTAGCGATAGTGTCGGAGCTCTCAACTTCTAGGGTTATGGTCTTGCCAGTGACGTGTCTGACAATTATTTGCATCTTACTTTGAAGACGACGAACGAGAAGGTGAAGTAAAGACTCGTTTTGGATGCCGTAGTCAACAAGAGTGCGACCATCTTTGAGCACCTCTCTTCCGCCAAATATTAGCCTCTGATTTGTCGGGTTCAATCCCTTCTATGTCATGAATCTTCGCCTTGACATTATCGATATTGTCGGAGCTCTCAACTTCTAGGGTTATGGTCTTTCCAGTGAGGTATCTGACAATTATTTGCATCTTACTTTGAAGACGACGAACGGTAAGGTAAAGTAATGTCTCGTTTTGGATGGCGTAGTACGCAAGAGTGTGACCATCTTTGAGCAGATGGCCAGCGAAGATAAGTCCCAATCGGTCTGCTTGGATCCCTTCCCGATCTTGAATCTTGGCCTTAACACTATCAATAGTGTCGGAGCTTTCAACCTCAAGAGTTATGGTTTTGTCGGTAAGAGTCCTTACGAAGATTTGCATCACCATCTTCAGAAGAAATTAAAAAAACGTATCTAACTTGAGAGAGGAATTTATGAAACTTTTGTAGACCAATTTAGGGTTTTTTTACTTCTTTGCGATAGAGGAATGATTGAATTATTGGGAGAGCCTGAGAGGGAGAGGTTTGTTTATATAAGCAGTTTTCACCGACTTTGGAACATGAAATTCTAAATACTATTACGAATGGGAATCTGGTAAAAAGAGAAAAAAAATATATATCTGCTTAATGCTTAAAGAAAAAGGAAATTCTAATACTGTAACACTTATTTTTTTTTAGTTCTTTTTAAGATAAAGGTTTGCTAATTCAATATTACAATAAGGTTGGTATTGTGCGTAAAATAAACCATTTGGTAACATTATAGAATTTTTTTTTTAAAATTAATTGTATACAAAGTTTTGATAGTTTACGGCACAATATCCAAAAATTATATAATTTTTAATTATAAAAAAATGTATGTTAGTTTTGTTAATATTTTCGTCTATTCATGCATTTATACTTTCCAAATCTAAATCACTATCAAAATTTGTATAATTAAAGTCATTTTCAACATAAGACATAAAATAATCTAGTTGTTTGTGGTATTGTTATTGATGCGTTACTGTTACTACTCGAATTCATACTTATCGCGCAATAAGTAGACATGTAACTATGATGTGTACATAAAACTATACTTGGTGAGAAAAATTGCAACGAAATTTCCTCAGCTGTTGAAACAACATTACTTTATTACTTGGGTTATCCCGCGTTACGCAGGGATTATATTTTAAATTTTGCTTTTTGTGAATTTTGGTTCAAAAAATCTAATTTTTTTTATATTTTAAATGAAGTATTTGAATTATATATATCTTTACATATATTTATGTAAATATAAAATATAATAATCCTTTATATAATAAAGTACATGTCACCTGACCAATAAAAACATGCCACATAGATTTTTAAAATTCTTTTGTTGCCACATAGATATTTATTATAAATTTAAATCGTATTTAAAAGTATAAAAACTAAAAAGTTAAACAAAAAAACTGAAAAACAAACTACCCACATATCACTAAATCTTAGATTATCTCCACTACATAATATCTCTATTAACTTCAAATTCAGTTTTTTTTTCTCTATAAAAGATTTAAACAACAATGATTTTTGCAAATTTTCTCTTTCTTTTATTCATCCTCAATATTTCTCTCTCTTTCTTCTTTCTCTCATCTATATTTCATAAATCTTTTATTATTATCAAATTTAAGATGTCTTTAAGTTTTTAGTTTAATTTCTAAACTAAGTTCTCCAACCAATGAATGTAAGATTAGAGTTCTAATATATCGGACTTGGAATTTTTATCATAAAGATAAATTTGAATCAATTCTAGGCATAGAAGTTATTGTGATGGATGAAAAAGTATTTTGCATATATCAAATTTTGCTTTATTTTGTTTTTTATTTTATTCTTATTAACTGAACATATTTTTATTTGTTTTTATGGTTAAGAATATTTTTTAATAGTAAATATTTAATTTATTTTAATCTTAAATGAGACCATTGATTTTAATATTATTGATTTTATTTTATGACAATAATATTAAATTATTTTATTTTCTAAAATATTATTAAAATTAGAAAGTTATGCAAAATAGTAGACATAGTTTATTAGTATTTAAAGATTGTTCTTATGCAAGATATTTGTTTTCATTTTTGATTTTTATTTTGATATTTGTTGGGTTTTATTAATTTAAAGATCAATATTTGTATCACAGATTCATATTGGACTTTAGAAAACAAAATAATTTTTAAAATTTGTTTTCTATTATCTCAAATAAAAAATTTAATATAATAAAAATATATTTTAATTAAAAATCCTTAAAATTTTATAAAAACAATATGAACGCACGGGAAATATACTAGTATGTTAATATACTGAAAAAATACATAGTATGATTTAAGGTTGAGGAAATATGTATAAAAATCGTGAAAATGTGCTAAAATATAATCCTTAACAACGTTAACAAAAACCTTTGTTAAAAGTGGGAGTTAAGAGTAAATCTTCAGGGCTGTTGGGATGGCTAAAAGGCAATTTGAGGAAAAAAGCAAGAATCAGTAAAGCATGAAGCAGAGATAGAAGGAGAAGGAAATAGAGAGAGTTTGTTTATCTGGTTTGCATAACCAACATCTTCCATCAATGGCCAAAGTAATCCTATCGTCATCTATATATCTCCAAAGGAAATTTACATGCTATAACCATAAAACATATCTACCTTTTAATGGCTTCTAGGCGTTCCTCAAAGATGGACCAGATTTTCCTTCAAACTGAGAATTCAAACCTCTGCAAGGAAAATCTGTTAAGAAACCTTCAAGAAGCTAAAAAATCTGTTAATAAACAAAATATACTTACTTCTGGGTACAGAAACGGATTGTTTAGAAGATGATTTCCTCCAGCAAATAAGTCCATATGAAATCTAACGGCATTGGATAATTTCAAATACTTATACAAAAAATCTACCTTTTCTGTAATGCCAGATCTTTCTCTTCCTGTGATGCGGGAGAGAAAAATAGGAAGAAGAAGAATATTTGTAATCATACCTTCTTAGAGCAAGATCCACGCTTAGGGTTAGTTTTGACTTTTGAGTTAAATGAAACGGCGGTTGCGATGAAACTTAACTAGTTTTTGAGTTCCTTAATTAACCAACACCTTTAGCTTCTTCATATTGTCCAAATCAAGAACCAGAGAGTTTAGTTTAGTGACTCCATACATAATTTAAAATGCAAGAGCCTAGACTGAAAAAGGTAAGAGCTTTAACCAGAAACTCACGAGAATCAGGCCAAGCTTTCCTATTAAAACTTTTAACAGCAATACTTCTTCAGCAGTTCCTGCAGGCTTGTTTACTCCTAAACTCATGAAACAAAAATAGTCCATATCAGTTACGATGCTAAAATACCAAGATAATCAAAGTAGATCAAGTCACTTAATATGCATCAACACTCTAATTCCTATTCCAGCCTCCAATTCATTAGCTTTTGAATCATCATGATCATATTCTTGACCCTCATTGATGTCTTTAGATACGGGAATCCATATATCCTTGATCCTGCACATTATGTAGACTCTTGGTTTTTTAAAATCTATCAGTGGAGAGTAATAATAAAAACCAAAACACCAACAAACGTAGTTTCCTGAATCCATTCAAACACAGAGGGATATACATATTCAACTTAATTTGTAAAGTAAGACTATATTGTGATAGATTAAAACTTCGAGCGTTACCATTGAGTCGAATTGAGAAGAAACAACAGCTTGAATGCTTCGAAACCTATATTCAAGCTAATCGAAATCAAGAGGGAAATGCTAGAATCATTCAATTTATCAACCTAAACATAACTAATCAGCTTACAATTTCGCGTTCGAAAGCCAAGTGGAACAAAACAAACGAAGGTGGATAGAGAGAAGACTCACTCGCTAGGAGAAGACATATTTGTCAGGTCTCTCACAAATTCTGATTTTGTTGATTTTAGATTGGAGATAGATTCAGGAGCACATAAGAAGTTTATAGATTGACCTTCTAAGCCAACTAAAGTACGTTGAGAGAGAAAATGTACCGGAACTATTAAGTACAACGTTTCCTTAACCTGGGAACGGTCTGGGAGAAGAAGAAACACAGACGAAACGGTTGGGTTTTTTCTTTTGTTTTTCCAGTTTACAAACGCTGATTTTTTTATTCCAGAGAAACTTAATTTAATTTAGTTTATATGCTGATGTGTTAGTTTTAATAAAACTTTGAAAAGATGATGTGGACACTTCTAGAGGCCCTAAACACCTCCTTTTATATATAAAGATTTGCTTTTTTCATATCTTATATATGTTGAAGTGTTTAATAGGTTTATGGGCTTCAGTTTGTTTACTAATAGTGGGTTAGGTTTTTGTTTTCTTTATAAAACATAGTATGACACGTGGCATGTTTAGAAGTTGTTGTGGGAAAGTTTTTTTTGCTGATGTGGAGTACTCCATAGGTATCAAAAGCTCCTTTTTATATATAAGAGATTTGCTTTTTCCATATCTTATATATGTTGAAGTGCTTACAAATTCTTTTTAATTTCTAGTTTTTTTTTTTCTCTTTGTGGGTTTTACAATTCTATACAAAAAACACATATGAAATCACATTGATCCGAAGGGCTTGACGGCTTGAGTCAAATTCAAAACATAATGATTTGAATATTCTAATCGATCCATCGGTGGATTGTCTATGTGATGCCAGTCGATTGATCTGCTTCATCATTTTAATAATCATAAAGCATCTTCTCATGAAAAGAGTTTTAATTCAAATTGTTTAATTTTAAACGTATATAAAGGTAAAATTAAATATAAAAATCTTGGATTTTATGTATCATAATTTGGATTTTATAGGGAAACTTAAAACATGTTAATCATGGTTGACCTAGTTGTTTGGATACTTCGATAGATTGATTATCCAAGAAAAAGTCGATTTGAGCATCCAACTTTTTAGTTCAGTTTATGGAAGAATTTTAAATCGGCCATGTACCTATTACTATTAGCATAATACAATTCTAATGAATGACAACAATATTGAAAACTAATAAAAATGATAAAATTTGATTTGGAGAATCAAATCCAACCAAGTCAATCATCTCAAAATTTTAAACCATATTTTTCCTCAATCTTGAGGTGTGATGGATGTGGTAGAAAAGTAAACAACCTAAAATGGCTATATATTTCTCTAACCGAAATAATAACAGAGCGTTTTAAAACAACGGATATAACCCTAGTTAATGTAATTGTAAGTGGAAAGCATTTGAATTAAAAATATGAGGGAAAAAAGCCCATTCACGAGAACCCATCAAAAGTTGAACATAAACATTCAAAAGAAAAAAACCAAAACACTAAAAGAGCACCAAAGTTCTTGATCAGAAGTTAACCATTCCACCACCAGGGCCAGGGCGAAATAATTAGATGAACAGTTGAATCGTTATGAATATTGTAATCCGCTAAAGTGTGACTACCTTTGTGCAGCTCCTTTCCGATAACTACTAGCCTCTGATGGATGGGTTGGATCCCTTCTTTGTCATGAATCATGGCCTTGACATTATCGATAGTCTCGGAGCTCTCAACTTCTAGGGTTATGGTCTTTCCAGTGAGATATGTGACAAGTATCTGCATGCCACCGCGAAGACGTAGCACAAGGTGAAGTGTTGACTCTTTTTGGATGGCGTAGTCTGCAAGAGTGACCATCTTCAAGTTGCTTGCCAGCGAAGATAAGTCTCTGTTGGTCTGCTTGGATCCCTTCCTTATCTTGAATCTTGGCCTTAACATTGTCAATAGTGTCGGAGCTTTCAACCTAAAGAGTTATGGTCTTTCCGGTAAGAGTCTTTACGAAGATTTGCATAACTTGAGAGAGGAATTTCGGAAGGAAACTTTTGCAGAGCAATTTAGGGTTTTGTTTTTGCGATAGAGGAATGGTTGTATTATTGTGAGAGGGAGAGGTTTGTTTATATAAGTAGTTTCCACCGACCTTTGATTCAAGGAACATGAAATTCAAAATACTATTATGAATGGGAATCTGGTAAATAAAAAGAGAAAAATGATAAATCTACATATTATAAAGTTTATCTCAACTTTGCATACAATATATAGAGTTTATCTCATTATTTTTAAGAGATTTCCTTAGTTTTCTTTTTTCAAATAAAATCGTTGTGTAAAATAAAACATATTTTAATCTTCAAAAAGAATAATCAAAATTTTAATTGATCTTTTCTAGAAATTATTATTCAGGTTGAAAAGGGTATTTTTGTAAAACATAATTGTAAAACAATATCACTATTGTTTTTATTTTTAAAATAAAGGAAATAAAGGAAAGATATTTTCAAATTAAAAAACTGAACTAGAATATTTTCTCAAATCTTCTCTAAAATAAACCACTTGGTAAAATTATAGAATTAAAACAATTTTTAAAAATAGTATACCAAAGTTTTGATAGTTTACGTCACAATGTCCAAAATTTATATAGTTTTTAAGTTAGTTTTGATAATATTTTCGTGTAGTCATGCATGCATATATAATTTCCAAATCTAAATTTGTATAATTAAAGTCACTATAACTATACTTGGTGAATAAAATTGCAACGAAATTTCCTCAGCTGTTGTCAACAACATTATGCCACAGTGAATTTAGTGAGAACTTCCCTGTTTCTTCATTTTTAATCTTTTACCATTCATTTTAGGCTTCCTTTAGATAAAAAGTACATATAACTCCCCAAGTAACCACACACGAAGGCCGGCTCTGAGATTATGAGGGCTTTAAACAAAATAAAAATTGGAATCCTAAAATATAAAACATATTTTTTAATTTTATTAAATTATTTATATTTATGTTAATTTATATAAATAGAAAAAAGTATTTACTTATTTTTATTGTTGAAATACACAAAAATATGTGTATAAAAATATTTTTATTTAATAATACAAATACTAAATTTTATTCTAATAATATTTCTGAAAAAAAGAGAAATTTTCAAATAACACTAGTCGAAGTTTTTATTCCATAAATATCAGTCTTTTTTTAAAAACAAAAATAGCATTTTTGTAAAAGATAAAATTTAAAATTTTTTACTGTACAATTTAGGATATAGTTTGTTTGGGGTGAAATGTATAGTTTAAGATTTAAGATTTAGGTAAACTCTAAAAATATGAGGTGAGGAGATTTGATGCTATATATGAAAATTAATCTTTTATAAAAATGCTATTTTGTCTTAAAAAAAAATGTTATTTATAAAACAAAACTTCAACAAATGCTATTTATAAAAATTGTCCTAAAAAATAACCTAAAATTGGGCCTTAGATAAATATTTCACCCTCCTATACCTGCGTCCGTCCTGGTTAAGACTTGTAACTTTTGTGACAATAAACCGCAAAGACCGTAAATATACATGAATTATCTTTTGTCATCATATACATACACTATTTTCTGTGGTAAACAATTGTGAAACAGATATTTCCTGTACAACGACAACATTTTACACCCAGACAGAGACGGGGAGAGTATGAATAAGATTCTGTTTTTTTTTTGGTAGTATACTTACAGAGGTTTTAGCCAAGGTAAGGCAACATTGGGTCCAAGCCTACTCCTGACCCACCCAAGCTACCTGGATCTGCGTTCTTTACTCTCCCGAAATAGCGAATGTGACGCAACAGTCTTGCTAGGAATGTGTTATGGCAGATTGTGGAGCTATCACAGACCACTGCCACGTGCTTCCGAGCTCTTGTTATGGCTACGTTCATCCGTCTGCTATCCCCTAGGAATCCCACTGCACCTAGGTTGTTCGACCGTACCTATAATAGGTCCACAACACAGCAAGTAAGTACTATGTCTTCTGGTTTGATGAAAAGCATACCAACAGTTCTGTTAACCGGTTTTGGTTTTCAGAATCAAGTACAACTAACATAGAAAACACACACAATTTGATTCATAATCTTATTTCTGTTTCATTCCTATCTGCTATACATATTTAGTATAAAGAATTTCAATTCATAAAATATTTTCTCAAAAACTTTTGATAGTTCACTATACAGTTAAGGGATCTACATGTCAAGTTATCAGCAGAAGAAGCTAAAATGTACCATTGAGATGATCACTGCATCAGCCTCCCGCCCTTGAAAACTGTCAATGGTTGCGACCTCAACTCCATCAGCCACTGGAAAATCATCCAGCCTTTCTCTGAGAAGTTGCACCTGGGCAACATACGGGGATTGAACGGCAATAGCCATTGGACTTACACCTACAATCATGTCGAACAAGTTGGTTATTAGGTTATCGAGCTCAAACTCAGGTACCTAACTCTGGCTTTTTTCTTCTAAATTGCAACAAATTGAATACTCCAGTCATTCAACTGAAAATATATCACTCACCTGCATATATCAAAGAAATGACGTGATTAACCACAATATCCGCTTCTCCTTCATTGTATAATGAGCCTGTACCAGCTGGATCTAGACGCTCCTCACAACCCACTGATAAACTCCCATATGGCATTCTTGTGTCAAGGAGAAGCAGTGGGCATTGCGTTATCCAAGTAGGCTGCAGTAAGTTGAAAAAATAGGATGATGTTACATGTAAGAGTCATTGGGTTACCAAAGTGCTACCCATCTACAATGACTTTGCATTTTATTGAACATTCAAAAGTAAGTCAATTTGTGACAGTTGACTTATATCCAATCACAAGCAAAACAAGAAGTGAATCATCTATTGCAACTCATGAGAAGCAAGCACACCTTTAAATGAGGTAAAAGAAAGCTATAAACAATCGAAATTACAAACATAAACAAAGATAATACCATAAAACACAAACCATCAGAGTTGCTATAGAAACCAAGTAATTTTGAAAGGACTTTTCTAAAGAATAAAAGCGTAAAAGGTAAACAGATTTGTGATTGCGTGCATGTTACCATCAAGTAAACAACAAACCCAATTAAACAGCAGAACAGTAAGAAGAAGTACCTTCACAAAAGGAGAATCGATAAGCAGATGAGAGGCCACACTTGGAGCAGATTTCAACCATCCACCATACATCTCCTTTGATGCCCAACCAGCGATTACATCATTCATACGATACTGAGTGGTTAACTTTGTCGCAAGAAGTCCGTCATGTAAAGATGCAGCTCTCTCCAATAAGGATACACCAAGCCCATCTTCTAAAGCTTTACGTGACAGAACAACTGGTGCTAATTGGCATGGATCACCAGAAAGAATACAACGTTTCCCTTGCAATATTGGGATCCAGCACGAAGGCTCGATAGCCTGACCAGCTTCATCTATAACAACCAAATCAAATGAATCTAGCCTCCTAATCAAAGGATCAGCTGCTCCAATGTTAGTGGCAAAAACAACCTGTGCATTTGATAATATTTCCTTTACGGTCTCCTTTTCTTTTTTCTTCAACGTCTTTCCAAGCTGTTTCAAGAGTTGGCGAATGCCAGCTGCAAGAGAATCATCCCTCAGGCACTGCCGAAGGTCTTTTCTTAAATCTGACTTCTTCCTTTCCAGTTCTGCTCTGAAGCTTGCAAGCTTAGAGTTCACAATTGCCCCCAAAGACTTTGAAGCAACAGCGGATGATATTCTTGCAGGATTTCCTACTCGGACAATGTTTAGTCCAAGATGTGAGAGCTTCTCGACCAAATTATCAACAGCTGCATTAGTAGGTGCTGTTACGAGTACTCTTTCCCCCTGCTGAACAGCAAGGGTAATGACCTCCTTAAGCATTCCAGTCTTTCCCGTGCCAGGAGGCCCTTGAACTATCATAACAGGTCTTTTTTTGTTTACTCCTAGAGCTATGGCTCTCCTTTGGGACGCATCAAATAACGTACCCACTGGCTCATCACTCAACTCTGCTTCACTCCAGTCTACATAATTATTCTGCTCTAGCCATGTTATATCTTCCCCATCCCCAAATAGAGTCGCCACCACAGAAATTGAAGGATTTTTCTTCTGCAGACCATTCTTCTGAAGAAGCATTAAGGCTTCACAGTTACGCTGCAAGAGATGACTATGATAAGCGAGTGGCAGAAAAAAAAATAGTAGTGTAAACCATCAATATTTGAGCATATAATGGGTCATAACAAGCATAATTAAGATGAAAGTTACTAGGACTAAACACTGCATCTTCAACCAATATGTAACAAATATATACCTCGTATGTTAGGGCATCGGCCAACCCATGAATACGATCAATTCTCACACTTTTTCCAAAGAGCTTAGAGAAAGTAGGATCTCCATGACGAGATTCTAGAGCCACACCAATGCTACACCCATCTTCTCCAAGGTTGTGAACAAACCCCTGCGTACAGGAAGTTGCTCCAGCACCCCTGCTGTCACAAATTCTTATGCAAACCATGTCACCAGGGGAAAGTGTAGTAGGAGGAAGGCGGTGGTTTCCCCCAACCTTAAACAACACCAAGTGCAAACCTCCGAGCCCTGCATATTGATTACATATTACAACAAATTTCATCGAAAATGAAAATGAAAGAGAACATAATACAACAATATAGATTTAATTTATTGACAAACAGATGAAAAAAGGTTGCACTATCTGGCTAAGTCTAACCTGTTGAGGTACTAACTGCATACAAATTACAAATTGTATCACAAAGTTCCTGTGGAGCGTCACCGTGCCTAACCAAGAACTCAATCGGTTTTGAAGAATCAGAGCTTTCATCTGGAGTAGGGATCACATCTAGTTCTTCCTGCGTAACTTCCAATTCTGTATCTCGCTCCACTTGAAGTAACTGCGACATCCGGCTGGTGAACTCATCAATCCTTGTCTGTATAGCCTTCACCTTCTCTGAGTCCATCCCAAAAGCTCCTTGCACAGGCTTTGGTTGATTGGCTTTGCGAGCAACCTCCCTATGCTGAGCTGCACAACACCATACAAGCCAAAACATTCCACTTCAGCCAAACTATAAACCAATACAAACTAAGAAAACAATCCCCAATACTATAAATGGATTGAAACCTGAATTTGCTATTTCCTTGAGCAGCTTCCAAGACTCAGACTCCTTCCAATTCTCCATTACTTTCTTACGCTCAAGATCTTGAAGAACATCACGCAACTCTCTCTGGAAATGATCAAACAAGGTAGGATAATGTGTGCAAGCCTTCAAACAAATCACTTCAAGCCCTAACGGCATTGGAATAGCATTGAGATACGGCTGAGCCTGAATCACAAACGTCAAACCAGAACCAACGGTTTGCTTTAACTCTGAAAACTCCCCTTGAACCTCCGCAGTTGCGAAATCAGAAGCCATAGCCTTCATTGCTTGACTAATCCATTTCACTACGTTCCTCCCTAAATCTCTCCGCCCTAATGGATCACCATTTTGATTCAAAGCACGAAGACTCCAATCCTTATCGTTCTTCGGTTTCTCGTCTTTCTCCCTAACCTCATCAACAATAATCTCACTACTAACACTTACAGATTCAGTATTATTGTTCTTCTTCTCGATTTTCCTAGATTTAAGCTTATCGGAAACATTACTTTTTCTTCGAGGCTTCTTCTTAGTAGCGCTGGAGCCGCTATTAACGCCGCTGCAAAAGATCTTCCGCGTCGGGAAAACACGAACGCCACCATCTCTCTTCTCGGTGACAACGCAGACGTAATTTAACGGTGGTCGAGTGAAAGTGAACGCCGCCGTCGCCGTCGTAGTTGACGGAATCCTAATACTTCTACACAAGAAGCTTGAAGCTGCATCCATCGGATTTTTCTCGCGATTGAATACACAAAAACCTTCAGATTACTTTCTTTTCCCGAGAAACGCAAGAGAAACTTCAAAGCTTAGAGAGAAGAAGAATCTATTGACATTTTCTGGGAATCAAAAGGAAAATACAGAATAAATCTAAAATCTCGTAGAACCTATTTATATAGAGACAAATGTTTTTCAGATTTTCATATTTGAGAGACGAATTTAATTCTAAACCGCAAAATAAAACTTGAGGCTCTCAGAAATATTTTTATTTTTTAAAAAATTTCTTTTGTTTCAGTTTGAAGTCTCTTTCATATTTTTGGTAAACGAATTTTGTTTTTGACTCTCAACTCAGCTTAGAGTCGTGATGAGAGATCGTTGCCGAGAGCTGTGATTGGCTAGTATTGATTCTTTGTGGGCAGGTGACGTGTTTAATTACTGTCCTGTCCTTAGCTTTTTCTTTGTTGAGTTATACCCCTTTATTTTCAGATTCTTCTTTAATGGCCCAGTAACTTTATCTGTTGTATTTCGGTCCCAATTTGAGATGCTTAAAACGGTGGATTGTCCCAAATGATTGAAAGTAGGAATCAATCAAGCGGTTTGCATTCCTTTACATGCATTACATAAGTTATCTTGTTTTAACTTTAGTTTTAGGGAGGAACATAGTGAAATGGATTAGTGCAATAAAGGCTATGGCTTCTAATCCATTTCAATTGGTTATCTTCTTTAGTTTTATGCTAATTAAGGAAGAGTGAGTTATTTTAAAATGATTTATCTTCCTTTACATGCATTATTTACATAAGTTTTGGTATGCCCATATTACATACACTTAAGAAACATTTACGAATAAAAACATAAGTTTACTTCTAATAAATCTATATTAATAATAAGTGGCAAGCAAGCTTCTTTAGAGGGGTCTACGTCGACATATTTTAAGCCTTCCTCGCTTTCTACCGTGTCCATGTCATCTTTTTTTCTCCTCCTTCTTTTATCAGCCTTTTTTTTTCTCCTCTAACCACCTTAATATGCCCTTATCCATATACACTCCAAGGCCAGTTACTTTTCTGGCCCACCGCCTCCTCTCCTCTCCTGCTCACAGCCGCCTTTTCCTGCCGTAGCCCCAAGCCGCGGTTAGTTTCCAATGTGCCACGTGGCTTTTTTCCGAACGTGTTGCTTCACCCACATCCCAGCCGCCTTTTCCTCCCCTAGCCCCAAGCCGCGGTTAGTTTTCAATGTGTCACGTGACATTTTTCACCACGTGCTGCTTCCCCCACATCCCAGCCGCATTTTTTTTTTTCTAGCCCTGAGCCGCGGTTAGTTTCCAATGTACTACATGCCATTTTTCTCCACGTGCTGCTTCCCCCACATCCCAGCCACCTTTTTTCTAACCTAGCCCTGAGCCGCAGTTAGTTTCCAATGGGCCATGTGGCATTTTTCTCCACGTGCTGCTTCCCCCCACATCCGAGCCGAGGTTAGTTTCTAACGTGCCACGTGGCATTTTACCCACATAAATTCTTCCCAATATGACACGTGTGGTTTTGACTCGGTAAAAAATATTTATTGTTCCCGGATTGGGAATTTTTTTTAAAACCCTTTCTCATCCTCTCCATTCTTCCTCTCATATGTAAGTTAATTATGTGGATTTTAATATAAACAGAATATACTTGCGTCCATGTATTAATAAATATATTCGCTCATATTTTAAATACATATCAGATTTAGTTTCTTCCTCTGATTAGGAAGTTATATGTATTTAAAAAACAATCTTTTTAATATCATTCCTACCCGTATTTAAATATAATTTAATTTTAAACAGAATATACTTGCATTCATGTATTAATAGCTGGGTATTTCTTTTTTTTAAACCGTTTCTCATCTTCTTCATTCTTCCTCTCATCTGTAAGTTATGTGGATTTTTATATTAACATAATATACTTGTGTCCATGTATTAATAAATACATTCACTCATATTTTAAATACATATCAGATTTAGTAAGTGATATGTATTTTTTTTAAAATCTTTTTTTTTCTACGAAATATACCATTTCTACACCTATTTAAATATGCTTGCATCCATGTATCATATTTAGTGTTGTAGAATTACAGATTCCCTGGTTTCTGACGTGTGTGTTCATCTTGGGCTGATCGAGTTATTCTCTTTCTCGGGAAAACAATCCGCTCATTGACTTTTGTGTCTCACCTACGAAACCAAATCCAAATTTTGTTTTGTTTCATACTCCCTAGACTGATAATTTTAGCGTGTGTTTATGCCATGTGTCTTTTTCTCAAGTACAAATATTTTATAGTTACTTAGGGTTTAAGTTATTAGATTTTCAATCTATTGATAAGAATAAAGACATGGTAGCATTATCTCCTCCTTTTTTTTTATCGCATGTGCGTCCTTCTTGGGCCGATCGAACTCTATTGTTTCTCGAGAAAACAGTCCCTTTTTTGACTTTTTTTGTCTCATCAAGAAACTAAATCGAAATTGTCATTTTCTTTAAAACTGACTTTCTACAACTATCGTTTTTAAAAATAGTATTTTTGTATATTTCCAGTAGAAAACTAAAATTTCATGCCACACGTAATCTTCTTATTTCAATATCAATGACAGTTGTGTGTACTCGTGTTGTCTTTGAGGGCTAGATGTTTGCAATCAAGTTTTAGTCTCTATAAATATGGACTACTCATGTTGTAATCCCCTAAGCACATTTTCCCGTCAAAATCTCAAAATCATCGAAACTCTTAAACTATGTCTAAAATATATTTCAATGATCTTCGTGTAGGTTTTTGCGAAGGGCCTGTGTTTTGCAGGCTTCTTCATTTCTGGGAGGCCCGGAATCATACAATAGGAAACACTCTCATTGGTTTGGAATTCCTTATGATCGACGAAAATGTACTCTTTTCGCTGCTTTTTTTTCTTTTTCTTTGCGAAGCATTTAAATTTAAAATTTAAAAATCCTTTGCTTATAACAGGGAACGACTATTCAAGTTTTCATATCCCATTACCGGATTCAGTGGTTCAAAACCTCATTGAAGACGTACGCTGTATACAATCTCAGAATGTTTGCTGTCAAAGTATCAAAAAAAAAAAACAAAGTTTCTGATCACAGATTAGGTATAATTTTTACAAATAAAACTGGTTTTGATGAGGCAACTGAAAGAGTTGCGGATATAGCTTGCCAAAAGTTCAGGACACGGTTGTTCAAAACTTTTATGGACATTGTTAATAAGAAGGAAGACCTGTTTGGTAAGTAATTTAACTATTTTGTAACTATAGTTATTATTTAAATGTTCTATTTTTAAAATTTTAAATTTTTTTTTTTTTAGATGTAGTTGGAAAAATTGTAAGCATTACCTCTGATAATTTTGAAATAAGTAGTTCGACCGGAGGAGGGTTTAAATTTGGAAACCCTACTACGAAGGACCGAGTGTTTTTACAAATGTTGATGGAAGAGTATGTAACTATTTTTTTGATATACAATTCTATCGTTTTAAAATTTAAATTATATATATAATACATATTTTTATTGTCTCTGTGTTGATTGGTTTTACATGATTTTGTTGTGTAGTTGTAAAATAATTCGTGTATCTTTATGGGAAGACGTGGCTACTTATTTCTTAAACATTTGGAAGGAAAGGAATTCTAAGCCCATCATTGCCCTCAATCACTTGTGTTATTTCAAAATCTATTGGAGGTTAGTGTGTTTAATGATTTTATTTTAAATATATTTTGTTTATATGTTTCTTCCAAGCTTTTTGTAAAATTAAAAACAGGTGTTGTCGCATTGAGTAGTTTGAATGCTTCTCGATTGTTTTTCGATAATGATGTTTATGAAACAAATCGGTTTCATGCATGGTATGTATCCAATCTCTAATTATTAACTATAATATGATTTCTAATTACTATGATGTTCTGTTGAGTTTGATGGGGTGATATCAAGGGGATTACATGGTTGCATTTATTTAGGGTTTTAGATTTGATTTTCATCTGTTGTTTGAGTTCTCTTGGGAGATCTTTTACTTAATCCATGTTGCTTGAATTGATCACCAAACACTGAATTGAGAGAATAGGAGCGCTATCCGCATAAACCTACTTCTTGGAACTAGTGTTACCGAAGCTTTGTATTATAACATGTGATAGCTGAGTTATAGGATTTTATGAACATATCTAACTTGTTTATACGACTGGTTTAAGCATGTTGTTGCCTGCGGAAGTTGAGTACCAGGATGCGGTGACTTAAGAGACCTCTGTCATGAACTATGACTTGGGTATGTATATGTGTTTGTAGTTGAGAACCATTGATGAAAACATATTGCATATAGATCTATAACTTGCTTTCATGAAACCCTAGATAATCCCTAGACACCCAAAGCCTTATTGTTTACAAATCATTCATTCACTTGCTGCATTCATTCACTTGAAAACACGAAAACCCCTTTCATTGTTTTGTCTTAGTTTGATATCTTGGCTTGATTTCAATCAGTGTATTTGTTACTCTCTGTGGGATCGATACCTTAAGTACTACTACTGATTTTTCTGTGCACTTTCAGTTACATCATTGTGTGGTTTTCTTGAGGAAAACTTACAACACATCAAGTTTTTGGCGCCGTTGCCGGGGAGTCTAGAAGCTACCTTTGAATTCAATAAGATATCTCGTCTAAGATACTTTGAATTTTTTCATTTTGAATCTTTCAATTCGACTTTACTTTATTATCTCTTGTGTCTTGATAACCAATATTCCCTTTTTGTTATGTCTCTGGGATATTCAGTGTATGACAAGGAGCCAAAACTCTGAACCAGTCACTCCAATCCAAGACATATACCGACTAGAAAGCGAACTTAGAAGACTTCAAAGACAACACCACATGGTCGAGTTAAGGGATAACCAACAGGGTGTCCTTGACATCGATCAACAAGCTGTTTCCAATGATGGTGATGGGCGACATATGCATAATTAGGATGAAAATCCCATCTACAGACCTTCTGAAGCACATGTGGATCTTCCGGAGATTTACAATCAAGCTCCACGAGAAGCTGACCTTATAGGCGTGGGAGATAATCCCATTGCTCCACACCAGCCTCCTGATGTGTCCATGCACCACAACATGCCAATGTTGGTGCTAGACAAGCTGCTTATGTGCACCCTATGAGGCGTTCTAATCAAAACCGTGCAATAACTGACTTTGACATACCAAATAAGTATCCTCAAGACCGTGTTGCTATACGATTTCCAATCCACCAAGGTGTGACTATGAGATTAAATCTCAAATCATTGGTCTGGTGAAGCAGATCCAGTTCCATGGTCTCACCACGGAACATCCTATGGATCACATAGATCTCTTTGAAGAAATCTGCAGCACTACGAGAACCAACGGTGTGCCTGAAGACTATTTAAAGTGTATGCTTTTTCCTTTCTCTCTAGCCGACAAGGCTCATAGATGGTTGAAGTCTTTACCCCGTGGATCGATCACTACTTGGGAAGGATGCAAGTCAACCTTTCTCAATCACTTCTACACGAAGTTGAGATCAACTCTCTTAGGAACAAACTCTAGAACTTTCAACAAGGATATGTCGAGACATTCTATGAAGCATGGGAGCGCTTTAAGGACTATGAACGTGATTATCTTCACCATGGTTTCAGCAGAGGTAATATTCTAAGTACTTTCTATAGAGGATTACATCCAAAGTTTTGGTTGTCACTCGACACGGCTAGCAATGGAGATTTCACTATTAAGACTGTCCTAGAAGGAAGAACTCTCATCCAGAACCTTGCTGCAAGTAGTAGCAACACTTGCACAGATTTTGACACGACCATACGTTCTAGTGATTCTGATGCTAAGCAGATCACCTAGCTCAAGAACATGATGAGCCAACTTCTAAGGAACCAGAACCGTGTTGTCAATGCCTGCGAGACTATTGGCACTGGAACAATTATGGTTTCCAAGAGTTTGATGATTAATTGGATCAAGAAGAAGATGTTAACTATGTTGGTGCTTGATGAGTCTTTGTTTTTACCCCATTTTACCTTTCAATTCATATGTTTTTACTGATTATAGGATTAGATTTTTATGTCTTTTTGTTCTTTTAAGGTTTTTACAGGTTTATTAGAAATTGGAGCAAAAACATAATGATTTATGATGAATTTTTGGATTTGAAGATGCAGAGCAATGTAGTGACTTCAAAAGTTTGACATTCGTTGGAGGTCTGCCAAATATCGGATGGCAATGAGATTTTGAAAAAGATAGGCGTTTGAGTTAGCTTTCATTTGGCACCGGTCTCATGTCATTTTCATTCCTGGTCAAGAGTTATGCATGTTTTACTGAAGACATGTCCATCTGGCAGCAAACAAAGCAGTTGCAGGAATAGGCTCTGGGATCGACCGATCCAAACAGGATCGATCAATCCTGATCCCATATATTCTCTAAATCAAGCATTTTCTCCGATTTTAACCTAGTGAATCCCTATAAATAAGAGTTTGTCTCAGACACAACCTTGGCCGTTTTTGGGCATTTTTTCATTGTTCTCCTTTGTTTATTTTCATCTTTTCAAATCGATAAACTTTTTCATTGAATCTTAGATCTACACTCTGTCTTCATCTATCTCTATGCAATCCATGATTTCTTCTAGTATGATCTCGTTGTCTCTTGCCATGGCTGAGTAGATATATTTGTTGGGAGATGGGATTATTCAAAAATATTTAAAATTTTAATTAGGGTTTTGTTATGATCATTAGATCTCTATTTCTATGAAAATAATGTTTTTGTTAGGTTGACGAATCTATCAAATGATCTCTAGGAATTTCTAATACGGCTAGCGCATGTTTAGTGTTTCCTGAATCTATAGTTTATAGGCTTGAGATCGTCAGCCGACGAGAGTCGAGGTTGGATCTGCAAGTGAACAATATCAGACCTGTTAATAAATGCTGGCATAGGATCCTAGCGGATTTATGACCAAGATAATATTCTCATACGAGAGGTGGTTTATTTATTTATAGTGTTTTGAGTTCTAGATCTAGATCATTGAATTACTAATCCAGTTAGATAACCTATTTTATTTAATTAAATCCCTGCGATTTTTAATGTCTATTGCATTTTGTTGCATCATGAGCGGTAATTCTCTTGTTGGGTTTGATGGAGTGATATCAAAGGGATTACATGGATGCATTCATTTAGGTTGTTAGATCTGATTTTCATATGTTTTTTGAGTTCTCTTGGGACATCTTTTACTTAATGCATGTTGCTTTAAATGATCACCAAGCACTGAATTTAGAGAATAGGAGTGATATCCGCATAAACCTACTTCTCGGAACTATTGTTACTGAAGCCTCGTGTTATAACCTGTGATAGATGAGTAACAAGACTTTGTGAACATATCGAACTTATTTATATGGCTGGTCTAAGCATGTTGTTGCTTGTGGAACTTGAGTACTAGGATGTGGTGACTTAAGACGCCTCTGTCATGAACTATGGTTTGGGTGTGTATTCGTGTTCGTAGTTGAGAACCATTGTATAGATCTATCACTTGCTTGCTGTAAACCATGGAAATCCTAGATAACCCCTAGACTCCCAACGCCTTAATCATATTGTTTACAAATCATTCATTCACTTGCTGCATTCATTCACTTGAAAACACAAAACCCCCTTTCATTGCTTTGTCTTAGTTTGATATCTTTGCTTGAATTCAATTCACGGACTCGTTACTCTTTGTGGGATAGATACCTTAAGTTCTACTACTAATTTTTCTGTGCACTTACAGTTACATCATTGTGTGGTTTCCTTGAGGAAAACTTACGACACATCACCCAACATCTTGAAACTTCTTGAAAATTTACATCTTCTGCGTTCTGCACCTGCTTCAGTCAACTCAATGAAAAATCATCATATCTTATTGAAGAAATTAAATAAATAGATAAATAAATAAATAAAATAGAAATGCAAGAATAAAAGAAAAATAAAACATGTTGAGTTGCCTCCCAATAAGCGCTTGTTTTTAAGTCGTTAGCTCGACTTGTTTTGTTTTATGTAGGGACTGGATTCATTGGAGGAATGAAGTCGTCCTCATCTGGTGGCTTTGGTGGAGGTGGTTCAAGAATATGTGTGCTCATTTTAAGATTCAAGTGTGGATCCTCTTGGGAAAAGTGCCTAATTGGCAATGCGGTATCGATCTTCTTAAGATCCCCGCTCACTCTTTGTCCTAGTATAATGTAGTTTTGAGCTTTTAGCTCGCTCCAATGAGTAAGTAAAGGACCTTCCCGACACACCTGAGCGCTTTTTGCACTTGGAATTGGCTTCAAGACCTTGGGATCATTTTCTTCAAGATTTTATGATCAAACTGGCTTCCTCCTTATGCTTCTCAAAAAGTAAGGGCTTTGAGATCTGAGTTCTTATGGTAAGAACAATGAAATCCGTCAAGATTACACATTCATCAATCTTAACGGGCACGTTTTCCAAAAGTCCTTATGGACGGCGAATTAAACAATCTGCTAATATCAGTGAGATCTTTCATGGCTTAAAAGTCGTCATGCCCAATTTATGGGCAACAGATAACGACATCAAACTCACGCTTTCACCAAATCACATAAACAGCGGTTGAACCTTTTCCCTTCAATATCACAGGGAATTGTGAAGTTTATGGGGTCGCTACATTTTTCAGGAACCTTGTCAAGTAATATTGCACTAACCTCGTGCGTGAGCACCATGCTTTCCTTTTCCAACATTCGTTTGTTCGTGAGGATGTCCTTCATATAGTTTTTCAAGGTTGGGATCATCTTTACTGCATCCACGAAAGGGATTCTTAGTTGCAAATCACCAACAATGTTTTTCATCTTCTCAGACTCCTCCTACATTGTCCCTTTCTTGCGTGGAGGATATGGGAGTTTAGGTTCATATTGGTTCGGAGGGATACAAGGTGTTTCTTTTTCAATATTCCTTTTCTCTTCTCTTCCAAGGTTGGACTTCCGATGATGTATCATGTAAAGGGTCACGAGCTCGATCAATCCCATCAGGGAGCAATGGAGTCTTCAAGGCCTGGGGGTGGTATCATGTAAACTTCTTCTTAAGTTCTCCTTGTAAGAAATTATTCTTTACATCCATTTGCCATAACTTCCTATCCAGATTTGTTGCTAGTGAAAGAACAATTCTAACTTTATGAAGCTTCGCTATCGGAGCAAAAGTTTTAATGTAGTCATCTCCATAGGTTTGTGTGAACCCTCTTGCAACTAATCTGGCTATGTACCTCTCTATATCTCCATTGCTCAAATACTTGATAGGGATGATCCATCGTGAGCCAACAGCCCTCTTTCCATAGGTAGATCAGCTTAATCCCATGTATGACTTCTTTCGGTAGCACCAGCCTCATTATCAACCGCTTTAAGCCATTTTTTTTGTTTGTTTGGCTTCTTCATAACTATGTGGAACCCATTAAGCATCAATTTTGGAAAGGAAAGCTTGATGATTAGTTGGAAAAAAGTCAAGTGAACAAACAGCTTGTATTGGATGAGCCACAACTTGATTGTTCTAGTAAACTCTATTGGTCTTTTGATGTCTGTTTCTCCTAAGAGAAGACAAGTTCTCTGCTTCTTGCTCTACTCCTTGTCTTGATTCCCTTGATTTATGTAGTAGACTCTAGTGGTCTTTTGACGTATGCTTATCCTAAGAGGAGGCAAAGTCTCTGCTTCTTGCTCTAATCCATGGTCTTGATTTTCTTAAACCACTTCTTCGGTAACAACTTCCTCATCTTGATCATGGTCTTGTTCCATGTCAAGTGGGTTTTGTTTCCGGCTTAGTGGTTTTGGTTTCTTCCATGGGGTTTGGAGTCTCATGAGCGTTCTGAATGTTGTTTTGTGTTTCCAGAGTCTCCAACCCTTGTTGATTGGTTCCAGTACTATCTGAATGATCTTCTCTAGGAGGAGAATTACCAAGATGACTTAGGAGATGTTGGAGACTATCAGCTCTATCTGATGGAGATCTGTCCAAATCTTTCAAACTCCCCCAATATTTCTTATCGAAATACCCTTGGTGCTTAATAAACTTGACATCTCTTGACACAATGGTTTGGTTTCTTGAGAAGTCATAGCACTTGTAGCCCTTTTGAATAGTAGAGTATCAAAAGAACATGCACCTTGTGATCTTGGCTTCTAGCTTATCCCTTAGTTCACTTGGTCTTAATTAGTACAAAACAAACACATCCTAAAACTTGTAAGTGATCAATATATATATGGGTCTGGTTTGGTTTGGTTTAATACCTCAAACGGAGCTCTATCATTTAGAATCCGTGTAGGTATCCTATTGATGAGATAGCAAGCTACCATGACTACATCACTCCAGAATCTTCTTGTGACATTGGTGTTAAACATCATAGACCTAGCAACCTCCATAAGGTGTCTATTATTTCTTTCAGCTACACCATTTTGTTGTGGTGTAAAGAGATAACTTGTTTTGTGCACGGTAGTACAATGATGGGATCGAATCTACATAGAATAGAGTGCACTATATATCCTATAGATCTAAACATAGCTAAAATAAAAAATATAAAATGTTGTCACAAAGAAATCTAAACATTAAAATATAAATACAAATAATAAAACAAATGTTGGGATTGGGGAAATCTTAGAGATTTAATAATTAAAAGGACGGCTAACCGGATTAGTAGTTCAATGAAATAGATCTAGAACTCAGAACACTATAAATAAATAAATCACCTCTCGTATAAGAATATTATATTGGTCATAAATCTTCTAGGACCCTATGCCAGCATTTATTAACAACTCTGATATAGTTCACTTGCAGATCCAACCTCGATCATATAATTAAGTTTGATTGATATATATATATTTTTTAATGTGAAACTAATATTAAATGAAAAATAATTACATGATGAGTGGAACATATAGATAACCAGAGTCTTGTTCCTTTAAAACTGAAAACAAAGCTTACATTATGAACAAAAGAAGGCTACACAAGACCAACACACAAGCTCTTAAGACTGATTTGATATATATTGCTGGAGGAGACCACTTAACTTGTTATATTCAGTGTAGTGTAGTGATATTATCATATCCTATATTACTTTGACAATAGTAGTAACCAAAAAAGTCATAGTACGACTATGATGTCTATGTCGTCTTTCATTCTTCTCTCTCCATATTGATATCATCGTACTTTTGCCTATATTTCATATGTTTTTATTAGGTAATTCATGAAGAAACAAGTGATTATGGAAGCTTTATGGCTACTTTCCATCATTTTCACTTCCCAAAGACATTAGGGAGATTTGAAGCAAAAAGGACCCAAAGACAAGCAAAACACGTTTTAAGACAGTTTCAGAGCATTAGAAGTTTGGAAACATTTGAAGACCTTCCCATGGACCAAATTCAGAGTTTTTTATATCCATGGAAATAGTCAAGATTCACCTCGGACAATAATCGAAGCAATATTCAGCCGTTTGGAAGAGGTACCCCGAAGAGTGAAGACATGTCCACCTCGGACACTCTATTCGTGAACGAGGTTAGCCCTCTTGATGACCCCGGGCACGAGCCTTAGTGATCGGTACCGACCTTCTCCAACCATAGAGACTCAGCCCAAGACCAGGCTCGGCACATTGCCTATACACTTATCAAAATGACGTAGTTTTGATCCCTCTTGACCTAATTTTTCTGGGAGAGCCTATATATATATATATATATATATATATATATATCACTTGATGGGAACACCCTAAAAAGGACAGCCTCTCTAGCAGTTAGAAAAGGAGATCCACAACCTCACCATCTAACAGCCTCTGCTTCATCCTCTTTCATTGTCCAAGCCATAGAAGTCGCTTCCCTTGAAGTTTCATCTTTGTTCTTCATTGTTTCTCTTTTCTTTACTCTTTGTACTTGCTTTTTGGGAAGACAAGCTATTTTCTGTGACATCTAGAGACTTTTCCTTTGAACCCCCTTGTTATATTGAATCATTTATGATGTTATTTTCAATGTCTGTTGCGTTTCTTTGCATCATGAGAACCACTGATGAAAACATATTGCATATAGATCGATCACGTTTTGTTTATGAGCATGGAAACCCTAGATAATCCCTAGACGCCCAACTTATTTAATCATATTATTTACATTCATTCATTCACTTGCTGCATTCATTCACTTGAAAACACAAAACCCCCTTTTATTGTTTTGTCTTAGTTTGATATCTTTGCTTGAATTCAATCTGCATACTTGTTACTCTCTGTAGGATCGATACCTTAACTACTAATACATTCATTGTGTGGTTTTTGAGGAAAACTTACGACACATCAAGTTTTTAGCGTCGTTGTCGGGGAGTCTACAAGCTACCTTTGAATTTAATAAGATCTCTCATCTAAAATACTTTGAATTTTTCATTTTGAATCTTTGAATTTTACTTTACTTTATTCTCTCTTGTGTCTTGATAACCTATGTTCCCTTTTAGTTCTGTTTCTGGATTTGCAGTGTATGACAAGGAGCCTAAAATCTGAACCAGTCACTCCAATTCAAGACATAGTCTGACTAGAACGCGAACTTAGAAGGTTTCAAAGACAACACCACATGGCCGAGTTAAGGGATAACCAACATGGTGTCCTTGACATCGATCAACAAGCTGTTGCCAATGATGTTGATGGGCGACAGATGCATGATGAGGATGAAAATCCCATCTATGGACATGAAAAGCATGAGTGGATCCTCTGGAGATCCGCAATCAAGCTCCATGAGAAGCTGACCCTATAGGCGTGGGATACAATCTCAATGCTCCTCAGCAGCCTCTTGATGTTGTCCATGCACCAAAACATGATAATATTGGTGCTAGGCAAGCTGCTTATGTGAACCCTCTGAGGCATGCCAATTAGAACCGAATAATAGCCGATTTTGACATACCAAATCAGTATCCTCAAGACCGAACTGCTATATGAGTTTCTAATCCACCAAGGTGTGACTATGAGATTAAACCTCAAATCATTGGTTTGGTGAAGCAGAACCAGTTTCATGGTCTCACCATGGAAAATCCTATGGATCACATTGATCTCTTTGAAGAAATCTCCAGTACTACGAGAACCAACGGAGTGCCTGAAGACTATTTGAAGTGTAAGTTTTTTTTATTTCTTTCTACCCGACAAGGCTCATAGATGATTAAAGTCTTTACCCCCTGGATCGATCACTACTTGGGAAGGATGCACATCAACCTTTATCAATCACTTCTACGCAAAGTCGAGATCCAACTCTCTTAGGAACAAACTTCAGGGCTTTCAACAAGGACCTGTCGAGACATTATATGAAGCATGTGAGCACTTTAAGGACTATGAACGTGATTGTACTCACCATGGCTTCAGCGGAGGTAATATTCTAAGTACTTTCTATAGAGGATTACATCTGAAGTTTCAGTTGTCACTCGACACGGCTAGCAATAGAGATTTAAGTACTAAGATTATCCTAGAAGGAAGAGCTCTGATCGAGAACCTTGCTGCAAGTAGTAGCAACACTTGCACAAATTTTGATTGAACCATACATTCTAGTGATTATGATGCTAAGCAGATCACCAAGCTCAAGATCATGATGAGCCAACTTCTAATGAACCAGAACCAAGCTTTTAATGCATATGAGACAATAGGCTATGGAAACAATTATGATTTCCAAAAGTTTAATGAATCATTGAATCAAGAAGAAGATGTTAACTATGTTGGTGCTCAAGGATTCTACCAGAACCACAGGAACAACAATGACTTCCGGTACAATTCTAACCTATCTTATAGGAATCCAAATGTCTAGAACCCTCAGGACCAGATCTATCCGCTTCAGCAGCATAAACTGTTTCAAAACCAGTTTTAGAACAACAAAAACTTTGATGGCAACTTTCAGCCACGACCTTCTTTCAACAACAACAACAAGATGCCCTTTCCAGCCGCATAATCTCAAGCTCTGATGCCCAAAAGTGAAAGAATTGAAACTATGATGTGGGTATTGCTTGTTTCTCAACATCAAGGTGGATAACATCTATGGCGAGTTGAATGGTAAGTTCAAAGGCCTTTCCACATTCGTTAAGAAGCTGGAAACTCATGTTGCTCAAATCGTGAATCATGCCCCAAGACAAGGTTGTGGACTTCCAGGAAAGCCCGAGGAGAATCCTAAAGGTTAGTGTAATGTAATCTCCACTATTCCAGCCTTTAAAAGGTGTGTGAGTGAGCCGTTGGTGCTTCGTTTTGATTCTCATGAAGACATTGTGCGTATGACACTGAAACAAGATATTTTGGTGGTCTAAGAGGTTTCAATTTCTCAATCAGTGTAGTATTTGAAGTGTCAATCCATAATGGGTTTTATAAGCAATCAGGATGTGATCTATCAATCTTAGTCCAAGTCAAGCATAGTAAAAGGTGTGGTTTTCTAACAACCTAAGTGAAAATAAATTTACTCGATCAGATGAATCGAGTTCACGAAACAAGTAAACTAAAGAACAGAAATGAAACTAAGATTAAAACTTGGTGAACAAGTAAACTAGATAAACAAGATTGTAAAAGCAGATTATGACTAAATAAGGATCAAAGGGATGAGATTTATCGATCTATGAATGCTGGAAACCTTTCTAATACTTATCAAGCAACAACCACAAATCATTTTGGGCTAATCCCTAGACAATAGATTTTTAAAACAACCTAATCCACTGTCGCGACAGAAGGTCTAAAGATCCACCACTGACACACCCAATTTTGCCAGGCCACCATGATGAATCAGGCATAAGGCACCAATCCATTTAAGCCAAAACACATTCCTACAGACCGATTTTTCCAGGGTAGTGTATGTGGATCTCTGGAAAAGGTTCTTCCAATGAATCCATCACACTGTCGTGTGGGATCCCTTTGAGATCTTGCTCCAATTGATCAGAGAGGAGCAAGCAGTAAGAACACTCACCCAAAAGAGATTTTCTAATTAAGCACAAAATATAAGTTAATCAGATCAATAAACCAAGCATTCATGGATATACCTCATCCCTAATCACCCTAATGAAACTACTCAGAAATCAAATTCATACTTGGATCTAAGATCCCAAAAATTATCAAAGAAGACATAAGGTGAAGATCCTAGAGAGATAAGCAAGTATGATGAAGACAATAAACGCCAATACTAATTATATAAATCGGAAATGAAGTTGCAAATACAATGTAAAACTCAAGAAAATTAGAGAGAGAAAGTTGTGATTAAAACTCTAAGCACAAAAAAAAACTAGGTAAAAAAGTTATCTCCTGGCGCTCTGATCCAACAATCTCTTTTATATGGAAGGATCAGAAGCCCTAAGCCTATGGATAAATCTAAGGATAAGTCCCTATTAATCTGGATTAAATGTGCTCGGGCACCTTGGTCGAGTAGGAGATCGAGTGGTCCGGTGAGAAGTGAGTCAGATGCTTCCACTCGATCGTGGGATTGAGTCCTTTGTATGAGCAGATTCCTCGAGCATGTTGACGCAGGAACAAACCGAGTAGGTGGGTCGAGTGATCAAGCAAAGTTTGTTGGTGCTTCTACTCGAGTGGTCTGGTTCGAGTCAATGGATCGAGTCAGACTCATGATGTCCATCCTTAGCCATTTTGCTCCAATTGTACCTTAAATAACCCCAGTATGAAATATGTATGCAATGCATCTGCATGACTTTATAAGTGACCTAAAATGACACAAAATGGTATAAACAATAGATGAATCTAACCTAAAGTAATCATAAAACTATGCCTAAAACAGGTAAAATATGGTGTTATCAGACACGCACCATAGAAGAATACGAGCCACAATGGTATCCACTGAGGAGACTACCAAAAATAGAAGATCATGTACGCTTTTTTTGCTCTTACTCCATAACAGGCATCAAATTCTCTAAGTCCCTATGTGATTCTGGTGCTAATGTGAATGTTATGTTGAGAAATGTTGCTGAGAAACTTGGGCTTAGAGACATGTCTCCGTCCAATATGAGTCTTATTTTTGGAGACTCATCGCATAACATCCATGCTGGACTAGTTTGTGATTTGCAACTAGTTGTAGGAGGCTGCATAGTCCCTACAGATTTTCACATTCTTGAGGTGGATGAGAAGAATTAGAGACCTTTGATCTTGGGAAGACTGTTCCTTGCCACTGTTGGTTCCGTCATCGACCACAACAACAAAAGAACAACATTCACCAACGTCAACAAAAAGGTATCATATCCAACTCTCTCTACTACGAAGCTACAAGCTCCACCATATGACAAAAACCGACGTGGAAACTAAGAGTTTCAGTAAGAGAACTCAGAAGCTACCATCAAAGCCTCCATGGCAGCCCCAGATCTCAAAGATCAAAATCATTGTTCCTCCTGAACTTAGCAAGGAAAGCAAATATCAAATTGAAGAGATGATAAGGCATACCAAGGAAGTTCTTCTTCAATCCAAAGTGTTTGAAACTGCATCAAAAGGACAACATGTGATAAAATCTGGAGCTGACTACCAAGACCTAAAGGAAGCTACGGAGATATCCACCTCCAAGGCTACACCTTCTAAAGCTTAACCAGCCACCCAAATCTAGCCAGAGACTTTAAACAAGCGCGCTTTGTGGGAGGCAACCCACTTGTAAGTTTTCTTTTACTTTTTTTAGTATCAGATTTCATTTTGTTTTTGATCTTTGCATGTTTTATTTCAGATTTCTCATATACATGAAAAGAAACAGAAAAAGAAGAAAGATTTTTGCATTGAGTCATGATGGGATGTGACAAAGGCGGCACAGGGGCCAAACCTCGGTCACAAGCCCTGTGCCCGAGGCCCCATGAAGGCCAGGCCCCGGTCACGAGGGCCAGTGCCCGAGGTTTTGAAGACTTTTTTTTTGTAAAAAGTGGTGATTGTTACAGCTTTGATCTTATGGATCTATCTAGTGCTTACTACACACCCCCGACGAGCCATGTACCATTCCCCAAGAGTTCCCATTGCATTGTGACTAAGTCAAGGCGACATCCGTCCATTTTAAGCCGTGACCGAGTCATTTGTGTTTTTATGAAGAATTTTTTTATTCACTCGATCAAATAATCAAGGATTGGAGACTCAACATCAAGTATTCCAGGACTAATGGCCGAGGTACTTTCGGAAAAAAGGTCAGGATTATAAAATTATATGCAAAACCGATCCGCGACCAAGGATTTCACAAAAAAGGTGAATATCAAAATCAACTTGGGAATTTTTGATCAAAGAGATTTCAGAAGGAGAAGCTCAGATTTGAAGATGGCCAACTTTCCACACAACAACCCTACCCAGCACCTTTTGCGGCTACAAAAATCATTAAGCAAGAGAATTTCTAAGAAATACTCAATCAAATGAACTATAATCGGATAGTCAATATAATTGAGTATTTTTAATAGCGATGATCAAGCAAAATCTTATAGAATGAAATTTGAATCTAGAAATTATACCTATTCTTTGTCGCGATCGACCCGCGACAGCACCATCGCTGAATCTCGACTGCAAAATTTGCAAAACTTGGATAATCTTGCAAATGGCTTGATCAAATTCTTTGATACTAATTGTCTAATGATCTAAGAATATTTAGAAGGTATTCATCGAAGGAGAAATGGCCATGATCGGACTAATTGTTAAAATTCTTGATGGAACCTTATTTGGGACCATTCTTAAGCCGATACGGCAAAAGAGTCCAACCGATCTCCAAACCATCAAGGTAAGTATTCATCCTAATACCTATTACCATTGTGGAGTACCATTCTATTGCACAACATAAGAGAAATAATCATCAAGACAAAGAATGGCCAAAACTCAAAGTTTGGCTAAGAGGCGCCAAAACTTGGTCACAAGGCTCGTGATCGAGGTGCCAAGAAGGGCTGGCCCCGGTCACGGTAGCCTGTGACCAGGGTTTCACCAAGGCCCGGCCAAAGCTCCTCTGTAGTTCCTGTTTGATCAAATCTTTGATTCTGAGCCGTCTTGAGAGTTTCCCATTCGTTTGAGTAATCTGTGCTCAACAAACATCCCCGTTGAATGCATTTAACAAACAGGTAAGTTTCTGAAGGTGACAACTCAGGGAACCAAAGTGAAAAAGTCTGAGATGATATTGGTGACGGAACCACACTAGTCTCATGTGTTCTGCCCAATCTCTGAGCTAGAGCAGCACACAGTCTACACCAAAAAATCAAGAAGAAGGAGCTGCCTTTGGTATTTGTTGGAAGAAATATGGATGAGATTCTTGACTATCTCACACCACTCGATGTGTTTAAGCTTATACCCACATTGAGAGTTGAATACACATTCTTGCAAGCTCTTGGTTTGGCAAATGATGTTGAATGGATGTTGAATGCTCTAGGACTCAGCAATTTCCTAGCCTTTACTCGCCAAGATCCAAGAGATCTATGAAGAAGAGGCGAGGCAATTCCTTGCCACAGCCACACTAGCACACAAGCCTCATTGGCAAGAGATGGAAATCTCTTATTCACCATCAATGGTGAGCATCACCACATCTTCATTCTTGATCTTCAGAATGCATTTGGATTTTAATACCAAGATGATATTGAGTTTGGATAAGTTGATACCAATGCTATTTGGTCAAGATTTGGACAAGGAGTTTTGATAGTGGGAAGACCAAAGCCGCTTCACTATCACATTTAGTGATCTGGTATGTACACAAGCTTGTCACCAACACCATCTTCTCACACACAGCTCAAAACAATGTGATTAGTGATGAGCTCAATGTCTTGAGCATACCCTTTGTTGAGTTGCCAAGAAGAATCAACTATGATGTCCTCTTAGCCAGAAGACTTGTGAAGATCAAGTATGATGCTATCACAAGTAGAGATAAGCAAGCTTGCATAAGCTTTGGAGGAGTCATCACTACCATCCTTGAGACCGCTGTAGTCAACCATGCGAACCGCCCCCACACAAGCAACGATAACCATTTGAACCTTGCAAAACTTGAGAAGATGAGGATCCTAGAAGAAGCACGGATCAACCCCGGCCATATTGGAGATAGGTACCATTCTCAACCACACATGACTTGCACCATTCTACTTCCTAGCCCGACTGTTCCACGCCTTAGAGATGGTTTGACGAGTTGGTACCCATTCTCGAGTGAGTACTACTCATCTCGTCCAGAGGACCGTTTACCACTCACTCTTGGTAAGTTTACCAAGATGAAGGTGGTCGCCTTCTTTGCCTCTCACCATGTCACACACAACCCTTCGGGGGATGGCACATCCACCTTATCTCTTGAGGAGGAGAGAGCATGATAGATTGCAGCAGAGCATCAGCTAGCATAGTACCATGCATCCACTACACTTATGGGGAGGATGACCTCAGATCCTGGACACCATGATTAGTCCACCACCGAGCACCAGAACCTCTTGAGAAGTTGAAGGTTCACTTGTTCTATTTTTATTTTTATGCACTTTTGTTTTTTCCCATCTTTCTTGGATTGTTTCACACTGGGGACAATGCGATTAAAGTCGGGAGGGACGTTTTTCCACTTACTTACGCATTTTTATTTCTCTTGAGTCATTTTGATGTCTTTTATTCGGTTTTATTGAGTCAAGTTTATAGGAAACTATGACCCTATGATATTATGAATTCAACTTTATATATGTTCTGATTCATTCCCTAAGGACAAGTTTTGCAAGATTCACTAATAAACGGACAACACCTAGAAGGTCACCGCAGGAATCAAAGAAGAGAAGGTCATGATTTTGTCTACACATTATCTCGACTTGGAAATTCAGAAGAAAAGGCAATCGTCTTGTGCTTGAGACTTTTAAATTTATTTACCATTTCCCCTTTCACCAAAAAGAAAAGAAAAAAGAAAAGAAAAAGAAAGAAAAAAAAAGAAAAGAAAAAAAAAGAAGAAAAAAAGAAAGGAAACAGTTACAAAATAATCTCATAAGCACAGGAAATCTCGATGAATAAGACTATGGAGAAAATAAGTTATGAAGTTGGTGCAGAGAACCCTACAGAAAAATATAAGTATGGGGGAACTAGAAAAAGGAAATAATTAAAAGAACAAGGTGTTATGAAGAAGTGGTTGGAAGCTATGAACATCAATGGGTTCATACTCTCTTGTGGCTCTGCGACATACCTGCACTCTGAGATTCACGGTACGCCCTAAACACTTGAACTCCACTTAAACACCAAAAGTCTTTTCATACCAAGCGTCGTCTACCCAAAATGATGTCGTCTCTTGAGAAATCTCTCACCACCCTTAATGAATGTAAGGAGTTAACCGAAGTGAATGCCAAGACTCTTACAGGTTTGAGATGGACGGATCAGAGTTGAGAATGTTGTGAGTCTATAATGAGAAAGTTTTTATTGATGCGTCTGCAGGTCGTTATCTCAAGCATTGTCTCTGATCATAGGAAAGTTTTCGCGATTTTCAAACCTCTTCACCAATTTAGATTTCTTGTTTGCTTGAAGACAAGCAAAGTCTAAGTCTGGGGAGTTGATAACACTGTATTTTCGCTTATATTTCATATGTTTTTATAAGATAATTCATAAAGAAATAAGTGATTATGTAAGCTTTATGGTTACTTTCCACCATTTTTTCACTTCCCAAAGATATTTGCAAGATTTGGAGCAAAAATGACCCAAGGACAAGCAAAACACGTTTTAAGGCAGTTTCGGAGTATCAGAAGTCTGGCAAAATTTGAAGACCTTTCCATGGACCAAATTCAGAGTTATTTATATCCATAGAAAGCTGCAAGAGTAAATATTCACCTCGGATAATAATCGAAGCAATCTATTCAGCCGTTTGGAAGATGCACCCCGAAGAGTGAAGACATAACCAACTCGGACACTCTACCAGTGACCGGTACCGATCTTCTCCAACCATAACGACTCAGCCCAAGACCAGGATCAGCCCATTGCATCAACACTTATCAAAATGATGTTGTTTTGATGCCTCTTGACCTAATTTTTGTGGGAGCCTATATATATCACTTGATGGGAAAACCCTAAAAAAGAGAGCCTCTCTAGGAGTTATACAAAGAGATCCACGACCTCACCACCTCACAGCCGGCGCCTCATCCTCCTTCATCGTCCAAGCCCTAGAATTCGCCTCCCTTGAAGTTTCATCTTTGTTCTTCATTGTTTCTCTTTTCCCTACTCTTTGTACTAGCTTATTGGGAAGACAAGCTAAGTTCTGTGACATCTAGAGAAGTTTCTTTTGAACCCCTTTTCTTATATTGAATCGTTTATGATGTTATTTTCAATTATATTGCGTTTCTTTGCATCATGAGCGAGTAATTCTCTTGTTGGGTTTTAAGGGGGGGGATATCAAGGGGATTACATGGTTGCATTCATTTAGGTTGTTAGATCTGATTTTCATCTATTGTTTGAGTTCTCTTAGGACATATTTACTTAATGTATGTTGCTTTAATTTATCACCAAGCACTCAATTGAGAGAAGAGGAGCGCTATCCGCGTAAACCTACTTCTCAGAACTAGTGTTACCGAATCCTTGTGTTATAACCTGTGATAGCTGAGTTATAGGACTTTGTGAACATATTGAACTTGTTTGAAAGGCTGGTCTAAGCGTGTTGTTACCTGTGTAAGTTGAGTAACCGGGTGTGGTGACTTAAGACACCTCTGTCATGAACTATGGCTTGGGTGTGTATATGTGTTCGTGGTTGAGAACCATTGATGAAAACATATTGCCATAAATCTATCACTTTCTTGTTCAGGACCATGGAAACCTTAGATAATCCCTAGACGCCCAACTCATTTAATCATATTGTTTACATTCATTCATTCACTTGCTGCATTCATTCACTTGAAAACACAAAATCCCCTTTTATTTTGTTGTCTTTAGTTTTATATCTTTGCTTGAATTCAGTCTGCATACTTGTTACTCTCTGTGGGATCAATACCTTAAGTAGGACTACTGATTTTGTTGTGCACTTGCAGTTACATTCATTGTGTGGTTTTTGAGGAAAACTTATGACACATCACATATATGGTAGATTATTGATTGGATCGCCCTTATAGGTGTACAATCTAGACTGGGGAAGACTTTAATGGTTGTACAACGTAAGGCATTCTTTGATGTGATTGATGAAACTCTCATCTAGTTATTTTTATCTCACGTGCTCCCTCTGATCACTCCTTGTTGGATCTTATTTAATTCGGCCAAAATGTTAAGAGCAATGTCATGTGGCTCAACTTTGTCACTAATATCCCTCAACAAATAAAGTATTGTATTCGAGTTTCAAAACATCGATTGGAGAATCACTTCAGCTTTAGTATGACATAAATAAGACTTGTTTAAAAATATAGGGATCAGGTCAGAAGTTTCATGGAATTCCTTTACTCGGGCGAGATTGTATGTGTTTTTCAATATGTACGCATCATGACAATGAACAAATCCAAATGAATGCTTACCATTAGTTATGGTGTAAAAGATGACACAACTTAAACTGAGCAAGTTAAAAACACGAGTTTCATCCTCCGTGCGAAGATTATGTGATTATTAACCCAAAATACCACAACCTGGGTGACAAAATGATGGTTTATCTGTAGGGAGACGCTTGCTGATGGCCAAACTATAAATCTTTGTAGTCAATGTCGCCCCTTTTGATAATGTAATACATTTTGAGGGTTCAAGTTCTGAATAACTATTCCCAATTCGTGCAAATGGGTAAACTCCTTAACTATATCTCTAATTAAAATTTGCGGCAAGAGGTGATAGCTGGTCCACCACCTTAACATCCTACAAATATGGCTCCACCGCTTCAGCCGAGTTTGATTTATTTACACTTTTATTAGAGTAATGTACCATATCACTTCAGGTTGCATTCCCAAAGCTTCATATTTGAGTATGCAAAGCAGTGTCATTCTCAGAACCATAAAAATGGATTATGTTTGACTAACCGTTATATGTTTAATTTCATTCAAAATCTTAGAATCCTTAGAAGTAGATAGAGAAATGCGCTTTATCGCCATTAGACATTCTGGTTTGTAGATGTTCATAAACACCTCAAGGTCATTGAGCTCGAATGCAATTTGATTGTATGATATAAACAAGTTTGTTTATATGTTTCTCACCATCTATGTTAATTGATAAGTAATAGACTTTTATAAACTTATTAAATACCTTATTATACTTAAGTAAACCGTTATTGGGAAGAATTGCATATGTCTCTAGCGCATGAATTACACTTGCCTCTAACGCATGAATTACATTTGTTCTCAATATGCATATCCTCATAAAGGTATGAACCATAGAAATAACCACGGAAAACGTTATTTCGAGGAATTGCATATGCATGAATTACATTTGCCTCTAGCGCATGAATTACATTTGTCTCTAGCGCATGAATTACATTTGTTCTCAATTTGCACATCCTCATAAAAATACAAATCATAGAAATAATCAGAAGAAATGCCTAAAAAAATATTTCGTTTTTTTTCATTTTATAAGATTTTTTGGTAAAAACATGAAATTTAAAAAGTTATTTAAATCATCTTTATTTCATACTTTTCTATCTTGAAAATATAAATAATATAATTTAAATAATCCAACCAATATTTTGTAGAACATCATTTCATTTGCATATTTGTTTTCTGGCAACTACTAAATTGATGAAATTATTTCACTGAATATTAAAGTGATCCGAATACAGCATACTATATAAATAAATAGCTATTGATAATTTTTACATTAAACTTACTAATAACTTTTAATATAAGTTAAAGTTGAATGAGATATTATCCTATAAAAACTTTAAACATAGAAGCAACACTTGTTACAAAATAAAATAAAAAACAAAAAAAGTAATGCAGATTTTAGATCTAATTAAAGATTTTTTTAATTTAATAAAAATGATATAAATTAGACAATAATCATGAATATCTAGTGATAATAATAATATAATCCAGAGTACATAAATTGCATAAAAAGGAAGTAGAAGAAGAACAACAACATAAAACAGGAGTTGGCATTTAGAAGACGGAAACTCATCGACTCATCATCTTCCTCCTCAGACGGGAAAACACAACACAAAAAAGCTTCACTTTTCTCTCTCTCCCTCTCCTCAATTCTCAAAATCTCCCTTTCTCTCTCTTTGCCATCGTTCACCTTCCTCGCAATCCCCTACACTTGGGCTGCGATTCTTAAATCCTCCGATTTCAATCAATCCTCTGAATCATAGTTGAAATCATCAAGCTTTACCTTGCTTCTGGTGTTTATCCGACGCCATAAAGCTCAATTCTTTTTATACATTTGATTAATCAATAGTCTTGTGAGATCGATTTAGGGTTTCTGACTTGGGGGTTTGATCGAATGAGAAAAAGGGGTATGGGACTTGAGTCAATTGGGTGTCTCCCTAATCTAAGCTCTTAGGGGGAAAATTGAATTTGTGATTTCCCAGTTTCGTATCTAATAGAATTGGTGGAGGAGAGAGTTTGGGTTTGGTCAATTGAGGTTTTTGGTGCTTTTTTTTATTGGTTCGTTTTCGATTATGGATGACATTGGTTCCATCGATGGTGGTGTGGTGAGAGCTCCTGAGATTGTATCGACACCGTGGAAGCCAAATCACATGGTTTTTAAGAGTTACTCGCCAGAGAAATCGTCTGATTATAGCAAAGCTCAGACATTGCGTGCTGTTGTGAAGAAGCCGGTAAGTATTGTATGCTCTTCTTGACTCTGTAGATTTCAATGAAGAATTCATCAAATCAAGCTTTGTTGTGTTTGTGGTATTTGATTTTTTGAATTTTGCAATGATAACATCTTTGTTTATAAGAAGTTGCGTTGTTTGCGGAGCTTCTAGTTAGCTTCTGTAATGCATGACGGTCTTGCCGAAATTATTCATGTATCAATACCTGTCTACATTGGACAATACGAAATTACCTTAGTACATTTAGCTCAATGCATTCATAATGCAGCATCAGGTTAGAGTTATCCATTGCTCCTTCATGCTTTTAGGTGGAATCATCCAACCAAAATCAGCTCATTTCCGAATACAATCCAAATGTTAGCTATTTTCATTTTGTGTGCTTCAGTAGGGTCCTGGTAAATGATTGAATATGGATAGCAACATGTTTTGTGCGTGTTCTTGCATTAATCTTAGCTGAAACACATGCAGCGGATGATTTCTTGGTTCTAGTCTGTCATGATCTTTGAGTTTGAGCAGGGAATGTTTGTACAAACTAGTTTACTTGAATAGTTCATTTGCTAAGGAAATTGGCTGTTAGCTTTGTTGGATCATTTGAATGCATACATGACCTATCTGAACCTTGTCCTGTAACTATTTAGCGAAGTATATAGCAAGCCTCTTTTAATAATGTGTCTCCCATTAGTTCTCTGCTGTGATAATTGGGCAAGGTTTTGGAATTAACTGATAAACCTTGCCTTGACTTGTGAGGTTATACTTATTTCTCATACTCTATGTACCTTTTTATATTGTATTAGAATCACTATTATGACAATGACAGCAGAAATGTATGTATATCTACTTAGGGATGGTAACAGTCGAGATTTTTGTCACTGTTGCAATACTTTTCAGAGCTCAAATTAGCTTTGATTTATTTTTCTATTTGCAGGTAGTTATGCGACTAACGAGGGACTTGGTCGAGACATACAAAACATGCGACCCATGTTTCAAATATAGAGGGGAGTTGAATCCCAAGCGGTACTTGACAACTCCATCAGTTGGTGTGCACAATGATGGCTTTGATAATGTCAACTCCGATTTAATTCTGGCTGTAAATGATAATTTTTGCAGTTCAGATTCACGGCAGAGGTTTGCTATTATGTTATTTAATTTCAACTTTTATTTCACCGATACTGTTCCCTCTTTTGTTGTGCTGTTAGAGGCAAAAAAAATTGAACCACTTTCTATCTAGAAAATATGTCTTTTTAATTTAGCTTCACTCGTTCTCTTAGATACATTGTCAAAGATCTTCTTGGCCATGGGACATTTGGTCAGGTTGCTAAATGCTGGGTTCCCGAGACAGACAGCTTTGTTGCTGTAAAAGTAATTAAAAACCTGCCTGCGTACTATCAGCAAGCGCTAGTTGAAGTATCGATTTTGACAACGGTATGTAATTTTTCTATATTTGAATGATCCATTGATCCTTTGTATTCTTATTCTTGGTAGTGACAATCGTTAATGGGGTCTGTCTCTTACTTTTTGCTTTGGTGTGTAGCTGAACAGGAAGCATGATCCAGAGGATAAGCACCATATTGTTCGCATATATGACTACTTCTTACATCAACGTCATTTGTGCATATGCTTTGAACTTCTCGACATGAATCTGTAAGTTGCATATTACATGATATGTTCCTCTCCTTCTTACTTTCTAAATGTTTGTCCTCTGTTTTCCTTCATGTGAACTGTATACTGTGTTTGTTGATGATAATTCCATTGTCGTTGGTAATTTATGGTTCGCAGGTATGAGCTCATAAAGATAAATCATTTTAGAGGCCTATCATTAAGTATTGTCAAACTCTTCTCTAAGCAGGTATTTCTAGATCTGTGTTTTCAATGTTTCAATTCTTTTAACTATCTTAATTTACAGATCAACTGTTTTCTTATTGTGTCCCATAGATCTTACTTGGTTTGGCTCTTTTGAAAGATGCTGGTATAATCCATTGTGATCTGAAGCCGGAGAATATTCTTATGTGTACCAGGTCTACTTTCTAGTACCAATTCTCTACAAAATACTGGAATTAATAACTTTAATCAAGTTGGTTTTTTTTCTCTTCAATTGTATCAGCGCGAAGCCAACTGAAATTAAGATAATTGACTTTGGATCTGCGTGCATGGAAGATAAAACTGTCTATTCATATATTCAGGTTTTCTTCTTTCGTCCTATTTATCTGTCTATTCTATTATGTCATACCGAACAAAATAATTAAGCTGGTTGGTCTATCTTTCTACAGAGTCGTTACTACAGATCGCCGGAAGTCTTACTTGGGTACCAGTATCCTTTTGAATTTCAAGATATTAACCGTTTTCTGAAATTTTTTAATATTTTCACATAGTCCTTGGAACTAGAATGTCTCATGAAAATGTAGATAGGGTTGTTTAAGCACTATGATCATCATAATCTTGTTTGATCTGTGACTCATTGATCTATTTGGCCAACTTTCGTTAACTTTGTTGCTATAGTTCCAGCAAATTGTTACTTTCATATCCCACATTAATTTGACTGCAAACTAAAGTTTGTTAATTTTTTCTTCCTATGGTATATGATATCTAAAATTATCTTGAGGTCGTATGTGGAGGCTTAACCACTATATAGATACACTACAGCTATTGACATGTGGTCTTTTGGATGCATTGTCGCCGAGCTGTTTCTTGGATTGCCACTGTTTCCAGGAGGTTCAGAATTTGATATCTTGAGCCGTATGATTGAAATACTAGGGTATGATCCTATGTTATAGAATTGGTAAATGAGCAAACAGTCTATAATTTTAGGGGTCAGGGATTTTTTGGGGTCTGCTCCGTTGATGGTCAATTCTCTGTCTCTTACATTTTTGTTTTGTTTCATATGTTGTACACGGATAATATTCCTAGTAGCGTTTTTTTTATGGGTTTTAGCATATTTTGCTTAATTGTCATTCTTTCAGCAACCTATATTTGAGCTTCGCAATATTTAAGCAACAAACGTCGAGATTTCTAGCAATGAGGAGCTTTTCTTATTTTGTTTCTTGCCTTTTTTGCTGTTATGATTCTTATCAATCTTTTGTCTAATTTTTTTCCAGCAAACAACCACCTGATTATGTGCTCAAGGAAGCAAAAAATACGAATAAGTTCTTTAAATGTGTTGGGAGTGTCCACAATTTAGGGAATGGTGGAACTTATGGTGGCCTCAAAACTGCTTATATGGCACTGACTGAAGAAGAGTTTGAAGCTGTAAGTAAATTCTTGCTTTGCCTTTGAGCTAAACAAAAAAAATAAAGACATAGGGAGGGAAAGAGACAATGAGGGCAGATGCAAAAATTAGTATTGAAAAACGAGGAAAGTTATATCAGTGAATAGAGAAGATTAATGTTGTTTCATGAGGGGATTAATAATCTTCTTATGTTGAATTAAATTTGACCTTGTTGATTTCTTCTGGATAACTCATGGTGTTATTTACTTTTAACTATCCAGAGAGAAAAGAAAAAGCCTGAAATTGGGAAAGAGTACTTCCAACATAAGAACCTTGAAGAAATTGTTAAAGGCTATCCTTACAAGGTGACCTTGCCTGAGGACGATGTAATCAAAGGTTGCTCTGATGTTTTTAATTTTGCTGGGATAGTCACTAGATTCTCCAATGGTGACTGTTTTAATATTTTTTTCCATGTACTATCACAGAAAGGCAAATCCGGTTGGCGCTTATTGATTTTCTGAGAGGACTTATGGAATTTGATCCAGCAAAACGTTGGTCACCTTTTCAGGTATTGAACTCCTGGCTAGGTCATCTATAGGTATTGTTTTAAAGGCTTCATATTTTCCCGCTAGTCATAATGGATAAATATCGACTTTTCGTTTCTTCAGGCAGCAAAGCACCCTTTCATCACTGGGGAACCTTTTACGTGCCCATACAAGCCTCCGCCAGAAACACCTCGTGTGGTGAGTCAGATGGATTTTTTTCCCAGGTCTCAAACTCTTTTTTGTGGCCTTGCTGTCAAACAAATAGTGTTCATAGCAGTGGGTGTGTTTCCTTGATCCATGCTTGTTTCACGATGATAGTTCTCCAAACCAAATAATCATGAGATCTAGTACATCATTTCGATGTTTCAACTTTTTCTGTTTTGTATAGAAATGCTTCATTTAAAAGATCTTGCAGAAAATTAGCCGAAAGAAAAATGTAATTCTTTCTTGCAGAGATTACATGTGTGAAACGTTCCTTTATTCACTGAATCGGTTTTTGTTCCCTTTCCATTTTATTTGTAGCATGTTGCGCAAAATATCAAAGTGGACCATCATCCAGGTGGAGGGCACTGGTTTGCTGCTGGTCTCTCTCCTAATGTATTACTCTGTGTCCCTTCGAAATATTTTAAACACCTTCAAGTTTTTTGTGAACCTTTGAAACTTATTTACTTGTTTGACAGGTATCAGGGAGAACCAGAGTCCCGATGCACAATAGTCCCCATTTTCAGATGATTCCTTATTCACATGGAAATAGTTATGGAAGTATCGGAAGCTATGGTAGCTACAATGATGGTACTATGCCAGAAGGTAGCTATGGGAGCTATGGAGGGACCGGCAATATGTTTGCATATTATTCTCCAGTGAATCATTCTGGCTTATACATGCAAAACAAAGGTGGTGTTTCAATGCTTGGAACTAGTCCTGATGCCAGACGTAGGGTTATGCAGTACCAACATGGAAATGGCCTTGGTACAAGTCCATCTGCTGGAAATTTTGCACCACTACCCCTTGGCACTAGTCCGTCTCAGTTTACTCCAAATACAAACAATCAATTTTTAACTGGGTCTCCTGGTCACCATGGCCCGACATCTCCAGTAAGAAACAGTTCTCATGGGTCTCCTTTAGGAAAGATGGCTGCATTTAGTCAGATTAACAGAAGAATGAGCGGTGGATATTCTGGAGGTTCACTGTCGCAGGATTCTTCCTTGTTACAAGCACAGGGGCATGGGATGGATCATTTTTATCAAAATGATGGGTATTCTGGACAGTTCTCTGGTTCATCTTCACGCCGGCAATTGGATTCCGGTGTCAAAAACCGTATACAGACTCAAGGGTACTCTACTCAAAACATTTCCAGCTCATCACTTCGGTCCAATATGTGTAACCCTTCGAGTACTGGACCCCATCATGAAAATCCGGACACTGCCTCATCAGTACCTGATCCAGGAGATTGGGACCCAAATTACAGGCAAGTAAACAAGATATCCTCTAATTTACAGGTTATAGAATGTCAATGTTCTTTGTCTATAAGTGCATGTTGTGTACTTGAACAAATTTGGCTGCCTTATCTAGAATGAGTAAGATTGTGCTTCTGTATCATCTTCATTTCTAAACATATCATACCAGGCGTGTTCTCTGATCTAGTTATTTTCAGCTGGTAGTTGGGTTTTAAACTTTTTAGAAAAATTTATGTGATTGAAATCGATCAGTGGAGTGACATTTAGGTTCAATCACGTTCGTGTCTATTTAAATGGGCAATCATTCTTTGTTACCTGAACTTATTCTCCGTTTTGTTTAATCTTCCAGCTAAAATGATATCTAATCACTTTTCATTCTGGCTATTTACAGTTGCATAAGATACTTTTTGTCTGCTTTCAGAATTCCATGTTTGCCCAATAGTATAGTGAACAGTTTTATCCTCCAATTAGAAGTTCTAACATAATTTTGTTACATGTACAGTGAGGAATTGCTTCTTGAAGAAGATAGCGCGGATGAGAGTTCTCTTCCTAATGCATTCAGCAGAGGTATGCAACTTGGTTCAACAGATGCCTCCAGTTTTTCCAGAAGGTTCAACAGTAATGCCTCGACCTCATCCACAAATCCGACAACCCAAAGGTAAATCTAGAAGACCTGTGCTGAACCCTTCTTTCTTTTGCCGTTGACATGCAGCTTGATAATATACAAGACCAATAACTTTGGTGATATTTAGATCTTACATCAAAACCTTATAACGACCAATTATTTAGTAGCTTTGGTTACATCTTCCATCGTTACCTTTTGTTTTCTCTCTTGATGGTAACATTGAATCTAATATCAGGAGATATGTTCCCGCTCCTAATCAAGCCTTTTCACCAGTAGAGATTGGCAGCCCTCCAAGTAATGATCCTCATGCCAGATTTGGCCAACATATGCCAGTGCCAGGATCACAATTTACTCCTCATGTCTCCCAAAACTCCCCGAGTCGCTTAGGGCAGCAACCTCCTCATCGGTACAATCATGGGAGACCAAATGCTGGAAGAGCTATGGATAGGAATCACATCAACGCCCAGCTTCCTCCTTCCAACACTAATTCTGGGGGTCAACAACGCTCACCCAGAAGTAGTAGCTCATATACCAATGGTGTCCCTTGGGGTACTTTCTTTCACTCAACTTAACCTTCTCTATCACATTTGAGTGGAAATTAAAATCTGTCTGTTTAATCTTCTAGGACGTAGGACTAACAATCATGTCCCGAATGTTCCATCGACGTCCCATGGAAGGATGGACTACGGAAGTATTGCTTAGCTCTCCGTGGTCTTATCTCTCATTTATTTTGTTCTTTCCCTTGGTGTGCAATCTTCTTGTTGGAAGTGTGGGAACAAAGTTGTACTGAGACCAAAGAAAAAACAAAACAAAAAACCTAGTTCATGGCTTGTGGGCTCCTGATCAGAAACTGCTTATTCATTGTGCTTCTTGCACAAATAAACCAAAAAAAAGTATTTTGTCATTGATATTTTGTCTCTTCTGATATCTATATATCTGAATTTTATATTGATTATTCTCTAAGGTAATGTTATCTTTTGGGAAAGGTGTCCAAGTTAATTCCTCTTGAAATGTTTAAATGGGTATGTGTGATTGTTAAATTAGCTTTTTATTTGTAGAACCTAAATTTTATTCTTGGGCTTGACATGAGTCCTAATAAGAAGCTGGTTAGCTTCATCCATTTCTTAAAAGCTCGCGCTTTGAAAGAACTTGGATAAACCTTTCATTAACACCATTTGAGTGATCATCATACTCAGATAAGTTCTCTGAGGGAGTCTCTAAACCTGAATCTGAAGCTAGAGAAGTGTCTTTTCATGGTGTTGAGAGCTGGTCAAGGCCAAACCAACACATAATGATCGGTCTTCGGACGCTTGGGAGCGCTTTAGCTGGAGAGCTCGCTGTAGAGGAGGTAGGATATCAGAGTCTAAAGGTAAGCTCTTTCCAGCCGCGGCAACATTTGGGATATATGAGGCAGCATCGAGACCTTACCCCAGACTTAGAAACTCTCCATCTATGAGGCTCTCTTTTGACAGCTATGATACTTATTAACAACTTGTTAGAATTCAAACTTTCAATAGGCTCTCTTCGGATACTAGCTTGCACTCAGACATAACATATTCTCTCTATATCGAGCATTGAATTAACTTTTGATTAAATCATATATGAAAAAAAACTTAACAAGGCAAAATTTTAAATATGTATTATGTATAAACCAAGTTGGATCACTACACACAGAAGAAACGATCATTGTGCAATTTCCAAAGTATAGTGTTGAAGCTACATATATATTATATCCACAGCAATACTAAAAAAAAACCCTTACTTAATTCCAATGACAGACATAAGAAAGCAAAGTCTCTCACTCACTTTTGCAATATCTTGATTCTCCTTCTCCAACATTGATGTTGGTGTTGGTAATTCAACACCCGTAAACACGTAAAGCGCCTTCAGTTCTTCTGAATACGTCGTGCTCCTCGCAACACTGTAACCAACTACCTTCCTTAATGTCTCCATCTTTGCCCATATCTGCTCCTCGTTATACAACACCTTCATCTACACTCAAAAACTATAACGTCAGTAACAATACAATGCATGATAAAAGTTAAGAGTCGTTTTGGAAATTTTCATTTTCATTAACAACTTAACTAAAGACCTTACAGGACTCATGATCCTACCATAAACCTTTCCTTTAACTCTGAATTTGACCCATTTATATATAGTTTTACACACTCTAACAGCCACAAGACTCGACCAGCCTATAAAAATCTCATATCAACCCTTAAAAGGCAATGTGAAGAGAGCGTATCAAACAACCGCATATTTGGTTTAGTTGAGATCATAAAATCATCTCAGTAAACAAGAAAGGATTGACCTATAAAAATACCTGTTACACTATCCTCTGAAAGATCCGTTAATTGTCATTACAATAGAAAACTTTTTACTGACCGAAAGGTCACTCGGGAACGTAAGGGCACCAGTAAGGAACATGTAAGCAAAGGGAACCCATTGACATAACAGAACAAGTACACCAATATCACTTAAATAACACCATAGCAAGTACATGGAAATTAGAATGAAGCAAGAAAGTACAATATGATTCCATTCCATTGATCCATAAAGGGGATGTTATGCTATGTTGTGATTCAGTAGTTAAGTCGAAGGGTGAATATAAAATATCTTAACCTCATTTGAGTATTCTCCCAAATCCTTCCCTCTAGGTGCTTTAGTTGTAGTGGACTCAACTTTCCCTGCCAAAAACAAAACATAGCGTGAAGATTCATAAGCTAAAATTTAAGCAATTCACACATAATTTAAAGCTGCATTTATATAAATATATACAACCACCTTCATGTCTAGTCCTAGAAACTTGCTTCAATCCTGCTAAATCTTCAACTCCTGCTCCAACCTTCTTTGACTTAGTATCATTAGAAACTATTGAATTTTTGTCCTCCTCTTTGAAAACTTTTTCAGAGATTCCTCTATCATCTCTGATTATTTCTAGCAATCTCTTTGACTCTTTTGCCATATCCTCATCTTCCTCAAAAGCTATTACAGGAGTCTGAACAAAAATCGGCTCACCCGTAGCCACTCTTGCCATGCCTTGATAATAAACATCACCGTGGCCAATCTTGTTAGGGACTAGTAAAATTTTATGATGACATCTTCCACCAAAAGCACTAGGAGGAAGCAGTTTTCTCATCAGCTTCTCAGTACAAACATAACTCGCCAGGAAAATGCAATAAGGAAGAGACGAGATCAATGCGATTGATGATGCAACAATGAGTGGTGGAAAAATGAATGGCGCAGAAGCCAATACACAAGCTGCTGCAAGAACCTTCTTTCCCACACTAATCCTTTTGCTCCAAATCCAACCCATTTTCACATCCACTTTTGCACCTTTCTTGATCACATTGCAAATCATTATTTAAAGGTAGGAACAAATATATTTCTAGAAAGAGAAATAACAACAAAATATCTCAAAGTTGCTTAACAGATTTTGCTACATTTTAGGTAACAGATCTCTTGATCCCAAGTAAATCATTAGACTAAATGATAAACCAGTAAGGATTGATATAACTAGAATTTTTTTATTATTGAAAATATAATTAATCTAGAAGCATGCAAATTCATCAGTTTCTAGAAAAATATATCGAACCTGATTAGGCGAGGAACAGCAAGTACAAACAGAAGCATGGAAAAGAGTAGCAAAAACTTCTCTAAAAGACGAGAGAAATAGAGAGACACGTGTTGAGTTCGGGACAGCACAACAAAATATTGCATGGATGTGCTTTTGTCCTCTAACGTGTTTGTTTCTGTCTCTATCCACTTGGTCAGTCTGACTATACGAAGGCAAAGTCGGTTCTGCAACTTTGAGTCAATGAACATATATATAGGGAGGGACTCTCTTATTTAAATGCACATGTAAAATCATTTCTAATTATCATCATTTCGAAGAAAACATCAAAAAAAATAAGAGAAATATTTTTTAATGGTTGAAAGAGAAAAAAAATGAGATTATGAAGCAGAACCGTATCCTATGATTCTTTTTTGATGTTTTACGTTCATTTTGTTTTTTAAAAAATTGTAGATAAAAATGTACTTAAAATATTATATTTTAAGAGAAATTATTAGAAGAACCACTGGAAAAAAAAAACTAAAACTCTTTTTAGGTTGCAAATGATATAAAAATGTACTTGAAATATTATATTTTAAGAGAAATTATTAGAAGAATCATTGGAAAAAAAACTTAAAACTCTTTTTAGATTGCAAATGATGTACTTAAATTAATTAGTTGAAATAGTTGAATAAATTTGTATTTAATATTTTACCATTTAAAATAAATAAGTTAAAAATATAGTTTAATCCGTTCAGCAAATAAAATTAACAAATGCACAAATTATGAGGGTAAGTATTCAATTCATTCATTTACTAAAATATTGATGGTAAATCATTAGAAAAAAATAAAGTCAAACTCATTTTAGTAAAAACCAAACGCTACCAGGCACGATTTACCAAGGTATATTTTGAGTATAAAAAATCGGTTATTTATAAAGAATTTGGACTCTGTAAAGCTTAAAAGAAAAATGATGAGTATAAAAAATCGAATTGGTTATTTGACTTAAAAAGAAATTAATTATATATCTATAAATAAAAGTTTAAATAATTATCACCAATATTTAAGAAATTTAATTTTTTGAAGAATTTTTTAGAAAATTACATGATAATTTTAAAGAATTCTATGGAAACTTTTGAAGATTCAAAGTAACAAAGATTTTATTAGATTATATTTGTCCAAACGAATTTTAATTTGAGAAGAATTTTTATATTTTTTATTATAGGTAGATCTCGATAAAGCGACCATAAATAGAAAGAGAAAACGAATGATAAATAGTTGTTGAACATTGTTCGTTTTGATTAAACGGAGCTGCTAACAAATATTGTACCGTATAAATATGTTCAGTCATTTGATTTAAAATCATAGTTCAAATGACATTATTAACATAAATTAGATATTCAATTATGAAATTAACGAAAATTTAAGCTTTTAAATAATATTTTGAAAAAACTTGAAAATTTAAACAGTTTACAATTTGAAAATTGATAATTTTTAATAAAATTTGAAGCAACGTTATTTTGATTAAATAAAAATTTAAACTGATGTTTAATCACTGTAAAAATTAATTTGATAAAACCTCAAATGACTTAACCAAATACAGTTTACTATTTAAATATAAATTAACAAAAAGTATAAGTATTTAAATAATATTTTAAAAGTTTAATTTTTAAACGTTTTCTATTTAAAAATTCAGGTATTTTTGATTTTTTTTCCCTTATTACCAGATGCAGGCAAATGTAACCGTGGAAAAATGTTAGTTGTGTATAAATGTAGTATTTGAGGATACAAGAACCAATCAAGATAACCAAAAAAAAGTTACTAATAGCTAACAGAAATATATATATTAAATCTCACATCCATCACATAATGTTTTATTTATTTTTCTGACAAACCCATCACATAATCTTAACTTAAGAGCATTCATATGGATGACATTCTAGTGAGTGTCTTTAAACTTTAAAAATAATTAATGGGATCTTTAGACATCTGAATAGTGTTGAAAATATCTTTAGGAAAATATTTTAGACACTCAAAATCAAAAATATTTTTAAATTTTAGTATTAATTTATTAGTAAGACACTCATGTGGGGATGACCAATAATGGTGGTCTAAAAGCCTAATCCCTGACATTAATCATCGGTTGTTCTCTTTACGACGAGTCAATCTTTTTAATGGTTCGTTTACTCTTGATACGTCTACTCTAATTTTAACCAAAAAAAAAAAATGGTGTGTTACTCTATAACTAGCGGTATGGGGACACTGACTAGTGTGCCAAACCCCTCACAATTTATTTGTTTTAATTTTTTTTGTGGAATGTTACATTTATTAAGAGAAATGACAAAAAAATTGAATGAAAAAAACTTTTAGAGTATAATATGAAAATTGATAAAGCTACTTGATATTCCATCCGGGGATTTGATGGAGCACTAGATCCACATTCCACAAGACACGTTCAGTATGACCCACATAAAACATCGCACTGATGAAGAAATGAACCCGTGCAAAAGAAAAAAAAAACGAGTAATTGGTGAAAAAACAAATGTAATCATGATTAGAAAGACTAAAATTTCATCAAAGAAATGATAGTCTAGACAACGATTTTGTCATATTGGTATTGAGTCAATTGACCCTAAAGAAGAAAAATAAATGGGTGCAAAAACATATGTAATAAAAAAATAGACGACTTTGATACGTCATCCAAGAAATACTAGTCAAGACGACGATTATATCATAGTGGAACTGATTCTAGCTAGAGGATAAAATAACACATTTTTTAATCCGTTAGTGAGTAAAACTTTTGTTTCGAAAAACATCATTAACATTTACTCTTCCCGTCTTTCATGGTTTTGTTTGTGCTTGTATACATATTTGTCTATTTAAGTGTATCTTAGATTTATCAACTCTTGTATTCAATTTAATATCAACGAATGAATTAGCTGTAAAAAAAAACAAAGGAAGGACAAAACATGTTCTTGGTTTAATGAGTACGGTACATTTGTTTCAAGCTATAAAACAACTTTTTCTCAACCCCAAACCCAAAGCCAAACTCGTCTATAAAATCTTTGTCTACCCAACAAAAGAAACATAGAACAAGCCGAAAACCAAAAAACAAATATGTACATGACAATCATATTCCTCTTCACCTGCTCCATTCTTCTTTCTTTCCTATTCCTCCATAGAAAACATTTCTCACACTTCTCCTATCCAAACCTTCCTCCGGGAAATACTGGCTTTCTCTTAATCGGAGAGAGTTTCTCCTTCCTCTCCGCCGGCCGTCAAGGCCATCCGGAGAAGTTCATCACGGACCGAGTTCGTCGGTTTTCTTCCTCCTCCTCAGGTGTCTTCAAAACCCACCTCTTTGGATCTCCCACCGCAGTGGTGTCCGGTGCCTCCGGGAACAAGTTTCTATTCACCAATGAGAACAAACTCGTGGTCTCGTGGTGGCCAGATTCCGTAAATAAGATCTTCCCTTCTTCAACTCAGACAAGCTCCAAGGAGGAGGCCAAGAAGCTAAGGATGCTTCTTTCACAATTCATGAAGCCTGAGGCTTTGAGGAGGTATGTAGGTGTCATGGATGAGGTTTCTCAGAAACATTTTGAGACAGAATGGGCCAATAAAGATCAACTTATTGTCTTCCCTCTCACCAAAACGTATGTAATTTGCTTCTCAGCTTCCAATCGTAATTTTTAATTAGTTCTTTTAATATTTTGTAAAATGCAAATCATATGGTAAAATATATCAAAACTTTTAGTCTGTGTTTGACCTTAACATTTTACATTTTACAAAAATAATTCATGACTAATAGAAAATCTTAATCAGGTTCACGTTTTCAATAGCATGCCGTTTGTTCCTAAGCATGGACGAACCCGAAAGAGTAAGGAAACTAGAAGAGCGATTCAATACGGTTGCGATAGGGATCTTTTCAATCCCTATAGACTTGCCAGGAACACGGTTTAACCGAGCCATCAAGGCGTCGAGGTTACTGAGAAAAGAAGTTTCCACGATCATCAGGCAAAGGAAAGAAGAGATAAAGGCTGGGAAAGCATCAGTGGAACAAGACATCCTATCTCACATGTTGATGAGTATAGGAGAGACCAAAGACGAGGATTTGGCTGATAAGATTATTGGATTGCTAATCGGAGGACATGACACTGCAAGTATCGTATGCACTTTCATTGTCAATTATCTTGCTGAGTTCCCTCATGTCTACCAACGTGTGCTACAAGGTTCGTGTCTCCCTCTCCCTTTTATGCTATTCTTTGAATATATATATATATTAATATGTCTAGGTACAACGATTTTTCAGTTTGTACTTTCCCTCACGACAACTTCAATTTAAAAAATGAGACATAATTATGACTTATTTCTAGGTTCCGAATCTTATGCCTTTTTACGATAATTAATCATATTGAATGATACAAAAAATCATATTGCAAGAAACGTTACTAATAGGTAAAAGTATACCATCCAAGACATATATAAATATATATATATATATATATATATTTGTTTGCTAACATCCAAGACACTTCTTTGTGGTTGATTCGGATTCAAACACATGTAAATGCGTGTTGTTATTGATACACGTAATGCATGTTGGGTAAATAAAAAAACAACTAAAAATGAACTTAAAATTTTATTGGTGTCATAAATTTGACAACTTTTCCCTTACCAAATATGTCCCTAAAATATAATTTATAGTCCTGAAATACTTCTTGTTAGGGAATATACTTGTCATTCACGTTTTTAATCTGATATAATACTATAATAAATAAATACAATAGGTTGATCACGATTTGTAATCTGGTGGTTTGTCCCAATGATATAGTTTTACACATATTTACATATTGCTTGCTGTTGATAAAAATATATAGTACGTTACATATTTACATATTGTAATCTGGTGGTTTGTCCCAATGATATAGTTTTACACATATTTATATATAGTACGTTACATATTTACATATTTACATATTGCTTGTTGTTGATCTTAAACCCATGAAAGTATCTCAAAATGACACATATATTGAAACAGATGGAATATATCAACAAAATAGTTACCTTCGTTTTCCTTTCAAGATTAAACTCAACTCAATGTTTGAAACTTCATGTTGGCTGGTAAATTTTATGCCATAATTCAAAAAATTAATAGAAAGAAAACTCTCAAACTGAGGAATTGCAGAGCAAAAGGAGATACTAAACGAAAAGAAAGAAAAAGAAGGATTAAGGTGGGAAGACACTGAGAAAATGAGATATTCATGGAATGTTGCATGTGAAGTAATGAGACTTGTTCCTCCTCTTTCTGGCACTTTTCGTGAGGCTATCAATCACTTCTCTTTTGAAGGTTTTTACATTCCCAAAGGATGGAAGGTAAGGTTACTCCAAACCCTTTTAATATATTGACATTATCTTTATGTTCATGCATTATTAATTATATATGTGCTAATAAACATAGTTATATTGGAGTGCCATTGCAACACATATGAATCCAGACTACTTTCCCGAACCAGAGAGATTTGAGCCAAACCGATTTAAAGGAAGTGGTCCAAAGCCTTATACATATGTTCCATTTGGAGGAGGACCAAGGATGTGTCCAGGGAGAGAGTTTGCTCGTCTAGAGATTCTTGTATTTATCCACAATCTTGTTAAAAGATTTAAGTGGGAAAAAATATTTCCAAAAGACAATACAATAGTGGTTGATCCTTTACCAATACCAAGTAAAGGTCTTCCTATTCGAATTTTCCCTCATTCTTGAGTCAAATTTTGATTTGATCTGTGGTTATTCCAAGAACCTATATATAGGAATTATGATTGTACTGGTATCAAATCTTCACTGTAATCGTTGACTTAAATATATTTATATTTCGTTCATATTCTTCATAATCTTCACTATCTAGAGTATGTTGTCTTGATATCTTTGAAACTAATATTGTTAGTGATGATGACATTCAAAACTCAACTGATTTTAACCACGATCAGAGTGTAAGAGGCAGTTCATAGGATATATAAGAGCCATTCAATCCTATGAACTGCGACGAAAAATTTCAGATGTGTAAAGGATGTGAGGATATTAGGTACCATAAGAATACTTCTTCTCTATAAGAAAGAAACTCCAAAAATATTCCCAAGGTTTTGAATGGATGGAGACTAAACCAATAGCAGGCTAGAACATTTAATTTTTGATACTGACACTAATTGAATGTATTTATTTTTATTTTTCTCTATCAGTACCACTATGGACACAACTTATGGATGGTAAAATAAAAAAGGTCTAATCGGCAAACATTTTTGTCCGCAGCTAAAAATTATGAATGCCAATTTCAAAGAGAAACAAGTACAGACATAGATAAGATATATATAATCAGAAGAGACTTTAAAAGTATAACGGAACTTGAATATGTAATGACTAATTCTAACTAACTTGTTGTTGAGAAAGAAGAACAAGAAGTCCCTGTGGACCAACCAAAATCTCACTAAGGAAACTCACAAGCCCAAACCAAACCACTGGAGTAACATCAACTCCAGCAAGTGGTGGAATCACTTTCCTTGTCTGAACAAGGATTGGTTCTGTCGGAGCGTAAGCTAAAACGTAAGGAAACTTCTCAACTGGAAGTTTCGGGTACCAAGACATAACAATTCTCACGATGAACAGAAACCCAAAAGCTGATAACGCTGGACCTAAGATACCAATTGCGAGCTTTGCAGTTCCTGGATCCAGATCTGCTAGAGTGATGATGCTGTTATGCAATAACTGTGAAATGGGTTCTATGTGGCTTGTTGTTGCTATGTCTGCTTCTATGTTGCTCAATGATGCTGAAACAACGGGAAGAGAACTATCATTTATATGTGGCTTTTTGAAAAATAATTTATAGTTTCAAATTTATAATTGTTGAGTAATTATGTTATATTAAATAGAACTATCATTAATATTTTTGGTATATAGTTATATTTAAAATATTCAAAATATATCATTAACATCATATATTTAATTTGATTTAATTAAATTTATATTTTACAAACCCGCTCATCGGACGGATCCTAATCTAGTGCTTTATAAAAAATAAAATGTGAAATTAAATACGTTCGGATTCAGCTTGAGTGTAGACATCATCAAAACTCTTTTTTAGTTCATCTTTTTCGATATTGAGTCAATAAATAATTTTTCAACTAAATCCAGATTATAAAGTTTCATTCCTTTTTTCCAGATTTAGTTTTTTTTGTTTGTTTTCATGACTGCCATTTTGTGTTTTGTTCTAATCAATTGGATCGAATTTTTGATTTATTTGGTAAAAGATATGCATAATTGTTTTACACATCTTTCAGATTCTACGGTAATTTATGAAGATAAACACAATAGCGGCTCATTCCATTTGTTTTTTTCTTTTTCTCAAGGGGTCGTTTATATATAGAAAAATTACAAAGTCTTTCAACAGTGGAGAAACCAATTGTGAAAATCATTAGTACTTAATACAAAGACAGTGATTGAACATAACCAGAAAACTTAGCAAACAAAACATCTAGAAACAAACATACAAAGCTATGAACTAGGATTGATACATAAGGAGTATTCATAACACGTTACTAAGATCATCTGCCAATCATAACAATTGGATTTGATCTTAAAGGTTAAATTTTTTTGCTTATGTCATGGAAATTTCCACATTACCCGTCATCACCTTTATGAGAGTTAGTAAGAGTGTGAGAGAAGGCCCTTCAAAAGAAAATCTGTTGACCTTCCTGCTTTGCTTTCAAACAACTTTAAACCAAATATGTACTCCAAAAATATCCACTCCATTTTGACTTCCCAAAAAACTGGTAAAGAAGTAACTTGCACTTGAGAAATGGATCTTTATTACCGAAGAAACAGAAAAAACACGTCGGCAAGTAGAATATCTCAGGGATCAAAGTCGACATATCTCTGAGACTGTGTCTTCTTAGCTGAGGTTTATGAAGGATTTTGGGAAACTGTGTAGAACTTCTCTCCATGACCTTGGCTATGCTGGCGAATGTTCCTTGATGATCTCATGTTAATTTCTTTACCTTTTTTGCGTTTAGAGCCTTCTCTAATTTCAAATATCGCTTTAGCTTTGAAACCGAAGGATGATTTAGAATTAGAGAAAGACTCAGAACCTGTTGAGAAAGAAGAAAAATGTTAATCTCAGATTAACAAGCTCAACTGAGAATCATAAATATATTAGAAAGAGATAAGAGAAATGAGAATGGACCTAAGCGGCCGAAAGAGAGATAAGGAAAGAAGATACTAATGTAGTAATGTTGTAAGATAATAAACCCTCTCTCATAGAAAGAGTCTTTGCTTCCTTAGCCACTTTTATCAGTCGACTTTCTCTCCCAGTCTTTGCTTTTCCTTCCTTTCATTCTCGGCTTCTTCCACATTAATGCAACAGGTACTCTTAACCTATCCATACCCCCTGAAAGAGAACTAACCTTGTCCTCAAGGTTAAAACTAGGAAATTGCTCCAACATCGTGCTGACTGACTCCCATGATGCCCCAAAATCAGGCAGCTCTTTCCACTTTACCAACACCTCAGTTTCCTTTCCTTGCAAATATTTTCTCATACCAGTAATCCCTTCTGGTTCTGGTGCCCAAACATAAGTGGGTCTCATGCAAGACGGAATTTCTTGTGCCTTCTGGTTTGTAGGGAAAGCGTACTTGAGTTGTGACACATGAAACACCGGGTGAATTTGGCTGTGTGGGGGTAATTTCAGCCTACAAGCCACCTTGCCTATGCGTTCCATCACTTGATATGGTCCAAAGAAGCACTGAGCTAGATTTTTTTTTCGTCTCCCTACCACCGTTGTTTGCATGTAAGGTCTCAATTTCAAGTAAACCCAGTCATATACCTGATACTCTACTTCTCTGTGATGTTTGTTGGCTGACTGTTTCATTTGGGTTTGAGCTAGCTCCATGTTCTCCCTCAGCTCATTAAAAAAACAATATCTGTATTTCTGCAGCTCCTCTACTGATGTGTTCTCTGTGGGCACGTAGCCATATCACAAAATCCTTTGTGGTGCCCTACCATAAACTGCAAAGAAATGAGTCGTGGCTATGGCTGAATGGTATGAAGTATTATACCAAAATTCTACCCAATGCAACCATTGCACCATACTTAAGTTTTTTTTCTGCAAAACATTTTAAGTAATTCTCCAAGCAGCAATTTACCACCTCTGTATGCCCATCTGTTTGGGGATGATAAGCTGAACTCTTGAGAAGTGTAGTTCCCTGTCTCTTAAACAAATCACTCCAAAATGACTCAAGAAAATCTTGTCCCTGTGAGAAACAATATTGTCAAGAAAATATTTAGGTGTCAGTGACTATGCGAGAGGTGAAAGGATGTTTGAGGGGAAAGACATACACATATTTACTGAATTGATCCACCAACACTAGAATTACTGAAAACCCTTGAGTTAATGGTAGACCTTCCACAAAATTCATGCTCACATTGGACCAGATTTGCTGCGGGATGGACAGAGGAGACATCAACCCATCATGTGACAAGCTGATATATTTCTTCTCCTGACAGGTGTGGCACTTTCCGTAAGATGCTGATGACATCTTTTATCATGCCTTTCCTGAAAATTTATTGACTCAGCCTCTTGAAGGTTTTGAGAGCTCCTTCATGACCCCCACCCCCACAACACTTGTATGGAATTGTTTCATCAATTTTGTAGTGAAAGGAGAGCCTCGTGATATCAACCAAACAACCTTTCTTATACAATACCCCTTTCTACACATAGTACCTTTGTGAATTACCTTCTCCTTTCTCAATCTCTTGGATAATTATATTCAGTTCCTGATCTGCTCTTATCTGTCTCGCTAGTTCTTCCATGTCCACGTTCAAGGAAGCACAAAGAAACAACGCATTTAACTTTTTTTGGATGGTCTCCTTGAGAGGGCATCTGCCACCCTATTCTCTACTCCCGTTTTTTACTCAATTATATACTTCAAGCTGATCAGCTTTCTTGCCCATCTCTGCTACACTGAGAGACTGCTTTTGATCCAACATATGCTTCAAGCTACTGTGATCTGTTTTAATCACAAACTCCCTTCCCACTAAATAGTGTTTCCATTTAGTTACAGCCTTCACAATGGCTTGTAATTCTCTTTCATACACAGACTTTGTGCACCCTGTTGAGGAGAAAGCTTTACTCAAGGATGCTATTGGTCTTTTCTCTTGGGATAAGACAGCTCATATACCATCCCCTGATGCGCATGTCTCCTCTGTAAACTCCTTCTCAAAGTCAGGTAATGTTAATACAGGCAGACTAGACACATCCCATTTAATAACTTGAAACGCATCATATGAAGATGATGACCATATGAACCCGTTCTTCTTCAACAATTCGGTGAGAGGTCGAGCTATCTGATCATAATTCCTGACAACCCTCATGTAGTATACGGTGAGACCTAAAACTTCCCTGAGTTGCGTAACACTTTAAGGTATTGGCCACTTTACGATTGCATCTATCTTTTATGGATCGGCATATACCCTTTTTCCAGAAATGATGTGCCTCAGATAGGCAATCTCTGAACTCCCAGAGGTACATTTCTTCTCATTAACATAAAACTTTTTCTTCAACATCAATTCCAATACCAATTGTAACTGCTTAATATATGTCTCCATATCAGGGTTATATATTAGTATATCATCAAAGATAACTAACACAAACCTCCTCAGTAGGGTCGGAATAGGTAATTCATAACTGATTAGAATGTGGATGATGCATTAGCTAAACCAAATGGCATCACTAAGAACTCATAGTGCCCTTGATGAGTATTGAAGGCTATCTTCTCCACATCATTGCCCTTAACTCGAATTTGGTGGTAACCTGACCTCATGTCTAGTTTAGATAAAAATGTAGGTTCCTTCAACTCATCCAATAGTTCTTCAATGATCGGAATTGGATACCTGTCAGGTATAGTGAATTGGTTTAATGCCCTGTAATCCATGCAGAATCTCCATCCTCCATCTTATTACTTTATCAACATCACCAGACTGAAGTAGGGGCTTATATTGGTGTCTTATGATCTGAGCGTCAAACATTTCCTTTACAAGTTTCTCTATCTTGTTATTATGAGTAAAAGAATACATGTATGGGTGATTACTGATTGGATAATTTCCCTCTTGTAATGTGATAGCATGCTCTCGATGTCTTACAGGAGGTAATTCATGTGGTGTATGAAATACTTCCTTGAACCTCAAGATTATCCTTTGAACAGCCTCATCATTAACCTTCTTAGACTGTTGCTTCTGGTTATCGAATAATGATTGTATTTCCAACAGATAAACTTCCCCTTTCTACCTTATAACCCTCTTCATAGCATTCAAGGAAATATACCCTCTGTACCAGCTAGGATTTCCTATGATAGTGACCCATTCTTCATTAATCTTCCAGCTTAAGGTGAGACGCCTCCAGTTAATCTTGGTTTCTCCCAATGTAGGTAACCACTTATATCCCAGAACAACATCAATATTACCTAGCTCAAACAATAATAACTCATGTACTATTTCCACACCTTGTATGTCGAATAGTACTCCCGAGCACTTGCCCTTACCTTGAAAGATTGACTATTGCCTACTCCGACCCCAAATTTTTTAATATCTATAGTTGGCAATCCTAACTCTGGAGCTTACTTTTCTGAGATGAAGTTTGAGGTAGCTCCCGAGTCAATAAGTACCACCACTTCCTTGCTGCCAATTCTATCCTTCATCATCATGTAGGAATTTTTCGGTTACTCCTCCCATAGTATGGAGGGTGACTATCTCTCCTTCTTCTTTCAATCTACTATCATCTTCCTTGTGGCCTTGTTTATATTCTTGGTTCTCCTCCTCTTCCAAGTTATCTTCAAATTCCATACTTTTGAACATTGGCTTACAACGGTGACCAGAAAACCATTTATCTCCACAATGGCTACATGGATTCTAAACTTGGTTTTCACCTGTCATGTTGGCATTTTGTAGCTTGTGGCCGCTTGTCTTTGTACCGAATTAAATGATGGTGCTGGGTTTGATCTTGGCTGTGACCTGATCAGATAACTAGAGTTCTCGTTCTCTTGAGCTTCAATCAGCCTCGCTACTTCTACAATCTCGGCCATGTTAACTGGTCGACACCTCACTACTTGATCTTTGATGTTTTTTTAGTCCCCGTAAGAAATTTGCCTCTAATAAGTCATCTAGTACATGAGGTAACTCCACTGATAGCTGTTCAAAGCGGTCTCAGTACTCATCCACAGTCCTTGTTTGGATGATGCTCATTAAATGATCCACTGATGAGCTGCCCCTGTTCGGTTTAAATCGTACCCTAAAATTCTCCTTGAATATTTTCCTGTTATTGATGGCTTCTCGCTCTTGTGAGTAGCGCCACCATGTTACTGCTGGTCCGGCTAAGCAAGTCAAAGCTTGATCCAACTACTCAAACTCCATCGTCTGATTCATTTCAAAATATTTCTCCACCCTAAAAAGCCAATCTTCAGGATTAATACCTTCAAACATAGGTAGCTCAGCCTTTTTTAATATCTGGTCAGTTCTGGTTGGAGTTTGTTCCATCCAATGTATTCCTGACGGCACGGGTAGTACTCCTAACACTTCACTAGGTCGGTTTTGGGCAAAATCTGTGACATTTTCTTGTCTGAGGACCTCCGCAGTCGATGATGCTGCCGTTTACTGATTCTGAGGTGCTGCTATCATGGTGTATGGAGTGAACAATTTAGGAATGGCTGCTGTGTCATGAACCCTGGTCATGGTGTGTTTCCACGCACATCAGCGTGGACTTGGTTTCTCAATAGACTGAACACATCTTCTTTCATCCACTGCCACTCCTTATCCTTCTAAGCCCTGCGTTCTTCCACCGTTTCCGGCGTACTCGGCGTTTCCTTGTCGCTTCTCTCAAGTTCCAAATTCAACTAACGATCTTGATTTCCTGCCATCGTTATCTGCTCTCAATGAAAACACCAATGTGAAACTCAGATTAACAAGCTCAACTGAGAATCAGAAATAGATTAGAAAGAGGTAAGAGAAATGAAAATGGACCTAAGCGGCCAAGAGAGAGATAAGGAAAAAGATATTAATGTTGTAAGATAAGAAATCCTAAACTCGGGTGGGGTTGAAATAATATTTATTAGTATCTTAAATGTACAATGACATCACTTAAGATAATAAACCCTCTCTCACAGAAAGAGTCTTTGCTTCCTTTGTATCCTTCCTTAACCACTTTGCTCAGTCGACTTTCTTTCCCAGTCTTTGTCTATCCTTCATTTGGTTCTCGGTTTCTTCCTCATTAATGCCATAGGTACTCTTAATCTATCAAGAAACTCCGAAAAATATTAGTCGCCATATTCTCTGCTGGATTGATCAATGAAGTAACAGGACTAGGAGGTTGGGATATAGGAGTGTAAGAAGAAATAGTAGAGTTGTGGGATGGATGTATCTTATCATCAGCATGATAGTGATTGTTAGAACCTTTCCCTTTCTCCTGTTCTGGTACCATTGGAATTTATGAGTCTTCCAAGATCAAAGGATCAAGATGGGGACAGTGACCAGTCTGAAGATTAAAGGGACAACAGTTCCCACAAATTATTTTCAGCTTTTCATATTCAAAACCAATAATAGCACCCTCTCCTGACTGAAACCTGACTCTTCAAAAGAAACAAAGACGATCAATTATTCCAAATCTTACTTTAACTCTGATGTAGGAATACTTGATAGAAGTATCTTCATCAAAGTCGAGCTCCTGAACTTCTTCCTATAGTAATAGCAATAAACCGGACTGTGGTGTTTGAAACATACGGGAGAGGAATACCCCTGGCTTGAACCCAAATATCTATGTAAGTAAGAAAATCAAGCTCACGGAAGTTTTCCCATATTTGCAAAGCAACAAACCAGTCCTTAAAAAGCCATGGTTCTCCTCATAGCACTGATGCCAAGTCCGATTCAGATTGGAAACAGAATTGCACAAACATATTATCCAGTATACGGCCATGGACTCTTGAAGACAAATCCCATATTTTAGGTAAACTAGAGATAACATGTTGAAGGTTCTGATTTCTGGGTTTTAAAGGTCTCCCGATCAAACTCAATCTATTCTGAGGCAGCACCACCCCCCCCCCCCCCCCCCGGGTGGCATAGTTGATATGGAATGAATAATTCAGGGTCATCACGACCCAGATCTATATTAATCGCTGGCCAGGCAAGTGGTTGATGCATAGCTTCAATAATTTCATTTGCCAAAGCAGAAGATGTCACATTCTTCATATGTAAACTCTGCATACTTTTTAACGCCCGTTCCCACCTTTTTATTTTAGCTTCAAAAACAGAAGCCACCTGAGAATATGATCGTCTACTGTGAAGTAAGACATTGCCTAAGGAATCTTGTAATACCCAATAAGCACCAGATAATTACAGCTTTTTAGACAATGAGAAGCCAATATTGCATTTAATTTCATTCTTGAAAGGGGGGTCTCCATATCACTGCATGTTGTAATGCTGTTTTAATGGTATTCTAATTTATCATATTTACCAATCGCCAGTCTTGACTAGCGTCCAAATCTTTTGTACTAAGATATTAGGAGCCAAGTAGAGATTTTCAAATAACATTGAATTCATGTTTTCCCACAAATGTCAAAGAATCCAAGCAAATACTGATTTTAGCTCATCAGGATAATCATGAAGTCGTCTCAGGCTGAAGAGATAATACAAATTCTGAAAGTCTGATTCACCAAACCCAAAAATTGGGGATGGAATATTTGAAAATGCTCATACTTGTCTTGCAAATGTCAAAGAATTCAAGCAAAAACTTATTTTTTCCTGATAATCTATGATTTAATTTAATTAAGTATGTGTCAAAATTTAATTGTTTTAATTGACACGTATCACAATCATGCAAGGACTAACTTTGAATCAATCAATTTTATATGATAAGATATATATGTTTTTATTTATACTTTTTTTATTATCTATGTAAGTTTATAGAAAAATAAATTTAATATAGAATAAAGTTTTGAATATTAATTTTCTGTAATGCATATTACAATATGATGTATCATTTCTAACAGGTAAAATCTCATAACAAACCTCCAACTATTAACATTTTTCCAACTAAAATCTCCAATTTTTTCTGTTTCCAAAACAAACCTCCAAGTCAATAATTTTACTACAATAAACTTTCAAGTCAATAAAACTGACCCCAATGGAGAGTTGACTTTTAGTCAACGTAAAAACCATTTAACACTATTAACTTCTGTTAATTAGTTGCTAACTCTGTTTATATTTTTATTATAATTTGTTATTTACCATTTTTATTTACATACAAAAAAATGTATTTCATATTTTTTTTTAAATAACCTTTTAAAAGAACAAAATTTACCCTTTAAATAAAACAAAAAATTGTGATTCTCTTTCTCTCCAAAATTAGGGTTTTTTTTTTATGGGTTTGAAGAAGAGATAAAAGAGATTCAATTCGAGTTGGGTTATGGTGAGTGAGTGGTTGTGAATACTTGTTCATTATACTATTTGCTAACTCTGTTTATTCACAACTGAACCTTTTCTATCTCTTTTTTAAACCCAGAAAAATAAGAACCTTAATTTTGGAGAAAAAGAGGATCACATTTTTTTTAAAGGGTAAAATTCATTTTTTTAAGGGTAAAGTTTTTTTTAGGTGAAATCAATTTTCCTATTTGTAAATAAAAAATAGTAAATAAAAAGTTATAGAAAACATAAACAGAATTAGCAAATAATTAACAGAGATTAACGGTGTTAAATATTTTTCGTTGACTTTTAGTCAACTCTCTATTGGGTTCAGTTTTATTGAGTTGAAAGTTTATTGTAGCACAATTATTGATTTGGAGGTTTATTATAGAAACAGAAAAAGTTGAAGGTTTTACTTGGAAAAATGTTAATAGTTGGAGGTTTTTTTATGAGATTTTCTCTTTCTAATATAGAGTTAAGATTTTTATCTCTCTAATGCTTGCATAAGTATTTTCTTTAAATATTTTTTAAAATCCAGTGTTATTAGATTAGAGATTTGAAAATGTATAATCAAATCAACTGTTATTGAAAATATTATTAAAAATTTGATTTAAAAGTTTCAGGTGAGATTTAAAAAGATTTATTTGTTAAAAATACAAAGACCAAAATTGTATGGTTTTATGTGAGATTTTGGAGAATTTAATAACAAATTTTCTAATTCACCAAAATTTAATCAAATCATCTCAAAATTTACTAAAATTCAAATCTTTTCCAGTATTTAGTCCAATACACTCTCTTATATAATATAATATAATAATATGTAAAAATAGAAAGAGAAAATATTATTTATTTGATTATTTATTTAATAATTTTTTACAAGTAATCCAACCAATACGTGTCATTATCTCGTTAATTATAATTTTAACAGGTACTAATGAAAGCAACCAATCTTTACAAAATAAGATAGATAGTTAGATACTGTATGTATGTAGTATATATAAGTAATAACTTCTTTACAGATCAAAACCATATTACTATAAATATAGATATAGACAAATCATATATTAATATATGAATTAATTAATTAATATTTATTATTATTAAGGGTAAAATACGTGATACATAAACTATTATTGTTAACTATACGATAAGATAACATTACCGTACACGGACGTAAACTAAAGTGCATAAAAATAATCAAAACCTAATTTTTAAACCCCCGTAAGAGAGATTTCTCACCTACAAACTTTTAATTAATACTAACTTATTTCATGTTTACACAATGTCTCAATCTCTGTTCAAAACTCACGTACGTCTATAAAATCTTTGTTTACCCAACATAACAAAAGTAAAATACGCCTAACAAAAAGAAAAAGAAAAATGTATTTGACAATCATATTCGTTTTCATTAGCTCTATTCTTCTTTCTCTACTATTTTTCCTCCTTAGAAAACATTTATCACACTTCTCGTATCCCAACCTTCCTCCGGGAAAGACTGGCTTGCCCTTAATCGGAGAGACTTTATCTTTTCTCTCAGCCGGCCTTCAAGGCCATCCAGAGAAGTTCATCACCGACCGAGTTCGTAGCTTCTCTTCCTTAGGTGTCTTCAAGACCCACCTCTTTGGGTCTCCCATAGCAGTGGTGACTGGTGCCTCCGGGAACAAGTTTCTATTCACCAACGAGAACAAGCTCGTGGTCTCGTGGTGGCCAGATTCCGTAAATAAGATCTTCCCTTCTTCAATGCGGACGAGTTCCAAGGAGGAGGCTAAGAAGCTGAGGATGCTTCTCTCGAAGTTCATGAAGCCTGAGGCTTTGAGAAGATACGTAGGTGTTATGGATGAGATTGCTCAAAGACATTTTGAGACCGAGTGGGCCAATCAAGATCAACTTATTGTCTTCCCTCTCACCAAAACGTATGCAAAATTCTTCTTAATCTTTTAAAAATATTTTGAAATGCAAGCATTAAGGTAAAATTTAATTGTGTTTGTATTTGACGTTTACATTTACATTTTTTACAAAACTATTTCACGACTAATAAAAATTTCAATCAGGTTCACGTTTTCAATAGCATGTCGTTCGTTTTTAAGCATGGACGACCCCGAAAGAGTAAGGAAACTGAAAGAGCGGTTCAATACAGTAGCAATAGGGGTCTTATCAATCCCTATAGACTTGCCAGGAACTCGGTTTAACCGAGCCATCAAGGCCTCGAGGTTACTCAGAAAAGAGGTTTCCGCGATCGTCAGGCAAAGGAAAGAAGAGTTGAAGGCTGGGAAAGCATCTGCGGAACAAGACATCCTATCTCACATGTTGATGAGCATAGAAGAGACCAAAGAAGAAGATTTGGCTGATAAGATTATTGGATTGTTAATCGGAGGACATGATACATCAAGTATCGTATGCACTTTCGTTGTCAGTTATCTTGCTGAGTTTCCACATGTCTACCAACGTGTGCTACAAGGTTAGTGCCTCCTCCCTTTTGAACTATTCTTTGAACATGATAATATATATGTTTAGGTACAACGAATTTTCAGTTTGTACTCTGTCAGACCATTCAAGCCAAGGATCAATAATGCATATGACATTAGACCCGGACAATATATATATAAACATACGCCATCCATATTACAATAAATATCAACTTAGACTAGTATGTTGCTTCATTACAAGTGTTCTTCTGGAGCTGTTTTAAAACAAGTGTTCTTTAGGAATTTTAAAATAAAAATTTTACTTATTAATTATATAGTCTAGCCATACTTCAAATAAGTAAAAAAATAATACAACCATAGTCTAGGTTGCTCAAAATGTATAATCTATTGGTTTGGCCCATATCCGCATATTTGCTTATTGTTGACAAAAACATTATTAATTAAGTTGTGTTTCTTAATTCTCATGAAAAAATCTTAAAACGACATTATATATTGAAATAGAAGTATATCATCAAAATATATACCCCTATTTTCTTTCAACACCAATGATTTACTCATCTCATTAGTTGAAACTTCATGTTGGCTAGTGAAATTGTATGCTTTGATTTTAAATTTATAAGAACAACAAAATTTCAAACCGAGGAATTGCAGAACAAAAGAAAATACTAAAAGAAAAGGAAGGAAAAGAAGGATTAAGGTGGGAGGACATTGAGAAAATGAGATATTCATGGAATGTTGCATGTGAAGTTATGAGACTTGTTCCTCCTCTTTCTGGCACTTTTCGTGAGGCCATCGATCACTTCTCTTTTAATGGTTTTTACATTCCCAAAGGTTGGAAGGTAAGGCTACTTCAAACCCTAAGATATATTGATATACATATCATGATCATCTTTATGTTGATCTGTGTGCTAATATAGTTATATTGGAGTGCCACCGCAACACATATGAATCCAGATTACTTTCCTGAACCAGAGAGATTTGAGCCAAACCGGTTTGAAGGAAGTGGTCCAAAGCCTTATACATATGTTCCATTTGGAGGAGGACCAAGGATGTGTCCAGGGAGAGAGTTTGCTCGTCTAGAGATTCTTATATTTATCCACAATCTTGTTAAGAGATTTAAGTGGGAAAAAGTGTTTCCAAAAGACACTAAAATCGTTGTTGATCCTTTACCAATACCAAGTAAAGGTCTCCCTATTCGAATTTTTCCTCAATCTTGAGTTAAAATTTGAAATTTGATTGATGTCTGGTTATTTATTGCTACATTATCCCAATAACTTATTTGATAAGAATTATGATTGTACTGGTATCAATTATTCACTGTAATATTTGACTCAATAATAATAATAATAATTTCGTTCAAATTTTTTCGAATTTTCACAATCTAAATCCTGTTGCCATGATAACATTGAAACTAATAATGTTTGTGATGACATTCAAAACCCAACTGATTTTAATCGCGGTCTGTCTTTGCTGTCAGAGTGTAAGAGGCAGTTCATATGATATATAAGAGCCAAGCAATCCTATGAACTACCACGAAAAAAATTCAGATGCAATTCATAGGATATATGTGTAAAGGATGTGAGAACATTAGGTGCCATAAGAATACATTTTTTCTACAAGAAGAACTCCAAAATCTTCCTAAGGTTTTGAATGGATGTTGCGGATGGAGTGGAGTAAACCAATAACGGAGTAAAACATTTAATTTGTGGGATGGACAACAATCCGCCACAAAATTAAATTTATTTATTTGTAAAAGTGGTCTGTAGTTAATCCACGACGGATTTCTTTTATTTTTCTTTATCCGTACCACTACGGACACAACTTATGGATGGTAAACTAAAAAGGTCTAATCGGCAAACATTTTTGTCCGCTCCATTCGAAGCTAAAAATTATGAATGCTAATTTCAAAGAGAAACAAGCACAGACATAGATAAGATATATTTATAATCAGAAGAGACTTTAAAAGTATAACGGAACTTGAATATGTAATGACTAATTCTAACTAACTTGTTGTTGAGAAAGAAGAACAAGAAGTCCCTGTGGACCAACCAAAATCTCACTAAGGAAACTCACAAGCCCAAACCAAACCACTGGAGTAACATCAACTCCAGCAAGTGGTGGAATCACTTTCCTTGTCTGAACAAGGATTGGTTCTGTCGGAGCGTAAGCTAAAACGTAAGGAAACTTCTCAACTGGAAGTTTCGGGTACCAAGACATAACAATTCTCACGATGAACAGAAACCCAAAAGCTGATAACGCTGGACCTAAGATACCAATTGCGAGCTTTGCAGTTCCTGGATCCAGATCTGCTAGAGTGATGATGCTGTTATGCAATAACTGTGAAATGGGTTCTATGTGGCTTGTTGTTGCTATGTCTGCTTCTATGTTGCTCAATGATGCTGAAACAACGGGAAGAGATGCAGATCGGTTTCGAATACTGGGAAATGACCGTCGTGATTTCGCCTGAAAATTATCAAATTTCGATAGAGATGTTAGAAGAGACAGTTTTGTTGTGTAAGCGTTGGTTAATTCTCACTCACATGGAGAAGCGCCGGCGAGGAAGACATTAAGCCGGAGGCCACTGTTGTCATCGTAATCTCTCCTCTGCTTTGCGAACCAAAATTGTGGATTTTGTGAGGTTTAGAATATTACAATTCTTTGGGTTCCGGATGATAATCTGATAATGTCAATATGCTGACGTGGAATATGAAATAGTAAATACTAAGTTTTGATGATGTCATCATTTTTTTCCTTCTTTTCGTAATGGTCAATTTCTTGGTTGCTCGATTTAAACTCGTACGTAATATAGTGAACATAAATTAACTATTTAATTATAAAATTAACTATTTAATTATAAAATTAACGAAAATTTAGACTTTTAAATGACATTTTGAAAAAATTAAGATTTCGACGCTCACAATTTATAAGTTGAAACTTTTTTAGTAAAAAAGTAATATTGTTTTGATTATACATTTATTGCTAACATAAGTTTTAACCCCATTAACATCATATCTGATATGACACAATCAACATAAGTTATTCATGTAATAAAAAAAATTAATACAAAATTTTGATATTTAAATGACATTTCGTATATTATTAATAAATACACAAAATACAAGTTCATGCTTTTTTTTTTTTGTTTTAAAACATTTTCTCCAGTAATGTTTTGGCTATATTTTGGAATAAGGTTACTGGTCAATTCTACGTCACCATATATTATGACCGTCTCATTAAATTTTAAATTCGGTATGCTGGGTCTCCACAATGATCATGGTATTATATCTACAATGATAGAACGATTAATTCTGTTTTTATTTTATTAAGCCAAATACTTATTCAACCACAGTAATCTAACTTTTTTTGGCAGGCCAAATAATTTTCTTAACCGTTTCTTATATTGCACCACCATATTTCTTAACGTAGAGCCGAATTTACTATTATGTAATTATGCATAGCATATGCAGGGCTGACCTTGAAGGCAAGCAATCCAAGCAAAAGCTTGCAGCCCAATATACATTATATATTTAATTGGTCGTTAATTTTGCAAAATCTCTTGTTATCCTGCGGGTAGAAAGCATTTTTTTTTACGACAAAAAATTCTATTAAAATATCGAAATACAGAAAGTATTACAAAATCGAATAAAAAACATCAAATTATAAATTATTATATAAACAGATATATGTATCATGAACTGAAAAAAAAAAGAAAAAAAAAAATTGAATGTTGCTTTCTTTCGAGATAATCCTTATACACTAGCAATCATTATATGATATTATAATTCTTCTTTGTCTCACTTTGATTCATGAGTATTCCATATTGGTATTTCTTCTTTTGCTTTCCAGATCGCAGCAGAAAAGATCATTGCATATGTTACATGTTTTAAAAATTTGACACGATACCAATTAGTCAGTATTTGCATCCTTGATAAAAATATTGGCTTTTTTCCAAGCGTTTGTCAAAGGCTTCTTTCGGTGACACCACCGAGATATTCCATTTATTTAGATAAAAAATACACTTAAACATTGATGATCTCCTCCAAAGGTATCTCTTACAAAATGCTTCATCTTAACTTTAGAGTTTCCATCTTGATAGTTATCTCCACTTCGAGTTGTTAACCGCTTCATCTCCACCATCAACGCCGGATAGAATGGTGCACCGATCTTACCGGAAATTGTTAACCGATCCGGCCAGAGTTTCACTCCACCATCTCCAATCTCGAAATTTGATATTCCTGGATCCATATATGGGTTTGAGAAATCTGTTTCAAATTTGAGAGAGGGATATTAAAGTTAATCCCACGATTATTGTGCAATTGACCAGTTTCAAACTTGAAACTATGAAAACCGCTTGGAAAATTCCTTAGCAGAATGACGCCGACATTGTTCCAATACCATCGGTGGATTGTGGTTGGAAAATAACTAACTCGATAAGAGAGGAATACGGTGAACCATTGAAAACTCCTCATTGATCTATGAAAACTTGAGAATCATCTTGCTAGATTATTAATTATTGATTTAGAGAAACAAGGAATAGGAAAACGAAATAAGGGACTGACCGACGCCAGAGAAGCCGGCTTCGGCCGGAAACTATAGTGAAACGGAAAAGGTTACTAAAAACGGTGGCTTTAGAAAGCGCTTATGTCCTACTTCAGAACACCAGTTCAACTCTGAGTAGTCATACAATTATTTTTTTCCTTAGAAAATTGGCCTTTTTTTTGTTGGGCTTGTGGCCTTCAAAGGATCAGCGTCGGCCCTGTGCATATGAATTCAGTTTTAAACAAACCAATCGAGATCAAAGCAACCAGACAGAACAAATTAGTCTATACACAAACATGTTTAGTTAAGTTTTTCTTCCCGAAAGGCTTGGTTGGTTTAAAACAGAATTTTACCAATAGTCGAACGTGGTTATAAGTGTATTTAATAATCAATTAAATTTATAAGGGGATTATTATTGATAGATTTGTATGATTTTATTGTTTTAGTCTATTTCTAAATTTCTAATTCAAATATACCTTGCAAATTAATAAATATGTTTATAGAAAAATCCATGCTTCTTTATATAAATGATAGAAAAATAATAATGTGGTCAAATATTTAATTTGGTTGACCAATTCATAACTAAGTAAGATAATGTTCAGTCAAAAGAATCCTCATGACTATAATTCTATTTATAAATATAGAACAACTCTTTAGTTTTGTTCTCATTCAATCAATAATAGTTGTAATATTTTGATTTAACAAAAAAAAAAAGAGAAAGAGAAAGATATTAAGAACGAAGTTGGTCTTTTTGGTTATATTTGCGACTTTCGTGCTATGTGTGGGTATGTGTTTTTTTAATTTCTATTACCAAATTGTTAATTTCCTTTTTTTTTTAGTTTTTTTCTATTGAAAATTAATAATCATATTTTTGTTGTTAAAGTAGGATCCAACATAATAGATGGAAAAGAAAATATCGCACTGTAGATATATAGTATGAAGTCTATATGTTGCAAAGAGCATCCTGAGCTTGGAAGATGTCTTCCTGGGATCAATGATGATGTTTATAAACAAGGAAAATGCTGGGAATATTGCATTAAAGGCTGCAAACGAGGAGATTTCTGCAAACTTTTTGGAAAAAAAACATATATGTCATTGCTATTGTTAGATATCATATACCCAAATTATAGTGGACTAATGTATAAGACATGAAAAAAAAATTATAAGACTATTTCATTGTTCTAAAATAAATAACAGATTGCCAAATTTTCCAATTTTTACTCTTTTCTTGATATTAAATTTTGACAAGTCTATAACAAGACTAGCTCACATATTTATCATCTACATTAAAAATCACAATGGATAACACTAATCTTATATATATATATATATATATATATATATATATATATATATATATTTTTTTTTTCTTTTTTTTTGTTTTGTCAAAAAAAATATTCATTTGTGTAGGATCCATTGTTCCAATTATTTTCTACGTATGCGCAATGCTTCAAGCGATTTGATACACTGTAACCTGATAATTAATTCAATACATAACAAGTTAACTTTTTTTTTACGGCAAATAATGATTATATTAACTTGAACAAATAATATCTTCATACAAACGATCAGTTAACCAAATAGGGAGAAATATACAATTAGAGTAAAAAAAATTATTCGGCGGACCATCACGTAAAAGTAAATGTGCAGCTTCATTATTATTCCTCCTGACATGCACTATGCGTATATCTTCAAACTTCTGGATCCATGATTTGATATCCTTGCAAACGTTGAGGACCGAAAGCTCCACTTGGTCTTTTGTTAAGATATGTACAAAGACTTGGCAATCTCCTTCAAAAATAAGTTTCCTTAATCCTTTACACCATACCATTTGTAAAGATGTTAAGAGTGCTTTACATTTTCAGCTTCTAAAGGTGATATTGTGTGATAAAGATTTGAAGCTCCCCATAGTTTAGGAGTTCCATTACTATCTCTAACAATCCAACCACTATAAGCCTGATTAGTAACTTGATTGAATGATGCATCATAGTTATATTTTAACCACCCTTTTCCAGGCCGGCTCCAAAATATTTGTGGTGGTATTGTAGGATTTGAATTTGGGAACTTATTATTTGTAAACCATTCATGCACATCTGATTTTGCAATACCAATATCATTTTTTTGGAATAATTGGTTTCTTGTTAAACAAGTAGTCATTTCTTGATTTTCAAATTTTCCACAGAATCCAAAATGGTAATACCTTTTGTGCCGTTGTTAGATGTTTATCATTTTGAATATTTAAGAAAAATTGTATATTTTCCTCTAGAGTATTTGAAGGCATAAATTGCGATAGGAAAGGTAAATTTGTCATTCTCCATGTTTGGAGAGAAATAGGGCAAGTAAATAAAAGATGATTAATTATTTCATCATCAGTAAAACATCGTTGGCATTTGTGATCCAACCTAATCCCTCTGGTATTTAAACATGTTGCCGTACCTATCGCTTTGTAAAGTACCCTCCAAATAAAATGTTTGATCTTAGGCATAATTGGTAATTTCTACACTTGGTTTTTTAGGTATATACTTCCATGAGGAGGTGGAACTGCATAAAACTGATCATGATATAAAGATCTTGCCAAATTGTAACCTGTTTTAACCGAGTAGTGACAATGAGGCGTATAGTTCCACACCACTTTATCTCTTTCCACCGTTTGCGCCAAATGAATCCGTTGTACAAGTAGTTTGTCTTCCTCTGTTAACACAAAGTCTAGGATTTCAGAGTCCCATGATCTAGAGTTCCATGATGTCGAATAAGGTCTGAAACTAGTATCTCATTGTCATCAACTATCGCTTCTGCAGGTCTTGGTGGTTCTGTTGATATCAAAGCATCTTTATAAACTCTTGTATTCTTCCCATCACCAATAATCATTGTACAACCTTTTTTTAGTAACTGGAGTCCAACTAAAATTGAAGACCAACCAAGTAATTGATAAGAATGTGATTTTGCTTCAAAAAGATGATCATCTTTGTAATAACGTGCTTTGTATATTTTTGCAAAAAGACTATCCGGAAAATTAAGGAGTCTCCATGCTTGTTTTGCCAAAAGAGCATCGTTGAATTGTTCTAAATTTCTGAAGCCTAATCCACTTTCTTGCTTTGACATTTGTAGTTTTTTCATGCAACCTAAGGTATCCCACATTTATGTTCTCCTTTCTCCCACCAAAATTGGAGCATTATACTATCGAGTTCTGAGATAACCTGAGATGGTAATTTGAAGCATGACATAGAATACACAGGCATAGCCAAAGGTACAGATTTTAATAAAATTTCTTTACCCGCTGGAGATAAAAATTTGGCACTCCAAGATGCAGTTCGTTGTTGTACTTTGCCTATTATGTATCTGAACATATCATTTTTCTTATGACCAAACTGTTCTGGGAGGCCTAAGTATTTTCCACCACCTCCATTATTATTTATTCCCAACACTCTTTAAGTTTTTCTTGTGTTTGACCATATACTTTCAATCCAAAAGTAATCATTGATTTTTCTTGGTTTATCATTTGGCCCGAGCACATTTCATAAACACAAAAATTTTCTTTAATTGCTTGACAATTAGTAACATTTGCTTGGCAAAAGAACATTGAATCATCAGCGAATAATAAGTGAGTGATACGAGGAACTCCATTTCCAATCTTAATCCCTTTGATTTTTCCTTGGCGTGCTTTTACATCTAATAAATGACTCATAATGTCAGCAAAAAGGATGAATAAATATGGGGATAAAGGATCTCCTTGTCGTAAACCTCGTTGGGGAATTATACGACCTTAGGGGTTTCCATTAATGAGGACCGAGTAGCTTACTGTTTTAACTGTAGCAATTATCCAGCCTATCCAAACTTCTGAGAAACCAAAAGCTTTCATTGTTTTCTCAAGAAAATTTCCTTCTATTCTATCGTAGGCTTTACTCATATCAGTTTTGATAGCCATATATTTTGTGACACTCTTTTACGTGATTTCAAAGAATGCATCAATTCATGAGCTACCATAATATTATCTGAAATCATACGGCTTGGAATAAAAGCAGCTTGAGATTCGGACACAATTTTATTGAGGAATATTTTGATATAATTTTATATAAAACATTGCATAATCCAATAGGTCGATAATCTGATAAAGTGTTTGGAATATCAACCTTCAGAATCATACATATATTTGTGTGATTTAGTCCGAGTTTCATATTAGATGTATGAAAGAAATTCTCTACTTCTTCTGTGACATTGTCACCAACCACATCCCAACATCCCTGATAAAACCGAGCCGTAAGACCGTCAGGTCCAGGTGCTTTATCCGCTCCTATTTGACGTAGGGCCTCATACATTTCTGAGTTTGTAAAGTCTTTGGTAAGAGTTTTATTAATCTCTGGAGTTACTGTATGAATGAAATCTTGGAAGATATAATCGATAGCTGAATGATTAGTACTTTGATATATGTTTTTAAAGAAAAACTCAACATGGTTGCCAATGTATTTATCTCCTCGATAAATCTTTCCTTGAGCATCTTTGATGGTATGAATTCTATTTTTTGAGTACCTTGTTTTGGTACAAGCATGGAAGATTTTTGTATTTCGGTCTCCTTCCTTCATCCAAGTATTACGGCTCTTAGTTTTCCAATAAGTTTCTTCATCACGGTATGCTGAAGCTAGTTCATTTCGTAAACCTGAACTTTGATTTCTTGAGGAGCCTGAAGATGCCATAGCTTTATCTAACTCATTCTTCAAGTCTTCAATTCGTTTAGATGCGTTCAAATTGTTATGGTGTCGACAAGAAGCCATTGCTTTTCGACATTCTCTGATTTGATCAAGTATACTGTAATTCCTTTTTAAGTTTCTAGATTTCCATCCAGAAGTAACATATTGTTTAAAGTCCGGAATTTTTAGCATTCTTTTATCAAAACGAAAAGAGCATTTTCGATTGCCTTCAGCAAAAGCCACAATTGTTAAAGTTGGGAGATGAACTGAACCATAAACGAAGGAACTTGGTTTCTGAAGCGGGAAAGGTTGCCAACCATTCTTCGTTTATCATAACTCTATCAAGACAACACTTGACAGCGTGAATACCACGGTCGCCAACCCAAGTTTATCATAACATAACAAGTTAACTTTGTATACTTATTTTCATAATAATTTTTTCACATGATGCCATAAGTACAACACATAAATTACCAAAAACCATTGATTATCTTTGGGTCTAAAGTGACTAAAGGTAATGAAGACAAGACTCAAAAGCTTATTGCACTATTGCAGATAGGTAAAAAAAGGTGGCGATGGAGTATATATTTTGGTAATCCTGAGTGTTTGAATAGCTCGGAAATTGAGATTCTGAACTTCATCCTTGAAAAGTTTCAATCTAGACTTCATGGTTGGTTTTCAAAATCATTATCCCAAGGCGTTAGGGAAACTCTTTAAACTCATTGTGATGTCCATGCCCTTCAATGCTAAATCTTGCTTCATACGTCTTTAAGACACTTGCAAAAAGATCACTAGTACTATAAAAGAATTATGGTGTAGTAGTGGTAATAACCAGAGAAAAATCTCTTGCACTACAAGAAAGCATAGGTGATTCCGACAGGGGTAATTGTCAGAATATAGTCGGAATTCATTGATTTCCGACAAAATTCCGTCAAAAGCAGATTAGTCGGAAAACGGCTGACGGAAAAAAAATTTGTCGGAAAAATGCCGGAAAAGTAGTTGTCGGAATTTAGTGGAAATTATTTAGTCGAAAATTTGTAGGAAAATTAGATCGTATTCTGACTATATTCCGGTTATCGGAGATACAATTATAGCTGGAAAATTGACGGAATTTTTGAAGTTATTTTGTAAAATAAAGATTCGGAAATTGTCGGAATTTAATTGGAAAAAAGAGTTTTCCGAATTTTGTCGGTATCTGTTGTCAGAAAAAAAACAGAAAAAGGAACGCATAATCGGGAATTAGTCGGAAAAAACGTAGTAGCCGGAATTGTGTTGGAAAACAAAACTACTTAGTCAGAATTTTGACGAAAAAAATAATCCAAATTGTCGGAGTTTAGTCGGTATTAGTATGAAAAAAATAATTAAATAAACAAAAAAATTACCTCATGATAAATATTATTTTTGTTGGCTTGTGTTAGGAAGACTTCTCCAGGATTCTCAGATTCTTCTGCCATTTGAGTCTCTAACTCTTTCTCCCATTCTTTACAATGATTATAAATAGCTTCAGCTTTTTTGTCGACCCAAGTTCCATCCTTTTTAGTATGAGTATGTTGCATAAAAGTGACCATATCCGGCATTACTCCGGTTATTGGGTCAATCTTATTGGAAAAAAATAGTAATTTAATAATAAAATTTGAATATTCAAAGGATTTTAAACAAAAATTAACTCAAATAAAGTTACCAAATCTCGCCGTTTTTTATGAAAGGTGTAGCCCCAGCAGTGTGTTTGGCTTTGCCGTATCCATCTCGGTTACTATTGGAATTTGCAGAGTAGATATCATGACGTTTCATATTCTCTTCCGTCTGCCAAAATTCAATAAGAACCTTCCAACCATCCTCCATAACCCATTTTTTTGGGTTTTTTTCCCTTCCAGCCATTTTCTTTTAAATAAAAAATACCATCATTGTAACGTTTTGCTGCCACAACTTCAACATGTTCCCTCACTAATTGGGTTATTTCATAATCCCAATTGAATTTTTGCTACAATTTCAAAAAAATTGTTGGACTAATTATTTGAATAAAAAATATAATATAATTGTTTTTACATATATTTATAAATATTTTAATAAAAATTATGGTATTTAAAATATATTAATATTTGATTACCGCAAAAGCTTTGAACCATCTTTTTTTTTTTGATCGCTTAATTGCCCCAGTTCGGACTTCCATCAAAATTCATTTTTGCGATTCTCCATATTGTATGGGTAACGTCATTCGACTATCCGAACCTTGCAAAAAATGAATATATAAATTATTCAATTAATAGAAATATAAATATGTAAATATTTAAAATATAATATATAATTACCAAGTCTCTTTTCTTTGTGGATCAGCATCAGGTTCCGGAACAAGTTTTTTTAAAACTTGCCGACCTGGACCTTAAAAAACTTGCTCTAGTGTGACTGGTGGAAACTGTGGTTTTGGTTGTGGTTGTGGTTCTGTTTCAGGAACATGAGGAAAAAGCGAATAATCAATTTCGAACTCATCCATAAGATCTGGAGGAGGTTAAGTATGGGAAGCAGAAGCTCCGGCCATAATGTACCTGAAATTAAAAACAACTTATTAATAAGTATTCAAATATAATAACAAAAATGAAAATGTTAAATGGATAAATAAAAATTCTTAACTAATTTGATAGAATGAAGAATTATGGTAATGTGATAGTGATGTGAGAATGTGAGAATGAGGATTGAGAGTTGCCAAATATATAGGATTCGAAATTCCATCAAATTTCCGACAATTCCATTGGTTACTCGGGAATTTGATGGAATCCATATAGCTTGCATGGCTCCGCATGTTCTTGGAATCGAAGACGCATCGCATGGGTCTGGATTTGTCAGAAATTTGATGGAAACAATGATATAATTCCGACAAAATTCCAACAAAATTTGTCGAAATTTTGTCGGAATTATTTTTAAAGATTCCAGAAAATTTCCGACAAATGCAGAGCCTTACTCGGAATATTGTGGGAATATTTTTCCAGTTTTCCGGCAAAATTCCAACTAATATTGTCGGATTTTTGTCGGAATTAGTTTATTTCTACAAAATTCTGACTATTAACTTGAAGTTCAACAAAAATAATAAACTTAACATCATCAAAATTAAAATTAAAATTTTCTATTAAGAGAATAAACAAAACTCAGTGTTCCTTAAAAATTTCTTCATAATAAATAAAATTATCATCTTTAATTGATAATTTTAATTATTTTGAGAAAATCTATAAGAAACACAATCTTCTTATCCCAAATATTAGTTTTGCTCTTACACTTAACATAAAATTATAATTCCAAAAATGATATTGTAAAGTTTATTAATTTTGTTGATTAAACCATATAAATATTAAATAACTAAAAAAAATTATTCAGAATCACTAGAATATTCGGAATCTCCAGATTCTGAGGTTTCTGCAAACTCGTCACTCCCTTTTTCATCGTCTGCAACTTTCTAAATTTTCGACTTGGATATTCTCAGCATTTATTAATGACACTTGTGAAGATGATGCTTGTGCTTGATTAGGCATAGAAGCTAAAGGTTGTTGTAGTGGTTCTTCATAAGATGTACCTTCAACACGGCTTCGAGGATTTATTTGTGTTACTAAAATCCAGGGATCGTTGACATTGGCTATACGGGGAAACGGGAGATAACACACTTGGTCAGCTTGTGATGCGATGACGAATGGATCATACTTACCTAACCACCTGGATGAGTTGATGATTGTAACTCCAAACCTCGTCACTTTAATCCCTTGACCATATGTAGGGTCATACCAATCGCATTTGAGAATTTTACACTTAAGATTGATAAGACCTGGATACTCAACTTCAAGTAAGTCAATAATTTCACCATAGTAGTCCAACCCAGGCGTCTTCACCACCACACCGTAGTTTGCTATTTTCCTAATTCTCGTTGTTGCTTTCCTACATAAGACATATCCTCGTGTACAATACATTGGTGCTGCAACAACTTGCAGAAATGGACCGCCTACTAACTCCTCAAACCAAGTAGGAAAATTTTGGCCTCTGGTTGCACCAGATTGTACCTGCCGTAATCACATATAGTTAAGGTACAAAACTTTAAATATACCATGTGCAAAAATAATATAATAGCATGTATAAAATAACACTTACATAGTACTTTAACCATTTCGCAAAAAGTTCTTCTTTCATCTCTTCGACTGCTTTGTCACTAATATCTGGCTGTGCTCCCCAAGCTTGATTGGTGAATATACTATACATACAATTATTTTAAAAAAAGGATAAGCATTTACAAATTAGTGATATTTAGAAAAAGAGGTAAGCGTTTAGAAAAAAATATTAAAGTAAGTACCTTTCATATGGCAAAATATCTTCGCAATTACGGAGAATATGTGTATGAATACGATTAATTTCTTGTTTGGTTAACCAAATTCCTTTACGCTTTCCACTAAAACGCCCAATCTCTTGAAATATTCCAGGGACATATGAATGATAAAATGGCCTTTGACCACCGTCATCATATTACCCGGTCTTCTTGCTTTGGTTTGGATATTCGGAGCAAAGTAATATTGGGCGAAATTACTAGTTTGCTGAGGTTCTTCACTTTTTTTTTGAGATGAAACATGTACTTTTCAAATGAAAAAAATATATATAAGTAAATACTTTTAATATTACAAAAAATTATATAGTACCTTTCAAACGGATACATCCATCTGTATTGGACAGGGCCACCAAGTCTAGCTTCACGAGGCAAATGTATAGGTAGATGCTCACATCAAAAAAAGACGGTGGAAATTTTTTCTCGAGATTGCACAGGATAAGAGGAATATTCTCTTCAAGAGTTTGCAAACCACCCTCTGTAAACGATTTGGAGCATAAATCTCTAAAAAAAGATCCAACATCTGCACAATACATGTATGATTATTTAATTATACAATTGCCAATAATATAATCACAAATATTAAGAGATATATATATATGTACCTACTATTGCAATGTGTACTTCTCTTGGGAGGAGCTCTGTAAATGCGAATGGAAACAATCTTTCCATAATAACGTGACAATCATGACTCTTTAAACCAGAAAGTCGGCCAGATGCATCATCAACACAATTACCCAAATTAGAAACATATCCATCGGGAAACTTAACAGAAGATTGGAGCCAGTCAGAAAAGGCAGACTTTTGAGCTGGATGGAGTATAAACTCAGGAACTGGACCTCTCCCTAACTCGTCGACATGTTGGTGGGGCCGGTGACAAATATATACTAAATCCAACCTAGACTTGAGATTATCTTTTGTTTTTCCTTGCACATTCAATCCCGTGTTGATGATGTTCTCGAAAAAGTTTTTCTCGATATGCATCACATCAAGGTTATGTATGAGATGTTGATATTTCCAATATGGTAGTTCCTAAAAGATACTCTTCTTATGCCAGTTATGCTGCTCCCCATAATCATCTATTCAATCATGTCCATTACCACCATATTGTGCGGTATCGACAACATAGAAGTCTGAAAATAACTGCAGCAGATAATCACCATGATACACTGGAGGTGGGCCATCACGAACAACTTTTTTTTTTCTAAATGATCATTTGTTTCGCCGGTATGCATGATTATTCCCCAAAAATCTTCTATGGCAGTCAAACCAACTTGATTTCCTCCCATGGGTTAACCAAAAAGCTTAAGTATTATCTTGACAATGAGGACATGCTAACCTTCCATGTGTAGTCCATCCTGATAACATGCTATAGGCCGGAAAATCGCTGATAGTCCACATCAATAGTGCTAACATCGTGAAATTGTTCTTCAATGACACATCAAACACTCGAACGCCTTCATGCCATAACATTTGTAACTCTGAAATTAGTGGCTTTAGAAACAAATCAAGAGCTCTTCAAGGATGATTTGGACCTAGAACAAGTATTGCGAGAAACAAGAATTCTCTTTTCATGCAGAGAGTTGGAGGTAGATTATATGGAGTTACAATCACTGGCCATAGTGAATACTTACGCCCTCCCTTCCCAAATGGATTAAAACCATATGTGCATAGACCAAGGTACACATTTCACATTTCTCTAGCAAAATCAGGGTACTTATACAGGAAATGTTTCCAAGCTTCAGCATCGGATGGGTGTGAAATATCACCAGTGAATTGATGTTCTCCATGCCATCTCATACCCGCAGCAGTTCGGTCAGACTGATACAAACGTTTCAGTCTATCTGTGATTGGTAAGTACCACATTCGCTGATAAGGAATTTGAGTCTGCCCGGTCAAAACTTGGAATCTCTCTTTCCCACAAAATCTGCAATATTCCAAATTTGCATCTTCTCTCCAAAATATCATGTAGTTGTCTCGACAAACATCAATCATCTGATATGGTAACCTCAGTCCAGCAACTAACTTCTGAATTGCATAATACGAACGTGGTGCAAGATTCTCTTCAGGTAGATAGTCGCAGAAAAAATCCGCAATTGCATCCACAGAATCCTCACTTAGATTAAAATATGTTTTGATTTCCCATCATTCTAGTAGCTACTGATAAAGGAGAATGACCAACTTTGCAACCCTCATATATTGGATGGTTGGCAGCATCTAACATCTCAAAAAACCTTCTCGAATCAGAGTTTGGTTCTTCTACAACATTACTGGATTCTACATTATCTGGAAACGCTTCTCTAACCATTATGTCTACATTATTCTCCTCAATAACCGGTCTTCGACTGCTTTCACCCACATATCTACCATTATTGGTTTCCTCGACTCTACTTTCTCTAAAAATATTCCCCGATCTATCTATATAATCTTCTCCATGCGAATACCATATATAATATGCAGAAGTAAAACCCCTATTATAAAGATGCCTACATACTATTTCTATTTTTATACTTTTTTCATTTTTACATTTTAGGCAAGGACAAGTTCCAATACCTTGTTCTCGCCCAAGTGGTTGATTCGTTATGACCTCCATGAATTGACGAAGTCCGGCCTTAAATTCTTCCGTAATCTCTCCAGTATCTTCATCTACACGCTTATACATCTATTCCCTAGCAGTATAAATTGGGTGAGATGCCATTATAGTATTTGAGAGATTTTTTCTGTTTTTCGTTCGTGGTTTTGCAAATGAATCAAGTTTTGTATGTATAGAAAAATATTAGGCAGTTATTTACTTACCGTTACAAAATTTCTGATTAATTTTCGTCAAATTATAGGGCTTTCTCGGAATTTTGTCGGAATTATTTTCAAAATTTCTGACAAAATTCTGACTATTAGTTGTCGGAATTTTGACGGAATTTATCTTTAAAATTCCACCAAAATTCCAACAAATACTAGTCGGAATTTTGCTGCAAAATTCAATAAAAGTTCCGACAAAATTCCGATAACATATAGTGGGAATTTTGTTGGAAATTTTCCTGGATTTTTGTCCGATTTTTGTTGCAAAATCTTTTACAAGTTTCCGACAAAATTCTGATTATAGTTACTCAGAATTTTGCCAGAAATTTAAATTATTTTTCCGATTTCATCTCCGATTATATACCCACTAAATTCCGTTGCTTTCCTGACTATATATTTCCGTCTAATTTCCGACAGTCCAAATTTCTGACAAAATTCCGTCAAACTCCATTTTTGTCAGAATTTAGTCGGAAATTTCTTGGATTTTTTCCGACTACATATTTTGTTGGAATGATTTGTCGGAAACAGCTATGTTTTCTTGTAGTGTTGGGTATATCTGAATTAGATGTGTCGGCATAAAGAAGATAATTGGTCTTTTAATTTTAATTTATAATATGATGAAATCAATACAATAATAAAAATTATTTTAAAAATTTTACTAGAAAAGTTTATTATCTTAGTTTATAATTAAAAAAAGGTACATCATGTCCTTTTATGGGTAAAAATTGTTGGAATTCGTTTTATGACAAAGTAGCTTTCGCTATCTTCCGGGAGTTTTTTGGTGAAGACGTTTACCGGAATGACCATTCTTGGGCACGATAGAATCATCGCTGCAAACACTACATGGTAGTGTATTGGAATGTCAAAAACAAAGTTTGTTTGAATGCAAAATGAGCTCCGAAGTAGTTAGTTTGACTATGGGTCAAATGTTGCACTTTGGATTTTAGAGGAGAAACTCAAACCGCACGAGTGCTCCGAGCCAAGCCAAGACGTGACGTGTCTAGTCAGACCAGGTTTGGGACTTGAGTTTTGGAATTTGAATAATGGGCATATAACCCAAATAATTATTCATTTTTCCTAAATTTGATTCAGTTATATTGTTGATTAATTCAACAAATATCTTTTTCAATTGAATGATTTGTGTAACAACACAATCAAAGCTCATAAAGTGACAACGTTAACAAGAGAGTCAAATGTCATTAAAGTCACATTATTCTTCCTCTATATTGGCATTGGAAAGCTTGGCTATTTAGCTATTGTTTTTTGTCTTCTCCAACATATGATTATTACATCAGTTTAATCTCATTCATTCACATACACAACACAAATCCTCTTCATGTCTCTTCTCTAGTTTCGAGTCTGAGAGTGCTCACAGAAAATAGCGTTCGTTAGGCTTTTGATTTTGAGTGCTGCAAATCAAAAGATGATGCGGTTGTATCCTGGGATTCTTGTTGTGTAAAACCATCACACTATGGACAATTAAAGAATTAAGGAAAGAGATCTTCATCTCGACTCCGTATAAAACCATTATTCCTTCATCAAGTATTCATATTATTTGTTGTATCTCAATTATGTTTTATATCTTAATCTATTGAAATTATTCAGTTTGTCATATCGTAGAAATCAAGGTTCTACAATCTTAATTTAAAGTTTTCGTTATACTAACGAAAAAACTGATTAATTGTCAAAGTTTTGATAAGAACAGGTGGATGGAGAGTTGATGAAAAAAAATCCAGACTTATTTGTGATTATTTATCATCTCTCTGTCTATTTTTTTTTTATTAATATGCAAGGTTTGCATATGTTTTGATTTGCTAATCAAATAATTTCAGTTTCTCTCCGTCTCTTACATGTGTTCGGAGAAAAGAAAAGGTCATTTTAATCCTTCTTTTTAACAGAGCAAGTCTCGATCTGGTATTTTGACACAAGTTTCATTAATGGCATATTTGTGGTCTCAGCTATTGTTAATGATTCAAGGTTGAGTAACTAGGGTGATTTCAGGGTGATTAGGGTTTTCACTTCGTCCACCGCACGCCACCATCTTCTAGGCGGATCTCCGCCATTTCTGAAGGCCATGGCTTCTCCAAAGGGAGTCTCTTCTCCTCCGGAGCAAGATTCTGTCATGAGCAGCCAGTCTTTAGACACTCAGAAAAAGGAATCTCCAACTGCGAAGAAGTCTTGGGCCCAAGTGGCCGGTCAGCCAAGCCTCTCCCAATTTAGCTATGAAGTTTCAACTGTTAATGGTAAAGAAGTAGTTTCAGTGCCGGATGAAGTTCTGGATGACGCGCCACCTCTCTGGGAAGATTTCCTGGTTGGCAGATTTGCATCAACGGCTCCCCATATCGCCAAAGTTCATGTTATAGTGAATAAGATCTGGAATCTGGGTGACAAATCAATCAAGATTGATGCTTTTGAAGTAAATGACACCACAATCAAATTCAGAATACGACATCCTGATGCAAGGCAACGTGTTCTTCGCAGAGGTATGTGGAATATATGTGAAATTCCAATGATCGTATCCAAGTGGACTCCTATTGCGGAGGATGCTCAGCCGGAAATAAAGTCTATGCCTATGTGGGTTAAACTGAAAAATGTTCCGCCATCTATGTTTTCATGGAAGGGACTCAGTTTCTTTGCCAGCCCTGTGAGAGTTCCAATTAGGCTGCACCAAGAAACAGAGTTAGTAACCAGTTTTGATGAAGCTAAGATTTTTGTGGATGTTGATCTTAAAAAGAGCCTACCAAAGCATTATATTTTCAGAGTCCAGGGTGAGGAAGTGGAAGTTTCTTTTGAATATCCATGGCTCCCCTTACGGTGTGAGATTTGCAGAAAGTGGGAACATTCTGAAGAGGGCTGCTTAATAATGCTAAATAAGCCTAAACCTGTTGTGTCTGAAAGTGGAGAAGTAAGTCAAACAGCTATGCCTTTGCAGGAAAATGATTGCACCGTAAAAGAAACATTGGGTTCAGTTCAGCCCGCTGAAATGATGGAGAAAGAAGAAGGAGAGATCTTACAGACCACCTCTGAGAATGAGTGGACAACAGTCTCACCATCAAATGGTAAGAAGTCAGGAAGTAAAGGTTTAGTTTATGGTGAGGTCAGGATTGCAACACCATCTCGATTTGAAGTTTTGAGGAATCATGAAGAAGAGAACTCAGTTGATAATATTCAGTTGACTTCTGTAACAGAGGAATTCTCTACGATGCAAAGTGGCTTTGTTTCAGAGGCTTCTCCAGAGAAAGTGACAGAGACTGAGTTGGGGAATATTTCAATGGCGAAATCAGTTGGTGGTAATGGAAAAAATACAGTTCTGGAAAGGACACAATCAAATAAGCTTGGTAAGCAAGACACTGGAGGTAGAGTTTACTTGCCAAGAAACTCAAACAATTCACACAAATTTATTTCAGACACAACTCAAAGAGCGAGGGAGGCAAACCCAAGCGGCGTTGGGAAAAGGAACCAACAAAATAAACAATAATGTTGATGTTCTTTTGGAATCTTTGAGGCTTTAATAAATTAAAGAAGCATTCTGTTGTAAGAGATTGTATCAGATCAAAATCTATGTTGTTTGGTGGTTTGATGGAAATGAGAGTCAAGGAGAGTAGAGCTACACATGTTGCAGCTTCGACTTTCTTGGATTGGTCTATGGAGTCAAATTACGAATTTAATCCTCTTGGAAGGATATGGGTTGTCTGGAGTAATAAAGTGAAGCTAACATGGTACTCAAAACTGGGCAGATGATCTCTTGTTTAGTTCAGGTAGCGGATCAAACAGAAAATTTCCTTTGCTCTTTTATTTATGCATCAAATATAGCGGAAGAGAGAAAAGACTTATGGAGAGATCTTAAACAGCTTCAGGATTCTTCACAATTTTGCGGGAAACCATCGATTTGTCTTGGAGATTTCAATGAAATTCTTGATACTGAAGAGCATTCTCGCTTTGTCTCGTCACCAACACTTCATAGTATGTGTGACTTCCAAGATACTGTGCGACATTGTTCCTTTATGGACATGGCTTATCATGGTCCCCTTTTTACATGGTTTGTAAAAAGTTGGATCGGGTGCTTATCAATAACGATTGGTTGCATTCTAATCAAAATTCTTACTGCATCTTTGAAGCTGGAGGGTGTTCGGACCATTTACGTGGTAACATATATTTACACGGTGCCCCGTACAAACCAAAATGTCCTTTCAAGTTCACTAATGTCATTGCTAAAATGGAGGAGTTTCTGCCCACTGTTGAGGAGTATTGGATGAACTCAATGGCTTTGTTCCCTTCCACTTCTGCACTGTTTTGATTAACAAAGAAACTGAAGCTACTTAAACCTTTACTAAAAAATCTGATCAGACAGAAGCTTCATCAATTGTCCCGGAAAGTAGAAGAAGCATATGCGGATCTTTGTGAGTATCAAAACATAACTTTTTCTCAACCTGACCCTTTGGCTGTTACAGCGGAAGCTTTAGCTTATGATAGATGGGAAAAGGTTTCTGGACTTGAGGAGAATTTTCTCCGCCAAAAATCTAAGCTTCATTGGCTGAATGTGGGAGACAAAAACAATATATTTTTTCATAATGCGGTGAAGGAAAGAATAGCTCAGAATGCAATTAGGGAAATTGTAAGTTCGAATGGAGAGAGACTAACTAGTAGAGATGACATCAAATCGGAGGCTGTACGGGTTTTTTTCAGAGCTCTTTACTCATAAACCATCAGACTATACAGGAGCAACAGAAGTAGAGTTGGGGAGTTTATTAAATTTCAGATGTTCCGAGAATGAGAAGACAAATTTAATTTCGGTGGTGACAGATGAGGAAATAAAGAAAGTTTTGTTCACAATGCCTTCAAATAAATCCCCAGGACCGGATGGATACACAGTGGAGTTCTTTAAAGAGACATGGTCTATCGTCGGGAAAGATTTCATGGTGGCAGTCAAGTCTTTTTTCACTTAAGGTTTTCTCCCCAAGGGACTCAACACTACAATCTTGGCACTCATTCCCAAAAAGACAGAAGCAACAGTGATGAAAGATTATTGTCCTATATCCTGTTGCAATGTGATATACAAAGTCATTTCGAAAATTCTTGCAAATCGCCTCAAAAAGATTATCGATGGGTTTATAGCGCAGAATCAATCTGCTTTTATAAAAGATTGCTAGCTTATGGAAAACCTTCTTCTCCCATCAGAGTTAGTCAAGGATTATCATAAAGAAGAGATATCACCTCGATGTGCCATGAAAATTGACATATCTAAAGCTTTTGATTCAGTTCAATGGGAGTTTATGGAGAAGATTCTCACAGCTCTGCAACTCCCGGTAATTTTTATTCGCTGGCTTAGCTTGTGTGTCACAACTCCATCCTTCTCGGTTCAAGTAAATGGGGAACTTGCAGGATTCTGTAGAAGTGAAAGAGTTTTGAGGCAAGGGTGCTCACTATCCCCTTATCTATTCGTCATTTGTATGAATTTCCTATCGATGATGTTGAATAAAGCAGCGGGTGATAGAAAGTTTGGCTACCATCCGGGGTGTAAAGGATTGGACATAACACACTCGTGTTTTGCAGACGACATTATGGTATTCTCAGATGGTAAAACTCGATCCATTGATGGTATTCTTGAAGTTTTTAATGAGTTTGGTCGCTACTCAGGATTAAAGATTAGTTTGGAGAAAACTACCTTATTTGCAGCAGGGATCTCCTCAACTAGAAGATCTCTGCTAGCTTCACGGTTTCCTTTTGATATGGGAACTCTTCCAGTAAGATATTTGGGCTTACCATTGATGACAAAAAGAATGTCCAAATCAGATTACCAGCCTTTAATAGACAAAATTCGGAGTCGCATTTGGACTTGGAAAAATTGCTCTCTCTCCTTTGCTGGTAGGCTTCAATTACTCACTTCGGTAATTGCAAGCTTAACAAACTTTTGGATTGCAGCCTTTCGCCTACCTAGTGCATACATCAAAGAAATTGAGAGAATAAGTTCTGCTTTTCTATGGTCAGGACCAGATTTAAATCCAAGAAAGGCAAAGATTGCTTGGCGAGAAGTTTGTAGACCAAAAACAGAGGGAGGTCTAGGTATAAAGTCTATTGAGGAGACAAATAAAGTTAGTTATTATAAACTAATATAGCGGTTACTCTCAGCAATATCTTCGTTGTGGGTTAATTGGGTGAAAAAGAATTTGATAAGAGCTGGTTCATTCTGGTCTGTAAAGATGACTTCAAGTGCAGGATCTTGGATGTGGCGAAAGTTAATTAAGTATAGAGATCAAGCTAAGAAGTTCCATAAGATTGATGTGCGATGTGGAGTGGATACATCTTTCTGGTTTGATGATTGGTCTCCTCTTGAACGACTTCATGATTTGTTGGCCAATAGAGGATGCATCGATATGGGAATCCAGTTACATGCTTCTTTGGCAGATGTTATTGCTTCTCACCAGACAAGGAGACGTCGGGTTTTTTACTAAACAGAATTGAGGAGGAGATAGTAAAACTACGAGACTGTGGCTATGTTGAATCTGATGTTGCTCTATGGCGCAGCAAGGAAAATAAATTTTAAAAAACTTTCTCATCACGGGACACTTGGAATCAAATTCGGGAGCTGGTGCCACCTAAATAATGGTACAAAGGTGTGTGGTTCTCTCACGCAACACCTAAGTACTCTTTCATCTTATGGCTTGCAACACACAATAGATTGTCAACGGGAGATAGGATGCTGGCTTGGAACAGAGAAGTGTATCTTCATCCATGTTTGCAATGTTGGGATTGAAGAAAATTCTGGACTTGCTTTCGACGGCAGTATGGGCAGACATAAATTTAGGTGACTTGCTTTCGACGGCGGTATGAGGTGAGAGACTTTGTGAATTTAGGGTTACTTGAGCATTTGCTATGGCCTCTTCTTTGGTATCCGTATCCTTTCTCTTCCGCTTCTTATTAAATAGGCTTGTCAAAAATAAGCATGAATAAGGTAGCAATTCCCAGTCATCGTTAGGATCGGAGTAAACAACACCATAACCTAACCTATAGAACTGTTGAAGCACCACCATTGTTAATATTGGCACCTCTTTTGCGAGCAGAATCATATATGCTGGTGAAGCATTTTCTATTGCCCAAAGGTAAGAGTCCACTAACATCGGACAAAACCTCGAATATGTATCCCCTGGAAGGTAGTGTATCCATGAGAAAAAAATATATAACAATAGTAATAAAAGGGGATAAAAAGTTAAAAACCTTCGGGTATGGAATTGACTGTGATTCCGGCATGACAGTATTTACGTCGCAATTCATCCGACAACATCTTCTTCTTATCAATATAAGCTATGATTGACACTTCCCCAAGAAAATCCGCACCCTTGAGACTTGATCTGATTTCCTTATCTATCGAAACAGGATCGGAATCGATAGGGATTGGGTAATCGTCGACGTACCAAAAGATAATTGTCTTATAAACTGAGAAAGGGCAACGAATACACAATTACTAAACAAACAAAAAATCAAATCATCATAATAAAGGGATTTACTATGACAGATCCAGCTCATAGACAAACAAAGAGATAGAGACATATGTAGAGAGATCTTACTCGTGTATGGATTGATGTACGGTTCAGAGATATATTCGTCTTGAGAATGCACATCAGAAATCACTTCGTCGGAGTCCTGCGGATCCATAGCTTCGTCGGAGATGTGCGGATCTGAAACTTTGTGAATTTTAGGGCTAGAGATCTGAGCCGTTTTTCCTCTGCGTCTATCTTAAATAAAGGCCAGAGAATCTCTTATTGGCCTGGGCCATATAGGTTTTACTAATTAAGAACAGAATTCAATATGGTTCCAAAATTCAAGGAAAGTTGGCCAATTCATGCTTAATATCCACGTAAATAAAGATGAAAAAAAAAAGTGGAATGTAAGATTCGAACCCTTGAACTTTAAGTCAAAACGACATGCTTAATACCAGTTGTGCTACGACAATAACTAATGTTTTTTTCAGTACACAAATATATATACACGTATATTTTATCAGACAAATATATATGATAAAAACAAAGATAAACGATGTCGTTTCTTCTTTTCTTCTTCTACCTCTCGACTAAAACTTACTTAATTTATGTGTTCATCCATTTACAATACTCCGACTTTGATTTCCAGATTCGATATATTCCTTATAATACAAATTTGATCCATATATGCCGGCTTTGATTTCCAGATTTGATACACCTTGTTAATTTATTTGTTCAATTTTTTTTTGTTATCTGGATTTTTTTTTTAAATTGCATATTCAATTTGATTTTTGATGTTTGAAGTAATGGCAGATTTTATGAAACCAGATCATGACTACCTCCAGATCCGTTATAGGTTTTAAATTTCCACTGTCTATCATAATTAATCTAGATGCTCTGCAGATTTATCATACATGTCTCTGTAAATTTATGGATACTGAGTTTTCCGTAATCTTCACAATGCTTTTTAGGATATATTTGTCTGATAAAAAGCAGCTATATATATAAATATATATTTGTGTATTGAAAGGTATAACAATAATTGAAGTAGCACAAGTGGTGTTGACTTTTGACCGAGAGGTTTGGGGTTAGAGATATAATGTCCCGAGTTCGAATTATAGAATCGCCATAAATTTTTTATTTAACGGTGTTAGTCAATATGTATAAAATAGCACAAATTCATAAATTCACATATCAAATTCAAAAAATTAATAGTTTAAGTATAGTTCAGATATAAATTTAACACATAGCAATAATTCAGGCATGAATTGGCCAACTTTCCCAAAATTTAGTGTTTTATCTATATAAAACCCAGTGTCTCTTATTGGAATGGGCCAGACAGAAATCAAGTACCCCCAGTTGTAAAACATGTATCCATCCATTTGGTTGGAATTTGTCTCGGAAATCTTTTTAACTACTTTTGTTTTAACCTTTTTTTTTAAGTACATTTGTTTAAGAGTGAATATGTTGAATATACATAGACGACCAAAAGCTTAAATAAGTAATAGCAATGATTTAGAAATTCAATCTCTCTCCTATTTCATTCATTTTTGGATGAAGTTGTATGCAATGTTAACGGGTAAGTATTTGTTTACTATAAAAAATATTTAGACTGTTATCGGCTAACTTGTAATGGCAATTTTTGTTAACATGATAAAAATATAATATACTAACATATAAGGATTAACATCTAAGTTATTATTGATCATGACATTAGATGATACAAATCTACAATGTTTTTTTCTTGTGTTAACAAGATAATTATCCACCAATATTGGAGATAATATTTTCTAAATATTTGATCGCTGATAAAATATTTATCCCGTTAAATTTGTGTTAGGGGTGTTTTTTTCCAAATTTTAATGAAATAGAATGAGAAAGAAATGGATGTGAAATAACTAATTAAATGATCATCTATAGCCATTTTTTATAATTACCTTTTGTGTAACCTTTGTTTTCCATTACAACACGGACATATATTTTTTCTTTCCTTTTCCTTTTTTGATAAATTTTCTTAACAAATAAAACATGAGAATTTAATATTAGTAGTTTGTTTGTAGTCGTTTAAAGTATTTTTATTTGATTTCTAATTATTTGTGGTTAAGATACAAAAATTCTTAATTTGTTTGTAGTTGTACTAGTGTTGATACCGGGTTTAGCATCCTATCTTTAACCCGACCCAAATCAAGATCTATTCACTCTCAAAAACTTAAATACTCTTTGGTCCACGAAGCTTAATGCACCGACCTAGTGAAAAAGGCAAATCTATTCGGAAAAGGAAAGCATGGAGAAATAAGGAAAGATCTAAGAGCAAAAAGGAAAGACTCAGCTAGAAGCCCAAACCGACCTAAGCTCCTCAAAATCAATATAAATAAGGAGCTACCCTTTCCTCACAAATTATTCAGAAATCATCTCAGAACACAAGAAGACTCATAAACCCGAATCCTTCTGAACCACTCTTTTTGTAGTAAGAACTACGTTTTGGTTTGATACCTTTTTAAGGGTACGTAGGCAACCTTTATCAAGGTGCAGCTATAACATAAAAAATCCTAATTAAACTTCTATGGTTCAATAATTAGCGCCGTCTGTACGAATTTTCATCCATTTTTCAAATACTCCGGCCTCATATATTTATACTGCAATATAGAAAAGAGTGATTAAAAAGTTATTAAAAGCCTTAATCTTATAAGCTAACTCATGAAACTCAAGGGATCAAAAGTGGTGTTACATGTAAGTAGAAAGTGTGGTCCCAAACATCTATACCCACCAGAGGGACCAGGCTTCCTCCTTTTGTTACTAATGGAACCTGTTGACAATTTTTACTTTAGTACAAATTTTACTCTATAAGTGGTCCTTTATTAACCTAATAAATACTTAATACTTGATCCTTTTATTTTTAGAACTTTTAATTATTAACCATATAAAAGTGTAGTATTTCTTTCTAGACCTGTGGAATGGTCAATCATTTTAAATGTAGCTAACCATGATTAAAATCTCTCTAGAATGATCAAACATTGGCCTATAGATCCATAGAGCAATAAATTGATCAACCACTTGATCAGGTTAACCTATTTTTGTCAAGTGTGGTGTGTAGCTTTAAGAGGGGCTGCGACATTGAAGGCTAGGGCATTGAAGGAAGTATGGAACATTGCGGCTGTGATTCCGGTGGATAAGGGAACACTAAAAGGCGGTGGTGGTGGCTACAGAGGAGGCGAGTTAGCTCATGAAAACAATTCCCTCGGGATTTGTAGTAAAGAATTGCTAGCTAAAGGTTGTGAATTGCTTAAACCCACACACAAAGGTTTGTTAATGTCTTTTAAAATGTTATTAGTTCATGCATGTAACTTGAATACACTATTATTATTCCATTTGTTTTTTATTCGTTTTATGTATTTTTTAGGCGATCTTCATTGGAAAGTTGTTTCGATATACATAAATAGAACAAAGCAGGTAAAATTATGGAATTATACTATGTTTAGTTACAAAGAGTAAATGTGTGTCGACTCTTTATTGTGGAAACTATAGTATATTTTTTATTATTGGTTTAATGTGCATATTATCTAATATATATTATTTGAGAATGATACTTTTCAAGAGTAATCTTGCTCTGGCATGGTATTTACGGAGATGTCATGCTGATGTGTCAGCAACATAATGATTCTTAGCTAAATTAGTAATTAGGACAATCATTACTAGACTAATTATATTATATGCTACTGGACATTAACCATTATCCTAAATAAATATGAAATAATTTTTTAAAACTAATTAAATTCAAATAAATGTATCTTTCCAAATTAAATCAAATTTATATTTTCAAATTCCGAGATTATATTCATAAATCATAATTATTCATTAATTGGAAAGTTTAAAATTGTAACAATTAAATGTAGCAACAATTTAGTTAGCTTTAAATTTTTTTCCCAAATTTTCAAATTAATCATTATTATTGCTATAATCTCGCATAATTTTTTTATAATCATTTTCAAAAAATTTCCCTTCATCCATAAGTCTAAACATCTATATAAATAACACACAATCGGACAACTGATTTCAACGCATCATCACCTCCACCAAAACATAAAATCATGCAGACAATCGAAAACCTAAACGTTATGAATTGTTTAGGCAACCATCAAGCGACTGAGGTATGCTTTATGATCAGTTTATTTATTTTATTTGTAGAGTAACATATAATACATTTCAATCGATGGAGGTATGCCTTATCATCTTATCCACTTTTTAAAAATTTCCATGTTTTGAAGTATTTTTCAAATATGTGAAGAAAAAAAAAACAAGTTTACTGATAGTGGGTTCAGAAGCACAAGCTCCGCATATCATAATTTTAAACAATACCAAACACAATGGTTTTTCTGAATGAAGATTAATATTTGAACTTCGTAATATTATTATATGGTGATATTTGTCTTCATAATTAGGTATATTGCTGCTTGCAAAACGACATGAAGAATTATCGAGAAACCTATACAATGTAGAACAACTGCTGCGATATTCTGAGTCAACAAAAAGATTTGGACATTGAGGAACAAATGTTAAAACATTTGAAGACATCAATATTTTTACCATCGCCAGCTATATAATTGTTCTGCATTAGATTATTGTTTAGTTATATTCTACTAGCTGATATTCTTCTATTTCCTGTAATTTTAGTATTTTCTACTCTTTATATGGAACTACATTTATTAATTGAATTGATCACTCTATTCTCAAACATTTATTTGTCCCATTGAAATAATTTTGGAGCTAAATTACGAATTTAAAATTCCCAATATGCAAGGCGTTTATTGCAATCTGCAATGCTTGAGTACAAAATGAATTCAAACCTATCTTCTGAGTTACCACCACTGTCTACAACTCGAACAAAAAGATTTGGACATTGACCGAACATATGTCAAAACATTTAAAGACTTCAATATTTACCATCGTCACTTACACCAATAATTGGTCATATTCTACTAGCTGATTGTTTAGTCTATTCTACAAGCTGATTGTAAATGACAATTCCTAATATTCAGTTTTCCAATTAATTTTTTTTTTAGAATTTCATGTTTAGTCCATTTATCTATTCTCAAACATTAATTTATGCCACTGAATAGACTTCTGAGCTAATCAAACGAATTGAATTTATTATTAGATGTCTTTTTCAAAAATACGATTATAAATCTAATTACCCTTAAAATAATTAATGATTGCAAACAAAACTCCGGATTTATAATCATATCAAAACATATATTTGTATTAACTGTGACTTTGCAATTAACCATAAATTAAGGAAAATTTAAAATATTTTAATCACAATCAAAACTTCATAATTTATTGTAATTTAATGTTACAATTAACCTATGTTTTCAAAAACAATATTACTACGAATCCGAGATTATAGTCACATATTCTGTTTCTTTACTTATAGAAAAGTATTTGGGGGACATACTGGATTGGTGATGTTGATTAATTTAAATTTTAAAGAGATTTGAGGATATTTGAAAATTTTAAATGATTTAAGCCAATTTTGTAGGTTTTCTGTTACTGATTTTGCGCGCGGGGGGGGGGGGGGGTCTCATAAATGCCAACCGCATCAGTGCACATTTTCATAAATTTTTATTAATTTTACAGGTGATTAATAGAAATAAGAAGAAGGTAAAACGTTGAAAAATAGCTATGTTCTAATAGAGTGTTTTTTCTTTTCATTTTTCTTTTTTGTTTAGTTTTTATTGAAATACCAATATGAGGTGGTATTTGGATCCAATTCTTTTTAACTATATCTTGTCCGTCAAATCATTTCAAATTATTTTTGATTTAAAACTCTATGAAATCTTTATTTTCCAATAAGGCAAATTTTCCGAACATTTGTGTAAATAGTCAATCCAATAAGATAGGATTTTGAACAATATTTAGATTCACTTCTAGGGGTGAATCCATTTATTCACCTCATATAAATTTATCCAATAAGATGATGTCACATCATATTATATTTAAATAAAAATAATAAATTAAAACTAAATAAATAAAATTTATAAAATTATATCTTAAAGATACAACTCAGCGAATCCATGAGTTAAAAAATTAAAATTTTAATTTATTTTATTTATTATTTTAATTTAAATAATAAACTAAAACTAAATAAATAAAACATATAAAACTACATCGTAAATAATACAACTCAGCAAACCCAATCTATTGGAGGGGTAAAGATCCACTTCAAGATGGGTAATAGTTCACTTCAAGATGAGTATTTTGTGAAGTTCGGGTAATTTTTTTAAATATTTATTTTCTTGAGAATAATAAATATTTGGATAATTTCTATTACATTTATGAATTTAAGAAAAATTAAATATTTAAGCAGGGAACACGGTTATCCTATATAAAATCCTTACCCAATCTTTTATAATAAACATTGCCAACGAGTAATTATTTAAAAGAAAAAAAAATGATACAAAACAATTTGGATGGATACAGGACACAAATGTTTTATGTTCCAAAATATATATGCTTAGCTTATATACTGAAATAACTTAAAATAAAATCGAATTCAAATCTGATTTAACACCTATAATCAAAATGTTAGAAATGTTTCGATATAATAATTTACAACTATATTATATCTTAAATTTAAATATTTAATATTTTTTATAAATATATAATTTCGTACGTACGTGCGGGTCCGATCCTAGCTGGGACCATTACAAAAAAAGAAAAAGTGTGAGTGAAATAGTGATGATTTGCTTATCTGTTACTCTTTCGTTGATTCTAATGCGAACCCAATAATATAAATCCAAAAGGTCAAAAAGGTACTAACTCTAGGATAGTTTTTGAAGTTTAATAGACTATTAGATCGTAAAGTTAAAGAAGGATCCAAACTTTCATGAAAACATTAAGTAATCATCTTAGAATATTAATCTCTAGTTTCTTTCTTTTTGTCCTTAAGTTATACAAATCACGAAAAAATAAAGTGATGGATTAGTCTAGATGTTTCTTTTATTCTAGTCTTAATTTTGTTGGTCTATGACTATAATACTTTTGTTTATAAGTCCCTGAAGTTGTGATGTATTGATCTATATAGATGTGGTGGTGGAATTGGTCAAGGGATTAATGGCGTGGCCTGGCCGGGAATTGCTTGAGGGCGGTGAGAATTTGAGGTATTTCGGGCTAAAGACAATCGATAGAAGAGTGATTGAATTCTTGTTCAAAAGCCAAAGAGAATATGATCTTTGGACACAAGGTGTTTCCATACTTATTTCCATTGCTTCTGATAGGAAACATAAATGTTGAATTAAGGTATAGTCTTGGGGAGTGAAGACTGAAAATTGAAACTAACGGGGCAAATTTGTATTATCTCTTTTTCTTGGGTGTTTTGTTTTTTTTTCTTGTATGAAAGGGACAATGAGTCTAATCATTACTATAAAAACTAAGGGGAGCTCTCCCTCTGACTGACATATCATCTCTCCAGAGAACGACACCTGTCCCCCTTTTAAGAAAAAAAAAAAAAAAATCTTCTCCTCCCTAGTACGTTCCACCTTTCTTTTCACCTTCATCCCCACTCTCTCTAATATCTCTCCTCCATTCTTATTTAATCTTAAAAATCTCAATCTCACATCCATCTTCTCAAATCCAATAGCTGAGCTTCTCAAAAGAGAAGAAATATATAAACGTCACAGTGTAGGGTGAATTCAAACTGTTGAATAAAACCAATTTCTCTCTTTAAGGTAAACACTATTTGGTAGCTTAAACTACACACAATAGATAAATTATGAAAACGAAAGATATGTGCTTTGAATTTATAAAGAGGATTTGGGGATAGCGTTACCTAAAGTGGGTAATTTAAGAGATGACAAGGAAATGAGATGAATAATTTAAGATAGAAGCCGAGATTTTTATAGAAGATGTCGGATTTAGATTTTGGTTGAACAAATTTTGTGATAGGCCCTGACTGAGGACCTCTAAATTAGGCAAAAGATGAGCGTGAATAAGAGAGGAACAATAGAGTTACAAAAGATTGCTATTTTTCTATTCAATTATTAGTTTTTATTATAACCCCATATTTTAAAGTTACAAATTCAACCAATTTATTTAAAATTAAACAATAAATAGCAAATTGCAATACTATTTAAATTTTAAATTTATTATTAAATATTACCAATTCTTTTTTTACAAGAGTTAGGAAACCATTTTTGTATGTTATTGGGTTAAAATTAGTTTTTTAAATTTTATTTAAGTACAAAATATAAAAAGATTTAATTTAAGGGATTGATTTGTAAATAAAAAAGTTCACCTCCAAAATAGAGGAAAAAATGAAGATCTCCAAATATGGAGATCTCCATTTTGGAGATGGAAATGGAGGTGGGTTGGAGATGATTTTTCTCCAAAATGGAGTTTAAAGGCAAAAATAGAAGTGGGCTGGAGATGCCCTTATAGTAACTAGGGGTTATCTCCCGTGCTATGCGCGGGATGGACATTATAATTTGATTAAACAAAGTTATCTATTTAGTGTATGTAAGAATACATTTTTCAAAAATTGATTCGGTTATTTGGTTTGATATAAATGTTTTGAAGTGATTAAAAGTTATACAATCATAACATTAAAAGTTATACAAAATGTTTATGACTGTGTTAGGTGTTTATATGTTTGGTAAAATCTGTTTAAACTGTTACAACTTATGTCATATTGTATGATTTGCCTAAACAGCATGTGACCAACTTTTGAGCTCAAAGAGACTACTACTACTAATTAGCCTATGAATTTATAAGAAATGGAGTCTGACTAAAACTTCTAAGAATTGAATTGGATTAGAACATCTATTCATTTAAATTTCCATTGACGACAATGTTTGGCTCTACAAACCTTGTAAAAAAACTCTCTCTCTTTTCAATTTAGGATTAGAAAAGACATTCACTTCATTTTCCAATGACTACCATATTGATTCTGTAAATCTGGTTTATCTCTTTTTCCTTCTCCTTTTATCTCTGCTTCATGCTTTACTGATTCTATTTTTTTCTCAACTAAAGACTAAACATCTCAACATCCCTGAGGAGTTCGTCTTAACTCCCACTTCTTCAAAGGTTTTTGTGCAGAAGTTTGAAGTTTGGGTGGACATATATTTTTCCTGCACTAACATGATGCTCCATCACTTTTCACTCCACCAATTCAGATTTACCATTAAATCTAAGCCACTTCTTAATTTACAGAATGTCAAAACTGCATTTCATATTTTGTTGTCTCAATTTTAGCAGCTCCACTTCCTTCACATGTGCTAAAACAAAGTTGACAATAGAAAGTGTGTACCTTATGATAACAGTTTGGTTCTTCTCCTCTGGGTAAAGAACAATTAAAAATGTAAATGTCACACAGTAACTATTTTAACGGCATGGAAAAGAACTAAGTTTCACAGCTTCATGAAGAACTAAAGAGTGTGAAAGAATATTCTTAGACTCACCTCTCATCATCTCATCATAAGCTGCATCTGGCACTGCATAAACATGAGGAGTATCAAAATTAAACGTTTAATGAAATAACAATGGAAGCAAACTTTATAAACTTTAATATTGTATTCGTCGAAATGAAGCGTCTAATGAAACCAGTTATATAACTCAACAAATTATGTGGCTTTAGATGACGGTGGATGAGCAGCCTGTATTGAGTACTAAACCGCATTGGGAGCACTTTACATAATATTTCACCAATATTCAGTGGAACCAAACAGATAGAGGTTTATGGCATCATGACCAACCATATAACTCAATAATACAGTAGTTTTAGGGGTTTGTGGTTTGTTAAAGAACCTTCACATAAAACTGCAATAAGGACATAAATAGAACAATGTCTAAAGTTTCTTAGCACTCATTTTGATCATATGTACGTAGATCCTTAGAAAAATCAGGAGCTGAGTCCATGTATTTTTTTAGATCCAAGTAAAGATATTCAAAAACCAAATACAAACGTTTATCAGTGTGCACAAAATCCTGCAACCTGTCTACCAAAAAAGAAACCACTTGAATAGTTCACCAGAGTCATGCTGAATCAGCTTTCAACAATGGCATTAACTTCATACTTGACAATGTTGTTATGCTCCTTCTCTTTCAAGAGGGAGAGTTCTCTATTGATGTGCTAGGAGTACCTTCATCCTCCTGCTCTACATCTTCTTCGAAGCTGTAGTCTCATTGGTCACTTTCATCATGAGCATTTTAACCAAAAATAGTGAAACAGTAACCAGTGACTATGAACTGAAACAATGATTACACCAACCTGATCCATCAATTTGAACCAATTCCGCACTTTTAAATCTGAACGTCACTGTTATGTCCAGAGAAGTATAAAGTTTTCTCTTTTACACTTGAAACAATTCTGAACTTTCGTTGGCAAGGTTTAAAGAGATGAAACAGAACAGCAGTTTGTGTTTGAACAGAGAAGAAAGAAAACAACACATACACACTTTTACGAGTTCAGTGATGTCAATGTGACACCACCTACGTCTCGCCGGGATCTTTTGCCCGGAATCCACTAGATCACAATGAGTTACACAGATTAACGAAACCCCAAACCCCTTACAAAGTTCTCTCTGTTTCTCACTCTGTGTTTCCCCTGTTTTACTCAAGAACAATAATGTCAAGCTTATGCTAACACTTTTGTTCTCTCTAGACTTCTATCTATCTCTCATCAACACTGAGCCCTTTTATAGGCAGAACTACTTGACCTAGTTCCCTCACGTTGAACCTGAAAAGATACCAGCTGCCAAGTCTTCAATCGTGTTCAAGATGCATCTTGAACTTGTTGTGCCAAGGAAGACAAAACTGTCCTTTTTCTCCTTCCTATATTATCGGTCCAATAAGGCTCTTTTCTTGTGGTCGAAGAATGACCATATCACGTGACCTGCTTTAAGCTCAAATGTATTTCATAGCATGCTTTGTTTGACTTTATCTTCATGACTAATTCAACAGTCACAACACAACTAAGCGAAAACTTCACTTGCAATTGAGAATACGATACCACAGGCTATATTAGTTAAGCTATGTAAAGCACATTATACATTAAGTATTCTAGGAAATCAATCTCAACACTGAAGTCGAAATAAAAAAACTCAGATCCCGGTTATAATACTAAACCTGATGATGATTGATATGAAACAAAACAGAAAAATACAGTGACTTTTCAAACAGAATGTGGAACTCATTTATACCCGAATAAAAAACTGGACTGGATAAAGCAGGAAAACATCGGAACATTTAAAATCAGTAGTATACAGAGCAATTGGTCTCATCGTTGTGTAAGAAAAGCTTAGACACTATCAAACCCAATGCACTCCCATAAGAGAACCTGAAATTAAGCATTATGATCGTTTGGTGAGAAAAACCTGATAGAGTCTATGAGAAGTAATTCAAGGCTGATGAGCATGTCCCCTTTTATATATAAGAGATTCCAATAGTGGATTAGGTGGACTAAAACTTCTTCATGACAATAGTCGCCATCAATTTCTTCAAGGATAGTGAACGTCAGTGGCTGCGGAGGTGGTTGGACAGATTCTGGAGCCATGTTTGTTTTTTCGGAGTAAGGGATGCGATGATGGTTTTCAAGTGGCTGTGGGGTGAAGTAGGTTTTATAGGGAGGTTCCATAGGAGTTATGAATTTGGAGAAGGTGGTCATCAATTTGTTTTATATGAAGGAGAGGTGGAGATGATGGATTCAGAAGCATTAATTATGTTTATTGATGACCCGTTTCCGGTGTGAGGGAAGGGGAATCGAGGATTGTAAAAAGGTTGGAGCTTTGGTGTAGCAGACGGTGGAGGGAGGAGATTAGGCAATTGTTTGGGCCTTTTTCTAATGGGCTGGTTTGTTTATAATCTTTTCATCTATTAGTGGGCTTTAAATATCTCTGTATTCTTAGTGGGTTTGGGATATTTAGTATTGGATTTTTATGGTAATGGGTGGGTTTTTTATAATCAGAAAGACATGCCACGTGGCAGTCCGAAAGCACTTCAGATTTTTTTTTTGCTGATGTGGAGTCATTTAAAGGTCCCAAAACTCCTTTTTATATATAAGAGATGATTAGGTTAGTATCCGCTCGTATGCACGGATTTTATCTCATATAAGTTGTTTGGATCAATGTAGACAATAATATGATTTATAAAATTTGGATGAAAAGTTGTATAATCAATATATTATTTTAAATATAGAATAAAAATGAGAAAAATCAAACCATAAAAAAACAAAAATGGTAAAAAGAAATACCACAAGTCTATAGCTTATATGCAATGGCTTATGTTCTTCTACCATTACTGTACACAATAGTAATATTAATAGCTGACAAAATATAGACTTGGTAGTAATGATTTGAAAATACCTTCTTTGGTGTCTAGTAAACTTGCGCACATGTGAGGTTGTAATTCTCATGTCCCAGAGCTGATTGAGGATACCTTAAATCATTAAAAGAACCAAATTTGCAAGGCATTAAATGATTCCTTACCTTCAGAGCAGGAACCATTATCTGAATAGAAATGTCAGGGTTCCACTTTAAAACAGAGCAACGACGTCGAATTGAATCTGCGAAGTTATTGATTGGTTTTGGAAAGTGAAATTCAGTGGTGAGCATGGATCGGAGAAGCTTAGGGCAATTCACTCCCTCATTGAAATTGTATCATTTTGTGACACTTCCCTTCCAGCGATTTGGATTCCTTGAAAGATGAGAAAACATTATCCTCCATGTTTGGTCGATGAAAAAGTCGATTTCTCTGGATTGAGAAATATAAAGGGTTTTGGGAGTTCTACCGTTCTGGAGAGATCTCATCTATTCAAAGAACCCCATCAAATAAATTTTCTCAAAGATGAAACGATTTTCAATGTATAAGAAGAAGGTGAACCATGAAGAGTGAAACGTATTTGCCCTGGAAGATGAAGAGAACCTTGTAATGAAGGTTTTTTTTTTAATTATAAAAATGGACAGGTGTCAGTCTCTCCCGTGCTGATGTGTCAATCGGAGGGAGAGTCCCCCTTAGCTTTTATAGTATTGATTTGTTTAAGGGTGAATATGTTGAATATACATAGATGACCAAAAACTTAAATAAATAACAGCAATGATTTAGAAATTCAATCTCTCTCCTATTTCATTCATTTTTGGATGAAATTGTCTGCAATGTTAACGGGTAAGTATTTGTTTACTGTAAAAAATATTTGGACTGTATCGGCTATACTTGTAATGGTAATTATTTTGTTAACATGATAAAAAATATAATATCATCTAACATATAAGGATTAACATCTAAGTTATTATTGATCGTGATATGTTATAAACATAGTAGTATATTTATCCGGCGAATAAGAGATAAAGTTTTATCGATAATGTATATGTTAACATGATATATATTATGATATACTACTAAACATAGTTACCATGTTAACAAATACATTATCAGTATACCACAATATATACCATGTTAACAATAACTTATTTGTTAACAAGTAACAATGTTTAACACTATAACACAATATATACCATGTTAATAAATAAATTAACGCTAGAAAATTGATTCATTATTCGTCGGATACATACATAATTACGTAAAAATCATATTTTATGTCACGCTAAATAATAATTTAGATGTTAATCCATATACATTAGATGATACAAATCTACAATGTTTTTTCTTGTGTTAACAAGATAATTATCCACCAATATTGGAGATAATCTTTTCTAAATATTCGATCGCTAATAAAATATTTATCCCGTTAAATTTGTGTCAGGGGTATTTTTTCCAAATTTTAATGAAATAGAATGAGAAAGAAATGGATGTGAAATAACTAATTAAATGATCATCTATAGCCATTCTTTATAATTACCTTTTGTTTAACCTTTGTTTTCCATTACAGAATGGACATATGTTTTTCTTTTCTTTTCCTTTTTTGATAAATTTTCTTAACAAATAAAACATGAGAATTTAATATTAGTAGTTTGTTTGTAGTCGTTTAAAGTATTTTTATTTGATTTCTAATTATTTGTGGTTAAGATATAAAAATTCTTAATTTGTTTGTAGTTGTAATAGTGTTGGTACCGGATTTAGCACCCTATCTTTAACCCGACCCAAATCAAGATCTATTCAGTTTCAAAAGCCTAAATACTCTTTGGTCCACGAAGCTTAATGCACCGACCTAGTGAAAAAGGCAAATCTACTCGGAAAAGGAAAGCATGGAGAAATAAGGAAAGATCTAAGAGCAAAAAGGAAAGACCCAGCTAGAAGCCCAAGCCGACCTAACCTCCTCAAAATCACTATAAATAAGGAGCTACCCCTTCACTCATAAATCATCCAGAAATCATCTCAGAACACAAGAAGACTCATAAACCCGAATCCTCCTAAACCACTCTTTTTGTACTAAGAACTACGTTTTGGCTTGATCCCTTTTCAAGGATACGCAGACAACATTTATCAAGGTGCAGCTATAACATAAAAAATCCTAATTGAACTTCTATGGTTCAACCTTTTATATGTTTCATTATCTAACACTTAAGTGTAAACCATTACATATCTTGAAAACATTTATTTTACCTTTAAACTAAGTTTAAATTGTCTCATATCTAATAATGTTACAATTATATTTGTGTTTTGAGGTATATTGTGTCAATTGTTTTTTAAAAAACCCATGAAACCCCAAACCCCTCGGAATATTCCGACGGAATACCGGGAAAGTATAATCCGTCGGAAATTCTAACAGATTTCTGATGGATTTCCGACGGAGGAAAAAATTGAAATTTCCTCAGATATCCGTCGTTTTCCCGGTAGTGTTCTTGTAGTGGAGCATCGAGCCTCGCATATCTCCAAGCCAAGCATCAAGCCTCGTACATCGAGCATCTCTAAACACTCATCAATCGAACTAAGAGAAGATGATCATCTACTGAACTAAAACAACAAAGTACACTTGAGTTAAAAAGAGAAGTAAGAGAATGAATAGTGTCAAAGATGCAACTTTGGAGGCTCTCCGGAACCAAACCTAATACCGAACATGCAAAATAAATGTAACAGCATGACCATCATTAACTCAGGAGTCCATAGCAACTGACGGATCTTTATTCAAAGTTAAACTCAACAAGTTATATGCATTGCTTCCTACAGAAGAAACAACATAAACTGTCATAAATCTGTGCCAAGTCTGGAACTGTGTGTGACTGGAGGTTTTGCAAGACAATTTCCAGATGATCCAGAAATAATTAGAGTTCTATCAAGGAGTCAATCAAAAGATCTCGCTGCAAGGAATCTACAGAAACCGACGCATCATCAATTAGAGTTGAGCTTCATTCACAAATCTCCCTGAAAGTTGGCTCAAAATCATTCAAAGCTGCAGAAATCTAGAAGACTGGTAAATTGCAGCATCTTCAAGAGAACGTGGAACACATATCTAAAGTCCGATCTGGCTGCAAATTGGTAGAAAGTTTCGTGATATTACTGGCTAAGGATTCAACGGTGGGATCAAAGAATTAACGGTTGAGTTTCAAGATATACCTGTATCTCCAAGGCATCTAAAAGAAGTGTTTTTATACTAGCAAATACGACTTCTCCCAACAAGATCTAAGCCTAGCATCGAGCCTCGCACATCTTTAAGCCGAGCACACCCTCGCATTACTTAAGCCGAGCACGACCTCACAATACTTAAGCATAACACAGCCTCGCATTACTTAAGCCGAGCACAACCTCGCATTACTTAAGCCGAGCTCAACGCTCGTAATTACACGAAGAAATCTTTTGCAAATAAGCCGAGATCACCTCGCAAATAATTGAAGCTCGCATATTCAAATTACTAATCCGAGTTGTCTTACTAGGACAGTCAATAAGTTTCTAAGGAAGATCATCTCTAATCACTCATTACCTCCGAGCAATCATCAAGATAAGTTTTTCTGTACAACTTCCTTGTTATAATATTAATGATATTTTCTTGATTTTTGAAAATCTCTGCATGTAATCCTTGCACACAAATAAGCTGAGCAGTATAAAACTGAGTATCATCCTTCTGCTATAAACCGAGTGATAAGCCTTGACTTCAGGAGCATGAACTCATTTTTTAGACGAGTTGGGGCCTTGTGTTCGAATTAAACCAAATATACTTTGCATTCGATGTAAACCAGCCTCGCTTTGTCTCTTATGTAATCCAAACTTAGTTCGTCTTTTATATAAATCGAGCCTAGTCTCGTATTATAAATCAAGTTGAAAACTTGAGCTTAAAAACCTTGAGGGTAAACTTGCATTTAAATTCAAAAAGGGATAAATCGTCTTCTTGGCCAGTTGTTCGATCCCCTAATAAAGCCAAGCTCAGTACTCGCACACCAAGTTGCCCGAGACAAATAAGTTGACATCTCGCACAATTGGGGCCTAACTTCACGAATACTAAAGGGAAGGTATAAGTCGAGGTCGCAACTCGCATCTATAACCTAAAAAAGCCAAGTGATAAGCCTTGCATTGCTTCAAAACCACCTGAGACAAATAAGTCGAACATCTTGCATAATCAGGCACTGTTTTGAACATGTTAAAAGGAATAGGTATAAGCCGACCTATGCGTTTAACATCCTACTTCCTAAAGCCGAGTTATCTCGCATTAAAGTCTGAAATTTATCTAATGATAAACCGAGAGACGTCTCGTCCTAAACAGATAAACTCGACTACAAACATCAGTTACTTGTCTGATCTATACTTCATCTAAAAATCGCATTTATAAGCCAATTTCTTCCTCGCAGTATAAGCCGACCTCAACGTCGCATCATAAGCCGATCTTCTTCTTGCAGTATAAGCCGATCTCAACGTCGCACCATAAACCAATTTCTTCCTTGCAGTATAAGCCGACCTTAACGTCGCACCATAAGCCAATTTCTTCCTTGCAGTATAGGCCAACCTCAATGTCGCACCATAAGCCGATCTTTTCATCGTAGTATAAGCCGACCTCAACGTCACACTGATCTCTGCTTTGCTGTGTAAGCCAACCTCGTTGCATCATAAGCCGATCTCCTCCTTGCAGTTTTAAGCTGATCTCCTCCTTGCAGTTTAAGCCAAGTTCTGCCTCGCTTTGTAAGCTGGTATCATCAACGCATTTTAAGCCGAGCTCAGTCTCACATCATCAAGGAAGCCAAGCTCAAGTCTCGCATCAACAGTTTTAAAACCGAGCTCGGCACTCGCAATTATAAGAGAAAGTCTCAAAGCCGAGCTCCGCACTCGCATCACACTCATTTCTTGGATATCAAATATTTTATCTCTTAGACATCATTTCTTTAGATGGGGTAAGTCGAGCTGCAGATCGCACCTAGTATAGAGTAATTGATCAAGTCTGCAAAGCCAAGCTCAGCCTCGCATTAAATCTCTATGCATCGTCAAGTTTAAACCTCACATGAAGCCGACCTCAACGTCGCATCATAAGCTGATCTCTTCCTCGTAGTATAAGTCTACCTCAATGTCGCACCATAAGCCGATCTCTTCCTCGTAGTATAACCCGACCTCAACGTCACATCATAAGCCTATCTACTCCTTGTATTTGAAGCCAAACCCAGTTTCGCAGCATAAGCCGATTATGGGAACATTAAGAAATTCGAGCTCAGTCTCGCATCATCAAGAAAGTCTCGAAGCTAAGCTCAAATATTCGCAATTATACAAACAAGTTATTCTATAAGCCGCGCTCTACGCTTGCATCCGTCGCCGAGTTTCACAATTCCAATTATAAGAGAAAGTCAAAGGATCATCAAGACTACTTAACTCCCAAGTCATCAAAACGGCTCATCGCATTTCTTTAGACGGGGTAAGTAGAGCTGAAAATCGTACCTAGTCTAGAGTAATCGATCAAGTCACCACGTCTCCTACATCCTTGCATCATCAAAACCAAGACTAATCTTGCGTCAAGTCTTTAAAGTCGAGTTCAACCTCGCATCAAGTCTCAAAGGCGATCTCAGCCTCATTGGAAGCCTAGAGCCAAGCTCAGCCTCGCAAGAAGTTCTAAAGTCAAACTCAGCTTTGCAACAAGTCTCCAAGTCAAGTTTGAACCCCACATGAAATCAATCTCAATTTACATCAGCTCATCCACTTTTACTTCATCAAAACTCAACATTCATTGTGACGAACTGGGGGGGGGGACTAATTGTTGGTACCGGGTTTAGCACCCTACCTTTAACCCGACCCAAATCAAGATCTATTCACTCTCAAAAGCCCATATACTTTTTGGTCTACGAAGCTTAATGCACCGACCTAGTGAAAAAGTCAAATCTACTCGGAAAAGGAAAGCATGGAGAAATAAGGAAAGATCTAAGAGCAAAAAGGAAAGACCCAGCTAGAAGCCCAAGCCGACCTAACCTCCTCAAAATCACTATAAATAAGAAGCTACCCCTTCCTCACAAATCATCCAGAAATCATCTCAGAACACAAGACGACTCATAAACCTGAATCCTCCTAAACCACTCTTTTTGTACTAAGAACTACGTTTTGGTTTGATCCCTTTTCAAGGGTACGTAGGCAACCTTTCTCAAGGTGCAGGTATAACATCAAAAATCCTAATTGAACTTCTATGGTTCAAAAAATAGTAAGTAAACAGTTGTTAATCATTTAAAATATAACTAGAAGCAGACTCGTTCATCCTAAAAGATTAGAGTGTTGTAACGATATAATTTTTTGTATGAGTTTAGTTTTGCTTAGGAATGAATGTTTAGTATTAGGTTTAGCTCCAAAGGGATTAGACTTATAAGAATTTTAATTGTACGTGGATATAATTTTAAGTTTTATCGGTAGAGTGGTGTAACGATACAGAGTTTATACGAGTATAATTTTGCTTAGGAATGAGTTTTTAGTATTAGGTTTTATCCCAAAGGAATTAAATTTATAAGAATTGTAATTGTACGTGGATATAGTTTTAAGTTTTGTTAGTAGAGTGATGTAACGATATAGAGTTTGTACGAGTATAGTTTTGCTTAGGAATGAGTTTTTAGTATTAGGTTTCGTCTCGAATGAGGTTTGTGGATACTAGATCTCACACCCAATAATATATTAAATAATTTATAAAGTAAAATATGAAATTGTTTAAGAGATGACAGAAAATAGAAATAGATTGCTCAAAGAAAAATATGAATTTGTTTATTATAATTTCGAGTAGCAAAAAGATCGACTCTTAGAAAACTATGAGAATCTATATTTATTATCAACTAAGGTATAAATGCTACAAATAAATATTAATTAATCATTTGATTCTTTTTTAACTTGTCGGTTTCAATTTGGTCTTTAATGTTGTAACATCTAGACTTTTAAATGGTTTTCCTTTTAAGCTTGCAGATTCAACTCACTTCGCGAGCACTCTTTGTTTTGCTTGTTCCTTCTCTCTGTGAGGCTGCACTACTGAACGGACTTCAGTTCGCTCAGTCAAGCTCTCTCATGGTTCAACCGTCTTTGCTTACTCCGAACTGACTCAGCTCTTTCCTTGATCTGCTGAAATTGTTGACACATGTCATAATTGGAGAGAGTGGATCCTCGGTTCGGGATCCAGTATCAACATTTGCTCCCTCAAATCATGCGAGGTTTTGCCTGGCTCGGAGGACTTAAGTGTTCTCCTTATGTTTAGCTTCTTTGATCCCCTAGATTTCAAGGTTCGGCTATTTTGACGCCTTGACACACGTCTTCATTTACTATCGAATTTTTATTCAACTTGCAAAAAATTCTTCTACTTCCCCACTATTTTTGTGACGGTTCCCCTCTCAAGTTTTTTGGTTAAACCAGCCCCTTTGTTTTTTATCTACACTTCTTACTTTTCGTAACATGTTCCTTTCGTAGCTTTCATAGATTCTTTCTTCTAATTACGATTATTTGTCTCAATTTCAAATCATGTCTGATTCCGCAATCAACCCTTCAATTGATTTAATCGACCCTGAGACTCTGGGCATTGATGTAGCCTCGGAACCATTAGTAAATTATGTGAAGACTCTGCCTATTCTCGTTCTGTGTACTCAACCAAATTACCAATTTGGGTCCTACTATACGACAACGCTGACTCAAGAGAATCTCCTGGACATCGAAGTCCAATGTCGGGTTCCTTCTGCGGCGAATTTCGTCTTCTAGGATGGAATGAGTCTCCAGAAACTGTACCTTCCGGCTATTGATGTGTTCACGAAGCTTACTTTGTGAGTTGCGGTTTATTTTTTCCTCTCCCTGAGGTACTTTTGAAGTATCTTGAACATTTGGGGCTTGCTTTTCCGCAAATGGCCCATAATATGCTCCGCAATATATTAAGTTTAATTATTGTTGCTTCTGAGTGCAAATACTCGGTTAGTGTCAATGAACTCCTTGAATTTTTTAGTGTTCGGAGTATCAAAGGCGGCACTGGTCATTTTGCTATTTATCCCAATGATAATAGACACTCAATTTTTGGTCTCCAAAAAAAGGACCAATCTTGGGAAGATTTTTGGTTTTTCGTTGAATTTGATAGTGCCTCTGTTGACGATTTCACCGGGTTTCGTCGAGACTGGGTTGGATCTCTAGGTAACCCCCTCACTCTTGACTGCATTCTCTGTATATACATATTTGAAAACTGTTTGGCTGAATTACTTCCACTGTTGCAGCCCCTCAAACTCGTCCCATTACTTGCGAGGGCCTCCTTGCCTTGTATTGGTCAATAACTGGGACATAGTTAATCTGGAACTTTTTTACCCTCGACCGTATTCACCAGGCTGGAGAACGCCTCGGAAATGGAGGACTTTGGTGCGTGGAGGGTCCTCCAGTTGTTCAGGACACACCTAATCTCGCTTTTGTGAGCGGAAATATGCAAAAGATGCTCGCTAGGCTGCAGAGGATGCAATCAAAGGACAAATTAATGCTGTCGGGAAGACCCATAAAGAGAAGTTTGCTCTTGTCTTGGATGATGGTGCCATTGGAAGAGTTAGCTTGATCGTTGAATCTCTCGTTGCACCTTCTAATGCCCGATCCAGTTCAGAGAGAGGTTCTCGCTCGACTCGCTCCTCTGTTCCCGAAGACACTGAAGCCATTGATGAGCAAGAGACTCTTGCTTCAATGTCAACGTCGGGCAAGAGAAAGAAGCCTGAAACTACCTCCTCTCCTCGGACTGAAAAGTCAAAATGTCATTGGAAGAGATCCCCGACTACTCCCCCTGCATCAAAAGGTGCAGCTGCTCAAAAGGCATATGTTCTATTAGAGCCCTGTTCACAGCCTAAACCATTTCATGGACATTCTTCGAGTAGTTCGTCTCTGCCCCCGCTTGACACAGCTGGTATACTTCCTCGAAGTGTGCTTAAACTTTCAGACTCAACAATTCTTCGTACAAATTGCCAGACTTTCGCCTTGAATATTTCTAGGAAAGAAAAAGGTCGCCGACCTGTTTAGGCCCTTCGAAACTCGATCTGATCAACAACTTCCTCCTGCGGAACAATTAAGCTCCTCGGTTCGGGAGCAATTTATGTAGCATTCTAACCACCTGTCTCAGGTTTTGTTTTTTTTATGGTGATCTAATGTTTTTGAAATGTGAAATTCCAATTTACCCTTTGAATCCTAAAATATTAAACAAAATATAAAATTCAAAGACTCTACATGAGAAACAATTTTGATTTCCTGAGTTTTGAGAGTGAAAATCTCATCGAAAAGTTGAGTGACTCTTTATGATCGAATCGAACATGCTTCTCCATACGCTATCTTCTTCTTCTCCTCCAATTCACCAGCTTTATCTTCACCATTCTCAGTTTCTCTCTTCTTTTGCCTCGCCCAAAAAGCTCTCTCTTCAGGTAAACACTCCAAGTTGCATCACCCATAGTTATCCTATGTTTTCATGCTTAGTCAGCAATCTGTGTCAGATGAGTCAGCAACCGTAATGGTTGACTAACGACGACTATAAAATCGGCATAAAATTAGTAGTTTGAGTCTGAAATTTAAATTTTTAGAGTATTTGAATATATATTTGCACTGTCTAATTGTACAGGTTAAAAATGACACTTTAAAAATTGTTCGTGTCAAAAATGACCCTTTTCCCATCGAAACACCCATTTATGCAGATGTAAGAAATATATCTCTCTATAGTAATAATGGCTTTGCCAAATATATATTAACAACGGGAAAAATGTCAGAAAAAACGTGAACTTACATTTTTGGGACGTTTAAATCTTGAACTTACGAAATACCGTTTAAATGCTTAAGTTTTGCGTTGAATTAAATAGCAAACTTTCGTTGACTGGGCCATTTGAGGCACGTTGCTAAATTGACGTTGACGATGTTAAAACTTCCGTTAATCAAAACGACGTTGTTTCAAAATTTTTATTCAAAACCATCAACTTTTTAAAAATGTTGTTTAAATGCCAAAGTTTTCGATGACTTCATAATTAAATGTTTAACTTGTGTTGACTGTGTCATTTAAGGCATGATTTTAAATCAAGTGCGGAGTACGTTTAGGGATTAAATTGTCTGTTAGCAGCTTTCGTTTCATCAAAATAACCAATATTCCGACAATGATTTATCATTTGTTTCTTTCTTCCAGTCATTTATCAAGATCCAACCATAATCAGGAAGTTAACAATCTTGTCCAATTAAAACCCGTCTTTAGAGAAACATAATCACACGAAATCTTTGCCACCTGAAATCTCCAAAAAAATCTCATGGAATTCTCTAAACTCGATGAAACAGAGGATTTATGAATTGATTCTAACTTAGTATTAGTTTAATATTAAATATTATTTTAATAACCGATTCAATAGATGCGGATATCACCGGTTATTACCAACGCTTAAGAAACACTATTTTTTGAGGGGTTTTAGAAAATTTCATGGGAATTTATGGAGATTTCAGGTGGCAAAGACTTCGATGGATTATGTTTCTCCAATGGCGGATTTTAATTTGATAAAATTTTTAACTTCTTCATTATGGTTAGATCTCGATGAAGTGACGGAAAAAAAGAAACGAATGATCAATAGTTGCCAGAACATTGGTCGTTTAATGAAACACAAGCTGCTAACAGACAGTTTAACCCTGTAAACGTGTTCCGTCACTTGATTTTAAAGGCATGCTTCAAATGGCACAGTCAACACAAGTTAAGCATTTAATTATGAAGTCATCGAAAACTTTGGCATTTAAACAATATTTTTTAAAAAGTTGATGATTTAAACATCCACATTTTGAAAGTTGATAGTTTTTAATAAAATTTGAACGACGTTGTTTTGATTAACGGAAGTTTTAACACCGTCAACGTCAATTTAACGACGTGATTCAAATGACCCAGTCAACGAAAATTTACTTATTTAATTTTGAATCAACGCAAAACTTGAGCATTTAAATAACATTTCATAAGTTTAAGGTTTAAACGTGTCAAAAATGTAAGTTCGCGTTTTTTTAACATTTTTCCCTATTAACAACGCATAACTCATTTCTTTTGCGTCTCTGCAACGATATGGATAATATGTTTAGAGATAATCATTTTTCTTAACAAACACACCGGCCATTATTAATTACAAGGAAATGTAACTAAGCAACAAACCCCATAATCTTTGGGGATGCTATGAGGGTCAAGAATCACCATCCAAACAAGTCTCCAGCGAGGAACAAACCATCTTTCAGATATTGCGCCAAATACAATTACAGGAACTATCTCTGCAAATTCTTCCATGGATACAAAAGGTTTCTTGTCCCCAAAGGCAAAATGGTCCTAGACTATGTCTGCAATCACTAGTATACCAAGCTTTCAAGCCGTCTCTGCAATCTCCACCCACCAAATAAAGAAAACAACCACATATTTTCATAACAAAGTCAGAACAAAGAGCCAACTTTGATGGAAAAATGTGTTTTTACTAAACCATTTCCACTAATAAACTAAGCATTCAACTTTGTCAAATGGGAAAATAAGTAACAAGTGTGTATACCTTTTGAAGATGTTGACGAGAAAAAAACGTTTCCACATGGATTACAAGGGTTGATAAGAACTAAAGCCACAGTTTTGTCATCCGCAAAAGTTTGAACACCATCTAGATCAACATCCCAACCATTTTCTGGTACACATCTCTAAATGGCTCAAAGACGCTCAAGAATCATACATAGGGTAAGTAGGCCTAGGCAGAAGAATGTATCATTAGGAGATATCTCTTAAGAAAGATCACGGCAGAAGTACTCTGCAACAGCCCTATTGACTCAATAACAACTTCATTAATTAATCTTTTCTTAAAAGCTTTAGTTAAGTTGATACACATTGCAAATATGGTTTAATCAGTCAGTCACCAAACAGATCGTCGTTATCATCATCTTCTTCACCAAACCCTCCACATTTAGTTTCTTCTTTATCATTAACTACTGGTTCACTCACAGAAGAAGCCCATGACGTCGTACCAACCGCATTGACAAGTGATTCACCGCCGTAAAGATCATCGTAAATCCCTCTTTTTGGACCCCTTTTTAACATCTCTATAGCTTCCTGAAGTCTATCTGTAACACCTCTACTTCCTGTAAAAGCCTTCTCTTCCTTACCTTTACCTTTAGGTATCAATGTTACTTGCACAAGTGATTCATATTTACCAACAAGACTACCTTCTTTAACACCAATAGGACCAGGGTCAGTTTCAATGTCAGCTCCATCAGATATCCCAACAATCTCAGCTATCTCTCCTCCTAATTGATCCTTAAAACTAACTCTCATTTTCTTCACCCTCTTTGCTTCTGATCCAGTCTTGTCTTTCCTCTTACCTAACACACAACTCGATTCAACATTACTCAAACCATATCGATTAAGCAAAGTATTGTAAGCAACAACAGCTTCCTCATCAGAAGCATCAGGAAGAGGAGGAAGCTTAATCTCATCTGGGCGAGAAAAGAGAGCTTCACTGTTCTTTCTCAAAACATAGATTCTTGTGGAAGCAGCAAATCTTAAAGATTGACCAACTTCAAGCTCTACAGGAGTATCTTTACTCAATCTCTCATTTGCTACAAATGTACCATGAGCTGATCCTATATCAATAACAAAGATACTGCAACAAGAAGAAGAAGAATTATTAAAAAAAAATACAACATTTATCGTTTTCAAATTAGAGAGATGACAAACCTGCCGTTTTTGTGGGGAACGACGGCGGCATGTTGGCGGGAAACAGATTGATGATCAAGAACAAAATCACAAGTTTGTTGTTGTCTACCAAAGATATGTCTTCGTCTATTGAGATGAATCTGATCAAGGATTTGTCCGTCTTTTACAACTTCGAGAGTGTAGATTCCGGGACGAGGCTTTATTGCCCAATCAGGTGGATGCCAATTTGATTGACCCGATCCAACTTGAGTTTGACCCGGTAATGGTGTTGTTGCCACCGGAGATGATAAATGTTGAACCTTTGGGTTTGGTGGAGGATTTGCTGATACTGTGAAGGGTTCTGAAGTTTGGGATTTCTTAAACCTGTCAAGACCTGATCTTCCATACATTGTTGATTCGATTCTGAAGCAGTAGGATCAGATTAGGGTTTTTGTTTCTCCTCCTCTCCAGTCCCAAATTCGCAGAGATGTACACAGAACAAAATTTGCAAGTTCAGTCCCTATGTTTTTTGTATTATACCAAACGTACCCCTTGTTTTTTTTGGTTTTTTTGTTTTACTAGTTACTTTAAAGCCTCAGAGCAAAATGTAATTTACTTTCACAGTGTAAGACTGAAGAGAGAATATCATTATCAAATCATGATTGCTTCTTGGCATTACATTACTGGTTCATTTTGTTTGGCAAATAGAATCAAAGCTCTTTAGTTATTACAATCAACATTTTATAAATTCAACCGTGTAATGTAATAAGCCACTAAGCAAAAACTAATTCGCTTTGGCTGCTGTGAAGAAAGAGTCTTAATACTCAACTCATGGCTGCTTTTTGGAGTGTCTCTGGGCAAAGTTCTTTAGCCTGGAAAGCCCATCTACGAGGAGCTCGAGCTCAACCGCAAAGGTGAGACGTAGCCAGTTCTTAAGTCCAACAGCTCGACCTGCAAGAACCGCATTGATTCTGTTATTTTAACTGCCTATAACTGTCAACAACAAAAAAAACTGTAATATTTACCTGGTAGGATGATGATAGATTCCTCTTTAGCCAGCTTAGTGCAGAAGTCCAAGTCATCACTGATATCTTCGAGTAGCGAAAGGTTCAACTTCACCTGCACCAAGCAAATGAATTAGTCTCTAAGCTTGACCTTCAAGTTAACCAATGAGTAATTACCATTGTAAACATTGACCCCTCTGGTTTGCAAGGGCAAGTGATACAAGGGATCTTTGTAATCTCCTCGTAACAAACCTCTGCACATTTTCTTACTAGTTCGAGTTTTGATGAGAAAAATTCTTCTTTTGTATTCCCAATGATATCAGGAATTGCACCCTGAACCACGTACAAAACGACTCATTTTTGCTTACAGACATACTTAAACAAAATTACAACAATGCATCCCATCCCATCAACATACCTGAATAAATGTTGCAGGATCAGTTGACACATTGAGGACGTTGGTAAGAGCCTGAACAAACTAATACATAAAGAAACAAAGATTGAGTATGGATACATTCTTGAGAAGATATTAATTAAGATTGTTCATTTAAGCAACAAACCCCAGAATCTTTGAGGATGCTATGAGGGTCAAGAGTCACCATCCAACCGAGTCTCCAACCAGGAACAAACCATCTTTTAGATATTGCACCTAACACAATTACAGGAACTATCTCTGCAAACTCTGCCATTGATACAAATGGTTTATCATCCCCAAAGGCAAAATGATCGTAGACTTCATCTGCAACCACAAGTATTCCAAGCTTGCAAGCTATCTCTGCAATCTTCATCCACCAAATATAGATAACAAAGACATATTTACATATAACAAAGTCAGAAGAACTCTTCTGTAAACCCCAAAAGAGTCAAACTTTGATGGAAAAAATGAAAAAAAAATGAATAATAAGAGAAGCAAAGTGAAGACACACCTTTTGAAGATGTTGACGAGAAAAAACATTTCCACAAGGATTACAAGGATTGATAAGAACTAAAGCCACGGTTTTGTCATCAGCAAGAGCTTCAACTGCATCTAGATCAACATCCCAACCATTTTCTGGTAAGAGGTCAAAATAACGGACTTCTAAGTGGCTCAAAGACGCTCTAGAATCATATATAGGGTAAGTAGGCCTAGGCAGGAGAATGTTAGCACCAGGAGTTGCAAGCGAAGTGATCAAAACCTCAATGGCTTGAAAACAACCAGCCGTGAGATGAACATCATTAGGAGATATCTGGTAAGAAAGATCGCGAGATAGGTACTCTGCAACAGCCCTATTGAGATAGAATCATAAAAAGAAATAACAAGTTCATTAATCTTTTCTTAAAATTCTTTAGTTAAGATTAAACAGAGACTTCTCATTTTGGAAACTTTTGCTAATCCTCATTTTCTCTCTTATTATAGACTTAATTAAAGTTTCATGTTTTTGAGACTTCTCTATCATTCTCATATGCTTTTAAACAAATATATGCTTACTCTTTCTCCCTTTTAACTCTCTAAAAACTGTATGGTCTTGAGCCATAGATGTAAATTTTTTTTAATGTTATTTAATAAATTGTAAACCCTTTATCAAAAAAATAAAATAAAAATAAACAGAGACTTCAATGTATACAGATTATAATCATGTAAGAACAACTGATCACAACATCCAAAGATCTCAATGCTTTTACCAAATAAACTAACAAAAATCAAAGAAAAAACAAAGAAGAAGGAACGTTACTTCCTAGCGAGAGGAACACCGGAAGTAGGAGAATAGTTGTTAAACTTGGTGGAGCGGACAGCATCACAGATGGCTTCAACGGCGGCTTGATCAGTACGGAAGCTCGGGAACGGAGAAGGATCGCCATGTCCGAGGGGAATGACGGGTCTGCTGTCACCACCATTGAGACAACTATTTAAGGTTGTAAGATAGTCACGAATGCCCAGCGAGCTAGATCGTACGAGATGTTCGTTATTAGTCCCAAAGTTCCATCGCTTGGCTCCGATTCCATCCATTGGCTGTGACTTTGTGATTGGAGAGTGAGAGTCGTGTGTGGTAGTGGTTGGTGTAAATGACAAGTAATTATTATCTTAACTTCTATTTTTGTCATGTAGTGTTACACACAATTAGGCCTGGACATTCAGATTTTCGGATCGGATCAGATCAGATTTTTCGGATTTCGAATTTTTCGGATAGAGAAAATATGAATCCATTCGGATTATAACATGATTTCGGTTCGGATCGGATCAGATCTAATTAGTTTCAGATTGGATTTCATTTTTTTTATAAAACCCGATTTAAAACCAAATATAATATTAGTTATTTCGGATTTGTATTCAAAATCCAAAAAATCCAAAAAACCCGAACAAATCCAAAAATTCTGAAAGAAATCCGGCCAAAATCCAAAACAAATCCGTAAAATCCAAAAGAAATTCGGCTAAAACCCGAACAAATCCGAAAAAACCGAAAAATCTGAACATATCAAGAAGAATATGAATAAAAAAAAGGAAGATTAATCAAAAAGAAAAAGGAAAACTAAGATATCGAGAAAGAAATATGAGTGTATATAATTGTATATATAAACTATATATATTTTATAGTTAATATCGGTTATTTTGGATTTATTTCGGATATCCGATCGGATCCGGATTTGGTTCGGTTTGGGTTCGGATATTTGGATAGGGAAATATAAAATTCATTTGGATTTTAAATCCATTCGGTTTGGTTTCGGAGCCGAATTTTTCGGATTAGTTTCGGATCAGTTTTCGGATTTCGGATTTTTTACCCAGGCCTACACACAATGCTTGCAAAAAATAAGAACCCTTCCACCGACAAAACGACATAAAAATAAAAGTTTTAAAGATTAATATATGTTTTTTTTTTGTCTGTCTTTAAAGAGAAAATATATATATATATGTTGTGGAAGCACCATTAGACCATTGGTTAACTACGTCATGTATGGGCTTTAGTTTCTAGAGAGCTTGATTTCGAGCAGATTAATAATAGATGTGAAGCTTGTCAGAAGTTCCATAGTGCTACATAGAGTAATCCCTTGTGGCTTCATGTGTTGCGGAAATAGTATGTCTAGTATATGAATTAGGTTAATATATATGCATATACGCAGATTTTTGTTATAATTTATTTTGTTTTAGTATTTTAAAAACTAACTTATACTAATTTACTTAAAAGTATCTTTATTTATTTCTTAATTATTATCTTAAGTTTTATATGTTATCCAAACATGGTAATTTATAGACTACGTGTTAGTTATTTTTAAATAATATATTATTTTTATTATTAATAAACTAAATTAATCTCAAATTATCTTTATATTAGGCAATGGAAATTATAGAATATTTTGTATCCAAAAATCATATGGTTAATATTGATTATTTTAATTTGGATTGCAAATAGAGTTGATTTGTTAAACCTACACTACTAATTTATTTTCTAACAAGATTCACATGCCGAATGAATTTGAATGATACTACACAACATAGATAATTATCTAGAGCATTATGTGTTTTTCAAAAATATTAAATTCATATTCGAGATACATTTTAATAAAACATTTTGACAAAACAGAAACCCACGCGTCTCACCTAGTATATATAAAGTAAAATATACTCTCTTCTCATGAAGCCACCTCAGCAATCTCATATTCTAAAAAACTGACACATCAACATCACTCAATTCATTACATATTTCTCTAATCACCTCATCAACACATTAATTCTCATAACAATTAACATTATTTAATATAATAATTTTCAAAAGAATTTGAAAAGTCATTTCTGTAGAAAAATGACCTAAACCACTCTAATTTAATAATTTTACTCTTATTAGATTTATTTATATAGTTTAGAAAATTATTGAAAATAAATCAAAATATTAAAAATTGTTATTGAATTTAAATTAAAGAGTTCTATATTTAGAAATTATAGATTACATGTTTTTATTTATATAGTTTATAAGATTATTTAAATAAAATAAAGTATTAATAATTGTTAGTATAAGTTATGAACTCAAATTAAAGAGCTACATGTTTATAAATAATATATTAAATTGTATATACACTATTTCAGAAATCTTTTGATTTAGAATTTAAAATAATTAATAAGGATTAATTCAAAGAACTGTCCATAAATCTAAAATACTATTCTTAATTTGATATTTTCATTTTATAATTAGAACCAAATATTTAATGTAAATAGGTTATATGAAAAAATAAAAATTATTTTGATTATCATAAATCTTTGTTCAAGCGAACAATGATTCATTCAATGGAATACTCACATATGCTTTTAGAAGCTTAAATGATAAACTCCAAAAAATTTAAAGCCATATAATAATGCATATTATGAGTGATATGTTATGTTATCTCAAACATTAACATGTTCAAACCAATCTTTGAAAGAAAAATTGAGTTAAGTTATTAAAATTTTACAGCGGTAAGTCATTGACTATACACTGAAAATAAATGGAGAAAAGAGAAACATGATAAAGATAATACATATTATGTTTAAAACCAGTGAACATATTATATATGGCTTAATATTTTCCAGCAACGAGAGAAATATAGATAATACAAGTAGAACTTAGAAACATATAAGGTGTTTATGGAAAAAGTTCAATGGTGCATGATTCAATTTTATCGTGTTGATGAGGAAAAAAAATAGAGAACGAGAGAGAAATATAATGTGTATATCTTAAAAATATATCAGATGTTTATCAATATATAGATCAATATTTAATACATCTTACTCAATTTTTGAAAAAGAAGTGTAAGCATTGTTTTGTTCTCTAACATAACTTTTGAATCATTTTGAGAGTTTTTTCATTTTATATTATGTGATATTCAAGACCTACATATGGATATAGATTTGGAGACTGGATTTAAGGATGATTGGCTTGGCTGAATCATGTTTAATATTTAGTCAGTTGTATGGTGTTTTTGGATGAAGTGATTTAAATGCTAAAAAGTTCAATAAAATTATAACTACTTAAACTCTTAAATCTATAACCCATTTTCAATGCAGGGAAGATGTAAACATATACACATGCCCAATTATAAATATCCACTTAACCAATAAGAAAAATAATTACCCAATATGTGTCCATACGCATATGCCTAATTCTGAACCAATAACAAAAAAGATAATGCCCGTGACTGCACAATAAAATCGCAAACATCTTCGCTTCTCTTTAAAGCACATTCAATAAAATAATAGATTAAATTTTGTATAAATTTAAATTAAAAATATTATGATATATAATTTAAAACAATCAGTAAGGATTAGTTCAAAAAAATGAACATATTTTTAAAAACCATTTTTAATTTGATAATTTGAATAACTGAATTTAAATAGGTTACATGGGAAACATAAAAAAATTATATTTTGACGGTCTGAAATTGGTGTTCGAGCAAACAAGAATTCGTTCAACAGTGGAATATTAACAGGAGCTTCAAGAAACTTGAATGACAACTCTAAACATTTAAAGGTCATATAAGAATACATGTTATGAAAATAGGCTCTGGTATAACAAAACGTTAACATGTTCAAACCAATATTCAAGAAAACAAAATAAGTGAGTCCTTACAACACACAATTCAATAAGCATATATCAAGAATGAACAAAGAAAAACTAAACATGAAGAAAAAAAAAATCTTAAGTTTAAAAAGGGTGAACATGTTGTATGTGGTTCAATATTTTGCATCGATTTAACCACACACATAACCTATTATGCAAAATTAACATGGGAAAAAATAAAAACATATATTTTGATGGTCTGAAATCAGTGTTCGAGTAAACAAGAATTCGTTAAACAGTGGAATATTAACGGGAGCTTCAAGAAGCTTGAATGACAGCTCTAAACTTTTAAAGGACATATAAGGATGCACGTTATGAAAAACAAGCTCTAATATAGGAAAACAGTAACATGTTAAAACCAATCTTTCAGAAAATAAAATACATGAGTCTTAGCAACGCACAATTCAATAACCATATATCAAGAGTGAACTGAGAAACACTAAATATGAGAAAATAGTAAATCCTAATTTTAAAATGGGTGAACATGTTGTATGTGACTCAATGTTTTGCATCGACTGAACCACATATATAAACTATAATGAGAAATTATTTTAGAAAAAGAGGTAAATAAAAACACACACACATTAATTCGATAGGTTAAAAACATATAAGAAATGACTAAACACAAATAAATGGAGATAACTCATTTCACAAAAAATCAACGAAACAAAAAAATTATAATCTTTCAAATACTCAATAACCATAATTCAAATTTTTAGTCTAAATCTTGAATTCAAGTTCGTAATCTAAACCCCGCACGAAGGACGGGTAGCCTACTAGTCTATATATATAAAGTAATATGTTTCTTGACCGCATCAGTATTCTCATATTCTAAAAAATTAACGCATCATCATTACTCACTTTATTACCTATTCCTTTAATCAACCCATCAACACTTTAGTTCTCATAATATCTAGCATTCTTTAATATGATAATTTTGAAAAAAAATTGAAAATTCATTTCTTTAGAAAAATGATCTAAAACACTCTAATTTAATAATTTTACTCATATTATTATTTATTTATTTATATAGTTTAGAAAATATATTTTTTAAAAATCAAAATATTAATAATTGTTATTATAAGTTAAAGAATTTAAATTCAAGAGTTTTATGTTTATAAATAATATATTAAATTTTGTATACATTATTTTAAAAATATTTTGGTCTATCACTTAATTAGTTAATAAAGATTAGTCCAAAGAACTGTCCATAAAATTAAAAATACATTTCTGAATTTGATATTTTCATTCTATAATTGGAAAAAAATATTTAATGTAAATATGTTATATGAAAAAGAAAACATTCATTTTTTGATTATCATAAATCGGTGTTGGAGCGATCGACGATTCGTTCAATAGTGGGATACTCACAGAAGCTTCTAGAGTCTTGAATGACAAACTCCAAAAATTTAAAGACCATATCAAAATGCGTATTATGAGAGATAACATTAATATGTTCAAGCCAATAATTGAAAGAAAAAATAAGTTAAAGTCATATAAAATTTTACAACGCTCTAGTCATTGACCATATATTAAAAATGGATGGAGAAAATAGAAACATGATGAAGATAGTAAAGATTATGTTTAGAACTGGCAAACATATTATCTATTGTTCCATAGAGATAGTAAGAGTAAAACTTAGAAACATATAAAAAGAAGTTCAATGTTGTTGGTGATCTATGTAATGTGGTGTATGGTTCATTTTTATCGTGTTGATGAGGAAAATAGAGAATGAGAGACAAAAATAATGCATATATTTTGAAAACATATCAAACATTTTTGAATATAGATCAATATCTTATATATCCAACTCATTTTTTGAAAAAGAAGAAGTGTAAGCATTGGTTGTTCTTTAACAAAAGTTTTGAATAATTCTAAGAATTTCTTTCTTTTATATTTTGTGATATTCAAAACCTACATAGCGATATATTATTTGGAGACTGGATTTATGGATAGTTGGATTGGTTGAGCTTTGTATAGTTTTGAGCATCTGATATAGCTAGTTGTATGGTATTTTTGGATGAAGTGATTTAAATGCCAAACAAATTATGACTTCAAAATATATTTTAGGATTTGACTTTTGATAAATATAATTTAATATTATATATTTTTATCGATAAAATTTATTTTATTAGTTACATTTTTAACGTGATATACTAATATTTTCTATTGGTGAAGTTATTTTTAGCCCTGTGATAAATAACTGAACCGAGATTTCTGAAACGACCAAACCAAAATTTTTGGTTTTTGCTTTGACTTTGGCTAGGAGAGATGAACCGATTGGAAGCTCTATAAATTATGTTTAGTTACCCAAGATTTTCAGTTCGGTAAAGGAGAACCGAACGGTTAACAGAAATCTTCTTTTCCTCCTCTTCCTTTCGTCAGATCTTCTCTTCGAATCAGCCACCGTCAAGCTTCTGGTTTCATAACGGCCACCATCAAGCTTTATATCGTTTTAGGGTTTGCCACATATTGAAGATGGTTGAAACGTTGTGTTTCATCAAAGACCAATTTTTTTGTTTAACTGGGCTTGACCCAACTTTTTTATTTTGTTATCCTCGACAGCCCATATAAACCCAAACCAAATAATATGAATAAATCATTTTAACCAAGCTACCAAATTAATCAATTTTTAACCAAAATTTTTTAATTTTTGGTTAATTTCGGTAGAATTCTAATAACCGAATTAAACCGATACCCAAACGGAACCGATTAATTCTTCGATTAATTTTGGTATACATTTTATTAACCGAAAAAAACAAAAATCAAATTAATCGGCTCGGTTTGGTTTCAGTTAACCAAAATCGTAGGCATAGTTATTTAGTAACTATATTCATAAATGATAATATAAATTCATAGTAAAAACAAAAAAAAACAAAAATAACAAAAAAAAATAGAAGCTACGAGGATAGAAAAGATAGAGAAGAAGATAAATAAGAGAGAATAAAAAAAGAGAAATGAGAAGTTAAATGCATATACTCTCTTCCTTAATTTCTTCATGAGTCCACACGGACATGAATGTTTCTTTTCAAAATAAGTATAACAACTCAGTTCTTGGTACCATTTTGCCGATTACGTAATATTTTTCTTTTTATTTCTCACCTATTTATTGTATAATATATTGTCGATTGGAAAATGTTATTTTTCAATTTTTATTGTATAATATAAAATTTTATTTTATCTGGAATATATTTTCTTTGATAAAATTTGTATGATAAGATTTGCTTCCTACTTTTTACTATCAATGACATTTTATTATTATTATTATTATTATTATTATTTTCTTACAAAATTTATTGCATAGACTCTCAACCTTAATTTCTTCATAAGGTCCACACGCACATGAATGTTTCTCTTCAAAATCATTTCTATATATAATGGTTGAAAGGGAGTCTCTCCAGCGTCGCCACATCAGCTCAAATTATTATATCTCAAAATTTTATAATTAAGTAATTATACAAACTAAAAATATGTGTGAAAAGGAATATCCCCACATATTCAACACATCTTTTAGTGACATGTATATTTATTTTTATCGATAAAAATAATCATCATGATCCAAAATCTTCCTTAATTTTCCATTTATTTTTAGTAATTAAAGAATTAAATTAAACTCAAATTATCTATATAGTAGGTAAATGGAAATTATATGATTCTTTTTTATGCAAAATAATATTTTTATCGAAAAATATATAATTAAAAATAATAAATCATTCATCTTCTTCTTTTCTTTCATGATTCTAAATCTTCCTTTATTTTTTTGTTTTTTTTAGTAATTAATAAACTAAATTAATATCAAATTATCTATATATATATATATTAGGTCAATGGAAATTATATAAATCTTTTGTATCCAAAAATCATATGATTAATAATAATTATTTTAATTTGGATTGCAAATATTGTTGATTTAATTAAACCTAGAGTACCAATTTATTTTCTAACAAGACTTACATGCCAAATGAGTTTGAATGATACTACACAACATAGATAATTATCTAGAGCACTATGTATTTTTCAAAAATATTAAGCTCAGGTTCAAAATATATTTTAATAAAATATTTTGACAAAATAGAAACCCATATATCGCGTGGGTACTCACCTAGTATGTATAACAACTCAGTTCTTGGTACCATTTTGCCGATTACGTAATGTTTTTCTTTTTATTTCTCACCTATTTATTGTATAATATATTGTCGATTGAAAAATGTTATTTTCAAATTTTATTGTATAATATAAAATTATATTTTATCTGGAATAGATTTTCTTTAATAAATTTTGTATGATAAGATTTGCTTCCTACTTTTTACTATTAATGACTTTCTATTATATATGATAAGGTTTGTTGGTATATCATTTTAGTTTTTTCTTAGATTTGAAACGAAGAACCTGATAAAATTATGAAGAGTTCTTGAAAAATAGTAAGCAACATTTCTTTTAACATGAAAAAATATGATTTTATTATATGCACTAGTTTGTCCCATATTGAGGAATCTAAAAAAAGGTTTCATAATAGATGCTGATTCAAGAATGCAAAATTTGAATAAGAAAATAATAAACATCTCAAATATATTTCTCAAACCCTAACTGTTCCAATGATGGGAACATCTATTTGGATTAGCAAGGGTGATAGAGGAAAAATATCTGTAAGATATCCATGAGTTCAGACTTAATGCATAACATGATAATTTCAAATTAAGTTTAAGTTCAAATTAGATAGAGATATAAAGCCTTAACCAAGACAAGAATGCTAAATTCAGATTCCATGTATGATGCAGTCTTACATTTCAAACTCAAGTGCAAGCATCAGATAACTATGAACTATGACACTGAAGTTATATGCTTAATTATTGAGCTTAATAAGTTTGAATCATCATTATCTTCTATGCATAGGTAACAGTCCTAAACAAAATGCTACTATACTCAATTTTATAATGCAAAAATGAACTATATAAACATTCTGCTTTTGAAAAATAATTATCGAAATTTTTCAAATTTTTATGGTTTTTTATATGCACATAGATACTGACTCAAGGATGCAAAATTTGAATAAAAAAATAATAATCATATCAAATGTATATCTCAGATGAGATACATTTGACATGTTTACTATTTTCTTATTCAAATTTTGTATCCTTGAGTTAGCATTTATGTGCATATAAAAATTTGAATAAAAAACTAATAAACATGTCAAATAAATTTCTCATAATTTTTTTAAAAGTGATATCTAGTTAAATTTACTCAGTAGAGAAATCCATGAAGTAAAACAAAACACGTTAGTAGAAAACAAACACGTTTTTCAAAAGCACTTAAACAATAAACTCCTAAAGATTCTCAATTTTTGAAATACTCAAAAAGTTATATACGCTGTCTCTAACTACTTTACTAGGCGCAAAGCAAATATTCGAAACTTTGATGATATTTGTGATTCTCTTCGCTCTATCCAGATCAGCAGTTTTCTGATTTATATTTTACTTTGTATTTAACCAGATATTCGGTCTCTGAATATTTGTTATATTTTTTATTATTATTTATCGAATATTTGATTCGTTTTGTCAGAATTTTAAAATAAAAATAATAATAGAAAAAATGAAAATTTAATCTAATAATAACAATCCTATTATATAAATTTGAATTACACTCACCAGAAGCCGATACGTGTCAAAATTATAGCTCACGAGATCTTGACATGTGTCATTAATCATACATATCTTGCCATGTGTCAAGTTTATAAATATAATTATTAAGAAACAAATATATACAGAAATAATTTTAAAAGGAAAAAAGGAAACCAAATACTTTTTAATAATTATTTAAAAAAATATAGAAACGAAAATTAAAAAAAATATATATATATATAAAATAATTTTAAAAAGAAAAACCCCAAGAAATTGTTAATTTATCAAATCAATAATTAAAACTAAGAAATAATTTTGAAAGGAAACAAAACCAAGAATTTGTTAATTTATCTAATCAATAACTAACAAATAGTTTTAAAACAAATAAAAAACAAAAAATTATAACCTAAAACCCTATCTTAAGGAAATAAAGTTAAACAAGAATTTATTAATTTATCTAATCATTAATTAAAATTAAAAAATAATTTTAAAAGGAAAAAAGAAAACCAAAAATATTAATAAGTTTGGTTGCACTCATGAGAGCTTGGTATGTGTCAAAATTTTAATTAACTAGATCATAACACATACCGATTATTCGATTAGATTATGACAGATGTAAAAAATATTTACTTAATAAAAATAAAATAAACAAATAATAATAATCACATAGATAATATGTACTTTCCATATTTTTTATATTATTCAAATGAAAACAAAAAAAGAGGAAAAATAAATAAATTATCAAGTAGATAATATTTAGTTTCCATTTTTTACATATATAACTTTGAACATGTTTAAAACAAAATTTTGATGTTATAAAATTAATCTAAAATAAAAATTTATTTTTATTTATTTAGATGTATGATGAATTATGTTAAAAGTTTAGATAATATATATTTTAAGAACATTATGTATATTTAATTAACTATTTATCTCAATTATTTTGTAAATAAAAAATAAAAATAAATAAGATGATTAAACTTTCCATTTTTCTATTATAAATATTCAATCCTATTATTTCTGTAATATATTTTTCAAGTTTAGATATTTAGATTTCAATATTATTTAGAATCTAACAAAAATTTATATTTTTACCTAAATTTAATTGATTTGCAATGTTAGTTTTCCACATTTATTTTTTTCAAATTTAATGTTTTCTACTAAATTACTCATAGTATTTTTATTTATTTTAATTATTTTATAATATTAGTTACAAATGGATTTTATTAAATGTTTCAACTTTTATTCATTTATATGGAGTATACATTAGGTTAGAGTAATATTTTAATATGATTGAAGTCTTTGAAGATTGAGTTAAGTTTTATAGAAAAATCAAGTGTGTAGGAAGAAAATCTGATTTAACAAAAGAGTTAATAACCAAAAACTTTTGATACAAAATAATTGATATTTTTGGGTTTATAATTGTAGGGAAATTGAGTTATATCAAGTCTAAATATTATTAATAAATTTGGTATATAATTGTATTTTGAGTATTTTGGGTGTCTATTCGGTTCTCGGTTAAGTTCAGTTCATATTTGGTCTTTCGAATATATGAGTCTTGCACCCATTTGAATTTTTTTTGGGATTCTGAATTTGTTTTTTTTTTCATATAATTTGTTCATGCTAACATAGTGGTCGAAAGAAGAAACAACAAATGGAAACCAAAAGCTTTTTTGGACATTATATAGATTTTTCATATGTTTATAATAAAATTTTAATAAAGAAAGTTAATTAATTTATGCATGTAGAAAACTAAAATTTCATAAATAACTATTTTCTATAACAAAACATGCTTTCTATTTCTTTTTCTAAAATAATTTAAGATATATTATTAATAACAAATATTTATTTGAATAAATATGCTTAACTTTTATTTGAAAATTTAAAACCCGTCCATCGGACGGATCTTTATCTAGTATTTAATACAAATATATATATATATATATGGATATATTAATTTCTGTCTTAATTTATTAAATTTTAATATTTAAATAACTAGTTTGATGACTAAACATTCCTAAAGTTTGCTTATAAATAATAATATAACCATTATATAATGTATATATGTAATTATCTATATACATTTAACGAAGTAGAGCAAATATTTACCTCTTAAAATTATAGTATTTGTGATTTGCTTCATTTTCAAAAAATATTAATTTTTAATATTTGCTTTGCTTCATAATATCATGAATATTTTACTTTTTTTATCAAATCGAACTTTTTTTATCAAATCGAAACAGATAGTAAATCTAACGAATATTTTGCTAGGCTAATCTTACTTATATATCTACTCTAATCAATTACCTTGCTTATGAGTTGTGATCTATCTCTCAACGAACAATGTGTCTCATAGGAATAATTACTTTGTTTTACATTTGGATTCACCATTGTTGTAACAGATACAAACAGGTTCGACTCACATTAGGCTTATCTGTTGCATACCAAGATTTGACTCACATAAATCTGAGATGATTCTATCTAATGAGATTAAAAAAAGAAAGGAAGAAGCCTATTAGCATTCTAATTGGCTACAGTAGAAGCCATGGCTAAGGAGTACTTAAGCTTAAGGTAAGCTTTGATGAAAGGATCCAAGTCACCATCCATTACAGACGTGATATCAGAAGTTTCATGACTCGTTCGAACATCCTTAACCAGTTTATACGGATGAAACACGTAGTTCCTGATCTGCTGTCCCCATTCAGCTTTCACAACATCTCCTCTTATTTCTTTAATTTCAGTCGCACGTTGCTCCTCTGCAATAACTAACAGTTTCGCCTTTAGTCGGCTCAGAGCTCTCGTCTTGTTCGCCGATTGACTTCTCTCCTCTGCAATATGCACCATGGGATTGTTATCAACTAACATGCAGAGAGCTTAGAGTAGATTCTTCGAGATGAAAGACAAACCTGTGCAACGGACAGCGACACCAGTAGGGATGTGAGTAATCCGAACAGCGGTTTCAACCTTGTTCACATTCTGTCCTCCTTTACCACCTGCCCTCGTGAAACTAATATCGAGATCCTCCTCTGGTATTTCAACTCCTACGGCTTCCTCAGGTAGAAGCGGCATCACTTCCACACCAGAAAAGCTTGTCTGCGTGCAATATCAATATAAGTGTATATCACATATGCTTTTGGAGCTCATAGACCTTAACCCTCAGCATTAGTGAGCAGCTTCATTTTTACCTGTCGAAGGCCTTTCGAATTGAATGGTGATTGTCTAACAATCCTATGAGTTCCTTTCTCTCCTGAAAGATAACCATACGCATAACGTCCTTCGATTTCAAGTGTGGCTGACTTAATCCCAGCTTCTTCTCCATCTGACATTTCAACAACTTTTGTCTTGTACCGTTGCTTCTCTCCCCATCTCATATACATCCTAAGCAACATATCAGCCCAATCCTGCACTGGAAGTTATCAAACTTTTCACAGAAGCTCCCAATCAACATCAAAAAACACATACACACCACTAAGAAACATTTCATATACAAAAACAAATGCATTCTTAGTACTAATTCGCCATTCTATAAGCTTATAAAACTCATGAAAGAAGTCTCCAAGAAAGTATCGAAATTGCGTAAAACAGTAATAGTAACCTGAGCATCAGTTCCTCCAGCACCAGCTGTAATATAGACTAGAGCACCTTCTTTATCATAAGGTCCTGATAAAAGCTGAGTTAGCTCAAACCTATCTAAAGATTTATTCAACTCTTTGATGATTCCCATAGCTTCTTCAAGTAAGCTAACATCAGTAGAATCCATCTCTTCTGTTAATTTAACAATTGTTTCTGCATCTTCAACCTACCTCAGCCCCCAAAAAAAACAGCAAATTCAACTTCATCATAACCATAAGAGAGATGAAAACCAAGGAAACATACCATTGATTTGAACTCAGAAAGCAATCGCAATCGATCTTTAAGATCGTTTAAAGCCGAAAGCGTTTCTTGAGCTTTAACACGATCGTCCCAAAACGAAGTATCAGAAGCTTTTGATTCCAAATTTGCAATCTCTGATTCAATTTGCTGTAAATTAGCAGAATCTCTAATCTCTTCAACACGAACTGTTGCTATTTCAACATCTTTCCTCAGAGTATAAAAATCTATCACCAATTTCAGAAAAAATCATCATCATCATCATCTTACAAATATGAAACAAATCTGAAATTAAAGTTACCTTGCATCTGCCATTCACTTGTTTCGGTTTCACTGGATACACTTAAGTTACTTTCCTGTGCAGCGAATACTACTGAAACAAAATTGAAGAAATTGTTTTACATATGAGCTCTGGATTTGAAATTGTAGTGAAAAAGAGAGAAGAACTGACTTGGCGAAGTGAGACGACAGGAGGAAGAAGATGAAGAAGAGAATTGAGGGAGAGAAAGTGGGAGTGAGAGACGGAGAGGAGGGAGATTAGTTGGTCCGGTGATTGGAAAACCCCGGCCGGCGAGAGGTCCGAGAACGCTGAGCTTCATCGACATTTCTGCTTACAGAATTGTGGTCTCTTCGGCTTTGCAAAGTTATCCATACAAAGCTGCAGCCTCCACGTCATTATTTTTATTAACGGGTTCATCCCTATTATATACTCAATGGAATTTGTGATGACTGATGACAAAAAAAATAAAATAAAGAGAATTGGTAAAATAGAGACAATTGTGAAATTGTTGAAACAATTAGCCTACTAATTAGTTGAAATAACTCCAAACATTGTATTAATAATAGGCAAAAGGGTATTCAACATTTTGAAATTGACACTTAACGATATTACCGTGAGATTATGAACTTCGAATCTAATTTTGGTTAACTGTTTTTGTGCTTCATGAGTGGGTGAAAAGGTAATTAACATACTGGTATCTCCTCTTGATGAGAGATATGTTTCTTTCGATCCATGTGTCAATGAAAGTATTTCTCCTTCTAACCGGTTTGTTTTCTAGTGTAAAATGGTCCACACGAGAGACTGGTAGAGGCAACCATGATCAATTTGGTGAAAGCCGAGGTTAGTGAGGTTTCAAAGTCACTTTTAAAGTTTGACTATCCTAAGATCAGATGAGTTTGAGATGAAGTCTTTATCTTTCACGAGTATGCTCGTGCTAGCAATCTTCATTACCTCTCCTGACAAAAGTCAAAACACAACCATCAAATAAAATAACAGACTATTTGCTTTAGAACGGTAAAATTATTTTAATATTAAATTTGATTTGATTATTTTGCATATTTGACTTCGATTATGCATATAATTTTGGATATTGGTATCCGACACTAATTTTTAAACTTATTTATTAGTTCATAAAATTAAAATTGTATAAACATTTTAATACCTTCCCTTTACTAACCGTCACCAACATATACTGTATTTTACAATATAGATAGAATACATGTGGTAATTATCAATTTGGATATCTTGAATAAATAATAACCAGAGATGATGAACAGACCAAGATGGTAATCAAAAGTAGAGAAGATGAACATCATCTCTTGGATTCCATTTAAATTGCATCATTAATGTCTTTCCATGTAAGTATAAAAACACTTATTTTGAGGGCGGATTGGTTAACTAAACTATTTTGTACCAACATTAGTGATGCAATTGACATTAGTGGTTGACCTAACGTTTTTAAATACTTCGACACTATGTTTAGGGTTCAATTCATAGAGAATGCGAATTTTAAAAAAATTAATGCAAGAAATTTAATTGAGATATACATTGATTTTCCACCTATACGCTTTAGTACTTATAAGTACTATTGGCAGAAACAAATAAAGGTTACTTTGCTAGGGTTTTTTTAAAGAACAGAAGCAAAACTATAATCAAAATTCAAAGTCTACATACAGTAAAATCTCTATAAATTATTATTTGATAAATCAATAACCTCTCTAAATTAATAAATTATCCTGGTTTCGAGTTGGACTTGTGTAATAATTGAAATATTTTGATAAAATAATAAGATAATATTTTTTTGAAATCTCTATATAAATATATGATCCTATTAATAACTTAAATTAATAATCATATAAATTTAACATATATATAAGATATTTTGGTGAAATTACTATTTATTTATTCGTAAATTTGTAATTTTATTAGAGTTCATTTCTACTTTTCCTTATTAATATCAAAATATATGATATTATCTTCTCAAATTGCATCTAAAGTTATATTAAAAATTTTATATACAATGATTATTTTCTAATGTTTAAATGCATTAAAATATTGAAGTATTTTCTTCATTTTTCTACTTTCTATATAATTTTTCTGAAATTTGAAAAAACTCTCTTTAAATTAATAATTATTAATTTATCAATAAATTAGTAACCTTTATAAATTAATAAAATATGTTGGTCCCAATATTATTAATTTATAGAGGTTATACTGTATGTAAAAAAAACATTAATTAGGCGGTATCAAAGTCTGTTAACTGTTAACACTCTTTAAAGTGAAATCCTTTATCTGATAACCTTTTTTTTTTTAATTACCAGAAGGTAGTTATATGGGCCGAAACTCGCATTCTCCTACATCTCAAACCACATCATGTGATATTAATTTTATTCAAAATGTCACTAGATGCTTGTTATAAACTTGCTCTCATTTGTCAATACTCCGTCCAAACAAATATCTTAGCCATGGCTTAGAACATGTACATTTCCACAGAGCGTAGAGATGAATATGCCATGTTCAGACTGAGTTATCTGCAATCCAAGAAAGTAACTCAACTCTCCTACCATGCTTGTAGCAAACACGTACCGTTCTATGACCGGACGAGTCAAGAATGATTCGTATTCGCTACATGAAAAGATCCAATACAGTTCAGCCAAATACTTAGAACAAATCCAAATACTCAGCCGATCCATATTATATCCTTTCCCGTTCGAACATGACTTAGGCTTGCCAACCCTTGCCGATGAACGGATGTTTGGACAGGTCCGGACAAGATCGTTACACCAGGTTTACTCGAGTATTTTTAAAAGGAAATCGAGTATACAAATTATTAAGAGGCGTATTACTTAAAACAAATCACAACAAGGTGGATCCATATTCGAAATACAAAGAATCACAACAATCTTTACAAATGCAACAAAAACAAATCCTAATCCGGCTCCTAGTGTCCGATGCACGCCTAAGGCTTGGCTAAGGTCTGCAAAACAAAAGAAAGTTATGAGTAATCTAATATTACTCAGCGAGCTGGCAGCCCTCTACCCTCTAACAATGCGATCCTACCCCCAAACAAACATTAAATAATGAAAACAACCATCAAGCAATAATAAAAAACACATAAACAAGTAATCACATAAAACTCACAACCCTTAAGTAAAAAAATTCCGAGTATTTTCCGGAATACTCAACTACTTGACCCAACTCTCATCTCCCTTCTAAATAATCTCAACACCTTCTTCTAACCCATCACCTTAACATTACGCTGAGACCACACAGGTCATCCAGTGCAATCTCTGGTCTCGTCAGACTATAATGATCTCGTAAGATGCACTGCCCTCTTGATCTCGTAAGATCGACAACCCCTTTCCATGGCTGAAAGGACTTACACCAAAATGGATGCCAATCATCTGCCCATATCCTAAAACAACTCCATTCTCTCACTCGAACTCCCCAAAATAAAATAAAATCCCCAAACACTTCACACATAATAATCACAACAAACACAATAATTATGCTTCTTGATCCTCCATATTTTAAGTCCCAATTATCAATAATTATAACCATTTTCCAAATATAATTCCATGCATAATCAATTATCATGATTTCCAATTTAACATGAATGCAAACACAAAACACATTAGTAAACACCCAATATTCACACAATGGATTCGCATAAAATGCCTTAGACAATTTATGGAATCCCAATCAACAATCAAACCAACTCACAGTGCAATGCGGTTTGGTGTCGTCGTTGAATTATCGAGTTTTACTACTTGGTCCGCTGATCCTTATACTGAACTTGATCGTTGCCGATTGATGACTGACTGAATTTACAGATTTTCGAGTATCACTTGATGGTAGCTGAGAAGTGGTTAACAGTAGTCGGATAGTGACTAATGATCGTCGGGTCGAGTTAGCTTTCACCGGACACACATCTCTCTGTGGTTAAGTTTCATCGGAATTCTAGTGAGAGAGAGTTGAATCGTGTGCTTGAATGAATAAAGCAGCTCTCCTTATATAGATTTTTCAAGTGGAGAGGTGGCCGGGCATGTGTCATTACGCATGGACTGATTTTCATGCAACAAGGCAGCTGGAAAATGGTGTGTCACCTTGCATGGAGTTGGACTCATGCATCATGGCAGCTGGATCATTCATTGATGTTATGGCGACAAGTGTTATTAGCTTCCGGAAGGTTTTGACACGTTTTTGGGCACATGGCGAGGAAACTTGGTCGCCAAGTTTTGCCGGTCAACCGTTGACTTTACCGATTAACGCTTGGTCAATGCCAGAAATGGTTCCATCGTGGTCCGGCTAAACGGTAGGTGGCTCGGGTCATCGCGTAATACTTTTTCTTTGAACCTTCCTTCGTTCGGCTCTTTACTCCTTCTTTCTTCCCTAGAAATTTTCCAAGGTTTTTTGAATAAACCTCTCATTTATGAACACCCTTAGCCAAATGATAATATCCGATCTTCCTTGTTTTCCAAGAGAACTCTTATCCATCCTTTCTTATTTCTTCGTTTGTTAGCATAATATTTCTTCATTTTTACTTGGACATGATTCTCTTCTTTGGCTGGATCATTCTATTCTTTTTCCCCAAAACTTCCTCCTTTGATTTCCTTGTTTTTCTTGGTTCCTTAAGCTTCTTTCCCATTATTCTAAAATTTGACCGTGAAGTTCTTCGATATTCCCCTCTTCCTGTCTTTAGGTAAAGAAGTGGGTCATTACAATGCTCATTTCAAATTCCTTGGTCATTGTTTGAACAATTTTGGTGACGAATTCTTTGCGTGTGCTTCCAAACACAATGTCATCAACATAAATTTCCACAATGAGAATATCAATTCCATAGGTATGGATAAAAAGTGTTTTATCAACATTCCTCTTGTAAATCCATTTTTCAAGAGAAACTGGGTGAGTCGTTCATACCATGCTCGAGGTGCCTGTTTCAGTCCGTATAGTGCTTTGTTGAGTTTGTAGACATACTCTGGGTGATGTGGATCCTCAAATCCTTATGGTTGAGACACATAGACTTCCTCCTGGAGTACTCCATTACGAAATGCACTTTTAACATCCATCTGGTACAATAATATGTTGAGAACACATGTAATCCCAAGAAGTAGTCGGATTGACTCAAGTCGTGCCACTGGAACAAATGTCTCATCAAAATCAATTCCTTCTACTTGTGAGTAATCTTGTGCCACCATACGTGCCTTGTTCCGTGTCATATTACCCTCAGCATCTATCTTGTTTTTGAAGATCCATTTCATTCCAACAATGTTAACATCTTCCGGTCTTGGTACGAGATCCCATACGTGAAGTCGTGTGAATTGTTCCAGTTCTTCATGACATGCTCCATACCAGAAATCATCATCAAGTGCATCTGTAATTGTTTTAGGTTCTAGCATTGACACAAAGCATGAATGTTACAGCATTTCTTGAAAGTTCAGTTGCACTCCACGAGTAGTGACTCTTGTGAACTTGAATCTGTGGAGGTGACTGAGTTAACTATGTAGAGGTTTCTGGAGCCTCTTCTTCATCAACGAATCCTTCAAATTCAGTGGTTTCAGGTGCTTCCATTACAGGAGGTTCAACAGGTTCACCTTCGACTGGAATTAGGATTGATGTGCTTGTGTCATCGAACACAACATTCACTGCATCTCTTATTACTTTGGTTCTCTTGTTGTAAATTCTGTAAGCCATACTGTGAGTCACATATCTAGAAAAATCCCTTCATCACTGCGAGAATCAAACTTACCAAGCTGATCTTTGTCATTTAAGATGTAACAGATACATCCAAATACATGAAAATAACTCAAATTAGGACTTTTTCCCTTCCATACTTCATATGGAGTTGTCTGGGTACCTGGCTTCAAATATACTCGATTTATGATGTAACATGCTGTGCTGACAGCTTCAGCCCAGAATCTTTATGACACATTGTTACCATGAATCATAGCCTGAGCCATTTCTTGGAGAGTTCTGTTTTTCCGTTCAACTACTCCGTTATGTTGAGGAGTTCTTGGTGCAGAGTATTGATGTCGTATTCCCTGTTTTTGACAGAACTGTTCAAATTCAGCATTCTGAAATTCTCCTCCATGATCGCTTCTGATCTGAATAATATTTCTCTTCTTCTCATTTTGTACTTCAAATGCCAATAGCTTGAAACTTCCCCACTGCTTCAGATTGTTCTCTTAGGAAACGAACCCATGTGTATCTTGAGAAGTCATCAACCAACACAAACATATATCTCTTGCCATTCACACTTTCAACTTGAACTGGACCCATTAGATCCATGTGAATCAGATCAAGAACATCCTTTGATCCAATATATGGGATCTTCTTATGATTAACTTTGATATGTTTCCCCTTGTTACACGCTTCACACACAGCATCTAGTTTATCAGACAACTTTGGAACCCCACGTACAACTCCAGCTCTTACAATTTTGACCAAACTTTGAACATTCATACGCCCAAGTCGTTTGTGCCAGAGTTCTAATTCAGACCCAACAGCTGACAGGCATGTATTAGACAACTTCCACATGTAACAGTTATTCCCTGAGCGAACACCATACAGAACAGTATTTCCATTTTCATCAATCGCTTGACATTCAGTCTTGGTGAAGATCAATTTTAGTCCATCATCACATAGTTGACTGACACTGATGAGGTTAGCTGTAAGTCTTTCAACATAGTATATATTTTCCAAGATTGGATGATCATCACTGCTCAGACATCCTTTTCCTTTAATAGATCCTTTTACACCATCACCAAAAGTAACTTTTCCACCAGAAATCTTTGTTTATGTCGACAGTCCACTGATATTACCAGTCATGTGACGCGAGCATCCACTGTCAAAATACCACGGATTGTATTCTTCTTTGTCAGTTAAAGTGTAAGCTACTTTAGCAGTGTCACTAACCTCCTCTTCTTCCTCTTCGAGTTGAACAACGGTCAAATGACATGTGAGATTGATTTCTTCAGCTGGTTCTTCATGATTATCACCAATTGACGCTTCTGTTGGTGATTCATCATTTCTTCTTTGTATGTTGTATAGATCATCCTTAGAGATCCAAACACTTCCGAATTTTAAAGGCTCTAAGAAGCATTTCTTTGATTTCCAGAGCTGTTTGATCAAGTCTTTAAATCGATAACAGAATCTTCTTATGTGTCCTGAATTCCCACAATGAAAGCATTCGCATGTTTTCCTTCCTCTCTTGGATCTCGTCTAGGTTTTCTTCTTCTCAGCATCATATTGAGTTACTGGTGTTTGTGAGCACATCTCTTTTTCAACAGTGATAGCTTCTGAATCAAAAATATTTTTGCTCTTAACAAACTTGGTTTCTTTGTCTGCTACTGCTAGACACAAAGATGATTTACCTGGTTGATATCCAAGTCCAAAAGCTTCTATCCCAATTCTACCAACAGACAGAATTTCATCCAGATTCTTACCAGCATTGTTGAGCATTCGAATCTTCTTGCAATTTTCATTGAGTTCCTTCTCCAAGCGCATGGCTTTTTCTTGTTCCATTCTGCATTGTTCACTCAATGCTTTGAACTTTGATTCATACCACTCCTTTTCTGTTGGTGGAAGTTTTTCACCAATCTTCTCAGCTTTACTTTCTTCTTCTAATAGAGTCACTTTTGCCAGTAATGTCAGCTTCTCTTGAGTGAGCTTGAGTTTGTCGTTGCTCAGATTCACCCAACTGTCATACAATTTCCTGTAATCATATTTTGGGTCTAAATCATCATCATGAGACCCAGAGTCTGACTCACTCGAGTTGCCATCTTCTTTAGCACTGAAGGCCACATAGTTCAACATTTGTTCTTCTTCTTTACTGTCAGAATCTGAGTCATTGAGGCTTAGAAATGATTTGTCTCTTCCTTTTTGCAAATTAGGACATTCTAGTCGAATGTGACCTATACCTTTGCACTCATGACATTTCAGTTCTTTACGTCTTGTCCATGGGCACTCAGCTTTGAGATAACAAACACCACCACACTCTAGACATCAACTGTCACGTCAATTATATGATCTATCTTTGTCACTTCTGTTTGATGGAGTTCCTGATTTTTCAGTTTCTGATCTTGACCAACGACTGCTGTCTCTGGTCCTTCCTTTCTCAATTCGTTTCAAAGCTTTTCCAAAATTTCTGGCCAAAAGGGAATTATTCTCCCGGATTTCCTTGATTTCGTCAGTTTTTTCTGCATCAGCCTTGAAAGCTATGCCTTTGTCACAACCTTTCTGTTCCTCAGCAACTTCCATCTCCTCAGATTTTAGCATTCCAATCAGATCTTCAAACTTAAGAGTATATGTGTTTCCACCAACTCTCATAACAGCCTTGTGAGCAGCATACTTGGGGGGCAAACAGCGAATCAATTTCTTCACAAGTTTATTTTTCTTGTATATCTTGCCCAGATTCTTTGCTTCATTAGCAATGGCACTGAGCTTAGCACTGAACTGTGCAACAGGCTCATCAGGTTCCATCCTCATGTTCTCAAACTGAGTTGCAAGGTGATCAAGTCTTGTTCTCTTGACACTTGAATTCCCTTCTTATGATTTTTGTAATATCTCCCATGCTTGTTTAGCAGAATCGCAACCGCATATCAGTTTGAAATCATTCTTGTTAACAGCACTAAAATAGCGTTTAGCGTCCTTGCATTGAATTTGGATAAATTATTTTCATCAGTAGTCCAATGAGACTTTCGTTTAGCGATTGTGGTTCCTTCTGCAGTTGTATGCTTGGGTACTTCCCATCCATCTTCAACAGCTGTCCAAGCATCCTCACCTTGACCACAAATCAACTGCATCATGCGTACCTTCCACTCACCATAACTCTGTTCATCCAGTAAGACAGGTTTTTGTAATACCATTAAGTATCATGTTGACTGCATCATCTTTCCAAGATCTCAACCTGTATTAAGTTTAATAAACTCTGGTCGGTCACCTGCTCTGATACCAAATGAAATAACTATAACACATCCAAGCTTGAAAAGAACTTCTTTTTACCATTAGAAATCTCTTAAGCAATCAAAAGATATGCTTAATCAGAATTACACGTAGTTGACACAACACGAGACTGCCAATTCCTAATCTACCCAAACTCACTCACACAACAACAGCTATGTATCACTCGTTTGTTCACTCACCAAAAACCCTAAAAGCTTCTAAGCAAAGATCCTAGACTTTAATCTCTGAAAGCGTGAAGAGGCCAAAAGACCTAACAACTCATTATATAGGCTTAACCATAAACCGGTTAACTTAATGATATATTCTTGTTGATATTATCAAATCTCTTCTTTCTTGATTCAGCTCCATCTCGTATGACTTGAAGGAAAAGCTTCATGCATCCAGTAGATGATCACCACGTCATCACACCTAGCCTGCTCCTTTCCCACGTACAAGCTATCTCCTATCTTCAACAGGATCATCTTGTTGCACTCGAACAGCTACATGCTTTCAATAATATCTAAGAATAGGAAATATAACATATTTACATAATATCCTCTAATATATACGTCCTTCCCAATGATGTCAGCTTGGGGGGGGGGGAATTAACCGTTAAGAATAACTTGCTTCACGACACTTCTCTAGGCTCAATCGTACTGGTAATCTAAATCTCCATCCTCAATGGATTATTGCTCTTAAATAGCACCGCAACAGAGAGAATCACAGTATCTTAACGACAATAGTGAAACGGAAGACGAAAACTCAGTTCAAATGTCTCTGTTGTAAAGTCAAAACAGATCAAGGAATTAGGGGAATCTTTTGCTTCTCTATCAAGCCAGTAAGTATTTCCTTTGAGAGACACGCCTTTTTGAAAATAATCTATATCCCAGTTGGGATTGAAATCTAAATCCTTCCACGAATCCGAGTTAAAATTGTATATTTCAAACTCATAACTTTGTTTTCGGTGGTAATTCCTTGTGGCTTTAATGTCAAAAGTCATTCTCAAGATTTTGTGGTTACGAAACATGTTCTTCTTCTTCTTCTTCTCCTCGTATCCAAGAAAGTACTTGTCACAATATTTGTGAGCATTTTTGAGTTTAATCCTTCTTATTTGCCCACGATAAGGGTTCCAAACCACAATCCTGTAGTGATTGGTGGTGGAGAATAACAATAATAATAGACCATTGCAGTGAAGACATGATATATATATTTGTTTCCATCATCGTTTAGGCTAATGAGTTTAGCTTTAGGCATGATAGATGATTTAACATTGTTGTTGTCGTCTTTTTGAACTCCATTGAGATTGTCAACGCTCACTAAATAAACCTTGTGATCAAACAACATGACCACAAGAAACTCCTCTCCCTTTGCTGCTATTGATGTAGCAAAGAGCTTCTCTGTAAAGCTCTGATCGTCTAGTGAGTATCTCCTCCAACAAATTCCTTGGAAGATCGGACATAACCATTGTTTGAATCTGCCGTTCTCTCCAAGTTAGGTCAAGCTACCTTTTTCTATTGAAGAAATAGAAACTCAATGGGCCAATCATGAGCTCATGATTACGAATCCCACTAGATAACCTTAAACATATATATTTATAAAATCCAAACATATTTATTTTAAATCTTAAACAGATAAACCGTAAAACATATAAACTGTAAAAATTTAAATTTCTATAAACGTATGTTTATTGCATAAAATGTTGAAGGTTTATAAAACTAAATGTTTGTGGTGTACATGAAAATGGTTGTAGTTCAACTGAAAAGGAAGTATATGTTTGAGGTTGTGGGTTCAAGTTCAAGTTGATCAAAAAAATTAGTGGTCATGCAGGTCATGGGTACAGTATTTGTTTTTGCAAACATAAAACCTTTTCTCTAATCATCGTTTCTAAGTGTCGAAGTTGTCAATCTTCAAAGGACTGATGTCATCAGCAACTTTAAAACCTCCGATGACTCGGGCAAAGAACACCATCTGTTGCTCAAGTGTGTATTTAATGTTCTCTGCCTATTAAACAATTATAAGCAAGTTTACGATTACGATCCTTATAATACTTTTTACTTTATTAAATTAATGTAAGTGATCAAGCCGCCTTACCTTGCGAAAACCATGCTGTTCTCCTTCGTACTCGACAAGAGCAACAGGCAGACCCTTTTCCTTTAATGCTTGATAGATTTTACGAGATTGGTCTGGAGTTACAATCTGCAATGTGTTCAGCATTTTATACCAGCATTAATACAAACCGTTAAGAATCCAGAAGATGATGAACGGAGTTACCAAATCTATAATTTGATAACTATCTAGAATCCAAAAGATGATGAATCTAATTGAGCATTTCATTACTAAAGGCATTCAAGAACTGCCAACAGAAAAAAATGAGGAAGAGATCGTAAAAAAGTTAGAAAAGAAAAGAACAAACCTTATCTTCCAGTCCTTGGAAAAGGATGATGGGGCAAGAGAACTTATCGACAAAGTTGATTGGTGATCTCTCATAGAAATCCTTTTCATCTCCTGCAATTTTACTTGCTCAAGAATTTTAGCAGCCGATCGAAAAAATAACGAAAAGATAAATGTTTCTTTTGAATGCATTAATTTGACTCACCAACTAGATTGTCGATATAGCGGGATTCAAACTTATGACCTTCTTCTTTCAACATTTTTAAATCAGCCACCTGCATTAAGAAAAGCCAAACAAATATGAACTATCAGTTGTTTAAATTAGAGCTAGCTGCGTTTGAATTGAACTTATATGATCAAAGGCTTTTTGGTATTTCTTAATTAGACTAGGTTCATTATATACACATTTCTTTGCTGATATTACTATGTGTTCAGGAGTTTACAAGAACTTATTCCAATAAATAACGAAAGCTAGAGACAGTGAAAGAACTTATTCAAATGCAACGATTCTGAACTCACTCCATATAAGGACGCTCCAGCTTTGAATACATCTCTGAACGCCAATGATGCAAGAGTTGTGTAACCTCCTGCAGACCCTCCGGATATACATAGCCGCTTAACATCGGCCTTTCCAGAAGACACCTGCCCAAACCAAATATGTTTAGGAATTGCTAATAAATTTGTTTGACATATAATAGGCAAAGAAAACAAATGTACCAAATATTTCGCACAGCCACAACAGTCATCAACGTCGACAATCCCCCACCGCTTTAACAACCGCTCTCGATATTCTCGACCATAACCTTCAAAATAATGTTACACTTTTGTCATAATAAACCCACGTGTGTGCCACCTACATGGTGAGCATTGGACATCGAAAAGAAGAAATCTTAAGACCAAATACTTTAACAAGACTAAATATAATGATGGATAGGATGCAACAGTACAAGTGTGACGATTTTTGGGAATAATGTGGTAAAGTAGAAGCATAACAACACACCTGTGCTTCCACCATAATTGACATCAACAAAAGCCCACCCTCGACTTGTCCAGTATTGGATATTCAGATTTAAGGATCCACGTGACTCAGCGGTAGGCCCTCCTGCAGATTGTCAACATAAATGATAGGTGTCGTATTTATTTATGTCCTGACTAAAGCACATACTTTAAACAGAAAATTAATCTTAAGATGAACAAGCTTGAAAATGAGAAAGTATATTGGTTAAAAGTATTAAAAAATCAGGATGTCGTAATATTAGCATACCATGACTCTTCACTAACAACGGAGGTTTCTCCTCCATGCTAGCATTGTAGAGCGGATTAGTTGGAGGATAAAAGTAAGCATAAGCATTCTGACCAGGAACCTCTGTTGGAAATTCAATCAACTCTGGCACGCTGAAGAAAGCGTTATACTTCAAAACATCGGGTGATGAAGACCAAACAATCTCAGAACTGATTGCTTTCATCTTATGCTGATCCAGTGTTACCTTGTTAATAGAAGAAACTATAAATCTACTGCAACTCCTTTTAATCAAACACAACTTGTCCTTAGTTAAAAAAATGGATATCTTTTTTACCTTGGCAACTGATGGTGGAAGAACTGCTGAAGCTCCCTCGACATAAAGACACTGATTTCCCAATGTCTGAAAATGGAAGCACAATTTCTCATTACTTTTGGATTCAATTGGGACTCGAATTTAAGAAAAAACATAGAAAATCTATATTACAATGTTATCAAAATCAGTTAAAGGAACATCGAGCAGAGAACATGAACCCTGCGAATCATCCACAATGCCTAGATATGACTTCCCCTTTTGCCTGCATTCAGAAAAATAACTTATTATCAAAACAGAAACACAGTGTCCCAGCTCAGTATTTGAATTTTGGTCGGCTCAGTATTACCTATAGCTACATGCAATTATGTTCTTCTCTTCAGAGCATTCAATTATTTCATAGGAGTTCGTACCAAAAACCCATAGTGGTTTTGCAAACTCACCATCGAGAGAATATACAGAAACAATCTCGTTGGTACTTTCAATCTGTGCCACATAAAGAAAGACGAAAGAGAAATATAAGGAGGAAGATAGTAAACATGTCCGCATTAGCAATTTCTTTCTGCACTAAGTGAATTTACTTTAACAGAAGTTTTAAGTTGGTGGCCAAATATCAGTGGGGTTGAAACCTCTACCCAAACATTCTAAGAACTTAGCAATAATTATAAATATCAAAACAAACATCAGATCCACCACTTTTGATGTATATGGTAGGCCAAAAACCATGCTCACAAAAAATTTCCTCCACAGTTTTATAAGTGATTACAGAAAACTACCCCTGCTTCAAATCTAAAACAAGTTCTCAGCATTGAACTCGCAAAGGCACACTATGAAAATATATGTAACTAAAGCAGCAAATGTAAGGGATATTTACCCATTTATGAATGTTCCAAAATCCGTTCTTTCTGTCAGTTACAAAAAAGAGTTCCCCTGCATAATAAAGTCAGAGAGTCTCAGGTCAATGCAAACTATGAGAAATACCAAAGCTAGACAGATTTTAACTACAATATGAGAAATATAACGTATTCACCAGTTTTATAGTTCGAAGAAAACAGAATCTAGTTTCAGCCAACACTTCAAAAATAGCTAAAAATAATAAAGATAAACAAGTCCGACGCACATGCAAGGAATTTGTAGTAAAATTCACAATCACTTACTTCGTTAGAAGAAAAAAGATGATTGCAAAGAGTGTACAAAACAAACAAAGATCCTTTTATAAAGAAGAACCTAGTTTCATGTAAAGCGGCAAAAAATTATCAAGAAAGCTCAACTGCTAGAATTATGAAACAAATCGAAGTCAGAAGCTCAAGGTCAATCTCTAAAAACGGCAAATCAATCTTTTCCCAAAGGTTTGCACAATCCTTGTGACTGGACATATATTTCATCTCAAACAAATACCTCTTGATGACCACTTCGGCTCAGTGGGTGATTCAACATACTTGGTATCACAACCAGCAACGCACACACGTTTATCAATATTTCTGCAGAAAGATGTAACTCTGATTAAATACAATGAAGGTGGGAGTTAAAAAAACATATAAAGCATGAAAACAGCTCTTCAAGATTCTGAATATGACTCTCAGTATTAAGAATTTTGAACCAATTGCGTTATGCAGTGCATTTAAAAAAACTAGCACATGCTCACTCACCCGCTCTCAGAAATGTACCCAACCCACATCTCTGCTTTATCCCAAGGCATATTAGGGTGACTCCATTCAATCCATGCCAGTCGTTCACACTTGGGATCCAAGCGTGGAAATGCATAGAAATCATTGCCACTCACGAGTACTTTAGGTTCTGTAACTCAAATATCAGAAAACAACACATGTGAATGTCAATGATCAGCTGTATCAACCAATAAAATGTTGAAAACCATATACTACATACTTCATTAGACTCTTTACAATACGACTAAGAATACTTCATTCACTATAGTACGATATACATAATCTACCTTCAAGTGTCTCCCCACTAAGATTGACCTCCACGATTGTCGTAATCGGGTTTGCTCTATCCTCTCGACCATCTATAAACACCAATCAAAACAATTAACATGTAAATCACATCGGAGACAAACAACACCCAATACTAAAATACTAGAAACCAACCAACCTTCTCTAACAGTAATGTAACGTTTAAAACGTGAATCAAAGACTCCGTCTGCATAAGTAATAGCTGGTACACCATAATCTGGAGTAATCGGCTTCGGTGATGAATCTGAATATCAAAAATCAACTAAACACCATCAGAACTTGCAAATTTAGTGAACGAATCTAAATGAATTTGCATTGATCAATTCAGTGAAAGATGTTTATCACCTTTGTTAGTAATTTCTTGCTTGTAAAGTCGCTGATCTTTGTAATTAGAGAAAACAAGAGTATCCTCTGATGAAATTCGAAAAGCACCACCACCATATTCTTGAGTTAAAGTCCTCACAGCGAACTCTTTAGGAGTAATATCGATTTGTTTATCTCCTTGAAGCACCAAAACCCCTCTCCTTCAATACAAAACCATCAAATTAGGGTTTGAAAATCTGAAATCAAAATAGAATTGACGAAAAGAAGAAGAAGAAGAGCTACCCTGATTCATTAGGACGAGACTCGAGTAAGACGAGACGGCCATGAGAATCGACGGCTGTGCCGCCGAGACGTTTTGAAGCTCCGGAAACGATGTCGGCGGTGATCGGAGACTTCCAGGAGCCATAAGGAGCAGTGGTTAGAGGAGTCTCGTGGGAAGAAGACGACATGGATGCAGTAGAACGAGATGGTTTGAGGGAAAAGAGATTGAATCGTCTGATCGAAGAGGAGGATGATGGAGAGAGGAAGAGACTGTGAATAGTAGAGAAGGAAGAAGAAGAAGGGAAACGAGTGAGTGAGACTGAGACGATGTGATTGAGTGAGGTCAACACTGCCATTTATTTTATTTATCGATTCTTTCTCCATTGCCTCTTTTATTTTTCAGTTTGATAACATTTTAGTCTTTGAAATATGTAAAAAAAAAACAAAAAAGAATTCATGAAAATTTACGTTGGGCCAAGCCCAAATCAACCCTCTCATATAATAATTGTCCGTTTTGACTTTTGAGCATAAGAGCACTCTCGTCAGTTAAAATGATAGGGTGTCTTTAAATATAAATTTTCAAAAAAAAAAAAATTGTAACGTTAGAATTATAAATACTAGAAAAATAGTTTTAAATTTTCTAATGAATTTGGATTCCCAATTTTATAGAAAAAAATACTTTTCAAAAAGGTCATGGTTTAAGAGATTTTTTGTACAGATTATAGATTTTGATTTTTAGATTTTGATCAAATCTCATAGAATTTAAATTCTTTACTTTTTAAAGAATCCATTTTTCACATAATGTTAAATGGATCATTAAATAGTTTTTGGAAAATCAAAAACTAAAAATTATAATAAAAAGTACTATCATTCAATGCCAAAATCATGAATGGGTATATAGTAAGTTTTTCAAAAACTAAATCCTAAATCTACTTCTAAAAACTGTAAGCACTCAAAACCTTATTCTCAGAAAGATAATCATAAAAACAAACAAAAATAATGATTTTGATTTGTGAGGCGTTCACTTGACGGTGGAGGAAATATTTGCAACTTTTTTTTCTTATTTTGGGGGTACTATTGTATATTTTTCTCTGTTTCAAATACACCTCGGTAGGTTGTAGCAACCTCTACAGCTTTTTATGGAAAACTCTTTTCTTTTTTTTTCGAGAGACCACAGTGAAAATATATACCCAATAATGCAATTTTTTTCATCGTCACACCCTTCTTCAAACAGAAGATACGAGGAAAAAAAAAGTTAAATTTAATTATAAAAATCAATTAATTTTAGCATCAAGTGTATACAACCATGCAATTATAACGTAAATTGCAAACAAATGATACAAGTATGTAGCATCAATTGTTAGATTAGTAACAAATATTAATTGATGCAAAATTAGCATTATTTTTATAACTGATGCAAAATTTAACAACATTTGTTTGTAGCTGGTGTAAAATTCAACATCATTTATTTGTAATATATGTAAATTAACATCAATTACAATAATGATACAATATTTTTCTTAACTGATGCAAATATTTTTCATCATTAGTTTTATAATCATTAACATAAATGATGCAAAACTAATTTACATCACTTATAAGTAGAGGTATTGTTTAAAATAGATCATTTAAATATTTTATTTTTAAACAGGGTTCTCTGAAAAAGGTTTTTAAAGCAATAAAGGATGTTTAAAAATAATTTTTTTTTTAAATCTATTTAAGTAATGCAAATACAAAATAAGTAATTTAATAGATTGTTCTTTACTTCTTTTTTTAATTGTGGTATTGTCTTGAGAGTTTCCAAGTTGCATATGACCATATTATTTGCCAGAGTAATAACTATCGTATGGGCTTTCTCCTGTTGCCGTCTCTGTCGGTGTCGTACTTGCAGATCGTCTTTTTCACCTTCTTAGACTGCATCCATTTGGTAACATCGGCTCCTATGTAGGCCGGAGTTGTGTGAATGGCAGAAGAAACCTCGACCATCGTCTGAATTTGTTTTGTTGGGGCCATGAGAGAGAGAGAGAGAGGGTTCACCCCCCCCCCCTCAAAACAAGAGTTCATATTATTATGTTTAATGTCGCTTAGGAGCGTTGTTAAGACTCCGTGACCCTAAAGGCGTCGACTTTCCTTAGGAGAAGCCTCAACAAACTCAGCCAAGATATTACAGTTTGAACAGAGATGCAGAAACAGAGAAAATGCAGAGTATTTTGGTGAAAAATGCAGAGTTACAGAGAAAGGATAAGAAAATAAGCAAGACACAACACAAACTTGGTAACCCAGTTCATATCAAAGATGCTACGTCTGGACCGAGACTCATACTCGGAATCCACTAAATATCAGAGGTGTATTAGAAAACAAGAAGCTACAAGTGATACACCTAATACCCTTCACTAGTACTTAGGTTCACTCTGTAACACTCCTTGAATCAGAGAAACAACAAAGACAAGCTTAAGCAAAGACAAGTTTTTCTCTCTTCTTACACCTCTCAGACTCTAACAAAAAATCTCACTCACACTTCTCTCAATCTTCTTAAGCGCCTCTTTTATACTTGAAGTAGAAGTAGGGCTTCCTTGTGTAACGCTGAAAGTAACCAGCTTGGAGAAGAGTCAAAACTGCTGTCTTGACCATGTGATAGCTGTTACCAAACAGAACCTTTCCCTTTTGAGTACAAACAGACATAATGTCCTTTTGCTGGAAATGGGACTATTTTCATGATTTACTTGACATAGCCGTTTCCACAAGATTGTGGTCCCAAAAGTTGATTTACCACAGTTTGACTTAGATCACTGCAGTAACTCTGTAAAAGTTCATAGTAAACATTTGAACTCTGTCTTGTGCTCCAAGCTATCATCTTCACAAATCTCCACCTGATAGCCTGAGCAACAAAACCAATTCCACACATAGATTGAGAGAGAGTACCTAAATTTAGTATCTGGATTCCAGTCTCGGATCCCCTGAGTTTATTACTCAGACTTGACTTGGAGCAAGTTCAGTGCAGCTTGAAACTTGCCCACAACCAATACCTTGGTGAATATATCTGCTGGATTTTTCTCAGTAGATATCTTTAACACTTGCACTGTTCCATCTGCAATGATCTCTTGGATGTAGTGACACTTAACATCAATGTGCTTCGTCTTTTCGTGATGCACATTATTCTTTTAGAGTGCAATGGCACTCTGAGAATCACAGAAGATCTCCACGCTCTCATGTTCATAACCAAAATCTTTTAGCAAACCCTTTAACCACACAGCTTCTTTAACAGCCTCAGTAAGAGACATGTACTCAGATTCTGTTGTTGAAAGAGTAACAACTCTCTGCAGACCCGATTTCCAGCTTATAGTGTTTCCACCAAGTGTAAATACAAGACCAGTGATTGATCTTCTCTTGTCTAGGTCTGCAGCATAGTCTGCATCACAGTAGCCCACAATTCTGAAATTTGAGCTTCTCTTGTAACACACCCTTGTATCGAGAATACCCTTGATATATCTTAGCACCCATTTCACTCCCAGCCAATGATCCTTCATAGGTTGGCTCATGAATCTGCTAATGACACCTACAGGGTAAGCCAGGTCAGGATGTGTGCCAATCATGGCATACATAATGCTTCCCACTGCATTTGAGTAAGGGACTGTTTTCATGTAGTTTTCGTCTCTGGCCAGCCTCTCTGTTGTTGCAGCTTTAAACTTCAAATGCGCTCCTAATAGAGTCATTGCAGGTTTTGCTTCAGTCATGTTGTAGGTTTCAAGAATCTTGTTCAAGTAACCTTCTTGAGATAACCATAAAGCACCAGCAGCTCTATCTCTTACGATCTCTATACCAAGAATCTTCCTAGCTGCGCCTAAATCTTTCATTTCAAATTTCAGGCTGAGCTCTGACTTTAACATATCAATATCTTGCTTGTTCTTGGCAGCAACCAGTATATCATCAACATAGATGAGGAGATACATCATAGAACCATCAAGCAGCACCTTAGTGTAAGCACAACTGTCATAATCGCTTCTCACAAAACCGATTTTTTTCATGTAGTTGTCAAACTTCTCATTCCACTGTTTTGGTGCCTGCTTGAGTCCATATAGAGCTTTGTTAAGAAGACATACCTCATTGTCTTGGAACATTGACTCATATCCTTCTGGAGGCATCATGTAGATCTTCTCTTTAAGCTCTTCGTGTAAGAAAGCTGTTTTTACATCCAATTGCTCCAGCTCTAAATCTTCTTGAGCAACGATAGAAAGCAAAATCCTTTTACATACATGCTTTACTACTGGAGCAAAGATCTCATGATAGTCAATGCCTTCTCTTTGTGCATAACATTTGGCAACAAGCCTTGCTTTGAACCTTGGCTCCTCAACTCCGGGAATTCCAAGTTTGTACTTGTAAATCCATCTGCAGCCAATGATTCTTTGATTCTCTGGCCTTGTAAAGACAGTCCAGGTGTTGTTATTTTCTTGAGAATCAATTTCTTCATCCATAGCAAGGTTCCACTTATCCCAGTTAGCATCTAACTTTGCTTCTATGTAATCTGCAGGTTCTACTGCATCACCATCTTCTGTAGTATACAGAGCTTCAGCAAGGTAGTCTTCATCATCAAATCTCCTTGGTGCCCTTTTCTCTCTTATGGCTCTGTCTCTAACCAGATGATAACTCGGTGGCGACTGACTTACTTCAGACTCAGAATCATCATCGATATCATGTAATGATGGAGTTGAGTGAACTGGCATAGCTGGTAATAGTGAGCTAGGAGTTACCTCACGTTCTCCACCAGAGATGTTGACTCTATCAGCTTCAAGATCTAAGTCCAGATAAGAATCTGTTTGTTGTTTTTCTTCAATAGAAACGGTTTCATTTCTCTTTATTAGATCTTTGTACTGCATTCTCATGAAAAATAACATTTCTGCTCACCACACATTTTCTTTCATCAACCAGCCACACTTTGTAACCTTTCACTCCACTAGGATAACCAATAAGCACACTTTTCTTAGCTCTTGGATCCAACTTCCCATCATCTGTATGCACAAAGGCAACACAGCCAAATCTCCTTAGGTAACTATATACTGGTGGTTTTCCAGACCATTTCCTGTCTGGGATCTCGAAGTTAAGAGCAGATGAAGACGTCTTGTTGATGAGTAGTACTGCTGTGTGAGTAGCCTCAACCCAGAATTTCTTAGGCAAGCCTGAGTCACTCAGCATACTTCTCACTTTCTCCATGATAGTTCTGTTCATGCGCTCTGCAACTCCATTTTGCTGTGGCGTATATGCACAAGTTTGGTGCCTTTGAATTCCCTTTGATTCACAATAGCCATCAAACAACTTGTTGCAGAACTCTAGACCGTTGTCTGTTCTCAAAGTTTTCACTTTCTTGTCACTTTGATTCTCCACCAGACTGATCCATTCAACAAACTTTTCAAAAGCTTCATTTTAGTTTTCAGAAAATAAACCCATATTTTTCTTGTATGATCATCAATGAAGGATATGAAGTATTGACACTCCCCCAACGAAAATGGAACTGATGGTGGTCCCCATAAGTCTGAATGAATATACTCCAGCTTCTCCTTTGTATCATGTTGAGCCAGATTGAAACCCACTCTCTTGGCTCTCCCATAAATGCAGTCTTCACATGTGTCAAAGACTGACACTTTCTTTCTATCAAGAAGCCTTTTCCTCACCAATATATTCATGTTCTTTTGGCTCATGTGACATAACCTCTGATGCCATAGCACAGTATCATCCACTCTCTTTGCTACTGCAAGTGACTCACTTATTGTAGGTTTCCATCTAAGTAGATAGAGTGTATCATATCTCCTTCCAGTGAGTAGCACCTTATCTCCAGCCTTGATGCTTAATATCCCGTTTTCTGATTCAAACTTGTAACCAGCTTTCTCAAACGTTCCCAATGATAGCAGGTTTCTACCCATCTCCGGAATGTATCTTACATTTGTGAGCAACACTGTTTCACCATCATCATTTTTGATCTTGACAGTACCAACTCCTTTTACTTTCAAGATTGTTTTGTTGCCCATTCAAACAGACACTCTTGCATCTTCATCAAGATCTTCAAACCAATCCCTTTTATAGGTCATGTGATAGCTGCAACCTGTGTCCATGATCCATTCATCTTCCAAATGGACGTCAGTTGATGACAAAGCTTCAGACACGGACAAACCAGTTGCTTCTACTAGATTACTCTTTCCTTTTGAAGATTCTCCTTTTACTGTCTGATTCTGCTTGAACTGAGGTTTGGTCTTGTTGGGACAAGAAGCTTTGAAATGGCCATCTTCACCGCAGATCCAACATCCTCGTTTACTCTTAGATTTAGACCTTGCTTTTCCTTTGTTCCCTTTTTCCCTCTGTTCACTCCTTCCTCTAGTTTCAGTTTTTTTCTTTTGCATAAAGACCTTCAGCTTGTCCCTTTATACTCTTCTTTGCTGAACCAAACTCTAACTCGTTAGAGTAAATAGCTGCAATAACTTCATCTAGGATCAGTGTGGTTCTTCCAGAACCATATCTTAGAGTATCCTTCAAGAGATCAAACGGCTTAGGAAGGGACATCAATAACAGTATTGCTTGATCTTCATCAGTGATTATAACATTCATGTTCTCTAGCTCTGTAACAATGAGAAGAAACTCATCAATGTTACCTTCAACTGAAAGATTTTCAGACATTTTGAAGCCATATAGCTTCTGCTTCAAATAGATTCTGTTTGGAAGAGCTTTAGACATATAACTTGTCCAAAGCGTTTAGCATCGCAGCTGCAGTAGTTTCTTTCTTAATCTTCCTCATAACTCTATCTGTGACTCTTAGAACAATAGTGCTCCTTGCTTTCCTTTTATTTTCTTCTAAAGCTTCTAGCTTTTCACGTTTTTCCTTTTCTCCTTCATCAGATTCGTCTGGATCTGAATTCTTTTCACCACCAGTCTCGATTTCCTTGAGACAAACACTCAAACCCAGAATATCCATGTGAGCTAACAGTTTCTCCTTCCACATCGTGTAGTCTCCACGACCATCAAACTTCTCAACCTCTATTCTTGCAGAAGACATGATTCTGAGCTTGACAGAACTTCACAGAACCACCAACAACAAACCACTTGGCTCTGATATCACTCTGTTAAGATTCCGTGACCCTAAAGGCGTCGACTTTCCTTAGGAGAAGCCTAAACAAACTCAGCCAATAGATTACTGTTTGAACAAAGATGTAGAAACCGAGAAAATGCAGAGTTGCAGAGAAAGGATAAGAAAATAAGCAAGACACAACACAAACTTGGTAACCCAGTTCACATCAAAGATGCTATGTTTTGGCCGAGACTCATACTCGGAATCCACTAAATATCAGAGGTGTATTACAAAACAAGAAGCTACAAGTGATACACCTAATACCCTTCACAAGTACTTAGATTCACTCTGTAACACTCCTTGAATCAGAGAAACAACAAAGATAAGCAAAGACAAATTTTTCTCTCTTCTTACACCTCTCAGACTCTAACAAAAAATCTCACTCACACTTCTCTCAATCTTCTTAAGCGCCTCTTTTATACTTGAAGTAGAAGTAGGGCTTCCTTGTGTAACGCCGAAAGTAACCAGCTTGGAGAAGAGTCAAAACTGCTGTCTTGACCATGTGATAGCTGTTACCAAACAGAATCTTTCCATTTTGAGTACAAACAGACGGAATGTCCTTTTGCTGGAAATGAGGCTATTTTCATGATTTACTCGATATAGCCGTTTCCACAAGATTGTGGTCTCAAAAGTTGATTTACCACAGTTTGACTTAGATCACTGTGGTAATTCTGTAAAAGTTCATAGTAAACATTTGAACTCTGTCTTGTGGTCCAAGCTATCATCTTCACAAGCCTGACATACACGTATGGTATTTAATTATTTATTATAGGAGCGTGATATATATAAATGTGTGGTTTATCGACTATAATCTTGATAAGTGTTTTAACTTTATCTCTAAGATCCTTAAAAGTTAAGGGATCTATAATGCCTTAAAGTTAAACTTCCTATGTGTTTCTCAGGTTCTTCGTGTGCTTGACTTTGCAGAGTTATGTCCAATCTATTGAGAAAATCTTAAAATAACCTACTTACATATTAGCCTGCTTCAGTTTTTTGGAAGCATCCTTTTCAATCCATATATATTTCATACTTTCTCTGTTTATAATATGTTCTTTTTATGAACGTATAGTTTCATTTAGGTTGCAGTTTTTTCGCTACTTTTTGTTAGCTAAACACGTCAAATACAGTTTCCATCTTACAAAAAGGAAAACTCCATCTTACTCTAATTTTGTTTTCCATCAGTTAGTGTGTTCTTTACAAATTAGAGTATCTCCATCATGAATATTTCTAATCAGAATACACAATACAATAGAAAAAATTCTTTTTTATTCTCCTGTTCTTCTTTTAAGGTCAACCGAAAAGAGCACTTATACTTTTAATAAAGAGAGAGTGCAAGAAATACTTTCAAATTTATCATGTAGTGTTTGTTGCAGTCTTCAATCTTAGTAAACCATCAATCAATTAATCTTTCCAAACTTACTATTGCATGTCCAAGAATCTCGCAGTATTATCAAATGGTTGATCGATTTAATCATCACAATTTTGGATTGCATAATCTTAAATAAACTCTGGCATTTTACATTTGATGATGAATGTGTTGAATCTCGCATTACTATCAAAAGGTTTTGGTTTTGTTTTCAATATAAAAACCTGGAAATGTTTCTTTATGTGATAATTCAAGCCGAAAACTGAATTTGGGAATTAGTTCAGTGTTGGGCTCAATATAAAATTTTTTTCACCATTTTGCTCATAATGAAGATTGTTGAAAAAAGAGCTTAATAAACTGAATGATACTTCTTAATTGATGATGAAAACGTTACAATGAATCAGACTTAAATAAAAGAAATAATAACTTGAGATAACAACTTCCTAGAGACTCGACCACTCCTACCAGTCTTCCTATATGATCGGATGACTTATTCAAAACAACTCTGACTCAATCAAATCAGAAAACTAAGTGAAACAAATGCTTAAACTTCGGATGACTGCATTGAGCTTTATTCTTCAAAGATCAACGAGAGCTTTATTAAAAAAATCACCGAGAAACACTTACTGTATATTATTTTTTTTAACTAATCTTTTTGAAACAGATCAACAAATATTGGTAAAAAATAGGAGTTAAGATGGCCGAGTTAAGACGCATGGGACCAGTCACGGAGAAGAACCAAGAAATCAGAGTGGCAGACTTATTGATGGAGGAATCAATGAAATGGGATAGAGGGAAGATCCGAGACCTACTACCAGCATTTGAGCAAACTATCCTTGAAATAAAACCCAGCACAAGAGGAGCAGAGGATATTTGGTCGTGGTTACCCACAGAAACAGGCCAATACTCAGCAAAATTGTGGTATTTTGAAGCCCTCAAGCATGACAGCAACTCACCTGAGCCAAATCAGAATGATGGTTTCAACTGGCTATCCAATATCTGGAATGTCAAGTGCTCACCGAAGCAAAAGCTCCTCCTCTGGAAAGCGATGCATAATGTTATGCCAGTATGAGAGAACCTAAAAGCAAGGAACATCAACTCAACAATCAGATGCATCCACTGTGGAGAAGAAGAAACAGTCACACACCTCTTCTTTAACTGTTTCTTTGCCACGCAGATTTGGAAAGATTTTCCAACCACATCTACCCTAGACCCAGATCAGATATCAAGCTTCCGAATGGGAATTGAAAAGGGGATTAAACTTATATCCTTACCACCAACATGAATCATGTCAGGTCCAATCTTCCCTTAGGTTATCTGGATGATCTGGACACCACAGAACAAGAGGATATTTGAGATCCGGATTGCTCAATCACAAGATATCTGAACCGAGTCTATTATTGCGGCACAGGAATGGCAGGATGCCCAAAAAATGCTAGTGGGCACCCAAGACAACTCGCCTCAACCACCAAGAACCCAGATTAGCCAATCCAAAATAATGTGCAGATCAAATGCAGCCTGGAGAGAGGATACGAAAGGGCAGGATCTGGCTGGACGATCTCCTCACCTGAAACAAGATTAGACATGGGCTCCGCGGCTGCGGGAAATTTCCGATCACCACTAATGGCAGAAGCCATGGCTGTCTTTCTAGCACTCCAAAGGGCAAAAGAGATGAACATCACAGCCTTAACTCTAGCTTCAAATTCGTAAAAGCTAATCAAAGCACTCAATCAGGATATCCATCTGATGGAAATCCATGGGATTCAACACGATATCCTAGATCTACCTTCTACTTTCACTTCTGTAATTTTCGCTTTCATTCCAAGAGAACTCAATAGAGATGCCGATGTGTTGGCAAAAGCAGCTCTGAGAAACAATGTAACCGAACCGGTTTAGTTGGTTTAATGATAATGTTTGTCAGAAAAAAAAAAAAAAGATGGCCAAGCTGCTCAAAGACGCCAGTTTCATTTAGGGGTAGACAAACCGAATTCGGGACGAGATTTAACGGGAATAAGAACATAATGGAAATTTAGAAACTAAAAAACTAGTCCCATTTACGTTCCATATGAAACATGGGACGACATTGGGATGGGATCAGGACGGGCCGGGACAGGAATGGAAATTCCCAAAAAATAAACATGACAAATAAATTAAAAATAAAGTTATAAAATAACAATAAATTATTTCAAAATGTGTTTGTTTAATAACTAAAAAAAACTGAAAAATTTAGAAACAACCTAATATAAATAAAAATAAAAATAAATAAATTGCATAAATGTAACATACTAAACAAACTAAGTAAGTAACCTTCATCTTCTCTCACATTATTACTTGTTTGATTGTTTACCAATTCTATACATACAAAATTAACAAGAATACTAATAGTAACTAGTTTAAAAAAACATACCTTTAATTTTTAGGTTATAAAAGATCGAAATGTTTTAAATTATATTTGTCAATTTATTAGACAAAATCATAAAATTATAATTTTAACATTAATTAAAATATATAATAATAAGGAATTTTGTTTTAAATATTTTAAAAAGATTAAAATTTAAGATTCAATATTTCTGTTTTTCCATTATTATTATATTTATGATATACATATATATATATATATATATATATAATATTATTATGAATTATATATAAGTTTTTTCGAATGAGATTTCGGGAATTCCCATTTTCGTCCTGTCCCATCCAGTTCTCAAATGGGAATCAGAAGCTAGTATCATATGGGAATATCCTTCTAAATGGGATGGGAATTTCCCTAACGGAATGAGAATAAGACGGAACGGAAATGGGTGGAACGAGAATGGAACATGACGGAAATGGGCAGGACGGGAACTGTGCGCACCCCTAGTTTCATTGTATGGGTTTCAACTTTCAACTACTAGGTTGCAGCATTATATCAGAAACGGATACATAAAAACAATTTTATTTTATTTTATTTTTAAAGTATGAAAAAAGAAAAAGTTTGAATGCTTATACATTACACTATATTAAAATTTATTATGAATTACATAAATTCAATACACTATATATATAAAATTAAAGATCTAATGTATTAAAAATTTGCTATGAGTAACATATATTATCACAATTATACATAATTCAATTAAAAATTATTAAAGAAATTATAAGTCATCATATCCACTACAATTCAATAAAAAACCAGTAATGAAATTATGTTGTCAGAAAAAAAGATCATCCGACTCAATTTTTCTGAAATAGTCTTATTCAACAAATTATATTAATCATTTTTAACATTTCGAATATGATAAAAGAATTCTTATAAGTAAAAAAAATTGCATAGATAAAAATCGAAACAATATATACAATCACAAAATACTGTATTAGTTCTCGTTTTCTGTATAAAAATTAAAGCAACTAAAACGGAAGCACAAAATTACAACGTGTTAATTAAAACAAGATTTTTGGAAGAAATGTGGAAGTGAATTTCCAAAAACTTAAGATTTTGAAGCAGAAACGGACGTTGAACCAAACGTTAGTGTTATCCAAGCCCAATTGTCTAAAAAGAAATCAGATTTTCTTAATTTTGTTTCTATTATTCGGCTTTTTTTTGTTGGTCAACAGTCACTCACCCAGCTCTTCTTTTCTAGTATCTTCTCTTCAGCTGCTTCATCGCCGCCCTTACCCCTTTCTCCGTCTAACGTGAGCTCCAGATATATTCTATTCTCTGATTACACATTGGATTTTGCTTACCGTGTTTCTTCTGGGCATCTAGTCCTTCTGTAGAATTTTTGGATTTCGTTCGGTCCCTTATCATGCATGTGTCAAACTCCTTATAGATTTTGTAAATGCTGTCTCAATTTCGTCTTCATCCAGTGTTAAAATTTTGGGGCTCTTGCTCTTAAGTTTTCATATTATCGACTCATTTTGCTACACATTGGGTATCTTTTTGCGATTTGCCCATAAATTTATCTTCAGTACCCGGTGCAGTTTTTGGTGAACGATTCATCATCTTTATTGCTATCTCAAGAAGTGTGTCAATTGTGTTTCAGGTGATGGATATTGAAGAGGAGGAGATCAGCGAGTCAGAGATTGATGACTATTCTGAAACACCCTACCTGCTCTTGCAGAGCGGCAAATACAAGGTTATGGTGAATGGAATGCTGAGATGCCCTTTTTGCGCAGGCAAGAAAAAGTAAGATTACAAGTACAAGGAGCTGATTGCACATGCTTCTGGGGTTTCCAAAGGATCTGCTACTAGAAGTGCTCTACAGAAGGCTAAGCATCTCGCCCTGGCTAAGTTTTTAGAGAATGAGCTTGCTGATTATGCAGAACCTGTTTCACGCCCTCCAGTTCCTCTGTTGAACGAGTCAGAACCAAATCCTGGTGGGGTCTTTGTCTTTCCGTGGATGGGGATTGTCGTTGATGATAAGGAAGTTCTACTCGATTCAGCTTTTTGGTTGAACAAGCTTTCTAGATTTAAGCCTGTTGAGGTGAATGCCTTTTGGGTCGAACAAGATTCTATTGTTGGGGTCATTGCTACCTTTGATAGCGACTGGGGTGGTTTTGCGAGTGCCACAGAGCTTGAAAAGGAATTTGAGAATGAAGGGTGCAGCAAAAAGGAGTGGACAGAGAGGAGAGAAGATTCAGAGGCAAATGCCTATGGTTGGTGTGCACGTGCAGAAGACTATTACTCTGCAGGTCCAATAGGTCAGTACCTCTCCCACGTGGGAAAGCTAAGAACAGTTTCGGATATTTCGCAAGAAAAAGAGCAGAATAGAAACGTTGTTCTCGACAAACTTTCAAATATTATCGCTTTGTCAAACGAGGGTCTGAGCAAGGTCCAGTACAGTTACAACAAGACGGCAATGTCACTGCAGAAGGTCTTAGAAGAGAAAAAAAACTTGCATGAAGCTTATGCAGACGGTATTTACTGAGACACTAACATGTTTATGACTCATATAGCATGTGTTAGGGTATCTGACTATTTTTTTTTTTTTTTTCCTCTCCTCAGAAACAAAGAAGATGCAGCAGCTGTCGCTTCAGAATATCCAGAAGATCCTAACTGATAAAGAGAGGCTAAGCGGTGAACTGGATTTTAAAATGCGAAAATTGCAGGCTTGGGCCAAAGATTTGGACAAACAGGAAGCACTAACTGAACTGGAGAGACAAAAGCTTGGTGAAGACAAGAAAAAGGTAATATCCATAGTCAGTATAATACATAGAAAACTATCAGTCTGTGCAGATGTATGCATTTATCTTTTCCGTGGTACCAATTATCACTTTATATTTTCTTGCTATTGCAGAGTGTATCTATGAACAAATCCCTACAGTTAGCCTCCCGTGAGCAGAAAAAGGCTGACGAAAGCGTCTTGAGTCTTGTAGAAGAGCATAAGGTATAATTTCATAGTCTTTATTAAGTTAATCCCAAAGTTGAGGGATTATTTGTGTCTGAGTTTGAAACTATCTCCTTCATTCCCCAGAGGCAAAATGAAGAGGCTTTTAACACGATCCTTCATCTTGAGAAGCAGCTAGACACCAAACAGACACTGGAGATGGAGATTCAAGAGCTAAAAGGCAAATTGCAAGTGATGAAACATTTGGGGGATGATGATGATGAGGCGGTCAAGGAGAAAATGAAGGAGATGAATGACGAGCTGGAGGAAAAGAAAGCTGAGTTAGAAGGGGTAGAGCAGATGAACTCAGCCCTGATGACAAAAGAACGATGAGATACTAGCAGCGCGGAAAACATTGATTGCGGTACAGTTTTCTAATGCTTTAGTGTTTTTGGGTACTGACACAGTTGCATTTTATAACAATGTTCCTGAGAAATTGTTCTCTTTTTTCGTGTCTGAAATGCTGCAAATACACTCTAGTTTGTGGAATATCTTGAGCTGACAATTGAACTTACAAATTATGTACTGATTGTATAATAAACCTATTTGATGGGGATTGAGTGAAGATGATCTCTCATTTGATAAGATTATGGTCTATGAGGACTCTGATAAAATTCACAAAAATATACCACAATATCTTGTCTGGAAAATGCATACTGCCTGTAGCAACAACCAAAGATGGAATAATCTCTTTGTTGTTTGTGGTTTTAATACTCAAAGGAAAGCACTTTTTCAGGGTTTGACAGGATTGTTGGGTGCCCAAACTGACATCGGGGTTAAAAGGATGGGAGAACTTGATGAGAAACCCTTCCTGAATGTTTGCAAGCGGAGATATTCTGCAGATGAAGCTACGGTTGAAGCTCTCACCCTTTGCTCTAGATGGCAGGAGAGTCTCTCGAAGCCATCCTGTCATCCGTTCAAACGTCAAGTAACCGGGGACAACGCAAAGGTATGTTCTTTCCTACTGTCTCATCCCATTTTACGAGACTTCTATCTCACTGAATTATGCTTTGAAAAGTGTCTGGTCTTTCTTACCCTCTCTGGGCCACTGTTTTAGTTAAAAATGTAGGAGTGACATGTGATTCTGTGAATGTTGATACTTGTATCCATATGTTGGTGCAACTGCTTGTTGAGTTAGCAGTAATGGTGTTAGATGGTTATGGTAACAGGAAGTGGTAGACGAAGAGGATGAGCAGCTGAAGAAGCTTAAAGGAGAGTGGGGATTAGAGGTGCATAACACTGTTAAAACAGCTCTGGAGGAAATGAACGAGTATAATGGAAGTGGTCGGTACACAACTCCAGAACTGTGGAATTTCAAAGAAGGAAGGAAAGCAACATTAAAGGAAGTGATTACATTCATTTCGAACGACATCAAGATTCTGAAACGCAAAAGAACCTGAAGGTATGCTTGTATCTTCTTCGGTTGACACAGGTCTCCTTATTCAGCTTTACATATGTAATGTGCTATAGTTTAAACCTACATAGTCACACTCCATTACCTGAGAAGTGTGTCAAAGGCTTTATAAGGTTCTTCATCAGAACTGCATAGCCATGTTCTCGTTTGTTAATTCAGTTAAAGAACTTCAATTCGTATATGGTCTGGTTTTGGTCTTGTGCCATTTTGATTTGAACTGAAGAATCCAATGATCTTCTACTTTGGTTGCAGGATGTGGAGGAGGAAGAAAATGAAGAAATGGTTAAGCTATATCTACTAAATAAATAACTGAGAATTGAGAAGCCTAAATGATGTAAAACAGTTAGGATACTCATATACTCTCTCTCTATCGAGGCTTAGCCATTCAACTTGTTCTTTTTAATCTATAAGTGTGAGAGATTTGGAACAGCTAATTAACCAGTGCTTTGATTAGTTATGTTGCTTCTGAATTATGCTTTGTTTCAACTTTCAAGTTAAACAATGTTTACCCCCATGCATGTTTATATTTTGGGAAAATTTCAAAAATACCTCCATTTTCAAAAATACAATTGGAAAGAGTCAATTTTCATTTATACCACTACATGTATATATTTGAAGAATTGACTTTAAAAAAAATCATGATTAATTATTGGGTAATTTTCAAAATAACACAAAATTAAATTTTTATTAAAATGCAATTTTCTTATATAGCATTTTTATTAAAGAACAATTTTTTTATATATTCCAAAATCTCATATCCTCATAATTTTAAGGGTTTAGGATATAGGATTTAGAGTATAAAAACCATAAACCCTAAGTCTTAAACCGTACATCTTAACTCTAAAAACTATACCCTAAATCTTAGAATACTTAGCCCAAACAAAACAAATTAAATTATTGCTTTTGACATACTCTATAATGGTATTTTTGAAAATAACAAAAAATGAGTGGTATTTGTAGAAAGTGGTATGACTATAGTGGTATTAATAGCAATTTCCCTTATATTTATTTAATACAATATAAATCTAATTTTGATTTTTAAAGTTGACAAGGAGGGCCAAAAAATGGTTTCTATCAGTAATCATTATTTGGGGTTGGCAGTTTTTTTTGTATGAATAAGTTAAGATTATTTTGGTATATTAACAAATGAATATTCTGGTAATAAACGAGTTTTTTTTTTGGATTTCTTTTTAGAAAAAAAAACGAGAGTCTTAATAAATTAAATAAATACAACAAATATTAAGATAAGTAAAATTTATTTTCGTCTGGATTATACAAGAAAACTAGGGGTTGGACCCGTGCGGTAAGCGCGGGGTTGGACCCGTGCGGTAAGCGCGGGGTTGGACCCGTGCGGTAAGCGCGGGGTTGAAATTTTTTATATGAGACTTATTGACTAAATAATTTATATCGAAACCGAAACATTTTTTATAAAATAATAATAAAATCAGAATAATATAAACGAAAACAGGTAGAATTAATGTTGTAGAAAACATTGACGCAGTATATTATATATTATTAATCAGTAGAGATCTTCGAGCCACGATTCTGAAACATGCAAATAACATTTTTATAGTAATGTAAAGTATAGTAAATACTAAACCATAATGTAAGCAATTATAGGAAATCAACATCCAAATAGGAAAATAGTACTACATTTCACGCAACTATAATTTATTATACATGTATATATACATTAGTCTTTTTATAAATTTTAAATACAAGTGTAACAAAATTAAAGAATCAGATAATAATACATATCTATTAAGATAGGACTATGCACAAGCCACCACCTTAGAACAACAACCAATATAGGACCACCAAAATTATCGAAACCATTAAACAGAAGCACATCAAGATCAGACCAAGCGTTACAACGGAGTATCTGTCCCCTACAATATAGACATCACGATTAAGAAAAACTTCTTGACAATCAATTGATTATATATACCAAAAAAATCATAAAACAAACTTTTTATCACGCAACACAAAGGCGAAATGCTGTACACTATTTCCGTTGCAATTTTCTAGAGGAGAATAATCCACAACCTCTCCATATAGTTCTAAAAAAAATGATTTAGATCACACATTAAATAACATGTAATATTCCACAGCAAATCAACAATATAGTTACCAACAACAGTACAACTGCAAAAAGATGGATGTAGAATTTCTGAAAAACATTTGAAGGATGTATAGATAGAAGGAATCATATTAGGACCATCAGAAATGAGTGTCTGATTCGTTAAAAATAATCTAAACCGATGAAAAGTTACACGATTAGATCCATTATTTTTGTGGACATAATAGTTAACTATCTCCTTCAAGCCACCTTCAACGGCAACGCAGAGGCATGACGTGAACGTATGTCAGAGACAAAACCAAAAATTATCAAAGTAATGCTTTAATTTTAGGGTTTTAAATTAGAGATAACCTAGACACTTTATAATAGATGCGCTAGAGATAACCTAGGAAATTTATAGTAGATGCAATGAATAAAATAATAATAATAAGAAATTTTTAAATAACACTATAGTAATTTATTAATTTACAATAACATGTTAATATTTCATTTTTATTTAGGTTCGCATAAAATTTTAGAATATTCACATCAAACTCTTTATGAGATTTTCATAAATTAGTAAATAACAAAAAGATTTAGAATTGATATCATCTGAAAAGCAAATTACCAAAAAAAGCTTTAACCATATCAAAATGTGTTTAAATATTCAAGAATAATTAATGTCACACTCACATGAGTTTATAAGTACTATAAGTGGTTTATTTTATGTTGTGTTCTATAGTATATTACTTTTTTTTAATTAATATTGCAATTAGTTCAACACAATTATTATAATTTCACAATCCATTTCTACATAATACATTAAATTTTATTGAGAAATTCATATACATCCATTTGTTTTTTTAAAACACCACTGAATTCTAAAATTTTGAATTGTGATTAAATGGTTCATAAACTTTTTTAAATTATGGTACTTGTAACATATGACATATTTTCCTATAACCTACTTATGTATTCTCTTTGTTTTAATAAAAATAATTCACATGACACTAGTAATCATATAATTTTAAACTGTTATTTTGGTTAAAATATATTATTTTTCCTTAACTTTCTCAAATAGTGTTCATTTACATGTTTGTGTATATGACTATAAATTGAACAGATATATTAGATGTTTCAGTTATTTTTTGTTAGTTATTTATTTTAAAATAAGGGTAAAATAAGCAAAATCCTAGGAAAAAATAACCTAATTAAAAAAAGAAATTATAATCAAACAATATACAAGAATTTAATTAAAATATGTATCATGTAGTGTAATATCTCTTTTCTGGACATATGTAGCATATGTTTCTATACATTTTCTAATAATTCAAATGAATTTATTATTTAACTATTTTGCAATGTATTTTCAGTAATTAAATATTATTCCTAACAGAAAGGAAAATAAAGTGTCTATCACATTTTTTATCAACTATATATTAAACAAATACATATATATTAAATTCGCGCACTGCACGGAACATCTCCTAATATGAAATATAGTAAAGTACCGGTGCATAAGACTGAAACCTATAGAGTTTTGTTTTGTTACCTAAACAGTTTTTTTTTAGAGTATTTTTGAACAGGTTTTTATTAATAGGATTTTGATGGGTTAGGGTAGGTTAGGGTAAAACTACCCAAGACAAAATCCCTAATATTTTTAAAGAAATTAATTTTAACTAAAAACAGAATTAGAAAGAATTCAAAAGAAGAATATATTTTAGTTTTAAATTAAAAACAAAAAATAGATTTAGTGATAATTTCATCTCAAAGTGCAACTAATTCATATGATATGCACCAGTAAGATATGGTATATGTTTTAGTTTTAAATATATATCATATAATTATTTTTCTATTTTCTAAATGTTTACTATATTTTGAAAATGATTATATGCATCCTAATTAACACCAATGTCAATCTTGTTATGGAAGAGAACATCATGATATTTAGTTTTATTTTCAACTTTTCTTTGCCATCAAAATGCTTGTATCTAAAAGTCAGTTTCTAAATTTACATAACATGTTCAATATTTCATTTTTATTTAGTTTCACATAAGATTTTGGAATATTCCCAGCGAACTCTTTATTAGATTATCTTATATTAGTAAATAACAAAAAGATTAGAATTGATATCATCTGAAAAGCAAATTACCAAAAAAACTTTAATCATATCAAAATGTGTTTATATATTCAAAAATAATAAATGTCATACTCACATGAGTTTATATGTACTATAAGTGGTTTAGTTTATATTTTCTTCTATAGTATATTACTTTGTTTTTTTTTTGTTTTTTATTAATACTAAAATTGGTTCAACACAATTATTATAATTTCAATATCCATTTCTACCTAATACATTAAATTTTATTGAGAAATTTATATACATCCATTTGTTTATTTTTAATACCACTGAAATTCTAAAATATTAAAATGTGATTAAAATAGTTCATGAACTTTTGTAAATTATGGTACTTGTAACATATGGAATATTTTCCTATAACCTAGTTATGTATTCTCTTTGTTATAATAAAACTAATTCACATGACACTGTTAATCATATTATTTTAAAATAACATTTTGGTTTAAAATATATTGGTTTTATTTAAGTTTCTCAAATAGTGTTCATTTACATATTTGTGTATATGACTATAAATTGAATAAATATATTAGATGTTTCTGTCATTTTTAGTTAATTATTTTAAAATAAGGTTAAAATATGCAAAAACCGATGAAAAAAATAATCTTAACTAACAGAAGAAATTATAATAAAGAAAATATATAAAAATTTAATTTAAAATTTATAATGTAGTCTAATATCTCTTTTCTGGCCATATCTAGCATATGTTTCTATACTTTTTTCTAATAATCCACATGAATTTATTATTAACTATTTTGCAATGTATATTCAATAATTAAATATTATTCCTAATAGAAATGAAAATAAAATTTCTATCACACTTTTTATCAACTATATATTAAAAATACATATATATTAAATACGCGCACAGCGCGGGACTTCTCCTAATATGAAATATAGTAAAGTACATGCATAAGGCTGAAATCTATAAGGTTTTGTTTCGTTACCTAAACAGTTTTTTTTACAGTATTTTTGAACAGATTTTTTTTAATAGGATTTTTGATGGGTTAGGATAGGCTAGGGTAAAACTACCCATGAAAAATCCCTAATAGTTTTGAAGAAATTAATTTTAACTAAAAACAGGATTAGAAATAATTGAAAAGAAGAAAATATTTTTTAATTTCAAATTAAAAACAAAAAATAGATATATTGATAATTTCGTATCAAAGTGCAACTAATTCATATGATATGCACCAGTGATATGGTATATATTTTGGTTTTAAATATTTATCATATAATTTTTTTTCTATTTTCTAATTGTTTACTATATTTTGAAAATGATTATATTCATCTTAATTAACACCAATGTCAATCTTGTTATGGTAGAGAACATCATGATATTTAGTTTTATTTTCAGTTTTTCTTTGCCATCAAAATGTTAGTATCTAAAAGTCAGTTTCTAAATTTACAATAACATGTTCAATATTTCATTTTTATTTAGGTTCACATAAAATTTTAGAATATTCACAGTAAACTCTTTATGAGATTATCTTATATTAGTAAATAACAAAAAGATTTAGAATTGATATGATCTGAAAAGCAAATTACCAAAAAAGTTTTAATTATATCCAAATCCTTTATATAATAAAGCACAGGTCACCTGACCAATAAAAATATGCCACATAGATTTCTTTTTAAATTTTTTTGTCACATAGATATTTATTATAAATTTAAATCTTATTTAAAAGTATAAAAACTAAAAATTTGAGAAAAAACTGAAAAAAACCTTCCCACCTATCACTAAACCCTAAATAAGATTTAAATCTCTCTCTCTCTCTTTCTCTCTCTCTCTCTCCCTCTCTCTCTCTCTCTTATCTCTCTCATCTCTATTTGATATTAATCTTCTATTCTCATCAATTTAAGATTTTTTGGATTTTAATTTAATTTCTAAACTAAATTTTTTAACCAATGAATGAAAGATTAGATTTTTAATATCTCGGACTTAGAATTTCCATCCAAAGATAAACTTGAATCAATTCTAAGCATGGAAGTTATTGTGATGGATGAAAAGGTATCTTGCATATATCATTTTTTCTCTGTTTTTTAATTCTTATTAACTGAACATATTTTTGTTTTTTTTGGTTAAAAATATTTTTAATAGTAAATATTATATTTATTTTAATCTTAAATGAGACCATTGATTTTAATATTATTGACTTTATTTTATGACAAGAATATTAAAAAAATTTCTTTCTAAAATATTATTAAAATAAAAAAGTTATGCAAAATACTAACATAATTTATTAGTATTTAAATATTTTTCATATGCAAGATATTTGTTTTCATTTTTGATTTTGATTTTTATATTTATTAGGTTTTATTAATTTAAAGATCAGTATTTATATTATGGGTTTACATTGGATTTTACAAACCAAAATAAAAAATTTTAATTTGTTTTATATTATCTCAAATAACATTTTTAATATAATAAAAATATATTGCATTTACAATATATTTTAATTTAAATAAAATTTCCTTAATAAAAGCATTATGGTTGTGCGTTAGCACAGGAAATATACTAGTGTGTTTACATATTCAAGAATAGTTAATGTCATCCTTGGGAACCAGAAGCTAATTATAGATATTAAAGTATTTGTCCAATTATGGGAAGTAGAGGAACATATAAGCTTAATCTGAAAACTAACGTTTATATACATAATAGATGTAAGTGATTATAGTTGATCCATCAATCATTAAAAGAATCGCAAGTGATAACTTTTCAGAAAAAATGAATGGAACCATGATTAGCAAAACATATCAACAGTCATCACTATAGGTATGTGTTAGGTCCATACATTGTTGGTAACCCGAAGATGGAGAGCGATGACGATCGTTGAGATGAGTCTATTGTTTCCACTTTCCACTACACAGTTCGATGAGAGAACAAAGAAACAGAAAAAACAGAACCGGTTCTGCGCATATTTACAGCCATTATTAATCAACAATGGCTCATAGTCAGTCACAGATTTCATCAGAAAAATGAAAATATATAATTACTTGCAATAGAAGTTAACTTCGATAGTAGAGGAAAACATCCAGCGAAAATGACACAAAACTAAAGCCATTCAGTCTCTAAAACTAAAGCCAGCGCAAATGAACCAAGAAAGTGTTTGATGATGTGTGTCAAATTAAACTATTTATTGTAGATCTTTGAGATGACTTACGACTTGGGCTTCGATTAAGCTCTTTAGCTTCAATTACCCTGCAGGTGCAGTTACTCTCTGCATCTTCACTTTACGTTGATTATGCTTCACGATTAGAGACAATCATGAATCAAAAAAGGAAAACAAAACGGCGGGATGCATGATAGATCTGATCACGTTCAAACCTAAGAACATAATCAATGTTTTTTTCATTTTCAGTTCCAACCAAACAAACCTATGAAACTGAACTCAGAAGAAAGATTAATCTACCTATGATGCCAGGGATTTAGGTGACTGCTTAGTCCTAAGGATCCAAATAACTCTGTCATCTTCAGCTTCGTGTTCAGTAGATCCACTTTGTTGGTGTTAAATGTTTTGTGCACGCTATATATATCAGAAACTCTCCCTCTCTTTCACACTACACAACCATATAAACGCTGGAAATCAAAAGAGGAATTTGGTTATTCAATCTGTATTTAATAAAGAGTTTATCTTAAAAGACATATTGCTTAAACATCAAGTAAAATAAGAAGAAAGGTCCTTACGCAGTTGCTTAAACATCAAGTAAAATAAGAAGAAAGATCCTTACGCAGTTTCAGCTACATATATCGGTTTATGTCATCCTCATGGAGAGGATAAAGAACACAAACATAAATATCAGACCCAAGGAGACAGGTACAGTTGGTCAAAGTCGTCTTTCTTGATCTGAAACGAATCCTTTGGAATGGACCCATATCTTTCAACACATAACCGTTATCTAATAGATGTATTGTCATTCTTCCAACATCGAATCTCATTTCGGCAGAAGGACTCGAAAGCCAGAAAAGCTTGAAGAAATTCTTAGCCATCAAGATTCGATCTGTCACTGTTTATAATATTTGACCGACTGTTTCATCTAAAGAAAAAAGTAACTATATGCGATTCATACAAAGTAAAAACAGATTTGATAGGGACTGGAAAAGTAAGAACATGAAATCAAGCTCATCGATTCTTCATATCTATATGCATATTTACTATTCTCATCACTAAAAGAGTATAACAAAGATGTCATAAAAAATGCATGTTTCTTTGACAAAGCCGATGTCACTTGATGAAGTACTATCTAATGTTGATAGCGAAGATGAACTCGATAACGATATGGCTGATCTCGAAGATCGTCAGGTACTCATGATTTTTTATTACATTTATAAAGTAGACAAAAGAAATGAATTGGTGTTGACCAAAAAAGAAAGAAAGAAACGAACTGGTAAAATATAGAGAAATTGCAAGGAACACAAAACATTTCTTGTTAATTAAATGACACAAAAGCAAACACTATTTATATTTTAAAACCGATTTTACCCTTACTATGAGGCGCGTCAGATATCGCTTGTGTCAGTTTCTCGATAAAAATAATGTTAGCAAACAACCAATAACACGATAAAAATCATGTTAGCAAACAACCAATAACTCGATAAGAATCACGTTAGCAAACAATGTTAAAGTCTTCACATTATAGTATCAATAGTTAACATGTTTGTTGGACATGTTTTCAAATCCTATAATAAAATCGGGTCGGATAATGAAAACGCTAATAACAAGGTAGTACTATCACCAAGTTAAATTTAAATTTGACAGCCAAAACGCTAATAATCATACTAACGAAGATAACTCACCAGATCAGACATTGGATAACACAACCAATAACACAGTAAAAATTACGTTAGCAAATATCGTTAACGTATTTATATTATAGTACCGATAACTAACATATGTGTTGGACATGTCTTCGAATCCCATGATAAAATCGGGTCAGAAAACAAAGATGTTAATAATAAGATATTGTTATCACCAAGTTAAATTTAAATTTGACAGCCAAAATGCTAATAATCATACTAACGAGGTATCAATAACACGATAAGAATCACGTTTGCAAATATCATTAACGTATTCATATTATAGTACTACACAATAACATAACTGTTATCCGACCTTCATATTCATTCAACGCTAAATTTATTGTTGCCGACAAATCATAACATGCGCTACACGCGTCGTTATCCCATCCCGAGTTTGTGTATTGTAGGGGTAAACATGTCTTCACACACCCAAAATCATGTGAAAGCATTAATTTCAAGATTATGCTTTCTGAAAAATCAATTATTAAGTTATCTATGTATTTTTGACTAAATGACTCTAAAATATAACGTGTTAATGACATGGAAGAAACAAAAATCTAATACATGAACAGATAAATTTGATTGATTAGTGTTAATATACTAGAGAACTAATGAACAATAGTTATGCACCTCTTTATAAAAAAAAAATGAAAAAAAAAGTTATGCACCCACAATATACAAAAGATCCTAAAACAAACGATAAAATCAAAAGCAAAAAAATAAACACACGCACAAATTAACCTTTATATTCATGATTTTATTACAATGCCAAACAAAACCATGTTAGTAGACATAAAGAAAAGTTCATACCCTAGATCCATAAATGAATCAAATAATCAGATTTAACAAAAAGAGGAAGACCTTTCTGAGATTTGAATTTTAGAAATCTTAGAGAGAACGTCAAGAAAAAAGACTGAACAAACCTAAAAGATCAAAGGGATTCACGCGAACCTAGGTGGAGAGGAGGTGTGTCAGCTGACCTACCTAAAATCTAATAAATATTTGTTTAAATGTATAAACTATAAAATATCAGTAGCACAAGTGGTAATGCAAGTCTGATGCACTACTTACCCCCAAGATTCAAGACCTTTTTATTCATTTTAATTTTTTCCAGCATTGTTTTCCACTAGGCAATATTTTATCCTCGGTCCGCCATCACGTCCTTTGGTTTGTCGCCTAGAAGAATTCATGAGATTGGGCGTTAAATTTCAGAGAGTCCAACCTTTAAACCGCTAACAGAATAAAAACATTAGTCTGATCACCATACAAAAACCCAAAACTCTTAAGTGGCCGATACAATGAATTCCAATATCACAACACTACATAATAACTTAAAATTAAAATAAAAATAAAAAATCATACCATATTGATCGGTGAGTAAACTTACGTATCCAAATAAAAAATCATACCGTATCCAACCATAAGCAATAAATTTCATGGAAGATATTACAACGAAATAATAACGTATAATAAAAAGAAAAGCAGATCACAAATTTAAAAGAATACCTTGACAAAATACAAAAGAATTATGATACAAACGATGACATCTCCATGGAAATTGCTTAGTTTGACGAAGATAAGCACATTCCTGGAAGAAAAATATAATACACCATTAGGGATATCATGTAATTTAGGTAACAATCACGTAAAGAAATCAGACAACTATTCAAATGAATTTAGATTTTGATTCTTTTGAATGTGATTTAGGTAAACAGTATGAGAATTTACGGAAAAATGATAAATTTAGATAAAAAAATAAAGAGAGAATGTTGTAAAGAGAGGCAGATCCATTCTTATACCAAAGAGGCAAAACTAGGTTAATGTTTACAATGAGAGACTCTTCTCTTGTATAGTCATAAGGAGAGGAAGCCTTAAATGAATAAGACAAAATAAATTACATCATAAAATGACTTTACTGAGATATTTTATTTTAATCCAAAATTTGCACATAACCGAAATTTTATTTTCTTGTGATCGTGCAAAATCCGTGTCGACCCGAGATTTTATTTTCTTGTGGTCGTGTACGGATTCGTACAGTCCGTACACGACCCGAGATTTGCACATCCTCATTTTGCACGGAATGTCTTCTTGATCTCAATACTCCCCTTCAAGGTTAGCCGTCGGTGAGCAAAAGCTAAACTTGGACCTACATAGGCATTACCTCGGTAAAAACCTCATCATAGAAAAAACTACTTGGAAAAAAATCTATGATGAGGAAAAGAGCATAACGTCTATGAGTAGGGGATATGATCAAGGGTGAGTTGGATCCACAAGCCCGAGTTTGCTATAGATGTGGTTGCAAACCTTGAGACTTGCGGCTTTGGTGAAGATATCTGCGAGTTGGTCTTCACTCCTTGTATAATACGGTAGAGTTACTCATTCTTTGATCTTCTCTCAAACTTTGTGGCAGTCAACCTCTATGTATTTTGTCCTCTCATGGAACACCGAGTTGCTAGCAATGTGTATAGCAGCTTGATTGTCGCAATGCATCATGATGGGTCTTGTGGTGTCAATGCCAAGATCTTTGAGTAGCGCCTTGAGCCAAATCAGTTTATCCGTGAGCTTCCTCATTTCTCTATATTCAGATTCAGCACTTGAACATGACACTACTTTCTGCTTCTTAGACTTCCATGTCACCAAATTCCCTCTAATGAATGTGCAATATCCAGTTGTTGATTTCCTATCATTTGTGTCACCAGCATAGTCCGCATCATAATAACCAATAATCTCGGCATTCCCATTCTTTCCCATCCATATGCCTTGCCCCGGACTCCCTTTGAGATATCAAAGTATCCTCTCCACCATGTTCCAATGATATATCATGGGCTTTTGCATGTATTGACTCACCTGATTCACAGCAAAGCACAAATCATGTCTAGTAAGAGTAAAATAGATAAGCTTACCCACTAATATCCGGTATTGGAGAGGATTGGCATATGGTTTGGCTAATGGATCATCTTCTTATCCATCCTTCTTGTAATTTTTCTCCCTTTTTCGCTTGACCTTGTAGCCATCTTCAAGTGGAGTTTTGGCTGGCTTTGCTCCCAGTTTACCTGTCTCACTCAGTAAATAAAGAGTATATTTCCTTTGTGAAAGAAATAAGCCTTCCGGAGAGCGGCATACTTTAATCCCTATAAAATATTTTAGTTCTCCAAGATCTTTAATATCAAAAATAGTCTTAAGATATGTTTTAGTTTCTTGAATACATTCCTTATCATTGCCGGAAATGATAAGGTCATCCACATAGACTAAGACCACAATGATTCCTTTTGAACTTTGGAGAATGAATAGGGTATGATCAGCTTCAGACCGCTTAAATCCTCTTTCTTTGAGTGTGGAGCTTAACTTATGGTACCAAGCTCTTGGAGATTATTTCAGCCCATAGATAGCCTTCCTAAGTCTTAACACTTTTCCGGTAGCAATGGAGTCTTCTAGTTAGGCCTGGTGGTGGAGTCATGTAAACTTCTTCCTCAAGTTCTCCTTGTAAGAAAGCATGCTTCACATCCATTTGCCATAACTCCCAATCCATATTTGTTGCCAAGGAAATAACAGCTCTAACAGTATGAAGCTTAGCTACCGGAGCAAAGGTTTCCGTGTAGTCATCTCCATAGGTTTGTGTGAACCCTCTTGCAACTAATCTAGCTTTCTACCTCTTAATATCTCCATTGCTCAAATACTTGATAGTAAAGATCCATCTTGAGCTAACAGCCTTCTTCCCGGGAGGAAGATCTGATTCATCCCATGTATGATTTCGTTTCATAGCACCAGCCTCATCATGAACTGCTTCTAGCCATTCTTTGCTTTCTTTGGCTTCTTCATAACTATGTGGGATCCATTGAGCATCAATTTTACCAAGTAAAGCTTGATGAGTAGTCGGCAAAAGGTCAAGTGAACATACGGCTTGTATTGGGTGTGCAACGGCTTGATCCCTTGATTAATGTAGTAGACTCTAGTAGTTTTTTGATGTGTGCTTCTTCTAAGAGAAGGCAAATTCTCTTCTTCTTGCTCCACTCCATGGTCTTGATTCCCTTGAACTATTTCTTCGGTAAAAACTTCCTCATTTTGATCTTGGTCTTGTTCCATGTCAAGTGGGATTGGTTCCGGCTGAATAGTTTCAGTTTCTTCCATGTTGTTTGGAGTCTCATGAGTGTTCCCAATGTTGGTATTGGGTTGTGCTTCTGTAATCTCTAATCCTTGTTGATTGGTTCCAGTAGTATCTGAATGGTCTTCTCTCGGAGGAGGATTACCAAGATGACTTAGGAGATGTCGAAGACTAGCAGCTCTATCTGATGGAGATCTTGCCAAATCTTTCAAACTCCCCCAATCTTTCTTGTCAAAATATCCTTGGTGCTCAATGAACTTGATATCTCTTGATACAATGGTTCAATTTCTTGAGAAGTCGTAGCACTTGTAGCCCTTTTGAGTAGTTGAGTATCCAAGGAACATGCATCTTGTGCTCTTACCTTCTAGCTTATCCTTTAGTTCACCTGGTCTGAGTACAAAACAAACACACCCAAAAACTCGTAAGTGATCAATGGAGGGTTTGGTTTGGTTCAATACCTCAAATGGAGCTCTATCATTTAGGATCCTTGTTGGTATCCTATTGATGAGATAGCAGGCTGCCATGACTGCATCACTCCAAAATCTTCTTGGGACATTGGTGTGAAACATCATAGATCTTGCAACTTTCATAAGATGTTTATTCTTCCTCTCAGGGACACCATTTTGTTGTGGAGTATATGGGCAGCTTGTTTGATGTAGAATCCCATGCTTTGCTAAATGCTCTTTGAATTTGTAGCTTGTATACTCCCCACCATTGTCAGACCTATGTACCTTGATCTTGGCATTAAACTGGTTAGTTACATATGACTGAAAATTAACAAATGCATCCAATACTTTATCCTTAGATGCAAGTAGTGTGATCCATGTGTTTTCGATTTCTCATCAATGAATGTAACATAGTATTTATTATTGTCCCTAGATAAACATGGAGCAGTCCAATATCTGAATGAACAAGATCAAAGCATTTCTCATATATAGTTGATGACTTAGGAAAAACAGTTCTACAATGCTTTACAAGAATACAAGCTTCACAACTATGATGATCAAAGACAACATGGGGTAGTATAATTTCTAAAGCACGAGCATGTGGGTGACCAAGTCTATCATGCCATAATTTATTTGAATTCAAAGCATAACAAGATTTAAACGAATGAGATGAAGATTTGGTAGAAGAATCATTAAGAACATATAAGTCTCCCTTGGTGTTTCCTTCTCCAAGAAATTTTCCACTCTCAATATCCTGAAAATGAAAGCTATTAGGACCAAATATGGCATAACAATTAAGATCAAGAGTTGCCCTTTTTACTGATACAAGATTAGAGGTAAATTCTGGCATAAAGAAAGCTTTAGAGTTTTTATCACAAAGTTTTAAATCGCCTATTCTTCTTATGGGAATCATATCACCATTTGCAATTATCACATTTTCACTAGCAGATTTAACATTATTAATGAATTTGGGGTTACTAATCATGTGATGAGAAGCACCAAAATCAATAATCAATGTTTTACTTGGTGAATTTGGTAAAGAGGCTAAATGAGTGATACCAGATTCCTTATTGGTAAGAGCAGCGATAGACTTGATAAGCACCTCCAAGTCTTACTTCCTCACAAAATCATTGGTGTAAGCAACCATAGCCAGCTCCTCTCCTTGCTTAGATGGACCCGCTTGAGTTTGATCAATTATGACTTCTTGCGAGTAGTTTGCTTGCACTTTGTTGAACTTGGCCGGCTTAAGATATTGGTGAAGGATCCAACATTTTTCTTTGATGTGTCATTTCTTCTTGCAATGATCACAGATCAAGGTCCTCCTATCCTCATTCTTGTATGAAACCTTGTGAGCCATGACCATCTCACCTTTCCCACTAAAGAGTTCCACCGAACCTTGCTCACGTTGCACTTGAGAACTTACTTCGTCTAAGCTTGGTAACTTTTCTCCTCTAAGAATATGCTTGATAAAATCATTGTATGTTGGGTTCAATATGAGAAGAAGCACAAAGACCTTGTCTTGTTCACCTCTTTCCTTAAGCACCAATGGATCAACCGAGAAAGGTCTAAGCATTTCCAATTCTGCCCAAGTGATCTAAACTTTCCAAAGTGTTTGGTGAACTCTAAGTCTTCTTGGCTGAGACTATAGATTGCTTTCTTCACTTCAACCACACGAGTAAAATTAGACACATTCCCATAAACATTTTTGAGAGTGCCCCACAAGTCCTTACCTGTTTCACAATAGGAGTAAGCTTCAAGTATTGGAGCATCAAGTGAGTTTTGAAGTAAACCAAGCAGACCTTGATCCTCTTGAAACCATTTGCCATCACCAGATGTTGAGGACTCAATAATTTCTTTCTCATCTCCATTCACAGTTCCTTTTGAAGCTTGTTGGGTTTCAATGTGGCTCCAAAGGCCACGACCACACAAGGCTGTCTTGGTGGTTCTAGCCCATAACAAATAGGTCACTCCTTTGAGAACAACGGGAATAACAATTTATTTTGAAGAATCCATGACTCAAACAAGTTTGCTGATTAACGAGAGATTACTGAGAGCTTGAGAACCAGATCTGATTTGATGAAGACAGCTTGAGAAACAGATCTGATTTGATGAAGACAGACGAAGAACAGCCCCAGATTAGAGAGAGAACACTAGAGAAACAATTGATGGATAACAGAAAAATGGATCTACCAAGAGAATACAAGATTTAGAGATTGAAATTTTAGAATTAAAAAATAGAGATTAACTAGAATAGAGTGAAGAGTATGTGAGAATTAGTAACCATGCTCTGATACCATATGAGAATTTATGAAAAAAATGAAGAAATAATGAGAGAATGTTGTGAAGAAAAGCATATTCATTCTTATGCCAAAGAGGCAAAATTAGATTATTGTTTACAATGAGAGGCTCCCTTTTATAGTCATAAGGAGAGGAAGCCCTAAATGAATAAGACAAAATAGATTACATCATAAAATGACTTTTCTGGATATTTTATTTTAACCCAAAATTTGCACATAACCGAAATATTATTTTCTTGTGACCATACAAAATCCGTGTCTGTAAGGATCCGCAGGGGCGGAGGCACTGTATTGAAATGGGGGTCAGCTGACCCCAACTAATTTTTTGTTTTCATTTTTTGTGTCAAAATAAAAGTCTAAAAAATAAGTTTGACCCTATTAATAAATTACTTTAGCTGAAAAATAAGAGTTTTACCTTATTTAATTGGCCTTATGTTTGGATAGTAAATTTGTGACCCAATAAAAATGTTATGAATGATCTATAATTCATTAGATATAAAACTAATATCCTTAATAAATAAAAAACACAAAATTAATAATTTGAAAAACAACCTAATTACATATTTTTTTAGTCTTAGAGAAAAATAGCAACTCTAAACTATTGGTCTCTTTCATCGATTTTGAAAAACCTTAGCTCTATGTCATTGATTCTGAATTTTATGAGCAAATACAACCTAATTCATAAAATATCGGTGAATTTCAGATTATGTTTTCATTTGTTATATATATTTCACTTTATTTGGATTAAATTAAACTTTAAGTTTTTTTACATTTAGAATTTAAAATTATGTGACTTAAACTCTAAATTTTGTCTACTTTTAATTTTTTAGTGTTGTTATTTATATTAAACAATTTTGCATATTGCCACTGCAATCGTCGAGAGATGCTTTTTTGGGATGAAGATTGTAAAAACTAAACTACAAAATCCCATTGGTGATCAGTTTTTAAGTGATTGTCTAGTTTGTTTTATCGAAAAGAGATATTTGAATATGTAACAAATAAAACAGTGATAAACAAGTTAAGCTGAATGATTGTAGATTGTGGTTGTAAAATTTTTTTGGAGTTTATGGACTATTTTGTATTATATATTTTTCTAACCCTAGTAAAATAAATTTCTGGTTCCGCCACTACGGATCCATATAGTCCGTACACTCCGTACACGACCTAAGATTTGCACACTCTCATTTTGCACAGAATGTCTTCTTGATCTCAATAAACAGGTCATATTTATAAGTATAAACATCATAGTTTATAAATCTTGACCAATACTGAGATTAGAAAAACAGAAATCCTAGAAAGTAACAAATTAGTGGAAGAGAAACATTACCTAGTACTTTTTGTTATTCATGCAAACAGAAATCTAAACAGAGAAACATTCTCTTAATCTCTTTAATATAGTGCTTTTTGTCGATAATTAAGTTTCTAAGATCACGAAGATGTTGCAATATATCTTGAAGCAGATGTGTTCCTATGTGACTTTTCTTAGCCGAACTCATACAGTTTTTCAGAAACTCTCCATCTATTTCCAGTACTCATAGACACCATCAACTTGTTTGATGATCTCTATCTTCTCGCTTTCTGAACCAGAGTTGTTTTCAGTGGATTCTGGTTCTTCTTGATACTCGTCTTCTCATTCGTTCTCTACTGCGTTTAGAAGAGGAAGCCACTGATTCCATTGTTAGTCCTTCATAACTATTCCTTAATTCTCCTTGAAATTTTGGATCCTTATCAGATTCATTGTCCTGCATTGTTACTAACCTGCCCTCTAACACCTTAAGCTGATCCAAAATTACTAACCTCTCTTCTTCAAACTCTGATAAAGAGTCATCAAGCATGCTCATATGATTTACACAATCCAATTTTTCTTCTCTACTCTCGTCCTTTTTATCATCATTATCATAATCATAATTATAATCATCATCAGCCTCGCACTCGCACTCTCTTTTTGAAACTGTGGCTTTGTTCTTAGCTTTCGATTCATACTCCAAAAAACTGTTTCTCGATAAACCTCAAGTTCTCTCTGGAGTTGTTCCTTGTCTTTTCTCTCGTTTCACCATCAAATGGTTCAACAACTGCAAGGCTTCTTGATCATACTCGGCTTGTTCCTCCATCATTCTCCGATACTGCAACACTTCCATCTTAACTTTCACTTTCTCTTCTTGTAGCCTTGTGATCATCGGATTCATCGTCTTGTTAGCTGATATTGAACACGCACTTCTTTCTTCTTCCAGCTCTGCATATAAACCTTTCATTGCTTCTTGTTCTGCTCTCACAGTCTCCTTCAACCTTTCAATAGTCTTTAAAGGATCTCCACCGTCCACCTCATTCACTAATACAGAGATATTTTCCATAACAAAAGCTTCCTTCTTCGGGTCACAAGTGGAATTTTTTGTTTCCTCAAACTCTTCATTCTGTTTCTTCTTCTTCCACAGGACCTTGTTTATGAATCTACATACCCCAAAACCAATAAAAATTAACTTCCAGACTTTTGGTCAACTATTCTTCACTATTTTTTCTTTCTAATTACGTTTTTACTCTCTCAATCTTAGTATTTCTCTCACCAATTAATATTAAGCATTTTGGGAAGAAGCCCAAAAATAATTTGTGCGGATTTTGCAAATTAATAACGTCTAATGGAAGAGGAGGATGATGGAGAGAGGAAGAGATTGTGAATAACGAAGTATTTCGTTGCTTCTTGTGGCTGTTGCTTACAATCTGATGCTTTCATTGATATATCAGCTCTAGAAAAAATTGAAATATTATAAATAAAAAATAAATTTGAAAGTAACTGAAAGTATCATGGTTACCTCTTGTATTTTCAAAATGTTTCTCTATGAGCAAAAAATATTCTAACTCCATTAACCAATAACACTAGATTTTAATCTAACTAAAAAGTTATTTAAATTCATTTTGTTTGAATAACACATGACTTTGATTAAAAATTTAAAATCTTTAGTCCAATAACACATGACTTTCAATGATTATAAATATCATTTTAAAACAAATAGAACCAATATACCAATACTTTAATAGAGTTTTGGACATTCCAGATTGAATAACAGTAATTTTTTCAAAAAATTTAACTCTTTAAAAATCTTAGAACCAATAGACTTATGTCAAAAGAAATTCATGAAATGTTATGTTGGAGTTTTGTAAGCCCAAATGGACTCTCTCGACAATTATTGATGTTTTAAAATATAAAATTTATAAAAGAAAACGATTTTCACGTTAGAAAGATAAAAACTAGAAAAAATGGTTTTAAATTTTTCTTTACAAATGAGTGAAATCAGGATCCTCTGTTTTATAAAAATATTACTTTTTATAAAGGTCATGAATGTATAAGAGATTTTAAATTGTTTGTAAATTATAGATTTTGATTTTTAGATTCTACCTTTTGGATTTTGGTCAAATTTAATAGAATCTAGATTTCTTATTTTTTAGGAGAATTTATTTTTCACATAATTTTAATTGGATCATTAAGTAGTTTTTAGAAAATCAAAACCGAAAATCATAGTAAAAACTACTACCATTCAAGACTAAAATCATGAATGAGTAAATAATAAGTTTTTAAAAAACTAAATCCAAAATCTATTTCTATAACTGTAAAACACTCAAGGTCTTATACTATTATTAACGATTATTCTCAGAGAGATAATCATAAAGACAGACAAAAATAATGATTTTTGATTTGTGAGGCAATCACTTGATGGTGGAGGAAATATGTGCAACTTTTTGTTTTCTTATTTTGGGGTACTATTGTGATGAGTTTCTATTTTCACTAGTTTTTACTATTGTTTTTACATGTTTTGCTAAGTCTAGAGTTAGGTTTTGTGTCCTTCTGGCCGGTTTTATTATCTTTCCAAATTTTCACTTCATAGGAGCTAAAATGGGCAAAATGGAGTAACTTTGGACGTTTTTACAAATCATTGGATTTTGGAGACACTCTGGATCGGTCGATCCTGAAGAGGATCGACCAAGCCTGAAGAGGATCGAATGATCCCGAAGCAGATCGGTCAGTCAAAGGAATCTATGAGGTGGCACGGATCAAAGGAAGGAGATCGATTGATCCAAGCCGGATCGATCGATCCGGATCACAAATATTCTCCAAATCGCACATTAACTCTGAATTTTGACCTAGAAGACTTCCTATAAATAGGGATCATTTTCTGAGCGGCCAGAGAGACCTAGACACGATTTTTCACTGTTACTCTGTCATTTTCATTTTCATTTTCATTTCAGATCGGTAAACTTTTACATTGGTTTTTCTCAGATTTATAATATTTTTCATTGCATTTTTCTACAATCTCTCTTCATCTCTTTCTTTGCATTTTACATCATACAACATCATGATCTATCAACTCATTCCCATGGTCGAGTAGATCTGCATGTTGGGAGATGAAATTTATTCAAAGGGATTTAATGTTTAATTAGGTTATTGTTGTAGATTAGGGTTATGATGATTAGATCTCTACTTTTATGAAACAAATGCTTTTGTTAGGTTGACAAATCTATCAGATGATTCATAGGGTTTTATAATACAGCTAGCGTTGATTATTCTACCCGGAGTCTATAGTTTGTAGGCTTGGTTTCCAGATTTCCAAGAGTTGAAGCTGAATCTACAAGTGAACTTTATCAAACTTGCTAAATGCATGCTAGCATAGAGTCCTAGCGGATTTATGTTATAATAATAATTACTCTTTAAAAGAGATTTATTTTGGTACCGTGTTTGTATTCTAGATCTAGATCATTAAATTGCTAATCCGGTTAGATTATCTTTTTATTTATTCAAATCCCTGCGATTTCCCAAATCCCAACATTTATTTTAAGTTGATTTTTATTTCCTTATTAAATTATTTTCAGATTTTATTTGGATTTTATTTTTAGTGACAACTTTCCATATTTTCATCCTAGTTATGTTTAGATCTACAGATCTATAGTGTTCTTTACTCTCTGTGGATCCAATCCCACCATTATACTAAAACGCACAAATGTGCACTTGCGGGAACTATTGGTTTGGGTAAAACCTGATACATAAACCACGCATCAAGTTTTTGGCGCCGTTGCCGGGGAGTAATTTTAGCCTCTAGATCTAAGTTTTAGACCTAGTCTAGGATTTTTTTTTTTTTTTTTTTTTTTACGTCTCTGAGATCGACCGATTCACATAAGATTGATCGATCCTACTTCTTGCACGATCGACCAAACCTTTTTGAGATCGACCAATCCCACTTCGTGCAAGATTGATCGATTCTTCTTTGATTTATCGATCATGTTTCTCTCGAGATCGACCGATCCCTTCCAAGATCGATTGATTCCAGAGCCTCTTAATCGGATCTTACTTTCAAACTTCTTTTACTTTTCAAGTGTATGCAATTAAGGAACAAGGCTTCTAAAGATCTACAAGACTTGAGCATAGAGGAGTTGACCAGGAAGTCCACAAGGAAGATCAAGGATACAAAGAATAACAAAACCACAAGGAAAGCAAAAGATAAGGTTAGTATGGCTGACCCTAATAACTTAAGATACATTCCCCCTGTTGTTGATGGTGAGGATGCAGAGGTAATCCAGCAGAGAGAGGGTCAGGTTAATCAAGGATCTCTCAATGATGTTGGAATTCCTGGGGTGAGACATGCTGCACCGGGACTGCAAGTCCCTCCGCGCAGGGTTACCTTAGGCGATCAAGATGCCTCACACGCCTACTATAGGAACCGATCTGCTATTATTCCCCCTCCTATCCAGAGGCAAGATTATGATATTAAACCTCAAATAATCGCCCTGGTAAAACAGAATCAATTTCATGGGTTATCTAACGAGAACCCAATGAACCATACTGATATCTTTGAGGAACTCTATAGTACCACCAAAGCCAACGGAGTCCCTCAAGACTACCTCCGTTGTACGCTATTCTCTTTCTCCCTTGTTGATAAGGCTCATAGATGGCTGAAATCTTTGAGTCATGGATCTATCACAAGCTGGGAGGAATGTCGAGCTGCTTTCTTACAGCAGTTCTTCACCAAAGCTAGATCCGCAGCACTAAAAAACAAAATAGCCACATTTCACCAAGCTGGTATTGAGTCCTTCTATGAAGCTTGGAAACGCTATAAGAAATACCTAAGGGATTGTCCCCCTCGAAGCTACACTGAGTCGGACATGATGAAATTTTTCTATAACGAAGTTGAAATGAAGTATCAAATGGCTATGGACACATCCAGTAGGGGAGACTTCATGAGCAACACACTGGAGGAAGTCATGGAGCTCATTGAAAACCTGGCAGCAAGCAACTCTAACAGATCTTCTGACTATGATAGGAGAGTCAACCCCACTCAAGCGAGTGATAAGATCATAGAGGAGCTTAATGCTAAGTTGGACATTCTGATGAGAGCTCAAAAGAGATCTGTTAATCTCTTGGAAAGTGAAGAGTTCAATGATGAGGAGGAATAAGCTGAGGATATCAACTTTCTCGGTGAACAGGGAAACTACCAAAACCGAGATTTCAACTCAAACTTTAGGAACCATCCTAACCTGTCCTACCAAAGTACTAATGTTGAGAACCCTGGAGATCAGTTTTATCCATCTCGGAGTACTCAAAACCAAGGAAACTTCCAAAACAACGATGGTTATGGTAAAACAGGATTCAACCCCCAATCTGGGAATGTTGGTTCCATGGGAAAGATTGAGCTCTTATTCCAGAAAATCATGGAAGGACAGAAAAAATTTGCTGGAGAAATCAACATGAAAGTTGATAATATCTACAATGATCTGAATGGGAGATTTGAATCCTTGGGTGCCCATGAGAGGATATTGGAAACTGAGGTAGCAAGGTCAGCCGAAATGGTTAAGGCATTACCAGGGACTCTCCCAGGGAAGCCTGAAACCAATCTCAGAGAACATATGAAGTACATTTATCTGTTTGCCGATGAGGATTTTTTTATGGAAATGACCACTAATATCGATCGATCCGAAGGTGGGATCGATTGATTCGATAATGAGAGCCACTGCGTTCTCGGTGAAAAGATCGACCCAGATTTTATCAGGATTAACCCACAAAGTGAGTCCATCGATCCTACTCATCCGATAGGAATTTAAAATTTGGAGAGGATTGATTGATCCGAGTTGAGATCGATCCTCGCAGACACGATTTTGGGACCCCCTACTTAATAAAAACCTAAAAAAATTCAGAAATCACAAAGAGTTTAGAAAATCAATTGTGCAGCCACCTAGAGAGATGAACTCTGCTGAAAACATGAAAGCTAATGAGGATCAAGGAGGACGTGGAGGAGATAACCCACAACCACCTGGAAAAACAAACCCTGAGACACAGAAAAAGATAGATCATGTAACACTGAGATGAGAGTGGGATTGCCCTTCAGGGAAGTTAAATCAATGATCCCTCAGATCATGGATTGTATGAGACATATCATTGCTGGTAGGACATCCATGCAAGAAGCAGCTGATTTCCTTCAAGGGAAGTGTAACAAAAAGATGCCAGAAGAGTTCCCAAAAAAATTAGAAGACCCTGGAAAGTTTAGTCTCTCGGTTATCATAGGGCAGTATCGGTTTAAAGATAGCCTGATTGACACTGGTGCGAACGTAAATATGATGCCACGCAGTCAAGCTAAGAAGTTAGAGTTACTCCACATGACACCAATTACCATGGAACTTGAGATGGCTGATCGAACAACAAGAAAATTAGTAGGGAAACTCTTAAACATTCATGTCCAGTTTAAGGGAAATTATGCACTAGTAGATTTTGTTGTCCTCTCCCTGGATGAAAAGTGGACAGGAATCATACTTGGTAGACCTTTTCTAGCAACAACCAGAGCCTCAATTAGCATCCCCAAGAGAAGAATTAAACTTATGTTTAAAAACACCTCCATGACCTTCTACGTCGAGACTGTCAACAGAATCCCCACCATAAATGGTCAAGCTTTCATTGTGAAAGATATGGAATCTGTTGATGTTATTCAATCAATGAACATGACTCCGAGAAGTGATTGTGGTGAAGATCCAGCAGAAATAAACTTTGAAGCGCTGAAGAAAATCTAGATTATATGATGAGGGCTATCACTGCAAAGCCCAAGATCAAGGCAGAAAACCAACCACCAGATGAGGAAGATACCATTCTTCCAATGAACCCAGAACCCAATTGAAATAAAATTAAGTCAAGCTAGTGATTTTGCAAAAAAAAACGCTGGTTGGGAGGCAACACAACATGTTCTTTTAATTTTTTTTTGCTTTTGAATTAATAGAACTATTTTATTTTATTTCATTTTATTTCCCTTCAGTTATTTTATTTAATTATTTATTTTTAAAAATAAGATATGATGATGTTTTTGTTGAGCTGGCTGAAAACAGGTGCAAAACACAGAATATGCGAATTTCAAGAAGTTTCAGGACGCTGAGATTGACCAATCCTCCCCAGATAGATCGATCCCCAAGACGAGAAAAGCTGAAAACTGGTTCATGAACAGACCAATGCTCCATTTTGGTCGCAAAATTCCTTCAACGGTTTATGGTTTGCTTTCTTGTTCACAATTCATTATCCCCAATGTTGTTTCACAGCACCTTTTTTTATTTATTTTATATCACAGCGGGACACAATGATTTAAGTCTGGGGGAAGGGGTGACTGCCTTCTTATGTTACTAACACTGTGTTTTCTTTTGTTTACTTGTCCAAAAAAATTTCAAAAATAAAACTTCATTTTCCTTGAGTCGTTTTATTGAGTCAAAACATGGAAATTTTACAATTTTCTTGGTTTCCATTTTATGTTCATATTTATTGGACTTAGTTCAGAAAAATTGGAAACACCATCAGTGGATCAACTTTACCATAAGCAACCTATCCTTTGGAGATCTGAATGATCCAGCGTTGGCTCTATCTACTTGGACCTTTAACTGGACTAATCTTCTCACTTAGGGGCTCGATATCGCATAAAGGATCATATACATCTGGAGTTCACCCCATTCTTATTGGAGCTCCGGATGGCCAAGCTCATTTTTAGCTTGGTTCCACACCCTTACACCTTTTTTCATTCAGACTCTATTCCTCTTTCGCAACATTAGGAGCATGTGCAACCAAGTGCAAAAACTACCGAGTATGGAGACCGGTACAACCAAATGTTCTAAAGATTTCTGAGTAAGCTTTCTAGTATCATTACTTCATCTATATTCGACCGATCCTATCTAGATCGATCAATCCCGTCTCATCCCGAGACTCTCTTTCAAAAAAAAAAAAATTGAAAAGAAAGAGAAGGGAAAGAAGTCTAAAAGAACCAGAATAAAACCTTTTATTTATTTAGTTATTTGTTTATATTATTTATTTTAGCACCAATAGCAACTCTATTAGGATCATTATATAGAAGCTTGCTTGGGATCCAAGGTTCAGGAGGTTGTGCACCATCTTTGGTTTCTGTCTCACTGTGATTTTATGCATTGGCTTGCACCGGAGTTCATCTATCATGCCTAACTATCACCCTCAAAATGCCCCCCCCCCCGTTACTGGCCCTTAGCGATTTTGACTCCATTTGTGAGACTGCACGCAACACTTAATGAATATTAAAGGGCCAACAATGGAGATTTCAGAAGTTCTCTTGGATCTCGGATGCTAGAGTACGGTAATGTTTGCTATGCTTATGGTAAAGTACATGTTGTACTGCTAAAGTTAGATTCACCTTTCACAAGGTTTATTTCTGGTTTAGATGATCAACATGGTAGATTCTTAAGCTAAGCATAAGTTCCCGTTTTTCAAACTTCCACACCTGGACTTTGTTTCATTGTCTTGTTGCTTACTTGAGGACAAGCAAGGATTCAAGTCTGGGGGTGTGATGAGTCTCTATTTTCACTAGTTTTTACCATTGTTTTTACATGTTTTATTGAGTCTAGAGTTAGGTTTTGTGTCCTTCTCGTCAATTTTACTGTATTTTTAGGTTTTCACTTCATTGGAGCTAAAATGGGCAAAATGGAGCAACTTTGGACGTTTTTACACATCATTAGATTTTGGGGACACTCTGGATCGATCGATCCTGAAGAGGATCGACCAAGCATGAAGAGGATCGACCGATCCCGAAGCAGATCGGTCAGTCAAAGGAATCTATGAGGTGGCACGGATCAAAAGAAGGAGATCGATCGATCCAAGCTGAATCGATCTATCCGGATCACGAATATTCTCCAAATCGCACATTAACTCTGAATTTTGACCTAGAAGACTCCCTATAAATAGAGATCATTTCCTGAGCGGCCAGAGAGACCTAGACACAATTTTTCACTGTTACTCTGTCATTTTATTTTCATTTTAGATCTGTAAACTTTTACATTGGTTTTTCTCAGATATATAATATTTTCCATTAGATCTACATTCTTTTTTCATCTCTTTTTTTGCATTTTACATCATACAACATCATGATCTATCAACTCATTGCCATGGTTGAGTAGATTTGCATGTTGGAGATGGAATTTATTCAAAGGGATTTAATGTTTAATTAGGTTATTATTATAGATTAGGGTTATGATTATTAGATATCTACTTCTATGAAACAAATATTTTTGTTAGGTTGACGAATCTATCAAATGATTCATAGAGTTTTATAATACAGCTAGCGCTGGTTATTCTACCCGGAGTCTATAGTTTGTAGGCTTGGTTTCCAGATTTCCAAGAGTTGAAGCTTGATCTACAAGTGAACTCTATCTAACTTGCTAAATACATGCTAGCATAGGACATGCTAGCATAGGGTGCTAGCGGATTTATGTTAGAATAATATTTATTCTTTAAAAGAGATTTATTTTGGTATTATGTTTGTGTTCTAGATTTAGATCATTAAATTGCTAATCCGGTTAGATATCATTTTTATTTATTTAAATCTCTGCGATTTTTCAAATCTCAACATTTATTTTAAGTTGATTTTTATTTCCTTATTTAGTTATTTTCGGATTATTCGGATTTAATTTTTAGTGACAACTTTCCATATTTTCATCCTAACTATGTTTAGATCTACAGATCTATAGTGCTCTTTACTCTCTGTGGATTCGATTTCACCATTATATTATCGTACACAACCGTACACTTGCGAAAACTATTGATTTGGATAAAACTTGATACATAAACCACACATCATATTGTTTCTTTTTTGTCCTATAACGAGCGAAACCCTCGTCTTGTGATGATTAACTCCAAGCCCCATAAGCGCCTTGACAGGCACTCCAGGACCCGCCAACGCTCAATCCTCTTCCCGCTGAGCCTCCTTTCTTCTCGGGACAAATTTTATTTCATTATAATATATAAGAAGCAAACAAAAAGAAAACAATACAAAGAAATTTACAGCACATGAACTTTATATGAGAATGAGATTATTTAGTAATAGCTCAGTATTGTTTTTATAAAGAACCAAAGCTTAAACGTAACTTTAAACAGCATGAACTAAGCATGAAAATGCCTCTGCGGTAGACTAGAGCAACCTCTATAGCTTTTTCTGAAAAGTGCTTATTCTCTCTTTCTTTTTGGGATTTCACTATCTCTGAACTCATCGACAAATTTGGTGAAATTCTTGTTCACATTAGAAATAAGACCACGACGGAAACGTAAACCCAATAATGCAATTTCTTCATTGTCACACCCTTCTTCAAGCAGAAGATCTGAGCAAAACAAATTAAAATTTTGCACATTAGATATCCATGTATGTAAGATGTAAGTCTAATAAATTTATATTATCATATAAATTGAATAATATTTAATATTTTGATTAACTAAATTTAATTATAAAAATCAATTAATGTTAGCATCAGTTCTATACAACCGATGCAATAATAACGTCAATTACAAACAAATTATACAATTATGTAAAATTAATTGTTAGATTTGTAGAAAATATTAACGTTATTTATGTTAACTGATGTAAAATTAGCATTATTTGTGTAACTGATGCAAAATTTACAACATTTGTTTGTAACTGATGCAAAATTTAATATCATGTATTTGTAATTGATGTAAATTAACATTAATTAAAATAATGATGCAATGTTTTTCTTAACCAATGTGAATATTTTGCATCATTATTTCTAAAATCATTTACATAATTTTCCTAGAAAACTATATTAATTTTAACCAAATAAATATATTGACCCCGATTAAATCAAAACTTTTATATTTTGACCCCTATAAAACTATTTCTTACCTCTGCCACTGAATGCAATATATCTCTTTTTAATTAGTTGACGTTATAATTAAGAAAAATAACGTCAAATCCCGTGGTTTTGTAGTGTATAGAGAATATAGTTTTTTTTTAATAGTATAGAGATTTAATAGTGTTTAGTTGCAGAGCTGAAAGTATCTCATTTAAATACTCTTCAAAAAAGTATTACCTTTTTGTTAGTATAGAGATATCTTCCTTATTTTTATTTAGACATACATATTCTTTTCAAAATATTGTATTTGAATCTTTTGTTATATTTTATTTTGAGTTTATGCATTATTTTGGTGTATTTAAATCTTTACATAATGTTCGGTATCAAATGTAAAAAAATGTATATCTTACAAATAAAGTGCAGATAGTTTAGGCATTCGGGATTCGTTCATAAATAAAGTTAAAATATGTTTCTTGGTCAAGCCTTGTTTAATCGTAAGGATGGGGATTTTTCAAAATGGGTTGACCCGCAAAATGGATAATATGGGACTTCCCTTGAAATTTCTTAACCAAAAAAAGGGTCAATTGGTATTGGATGTGTGGACAAAATACTATATATAATTAAAGAAATAATCACTTTTACACTTTTCTTTCTTTTCTTTTTTTTTCTTAAAAATTTATAGTTTTTAATTATCTCACAAATCATATATCATAAATATATAAAAACAACATTTTATTTTTATGAATTTAACAAAATTTATTTTGCATAATTTTACAACTAAAAAAATTATACAACTATGTGCACCGTATATGATACTAAATTTTGTACACCATATTTTTCAAGATTTTGTACACCATCTTTATTTAATTTGGTATACTAGCTCAAACACTGAGATAGTGTACATATTGTAAAGTATATAATACTCTATTTGGTATACAAGAAAAGTTAGTGTACAATCCGAATTGGTGTACGAAAAGATTATGTGTACGATCTAAACACATCAAAATTGAATAGAATTATAGTAAATAATTTGTATTACAACTCTTAGTTCCACTTAACTACTATATTATCAAAGAAATTACAATGAATAAAAAAATTAATTGTAAATAGTGAACAGCCCATTTATCTAATTATGTTTATAATAAGTGACTACTTTATCAATTACCCCAAAACAAAATCTAAATATTAAGAGTATCATATTTCTTTATATTTCTCTATAAGTTGGTCCATTTTATTATTCATTTAAATTTTGTACCAGCGATTTGGATTTCTAAACCGTTTTTTGTAGTATATAATTATTGATAAAAAAAATTGTCTGTTTTTTCATTACACAATCTCGGCGTTGCTGTTTTGATTCTGTTGAAGATATGGATAATCAACACACCATATATAGTGTGAAAGATTGTACATATATATTACATATTTCTAATCTTATGATATGTGGAGAATCATAGATGTTCACATATATATTCTAACATTTCACACATCATATTTATTCATGCTTTGAAAAAGAAAAAAACTTAGGAGAGAATCTTATTTAAAAAGGGACGAGCTTTGCAAACAGCTTGCAACGGAATCGCTTTGGGTACTGTATTCCCAAGTCCTTCCTTCATATCAACTTCCTCATTTCCAACTCTTTCCCACTCAAAGCATTGTATCAATGACCCGAGAGCAAGACCCACGATCCGTTGAGCCAGACCCGATCCAGGACACGCCCTTCTACCTAACCCAAATGCCAATAGCTTTTGTGCTTCCTCTTCCTTCTCAAACCGCTCTGGTTTAAAGCTATCCGGATCAACCCACATGTTTGGATCCCTGTGTATGGTCCATGCATTCACCAACAACATAGTGCCACGTGGCATATCATAAGACCCTACCTTGCAATCCTCTGAAGCCATGTGTGGGACCAACAACGGTGTTGCCGGGTGTAACCGGAGGGTCTCGAGGACAATGTTCTTGAGATATGGTAGCTCACTGAGATCTGATTCTTCTATAAGCCGGTCTAAACCAACCTGGTTATCGATTTCGGTTCTTGCTTTATGTATTACGTCAGGATGGTTTAGCAAATTGGAAAGTGCCCATTCTAGAGTAACTGCTGATGTGTTAGTCCCTGCTATTACCATTACCTGCCACAAAATTTTAATTTAGTAATAATATCAAGGATATATTAATTAATAGAGACAATTTAAGGAAATAAGAAATAAACCAGTATGATGCCTTTGATTATTTGATCAGTGTAATACTCAGTATCAGATTTTTGGAGAACAAGCAAATGATCGATCATTGTAGTACCAGTTTCTTCTTGTCCACGTTTATCATCAATAAGACCTTGTAAAAACTTATCTGTCTTCTCCCCTAACTTTTTAACCCTTTTCTCATAACTTGAAAACAGCCTCAAGATCGGAACATAGTCAACGGCGTTGCCTGAACTTGTGTTTGCTCCAACATCTGCTACCAAGTTACGGACACGTTTTGCTTCTTCCTCATCTGTTGTTTCTTCACCGTAGTATCGTTTTCCTGTCATCATTCTCATTATGTTGTTGAATGTCAAGTCCATAAGCATTGGTTTCATCTCCACAACAATTTTTTCAGTTCCACCTGCGATTATTTATATAAAAAAAATAAACCACAATTGAAAGATAACAAGAAAATAAACCACAATTGAAAGATAACAAGAAAATAAACCAGAATTGAAAGATAACAAAAAACTAAAGTCGGAATAACACATTTCTTCACATAAGATACAAAAATGTTATACACTGTTTCTAGAAAATTTGGTTCTAACGTTATATTGTTAACTTTGTAAAAGTATTTCATTTTTTATAAAAACAGACGGATATGATTTAGGAAAACAAGCTATATCATGATCAATTATTTCATATCATAAGAAGAATCACATTCCTCATATTTTTCTAGTTTTCTTTTAAGAAGATGATGTTTTACAGTTTTTTCTTTAGTATCTAGCGGATTTGAGATTTTAAAGTTTTTCTAAGCTCTGGTTCGACCACATGGTCGAGCGACTGGTCGAGTGACTATTTAAACGTTTCGTTTCTTTTCATTTTTACTGAACTAACTCTTATCTTTTTCTTCCAAATCTTTTACTAGACTCATAATTTTGAATTTATCATCTCCAAAGGCTTATACAATTTTTAGCAAACTTTTTCTCTTTTTCTTTCTTTTCCCGGACTCAAACCCCCAACTTATTCAAACTCTTAACCTAAATCTGATTCAAAAAGTGTGAACCAGAGACTACATGAGAGGCTACTCCTGTCGAAAAAACCTAACACTTTCTCTCTAATTCAATCCGGAAATATGCCTCACTTCTCTCACAATTGATATATTGGTCTGAACTGAAATTTTGGGTTTGGTTTTTGTGAAACTGTCTCAATGGTGGAGACATCTACTTGGGTTCGCAAGAGTGGTAAAAGTTTAAAGAAAACTCAAATATTTTGAGGTATCTATGAGTTAAAGTTTTAGAGCATATCATGATAATAAAGTTTTCAAATTTAGGTTCAAATTCATAGGGATAGTTTGATAAGTCACAGCAAGTTTTAGCCAAGTCAGAGTGCTAAATTTTAGTTCCAAGCAAGGTGCAGCCTTATGTTTCAAGCTTAAGTGAATGCATTAGACAACTTATAACTATGGCATTGAAATTATATGTTTGGTTTTTAAGCTTTTTACGGTTTTAACTCATCATCATCCCCTATGTATATCCCCTAAATGACATACTAAAACTCAATCCTAAAATGTAAATGCAACTACATGACACTCTGCTTTTTGTAAAATCTTCTGAAAATTTTCAAAATTTTAGGTTTTTTCAATCCACATAAATGATGCAAATTTGAATAAAAAAGAAGTAAACATGTCAAATACATCTCTCAAACCCTCCCTCAAACTTAAATTACATAGTCCCTTGTGTAAAACATTTATGTATGATCTATCGTCATTATGCATGATGCTTTTCATTTCTATATAAATAATTGTTTTGATCGATTATAAGTTCATTTAAAACATAAACAACAAACACATCTTCTTCTTTTTTTTCCTTTTTCTGATAATTCAGCTTAGATCACATACCTATAGAAAAACTCAAACTAATATATGGGGAAGGTGCAATCCATGTATAGAGGCCCAGACTAATACATGGAGAAGGTGCACGACATGTATAAACTTTTTTCCAGATATTCAAATGGATCGTAAACAAGAGTCAATATCCACATGGTATCCATGAACAATGTGTTGAAGTTTTACGCAGTAGGTCGATTGAACTTGAAACGTGTTGGCGTCCAAGCCCGTCTCCTTAAAACTAGACCACAAGGTCTCCAACAACAAACACATCTTTTTATAAATAAATTATATTCTTTCTTCTTCAAGAATCCCGATCCTTTTCATGGGTTTAAAATATTTTATTATTATTTATGTTTATTTATCTTATAAATTATATCAAACTCTCTCTGTTTTTAAAAGATCATATTTTTATGATTTTTACAAATTTCAAGGAATTTTACAAAATAATAATTTTAACCTTGCTTTAAGAAATAACTAATTTTAAAAAAAAATGAAAATAACTAAACAAGGGTATAATAGAAAATTTAAAGATAACTATACATTGAAAATAGAGAAATATGATCATTCTGAAATAAACAAATTCTTAGAAATATGATCTTTTAGAAATAGAAAGAGTATATTATAAAGCATTATCCATATGATCATTCTCAGATATTATATCAGGTGGTGTATCGGTTCAATAATATTTTAATTTTATTTTTATAAGTGGTTATTTTATAGACCATGACTTAGTTTCACTGTATTTATTATGTCTGACTAATGCACCATAGTTATGGACGGCTAAGCTGCTTTGATAGCTATTTTAAAATATACCACCATAATTTATTTACTGTCAGGATTTATTTTTTTTGTCACTATAATATATATAGTTATTAATATATATTTATTATGCATAATTGTATAATGGAGGTATGGCCACCAGTATATAAATATTTTTCTGAAATTAGTAAATTTAACTGACTGATTATTAAAATTTTAGATTGATTTTATTTATAAAATACCAGCAATCTCAAAGAAAAACTTCCAAAATCATCACCTTATAAACGACTATGAACATTGATTTTCAATCTATAAATACACTCATTTCACTCATTCATTACATCAACATTACATATCCTTTCAAATCTGTCTCCGAAACATAAACATAATTTTTTTTTAAATTTAGCTTTCATTTAGAAGAAATGATTCACTTGCTTCTAATTCTAATTTTATTTTTAATTTTTGCATGTATTTATGGTCTCTTTGTTGGAGAATTTACTCGCAGTGAGCTCACCATAAATATCGGTTTACTTTTTTATGCAATCATGTTTTTGTAATCATTTGTATTATTAATATAAATTGTTCATTTTAAATATGTAATATCATATTCTTAATAATATTTGTGTGGCTTTTTGTTTAGAAAAAATCAAATGGCACAAGTAGAGAAACTCAAGTTTTTTGTTTTACAAATAACTGGAGTAAATTATATAGCTTGGATGACCAATGTAGAGCTTGACCTAGAAATAAAAAAAAATATCTGAAACAATAAAAGAGAAAAATACATAGTCTCCTCATGAGAAAGCGAAATTAATAATCTTTCTCAAAAAAGCATCTAGATGAAAATCTGACGCATGATTATGCATATTCAGAAGATCCAGCAGAATTTTGGAAAGCACTAACAAAAAAGTTTGATAACCAAAAGACAATAAAGCTTCCACATGCCATGCATGAATGGAATAATCTAAAATTGAAAGATTTTTAAAAGGTAGACCTTTACAGTTCCGCAATGCTGAGAATAGTGACACAATTAGAATATTGCGGAAAATCGGTTAGTGAAGCATAAATGCATAATAAGACCTTTCTCACTTTCCATAAAAACCACTATGTGTTCTGACTCATAAAAACCTCATTAAAAGAGTTTCCTAGCTTATTGTGACGCTCATGCTTGTAGAAAAGAGGAATGAGCTCCTCATTAAAAATAATAATGCTCGATAATAATAAGCTCCTCATTAAGAATCATAATGCTTAACCAACTGGTACCAAAGCATTTACAGAAGTGAATGCAATATATGCATCAGATGTGAAATATCCAAGGAGCTATGTTGCATTCACTTTTGTATGTTTCGGTTCTAGATGGCTGAGCATCATGATTTTTAATGAGGAACTCATTATTGTAGAGCATCATGACTTTTAATGAGGAACTCATTATTGTCGAGCATTATGATTATTGGAGCTCATTATTCTTTTCCACAAGCATGAACGTCACACTTAGCTCGAAAAATCTCTTGTAGCCATAACTTTTGTATTGCACTTGCAAAACAGTGGTTTTTATGAAAAGTAGAAAATGTATTGTTAAGCATGTGTGCTTCACTAATCGGCTTTCTATAATACTCCAATGGTGCAACTATTCTCATGCATTACAGAATTGTAAAGGTCTACCTTTCCAAAATCTTGGAATCTTAAATTGTTCTATTCATCAATGGCATGTGGAAGCGTTATTATCTTTTGGATATCAAACATTTATTTTAGTGCTTTCCGCAACTTTGCATGTTCTTTTGAATGTGCATAATCATGCGTTAGATTCCCATCTAGATGTTTTCTATAGAAGATTATTGATTTCGTCTTCTCATGAAGAGACAAAGTATGTATTTCTTTTATTATTTCAGATATTTTTTTAATTTTTAGGTAAAGTTATGTATTGATTGCCCAAGCTATATAATTTGTTTCAGTTATTTGTAAAGTTGGAAACTTGAGTTTCTCTATGTTTGCAATTATATTCTTTTTCTAAAAACAAGCCCACAAAAATATTATTAATAATATAATATTACATATTTAAAATGAACCATCTCTATTAATAATACAAGGGATTACAACAACAACTTTTGCATGAAAAAAAAAAAAAACTGATATTTATAATGAACTCTTTGTGAGTAAATTCTTCAAGGAAGAGACCATAAATACGTGTAAGAGTTACTAATAAAATTAGAATTAGAAACAAGATAACCATTTCTTCAAAAAAAAAATCCTTCTTTTCTTTTCTTTTTTTACTTTTTGGAGAAAATTTTGAAAGGAGATAAAATATTTAATGTAACGAATGAGTGAAAATGAGTGTATTTTTTGAAATTCATTGTTCATAGTCGTTTGAAAAGTGATGATTCTTGAAAAACTTTATTTGTGATAGTTGGTGAAAAAAAATTTAATCACTAAATTAATATGCAAATTTTAATAATTAATCAGTTAAATTTACTAATTTCAGAGAAAATATATATATAGCAGTGGCCGGAAATATGTATATACTAATGACTGAACCTCTATTGTATAATAAGTATAATATAAATACATATTAATAACTGTATATATTATAGTGGCATATACAACAAGAGCCTATATATATAATTAATTAAAACTACTGAGAATTTTTTATTTTGGTACAGATTTTATTATTATTATGTACACAATTAATTAAAAATAACAAAATGAAAAACTATGGATTTTTAAAAAAATAAAATACACAACTAACTAAAAATAACAAAAATAATATATATATATATATATATATATATGCGTAACTAATTTAAAATAACATTTATTTGATTTTGTATTTTTTGGAGATCTTGTTATATATATATATATATATATATATATGTAACTAATTAAAATAAGATTATATATAAATAATTAACTAAATTTTTTAATTATATATATAACTAATTAATTAAACATAACAGAACTAATAATAATTGTTGAGTCATAATAACATTTTTTTCTTTTTTCTTTTGGTGGAGATTTTGTTATATATATATATATATATATAACACTAATTAAAAATAACAAAACTAAAAATATGTAAATTAATAAAATATTAACTATATATATCAATATTAACAATTAATTAAAATAACAAAACTAATAATAACCATTGAACCACAAAAACATTTTTTAATTTTGTTATTTTAAATTAATTGCTTATATATATAGACAGTCTATTTGTTATAATAACTAAATGTTATAGTTGTTCAATGGTTGAATGTTTGACCATATGCCTAAAAGTTCAGTAGTTTGATTCTTCTTGAACTTAATTTGTTGTTTTTACTCTTTTAGTGAAACTATGTCTTTGGTTTAACGAAAAAATTTTAATAGAAAGTTAATCCGTAATAATGTTTCATTAACGGAAATTTAATGGCATGTCCGTTAATGAAACATGACTATATTACCATCAAATCAAACAAAATTTTATGATTGAAATGAATGGCCAATATATATAACATATGATAAGAGCAGAATAAATGAAAATGTTGTTGACTATATCAACAAATGAATAAAAATTGAAACACATGGCATAAATATTACCTGTGGTGCGGAAGAGGCGGCTTATGAGGCGGCGTACTTCGTCGGTACGAACATAAAGAAAGCCGTTAAGGCGGTGGGTGGAAAAGATCTCGATGGTGCAGAGGCGACGGAGGTTGCGCCAGTGATCACCGTAAGGTGTCGCGATCATGTTCGTGTTGTTGTAACCAACGTGTTTTCCGATGATCACCTGAGGTCGGTTGGCTAGAACAACGTCGTTCTTTCCAAAGCAATCCTCCGCCGCAATCTTATGTGACGACACCACGTAGACTAGGCGGGACCCAAGCCGAAGGGACATCACGCCACCTCCACCGTCGAGGGACTCGGAGAGGGAGCGGAGAGTGCGGTGGATGGGCGGCTTCAAGAGGCGGAGTTGTCCTATCACCGGTAACCATCCCGGGGGAGACGGTGGAAGATTATACTTTTTTGGTTTCAAGAATTTGAGAGAGACGACAATCAAGAAGATGAGAGAGAAAATGGAGTAGAGAATAACGTTGATGTAATTTTCTTCCATTGGTTCCTTCTTTTTTTCTTGTCTTTAGTAAAGTTGATATATTAATAAGAGAGTTGCAAAACAAAAAGTGGTTATCTGATTTGAATTTCGACACGTTGGGAATTAGGATTTATGAATAAAAAAATTAGGATTGTGATGGGAAGAGACCAAATAAGATGTATGCGTTTAGACAATTTATACTAGAAATAAAGTATTGCTTGGTGATAACCAAATCATTTATTATTTTATTTATCCAACTGTAGTAATATACATATGTGGTTACTAAAGAAGATGCATATCATCATATTATTTTAGATATCTAAATGACAAGTACTCATGTTCATGTGAACATGCATATACTATTACGCGACTTGGATCTCTATAAAATGTTAGAGTATCTCCATTGGACCAATGATGCTTATGAGGATACTTACTATTTAATTTAGTGTAAAATAATTAAAATTAATGTTAAAAACCTTTTAAAACATTTATATAATTTTGCTCCTCCATTGGTAGAATCTTATATGGGTTGCTTAAAATGGAAAAAATATATAATTTTTTTTTTCAAATTATAAACTTTTGATAAGTAAATAAAATTATAGTAATTTGTTACTAATATCACTATGGTCATATCACTTTTTACAAATATCACTCATTTTTTGTTATTTTAAAAAATAACATTATAGAGTATGTCAAAAGTAATAATTTTTTTTTTGTTTGGGTTAAGTATTATAGGATTTAGGGTATAGATTTTAGGGTTAAGAGGTACAATTTAGTGTTTAGGGCTTAGGATTTAGGGTTTTAAAATCCTAAATTCTAAACTCTAGACCCAAAAAATTATGAAAATATAAGATTTTACACTATATAAAAGAATTACTCTTTAATAAAAATGCTATATAAAAGAATTATATTTTAATAAAAAATTAATGTTATGTTATTTTTGAGAATTTTTTAATAATTAATCATGACTTTCAGTAAAATCAATTTATCAAATACATACATATAGTGTTATAAATGAAAATTGACTTTTTCCAATGGTATTTTTGAAAATGGACACTCTTGTCTGTAGTGGTATTTTTGAAATTCTCTCATATTATTTTTTTATAAAATTTAAAATATACATGACATAAATGAATAAAAATATAGATTTAAAAATCAGAAACAGAAAATTTCGCGTGTAAATTTTTTTTTGATTTTTTACATAATGCATGCCCAATCAAAAAATGACACATCATGTTAAGTACCGCTCCTTAAAATCCTTACTCAAGTATCGATCCTTACCCATTTAATTTGTTTTGATTTGGTTTAATGGGTTAAGCACTCCTTAAAATCTGCTAAGGCCCTATTGATGGAGATGGTCTTAGGGGCTTTAGTTCGCTGTGGCTGCTCCTTGGTTGCTCATTCTTCCTCCTCTAGCTTCTTTGGTGTGGAGTTCTTCGGCTCCTCCTAGTCTCGGTTTAGTGGGTTCTCTTCTTCAGCGGTTTGCTAAGGTTTAATTAGGGACGTTTGCTTCGTTCTCCTTAGTTGCTATTTGTTTATGCTTGAGTCTTCGAGGTTGTTGAGTTATGTGCTGCCTTAGTTCCTTTCTGGATGGGTCTTGCCGTTCTTGTATTGTGTGGCGGCTTTGATCTCTGTTTTGGTCTGGGAGAGTTGCTTCGATTCTTGGGCTTTGATTGTCTGTTGGATTCAGTACCTAGCTTGGCTGGTTTCGCATTGTTCCTTCAAGGGTTTATGCCCTCCTAGTCACTCTACAGCCACATTTTCCATTGTGGTGTTGGAAGCTTCATCCTTCCGGGTCTTGGGCCCTTCTCTTGATTAGGTTCTTGGCTTCGCTTCCATTCCTTCTTTGCTGCTTGGTGATGTTCTCAGTTTCTTGGTGGTGTTTGTGCTCCGCTTCTCCATAGTTGCGGTCGAAGGGAGTTCTTGAGCAGCTGAGCTTATCAGTTGGCGGCACTCTTCCTAGCTGGAAAGCTTTATCGGCATTGTGAGCTCCTGTCTTCTAAGAGAGTATCGTTTGGTTTTGCTCTTCCTATGCCGTCGATCGTTGGTTGTGTAGGTGTTTTTATGTTTTATTTTTCCATTGTAATTCTCCCCTTGCTTTTAGTAGAATGTTTTTTATCAAGAAAAAAAAAATAGTTTACTAGAGATAAAATATCATAACTATCAAAGTCAAATATTTAAATGATATTTTTAAGATATTTAAATTTTATTATTTTAATAATGTGAGATACTTTTTAAATTTTAAAATTAATTAGGATTTTTAGTTTAAAGAAAATAATAAATATCTTTTAAATTCCATATTTTCAAATTATTTACTTATAAGTTTCCATTGCGTTTAAAAAAACATGGACATTTTTATCGCGTTTCCAAGAGTTACATCATGTTTCCAAAAAATTACATTTCCATAACGTTTATGAAATGAGAACATATCTCAAACAGTTTTATGAAATGGGAAACCGACCTCGGAAGAAATTTCCATACTACCTATTGCCAATATAATGGTCCATTGATTTGAGTAGATCATTTAATGATTTGAAAGGATGTATCATATCATCACGGTCATGTTTCATTTAATCAACATTTTGTCGGGTTTTGATGAATCCCGAATATAGCTTGGTGGCTAAGAGGCACATGACCATGTTTGTGATCTCCGAGATGATATGGGAATCGAAGGAGAAGCAAACTGCTAGGGTTTTAATAATTTAATAGGTTGGGCCATCTATAAAAAAATAATTTTTCTGGCAAGGGTCATGTCTCTAGATTTAATTAAAAGTGTGGATGTTTAAATCCCTAAGTTTTTTTGTTGACTTCATAATTAAATGATTAACTTATGTTTACTATCCCATTTGTGACACAACGTTAAATCGGGAGACGAAACACATTTAGAGGGGGGGGGAGAGGGTTAAAATGTATGTTAGCAGCTTCTATTTAATCAATAACGACCAATGATCCAACGTGTATATCGTTCATGTTCTCTTTCTACTATCGGTCAAAAAGTCAAAATAATCTCAAATTGAAATCTGCATTTGTAGAAACAAAATTCAACATCTTTGCCACTTAGACTCATATGAAATCTCTGGAAAATTTCTTAAAAACTCTCAAGAGATTGAGTTTTGATATGCATCCGTTGATTTGATTATTAAGAATTGTTTTTTAGCTTTACTAGTATTTTATCGGTTATCGGTTTAAGCGTTACACATTGGTGATAAATAATTAAACGTTTTCTTAATACTTATTGGAAAGTCAAATAACCGACAAAGAATATTAAAGCTTTTACCCTGTAAACGTGCTTCATTTCTTGTTTTAACGGTTTGCTTCAAATATCGTAGTCAATATAAGTGAACCATTTATTCATGAAGTCAACAATAACTAGATATTCAAACGCCATAATTTGAAAATTGAGGATTTAAACATCCATAAATTGAAAGTTGAACCTTTTTAGTAAAAGAGAAACGATGTCGTTTTGATCAAACAAGAGGTACTAACGAAAGTTTTAACCTTATAAACATGATTCGTCATGTCGTGCCTGAAATGATTTAGTCAACATAAAATGAATGTAAAATTATATTCACCAAAAACCTTTGTTAAAAATGATATATCATTTGTTTACATTTATCTAAAAAAATCAGAAACTAAAAGGAACGAGAGCATGATATATGATTGCAAGTCAGTGCCCAAAATCAGTTCCTCATCGCAAACTAGATTTGTAGGCCTTCCTTTGGTTGAGTGGAGCGTAGATTTTGGAGTGTAGATCTTGAAGCGAGGATAGGCGATTGCAAACAATGTGATATATGCTCTTACTTAAGTGACTTGGTTGGACCGAAGCTTCACTAAGTATTCTTTGATTTCTTTATGTCCATATGGAGTGTATAGAAACTTGGTATACATAAATCATCACAAAATTCGGTGTGCATTTGAGAGTTGAATTCAACAAAATTTTGAGAATGTCATTAAACCTCCATGTGTATTGTCAAGAGTGTTCCTCTAATAAGCCGATTCCATACTTGTGAAAAGTAACTACATAAATTAACTATTTCATTATAAAACCAACAAAAATTTAGGCAATTAAACGTACACAATATAAAAGTTATTTTTTCCATATTGTTGAGTCAACTTTTTTAATTTGACCGAACTAAACCATAACAAGTGTACAACAAAAGACGTAAACCATGTTTTTCTCGTTGATCAAAATTTTGTTTTTGTATGTAAATTAGTAAACACTGAGGTTGGACCAGTTGATAATTATTTTTTTGGGGTAAAATTAAATGTTTTAGGTTTGAGTCGAACCTCAAAAATCATTTAGGTTTGAGTCGAACCTCAAAAATATAAAAATCAGTATGAAAAATCATTTTAAAATCAAATTCAATTAGATTTGGTTCCGGTTTTTTGTTGAGTTTCAGTTTTATGGATTTTGGAAATAAATAATTTATAAAAACAAGATTTCAGTTTTTGAATCTAGATTTGGCTTTTTAAAAAGAGATTTTTTTGCAAATTACCCTATTTATGTTTTTTTGTTTGAAAAATACCCTTTTCATTTATTTATTTTAAATCAATTTAAATATATGAAAATTTTATCTTTATTTAATTTACAAGTCATTTATTTTTAATAAGTAAAAACAAATTTTTTATTATTATTTAAAATAAGTTCTGAGATAAAGATGCATCATTCACCTCTTTAAAAGAAATCAAAACATAACCATTTGAAGTATAAAAAATTTAAAACATAAACTTTTTGATGATTACTTTAACTAAAATTTTGTCTTCAACATTCATGTCCAACAAATCTTAAAATTAAATAAGAATATTGGTTCTCATAAGCAACATGAATCAAATATGAATTCTTCAACAACAGAAAATTTTATTAGATAAACAATTTTTTTATTATTTCTCACCTGAAAAGATAATTGTTTGGAATTTTATTGAGTTTTAAAAAAAATAGTCCAGATACTTGTTTATTCGAAGATGAAGAAGTTGTAATTAAAAAAAAAATAGTTTAGCCGATTATTAAAAAATTGTAAGAGATTTTAAAAAGATTTTCTTTGTGTTTTTCCCAAATAAACTCTTTGAAATTTTTATTTTTCTGTAAAATAAAACATATAGTTGATTTTATTTTTAACTGATTTTTTCTAGAAATTCTATTAACTTTTTAAAAGGTTATTTTAGTAAAACAATAATAGTATTTTCTTTTTAAAATATACTATAAAAGAAGAAGGTATTTTTCAAAAAAAAAAAAACTGAAACAAGGTATTTTTCCAAATTTTTTCTTTTAAAAATGACTACAATAAAAATAAAATATTTAGTTTCATAAAATTTTAATTTTATTTAAATTTCCGTTTATTTGTGATTCAAATAATTAAGTATGGAAGATTTTGGATCGCATTCAAAGATAATCCGGTTAATGTTCTGATTAATGAATTCGGTTCAAATTTGGTTCAGTAACCGAGTAAGATATTTTGAGTAGTGAAAGGGGTAAATTCGTCATTTAGATATGTTCGTGTATGTTATCTCTACTTATAGCGTCGAGACGAAACTCTCTTTTTTGACAGCATTGGCTACTTCACCTTTCTCATTTCATCTCTCTCTTTCTTCACACTCGATACTTTTTTTTGGCTTCTACAAAGCTCTCAGATCCACAGAGTCAGAGACTCATCTCTTCTTTGATATTGGTTTATGAGGTCAGATTCTTCACTCTCTCTCTCCCGCCCACCTCACTTATAGTTTACTTTCTCAAATGAATCTCAAATCTTTCTCGCGAAATCTTGGATTTTGTGTTCATCTATGACGAAAAGAATATAATTTGTTCTTCTTGGGTGTTGAGATCTCGACTGATTTTTCATTTCTTTTGATTGAATTCGATTTTAAAATGATTAGGGCTCGTGAAGAAATCGGATCTTTCGATGCAACAAATTTTTTGTTTTCCTTTCTTCTTCTTAGAATTGGGAATTAAAATTTAGAGTGTATTCGTTCTTCAATCAATTAGTTTTTACATTCAAAGTTATCTCTGTGAATGTTCATGTTTGCAAAATGTGTTTTTTTTTTTTTTTCGATTGTTAGGGTTTTTTTATCTGCAAAATTGCTAATTTGTATTTTCTTTGTTTATTCTGCAGCTCGAAGGAGAAACCCACTCTCGGGTAAGTGATTCCTCTTCTTTTGGAGTTTTTACTTGGTCAAGTTATGTGACGTGTGGTGTTGTTGTTTGAGCCATGTGGTTATTCTTTGTTTGAAAAGTTTAATTGAACAGTCTAAGTTCTAAGTCTAACTCTTGTTTATAGAGTAGCGTTTAGTCTACAATTAGTGGTAAGACCTGATTTGTTTTGTTTACATAGTAGCATTTAATTTACAGTTAAGTTCTAGGCCTGAACCTTGTTTATATAGTAGCTTAAGTAGTGAATCTGGTCCTTATATTTGTTATTAGAACCCTTAGAAAATGATCACAACTTGTCCTTTAGAATGTACTAGGACTGTAAGTTATTCTTTTGACTTTATATTGCATTTTTAACTGTTGAGTTTGTAGCATTTTCTGTCTATGCTTAACATGTATGCGTAGATGGTTTTCTTATTTATATATTCTTTATCTGTACTTGCAGAGGTACGCGGATTAAGACCCGCAAACGGAATATTGCTGCTCCTCTGGACCCTGCAGCTTTTTCTGATGCAGTGGTCCAGATTTACCTTGATAATGCTGGTGATCTGGTATGTTTTGTGTTTGTGGTTAGGATTATGATGTCCTCCTACTTGTTATTATATCTGTGTTTCTCTAAATTTATAGCCTTGTTTGCTTGGTTTTAGGAACTTGTTGCCAAAAGTATTGAATCTTCAGAACTTAATTTCTCAAGATATGGTGACATCTTCTTTGAGGTATGTTTACAACGGAACTTTGTGGACATTTCCTTGGACCAGTGTATTATATTCTGCTCCAAACCTTTTGATTGCTTATTTCTCTCATTTTGACATTAATGTGGACATTTCTCCTATACTCACTTAAGCAGAATTTCTTACAGATGTTTTGTTTCAAGTTACTTGCTAAGCCTTAGAATTACTTATTCGTGTATTCATTTCCATGTACATGTGAATCACAACTTCTTGTTTCTTTGGCAAGAGGGGCTTACACTTCTAGAATTGGGCATTGTCTTGTTCTGTGATTTCTGATGTCCACTTCTATAGAAGAATGTGTTATATCTGTAGTAAATCTGTTTATGCCTGTAATTATTTTGTTCTTCTTGTTATTGTGGATCTGTTTTCTCCTATTCAAGGGAAGTTTTTAAAAATAAAATCTATTGTGCCTGCTACCAATTTTTGTTTTGTTTTGGCTATCTCTTTTATGATATTTGATTGAGAGATCTTGTTTTCAAGGTTGTTTTCATAGGAGGACGTACACAACCTGGAACAGTGAAATCTGATGAGGGGGAACGCCACTCTTACTCTGTAATTGACTGTGAACCCAAGCGTGAAGCCATTTTGCCATCTGTTGTCTACATACAGAAAATTCTGCGGAGGAAGCCTTTCCTCATAAAGAACCTTGAAAATGTTACTCGGAGATTCCTGCAGTCATTGGAGCTCTTTGAGGAAAATGAAAGGAAGAAGCTTGCTATCTTCACAGCACTTTCCTTTTCCCAGAAGCTCTCAGGATTACCTCCGGAAACTGTCTTCCAACCATTGCTCAAGGATAATCTTGTTGCCAAAGGGATAGTGCTTTCGTTCGTTACAGACTTCTTTAAGGTGTATTTGGTTGAGAACAGTCTTGAAGACTTGATTTCTATTCTGAGGCGTGGTAAAATGGAAGACAACCTTATGGATTTCCTACCACCCGTAAGGCGATCTGCCGAAAGTTTCGCAGAGCATTTCACGTGAGTTTTCTCTCTTTGAAGCTTGTTGCATTCAGTTTTATTACACTACCTCGTCGGTAACATGTCCTTTTATTCGCGAGGAGCTGGATGAGAAGAAACTCTCACGTTCAGTTCTGTAGTAGAGATGGATAGAAACCCATCAACTATAACCTACTTCTTTAGCTCCTTTGATCTCATGCAGTTCTCAAATTTTATTGGTTGAAGCTTATTGCATAGTGAAAACTGCTGCATGTGTACTTTAAATCAGGTGTCGGTGCTGACATCCAGATTCGTTTAGTAAAATTGTACATCATTCTGTTTAGCTACCTAACTGTGATAATATATGAATGATTTTGTTTCTGAGCTATCAGTATTCATCCATTCATCAATCAAGCATATTGTAAATATTCTGCTGTTTATGTTATATTCCTGTTTGCTTTTACGTTCCATTTATGCTTTCTTTTCGTCTCTATGCTTTGTTAGTACAACTAATTGAAAATAACTGTGTTTACTTCGTGGACGTTTAGGAATGAAGGGTTGCCTGAGGTAGTAGAGTACCATGCAAAGAAAATGTTTGAGGTGAAGCTGAAGGAAATCAAAACCGTTCTGACAAGCAAGGTCACAGAGGAAAGTAATGTCGATGAAATCATTGAAACGGTGAAGCAACAGGTCAAAGATGCTAATCTGCCAGACATTGAGGTTGTGCGTGTCGTCTGGGATGGTTTAATGGATGCTGTTCAGTGGTCTGGAAAAAACCAGCAGCAAAACGCAAATTCTGTTCTGCGCCAGGTAATTTTATAGATATAGATGAGCCAACCATTCAATTTATACCTGCCTTGTCATACAAGAGTTCCATAGTGTTTGTTATGCCCCAAACTGCAAATCACTTCTGTGCTAATTACATATGAGAATATTTTAGACTTGACCAAAGCTGCATCCTATATGACATTTTTAGTGTATAGTCGTGAACAAAAAATGAAATCATTAAGGCAAATATTTGTTTGTTTTTACCTTATAAGCCTTGAATTTATATGTTATCCTTCTTATGATTGCTTTATCTTTTGATTTTTGATCTGTGTAGGTGAAAACATGGGCTCCACTTCTGAACACGTTCTGTAGCAGCGGAAAGCTAGAGCTAGAACTGATGTACAAAGTTCAAATGCAATGCTATGAGGATGCAAAGCTTATGAAAGTTTTCCCAGAAGTAGTGAGGTCGCTCTATGAACTCGATGTCCTTGCTGAAGACACCATTCTCCACTGGTTCCGTAAAGGAACTAACTCAAAGGGCAGGTATGTACTGTGTTCCATGACACAACTTTTACTTCATTTGAAAATTAGCCATTTAGTCTCAGGGAAGTATGAAGTATCTGATGTTTTCTTGTGGTAAATGTTTACAGGCAAACCTTTGTGAAAAGCTTAGAGCCATTTGTGAATTGGCTTGAAGAGGCAGAGGAAGAAGAGTGAGTGAAACTGTGTTTCTTCTAATAAAACAAGCAATGATCAGTTTTATTTTTAGCTCAAGACAATAATTATTTACTCTTTTGCTTATGATGTTTTTGCTTCACTCTCCCTTTTTTCATGTATTTTGGCAATAAGTTTGCTTCAAAATGATTGTGTTTCTGTTTTGGTTGACCATTTCATAGACTGTTTTTTTCTTCCAAAACCTGAATCCGTTTTGTACAAGGTTGATTCGGTTTTTCTGAATTACCTCAACATTATTGAATGAAAAACTAAAGATTTATGTCATTAAACATTGCATAAGAATGAGCGATTAACATTTTGTCTTTTCCTAAATTGACTCATAAGCCAGAATATGCAGAAATTATCCCACAATAAATACTATATTTATCAGAGTGGGTTTTATAACAAATTTGAAGTAAACATATATCTTAATGGATATTTATATTTGCTTCTCCACCAGTATTTGACTTTGATAGATGGAACAAATGTGAGGCGATTGAGGAGAAAATAAAGAGATACTGAGAATGCTGAACAGATAATGAAAAACAAAGAGACACTATAATATATAAAATACAATGTTCTTAAAATATATATAATCTAAAATTTTAACCTAGTTCAATATAAATTTAAATAAATAAAATTTAATATTTATTTGAGGTTAATTTAAAAAATTTAAACTTGTTTGAAAACATATTCAAAATTATATGTATAAGAAATAATAAATAAATATTATCTATTTGATTATTTATTTCTTTGTCTTTTTTTTTATTTCTACTCTTTTCTAGCGAAAATGATATGTAAACCATGAAAAATAAAAATTATCTGTTTGATTATTTTTACTATTTTGTTGATTTTTCTTTTTAATTAAGGAATTTTTTTTTTTATATATGTGTCATAATCTAATCAAACAACCAACACATGTCAAGATCTTGTTAATTATAATTTTACATGTATTGTGAGAACAATCAAAGTTTATATAATTAGATTTATAGAAAATTTGAAGTAAATAAATTTATCAAATTGGATTTAAAAAAAATTTGAAGTAAATATCTTAATAACGTAACAAAAAATTATGATCTCCCAAGTGATAGGAATATTTTAAATTTATAGAAAACTAAGAATAATTAGAAAATAAAGTAAGGAAAGAGAGAAGACAAGAGCGCCATTATCGGAAAGAAATAGTGGTCGTTCGTTAATATCGGACTTTGATTCTTCCATTTGGATCCGATTCTATCTCCTCCACCTTAGAGCAATCAATATTCCGATTCGACTCTCTCTTCTTCTTATTGCAAAAAGATTCCTTTATCATTGTTTTTGTGGATGAGATTCTGGATAAAACAATTGCTCTCAAAATCTAATGACTCTGCTATAACTTAGGATTCTCAGAAAGAGCTCATATCTTGTCTGATTTAAGTCTCCTGATTGTTTTTTTATTGTTCTGAGAGCTATAAAGTTCATTCCTTTATCGCCATTTTGAAGAATTAGGTTGAAAGTTTTGTTTTTTTTGAGCACGCATTGAGAGGTCAATTAGGTTTGTTTTTGTTGTAATCATTCAATTTACAATCCTGGCGGTGAGTGAATTGAAAAGGGTTTCATCAAGGGTTGGTCCTTCCCCTGAAAACAGTAGTTTTGATTGTGTTGGTTTGGAGTGCTTGATAAGTTTAATCAGGGCCCTTGACATGGGGTCCTGCTTATCATCATCATCATCAGGAGGAGGAGGAGCTAGGAGATCTCTCCATGGCTCTTCTCATGTTCCTCCTGGACCTGGTGGTTCTAGGAGAAGGAAGAGTTCCAGGAGGAGATCTTCGTCTTGTAGCTCATCTTTTGATAACATTGGTGAAGACGAGCCACTTCTTCATAGGATTCCTGGAAGGATGTTCTTGAATGGCTCTACCGATACCGCGTCTCTCTTCTCTCAACAGGGCAAGAAAGGGCCTAATCAAGATGCCATGATTGTGTGGGAGGTGAGCTTGCAATTACACCACATTTGTTGTATCCTCTTAATTGTAGGCTGCTATGGTTTAGAGATGCTTTTTTCTGCTTTTTTCTGCTATTGATTGTTTGTTTTTTATAATGTTTTCAAGTCTAGATCTTTAGTAATCCCTCTGGTTGTTACATATGTTTGTAAATGTTTCAGAATTTTGGATCAATGGAGGACACTGTTTTTTGTGGTGTTTTTGATGGTCATGGTCCTTATGGTCACATTGTTGCAAAGAGAGTGAGGGATTTGCTTCCAGTCAAGTTAGGCTCTCACTTGGAGTCATATGTGTCTTGTGAGGAGGTTCTTAAAGAGATCAGCCTCAACACTGGTAATAGAAAGATCTCAGAAAGCCTTGTGCATATATCTGCTAATGGTGAATCAAGAGTCTACAATAAGAATTCCGTAAAGGATCAGGATTTGATTCAAGCACTACTAGGCTCTATTGTTAAAGCCTACAGATTCATGGACAAGGAGTTGAAAATGCAAGTGGATGTTGATTGTTTTTGCAGTGGAACAACTGCAGTAACCATGGTCAAGCAGGTATAGTTTGACTAAAAGTTCTGATGTTGTTTCTTAGTTTGTTGCTGCATGTCATTTCTTGATTGTTGTTTTTTCTTTTGCGGTTTTCGGTAGGGTCGACATCTTGTTGTTGGAAATATTGGGGATTCAAGAGCTGTATTGGGTACAAGGAACAAAGAAAACAAACTTGTTCCTTTTCAATTAACTGAAGATCTCAAACCAGATGTTCCAGGTTTGTTATCTACACTGTTGCCTTTTGAAATCCCTTCTATATTATTTTTGTTAACATCTTAAAGACGTCATGAAAATCACTGTTTACGCGAGGTATCTATTGATGTTGTAGCGTAAGTATTGTCCATCAGTCTTAAGTTCACCAAGAACTATTAACGTGGGACATAGAATTGAGTTTCAGTTTTTGACTGATTTGAGTTTTCTTGTTTTCAGCGGAAGCGGAAAGGATAAAGAGATGCAGAGGACGTATATTTGCTCTTCGAGATGAACCAGGGGTTGCTCGTCTATGGCTTCCTAACCATAACTCACCTGGTCTCGCCATGGCACGAGCTTTTGGAGATTTTTGCCTAAAGGACTTTGGTCTCATCTCTGTGCCTGACGTATCCTACCGACTCCTCTCTGAAAACGATGAATTTGTTGTCTTGGCAACTGATGGGGTAAAGAGGAATATCTTAGTGTTTCTGTAAACTAGTTTTGGACTAGTGAGCTCAAATAATGTGGTTTCTTAACCTTTTGCTAGATTTGGGATGCATTGACGAATGAAGAGGTTGTAGAGATTGTAGCGAAAGCTCCAACACGTTCTTCAGCAGGTCGAGCTTTGGTTGAGGCTGCAGTGAGGAATTGGAGATGGAAGTTTCCGACTTCAAAAGTCGATGACTGTGCTGTGGTTTGCCTCTTCCTTGACTCAGAACCAAACAAATTGTCTACTGCTTCTTTCTCAGAAGACAACAATGGCGTTACTGAACCCGACACAGGATCAACATCAACATCAACATCAACTCCAGAATCGGGAATCGGATCGCCTGATGAGCTCAATGGAGTCGCTAGAGTCGACACAGTCGTGAATCTCCCAGTATATAAGCCGAACAAAGAGTAGGAGAAGATAAAACAGAGGCATGAGGTGAAAGATAAGATTAGAGTTTGTCTCTCTCTTTCTCACAGTTTTTTTGTTGAGTCTCAGTGTCTCTTATGCTCTTATGTTTATTTCAACATTTACTGTTTCGCTTGTGAGTGTGGCTTTTTGTATATATCTCTTCTCTGCTTAATACTTTTCCTACAATCTCTCTTTTTCTTTTGTTTGTAAATACAGTATCTGAAACTACATTTGAGTTTCTTTCAGCAATTTTTAGTTTCTTGTAAGAGACAAAATAAAGCCTTTTGAGTTTTGAATCACTTCACTTGTATGAAATCAATATGCATTTAAGCCTCTATAATTTAATACTCATTCATTAATATCTCGATAAATTAATTATTTTTTCCGATCCTAAATTAATATTTTGACCTAAATATTATTTCTATAAATTATTAACTTCGATAAAGTAATAAAATATTATAAAAATACACTGCTCACAATATTATTAAATTATAGAAGTTTTAGTGTGTTTTGAATTTTGAATAAACTGTTTACTAATTTATAAATTATAGCTAGTGTTACTTTATATGGAAAGTGGAAACGTCGATGTTAAGAATTGAACACAGAAAAAATATTTTTGATAATCTGAAATCATATGCGTTGTTTCTTTCTTCCATTGCTTGGTTTGTGAAAAACAAAATCATTATATGTCGATAGTAAATAATAATGTTTACAGTGAAGAGTTGAACAAAATGGTATATTATATATATTTATCTTAAGAGAGTTTATACAACAAAGAATGAGTAGTTTTGTCTATGTAAATTACATTGACTTAGAAAAGCCAAATCACATTCACAAAAGGATCAAATGAATCAAATAAATCAAATCAAACGATCTTCTTTCTTAGCAAAACTATGATGTAAAACAATAGAAAACCGAAATTAGTATTGACAATAACGTTAGAAGTGTTCCACTGCTCATCTCTGAAGAAGCTGCCGCTATGAGATTGTCTGCTCCGAGATCGTAAGCCACTCCCGATCCATCTTTCACTTTGATGCTTGACGAACCTACCAAACCAAACCAAAACAAAACCATTTGATTTTTTTCTTTGATCGGTCGTGTCATATAAGTTAGTTCTTGAGTTCTAGATACTTACAGTTGTGGTCTACCCATCCAATGACCTCCTTCTCCAGATCGTATACTACTAACTTGTTCGAAAGCACCAAATCTAAAACCAAATTAAATATTTAGTATGGTATTTTGCACAAATGCTATTACCTAACAACTGTAACATTGCTTTTGTGGCTAACTTGAAAAAGTAAAACATAACCATATGCCAAAAATGATCTCAGACTAAAAGCAGTTGTAAGTTTATATGACATTTCAAGTGCAAGATGATTTTAATGATCAGTAATATCCAAAGAAAGAGTTAGTTAATAATATGATTTGAAAGTTTACCTCCCAAAAGGATTACATCGGAACCATCCTGAGTCGTCATTCCACCAGATTGCCAACCAAAGCAATACATATCTTCCTGTTTCAAGAAGGGTAGTAAAGTAAGAGAGAATTCAATTTTTTTGGATGAGACCATTCATCATTTCAATTGGATATAACTGGAAAATTTGGGAACTAACTTTAACAATGTTGTTTAGAATCTATCGATCAAACGCAGTTAGAACGCGAGTAATAACTTACACGAAGCGAGAAAAGATAGTCATGTGGATAAACAATCAGTTTGAGTGAGTCCTCGAAATGAAGATTGACTACCGGAAATGCTTTATCTGTGCTGCAGGCAGAGACAAGAAAGAATATTTTAGCAAATCTCACTAAACAAAACAATAAAACTCGCAGCATGTAATAATCCGGATTCTTGGCTAGGAACAAGAATCAAGTCATCTTACTTTGAAGTGAAAGTGAAGCACGCAAAAGTTTCCTGTACCATGTGCAGTTTCACCGGTTGTCGAGCAGTAATCTTATATACAAAACAAAAATACACAATGTCAGGGTTGTGATTATAAACTAGAAAACCAAGAGAGTGAAAAGAGTTTTTTCACCTTCTCAAGTAGTGAGGTGTAGAGAGTCTGTGGTAAGTAAGCTAAAGTTGTACCACTATCAATTATGGTTCCTCCATTCCCACCAGAACTAGCTAAACTTGGTGGAAGATCAAGAGGTTCACCATCCACATCTATTCCTTTCAATATCACATTGTAGTGTACCCTAAAAATCGTTGGATAAAAGTTATTTACAAGAAACAATATTAGTAAGACCGATGAATGGTTTCACTTACTGATTAGGAACCAAAGGAGTTGTTTTAACTACTGGAGATTCTATTTCACCAACAGCAAAAATCCCACCTCCCTTCACATTATCCAAGCAATGAGAAAAGATTCTCTTAGCATTCCCCTCGGCAGCTAGTTGCGAAATGATAGATGTATTCGCTTGTCCAAATCCCATAATACCATCAACTGCTGAATCAGTTTGCCCAAGCTGACCAGATTGATTACTTCCACACCTAACCTCACATGAATATGCTCACAAAAACTTAGTCATGTGTACTCATTGCCTAAACATATCAAAAAGCGTAACTATGCTCACCCGAATACAACTTGTTGTGCAAGAGGTGCGGTTCGGAGATTTCCAGTAACTTGATCCAATGTAATGTTATCCCTAACGAAATCTCCATCACTTGTACTTCCATCTCCATAGACAACATGATAACTACAAGGTTTCTTCGCAACGCAAGTGTCCGATTGCATAATGAATGAACAGAAATCATCTTTACAGTTCACTTTCTTCGATGTCGATGAAGTTTTCGAATCATATAATGATAAAGGAATCTACACAAACAAACAAACAAATATATAAACTAAAGATTCTGACAATGTAACAAATATTGAAATTTAATGTTATAGAGAAAACATACACCAAGATCAGTTTTCACAGGACATTTGGGACATGGAGCACAATTAACCCAAAGTATATCACTTCCTGTATCAACTTGAACAAAATATTCTCTTGGTGGTGATCCAAGCTTGATTTTTGTAAAGTATAACCTGAAAAACCACAAATCGGGTAATTAGCACTAAATCATTGAATAAATGTCAACTAATTAACCAAATTTTCTAAAACCCAAAAATTAAGCAAAATTTGGATCTAGGAGAAGAACAAGAACCCGATGGAGTCAGCGCGGCTATCACCACCAAGAGGAAGATCAACGTTTGCAAGCATACGAGCGTGACGGAAGCTATCGTGAGATTTGAGCTCAGATAATTGTTTATCTTTTCCGGCGAACTTATGTGTTACATTGAAGATGAAATTCCCGGAAACAACTTGGATCATGAAAATCGCCGTTACAATTCGTGTGATTCTACTTAGATCCATCGTTGTTTATTGTAAAAGCCAGATTATTGTTTATCTCCGATCTGATTTCGCCGGGGGGAAATTCAATTGGAGAAAAGATGAAATATTTCTTTGAATTTTTGACGATTTGATTTTGATTTTTCTAATATTTTAGTTGAAGATGGGAATTGAATTTCAAACATAAACCAAAGGAAGCAATAGAGGAAGCGAGGGAGACATGGGAACCCGAGAAGAGAGGGAAACGATAGAGAAAGCGACGCGTTTTCAACGGTGAATTTTCAACTACATTTTTGGTAGTTTCTTAGATATTATTTTAAAATAATATATAAAAAATTAATAATAACGGATTCATTTTAATTTACTTTTAAAAAATAGCTTTCCTTAATTCCGAACATACTTCACGTTTTCTTTCACTTCACATGTTTTCTTTCTTGGTGACTACTAAAACCTCTATAAATTAATAATATTACGATTAGAGAATTTTATTAATTTATAGAGATTATTAATTAATTTATAAAGAGTTTTTTCGAATTTCAGAAAATGTTTTGTAGAAAATAAAAAAAAAAGTCAATATTTTGATATTTTTAATGCATTCACACCTTAAAAAATAATCATTACATACATACATATATATATGTATATATTTTATAATTTTTGATACAATTCGAAAAGATAATATCATATATTTTTGATATTTTAAGAAAAATAGAGATAAATTTCAACAAAATTACAAAATTTATGAATAAATAAACAACATTAAAATTATATTTCACTAAAATATCTTATATATACACAATAAATTTATATAATTATTAGTTTATATTATTAATGGGATCATATAGTTAAATAGAGATTTCAAATTTTTTATTATCTTATTATCTTATCGAAATGTGTCAATTATTACACCAGCCTAACTTGAAATTAAAATAATTTATTAATTTTAAAATACTATTAATTTATAGAAGTTTTATTGTATATAAATCCATATAGTTAGCAGGCTTCAAAAGTTTTTAACAATTCATACACTAGCAAACTGAAGTATAAAGTCCAAAATGCTGAAGGTCAAACTGGGGTGCCCTTTTAAGTTTTTCTTTTATTTTTAAAAAATATTATTAAAATAAAATTTAATATATATATTATTAAATAAAATTATTTTTATACACATATTTTTGTATATTTCAATAATAAAATAAATAAATATTATATATATATATATATATATAAATTAACATAAATATAAATAATTTAATAAAATTAAAAAATATGTTTTATATTTTGAAGATCTAATTTTTATTTTGTTTGAGAGCTCCACAATTTCAAAGTCGGCCTGGCTGGAGTACGAGTCTACAATTGAGACTGTGTCACGATTCACGAGTCACGAGGTGGAAATCACAGAGTTTATCAGAGCAATGAGATACAAGAGAGAAGCATGATTCACGGAATGGGGTTATAAAAAATGAGTTGAAGATCATTCCTAGTTATTTGATGCTTAGTGAGATCCTCAACTCTATTTAACATATCGACTTGTTGCCAGTAGATTGTCCTTTACAAAAACTTTTGGCCAACTCTCTATATTTATATTTAAAGAGTTTCCTCCAAAACATTATAGACCATGCATCATTTCTTTTTGAGAATAGTCAGTTTCAACCATGCCTTCTGGCTTCTGGTAAATTTATCTTCATGTCTCTTTGTTAGCTTACATATTTATGATTCCATGTTCAAAGTTCAAACTGATTCTTTTACAAATGGTTTAAGGCATTTTGACAAAGCATTGCGTAACTTTGAAGCAAAAAGAGCAACTATCTTTGTCTCCTCTACGACCAGAACTTTGGATTGCTAATCAAAAACCCTATTGGAGAGTCCCTCATAGGCTCACACAGAAAGTTTAGAATATTTATAAATAAATAAATAAAAACAAGGCGAGGGGATGCAATTGTAAAATTCTAAAAATATGAGTCCGCACGTTCAATACAAATTGGATATAAAGGACTCAAACTAAAAATATCACAAAACCTTTCAAAATTCGACCAAAATTGGATCCATACCTTTCCTACAGTTTTTTTCTGCTTTGATCCACGGAAGAGAAATCTCCAGCGACGGTGATCATGACGAAGCTCACACATCTCATCTTCTTTTCCTGTTTATATCTCTCCTTCTTCTTCTTCTCCTTCTCCGTCGCTTTCCAATCAGACGAGCTTCTCCTCGACGACGAAGAGTTTGGTCTTGAAGGAGCTAATCCTCGTTCGCAGGAACCTGTTTTCACTGCTTCACCTGTATCGTCTTCACCGACTCCGACTATACGTAAACGTTACTCAGATCCTGATTTGGACTCTAAGATCCAATTCACTCTCGAACATGCCTTCGGAGACTCTGATTTCTCTCCCGCTGGTACTTTCTCTGCTCGCCTCAAAACTTGGAGCCATGGTGGTCAGGTTCGCGATCATCTTCTCCTTGAGAGTTTCTGATAGTATTCAGTTTTTATTGCAATAAGCTTTTTAATTGAAAACAATGAATATTTAGATTTTGTTAAAAGTGAAATTGCAAAGAACTAACAGTGTTGATGTGCTTAATCATCTCTTCACAAGGTTTAGTCCAATATGATTAGCTAACTAATTTGTATCTTGTTGGATGCAGACATTGACGAAACTGAGGTTTTCGAGGAATGAGTTTTCTGATGAAGAGAAAGATGCCTTTAAAGTAATCTCCTAATGTATTTTGAGTTTTGTTACTTCATCTTATTCTGCTTTTAAAGCAGAAGTGTAATGCGTTTTATGTAAATATTTTTGTAGAATCTGCTGAAAGAAGATGACTTTTATAAAATTAGACTTCCATCTAATGTAGTCAGTCCACCTGGGAGAGAGTATGTGATTGCATCAGTTAGAGCTGTAAGTCCTCTCAACATGATTCGTGATTCTTCTTTTATTGGACCACAACTACTTTCTCAAGTTTGCAGTGAATATTATTGGTTTCCTGCGAAATCGCTTTGAGAGAATACTTTCTTCACATTATCATTCACTAGGAAGATGTTACATTGAGTGTTTTCAGTATGAAATTTACGCTTACTAAAGAAAATTTTGTTTGCATCATTGGTTCCTTCTCGTAGATAAATAATTTCGTTCAACTGAGTTCAGCTTTTGAAATCCTAGTAGGTTAGTCTTGTTGTAGCATGTACAAATTTTTATCCATTCCCTCTCGAGATAAAAGAAGCTTTGCTTCTGTGATTCCGTTCAGATTTCGTAATGTAATTGGTGTTTGAATAAGAGTCCAAGCCCCATTATGTGATAATAACTGAGAAGTGTTTTCATTGCTATAATGTCATTTCTCGCTTTTCGCAATCTTTTCTTGTTTTGTTTTTGTTTCTCTCGTAACCTCTGCTCAATGTATCTGGTTTCAAAAATCTATATGTTTGATTACAGAGATGTCTTCCACGGGATGGTTTGGATGAGCATATCGTTATACACATGGTAATATACTCTTTTGGTATCAGTTCCAGTCTTTCGAGATCAAAGTTTAGGTTCCAGCTTCGTGTGAAAATCTCTGTATTAGTTCATCGTGATTTACTTGTTACACTGTTCTATTCAATTGCAGGATGGTGCCAACATTTTGGCAGTCAGTTATGGCTCTCCTGGAGCATGCCAATATCCTCGGCAGTTGAATTTTGTAAGTAAAACAACGCTACTCAATCATTACTTTGTCGTAGAAAGCTGACCGAATTTAATAGAATATGGACTTACCTTCTTTCTCTTGGGGTCTGATTCTGCTAGTAGAGCAAAAATATTATGTAATGGGAGTCATGCCATATCCTTCTTTAGTCAATAGTTTTTGGAAAACTTTTGCATGCTTGGAATGGATTGTATTTTAAGAACTGTATTAGAACTTCTATCTACATTTTTTTCTTTATAGGTCTCATTTAAGTTCTGTCACATGTACTGAACCGGAGGAGTTTTTAATGTTTATATTAGTTACCGTCGTTTGATAAATGTTTTGCGTTTAATGTAGCCAAAGAAATGGTCATTCAACTCCAACACTATCTTGAAGAGTAGTGAGCAGGCACCAAGGTAGAAACTTTTTACATCTTTAGATTTGTCTCAATTCATCATCAAGTTATTATTAGCATACACATAAGCCTCAGTGGTAATTTTTCTTAATGCTAACCTGATGTGGCGCAGAACTCCAATATTCACGGAGGAGGTTCTTGGCAGTAGCGAGAATGTGGAAGGTGAAGCAGAAGTGCTAGTAGAGAAATCATTTTGGGCAAAATATGTGAGTAATTTTACACATTAGGATTTGATTTCGTTTTTATAATAGAATTAAAAACAGTGGATGTGACTTTGAATGAAACTTTGGTATGTGACAGTGGATGTACTTAATACCACTTGGACTCGTAGTGATGAATGCTGTCACACAAGCAACCAACATGGCGGATGAACAACCGGCAGGGTCTCAAGGGCAAGCACCAGCAGCGATTCAGCGCGGTACAGCCGCACCCAGGAGAAGATGATTTTTTTTCCCTTCAACTTTTATTTATTTTTGTTATGATTATTTGTGTCTAAGTGGAGCTATGTCACTGGAACCTGCATTCATATACTAGTTAATCTAACTATCAGACTGGTTGTTTGATCTGGCATTTGTCATTTTATTTTACATTTGCGGGCAGATCAATTTACCCCAATGCTAAAACAATTTCACATTAATTTGATTCATCCATGATTAGGGTAATTAGTGTTTTTTCGTCTTCTAGTTTTTCACTGCCACCGTCGTCCATAGGTAGATCTGAGCCTCTCCCCTCATGTTAAAAAGGGTTGAATTTATAGGATTAGTCCTGGCCCATTTTTATTTATATTGGCCCTTGGCCCTTTTTTTTTGCTGTAATATTTTAGGACTCATAAAAGGCCAGGTTTCAAAACAAAAGGGTTTAAATAGAGTTGGCCTTGTTTTTTTTTTTTAACTTCTGTTTTGTAAACGTCACGGTTTTTGAGATATGACCTTAACCCAAAAAAATAAAATCCCGACCCTTCATCAGATTATCATCTTCATCAAATTATCATCCCGACCCAAAAAAATTCCTTTGATTATCATCTTCTTCATCAGATCTTATAATCAATTTTCATGAATCCTTGAATCCATTAATGGCGGTCTCGTGCTCCCTCATCAATTCTTCATGATCTACAGAGAAATCTGATTCTATTCAAACTCTCACACTCTCATCTTCGCTTCTTCATTCCGTTGTTCTTCTCTGGTTAGATCTCTCCCTCCCTATCTCGTTAGCTCTTATGTTTAGCTTGATCAGATTTACAGAGATTGCCTTAGTTTCGTTAGAAATTGATGGGTCTGATGGGTTTCATCAATACTTGATTCACACTTTTTTTTTTTTCCAAATCAATCAAAAGTTTTGAGGTTTTTATATATCGGAGCTATAAAAGTTTTCGTCTTTTAATCAATTGATGCATTTGATGTTAGATTCGTGAATAGAATTTCAAAAATCTTCCTTTCAAATTGATGGAAATCTTCTCACTTTTGTAACACCCAGATTGATGAAATTATATGATGTTTGAGCAATCATTTTATAAAGTCTTATCTGCTGTAGATAGACCTGATGTGAAGTAAGTGATTGTTTCAAACAATTTGTTTGTGTCTTTACAGAATCTGTGTTAAGGAAGGGGGAGGGAGAGATTCTCACAAGCTTTTCAAGGATAAATTGCAGATCTGCTTCTCACAAGCTTTTCAAGGATAAATCTTGTTGATAATTTGCAAACGTCCTTAGCTTCTCTTGTTGATAATCCGACATGGAAAATAATATAAAACAGTTGCAAATAACGAAAACAGATTTACGGATCAACCAAAGTGATTACCTTTCTGGTTAATGTGGCGGATTTTGAAATCTACAAACAACTTAGTAGTATTCAAGAAATCCTAAATAATTTTAAAGAAAGATGGAGGTGGTGTATTAGAATGATTATTTGGAGAGATTTGAGTTTAAATGATAAATTATGTGTGTATTTGAACATGAATTTTAAAATATTTTCTAAAATCATGTATTATTGGATTAATTATTTTAAATTATATACTCAAATTTACTGTTATTGAAAACATGATAAGGATTTGATTTAGAAGTTTAGCTGAGATTTGAAAGGATTTCTTAGTTACAAATACAAAGATCTAAATTTCATGGTTTTATGTGAGATTTCAGAAAATTTAATAACAAAATTTCTAATTTATCAAAATTTCACCAAATCATCTCAAAACTTATGAAAACTCAAATCTCTCCAAATATTCAATTCAATACAGCCTGAAGACTATGCGTTTGACATATATCTTAGGGGGTGTATTGAACTCAATATTTGGAGAGATTTTAGTTTTAGTGAGTTTTGAAAGGATTTGGTAAAATTTTAGTGATTTAGGAATTTTGTTATTAAATTTTTTGAAATCTCACATAAAACTATGGGATTTGGTTCTTTATATTTTTAACTAAGAAATCCCATCAAATCTCACCAGAAACTTTTAAATCAAATCATAATCATGTTTTCAGTAACAGTGAATTTGAGTGTATAATTTAAAATCATTAATCCAATAACACTGGATTTTGAAAGATACTAGATTCGAACCCGCGATACACGGCGGGTCAATTGTTTTCATATAAAATTATAGTTTTATCAATTTATTTACTGTTTATAAATGTTGATATTTTTAAATTTATTATAACTTTCTATGTATAAATTTAACTTATTAATTTGTTTTCTTTACTGTTTATGGATACTTTTATTTTGTTTGTTTAATATACTTTTGTTTATTTAATGTGGATTCGTCATCGAATTGTAGTATTTTCATGCAGTTTAAATATTTATAATATTTATGTTTAAAATTTTAAATTTAAATAATATTTTAAACTTTTAAAAAGGTTAAATTGGTTCAAGTAAATAATAAAATTAAACTGAACAAACTAAAACATTTTAAATAGATGCATTATAAGTCAAGCTTCATGCTCGTTTGTATTTGGAATCATTTTTGTAATATGACTCTGAACCATTATCTAATTTTTTAGCTAATATAGTACATTGAACACACAATTATTTCTTCATCGATTGAGTAGTATATATATGTCTGTTTTGAAAATTTTAAATCACGACATATGCTTGAAAAAATTAAAATTCTAATAATTATATGTATTATGTAATCATTCAAAATTATTTAAAAATAAGATCAAGCAAAACTGATATAAGATCATAATTCATACTATTAAATCATAATATTAGATAAGAAAATCATTGTGTTTGGTTGTAAGGATTGTAGATAATTAGTTTGAAGTTGTTTGGATACATGAATAACTTATGACATTGAATAAACAACTTTTCATTTATCGAGTAATATATGTTTGTTTTAAAAAATTTGAATCACAACATATGGAAAGAAAGTTTCTAAAATTTATTAATTGTATGTATTATATAATAAATTAAAATAATTTAAACATAAAATAAAGGTGAAAGGAGAATCATATTTTTCCAATATAAATTTTTAAATTAGGTAGAATATTTATGGAAATTTGAAATTAGTGTTAGTTTCCATAATATCAATATATATGTGATTGTTCGGATGCAAAAATAAAAATAGGGTGTTTGGAAACATGAATAACCCAAATTTGTACTTCAATTTTAATAGTATATATAAGATTTTAAAATTCATGTTTCAATAACACATGATTTATCATTTAAACTCAAATCCCTCCAAATACTCATTTCAATACATCCCCCTTAGAATAGCTGTAAGGAATAAGGATATTAGGCTACTGTAAGAAATCATAATGATCATGTTATGTGGCGCTTGATTTTGCGAGACAATGATGGTGTTGCTAAACGTTGGGGATCAGCTAATCTAGGATAATCAATTTCGGCTCTGCGTGTAAGCCAAAGGAAAAGATCTGTTGTTGGCTTTACAATGCATATGGAGGAGTAAAGGTGATTGTCTGGTGCTCTTCAATACAATCTCTGATCAACAAGAAGATATATCCATCTCCAACTGTGCAAAGACATCAGAACCTGGATATCGAAATTCCAACAAGTAGATGTTACTTGTCTCAAGATCATCAAGTGAAGCTGCCCCATCTATTAGCTAACATCGACCTCCTCATGATGTTTTCTTTTAGAATTGTATTTATCCATCTACATATTTGGTTTACTCATTGTTTGTAGCGTGATTTTATTTGTTTTTGTTAATAGAATTTTTTTTTGTTGATAAAAGAAGCATAATTATTTTTTTAGATAAAAAAAAACTCAAGTGTACAATATGACATAAACTTTTTTCATAAAAAACGTAAAATTTTTGAAAGCAACCATGATCTCTGATGACACATCTTATCCACAAGTATTGAAGAAGGTAATATCGCATTTGAAAGCAACAATGATCTCTGATGACACCTCTTATCCACAAGTATTGAAGAAGGTAATATCACGATCAATGTCGTGTTTATCCACATAATTCACCATTTCCTGCGTGAAAACCTCATTTGCCTCCTTCTTTCCTGCCCACCACACTCTCTAAAAATGGTATTATACAAAGAGCAAGAGATTGTTGGTATTGCCAACATAAGTAGTATGATTAAGATGGAGATTAATAAACTTACATCGGCTCTGAAGCACTCTTCATGGTCTATCGGAGTTAAAACGGGGTATCCCTTCTACATCTATCTTGGAGACTGTGTTCAAATCATGGCAATCCACACTCCCAATGCGG